>CM060937.1:716824152-718074152 GCA_030765085.1 Allium cepa
AACATCTCTTCACAACCTTTAAAAAATAAAACATTACTTATTTTTAAACATTTTTTGTCATTCCTTTAATAAATTTCCACCTGAATTTATTCTTCCAAATATCCAATTTCAACACTTAAATCAATTTCCAAATTGATTTCCAATTTACTTCATTTATTCAAAAATCCTTTAATTTCAGATTTTATTCCTTAATTATTATTTAAAATACTTTTAATTGAACTCCTTATTCCATTAAATAAATTTAAATCTTTAAGTTTTAAAATAATTCTTTATTCCTTTAAATTAATATCACATAATTTTACAATTCGTTAATTACTGTTTATTTAAATCCTTTCCTTTCATATTCGAAGTTATTTATTAGTATTTAACATACTTCTATTTCTTTTCCAATTTATTCTTAATTTATTAAATTTTCTAAGATTATTTCGTTTACAAATTTACTTCCTTTATTTCTCTTTCCAAAATCCAATTTATATACTTTTGATAACTCGTTATACCCAATATATATTCAATCAAATTATATCATTCAATATTCCAATATATTCAACATTGAATATCAAGTAATCACAAGAGAGAATATTAACAAAAAAATGTTGAGGGGTCCAGTTGGATCCCTCCAACCTGTTCTCCGTGCCTCCACAGACGTTAGCACAATAATATGCCGATTTCAGAATATATCATACTATAGCACATGAATCAATTTCAATAATTCAAACAATTATTTAAATTTAATCATTTAAATTTAAATTTAAATTAACTGAGTGAGATTAACTCACCTTTGCTTTTATTTGCATTCCACTTCTATATTGACTCGGTCTCTTCACGATCGAAGACGTTGTATAACATTATACGCTTTATTAATATTTGAAAATAAATCAAACTTTTCAATTTGCCATTATATAATTTTAGTTCAACTTAATAATTAAATAATTTAATTTTAACCTAGTGATTTTATGTAGACAAATTTCCTTTAAGAAAAAAAACTTTTAGTAGCTAAATACAATTAAACAAGTTAATTACCAAAATACATTGCTTTTAAAAATAATCTAGTGAATAAAAATGTGTGTGTATATTATTTATTTTATTTCAAAATAAACTATATAGGTTTTAAAATAAATTCAATTCTTACATAAACTTTAATATTCCTATATATATTTCCAAAACCTACCTTTATATATATACATATATATGCTGACTTAACAAAATTAAGCCATGCTGTAAATATATCTGTTCTGCTCCTACTATTCATATATATACTAAATGTAAATAAGAATTCGTTTTTCTCTTCTTCTACTTTTTTTTCTGCCAAGTTTTACTTTTACTATTAGCAATTGGAATAAAAAAAGAAAAAAAGAAAAGAAGCCATACCCCCATATCGAGAACTGTAGTCTCCCTACAAAGCCCTAGCCGCCACATTCCATCGTGCCCTCACCGACGCTCGCTACCCACTCATAACTGCCCCGTCTTGGCCTCACTCTATCGCTGACGAACCTAAACCCAGCAGTCGTCGCCTCTAGAACCACCAAGCCCTATTTGCGACCGATCACCGAAACAGTGAAACCCTAGACACGTCGTCTCTCTATTCTCACTCGAACTCGAGCCCCAATTGAAGTCGCCCAGCCGCATCGTTGGAGAAGCATCGATGAAGCGCCGTCGAACGATGAAGCTCGAGTCGCTATCCGCCATCGCTACCCCGCTCACGCGAGGCTTGAACCATCACGACAATCGATCGAACGAATTTGATTTGCTCTATTTCTTTATTTTACACGGGTTTGTTCGATTTGAAGGAAGAAAAGGTGAAGGGGGGATGTATGCGTTTACTGATTTAGGAGAATTAGAGGCCATACATTTATTTAGAAATGGGAAGTGAATCGAACGCCCCTTTATTGTTCGATTATAAAAACTAAAGGCCTTGTTTATTTGTTTATTTTTTTTTTTTAAAAAAAGGGAAGAACGATATCTTCTTTCGGCTGAAAGATAAAGAAGAAGACGCGATGAAAAGATGGAAGGTGGCTTCACAGGGAAGGGTGACGATAGAGACAGGCTAGGTATGCTTATAGGTTGGCTAAAGGACTTGAAATTTATATTTTTATATTCAAAATATCCTGTGGTCCAAATTTTAACCCCTAACCCCAATTTAAATGCAACGACTAGCGTTCATAGCGTTATGTCGTTATATTTTCAAAACGGAACCAAAACATCTTTAAATTCGAATTTAAAAGTGCTATCACCGTCCATATTATCAAAGTAAATTTTCCAAACCTTCAAACTATTTTTAGCCGGCTTAAAACTCCAAATTCAATATTTAGCTCAACTTCAAATTATTTAAATCAATAATTTAATTATCAAATAAATGGTGATATTTGAAATTCGATTTAAAAGTTAACTTTCAAATATTTAAAATTAATTAAATATTCCAATTTTCAAGGCTTAAAAATTCTGGGTCGTCACACTAACCCGAGTATTAAATTCAAAAGAAAATAATACGCGGTCATTCTAATTCGAACTCAGTTATTAATGCACGGAAGCAGTAATAATTAAATAACAAACAGATGACAGTCATAATAAATATCACCTAACCTATCCTTCGTAAGAGAATTGGATAACGGTAGAAATAATACGTAACAGCAATAAACAGCGAATCAGCAAAACCATATCATCAACAAAGATAAATAAAAGGGTTATCAATGAAGATAATTTGAAAACAATAGAATTGCCCAAACGGCAATTAACACAAGTGGCCAAATCAAAACTCAAGCCAATGAACAGCATAAACCACAAAATCTAATTATCGATACGATAATTAGAAAATGGATAATCTAATTATCTAGTAGATAATTAGACAATAAAAAAATAATTAAATTAAACCGAATCAAATTACAATTTCAAAATATTGAATTGAACATACAAAACAATTCAAACACTTGCAGTATCACTTAAAAAGTCAATACTGTTTTGGCTGCAGTACACGCTCGCGTGCACTGCCTTACCACTACAGTGATGAACTACACAAAAGCCCAATGAATCAAAATGCAAAAGAAATATCAATAAAATCAATACTGTGTGGCTGCAGTACACGCTCGCGTGCACTGCCTCGCCACTACAGTATATGATGTCATCACAACTCCAAGTATTAATAGCAAATCGAAACTGCAAAGGTCAAGTCACGGCTATCATGACTCAACACAACTGCAAAGCAACTCAACTCGAAGGACCAAGTGCACAAAGGCAGTGGTACGACTACCTGAAGACAGCAGAATGATGGTGAAAGCACCAAAGATATGAAAACACAGCACATAGCATGGTCAATGAAAAGAGCAACAGTGCAGATGATCAAAGGAGTTGATTAAACAGCAGAAGGAGTATGGTAAAGCAACTAAACTACATCACATCTATATGTACAGCTCCAATGAGACTGCAAAATGATCAATGCTACACAAATACACAGTGTATAAGTCACCAGACAGCAATGATCAGAGAGAGGCAAAAGCAAGTGAAGGAGGTGCACATGAATGCACAGTGCAAACTACTGCATCCAGTTAATGGCAACTAATGAAATAGTGAGACAACAATGGTGCAACAATATACATATATGATCACACGTATATGAAACAGTGAAATGAAGTGGATAGCGTGTCACAAGCAATAGTATAATGAATTGGACATTACAACCCAAAATCAGATTACAATGAATCAGATAGGAACTACAACAACGGGAAGTGGCAGTCATGCCAATGTCATGAAAATAAAGTCAGGAGGAAGGCTATATTGTCTTGGATCAAATGCATAATGGCTGAAACCATAAAGTAGCAATGTGAATGAAAAATATTCAAATGTAATACTCTTGTCAAAAGAGTTCAATGCAACATGGAGCTACAGACCAACAAGTATGTATACAACTCGAATACAGTGAAGTCACAATTAAAACTCAGTTTGTATCAAGTACAAAGATCAACACTGTGAACACAGTGAACACAGTTAAGGCAACAAGTAAATCAAGTGGAAGACTGCAATACTGTTTTCGAAAAAAAATAAACAGACGAATTCCAACAAATCATAGATCAACAGTTTCAAACCCAAATAAAGGCCGAAGTCAGCACTGAAAGCAATTGCAAAGCCAATGTAAATTCTCATCTAAAATATTTTCGCAAAATTAAGTTTGCAGATTTCAAAATAAATCGGTGCGGAAGACAACAAGAACGAACAAAATCAAGCTATTCTAACTCTAAATAAACTTAAGCTTGAATTAAAGATATTAGTGATAAAAACACTCACCTTGTCATCGAAAAGCACAAGCGATGCCAGAAATTTCGCAACCGTAACGACCGAAAATCGATCAGTTCGGAGTTGAAGCCGAAAGCATATCAAGAGGCAACGGTCGAACAAAAGTCGGCTACCACCAATTACACGAAATCTCAAATCAACAAATATGTAATTATCAAAAACGATAATTAGAAATCTAAAATCAACAAATATCTAAATATCAAAAACTATAATCAGAAATCTCAAATCAAAAAATATCTAATTATCAAAAACGATAATCAGAAATCTCAAATCAAAAATATCTAATTATCAAAAATGATAATCAAAAATATCAAATCAACAAATAATTATCAAAAACGATAATTAGAAATCTCAAATCAACAAATATCTAATTATCAAAAACGGTAATCAGAAATAACAAATATCCAATTATCAAAAACGTTAATCAGAAACAACAAATATCCAATTACCTGCAGATAATTGGAAACAACAAATATCTAAAATTCAATTAAGATAACTAGAAAATCAACATAAAAGGTGGATTGATCCCAACAAATGGTGATTTTTAGTTATGCCGCATGTGCATCAACAAATGGTCAAAGCCTACCAAGTACTATATTTTTGGCACCCAACAAATGACCCGAAGGTCAAACAAATTACCCGAAGGTCCAACAAATGACCTGAAGGTCTAGTACTGGTATTGACCGAAAGGTCCAACAATAAACCGAAGGTCCAACGAAGTGGCTCGAAAGCCCAACAAATTCATCAAAATCATCAGACAATAGATGTTTCAATTAACGAGTCTGGAATTAATCGAAATAGCGAACGCACAGTCCCATACCACGAGTTTTACTAAATCGTTTAATTCTCTTCATCATTTCCTTGAATGTGCAAAATCGTGTATTTTAAATTAATGACATTTTACATTCTAACGGACAAGTCCGAAATTAAGTGAATCAGTAAAAGTGAGAGTTCATTGTCCCCAATTTTGTTGAAGCGTTTAAATCGCTTTCTCATTCTTTTGAAAGCGCAAACTGCAGAAATTTTGGAAAACAATTTTATTTTAAAACGATTTTTAAAACACGTGACTAAAACAGCAACATCTGTAGAAAATTCGTTAAGGAAATTGCACTTCTCAAAACACCGTAAAAAGGGATCTCAAAATCAGCATTGCAGGATAACCGCTTGAACATCCACTTAAATTTGACGGTTACTAAAGTCAAAGCGACAGTAATTTTTATACGTCAAAATCTCATCAAAATAATTCGCATCAAATTATAACACTATTGAAATTTCATTCATCAAAAATGTCAACTAAACACCGTGCTTCAAAAGTTTTTGCACCAGTGTAAAAATCCAGTTATAAAAATAACGGCAGCAAAATATGTTTAAAACCAAACACCAGTTCAACACAAAATTAATGCAGTAACGTGCAACTCATATTTGCACGCATACTACAAAATGAACAAAGAAATCACTCGATTATATCATTAATGAAGATAAATTTAAAACAGAAAAAATCTCAATAAGATCACATAACTACAATCGCTACGGATCCTCAAATCGGATTCAAAATTTTCAAAGAAAACAAAATAAACACATCTATATAACAACATAATGAATTTAATTTCATTTTCATATTTTTGATTTTTAAAGCAAAAGGGTTACCAGCTGTACTCAGCGAAGACAATTTCACTGTTTTCGCTGCGCACTCTGATAAACAGAACACAAATTACACAATCATCAAAACACAATTTCACTTTTATTTTCATATAAAGATATTTAAAAATTTCATCAAAATTTCAAACCTTACTTTTGGCTCAAGACAAAATTAAAAACATCAACAAATAGTTGTAAAACATGTTACATCTAAGTTAAGTTATACATTATGTCCATAAACTCCTCGCTTCGATACCAACTGTGACGCCCCACCTCTATGCTCACCATAACAAAGAGTATTAAAAGAAAATACTGTCTATTATTATGAAGAATAAGGCTGAATAGGAGCAGCCATCCGTAGTTAGGCCTTACACTGGTATTAGTTATCTCGATAGGAGTGGTATATATATTTTTCTTCTCTTTGTTTATATACTCCCATCGACATATCCAATTCCAGTATAAAACGAACTATGATGGCTCATAATAGTTTAAGACAATATATATCATAACAACACCGATAAGCTAAATGCGGAACACATATAATATAAAATCTCGTATATATATATAACTGAAGTCAGTTACAATCATGTGATACAATACATATGATACAACTACAACTGTCGACAATGGAAGTTACATATACAAGTACATTATCGTAAATAATATGCATGAATACATATCATCCTATAAAATGGCAACAACTACTCCAAAAGATATGAAGAGACTTCATAGCACAAGCAGCAACCCAAAGCAAGATATCTACAGCCTGAAATAACTCGGTCTGACCTGAGTATTAAATTCGAAAGAAAATAATACGCGGGTCAGTCTAATTCAAACTCAGTTATTAATGCACGGAAGCAGTAATAATTAAATAACAAATAGACGACAGTCATAATAAATCTCACCAATCCAATCCTTCGTAAGAGAATTAGATAACAGTAGAAATAATACGTAACAGCAATAAACAGCGAATCAGCAAAAACAAATCATCAACAAAGATAAATAAAGGGTTATCAATAAAGATAATTAGAAAACAACAGAATTGCCTAAACGGAAATTAACACAAGTGGCCAAATCAAAACTCAAGCCAGTGAACAGCATTAACCACAAAATCTAATTATCGATAAGATAATTAGATAACGCATAATCTAATTATCTAGTAGATAATTAGACAACAACAAAATAATAAAATTAAACCGAATCAAATTACAATTTCAAAATATTGAATTGAACATACAAAACAATTCAAACGCTTGCAATATCACTTAAAAAGTCAATACTGTTTTGGCTGCAGTACACGCTCGCGTGCACTGTCTCACCACTACAGTGTTGAATTACAAAAAATCCCAAAGAATCAAAATGCAAAAGAAATATCAATAAAATCAACACTGTGTGGCTGCAGTACACGCTCGCATGCACTGCCTCGCCACTACAGTATATGATGTCATCTCAACTCCAAATATTAACAGTAAATCGAAACTGCAAAGGTCAAGTCACGGCTACCATGACTCAACACAACTACAAAGCAACTCAACTCGAATGACCAAGTGCGCAAAGGCAGCGGTACGACTACATGAAGACAGCATAATGATGGTGAAAGCACCAAAGATATGACAACACAGCACATAGCATGGTCAATGAAAAGAGCAACAGTGCAGATGATCGAAGGAGTAGATTAAACAGCAGAAGGAGTATGGTAAAGCAACTAAACTACACCACATCTATATGCACAACTCCAATGAGACTGCACAAATGATCATTGTGACACAAAGACACAATATACATCACCAGACCGGCAATGATCAGAGAGAGGCAAAAGCAAGTGAACGAGGTGCATTAAAATGATTATAACATTGTGTTATGTGCATATTTTTTTAAGTGGTGAATTAAAAAAATTTCTTAGTCTAATTTATTTTCTCTATTGGGTCCAAAGCCAATTAGAAAATTATAACCAGGAAGGATGTAACGACCCGTAAATTTCCGATAATTAAAATAGCTAATTTAATAAGATTTCGTGTTTTAGTGTTAGATTTTTTTTGTAATTCGTTGGAATAATAATAACTGGAATGAATTGCAATAATAATTATCTTAGTAATGAAAAATAAAAGTTACTTAGTGAATGCCTTTGCAATCAAAAGTTGAATGGGATAATAAATGTTGAATTCATTGGGTATAATAGAGTAATTGATTGATAAGTAAAATCTGTTTAAATCAAATATTGAATATTGAACAGGTAAATTGTTTAAATTAAATATTTAAAACTTATTGAATAATTGAATAACCGAAAAATGAAATTAGGGTTCTAAATTGTGAATTGGTTTTAAGGGTTGAATCTTATAAGTTCGATTTCAATATTTCAAAAGATAATGAATTATTGGATAAGCGAAATTGTTTAAATTAAATATTTGGGAATTATTGAATAATTTAATAACAGGAATTGAATAACCGTATAATGGAAATAGTTGTTCTATAATTCTAATTCGTTTCAAAAGTTAAATTTTTAAGTTCGTTTTGAATATTTCAAAGGATGGTGATTTAAGTATAATCAAATTTGTTAAATTTAATATTACAAATGTTTGAATAATTAAATTCCAAAGTTGATATGATTAATATGATATTGAAATTTAATATATGAAATTAGAGTGAATAATTGGAATTTGATTTAATATGATTCAAATTGGTTTCCAAAGCGAATGTAAGTTATATTGGGATTTTAATAGAGTTAATAAAATTTTAAAAATTGGAATTCATTGGATAAATTGAATAATGGGTTTAGTATGATTAAAAATGATTTGTAAAATTTCATGTTATCATATGAAAGTTATAATGATGCTATAGAACTTTTAAAACCGAATTTAAAATTTATTTGTGAAAATTGAATATCTTAATATTTAATTTTCGACTGGAAAATAGCCAAATTTTGAATAGTCTCAGAATTGGACGAACCAGTTTCATCGGATCCGTAATGTGATATTATTGTAAGATTTCAAATTTCATGTCAATCGGATTTATCGTTTGTCCGGGGCGAGCCAAAACGCATCGAAATCGGTTTAAATCGGTTTAATTTAAATTGATCGTTTAATTCCATATCTCGCACAGATGATCGAATTATCTTCCGAAACCTATTCCATTGTGTCCGGAACGCGGGATAAACCCTAGGAACGTCAGTTATCGCGCGAAATTCGGAGTTTGGAAAAGCCGCATAAATAATATTCGCCGTTTCCTATAAATAGGCCCCTTTTTATTCACAAAAAAAAATAGGGTTTCATCTAAAAAAATGGCCGGCCGCCTCCTCTACAGCGAATGGCCAGAAAAATCCCTCATTCTCCCTACAATATCATCCAATCCGTGAATCAATTCAACAAACTTCCAACTACAAAATTAAAGAGCACTCCAAGATCTCCAGATTCAGCGGTTATGATCGCGATCGGGTCGATGGATCGTGGGGAATCTTGGCTCAAAGGCCGATGGTTGCGGCACGTTTTTCGAGCTATGGGGAGCACCGGGTGGGGCCGCATTTTGGGCATTGGTGGTGTTGCGTGTGAGCTTCGTTGTGGGAGTGCCTGATCGACGTAGAAGCGAGGGGAGGAGGCTCGAAAATTAACCCTAAATGGCGGCTTATGGGTTCATCTCGGTTTCACTTGCCTGGAGCACGAGCGCGACTTGGAGGAAGAAGGAAACGCACGGTCAGGATCTTCGAAAGCAGGGGTGTGCGGCCTTGATTGCATAGTAGGGTTTGGATATTTATTAAAGGTGAATTAATTATATTGTAAATCATGTAATGTTTAAAATAGTGCAACTCATTCGTACGAGGTCAGAATCTGACGAGACGAAGTGCGTTAGAATCGTATTCGCGAATGCTACGCGATGCAATTGGATTGGAGTCGTTTGGTAAAGAAAATTTCGGGTAAATTAAACGCTCGTTTAATTTTATTAGAAATAGAACGCTGGAACTGCATTGAAACCAATGTGAGTGACAACGTACTAAATATCTTTATGCTAGTTAAATTTGATATTATGAAGTGTTATGTTTTATTTGTCGTTGTTTGATAAAATTTAATTGTCATATAGATTGTCATTTGAATTAACCATTGAAATTTAATTGACAGTTAGATTTAAATTGAATTTGAAATTGAATTGCGATTAAATTACCTGACAATGATAACTATGAAATTGCTATGAATTGTATTGTCTATTGGATGAATTATTTCGATGGATGCTATTGGTTGATATTTGAATTTTTGGATGTTTATTGCTTATATATATAACCTGTTATGCATACATATGACACTATGATTGATTTAAGTGATATATATTCATCCCTGACATTTAATTGAAATAAATAATTACTTGGCCATAGGATAGAAAATTATAAATGGACACCGAATTGGCTAAATTAATAATTTTTGAAATCGTCGATTTGGAATTTATTTAAAATGTTTTTATTTGAAAGTTATAAATAGAAATCGATTTATAGAAATGGAATTCATCGGAAAAATTTGAGTTTGGAATGTTGAAATAAATTTTGGTTAAAGGAATTTGGTTAAATAATTAAGTTGTGACTTTGGAATTAAAATTTGGATATGATTGAATTTCTAGAATTTATTTGTTTTAAAGATTGAACATTATTTCGAGCTTCGAGTATTACTTAGTGAAATCGATGTAAAAAAGATATTTTGAACTTAAGCTTGAAATTGAATCATATTTGAAATTTGGATTTAAAACTTGGATATTGAAGGAAAATTTTGTTAAGTATTATAAATGGATACTTTGAAAAATCAAGCTAAAAATCGATATAAATTGAAATTGAATAAATTGAAGGTGAATATAAAATTGAATTAATTTGAAGTCATAGTTGACATTGATTGGATTGAATCGAAATTGAATTGGTAGAATGGAAATTAGAATTGTTTTGAATTGAGAAGTTGTAATTGAAATGGATTGGTTTTGAAGCTGTTTTATTTTGTTTTCCAAATTACTCGGTTATATAAACCATTTTGAATACTTAAACTATTTTAATCTATTTTAAATCTACATAACCCAATTTAAATTATTTTAAACTAAATTTATCTATTTCAAATCCATTTAAGATTTTAAAGTATTTTAACTATTTTAATTATTTAAAACTACTTTTAAACTACTTAAAACTATTTTTCTAAAATCCTAAGCTGGTCAATAAGGTGAAATATTTATATTTAAATCTTGAATTTAAATACGAATTGAGTTAAATGAAGTTGCAACCTAAATTGAAATTCGAAATGATTTTGAAATCGAAATGAGATATTGATGCGAAAAAGATTTTGAAACGAAATCTTACATTTGAAAAGATACGATGATATTTGAAATGGATTTGATTTTTGAAATGAATATGATATTTTGATATCAATTACGAATCGATTTGAAATGTAAAAGAGCCAACGGTGTAATAATACGTAGTTATTAAAGAGACCGGGATCGGATATGGACATACTATCTGTCGATACCGAACACCACTTTAATAACTATTATACGCGGAGTGTTGATCCAGAATGAAGTGGATGGTTGGTGAACGCGTTGACTGAAGAAAGAGAACAATATTGGATGACCGCTGACATGACTAAAACAGGAGCCGCGCCGGGCCATTGAGGTTCGCTACCTCTAGCGGACACGCTTCTTCGATACCATTTCTATTACATTTGTGATTCGATTTGGGTGCACCCCTTGATTTGGGAGTGTTGTTTCGCGGTGTTGGGGTAGCTGCTGGCTATGCCCAACATCTGTTCGGATCACGCAACTACTAGTATCCTAGTTGGTATCGCCTCATGTACCTTGTCATACTGATTATCCTATTCGAGACCACTACGTTTTGTTTTGTGTTATATCTATGGGGTACCCTCTGATAACCACCAGTTTACGGTGGGGCTTACGGTGCTGTATAGACTATGGCATTATAAAAATGTGTTAATGGGGATTATGGTAACGCCTTAACGCTATTTTGATACTTTATATTACTGATAGGCATTATCTACTTAGCGTACATTACTACATAGTAGATAGTTTAACGGATCCTTAAGAGATGGAAAATCCCGTAACATCTCTTGAGTTATTCCACGCACGTTGACACTGGATATGAGATGCCAAACCCCGTAAACATCTCTAACGCCGTTACACTCATATTTATTTACGATTGATTTAACTTTTATAAGGATATTTTAGTCCTGACTCGAGTGTTTTGACTTTTCATTACGCTCGGGTCAGTCCTGAGTTTCAGATTTTTGAAGATCTATTCTGGAGGATGAAGACGAAGATTTGGTATACTATTACTATTATCACCCTTGCATCATGCTATCTGCTGCATTATTTTAATTTTTCTGTTGTATATGTATAACTCTGATAAATGTTGTATAAATAATTGTCAAAGTATAGTAAACAGCTTCATGAACTGTTTATTTGACTATTATATTTTATCGTTCCGCTGCGAGATTCTGTGTTGTCTCGTTTCCTTTATTTCTCTTTCTTTTCTTTTCTTATTTACCCCAATAACCATATGGCTTTTTGAATGGTTGGAATCGACATGTGTATTTGATCATCGGTTTAAACTGTCCAAAAAGGCGGGTCGTTACAGTTGGTATCAGAGCTTTGGTTAGCGATAACCTTAGCTTTGTGGGGTCTGACTCTTTATTAATAGGGTAGTAATACCCTATGATGAGTCGCTGAGTGAATATATATATATGAGAGAGCATATTTGTTAGTGATATAAAATGTTTTATATTGTGTCGGTTGATTTGTTGAGTGGCTTATGGATTATGGTAAATACGAGTAATTAACGTCATTGATAGGGATCTCTAAACACTTAAACAGAACAATTCGACATAGTATTGTTTTGGAATTGGGTAAATGAAATAATTTTGCTCAAATTATATTTTGAATATAAAGAAAAATTTTCATAAATTATTGTGACTTATCTAGCTTATTTGGTTGTTAGAAATGATATATTGGTTATTATCATTAATTTGATATGGTGTTTACTAAATAAGGTTTATTGGAAAATGAACAATGATAAAACACTTGGGAAATGTTTTAAGGAAGAAAATCCTATAAGAATGTTTTATAAAGGTGACTTATAAATTAAAATAGATTTAAATTGGGAAATATTGAATTTAAGACCCGGTGATTTTGAAAAATGATCCTCAAAGTTTTGAAGAAATATATAGTAATATTAGTTGGAAATTGTTTATGGAAATATTTTGAAAGGATTTTTAAGAAGGAATGAATATAGTACTCCTCTCTTATTTCGCTGGAATATAATTTCGGTGATGACTGCGCAGCATCATCGACGTTCGTTTTCGAGTCTCAAAGTGGGGGAGACTTCTAAGAAGCTTTGCTTTTCTCCAAAAAAATTATTTTGGGTAAATGGGTTTTGGTTTAAACTCCAAAGGTATGATTTGATGTATTAAAGATATAAGTATATATGTTTATTTCAAACGATTTGGAAAAAAAAACCGGGCATTTAAAATTCTAAGTTCTGTTAAATAATAATTTTCAAATTATTTGAATGAAATGTGAATAACCAAAATTTATATAATAAGAGGATTAGGATGTCTAAGCTATTGTTTGGGAAAACTTTAAAGTTGAAAGGTAAAGAGGATTTAAACAAAATTTAAATTGTGAACATTCTAAATTAGAAAAATGAAATTCTATAAATTTGTATAGTACCAAATTTGCATTCTAATGACATATAATATGACTTACCAAATATTAAAAAGTTAAAATGATGTTTTGATGTACAAATAAACAGAACTTGAAAATAATTGAAATATACAAGTGAGGAAAAAAAAAACTCTAAAAGAATTAAAATGTATATAAATGGAAAATTTGGTTGTGATAAAATTATAAAAACTTAAATATAGCCTGAAATGATGAATGATAAATGAAACAAGTAAGTGAACTTAAGAAAGAAGACAAATGAACCGTACTATATTTTTGTAAATTGGTTAAAGAAAATAAATATAAATGGTGAAGGAATTGGGAAAAATAATTGAATTTGCAACCTTTAAGATAACAGTAAATTAAGAGAAGTCATATATGAGAAGTTAGACTTTTATGAAATGACTATAAACTAAAGTGTTGACTTATAAAATGTTCCACAAATCAATTCGTTATTAACTAAAATTATGAAAATGAGATAAATGTAAACAAAGAAATTTCTTATAGCTAAGAATCAATTGGAAAATGAAATTGAATTTAAATAAAATTATATAGAATGTTTAAAATGAACTTGAGTGAGAAAATTCTTTGATGTGATGTTTAAGAAAAGATAATGTTGAAGATTATGCTATGTAAAGGAATAGATATATTAACTAAATAATGGATTGTGAACAATTAATTGTAAATAAAATGGAAGTCGATAAAATAATTTAATATAGATAAATTGTATAGAAATCCATTGGAAGGTAATACGTGAGATTGTACGTACATTATTTATTCGCATAACGATTTGATCCAAATTCGAGCACAAAATTTCGAGATGATTTATATCGATCCAAGTTAGGATTTTTCACTCGATTTTCGAGGGCGAACCCTGGATATGGATTTTTAATTTGATTCTGGAATTCTCTATCATAGCATATGGCTATGCAAGGAGAGTAAAAGTTTCCAATCAAGGAACCAAATCTGAGCCCATACTAGAGAGTCGGGTGAACGATACTAGTTGGAAGTGAAATTGTGTGATCGAATAAGTGATTAGATTGGTATTGCTCACGGATGATATACGTACGGCTTACGGACTTAATTCAAGTAATATTGAAAATTTAAGATGCCAAATATAAAATGATTCTTTTAAAATTTTATAACAGGATATATATATGAAAGACATAAACAAATTGAATGCAAAAATTAATAATTTGGTTATGTTGGGTATGATTGGGTTGTTATATGATTGTTAGTTGATTGTACATAATTCAGTAAGTGTTAATGAAATTGAAAGCTATAAATCATTGAAATCAAATTGGAAGTCAAATGAATTTAAATAGAATTTAATTTGATTCAAATTGGAAGTGAACTAATATAAATATAAATTAGTAAATGCTAACTAATTGAATTGTGAATGAATGTTAGTGAAATCCAACGTTAATGAATCAACTGTGATTAACATTGAAAACCAAGTGAATGAATATTAATGAGAAGTGAATTTATATTGATTGATTATGGATTTGTTGGATGATAGTTGGATGATAATTGATTGATGGTTGCATTTGTTGTTTTGTTGCATTTGCTATGTTGGCACATGTAGTTGTTAGGTTGCTATATTGGGTATATTGATATTATTTTCATATATGCATGTTTCTCATGGTTTGTTGAGTGTTTAGTAGGTGCGAATTTCGATTGCTTCGCATTTGGAGCTCGCTTTCGTGCTATATTAGTCGTATATGCTCGCTAATAAAATATAAGGTACATGTTTATTTTGTCATTAGATTTGGTGATTTTTGGATGAGCCACTTGGCTTTTGATTTTCTTTTGTTGGTTTGGGGCCCGTAGAGGCGTTTTGTAGCTGTACCGATCGAGCCGCGCAAAGGAGACTCTGCCGAAATTTTCCGTAAATTCGGGTGTTAGAAAATTTTTCAAGTTTAAATAAATTATAACTTGTTTTGATAACTAACATTTAAAGTTGGAAAGCCGTTCGGAGTAACTTAGTGGAAGCGTAGTTATGACTTTATAAGTAAAATTTCATTGTTTATAAGTTGGTAACTTTGAATAAAATATATCTAATGTTGAATTCTATACTCAGTTCCTTTTCCCTTCTTTTTCCTTTTCGGGGACGAAAAGTTTTGAGTGGGGGAGAGTGTAACGACCCGTAAATTTCCGATATTTAAAATAGCTAATTTAATAAGATTTCGTGTTTTAGTGTTAAAAAACTTTTGTAATTCGTTGGAATAATAATAACTGGAATGAATTGTAACAATAATTATCTAAGTAATGAAAAATAAAAGTTACTTAGTGAATGATCAAAAGTTGAATGGGATAATAAATGTTGAAATCATTGGGTATAATAGAGTAATTGATTGATAAGTAAAATCTGTTTAAATCAAATATTGAATATTGAACAGGTAAATTGTGTAAATTAAATATTTAAAACTTATTGAATAATTGAATAACCGAAAAATGAAATTAGGGTTCTAAATTGTGAATTGGTTTTAAGGGTTGAATCTTATAAGTTCGATTTCAATATTTCAAAAGATAATGAATTATTGGATAAGCGAAATTGTTTAAATTAAATATTTGGGAATTATTGAATAATTTAATAACGGGAATTGAATAACCGTATAATGGAAATAGTTGTTCTATAATTCTAATTCGTTTCAAAAGTTAAATTTTTAAGTTCGTTTTGAATATTTCAAAGGATGTTGATTTAAGTATAATCAAATTTGTTAAATTTAATATTACAAATGTTTGAATAATTAAATTCCGAAGTTCATACGATTAATATGATATTGAAATTTAATATATGAAATTAGATTGAATAATTGGAATTTGATTTAATATGATTCAAATTGGTTTCCAAAGCGAATGTAAGTTATATTGGGATTTTAATAGAGTTAATAAAATTTTAAAAATTGGAATTTATTGGATAAATTGAATAATGGGTTTAGTATGATTAAAAATGATTTGTAAAATTTTATGTTATCATATGAAGTTATAATGATGCTATAGAACTTTTAAAACTGAATTTAAAATTTATTTGTGAAAATTGAATATTTTAATATTTAATTTTCGACTGGAAAATAGCCAAATTTTGAATAGTCTCAGAATTGGACGAAACTAGTTTCATTGGATCCATAATAGTTAGTTATTATCGGATTTCAATTTTCGTAGCAATCGGAGTTGTCGTTTGACTTTGGCAGCTCGAAATGCATCGAAATTGTTTTAATATTAATTTGACATGTTAAAATAGTCATTTTTTCAAACTATCTCGGATTTCGACGAAACCAGTTTCATCGGATCCGTAATGTGATATTATTGTAAGATTTCAAATTTCGTGTCGATCGGATTTATAGTTTGTCCGGGGCGAGCCAAAACGCATCGAAATTGGTTTAAATCGGTTTAATTTAAATTGATCGTTTAATTCCATATCTCGCGCAGATGATCGAATTAGCTTCCGAAACCTATTCCATTGTGTCCGGAACGCGGGATAAACCATAGGAACGTCAGTTACCGCGTGAAATTCGGAGTTTGGAAAAGCCGCATAAATAATATTCATCGTTTCCTATAAATAGGCCCCTTTTTATTCACAAAAAAAAAAATAGGGTTTCATCTAAAAAATGGCCGGCCGCCTCCTCTACAGCGAATGGCCAGAAAAATCCCTCTTTCTCCCTCCAATATCTTCCAATCCGTGAATCAATTCAACAAACTTCCAACTACAAAATCGAAGAGCACTCCAAGATATCCAGATTCAACGGTTATGATCGCGATCGGGTCGATGGATCATGGGGAATCTTGGCTCAAAGCCCGATGGTTGCGGCACGTTTTTCGAGCTATGGGGAGAACCGAGTGGGGCCGCATTTTGGGCGTTGGTGGTGTTGCGTGTGAGCTTCGTTGTGGGAGTGCCTGATCGATGTAGAAGCGAGGGGAGGAGGCTCGAAAATTAACCCTAAAGGGCGGCTTATGGGTTCATCTCGGTTTCACTTGCCTGGAGCACGAGCGCGACTTGGAGGAAGAAGGAAACGGACGGTCAGGATCTTCGGAAGCAGGGGTGTGCGGCCTTGATTGCATAGTAGGGTTTGGATATTTATTAAAGGTGAATTAATTTTATTGTAAATCTTGTAATGTTTAAAATAGTGCAACTCATTCGTACGAGGTCGGAATCTAACGAGACGAAGTGCGTTGGAATCGTATTCGCGAATGCTACGCGATGCAATTAGATTGGAGTCGTTTGGTAAAGAAAATTTTGGGTAAAATTAAACGCTCGTTTAGTTTTATTCGAAATAAAACGCTGGAACTGTAGGATCGATTTCACCCTAGAGGGGGGGGGGTGAATAGGGTGATAGTGTTAATTATAAAAATTAATCGCGGAAGCTTATAAAATAATTTCAACACGGATCACAGAATATTACCAGCACAGAAATAAATAACAGAATAATAAAATGCAGAACAGAACAACACAGAATTTACCCAGCTTCGGCAAAACCCTGCCTACGTGCTGCCCCCAAGGTTTCTACTAGAAATTAGAAAGTCCCTCGCTTACACACGTAAACTCGCTATACCCGCTATTGACTATTCTAACTCTAAGCTCAAAACCTTGACCACAACTCAACTACCGAGTTGCAAATTCCCAAACTACACACCGTAGTTTGCACCCTAGTCACACGACTAGAAAATTAAAACCGTTTAAAAAAGAAAATGCAAATTAAAAACAAAATAAAATAAAATAACCCTATTTAAACAATTAAAAAACCCTTTGTATAACAAAGAAAGAAAAACCAGGCCGGCCCAATATTTATTCCTTTTATTTTCTTCGGCCCTATTTCTTTTGTGATAATGTCGGCTATCTCTGTTTCTTCCTTCGTTCCTCCTGATTGCAAAATTAGGGCTTTTGTTTCTCTGATCCAAATTCAGGGTTATTGAAGCGCCGCTTCAGGTTGGTCGAATCGAAACTAATGATTTTTAGTTGCTTGCCTTTTCGATTCGTTGTTGCTTTGAATTGTGGACGGCTACTTCGAGTTCGGCTGAGTGATATGGTATGTGATTTCCTTTTTATTTGTTCTTCTTTGTTGTACTCGAACTCTCTGCAATGCCGATGATGATTATTGGGTTTTATATAGGATTCCAATTCCTATTTTTGCGTTCGTATAGATTGATTTGAATTTGTCAATTAATTTGTTCGGCCGTTGATTTTAGCTTGGATGTTTGAGATGATTGCTGACTTCTTCAATTCACGTATATTTGATTTCTTGATTGTCACGGCTTCAATTTTGTACCTGTTCAACTTCGGCCTTGACTCGTTCATCTTGGTTTTGAATTTGATAATCACGGCTTTGAATCTGACTTTGATAAAAGAAAAACTTTGACTTGATTTAAGCATCACTTGATTTTATTCTGAACATTTTAAACTGAGTATTCTTGTATCATTGCTGCCTTGGCTTTGGTATTTTCTCTGTTGGCATTTTGGTTTACCACATGTGCCTGCTTTAGTCTCGGTTCTTCACTTTGTAAGTGGGCTGGTGCATCTTGACACTGTTGCCTAAGTCCGCACATGTTTGGATTGAATTGTTAGTGCATTGCCACACTGTTGTTGTAATCATATACGAACTGATGCTTCACTTGGTCTTTGTTGTAACTTCGACACGCTTCAATCATTGTTTGCATTCACTTGATATTGTTATTTCTTAACCTGAGATTCCTCACTGCCTGTACACATTATAACTGAATTCATTTGCATTTAGTATGCATTTTGGCTTGTGGTGTTGAGTTGCTGTGTTGCATTTGTATTCATATGCATGCATATAGCCATACTGTTGCATGTTAGTGTGCTTCATCACTTGATTCATTCCACATTGAACTAGCTTTTGATGTTGGTCTATTCTTTACATATGTGCACTTGCACACTTTCATTGTTGAGTTGAGTTTGATTTGCACTGCACTGCATCTTGTTCACCATGTTGCATATTTGATATTTGCAGTTGGTATTTGAATTTGAGTTGTGGCTTTTGTGCTTGCATTTTGATGCAGTCTTCATGCTACTGATTTTATTGAGCTCGACATTGTTGTTCACTTATGTTGCAACTGCACTGTTGCCTTGTTGATTCCACTGTTTGCTGTGACATTGTGTGATGTTGCACATGCATGTGGTCTTTGTTGTTGGCATTTCTTCCTTTACTTGAGCACATGGTCGAGTTCATTTCCATTCTGGTCATTGCATTATGATGAAATGTTACATTTTTGAGGCCATGTTCTTGTGCACTGACCATATGGTCTTTACTGCCTCTTTGTGTATGCACTTGCATACTACTGCACTGTTCCATTGTTGCTGCTGTGTTGTAGCCGTGGTCTTTGCATTGCATTCATGTTGATTTCTGAACTTTCACTTGAGTTGAATCCAGTTTCAAAAACTCGGGTTTGACCTTGTGCTGAGAATTGTGACTTTTATATTATTGCACGTGAGTTGAACCCGGCTTTATATTTGGGTTTGACCTGTGCTCACCTGTCCCTGTAAATCAATCAAATGTATATATCGGTGTGCACGGCCTTGTGGCATATACAGTAATATACTGTGTATGTCACAAGTTGTTCGTGTATGATGAATTCAAATTTAAATTATGACGAACAACCCAAATAACTGAGGCAAATTATATTTTCAAAATCCATCTTTTAATTTATATTGCAAAAATATTTTCTTTTCAATTTTACTGCGTTAGTGAATATTTTTGCAGATTGCTCAGATGCTGGATTCAAACTGGAATGCAGTTGTAGATAAAAATACGAGTGTGAGTGATATGTAGTGAGGTGAATATGTAAATGTGAAATGTGATGTAATTAGAATTGTATATGTATAGTGAGAGCTTGAAATTGTACTATCAAAGTTGTAATCAATATTTGTTTGAATAAAATATTCATTTGAATTCAAAAACTGTGTTATTTATTTTTATTCAGCAAATATTTATTTATTCTGTGAAGATTAAAATAGTATGTTAACAAATACATTTAAACGAATGTATATATGTTTATTATCATCAAACAAAAATCATATAAACGCATATTCAACAATCTCCCCCTTTTGATGATAACAAACATATATTTAAGATTTTGAATATTTAAATGTATTTGATAATTTCATTTGCTCCCCCTATTTGAATGCTTCCTTTCTATATGATACTCCCCCTACATATATGACTCCCCCTACATATATGCATACAAATAAAATGTGCAAATGAGTCTATATGCATATTGAAAACTTCTTTGACCTTTTCTCTCCCTTTTTACAAAATCTTAACTTTTCTCTCCCCCTTTTGTTATCAGCAAAAGAATAATAGTAATAGAAAAGTAGAGATATAGTGATCGACATTAATTCAACATTAAAACTCAATTGAATATAAAAATTAAATTTCGATAAAAAATCAAACAAAAATCATAAATCCTTTAATTGACGCATATTCCACTTTAGAATGGTATGAATGATTTCATCAAATAAAACTATATAGTAGTGTCTATTTGTGGTATATTTATTTCAGGAAATTTGAATATCTACTAACCATGCATAACCGTTAGGACTTTTAAATGAGATTAGTAGTATTCACAATTTTTATTTTTATTTTAAAAAATGAATTCAAGTATCTTCTAACCACGCATAACCGTGAGGACTTTTAAATGGGATTAGAATCAACTTGTCTATTTAACCAATTAATTTTGATATGCGTTCCATACATGCATAACCATGAGGACTTTTAAATGAGCATGGAAGCACATAATCAAAAATCCAAGTAATTCACCCATGCATAACCGTGAGGACTTTTAAATGAGAGTGAATACTTTGGATTTTTTTTTTTTTTTTTTTTATTGCTAAAGATATAAATTGAAGCACAAATGATTTCCCGTTTTAAAATACCACATATTGACCTACTATATTGAATTTTGATGAGTGATGGTCGAAAGAAAAATGAAAGAAATAGAAATGGTCATGGAATATTTATCAACAAAAAAATTTTATAACTCTCGTTTAAATTTCTAAAAAATTTACTAATTATACCGTCTTGAATTATAATATATAATTAATATCAACACTCATCTTATTTTCAATCACTATATATCTTCTCGATAATTTTTAGGGGAATCAGATTAGTTAATATAGTTATTTAAAATCGATTTCAAAAATAGTTATAAAATCAAGTTTTCTTAAATAACTAATCCGATACAAGATCAAAAATGTTTTTTTCTAGAAGGGGTTTTATAAGAAAATTTTCTGCTATTAAAAAAATATTTCAAATGAAAAATATGCAGACATTTTCTTTGAAAAACGATGCAGCAAATGAATGTGTCAAGTAATAATCACATTCCACTAGTAATTTTTCTACAACTATATTACCAGTGTAATCTGCATCTGAATTTCAATTTCACTCAATATTCACTCGTTGAATTTGATAGACCAAACCATGAATTGTGCATCAAAAAAATTTCAACAAATTATCTCATGATTATTATCAACAAATTTTGAATGAAATTTTCTTGGATTTGAAATGAAGACTGTGTCAACAATCAAACATATATCAAAGTGTCAATTTTACAATCCATCAAACTTCGTTTTTATTCCAAGCAATTTCTTGAATTTCAAAAAAAATCCTTAAAATCCTTTTTACAATTTCAAAAATTTCTTAAAATCCTTTTTATAATTTTAAACAGAATTCATTAGGATTTTAAATTTAGGCCGTGTCAAACCATGAATTTAGATTTAGCCAAAAATATTATAACAAAAAGTATTATCCAATCATAACACTATTTTTATCCCAAACCTATATATCAAGTTATTCTAGAGAATTTTATAGTGTTTTTGGCATAAGAATATAATTGGCTAACTATTTTGAATAAAGTCAGAATCAAAATCATCATTAAATCATCATCATATTATCATTGCATAATTGGCTGATTTTATTCAGAAAATGGTGCAGATTTTCACAAATAATATATCGTTCAAAAATAAATTTACCTGATTTACCTTTACGATATTTTCCGTCGTTGCCCATTGTGATTCTGTCACCATTATACTAGGCTAAGGAACTTTGCTTTTTCGCCCATTGTGTTTCTGGAACAGCCAAAATCCAGAGAACGCTATTGTTGTTCCTTAGCCTGCCACCACACCTACACGGGAGAAGATTTATATGACCTATTTGTTTTTATAGGTCCATGATTGTTAGTGGCAGAATAATTATAAGAATAATTTTGTGGAGACCCAAAACTATTTATAATTGTTCCCTTCGGCACCCAAATTCGTTTAACTTTAAGAGATTTTATATTTGTGCCTTTTGGAACCCAAATCGGTATAGTTTTCACATGTTTGGGTCTATACCAACAATTATTGTGACTGTGTCCAAATTTTCTACAAATTGTGCACATAGAATTAACTTGATTAATCTTGTTTTCAACAATTTTCGAATTAATATATCCAAGTCCTTGTCTAACCGTATTAACAGTTTGCTTTCCTAATAGCATATTCAACGATTTTTCACTTTTGGAAAATTTATCTAAAGTCGTTGACAAATGTTGGACTTGTGTTTTGAGAGATTCGTTTTCATTCAACAATTGAGTGCACTTTTTGATAGAATTCTCTCTCCTAGTATTTTCATTCTCCTTTAAAATCAGAATTTCATTTTCAAGCGATTTTATTTTAATTTCTGATTTTTTAATTTCCTCATCAAATGTTGGACACTTATCACACTTAGGGATCCTACTTTGATAGGTTTTAACTAATTGATCAAGTTGTTTATTACATTCTATCAAAGTATCTTTTTGAGATTCAAGTTTGGCGTATTTTTCCCTAAGTCGTTCAAAACAACCGTTTACTTCATGAAAATATATAAGCAACTCAGAATGGGTAAGTTTTGATACCTCACTTGGCTCGTCATCGTCACTGTCAGTTGTATCACCTCGAAGGCAAAATTCTGCCTTTTCGCTTTCACTGCAAGTGCTTTGATCATTCTCGTCTATTTCATCCCAAGTGGCTGCAAAACTTTTCTTTTTCTGTTTCTTTCCATGGCTGGATTTAATTTGTGGACAATCGGGCTTGATATGGCCGGGTTTGTTGCAATTATAACAAATAAACTTTTGTTCTTCTGAGTAGTCTAGTGCTTTGGCTATTCTGCTTTTTGCTTTTTGAATTCGAGCTGAATTTCCATGTTTTTTATTCCATTTTTTGAATTTCCTTATTAACAGCTCCAATTCTGCTGCTCCATTATCTTCATCGTTATCATCATCACTTTCGGTTGTTCCTTTGAGAGCTATTGATTTCTTTTGAGTGTCACCTCCTTCACGCTCTTCTTTGAATTTCATTTCAAGCTCATAAGTGGTGAGATTTCCGATGAGTCCCTCAACTTTAAGTTGTTTTAAATCTTTCGATTCTTGTATGGCAGTTACTTTTGCTTCAAAGCTTCGTGGAAGGACTCTGAGGATTTTCCGGACTATTTCTAATTCGGTGTATGTTTTTCCTAGAGCTTTTGATTTGTATACGATATTGGAGAGTCGTCCGTACATCTCTTTGACATTTTCTTCCTTCGCCATTTTGAAGTTCTCGTATTCGCTGCTTAGCATTGCAAGGCGAGATTCTTTGACTTGAGATGTTCCTTCGTGAGTCACTTCTAGTATGTGCCATATTTCCTGCGCAGTTAGACAATGTGAGACACGATTAAATTCAAATTGATCTAATGAACAGATAATAGAATTCATAGCTTTAGCATTAGTATTCTGTAATTTATTTTCTAATTCTGTCCATTGTTCCTTTGGTTTCTCTATTTCCTGATTATCTACAGTTATAGTTGGTATTCTATAACCTGTCTCAACAATATTCCAAGCGTCAATGGTTTTCAGAAAAATTTGCATTCTATTTTTCCAATAAGCATATTCACCATTGAACATTGGTGGTCTAACTATGGATTGACCTTCTGCAAAAGCATTATTAAAAGAAGCCATTTTAAAAATTCAAATTTTTAAAACAAAAACTGATTTTTTCAAAAAATTGAATTTTTAAAACAGATGTTGACTTCTAAACCTGTCCTAGCTCTGATACCACTTGTAGGATCGATTTCACCCTAGAGGGGGGGGGTGAATAGGGTGATAGTGTTAATTATAAAAATTAATCGCGGAAGCTTATAAAATAATTTCAACACGGATCACAGAATATTACCAGCACAGAAATAAATAACAGAATAATAAAATGCAGAACAGAACAACACAGAATTTACCCAGCTTCGGCAAAACCCTGCCTACGTGCTGCCCCCAAGGTTTCTACTAGAAATTAGAAAGTCCCTCGCTTACACACGTAAACTCGCTATACCCGCTATTGACTATTCTAACTCTAAGCTCAAAACCTTGACCACAACTCAACTACCGAGTTGCAAATTCCCAAACTACACACCGTAGTTTGCACCCTAGTCACACGACTAGAAAATTAAAACCGTTTAAAAAAGAAAATGCAAATTAAAAACAAAATAAAATAAAATAACCCTATTTAAACAATTAAAAAACCCTTTGTATAACAAAGAAAGAAAAACCAGGCCGGCCCAATATTTATTCCTTTTATTTTCTTCGGCCCTATTTCTTTTGTGATAATGTCGGCTATCTCTGTTTCTTCCTTCGTTCCTCCTGATTGCAAAATTAGGGCTTTTGTTTCTCTGATCCAAATTCAGGGTTATTGAAGCGCCGCTTCAGGTTGGTCGAATCGAAACTAATGATTTTTAGTTGCTTGCCTTTTTGATTCGTTGTTGCTTTGAATTGTGGACGGCTACTTCGAGTTCGGCTGAGTGATATGGTATGTGATTTCCTTTTTATTTGTTCTTCTTTGTTGTACTCGAACTCTCTGCAATGCCGATGATGATTATTGGGTTTTATATAGGATTCCAATTCCTATTTTTGCGTTCGTATAGATTGATTTGAATTTGTCAATTAATTTGTTCGGCCGTTGATTTTAGCTTGGATGTTTGAGATGATTGCTGACTTCTTCAATTCACGTATATTTGATTTCTTGATTGTCACGGCTTCAATTTTGTACCTGTTCAACTTCGGCCTTGACTCGTTCATCTTGGTTTTGAATTTGATAATCACGGCTTTGAATCTGACTTTGATAAAAGAAAAACTTTGACTTGATTTAAGCATCACTTGATTTTATTCTGAACATTTTAAACTGAGTATTCTTGTATCATTGCTGCCTTGGCTTTGGTATTTTCTCTGTTGGCATTTTGGTTTACCACATGTGCCTGCTTTAGTCTCGGTTCTTCACTTTGTAAGTGGGCTGGTGCATCTTGACACTGTTGCCTAAGTCCGCACATGTTTGGATTGAATTGTTAGTGCATTGCCACACTGTTGTTGTAATCATATACGAACTGATGCTTCACTTGGTCTTTGTTGTAACTTCGACACACTTCAATCATTGTTTGCATTCACTTGATATTGTTATTTCTTAACCTGAGATTCCTCACTGCCTGTACACATTATAACTGAATTCATTTGCATTTAGTATGCATTTTGGCTTGTGGTGTTGAGTTGCTGTGTTGCATTTGTATTCATATGCATGCATATAGCCATACTGTTGCATGTTAGTGTGCTTCATCACTTGATTCATTCCACATTGAACTAGCTTTTGATGTTGGTCTATTCTTTACATATGTGCACTTGCACACTTTCATTGTTGAGTTGAGTTTGATTTGCACTGCACTGCATCTTGTTCACCATGTTGCATATTTGATATTTGCAGTTGGTATTTGAATTTGAGTTGTGGCTTTTGTGCTTGCATTTTGATGCAGTCTTCATGCTACTGATTTTATTGAGCTCGACATTGTTGTTCACTTATGTTGCAACTGCACTGTTGCCTTGTTGATTCCACTGTTTGCTGTGACATTGTGTGATGTTGTACATGCATGTGGTCTTTGTTGTTGGCATTTCTTCCTTTACTTGAGCACATGGTCGAGTTCATTTCCATTCTGGTCATTGCATTATGATGAAATGTTACATTTTTGAGGCCATGTTCTTGTGCACTGACCATATGGTCTTTACTGCCTCTTTGTGTATGCACTTGCATACTGCTGCACTGTTCCATTGTTGCTGCTGTGTTGTAGCCGTGGTCTTTGCATTGCATTCATGTTGATTTCTGAACTTTCACTTGAGTTGAATCCAGTTTCAAAAACTCGGGTTTGACCTTGTGCTGAGAATTGTGACTTTTATATTATTGCACGTGAGTTGAACCCGGCTTTATATTTGGGTTTGACCTGTGCTCACCTGTCCCTGTAAATCAATCAAATGTATATATCGGTGTGCACGGCCTTGTGGCATATACAGTAATATACTGTGTATGTCACAAGTTGTTCGTGTATGATGAATTCAAATTTAAATTATGACGAACAACCCAAATAACTGAGGCAAATTATATTTTCAAAATCCATCTTTTAATTTATATTGCAAAAATATTTTCTTTTCAATTTTACTGCGTTAGTGAATATTTTTGCAGATTGCTCAGATGCTGGATTCAAACTGGAATGCAGTTGTAGATAAAAATACGAGTGTGAGTGATATGTAGTGAGGTGAATATGTAAATGTGAAATGTGATGTAATTAGAATTGTATATGTATAGTGAGAGCTTGAAATTGTACTATCAAAGTTGTAATCAATATTTGTTTGAATAAAATATTCATTTGAATTCAAAAACTGTGTTATTTATTTTTATTCAGCAAATATTTATTTATTCTGTGAAGATTAAAATAGTATGTTAACAAATACATTTAAACGAATGTATATATGTTTATTATCATCAAACAAAAATCATATAAACGCATATTCAACAGGAACTGCATTAAAACCAATGTGAGTGTTTTATAACGCTCACAACGTACTAAATATCTTTATGCTAGTTAAATTTGATATTACGAAGTGTTATGTTTTATGTGTCGTTGTTTGATAAAATTTAATTGTCATATAGATTGTCATTTGAATTAACCGTTGAAATTTAATTGACAGTTAAATTTTAATTGAATTGCGATTAATTTACCTGACATTGATAATTATGAAATTGCTATGAATTGTATTGTCTATTGGATGAATTATTTCGATGGATGCTATTGGTTGATATTTTAATGTTTGGATGTTTATTGCTTATATATATATAACTTGTTATGCATACATATGACACTATGATTGATTAAGTGATATATATTCATCCTTGACATTTAATTGAAATAAATAATTACTTGGCCATAGGATAGAAAGTAATATACGGACACCGAATTGGCTAAATTAATAATTTTTGAAATCGTCGATTTGGAATTTATTTAAAATGTTTTGATTTGAAAGTTATAAATAGAAATCGATTTATAGAAATGGAATTCATCGGAAAATTTTGAGTTTGGAATGTTGAAATAAATTTTGGTTAAAGGAATTTGGTTAAATAATTAAGTTGAGACTTTGGAATTAAAATTTGGATATGATTGAATTTGTAAAATTTATTTGTTTTAAAGATTGAACATTATTTCGAGCTTCGAGTATTACTTAGTGAAATCGATATAAAAAGATATTTTGAACTTAAGCTTGAAATTGAATCATATTTGAAATTTGGATTTAAAACTTGGATATTGAAGGAAAATTTTGTTAAGTATTATAAGTGGATACTTTGAAAAATCAAGCTAAAAATCGATATAAATTGAAACTGAATAAATTGAAGGTGAATATAAAATTGAATTAATTTGAAGTCATAGTTGACATTGATTGAATTAAATCGAAATTGAATCGGTAGAATGGAAATTGGAATTGTTTTGAATTGAGAAGTTATAATTGAAATGGATTGGTTTTGAAGCTGTTTTATTTTGTTTTCCAAATTACTCGGTCATATAAACCATTTTGAATACTTAAACTATTTTAATCTATTTTAAATCTACTTAACCCAATTTAAATTATTTTAAACTAAATTTATCTATTTCAAATCCATTTAATATTTTAAAGTATTTTAACTATTTTAATTATTTAAAACTACTTTTAAACTACTTAAAACTATTTTTCTAAAGTCCTAATCTGGTCAATAAGGTGAAATATTTATATTTAATTCTTGAATTTAAATACGAATTGAGTTAAATGAAGTTGCAACCTAAATTGAAATTCGAAATGATTTTGAAATCGAAATGAGATATTGATGCGAAAAAGATTTTGAAACGAAATCTTACATTTGAAAAGATACGATGATATTTGAAATGGATTTGATTTTTGAAACGAATATAATATTTTGATTTAAATTATGAATCGATTTGAAATGTAAAAAAGCCAACGGTGTAATAATACGTAGTTATTAAAGAGACCGGGATCGGATATGGACATACTCTCTGTCAATACCGAACACCACTTTAATAACTATTATACGCGGAGTGTTGATCCAGAATGAAGTGGATGGTTGGTGAATGCGTTGACTGAAGAAAGAGAACGATATTGGATGACCCCTGACATGACTAAAACAGGAGCCGCGCCGGGCCATTGAGGTTCGCCACCTCTAGCGGACACGCTTCTTCGATACCATTTCTATTACATTTGTGATTCGATTTGGGTGCACCCCTTGATTTGGGAGTGTTGTTTCGCGGTGTTGGGGTAGCTGCTGGCTATGCCCAACATCAGTCCGGATCACGCAACTACTAGTATCCTAGTTGGTATCGCCTCATGTACCTTGTCATACTGATTATCCTATTCGCGACCACTACGTTTTGTTTTGTGTTATATCTATGGGGTACCCTCTGATAACCACCAGGTTACGGTGGGGATTACGGTGCTGTATAGACTATGGCATTATAAAAATGTGTTAAGGGGGATTATGGTAACGCCTTAACGCTATTTTGATACTTTATATTACTGATAGGCATTATATACTTAGCGTACATTACTACATAGTAGATAGTTTAACGGATCCTTAAGAGATGGAAAATCCCGTAACATCTCTTGAGTTATTGCACGCACGTCGACACTGGATATGAGATGTCAAACCCCGTAAACATCTCTGACGCCGTTACACTCATATTTATTTACGATTGATTTAACTTTCATTAGGATATTTTAGTCCTGACTCGAGTGTTTTGTGTTTTCATTACGCTCGGGTCAGTCCTGAGTTTCAGATTTTTGAAGATCTATTCTGGAGTATGCAGACGAAGATTTGGTATACTATTACTATTATCACCCTTGCATCATGCTATCTGCTGCATTATTTTAATTGTTCTGTTGTATATGTATAACTCTGATAAATGTTGTATAAATAAATGTCAAAGTATAGTAAAGAGCTTCATGAACTGTTTATTTGACTATTATATTTTATCGTTCCGCTGCGAGATTCTGTGTTGTCTCATTTCCTTTATTTCTCTTTCTTTTCTTTTCTTATTTACCCCAATAACCATCTGCCTTTTTGAATGGTTGGAATCGACATGTGTATTTGATCGTCGGTTTAAACTGTCCAAAAAGGCGGGTCGTTACAAAGGAGGAAAAGAGGAATGAATTACCTGTACGTACACAATTTTTAGTTCCTCTTCTCTTCATTAGCTTGGAAATAGAAAATGAGAGCAAAATTCCTCCATGTGTTCAATCTAAAGACTTAAATCTCCAAATCTTCAAATAAAAATGGTTACTTTTATCAATTAGAGAGGATTGCAAAAGGTAATCAACTCCAACATGAGATTAATTCATCAAAAATCCATTTTTACGTTTAGGTTGTTTGTTAATTTCCTTTTGCATGTGTTGTTCTAATTTTTCTACAGGTTGTTGGAAGCTTTATTCTCCTCAAAACTTGCTTATTTCAGCAAAAATCTGAGATTTGATCATCCTAATTCATGGTGAGTTGAAAACTCACATTTTCTAGCGTAGATTGAGATTTCAAGGTTAGAAATCTCAATTTTATTTTTTTGAAAGTTCATTTGTGAATCACTGTCCGTAAATTAGGCATATCTTTTACGATTTTAATCGGAATTGTATTTTGTTTGGTGTTCTGGAAAGCATGAAGAATGTGTGATAACTTCCTTGTTAAACACTTTCGCAAATTTTGAGCATTGTGTATCGAAACCCCAATACAAACTTACAGCCGTATCATTGGAAAACTATGCTTAATATTGTTGGTAATTTTAGCATATCTTTCTTATGTAATACCCAAATTTAACGATTCTTGATGTTATGGAAAGCTTAGTTTGTCTTCTATAACTTTCTTGTTTTGTATTTTGCTAAATTTTGAGCTTTATATGGCCGAAAGTTGCTTCTAATGATGCTGTCCCGAGGCTAAAATGACAGCAGATGTGAATTTAAAATCTGAAAATTGTTTTAGTCGTAACTTTTTCATTGTTTATCGGAATTGGATCAATCATGTGCAAAAACTTTTATGTTTTGTGTTTTCTGTAATTTTCATGCTATCTACGTCAAAATTCAGTTTTTTTACTGCTAACCTGAGAGCAAATCTAATATTTTCTCTTTGATTGAAGCTGAAACATAATTGATCATAATTTTTTCGTTTCCAAACCCATTTTGGTAATTTTGGATGTTCCAGAAAGAATATTTCATGTGCTACAACTTTCATGTTTTGTATTTTCTATAATTTGGATGTTAGCCATGTAAAAATCCAGTTTTTCTACTGCTAACCCGAGAGCAAATCCAATATTATCTATGTCATTGAAGCTGAAACGAATTTGATCATAACTTCTTCGTTTCCTAACCGATTTTGATAATCTTAGTCATTCCGGAAAGCTTAGAAATTAAGATACAACTTTTATTTTATTCATTTTGCTAGAATTTGAAGTTTACTATGTCAAAATTATGGTTTTTCTTCTCTGGCCTGTTAGTGCATAGCTACCGGCCTTAGACTCTTTTCTCCCGTTGTTTTCAACGCAGAACACCGACTTTGCGACGCCATCCTGGGAACGTCCGATGTCTAAATCTACCATTCTTGGTCTTGTTGGAAATACAAAGTGACGATCTACACTTTTGTGTAGTTTCATAAAAATCTGGGTTGGTTAGCTATTACGATCTCGTTGCCGAAGTCGGACCTTTGCGCTATTTTGAATAAAAAGAAAATCCAAGTTTCGGTCCAACTTTGAGACGACGCCACTTCTTCATTTCAAGTCCAAACGGTTCTTTTTGAAAATTGTAGTAGAATTGTTAGTCTATGCTCCTACCAAATTTCACGAAGATCTGGGTTCAGTTGCCCCTTCGAACTCATCGTCGAAGTTGAACATTTGCGCTGTTTTTAGACAGCAGTTTATAGTGGTTTTAGGCCGACTTCGAAGCGACGCGGAATCTTCATTTGAAGTCGGAATTGGACCATTCTTTTTTTGGATTAGAGTAGGGCTATTATTCTACATTACTGAAAAGTTTCATGTCATATGGACTCTGTTTTCAGGTCCAAACCTTTTGTCGAACCAGTGATCATAGCTTGATTTCAGCGGTGTTTATATTTGAATAATTTCCACCATTTTTGATATTTTCCCGATTCTTTAGTCTTCTCTCTAGATTTCGTGCACGGGTTTTATAAAGAATTTGAAGTTTTTTCAAACAAATTTGCTTGTGAAATTATTATATAGTATTATTTTAATCTATTTATTCTCCAAAATAAGGGAATTTTCAAATATCGTCTTCAAAATTGATTTCGGAAAAAGGTTTTAAAAGCTTGTTTTCTCAAATAAATTATTTTAAATTTAAAATACACATTTATATAATATTCGAACGTATGTGAAAGAGAATTAAACAATTTAGTAAAACACGTGGTATGGGACACGTGCGTTTACTATTTCGGTTAATTCCGTACTTATACGATCGAAACTATCCGGGTTATGATTTTTGAGTTTCTTAGCCAATTTATGGCGGTTGTTCGAGATTATAATTCCTATATTTAGGAATTATTTGGGAAGGCTGAAATTTGGCGAGTTTTATGGTTTGAGATTTCTACTTTGAGATTTATGGTTTATCAGTAACCATCACGATGTTTTCACTTGTCGATGAGATGAGACAAGTTACGATGCCATTTAATTCTTGCCGATGAGAGGAGATGAGTATAGTGTCTCTTTATCACTCGCCAATGAGGCTAGGCGAGATATAATTTTCTGATTTTTATGATGTTTCTAGTGTGGCATTGACTAACGGGTGGTAAACCGCTAATTGCGAATGTGTGGTATGGGACACATGTTAACACTTTTCGGGTTCCTATCCGTGAGTTTGTGACACATTTATGATGTTTACCTAACAGAACTGCTTTGAGAGGTGTTAGCGACCTAGTCATGAGGATAAACTGCTTTGGAAGGTGTTAGCGACCTTGTTAGGGCTGACAAAACAGCTTGGAGAGGTGTCAGGGACCTAGTCATGAGGACAAATTACTTTGGGAGGTGTAGCGACCTTGTTAGGGTTGACAAAACGGCTTGGAGAGGTGTCAACAACCTTGTCATGAGGACGAACTGCTTTGAGAGGCGTTAGCGACATTGTTTGAGGCTTCGGCCGTCTGAGTTCAGCACGTGCAGCATTGCTTCGGCATTGCAATCGGGGATTTGGCGAATCTGGGTTTTCTGATTTTTATGTTTTATTATGATTTCACCTTTTTAAGATGTTTTATTACATCGATAGCCTAGTGCTATATGAGATGTTATATATGTGGTGATTTTAATTATGATGTTTTAAACTCTTATCGAGTTCCTTGAGTTATGAGTTTGGATAATTTCATGATTTTATAGGATATTCTGGGTTTTGCCATTTTGGCGACTTGAGAATGAGATTTATATACATTTACACCGATGAGATGAGGAATAATTGAATTTGGAGATTCATCTACAATTGAGTTTTGGATCGCCCTATTTGAGAATGTTTTATGTTTGCCATTTTAGCGAGAGTTTTTATTGATGTTTCTCCTTTTGAGGAAATATGGTTCATGGAAACCATGTAGACATTTTAGGATGTCGCCGATGATATGAGGAACTTGTGTTTGATTTGAGTTACCTCCTTCGAGGTATTTGTTCACTTAAGTATCATTTGTTACTTAAGTGTTGAGCTTATGAGTTCATCAGTTCATTCTTCTCTTTCGAGAAGAAGTATCTTCATGTCTATTCTGCTTCATATTACCGATATTAACTGATTTGTGTAGCTAGACTGACCCGTGTATTTATACTCGGGTCAGACCGAGGTTTTTCAGGTATCATCTATTAGACTTAGCTTGAAGTTGATGCTGGATATCAGCTCTCCTTTTTCTTTAGCAATTTATGTTCTTCCGCATACTCTAATGTAATTATATTTGATTCAATGTATATGGTGTGGTTGAGTACCACCTTTGTTGTATTCATATTGTATTGTACTAAACATATATCAGTGTATATGTATATATATGATGTTGGTAACTGTTCTGTGATGTGATTTACATTCAGTTATTATATTTTGTTCTGATAGATCCGTTAGCCACCTATAGTTTTGGATTAAGCATTTACTGAGTATGTCGATCCACTTGAGTTGCAAAAAAAAAAAATTATATTGCATTTATCGACGTATTCAATAGATGTTTAAGACAAAATTATAGATGGTCGCCCTTAACCAGCCCTATTCTCCGCTTTAGTAGACAGATTTACTTGTTAATTCTCTTTGCTAAGGTGGGTCTCAGGGTGGGGCGTTATAAACTATGAATAATTTGAAAAATGTATATAATTAAATTATGATTGTTATGTATGTCCATAAATATTTTAAATAATGGCAGAAAAATCTTCAAGTACTATGCAACATTATAGATATTTCTTTAATGATTTTAAATAATTGTAGTCCTATGTTCAGTTTTCCTATTTTAACTGTAGATAAATATGCAATTGTTTTTAATAATTGCAGATAATTCAGCATTTGAAGTGAATAATTGCACCAAAAATGCTGAACTACTGCTAATAATTGTAGATATATCTACAACTATTGTTAATTGTTGCAGATAAGTTTGCAAAAAAATAGAGTATTGGTTATTTTTGTACTGTAACTTAACGATTCTACAAATTAAATTGCAGTTATACTTACTGAGTTTTATTCAATGGTCATTAGCATTATTGGCTTGAGTTTTGATATATTCCATTTTCCAGCCAAGGGATATGATTTGTTGTATTGCAATTTAGGAGATTTCAAAATTTATGTTTTCTTACTAATCCATCACTACAAAAAAGGCAATTAGTTTTAGAATAAATTTTTAATTAATAGGATATTTATCTAATTAATCAAAAATTTAATACCCATAACAATGTTACGCAAGCATTTATTTTTCTTGTTGTGTCAATATATTTTTCAATTTGATTTACCAAATGTTTGTGAATTTTTTTTGCCATGATATCTGCTGCATTTTATCTTCACAAACACAATATGGAATAATATTCCAAGATAGAGTTGAGTATGGATTTGATATTAAAAATGTCACAGCCAAACGCAGTTGCGAAGGCTTTGCCATATTTGCTCTTTCTTCTTTTGATGTTCCTTTTATTGTTGTAAACAATTCCCTTTCTATTTTTTTTTGTTGACACTTGTTTCTATTTCATAGTGTCTGTTGATAAATGATGTAAACTGAGCATTGCTTTTACCCTCTTTTTTCATATGGCCAGAAGTTTTGATTTGCTAACCATCTGTAGGAATTGATAATAATTGGCTTATATCATCCTCAGTGAATGTTAGTAACATATCTACAAATTGGAAGTAGTTCAAATTCTTTCTATAGGCTTTGATGATTATGCCTATTGTTGTTGAGTTTTTTTTGTTTTCCTTTGCTGGTATAAATCCAACATAGACCATATGAATGAATTTGTAGAAAGGTAAATTTTGAAGATATTTTGTATGTGATACTGTCAGCAATTCTTCCTTCTTAATCCTGCCAAGAACATTGATGAAAGTCCTTAAATTATTTCTATAGTTGTCTACTCTTGAAGTAATTTTCTCTTCATTGATTGTTTATCTTTTTTCTATAGAATATTAGATTCTGATCATCGTTGTTCAACAGGAACAATTGATATTTCCAACATTACATTTTTTCCTTCTTTTTTTTCTTTTGTGTTCTTCTGTAAAAGTACATTAAAAACTATGAAATAAATATGCACAATCTAATAATATGACAGGTGATGTTAAATGCTTGCAATTATAATGAATATGCAGAAAAAATAGAAATGTATGCAATTATCTTAAATAATTGCAGTCTGTTCAGCAAATTTTAAGGTACGTGCAAATTTTCATATATGTGGAATTGTTGCATATAATTTAACAGTTTTAAAAAATAGTTGCTTATTTTTCAGAAATTATTTGAATAACCGTGATATTGAAATTTTATTGTTTCTAACCATATATGTAACGACCCTGAATTTTCGATCCCGAAATTTTTGGATAGTTAGAAAAAGAAGAAAGTGATAGAAGAAGAAGAAGATCAGAAACACCAACATCTCACATTCACAGTGGATAAAATATAATAATAAATAATAACAGTTTACAAAAGAATTATGTATGTGTCGATTACAATTTAATACATCAGAGTTACACACATACCCAAACACTGGATATATACAAGTCAACATGTCTCAGATGATCAGAAATATATTACAGCAGAAACACTCCATACGTTCCTGCCATCCAGCTCGCCTCCTGAGCTCCAGAACGTCCTTGCTCGAAAATCTATATTACTTGGTCTGACCCGAGCATTACATCAAAGTAACACCCGGGTCAGGTTGGAAAACAGTGTGAGTAAACCCATTTAACATGCGATGCAAAGCATACAGCTTATATAAAACCCGAGGTAACTCGTATCAATTTGCAAATTCACAATTGTTATAGACATCGCTTATTACACACATCAAATTTCTAAGTACCAAAATTTAGATTTAATATTCCAATTCACTTAAATCATTTCATTCCAGTCTATTGATTTCACATATCAATCTGTAAAAATTCGAAGTGGTTTCGGGTATTTATTGATACCCGACCCCCCACCCCCGGTCTTTTTTTCGAATCCAACATCATCTTAGAAAAAAGCGATTTAAGTTTTTAAACTAATCCATTCATACCCAGAATTACATAGCAATTTATCACAGATAGACAATCCATATTAAAATAGTTCAACCCAACATAGCATATTAAATCACATAACAGCGATATCAAATAATCTAAGGCATTCAGTATACTTTAATCATCAATAAGAAAGATTAATTAGTCATACCATTTCTAATTAATCTTAATATAAATTAAATTAATTACTTTGCCTACTTTAACCCAGCTTACTTAAGGTTAATTAATTAATTACAAACTATTAATTAATCATCGACTAATTTTCTCTTTATTTTTCATTAAGTAATTTGCCTTAAATTAATAACACAAATTGATTATCCTTCGCCCATTAACCTTAATTATATTTATTGTAACAACCCGAGGTTTTGCACCTTTATATAATCATCACTAAACGATTAAAATTGCTTGCTAATTAATATTGGGAGATTTTAAAAGGGCTGATATTCTTTTTAAACATTCATTAAGGGTTTGTGGGCTTTAAAATCATCTTGGCCCTTGTTTTTGTTGGTGCCGTGATAAAATTCAATACCCGTTCTTCCTTGATTCATTCGAAAACCCTAAACCAAAGCAAACGAAAAAATGGCGGCTCTCGTTCGTTGTTCGTTCCTCTTCTTCAAAAAAAATTAGGGTTCTCGTGTAATTGGTTGTAGCTGACTTTTATTCGATCGTTGCCTCATGATATGCTTTCGGCTTTAACTCTGGACTGATCGATTTTCGGTCGTTACGGTTGTGAAATTTCTGGCATCGCTTGTGCTTTTCGATGATAAGGTGAGTGTTTTTATCACACACATCTTTATACAAAGCTTAAGTTTATTTAGAGTTTGAATTCCTTTGTTTTGTTCGTTCTTGTTGTCTTCGGCACTGATCTATTTTGAAATCTGCAAACTTAATTTTGTGAAAATATTTTAGATGAGAATTTACTTTGGCTTTGCAATTGCTTTCAGTGTTGACTTCGACCTTTATTTGGGTTTGAAACTGTTGACCTATGATTTGTTGGAATTCGTCTATTTATTTCGTTTCGGCCACAGTATTGCAGTCTTCCACTTGATTTACTTGCTGCCTTAACTGTGTTCACTGTGTTAACAGTGTTGATCTTTGTACATGATTCAAAATGAGTTTGAATTGTGACTTCACTGTATTTGAGTTGTATACATACTAGTTGGTCTGTAGCACCATGTTGCATTGAACTCTGTTGACATGAGTATTACATTTGAGTATTTTTCATTCACATTGCTACTTTATGGCTTCGTCCATTATGCATTTGTTCCAAGACAATAAAGCCTTCCTCCTGACTTTATTTTTGTGACATTGGCATGACTGCCACTTCCCGTTGTTGTAGTTCCTATTTGATTCATTGTAATCTGATTTTGGGTTGTACTGTCCAATTCATTATACTGTTGCTTGTGACATGCTATCCACTTCATTTCACCGTTGCATATATGTGTGATCATATACGTATATTGTTACACCATTGCTTTTTCACTATTTCATTAGTTTCCATTAACTAGGTGCAGTTGTTTGCACTATTTCATTAATGCACCATTTTTATTTAATGATTTGGATATTTAAGTCTTAAGATTGAACAAATGGAGGAATTTTGCTCTCATTTTCTATTTCCAAGCTAATGAAGAAGAAGATGAACTAAAAATTGTGTACGTACAGGTAATTCATTCCACTTTTCCTCCTTCCTGGTTATAATTTGCTAATGGGCTTTGGACCCAATAGAGAAAATAAATTAGACTAAGAAATTTTTTTAATTCACCACTTAAACAAATATGCACATAAACACAACGTTATAATCATTTCATAATAATCCCAAATAAGATTACTTTTAAGATAAGATGACTTCAAACTCTATTATGGAATATCACAGAATAATATATATATATATATAGACATATTCCACCTAAACAATCCCAAAACTCGAAAAAGAATAAAAGCACGATTCGAAAATAAGCTCGAAGAAAGGTAAATGATTCACTCGTATTGTACTTCGATGTATCGTGATATACGTACTATTCTGTGTTTATTCTACTTTGTTCTGACCACAGCTCTGATACCATACTATAACGCCCCACCCCGAGACCCACCTTAGCAAAGAGAATTAACAAGTAATTATGTCTACTAAAGTGGAGAATAGGGCTGGTTAAGGGCGACCATCTATAATTTTGTCTAAAAAAATTATTGAATACGTCGATAAATGCAATATAATTTTTTTTGCAACTCAAGTGGATCGACATACTGAGTAAATGCTTAATCCAAAACTATAGGTGGCTAACGGATCTATCAGAACAAAATACAATAATTCAATGTAAATCACATCACAGAACAGTAACCAACATCATATATATACATATGCACTGATATATGTTTAGTACAATACAATATGAATACAATAAAGGTGGTACTCAACCACACCATATACATTGAATCAAATATAATTACATCAGAGTATGCGGAAGAATAGAAATTGCTAAAGAAAAAGGAGAGCCGATATCCAGCATCAACGTCAAAGTAAATCCAATAGATGATACTTGAAACAACTCGGTCTGACACGAGTATAAATACAGGGTCAATCTAGCTACACAAATCAGCTAATATCGGTAATATGAAGCAGAATAGACACGACGATACTTCTTCTTGAAAGAGAAGAATGAATTGATAAACTCATAAGCTCAACTCTTAAGTAACAAACGCTACTTAAGTGAAGATATACCTCGAAGGAGGTAACTCAAATCAAACACAAGTGCCTCATATCATCGGCGACTGTTTGCGCCAAAATTGGCCACAAACACCCAATACCGTGAAAGCACCAGTGTATGAATATAAATTAATGATATTCAAACACAAACAACAGATCTCAACATATAATAGACAGCAACCACAAAAGTAAAGAACAGAGACACAAGTTTTATAGTGGTTCGGCTATCTCCGGCCTACGTCCACTCCAATTTTTTCTTTTTTATTGATTATCCTTGAAGATTACAAGTGATTACAACAGTTGTAGTGACCAAATCTGAAGAAAATAGCAGAAATAATGCTATGGAATGATTTTAGCAGCGTCTGGGCTTGCTTTTCCTCTCCAAATCTTCCGACCCCTTTTCTGAATGACCAGGGGCTCTATTTATAGGCGTGGAAGGTTGAAATCCCGCCTAAAACCTGGGGAGGTTGCTTGGCACGTGAGGGGGGGCCCACAGGCCCGTGTTCTCGGAATCCGTGCCCAGTTTGGGATCGATTCGAAGTGATTTTCGAATCGATCAAGAATCCATCCAATTGAGCTCAAATTTGGTGTGAACATTCTTCAACATGTATGTAAGCTCCTGTAAAAATTTCATTGCATTTGGATCAACGGTTTGGAAGATATGATCGATCCAAGTTCTAGAATTCGTGCGTCCTGATTGGTTCGAACCCATGGTCTGTCTACTTCGAAACCATGTATTTCGAACCCACGAGGCCAACTCTCTCGAATCCATACCCTTCGAATCCATCTTCAGTCCTTCGACTCCATAACTCTCGAATCCATGCAAACTTCGAATCCATTCACCTCCTACGAATCCATCGAAACTTCGAATCCATTTACTTTCTACGAATCCATCAAAACTTCGTGTCTATTCACTTTCTACGAGTCCATCAAAACTTCGAATCCATCATTTTCCACGAATTCATCGGAACTTCGAATCCATCATTTTCCACGAATCCATCAGAACTTCGAATCCATCATTTCCTACGAATCCATTAAAACTTCGTATCCATTTCCTTCTTCGAGCTTCATCATTCGAATCCACTATCTTCGAGTCCGCGTCCATCATTCGAATCCATGTCTATTGCACTGAAGTCATTCCTTTCGAACCCAATCTAGTTCCCGTTGATTCGAACCTGATGGGTTCGAACCTGATGGGTTCGAACCTGATGGGTTCGAACCTGATGGGTTCGAACCTGATGGGTTCGAACCTGATGGGTTCGATCCTGATGGGTTCGAAACTGATGGGTTCGAACCTGATGGGTTCGAACCTGATGGTTTCGAACCTGATGGGATCGAACCTGATGGGTTCGAACAACATTCCTCTCCCACCTTGAATCCATCATATTTCCTCCATACGAACTCCGATTAACTTGATATTTGAAACATAGCCTTTCATAGTCCTTATCGTCATTTTCAATCAATTTCGCCTCGATCGGAGTTCAACAGAATTTTGACGATATCCATCGTAGCCTTTATTCCCAGTCCTGCTATCCATAATTCCTTGCCAATTTGTTGTTATTCCCGTTTTGACCATAAAATGGGGTAACAGTCTGCCCCCCAAAACATGCCTTGTGATAACAAGACGTGTTTTGAATAGTTCCGAATCCGATATTCGAAGTCCAAAGCCATATTGCCAGAGTGTATCATTCTTGACTGCTTCGAGTCGATGTCCAGTTCCATATCCAATAACCAAAGCCTTAGCCAATTCCGTATCCATTCGAAGTCGACAACCGAGTTCCAATCCATCCTTATCCAATAGCCAATAACTGAAGCCAGGACCTCTCCGGGTCAATAGCCAAATCCATAACCTCTCCGGGTTCCTGCCAAGCGCGATCCATACTTGATGTCCTTGGCCCAGTGTCCCTGGGCGTTGTAAAATGCCATGGCTTAAGTCCTAAGCCGAATCTTGATCTCTCCGGACCCTTGCCGAGCATAGTCCATACTCAACGACCTTGGCCCAGTGTCCCTGGGCGCTGTAAAATGCCATGGCTTAAGTCCTAAGCCGAATCCTGATCCCTCCGGACCCTTGCCAAGCATAGTCCATACTCGACGACCTGAAAATAATATATGATAATAGAGGGCCTAAGTCCTAGGCCGAATCCTGGTCACTCCGGACCCTTGCCGAGCATAGTACATACTCGATGACCTGAATGAGTCAACTCACCTTGTTTGGGTAAAGTGACTCACCCCTTGCCAGGCATAATCCATACCCGACGACCATTTATCAAAAACCAGATAAAAGTCCAACCAAAAATCTATTCCAAAGCCCAAAAATCCAAATCCAAAAATTCAAATCCGAAATCCAAATCCAAAATCCAAATCCAAACCCAAAAATTCAAATCCAAAACCAGAAAACCAGAAATCCAAACCAGAATCCAAAACCAAAAACAATTGTCCAAAGGAAAATCCAAATAAAAAAGCAAGAAAAACCAGGAGCTCAATCCATGCTCCAAAACCAAATCCAATAAGAAAAGCAATGTCCAATCTGAAAGCAAGAAATAAATTTCACAAACCATAGCGTCCCGGGTTATCATCATTCAGAGCGTGCCTAGGGGCTATCTCCGTCCCCGTACATGTGTAAATGACTTTACCGTTTGCTAACAGCTTGCTACTTATTCCATATTACCTTGGTCAATGGATGATCAATCGACGATCATCCCTGGGCCTCCCATCATCACGGCGTGAGGTGGTCGGCGGTTGCTCCTGCTCCACCGTTGCATCCCGAGTTCCAACATATTGCTGCAGCTGTCCATTCCTTACATGCTCCTCGATTATATCCTTTAGGTGCCTGCAGCTGTTGGTATCGTGTCCATCCAGATCATGGAAGAGACAGTGCCTTCCTGATGTCCTTTCCCGCTCTGTTGGTTCCCTCCTAGCCGGCCTTCGGTAGGGAAGGCGATTCCGAGTTTCCAAGTATATCCGTTCCAGCGTCTCGTTCAATCCAGTGTATGTGGAAAACTTTGGGTCCTTCCATCGTTTTCTAGCGTTTCCAGAGTCGTCATCTAATTTCCTTTTTCCTTTATCCCTATCCGAACCGTTTTTGGATACCGCTCCAACCTCGATTGTGCTAACCTTTTTTGACTTTAAATCCGTACTTGCATCTTCTTGTCGAAGGAACCTTTCTGCCTCATGAAAGAATTCGTCGAGATTTCGCGGGGGATCTCGTATCAGAGATACCTTGAAATCCGAATTCTCCCTGACTCCTGATACTGCTGCCATTAAAACCATTGATGGATCAGGCCGATCCACCGAAGCGACTGCCGCGCTGAATCGAGTTAGAAAAGTTCTAAGTGATTCGTCCATTCTTTGCTTTACCGATGTTAAAGTCATCACGTTCTTTGGCCTCTTAACGTGAACCCGAAATTGTCCTAGAAACTTTTCCACTAGTTCCTTCCAAGTCCTGATAGATCCTTCTCCCAGTTGCCTAAACCACATTGCAGCCAAGTCCTTCAAATACAAAGGGAAACACCGGGCCATCACTTCCTCCGATGCCCCCAGCACCTCCATGTGTCTGGTGTACCTCATTAAGTGATCTGTTGGATCCGTCTTACCATCATATACCTCCACGCTAGGTAGCTTGAACTTAGGTGGATTCCGAGCCATCCTTATCTCCCGAACGAATGGACTTCTATTCACTCCTTCCAAATCTCCGTTTGTCAACCCACCTCGCACAGTCTTCCTAATCATCTCTACTAACCCTGTATTGTCTGGTAGGGGTTGCCCCCCATGCCCCCGAGGGAACTCTGGTACATATTCCTCGTGTGGCTCACTAGCAGCAACGTTAGTTCTAGCTTGCTGAACTCCTTCCAAAGGTACTTCTGCATTGAATCCTGTGGGCCTGCCCCCAAGCCCTTGTTGATTGCCTTCTGGCTCCGTATCCTGTCCTTCATTGGGTTCCACAATCCTAGCTCCTTGTCCTGCATCCGCAGCTGCTGTAGCTGCTCCTAAGCTCTGCATTCCTGTAGCTCTCATTTGTTCCAAGAAAGTTTGCATCATTTCCTGTTGACTTTTCAACAATCTCTCCTGCAAAGAATTGGCCATAGCTTCCATTTCATCCCGAGTTATGTAGACTGAAGCCCGTCCTTCCTCACCTCCGGAGGATGCTTGCTGACTTCCTCCTTGTTGGCTTCTCTCAGCCCTTAGCCTTCTGCTATCCTGTCTAGCCATTGTCTTCCAAATCCAAATTCCTCAAACTCTTCAAATCCGATGTAGCGGGTGCTAGTTGTTCTCAGTGAAAGCACCAAAATGTTTGCGCCAAAATTGGCCACAAACACCCAATACCGTGAAAGCACCAGTGTATGAATATAAATTAATGATATTCAAACACAAACAACAGATCTCAACATATAATAGACAGCAACCACAAAAGTAAAGAACAGAGACACAAGTTTTATAGTGGTTCAGCTATCTCCGGCCTACGTCCACTCCAATTTTTTCTTTTTTATTGATTATCCTTGAAGATTACAAGTGATTACAACAGTTGTAGTGACCAAATCTGAAGAAAATAGCAGAAATAATGCTATGGAATGATTTTAGCAGCGTCTGGGCTTGCTTTTCCTCTCCAAATCTTCCGACCCCTTTTCTGAATGACCAGGGGCTCTATTTATAGGCGTGGAAGGTTGAAATCCCGCCTAAAACCTGGGGAGGTTGCTTGGCACGTGAGGGGGGGCCCACAGAAAATGATTGCGCCAAAATTGGCCACAAACACCCAATACCGTGAAAGCACCAGTGTATGAATATAAATTAATGATATTCAAACACAAACAACAGATCTCAACATATAATAGACAGCAACCACAAAAGTAAAGAACAGAGACACAAGTTTTATAGTGGTTCGGCTATCTCCGGCCTACGTCCACTCCAATTTTTTCTTTTTTATTGATTATCCTTGAAGATTACAAGTGATTACAACAGTTGTAGTGACCAAATCTGAAGAAAATAGCAGAAATAATGCTATGGAATGATTTTAGCAGCGTCTGGGCTTGCTTTTCCTCTCCAAATCTTCCGACCCCTTTTCTGAATGACCAGGGGCTCTATTTATAGGCGTGGAAGGTTGAAATCCCGCCTAAAACCTGGGGAGGTTGCTTGGCACGTGAGGGGGGGCCCACAGGCCCGTGTTCTCGGAATCCGTGCCCAGTTTGGGATCGATTCGAAGTGATTTTCGAATCGATCAAGAATCCATCCAATTGAGCTCAAATTTGGTGTGAACATTCTTCAACATGTATGTAAGCTCCTGTAAAAATTTCATTGCATTTGGATCAACGGTTTGGAAGATATGATCGATCCAAGTTCTAGAATTCGTGCGTCCTGATTGGTTCGAACCCATGGTCTGTCTACTTCGAAACCATGTATTTCGAACCCACGAGGCCAACTCTCTCGAATCCATACCCTTCGAATCCATCTTCAGTCCTTCGACTCCATAACTCTCGAATCCATGCAAACTTCGAATCCATTCACCTCCTACGAATCCATCGAAACTTCGAATCCATTTACTTTCTACGAATCCATCAAAACTTCGTGTCTATTCACTTTCTACGAGTCCATCAAAACTTCGAATCCATCATTTTCCACGAATCCATCGGAACTTCGAATCCATCATTTTCCACGAATCCATCAGAACTTCGAATCCATCATTTCCTACGAATCCATTAAAACTTCGTATCCATTTCCTTCTTCGAGCTTCATCATTCGAATCCACTATCTTCGAGTCCGTGTCCATCATTCGAATCCATGTCTATTGCACTGAAGTCATTCCTTTCGAACCCAATCTAGTTCCCGTTGATTCGAACCTGATGGGTTCGAACCTGATGGGTTCGAACCTGATGGGTTCGAACCTGATGGGTTCGAACCTGATGGGTTCGATCCTGATGGGTTCGAAACTGATGGGTTCGAACCTGATGGGTTCGAACCTGATGGTTTCGAACCTGATGGGATCGAACCTGATGGGTTCGAACAACATTCCTCTCCCACCTTGAATCCATCATATTTCCTCCATACGAACTCCGATTAACTTGATATTTGAAACATAGCCTTTCATAGTCCTTATCGTCATTTTCAATCAATTTCGCCTCGATCGGAGTTCAACAGAATTTTGACGATATCCATCGTAGCCTTTATTCCCAGTCCTGCTATCCATAATTCCTTGCCAATTTGTTGTTATTCCCGTTTTGACCATAAAATGGGGTAACAGCGACATCCTAAAATGTCTACATGGTTTCCATGAACCATATTTCCTCAAAAGGAGAAACATCAATAAAAACTCTTGCTAAAATGGCAAACATAAAACATTTTCAATTAGGGTGATCCAAAACCCAATTATAGATGAATCTCCAAATTCAATTATACCTCATCTCATCGGTGTAAATGTATATAAATCTCAATCTCAAGTCGCCAAAATGGAAAAACCCAGAATATACTACAAAATCATGAAATTATCAAAACTCATAACTCAAGGAACTCTATAAGAGTTTAAAACATCATAATTGAAATCACCATATATATAGCATCTCATATAGCACTAGGCTATCGATGTAATAAAACATCTTAAAAAGGTGAAATCATAATAAAACAGAAAACTCAGAAAACCCGGATTCGCCAAATCCCCGATCGCAATGCCGAAGCAATGTTGCACATGCTAAACTCAGACGGCCGAAGCCTCAGACAAGGTCGCTAACACCTCTCAAAGCAGTTCGTCCTCATGACAAGGTTGCTGACGCCTCTCCAAGCCGCTTTGTCAACCCTAACAAGGTCGCTAACACCTCCCAAAGCAATTTGTCCTCATGACTAGGTCGCTGACACCTCTCCACGCTGTTTTGTCAGCCCTAACAAGGTCGCTAACACCTCCCAAAGCAGTTTGTCCTCATGACTAGGTCGCTAACACCTCTCAAAGTAGTTTTGTTAGGTAAACATCATGAATGTGTCACAAACTCACGGATAGGAACCCGAAAAGTGTTAACCTGTGTCCCATACCACACATCGCGCTTAGCGTTTTACCACCCGTTAGTCGATGCCACACTAGAAACATCATAAAACTCATAAAATTATATCTCGCCTAGTCTCATTAATGAGTGATAAACAGACATTATACTCATCTCGTCTCATCGACAAGTATTAAATGGCATTGTAACTTGTCTCATCTCATCGACAAGTGAAAACATCGTGATGGTTACTCATAAAACCTAAATCTCAAAGTAGAAATCTCAAACCATAAAACTAGCCAAATATTATCCTTCCAAAATAATTTTTAAATATAGGAATTATAATCTCAAACACCCGCCATAAATTGGCTGAGTAACTCAAAAATCATAACCCGGATAGTTTCGATCGTACAAGTACGGAATTAACCGAAATAGTAAACGCACGTGTCCCATACAACATGTTTTAATAAATCGTTTAATTCTCTTTCTCATACGTTCGAATAGTATGTAAATGTATATTTTAAATTTAAAATAATTTATTTGAGAAAACATGCTTTTAAAACCATTTTCCGAAATCAATTTTGAAGACGATATTTGAAAATTCTCTTATTATGGAGAATAAATGATTAAAATAATACTATATAATAATTCCACAAGCCAATTTGTTTGAAAAACACTTCAAAAGTCTTTATAAAACCTATGCATGAAATCTAGAGAGAAAACTCAAGAATTCGGGAAAATAACAAAAATGGTGGAAATTATTCTAAATATAAACATCGCTGAGCACTAGTTCGACAGCAGGTTTGGACCTGAAAACAGAGTAAAAATGACATGAAACTTTGCAGTAATGTAGAATAATAGCCCTACTCTAATCCACAAAAATATTAATCCAATTCCGACTTGAAATGAAGATTCCGCGTCGCTTCGAAGTCGGACTAAAACCACTATAAATTGCTGTGCAAAAACAGCGCAAATGTTCAACTTCGACGATGAGTTCGAAGGGGAAACTGAACACAGATCTTCGTGAAATTTGGTAGAGGCATAGATTAATACTTCTACCAAATTTTCAAAAAGAACCGTTTGATTCGGACTTGAAACGAAGAAGTGGCGTCGTCTCAAAGTTGGACCGAAACTAGGATTTTCTGTTTATTCAAAACAGCGCAAAGGTCCGACTTCGGCAACGAGATAGTCATAGCTATCCAGCCTAGATTTTTATGAAACTATACAAAAGTGTAGATCATCACTTCTTATTTCCAACAAGACCAAGAATGGAAGATCTTGACAAAGGCCGTACCCAGGATGGCGTCGCAAAGTCGGGGTTCTACGTTGAAAACAATGGGAGAAAAGAGTCTAAGGCCGGTAGTTATACACTAACAGGCCAGAGAAGAAAAACCACAATTTTGACATAGTAAACTTAAAATTTTGGCAAAATGAATAAAATAAAAGTTGTAGCTTAATTTCTAATCTTTTCGAAATGACCAAGATTTCCAAATCGGTTAGGAAACGAAGAAGTTATGATCAAATTCGTTTCAACTTCAATGACATAGCAAATATTGTATTTGCTCTCGGGTTAGCAGTAGAAAAATTGGATTTTGACATGACTAACATCCAAATTACAGAAAATACAAAACATGAAAGTTTTAGCACATGAAATATGATTTCTGGAACATCTAAAATTACCTAAATCGGTTTGGAAACGAAAAAATTATGATCAATTATGTTTCAGCATCAATGAAAGAGAAAATATTGGATTTGCTCTCTTGTCAGCAGAAGAAAAACAGAATTTTGACATAGCTAACATCAAAATTACGGAAAGCACAAAACATAAAAGTTGTTGCACATAAATTAAGCTTTCCGGAACATCCATAATTATAAAATTCCGATAAACAATGAAAAAGTTACGACTAAAACAATTTTCAGATTTAAAGTTCACATCTGCTGTCATTTTAGCCTCGGGACAGCGTCATTAGAAGCAACTTTCGACCTTTTAAAGCTCAAAATTTAACAAAATACAAAACTAGAAAGTTATAGAAGACAAGCTAATCTTTCTATAACATCAAGAATCGTTAAATTTGGATATCACATAAGAAAGATATGCTAAAATTACCAACAATATTAAGCACATTTTCCAGTGACAGAGCAGTAAGTTTGTATTGGGGTTTTCGATACTCTATGCTCTAAACTTGCGAAAGTGTTTAACATGAAAGTTATCACACTTTCTTCAAGCTTTCCAGAACATCAAACAAAATACAATTTTGATTAAAAACGAAAAAGATATGCCTAATTTACTGACAGTGATTCACAAATGAACATGCAATAAAAATAAAATTGAGATTTCTAACCTTGAAATCTCAATCTACGCTAGAAAATATGAGTTTTCAACTCACCTTCAATTGGAGATGATCAAATCTCAGATTTTTGCTGAAATAAGCAAGTTTTGAGGAGAATAAAGCTTCCCACAAACTGTAGAAAAATAAGACCAACACATGCAAAAGGAAATTAACAAACAACCTAAACATAAAAATTGGATTTTGATGAATTAATCTCATTTTGGAGTTGATTACCTGTTGCAATCCTCTCTAGTTGATAAAAGCAACCATTTTTATTTGAATATTTGGAGATTTAAGGCTTTAGATTGAAGAAATGGAGGAATTTTGCTCTCATTTTCTATTTCCAGGCTAATGAAGAAGAAGAGGAACTAAAAATTGTGTACGTACAGGTAATTCATTCCTCTTTTCCTCCTTCCTGGTTATAATTTGTTAATGGTCTTTGGACCCAATAGAGAAAATAAATTAGGCTATGAAATTTTTTAATTCACCATTTAAACAAATATGCACATAAACACAATGTTATAACGGGAACAAAGTATTTTTCTTCAAGTTTTAATACAACCAATTTATGCAAACATACTTACATATGAAATAAAATATTTCACATCATATAAAAATTAATTTTAGTTTTTAAAACAATTTTATTATTAAAAACCCTTATTTTATATATATACACAATTTACACAATTAAATGCATAAATCCTCATTTTTAACATTAAAAATTCTACAATAATTATTTCTTGGATAGAAAAATCTAATCAACCATTTCAAACTCAAATTTATAACCAAAATACATTTTTACACCAAATTCCATCTTTTTATTTTAATAAACACCTTTTGAAAAAGAAATACTTCTGTTAAAAATTATTAAAGGAAGTAATTGGCAATAATTGCAATAATTATTGCATTTACTCAAAATAAAATCATACTTCATTTATTATTTTCACAATTAAACACAATAAAGTTACCAAAACTTTATTTCCACATTTTGTTTCCAAAATTCATTGTTTATTCCAAATAAACAATATAAAACTTTCAATTTTATTTAATTTATAATATTAAATTATAACCACCGTTATAATTTAATATTAACAGGTAATCTCCAAAACAATGGTTTTTACAGACTCCCCCCTTATCAAAATTGCATTCTCGCAATTTCTAGAGAAGAGTTTGTATTCAACACAATATTTCACCAACCAAAGAAGGATAGAGAAGCATGGGATCAAAATTCCTCACTTTCAACTCAAGATGAAAGAAGACCAATATAAAATTGCTCGATTAATTCTATTGTTTTTAAAGTGCAAATATAGAATTAGCGAACTATCTAATTTTCTGATCAACACATAAGATTTCGAAGGTGTCTCACCTTTGAATAAGAGCACAACAAGATGCTACACAAAGGATCAATCAAATAAGATTGATTTCTCATAAGCTCCTTGAGTAGAGTCAGGATTTAGCACAACTCCAACTCGAACTCTAATCAAAAAGATGATTATCGATATGATCTTTCCCTATGACATTGCGGGGGAAAACCACACCGATAAAAGATAGACATAATAGAGGCAAGATAGTCCAACCAAAAGGTGGTTTCAAACTCGAACGACCGCATAAATGCACGTCGTTAGAAAGTAGCACAGAGTAAGATATTCACAAGGAACTAAAATATATGTATATACTTTCAATCAAAAATTCTTAGAGTTCCAAAAATTCAATATCTTTATAGTTATAACCACAATTTTCAACATTTGAAAATTTTCATACATTTTACTATATTACTTAGTAAGTTATTTAAAACTCAAATTAAAAGTCCAAATTTCTTCTCTTACTTTAAAATTAATTTCCAAAGAAATTTGTAAATCCATAATAATATTCCTCAAAATAAATTAAGGGTTTAAATTCTCTACACTATTCTATTAAACCACTTAAATAGCTTTCTAAACCAATCTTCAAATTCTCTTATTATACTCTTCTCTTAAAACATCCGATGTATATAACATAGATTCTAAAATCTTAAAATATACTTTCAATAAAGTATAGCTCAAGAATATTGTCATTTATTTTCATCTTTATAATTTCAAAATAAATAAATAAATAAATGGCGTTGCCTCGCCCTTGAATCTCTAATAAATTGATACATCCGTTAGTTGCAGAGTCGATTAGCGATCAAAACTGCCTCGCCACCCTGTTACTCGTCTCTGAAATCAATGGCTGCAGTTACCATTCAAAAATAAATTTCATACATAATCTCAAAATAATATTTTCAAAACTTCAATTTTTAAAACACAAACCATCGTGTTTGATTGTCTCATCATAGTATTTAGGAGATTCCTATCGATAACGTTGATCAGGCGTATCGACCAGAACTCTTAACTACTCGATGGATAACCCAACACTCTCAAATTATTTCTGTGAAAGAATACTACTCATATAAATATATTCTCAAAACATTCTTTGATTTTTTTTAAATATCCCAAAACTCCAATTTCTCTTTTTAAAACTTATATTTATATATCTTCAAAACTCAAACCAGAGAACATTAAGAGAATGCATCGAGATATTCCCAGAATACTCGATTCTCAAAATCAATAGAAGGAGATAGAGTGTTCATCAATCTTACGATGTCACGAGCCGCTCCCAAAAATCATCAAGATACAGGATAAGCAAGATATTCTTTTCGAAGGAAAAGAAGAAACAATCCACGAATCACTACTTCAGTCTGAGTAATGCTAAAGGATAACATTGATTGAGTATATGAAAAGAACACTCAAATGAAGCTGAATGATAAACTCAATCAAACTCGAACAATCTAGAAACTCACCTCATCCCTTAGTGGATGTCCTCGTGGAAGGATAACCGAAGAGCTAAGAGCCAAGAATAAGGTTATCTCAACACTCGATTGCCCGATTGGATGTCAAATCCAAAAGGACTCACAAAACTCAACACAAAGTCACCTTGACTGGAATTCAAGATATGTCATCACATCTCGATACTCAAGAGTGAATTCAGAAACCTTGGAATCATCGTCAACATTCCAAAGTGATAGAAATAATAAACCAATCAAGTTAGGATGCCTAAATAAATATACGATCCTATAACAACGAAACGATCGGACTTAACATCAAATAAATCAATCCATCTCAAATCAGCTACATCTCAAGATAGTGAGTAATAAAAAAATACTCACTAAAGCAGCAACAAATAGAAAACTCAGAATTCTCACAACAAGCCACTCGTTGTGGATCCCCTAAATAGGATTCACAACTCTCAAAGGAATGCAACACGAATGCTCAAAGAAATCAATCAGCCCCATCGATACGAACTCACTCGTATCGACAAAAATAAGAATAGATTAATCCCAAATAAGATTACTTATAAGATAAGATGACTTCAAACTCTATTATGGAATACTACGGAATAATATATATATATATGTATGTTTGTGTATATATATATTCCTAGACATATTCCACCTCAACAATCCCAAAATTCGAAAAAGAATCAAAGCACGATCCGAAAACAAGCTCGAAGAAAGGACAATGATTCACTCGTATTGTACTTCGATGTATCATGATATACGTACTATTTTGTGTTTATTCTACTTTGTTCTGACCACAGCTCTGATACCATGCTATAACGCCCCACCCTGAGACCCACCTTAGCAAAGAGAACTAACTAGTAATTCTGTCTACTAAAGAGGAGAATAGGGCTGGTTAATGGCGAACATCTATAATTTTGTCTTAAACATCTATTAAATACGTCTATAAATGCAATATAATTTTTTTTGCAACTCAAGTGGATCGACATACTCAGTAAATGCTTAATCTAAAACTATAGGTGGCTAACGGATCTATCAGAACAAAATACAATAACTGAATGTAAATCACATCATAGAACAGTAACCAACATCATATATATACATATACACTGATATATGTTTAGTACAATACAATATGAATACAATAAAGGTGGTACTCAACCACACCAATACATTGAATCAAATATAATTACATCAGAGTATGGGAAGAACAGAAATTGCTAAAGAAAAATGAGAGCTGATATCCAGCATCAACTTCAAGCTAAGTCCAATAGATGATACCTAAAACAACTCAGTCTGACCCGAGTATAAATACACGGGTCAGTCTAGCTACACAAATCGGTTAATATCGGTAATATGAAGCAAAATAGACATGAAGATACTTCTTCTCGAAAGAGAAGAATGAACTGATAAACTCATAAGCTCAATACCTAAGTAACAAACGCTACTTAAGTGAAAAATTCCTCGAAGGAGGTAACTCAAATCAAACACAAGTGCCCCTTATCATCGGCGACATCCTAAAATGTTTACATGGTTTCCATGAACCATATTTCCTCAAAGGAGAAACATCAATAAAAACTCTCGCTAAAATGGAAAACCTAAAATATTCTCAAATAGGGTGATCCAAAACTCAATTATAGATGAATCTCCAAAATTCAATTATACTTCATCTCATCGGTGTAAATGTATATAAATCTCAATCTCAAGTTGCCAAAATGTCAAAACCCATAATATCCTATAAAATCATGAAATTATCAAAACTCATAACTCAAGGAACTCGATAGGAGTGTAAAACATCATAATTGAAATCACCATATATATAACATCTCATATAGCACTAGGCTATCGATGTAATAAAACATCTTAAAAAGGTGAAATCATAATAAAACTGAAAACTTAGAAAACCCGGATTCGCCAAATCCCCGATTGCAATGCCGAAGCAATGCTGCACGTGCTAAACTCAGACGGCCGAAGCCTCAGACAAGGTAGCTAACACCTCTCAAAGCAGTTCGTCCTCATGACAAGGTTGCTGACATCTCTCCAAGCCTTTTTGTCAACCCTAAAAAGGTCGTTAACACCTCCCAAAGCAATTTTTCCTGATGACTAGGTCGCTGACACCTCTCCAAGCTGTTTTGTCAGCCCTAACTAGGTCTCTAACACCTCCCAAAGCAGTTTGTCCTCATGACTAGGTCGCTAACACCTCTCAAAGCAGTTCAGTTAGGTAAACATCATGAATGTGTCACAAACTCACGGATAGGAACCCAAAAAGTGTTAACGTGTGTCCCATACCACACATTCGCACTTAGCGGTTTACCACCCGTTAGTCGATGCCACACTAGAAACATCATAGAACTCAAAAAATTATATCTCTCCTAGTCTCATTGGCGAGTGATAAACAGACACTATACTCATATCGTCTCATTGTAAAGTATTAAATGGCATCGTAACTTGTCTCATCTCATCGACAAGTGAAAACATCGTGATGGTTAATCATAAACCATAAATCTCAAAGTAGAAATCTCAAACCATAAAATTCGCCAAATATAGGCCTTTCCCAATAATTCCTAAATATAGGAATTATAATCTTAAACACCCGCCATAAATTGGCTAAGTAACTCAAAAATCATAACCCGGATAGTTTCGATCGTACAAGTCCGGAATTAACCAAAATGGTAAACGCACGTGTCCCATACCACATGTTTTACTAAATCGTTTAATACTCTTTATCATACATTAGAATAGTATATAAATGTGTATTTAAATTTAAAATAATTTATTTGAGAAAACAAGCTTTTAAAACCAATTTCCGAAATCAATTTTGAAGAAGATATTTGAAAATTCCTTTATTATGGAGAATAAATAGATTAAAATAATACTATATAATAATTTCACAAGCCAGTTTGTTTGAAAAACACTTTCAAATGCTTTATAAAACCCGTGCACGAAATCTAGAGAGAAAACTCAAGAAGTCGGGAAAATATCAAAAATGGTGGAAATTATTCAAATATAAACACCGTTGAAATCAAGCTATGATCACTAGTTCGACAGCAGGTTTGGACCTGAAAACAGAGTAAAAATGACATGAAACTTTGCGGTAATGTAGAATAATAGCCCTACTCTAATCCACAAAAAGATTAATCCAATTCCGACTTGAAATGAAGATTCTGCGTCGCTTCGAAGTCGGACTAAAACCACTATAAACTACTGTGTAAAAACAGCGCAAATGTTCAACTTTGACGATGAGTTCGAAGGGGCAACTGAATCTAGATCTTCGTGAAATTTCGTAGGAGCATAGACTAATACTTCTACTACAATTTGCAAAACGAACAGTTCGATTCGGACTTGAAACGAAGAAGTGGCATCGTCTCAAAGTTGGACAGAAACTAGGATTTTCTATTTATTCAAAACGGCCAAAGGTCCGACTTCGGCAGCGAGATCGTCATAGCTAACCAGCCCAGATTTTTATGAAACTATACAAAAGTGTAGATCATCACTTCGTATTTCCAACAAGACCAAGCATGGCAGATTCCGACATTGGATGTGCCCAGGATGGCGTCGCAATGTCGGGGTTCTGCGTTGAAAAAACGGGAGAAAAGAGTCTAAGGCCGGTAGTTATGCACCAACAGTCCAGAGAAGAAAAACCACAATTTTGATAAGTAAACTATAAATTCTGGTAAAATGAATAAAATAAAAGTTGTAGCTTAATTTCTAAGCTTTCCGGAATGACCAAGATTATCAAAAACGGTTAGGAAACTGTTAACCCTCAATTTTCTACGACTTAAGAATTGTACGACTCAAGCAAGGTATGCGACTCAAGCAGAGTGCGCGACTTAACGAGTCAAGGAAACCTCACGACTTAAGGTGTGTGACGACTTAACAAGTTAAGACATGAATGACTTATGACTTAAGGTCACCACGATCTAGCAGCTCAAAGCACTCCACGACTTAATGAGTTAAGAACTACACGACTCAAGAATTATAACGGTCCAAACAGTCTACGACTTAAGGAAGTCTACGACTTGAGAAAGTCTACGACTTGAGCAAGTCTACGACTTAAGGAAGTCTACGACTTAAAAGGTATGCGACTTAAAGATGTTACGACCTAACAACCTAAGGGAGTAACGACTCAAGGCACGAAAAGGTTAAGACAACTACACTTAAGTCGCAACCGACTTATGACTACTGCTAGGTCATTTACGACCTAAGACTACAGAGGCAAGTTCAGTACCATGCCGTGATTCGATAACTCGTTGACGAATCAGGACTTGTGATTCGACCAAGTGAACGAACTTACTCCTGTTGAGCCACAAGCCAAGACTTAGGTTAGGACGGTCACGACCTACGACTTATGATGAGTCGTACACGACTTAAGCAGACAAATAAGAAGCCGCATCCGGATAACTCGTACACGACCTAGGACTTATGGCATGAATTCAGGAAGACAAGATGATCTCTATTAAACTATGGACTTGGCTCGATAATTCAGCCACGACTTATCCTAAGTCGGCCACGACTTATCCTAAGTCGGCCATGACTTATCCAAAGTCGGCCACGACTTAAGACTTGGCAATAATTTCTGCCCAGAATTCTCTATAAATACATGACCATCTCCAACTTTGAGGGGACTGGGGGGACAATCTCTTCAAGTGACGATACTCTGCCAGTTTCTAAACCGACTATATACTTGCAGTTTCGAAGAACACTACAAGCTACTTTGAAAGACTTTCACACGTCCGACATGAATTCGAAGACTTTCATCTACATTGAAGCTTAAGCTACTTGTTCAAGGTGTTTTGTAACTAAAGAGATTTGTACTTGAAGAGCATTGTATCGTTTTGTAACAAGATCAGTAATAAAGATACTTAAAGTGGACGTAGGCTACTCCTTAAGCCGAACCACTATAAAATCGCTGTCTCTTACTGTATTTTCTGTTATTTTAGCTGATATTCTGTTCCCGAACCGTCGGGTGGTGCTTTCACATTCACACTTCACACACCGGGGTGTTAGCGTTCAATTTTAAGCGTTAACATTTTTGGTGCTTTCACTGAGAATTGAACTCAAGTTGTTCTCACCATTGCTTCTCAAAAAGTTGTTGAAAGGATTTCTTTTAAAACCAGAAGTTTATTAGAAATAATGGCTCCTGGGAGAAAATGAAGTTCTGTAAGATTAGACAATGTTCAAGAGAATACCGCTACCTCTCCTCCTTCAAGTCAAGCAACTCCAACTGTTGGAGTTACGCGAGCAGAATTGGACACCGTAGTTTTGGGGTTGAATCAACAATTGAATGCCCAGAATGCACAGTTGGAGGCTTAGAATGCCCAGAACGCCCTGATCTTAAGTAAGTTCAATGATCTACTTGAGGCTAACCGTCAACCGGTTAATAATGATGGAAACCCTACTGCGGGAGTTCAAGATGTTGAAGGGGGAACGTTTCTCAAAGAGTCGCAGACCCTGTGGAAAAGACACCTCTCCAGGCTGGAGGATCAGGACTGCAGCCGACCCTCCGTGAACAGTTGTCAAGACAGAATCCAGAAAGAATGGCTGATATTTGCCCTCCAGAGCCTCCAAATGATGAAGAGTATTTCTCAGGCATGGTTCGTCAGATTATGAAGGAAAGCATGCGAAGAGATGAAGATGAGAAAGAATGGGGTTTTGCTCCAAGAAAAACTCCATTTACTGAAAAGATCTTTAAGGTAGAGTTCCGAAGCACATTCGTTCCCCCTACTATTCCGGCTTACAAGGGGACGAGTGATCCTAATGAGTTTCTGTATAAGTACAATTGGCATATGATGGGTGCCAGAGCGTCCGATGAAATCAAATGTCGATATTCTCCAGTACATCTGGAAGGTGTGGCTCTATTGTGGTTTACAAAGTTGTCGGTCAGGTCCATTGATCAGTTCTCTGATTTGAACAGGAAATTCAAGGACCAATTTCGATCGTATGCTTCAAAAGCAAAGGATATAATGTCTCTGCCAAGTCTAGAGCAAAATCCAGGAGAATCCATCAGATCATTTTTGAATCGTTTTAACATAGCATTGGCTGAGGTAGATAATGCTAAGCCATGCATGGTGCTAACATACTTGATGAGGGCGATTGACAAATCAAGAGAATTTGGAATATGGTTGAAAATGAAAGAACCAAACTCGCTTGACAAATTCTATAAGAAAGCGGATGAATTCATGCGCTTGGAGAGCCTCCAAACACCGGCTAAGGTGGTATCAGCAGAAGCCGGGAACAATGGTGTTGCTTCGAACAACAAAGAACCTAACACTCAGAAAAGGGGAAATGATGGTGGAACGAAACAGGGAGATGCTAAGAAAGGCCGTCCTTTCAATTTCACATCCTTGGCTGATACCCCTGAGAACATCTTCTTTGCGACAAAGGATGATGTCAATTATCCGACACCACCTAAACTGAGAGTTGGAAGTAAGATGGAAAAAAGTGGAAGGCTCTGTCGGTTCCACAACCAACCCAGCCATGACACCAACGAATGTCGTCATTTGAAAGAGGTAATCGAACAACTCTTGAAAGAGAACAAGCTCCAACAGTATATGAAAAGGAATAGAAATGCCCCAGCTTCGTCAACTCAAGGACAACAAGTTCCCGCTCACCGTCCTGGCTCAAGTGAGAAGGCCGTAGAATATGAGTCGGAAAGACCTGTCATCAATATAATAACTGGAGGGCCTCACCCAACAGGCAAAAGCTGGGGAGAGATGGAAAGGTATGCCCGGGCCTTGAGGCGTGTACCGGCCGAAGAGAATGTTTTTGTATTAGAAAATGATGCACCTTTAAAGCAACAAAAGACTTCCACTGATGATATTGTATTTAGTGCCAGAGATTCTTTGGGTATCGAGGCTCCCACCATAGATCCTTTGGTCATATCCGCTGGTATCGGGCCGGCTACTGTGAGAAGAGTTCTAGTTGACCGTGGAGCTTCATGCAACATTCTCTTCAAGAAGACTTTCGATCAGATGAAAATTCCAATGGCTGGCGTTCAAGCTTCATCACTTAAGATTGCTGGGATCGCTGGGGAACCCAAACAGCCGATTGGGACTATAGATTTGTTCGTGGAACTTGGAAAAGGGCCGAGAAAAGTAGCTCGAAAGCAGACCTTTATAATTGTTGAAGAATTTTCTACTTACAATGCCTTTTTAGGCCGACCCAGTCTTGCTGCATTCAAAGCTGTTCTTGCCCCATTGTGTCTGACTATAAAGTTCCCAACGGATAATGGTGTCGGGGTGATTTAGGGGGACCAAGATGAAGGGCGGGAATGTTATCTAACAGAGTAGTGTGAGACGAGGAAAAGAGAAACAGGAAAAGGTGCGGCAGCCCCAGTCCGCATCAATGAATCAACCTTGTAGCAACTACAGGGTGGACCCTGCACAGGCGAACATAGTGGTGCACGGAAAGAGGTGGATCCGAGAAAAGTTAGTGCAAGGGAGAATAGAGTGGTGCCGATGGAAGTAACGGAGCCGGTTCCTGTTGACTCAAAAGATCCTGACAAGGTGTTAAATTTAGGCTCATAACTCAACAACTGGGAATATTCTGATATCATTCTTAAAAGCAAATCTGGATGTATTCGCTTGGACTCATGCTGATATGTGTGGGATATCTCCAGAGATTGCAGTGCACACTCTAAACATTGACCCGAAATTTACACCGGTAAAACTGAAGAGAAGAACTCAGGGTTCAGAAAGGTCAGCAGCATTGAAAGAAGAAGTTGACCGGCTCATGGAGAATGGTTTTATCAGGGATTCTACTTATCCAAATTGGGTCTCAAATCCAGTACTAGTTAAAAAGGCTAATGGGAAGTGGAGAGTGTGCATTGACTTTTCAGATCTAAACAAAGCTTGCCCCAAAGACTGCTTCCCATTACCCAGAATTGACCAGTTGGTGGATGGAACAGCGGGGCATGAATTACTATATTTTATGGATGCCTACTCCGGATATAACCAGATCATGATGCATGAGCCGGATTAGGAGGACACGAGCTTTATCACCGATGTTGGTCTCTACTTCTATAAAGTGATGCCTTTCGGACTTAAGAATGCGGGGGTAACTTACCAAAAGCTTGTTAATGCCATGTTTAAACTGCAGATTGGCAAGACAATGGAAGTTTATGTCGATGATATGCTGGTAAAGTCTAAGAAAGTAGTAGACCATATGGATCACCAGGCAGAAATGTTTTCAGTTCTCCAAAAGTACGGAATGAAGCTTAATCCCTTTAAATGTTCATTTGGGGTGGAGTCCGGAAAGTTTTTGGGTTTCATTGTAAGTGCTAGGGGCATCGAAGCTAACCCTGCTCAGATCACTGCTTTAAGAGAAGTCAAAGCTCCTAGAACAAAGAAGGAATTGCAAAGTCTCAATGGAAAAGTTGCTTCCTTGAGTCGGTTCATTTCCAAAGCCACTGATAAATGCATTCCGTTCTTTGATGCTCTAAAGAAAGTAAGAAAAAACATTGAGTGGACTCCTGAGTGCCGGAAAGCTTTTGATGAGTTGATTCGTCATATGGAAGTGCCTCCAATACTTTCAAAGCCCGACAATGTTGAAGATCTTTTCATATACTTGGCAATTTCGTCTCATGCTCTCAGCGCAACATTAGTTCGCGAGGATGCAAGAATTCAGCGTCCAGTTTACTACATTAGTGAAAGATTCACTGACGCAGAAATGAACTATTCAAAGCTGGAAAAACTTTCCTATTGTCTACTGATAGCATCAAGAAAACCGAGGCCATACTTTCAAGCTCATCCCATCAAAGTCCTCACTGATCCGCCTCTATAGCAATTCCTTTTTCGCCTGAAACTTCGGGCCGTCTTCTGAAATGGAATGTTGAACTCAGCCAGTACGACATCAATTATCACCCCCGAAGAGCGATTAATGGACAAGCTTTAGCGGATTTCATTGCAGAATGTACAGACAAAGGTGATAGTGAGGAAGAGGTGACCGACAATGCCCCGATTCGATGGAAGTTATATGTTGATGGTGCAAGGAATGATTACTGTTCCGGAGGAGGGGTTATCCTTGAAACTCCTGAAGGGCGATGACTGTGTTGTGCACTGAGATTAGAATTTCCTTCGACAAATAATGAAGCAGAATATGAAGCTCTTATCGCTGGCTTGAGGATTGCTAAAGAACTAAATATCAGAGCAATAGAAATCTTCAGCGATTCTCAACTTATCGTATGCCAAGTCAAGAGGAAATTTCAAGCTAGAGGGGGAAATCTTCCCGCTTATTTGTCAAAGGCCTGGGAACTTCTTGATGATTTTGATCATTATTCAATAAGTAACATACCCCGGGAAGAGAACATGAAGGCGGATTCTCTTGCAAAGTATTCAAGTACTGGCGAAGCTCAACTATTAGGATTAGTTCCCGTGGAAGTCTTGTCAACTCCGAGCACAGATGAGATGGGTGTTGATTGGATTATGAGTGTATCTCAAGAGCAAGAATCTTGGATGACTCCGATATTGGAATATTTACTCAATGGATCTTTTCCAGAAAGTTCAAAAGAAAGACAAAAGCTGATGAGGAAAGCCTCCAGATATATAGTTTAAGATGGTCGTTTGTACAGACGAGCATTTTCAATGCCATTACTCCGATGCGTGACAAAGGAAGAAGCTAAGACAATTCTGACTGAAGTACACGGAGGGGAATGTGGGGATCATACAGGTGGTCAAACTTTAGCAAAGAAAATCCTCCGTTATGGATACTTTTGGCCAGAAATTAATCGAGATGCTGCTGACTATTCCCGAAAGTGTGATAAATTCCAGAGGTTTGCCAAAATTCCTAGAGCACCTTCCACTGAACTAACTCAAATGGTCAGTCCATGGCCGTTTGCCATCTGGGGAATAGATCTCATTGGACCTTTGCCGACTGCCAAATTGGGGATTAAATATGCTATGGTTGCTGTTGATTATTTCACTAAATGGGCCGAAGCTGAACCATTGGCTACCGTTACCTCTAAGAATATGATAAGTTTTGTGACTAAAAATATCATTTGCAGGTACGGTGTGCCTCAGAAGATAGTCACAGACAATGGTACACAATTTGAAAGTGAGGAATTCCAGGATTTTTGCAAACGATTCAAGATCCGAAAAAGCTTCTCGGCAGTGGCTCATCCGCAGGCAAATGGGCAAGTGGAAGCAGTAAACAAAATCATCAAGTCAACCATCAAAAAGCAGCTGGAAAAAGCATAAGGTGGTTGGGTCGATAAGCTGCCGTTAGCATTATGGGCATACTGAACTACCCATAAAACTGCGACTGGACACGCTCCATTTTCATTGGCATACGAATCAGAGGCAATGATTCCAGTGGAAACGGAAGTTCCCTCATATAGAAGGATCCATTTCGATCAAGCTGAGAATGAAAAACTGCAACTGGAAGCACTTGACCTCCTTGATGAAAGAAGAGAAGAGGCTAAGCTTAGAATTGCAGCCCATCAGCAAAGGATAGCCAGGCACTTCAATGCCAAAGTTTGTCAGCGCAGCTTTGAAGTTGGGGACCTAGTCCTGAAGAGAATTATGACAGCCACAGGTGTGTTTGGGCCAAACTAGGAGGGGCCATATATCATAGACACGAAACTTCTTGATGGCACATTCAAAGCCACAACTGTCGAAGGAGAACCAATCCCTAGAGCTTGGAATAGCAATCATTTGCGTCCATATTTTACTTAAAAGCTTTGCTGAAATGTTGTAAAAGAATTACGAATATATGATTCTTATATTGAAAGCAATTGTAAAGCAAGTGAATAATGAAAAGCTATAAAGTGGATGTAGGCCCAGCTTTGGGCCGAACCACTATAAATCTTATGTTCTCTACTACTATAAACTGCATTGTTTTATTTCGACATGTAAAATACGTTAATTGTGTTGCTAAAATGTCGATTTAATAATGCAGGCCATAAAAACAAAGCTTACCCATCGCAAGACCAAGCGATCTCCGACGTCACCCAGCAAGCAAACGCTAAACCATTCAAAATTTCCATACTCAAATCCTACAAAAGAAGTGCTTCGAACAAAAGTCAGCGATGTGGCTGGAAGTGGACCATTTCTAACTAAAAGCGAATGTTTGTACAAACGAGCATCCAGTTAAACAGCCTGTGTCTACCACCACCAACTCGCTTAACTATGAAGTATATTTCTTTAGATAAGGAAAATTGTTGGCAACTAAAAAGGGATGATATTTGGAAAAGGTAACGGGGATCGCCGACATGAATAGATGGCAAAGAGACATGGGCGAGCAAGCATCAAACAGCAAAAGACCTCTTCAGAGGCACAAGCCCTCTTCAGAGGCTCAACTCTTAGGAGGATAAAGACCTCAAACGGGGCATGCCAGAAGACTTTCTCAACATGGTATGGAATGACCGGAAGCACCTTCCCAACAGGAAGGCAAAGCGCTTGTTTACTAGTTGAGACAGTTTGCGTAGACAAGCGTCCAAGTAACTTGTGTCCGCCCCGTGAGTTCATGAGACGACCGGAGGCACCTTACCAAGTGGAAGGCAAGCCGCTCGTTCACTAGTTGAGACAATCTACGTAAACAAACGTCCAAGTAACTTGCGCTCGCCCCGTGAATCCAACCAACAATGAGGAAGAAACTTCCAGGCATCCTCGGAGGCACACATCTCACCGGGATCTGAAATAAAACTTCACAAGTGCTGAGATGTGAAAAGCCCTCTTCGGAGGCCCATTTCACCATAGTTGAAATGTAAAAAGACCTCGAGCGGGCCGCGCCAGAAAAAGAGAGTTCTTTCTCGACATAAAGTTGTGGACTGATCGGTGGGACAGGACACTTGTGTCCACCTCGTGAATCCATCCAACTAAGAGAAAGAAACTCCAAACTTCTAGGTAAAAGACCTACTCAGAGGCACACATTTCACGGTGATCTGAAATAAAACTTCACGCGAGTCGAAATGTGAAAAGCCCTCTTCGGAGGCCCGCTTCCTAGCGAACAAGGAAAAGATAAAAGCCTCTCCCAAGAGGAAGAAACAAAAAGCCCTCTTCCCAGAGGTACAATCAAACAAAAAGCCCTCTTCCCAGAGGCACAATCAAACAAAAAGCCCTCTTACCAGAGGCACAAGCAAGTCAAAGCCCACTTTACCGCGAAAGAAAGTTCACTCAAAATAAAAGTGATTTTCTCCAAAAAAGCGAAGTGTAAAAACTTCGCAACAAAAAAAAGGAGAAAGGAGAAAAAACTCCTCCAAAATGAGGCACATCCTACTAAATACGAAAAATATTTCCTTAAAATGGAAGTATTATCCTATAAAGTACAGTTGCAAGCCTCATTCAAATGGAAAAACTGCTCTCTAAAGAAGAGTATAAGTCTTCTCAAAACAAAGGAATTGTTCTCTAAAAAACTTTGCCAATGTGAAAGAGATTGCAATAAACCATGGTATGGGGGCAGCACACCATAAGTACAAGAATGGAAACAATGCTCAAACAACATACCATAGGCTCATTGCAATATCACACAAAGGAAACGAGGAACTTGTTTAAAATAAAGAATAAATGTATTCTCAAATACAGATAGAAGTTTGTATAGGTAAAAGGAACATTTTATTCAATACTATGAAAATTTTATACAGGTACATGTGTCAGGATAAAGAAAAGTGGGGGCCGGTACCCGCACAATCTCTGGCCAGTACATGCAAAAAAGCAAAAAGTAAAGCAAAGTAGGGAAAGCAGGGCTCATCACTTCTTTATCCCACCACCTTTAGCGCCTTCACCTGGTTTAATAGGCAATTTTTCAAGCCGACTTGGGAGAGTTGGGGGAGAAGGAGAGAGAGCTAGTGCTGGATCAACTTCCGTTTCCTTTTCAGTAGCAGAAATGCTTCTCCCTTTCTTCTTTGAAGTTGTACGCTTCCTCCTCATTCTTGAAGAAGAATCGCTCCCTGGAGTGACAAGAGCAGACAATTTTATGTCATCAGAAAGGGTTCGCTCTGGAGATACTTCGCCTCCTTCAAGTCCACTTGGGCAAGATTAACAGTAGAGTTACCTGGAGAAGTCGGCTTTCTAATGTCAACTTCATAAGCCTATGCTTCGGTTCCCTCTTCGCCTTAATCTCCACCCTGCGTGCTTGTAATCTCAGTTATAACTTTAGCAGGGGAAGGAGAATGAGAACCGGAGCCGGTGATGTCAACATCGGCCGAAACCGAAGGAGGGAAGGGGGTAGTTAATGGTGCTTCTTTCACAAAGTGCTGCTCCCCTGCCTCAGCTCTTGCCTTGGCAAGCTGCACTTTTCCCTGGGCTAGAGCAGCTATGGCGTCATCATCTAAAAAGTGTTCTGCAAGAGATGCTTCAGCATTGCCGGCGCCTGCACCTCCAAGCATGTCAAGAATTGACTCCCAAACCTCGGCCAGGGTAATCTCATACTTCGGTCCTAAGAATGAAAGGCTCCCACGCCCCATAACACTATGCACGTAGAAATCAAATAAAGTGGAGTTGACACTGGCTTTAGTCGCCTCATGCGACTGCTCGACAGCCTGCCTTCCAGAAATAGCTTCATCACGTTCCTTCTTGGTCTTTAATAATTGGGCCTTTAGCCTCATAATTCCAAATCCTGGGAGTTGACCTTCTCCTGTAACTCTGCAATGTCAGCAAGATACCTTTCCGTTATTTTCTGCTCAGCCTCAAGTTGTGCCTCGGCGTGTCGCTGAGCAGCGTGAGCATCACGAACTTGCTTTTGAAGTACTTCTTCTTTTTGAGTATATGAGGTAGAAGAAGTTGCAAGCTCTTGTTTAAGGTTTTTCAGCTTCCGCTTCAAGCTTCTCGTTGTAATCAGCGATGTTCCTCATCTCGGTATCATGCTGGCTTAAAGTTTTCTGCCACTCGGCCTTATCATTTTCCATGGTCAGCATGGCCACTAAATTCACGCGGTTGACCATCTGAAGCTCATCAACAAGCTTTTGCCATCCTGACATCCGCTCGATATCAAGTCTAACAGCATCAAGATTTTGCAGCATTGCTTGTTTGTCAATATTGACCAAGTCAAGATCGAACCGCACTCCCTTTAGGCACCAGTGCGGGAACCGGCTCTGGAGAGTAGCCGGGCCTGGTCCAATTTGGAATTTTGGCCTGTTGACTATTGTCTGAATGTCCGTCTTCTCGAGAGCAGGAGTGCCGGAAGGGATGTCAAGTGAGACGAGGGCAGCGGCCTTTTTAGAAGTTGTAGATGCAGGCTTTTCACCGTGCCTGGCATGCTTGCTTGGGTCCTCAACTACATGACTTTTTCCCCGGTCGTCATGCGACTTTCTTTTTTGAGAGTCGTCACCTCTCTAGGAAGAATCAGGGTGCTCCTCCCTTTCTCTCCTCTCATACCGCTCTTCTTGAGCCCTCCTCTCCTGAGCCTTTCGAGCGGCTCTCTCTTCATCAGTTTCTCTGTAAACGGGAAGGTATCGCCTATAGTCATATTGATTACGCCTCCCGTAGCGCTGAAAGTCGTCATAATAAGAGCCGCTGCGTCCCATCGGAGAATCTGAAATTGAAAAAAGACAAGTCTTAAAAGTCTTCAGAGAAAAGAAGTTAATTACGAATAAGTGCTGAAAATCCTATGTGTGCGTGGTGTGCAAACTATATGCGTCAGGCTACAAACCACTCTTCGGCACAGGGGTGGTAGTGACGTGAGTGGCAGGCGTCAAAATTTGCTGAAAAGTGGATGTCGCCTCGACAACAGGAGAAGCAGCTTTAGGAACATCATCTTTAAAAAGTTACTGTGAAGTTATGATCAGGTCGCTTAGCCCCTCAAAAGTATCATCACCTCCATGCCCGGCGGGCGTTTCTTTTTCGGCTTCCAGATCGGCCGCATCTTCAGAGCAACGAAGAGTTTCTTCCTCCTCAATAACTGGGGCAAGTGCCGATTTACTGGACGGACCCGCAACATCGGTAAGTGTGGGGCACTTCACCAGTGAGGTTTCAGTAGAGGGCTCCTTCCGCATAAGCTCTTCAGCAGGGATTGAGACATCTGGTGCCTCCGCTGGAGAATCGGGGACTTCATGAGGCTGAGTGGAGCGAAAAGGGTGAAGATGTCCGAACTGGTGAAGGAATTCGTCGTTCAACAAAAATTTCATGTCCCGCTCTTCAACCGGCGCAGCCATGAGCCTCTCCAGAGTTGGCTTGTGGCTGGGATCTCTAGAAGGAGGGGGGAGCGCTGAAATGAAAAAACGAAGTTAACACTTGGCAATTCGGACTTCGCAAAACTCAGAGAATAGAAGAAGTAAAGGTAGATGATCTTACTTCCTTCCCTCCATACAGTATAAAACCCCGGGGGGCAGCGGACAAAGAAGAACTGAGTTAAGAACCCACGAGCAGTGTCGGGAAGGCCAACGATCAATTTGCGATTTCGGGCGCTTCTCACGACGGTGATAGAAGGGTGATCCTTAGTCCTGGTAAAGGAGCATATGAAGCAAATCTCGTCGAAGCTTGGAAGTCGATCAAATGTACTCCTAAATAGCACACACAAATTCATCAGAATGGCGTAGCCATTGGGGTGTAGCTGGAATGGGGAGATGGCTAGTTGACGAAGAAGATTCTGGAGAAAGTTGTTGAAAGGGGGAATGGTCCCGCTAAGGCACATTTGCCGATTAACCGCTACAAAGCCAGGAGGCGCCACATCAGCAGTGTTAGTTTTCTCTGGAAGAATGGCATCTGCTTCAGCAATGCCAAACTGAGTGCATAACTGATGAAAAAATTTGTATGATAAAGTGGTAGAGGCTCTCTCTAGAGGATTAACTAGGGAAGCCGGAATAAGAGTGGCTTCTCCAGTCTGGGCTGTTATCTCTTCTTGTTGGGAAGTCATTCTACACAAGCAACTGGATATTCAAATGTGAAGGTGCACGTTTCCTAAAAGTGTGAAGTGTTGTGCAGAACTAATAAAAATAACAAGTAAATATAACTGGAATTAAACTAGTCGACAATTGATCGATTACCAAATTTCAGGACTTGTTAATTTAAAGTTCAGGTATAGTATTAGTGCAAACTGGGTAGTTTCAGTTGACTATTTCAATGTTGTTTTAATACTTTACTTAGATTTGATGATTTAAAAGCACTTCGTTCACACAATCTATTTAAGTTGATTATCTGTTGTTAACTAATCTGCCATTTGATGTGGGCAGTCAGTGTCAGTATATTCGTCCCAATTTTCTATAAATGATGTATTGAACAGATTGTTAGCTTGCAAGTCAAAAGTGATCTTCGAAAGAATGCAGCAAAGTTTAACAGTTCAAAGTTTAAGCAGCAGTTCAAGGTTCAAGCAGAGTTTAAAAGTGCAAGTGCTAAGTCGTAGACGACTCTAGTGCTAAGTTGTAGACGACTCAAGAGCTATGTCGTAAACAACTCAAGTGGTAACTCGACAACGACTTAGGTGCTAACTCGCCGACGACTTAAGAGATTTTTCCTACAGGTTATGTTAAGTCGTGGAAGATAGAAGAAACTCAAATTCAAAGAAATGGGAAAATCTCAAGTCCTAACTCGGCCACGACTCACGGCTTAAGTCGTAAAGATTGCTAAGTCGCACCCAGGGCAACATTCCCCTCTATTTGGCCAACATACCATCTAACTCCTAATCCGTTAACCCAATAACCTCACAATCATCAACCTTAGTTCTATCACACCTCTAGACCGCCACAAATTACGAATCATCGCGAGTCAGATGAAAAAGCCTTAAGTCCATCGATGTCCAGTATAACAAAACTCGCAGGGCTCAAGGGGGCGAATCGGAGATGAAAAATGGGGCGCATAAGTTGATGATAATCGGCGATTGTAGAAGGAGCAAAGTCGCTTACGTAGTGTGATGCTAGAGATGATCGGAGATAAATCGAGTTGAAATCACCTTTGAAAGCTTGGAGAAGCGTTAATGGCAGAAGAAGCTTAAGGATTAAGTAATGAGAAGAAGGAAGTAAGATGAACGACTTAAGCCTTTTATATCTCGGGGCAGTGGCACTTGAATCGGCACACGAGTTAAGATAAGTCGAAGCACACAACCTATGACTTAGGCGTGTACTTCGAGGGGCAAATGTTAACCCTCAATTTTCTACGACTTAAGAACTGTATGACTCAAGCAAGGTATGCGACTCAAGCAGAGTGCGCGACTTAACGAGTCAAGGAAACCTCACGACTTAAGGTGTGTGACGACTTAACAAGTTAAGACATGAACGACTTACGACTTAAGGTGACCACGATCTAGCAGCTCAAAGCACTCCACGACTTAATGAGTTAAGAACTACACGACTCAAGAATTATAACGGTCCAAACGGTCTACAACTTAAGACATTCTACGACTTAAGGAAGTCTACGACTTAGGAAAGTCTACGACTTGAGGAAGTCTACGACTTAAGGAAGTCTACGACTTAAAAGGTATTCGACTTAAAGATGTTACGACCTAACGACCTAAGGGAGTAACGACTCAAGGCACGAAAAGGTTAAGACAACTACACTTAAGTCGCAACCGACTTATGACTTCTGCTAGGTCGTTTACGACCTAAGACTACAGAGGCAAGTTCAGTACCACGCCGTGATTCGATAACTCGTTGACGACTCAGGACTTGTGATACGACCAAGTGAACGAACTTACTGCAGTTGAGCCGCAAGCCAGGACTTAGGTTAGGACGGTCACGACATATGACTTATGATGAGTCATACACGACTTAAGCAGACAAATAAGAAGCTGCATCCGGATAACTCGTACACGACCTACGACTTACGGCATGAATTCCGGAAGACAAGCTGATCTCTATTAAACTATCGACTTGGTTCGATAGGTCAGCCACGACTTATCCTAAGTCGGCCACGACTTATCTGAAGTTGTCCAAGACTTAAGACTTGGCAATAATTTCTGCCCAGAATTCTCTATAAATACATGACCATCTCCAACTTTGAGGGGACTGGGGGGACAATCTCTTCAAGCGCTGATACACTGTCAGTTTCTAAACCGACTCTATACTTGAAGTTTCGTAGAACACTACAAGCTACTTTCAAAGGCTTTCACACGTCCGACATGGATTCGAAGACTTTCATCTACATCGAAGCTTAAGCTACTTGTTCAAAGTGTTTTGTAACTAAATATATTTGTACTTGAAGAGCATTGTATCATTTTGTAACAACATCAGTAATAAAGATACTTAAAGTGGACGTAGGCTACTCCTTAAGCCGAACCACTATAAAATCGCTGTCTCTTACTGTATTTTCTGTTATTTTAGCTAATATTCTGTTCCCGAACCGTCGGGTGGTGCTTTCACATTCACACTTCACACACCGAGGTGTTAGCATTCAATTTTAAGCGTTAACAGAAACAAAGAAATTATGATCAAATTCGTTTCAGCTTCAATGACATAGAAAATATTGGATTTGCTCTCGGGTTAGCAGCAGAAAAATTGGATTTTGACATGGCTAACATCCAAATAACAGAAAATACAAAACATGAAAGTTGTAGCACATGAAATATGCTTTCTGGAACATCAAAATTACCAAAATCGGTTTGGAAAAGAAAAAATTATGATGAATTATGTTTCAGCTTCAATGACAGAGCAAATATTAGATTTGCTCTCAGGTTAGCAGTACAAAAACTGAATTTTGACATAGCTAACATCAAAATTACGGAAAATACAAAACATAAAAGTTGTCGCATATAAATTAAGCTTTCCGAAACATCCATAATTATCAAATTATCATAAACAATAAAATAATTACGACTAAACCAATTTTCAGATTTAAAGTTCACATCTGCTGTCATTTTAGCCTCGGGACAGTGTCATTAGAAGCAACTTTCGACCATTTAAAGTTCAAAATTTGACAAAATACAAAACAAGAAACTTATAGAAGACAAGCTAATCTTTTCAGAATATCAAGAATCGTTAAATTTGGATATCACATAAGAAAGATATGCTAAAATTACCAACAATATTAAGCAAAGTTTTCTAATGACAGGGAAGTAAGTTTGTATTGGGGTTTTCGATACTCTATGCTCAAAATTTGCGAAAGTGTTTGACATGAAAGTTATCACTCTTTCTTCAGGCTTTCCAGAAAATCAAACAAAATACAATTCCGAATAAAAACGAAAAAGATATGCCTAATTTACTGATAGTGATTCACAAATGAACATGCAATACAAATAAAATTGAGATTTCTAACCTTGAAATCTCAATCTATGCTAGAAAATGTGAGTTTTCAACTCACCTTGAATTAGAGATGATCAAATCTCAGATTTTTGCTGAAATAAGCAAGTTTTGAGGAGAATAAAGCTTCCAACAAACTGTAGAAAAATTAGACCAACACATGCAAAAGGAAATTGACAAACAACCTAAACATAAAAATTGGTGTTAACGCTTAAAATCGAATGCTAACACCCCGGTGTATATAGAGATTGAGTGAAAGCACCACCCGTGAAAACGGGAACTAAAAACAAGTAGAGAAGTCACAGAGAAAGCAGAAAAGACAATAGTTTTTATAGTGGTTCGGCTTCAGGTAAGCCTACGTCCACTTTAATCCTCTTTATTACTGAATCAATTACAACTTTACAACAATCTCCAATTACAATACTGATGAGACAAACAACTAGTACTTCGATGTAGAAGAATTCTTTGAATCCATGTTGATTGCGTTGGATTTCCTCTTGAAGTTTGTTGAGATGCCTTTCGTATTTGAAGTGTCGGGTGAGTCGAGAATTCAGCAGAGTATCAGCACTTAAAGAGATCTGCCAAAAAGTCCTTTGAAAGTTGGAGATGGCAATGTATTTATAGAGGGTTCTAGGAAGAAAACATTACCAAGTCCTAAACCGTAACCGACCTAAGTTGGGTCGTGGACGACTCAAACTAAGTCGTGGGTCGGTTGCGACTTAACTGCTACGTCGAGACTTCGAAAAGGCATCCTTGCTGAACTCTGGATATATCACAAGTCCTAAGCCGTGTACGAGTTAAGAGGCCGCGTGCTAAGTAGTTATATCGGACTTTCCTTCCTTTACCTGCGTCGTGTACGACTTAGCATAGGCCGTAAGTCGGTCGCGACTCAAGTATAGTTCGTGATCTTGTCCCTCTCCTGAGCAGTTAGAGCGGCAACCTCCTTGGATAGTTAGATCGGCATCTATCTTAGGCCAGCATCAATGTTAGATCGGTAACCTACCTAAGCCTTGAGTCGATATCCCATTAAATCTTAAGTCGGCATTCATTAAGTCGGTAACCTTTAAGGCATTAGGCCGATACCCATGTTAGGTCGGTCGCTATCTTAGGTCGTATCCTGTAGGTCTTAGGTTGGCATTCCTGTTTTAGGCAGTTAGGTCGGTATCCATGTTAGGGCTTAGGCAGTTAGATCGGCATCCATGCTAGGTCGGCAACCTTTTTGGTCGGTAACTTCTAAGTCGCTGAGTCATGGCCGGGGCGGAGTTAACATTTGCCCCTCGAAGTATACGCCTAATGGTTAGGTCATGTGCTTCGATATCCTCTAACCTATCCTCCTTTAGGTCGGTAGGTCGTACGCGACCTAACAGTTAGATCGTATATGCCGCTTCAGGTCCCTCCACTGCAAGGTATAAGTCACATGTCTTCTTCTTCCTTTTCATTACTTACTCTCTTGCTTGATTCTACCATTAAAAATTTTCCCAAGCTCCAAAAGGCTATTTCATTCCAATCAATCACCAATAATCTTTGCTATTCATTGCGTAAGTGAACCTGCTCTTTTCTTGATCCCTTATTGTCATTGATTCACGAATTCCATTCAAACCTAACCTACCTCCTTACGCACTACTTCACTGCGAATCTCATTACACCTATAGTTGATGAAGCTTAGGTTGTTCGGATTGGCTTTAAATGACCGGTGAGACGACGAAGATGGTTTACTGCTTCAGGCTAGTTGATTTTGATTTGCGTTAGGATTGCAAGGTGTTGAACTTGTAGTGGTTTCGAACCGGTTTTATGGATGATCCGATAACATGAAACAGTATGAATGGAATGAGGGTTTTTTGTGGATGGAGCGGCTATCGGGCTAACGGGTCGAGTGGATTGAGATATCGACCTGAATTTGACCCAGTAATTTTTTGGGCGACCTATCTTTTGGCCGACCTAATTTGATACGATCTAGACCTTAGTTCGTGGCCGAACTAGCACTCGGGGAAATTTGCCGACCTAATCCTTAAATCGCGGCCGAACTAGCACTTGGGGAATCTTGCACCACTTTTTGAACCGGAGCCTTTCTCCTTACCACTCCTCACGACCTAAAGGACCACCGATTTAAGGAATCAGAGACTTAATCATAACTCGCGAGAGATTCCTTGGGTCGCGGTCGAGTTAACACTTGGATGCCCAACTTGAATTCTCACTTAAAAACATAATTCCAACTTGAATACTCAACTTGATCTACTGGACTGAATTGCTTAAATCCTACATTGTTTTAACTTTGTTGCCTTATTTCACAGATCACATTAACTTATAGGCTAACAACCTGCTGAAAACAACAATCACAGAAAACCAAGGCGAATATACTGCCATTGACTGCCCACATCAAATGATAGATTAGTCGACATAGAGTAATCAACTTAAACACACTGTATGAAATATTATGAACCAATCAACTAAAGTGAAATATCAATGCAAAGCATCACTGTCTTGAACTGATTTGTTTGCATCTACATTTCACTTTCATATTTAAAACAACAAACCCTGGACTTTATAACTGACAAATGCTTGCTAGTTTTTATTCCAGTTATATTCGCTTATTGCTTTGTTGATTTTACACAACACTTCACACATTTTAGTCCTCCCCCCGGTTTTGTCGCAGTCAATCGTCAAATGTGCCTAAGCGGGGCGATTCCTCCCTTTAATGACTTCCTTCGAACCCTTCTCCTTCGGTTGACAATCTCTCCATTCCAACTTCATCCTAATGGCTACGCCATCTTGATGGGGTTGTGTGTATTGTTTAGGAGAACTCTTGATCGCTTGCCAAGTTTTGAAGAAATTCGCTACTTATGCTCGTTTGCAAAGTGTAAAGACCCCGCTTCCCTTATTATTGTGAGAAGTGCTAGAAACCGCAAGCTTATTTCTGATCTTACCGAAAGTGTTCACGGATTTTTGAACCAGTTTTTCTTTGCTCGCTGCCCCCCAGTGTTTTATGCCATCTGGAGAGTAGGAAGTAAGATTACCTGTTTCTATTTTCTCCATTTTCAAACTTTTTCGAGATCCGAACTACCAATTGCTAATTTCATTCTTTGCTCTTTTCAGCACTTCCTCTCCCTTCTAGATATCCAAGCTATAAGCAAGTTTTTAAAAGATTAAGTGTTGTGATTGCTAGAGAGAGAAGTATAAAGTTTTTGTTGAGGGACGAATTTTTGCATCAATATGGACTTTTACATGCTTCTCGCTCTACACACCCCCATGAGGTTCCAGACTCCCCACTTAAAGCATTAGATGCCCCAGTTTCCACTAACGAACCCATACAAAAAGAACCTGCCTCCGAGGCTTCTCTGCTGAGGTACTCTACTACTGTCGATGTTGCGGGGTCGTCTGTCAAATTCGCACTTGCCCCAGTCATTGAGGAAGAAGAGCCTCAAGGATCTCCCCAACATTCACAGAAATCTGGTGAAGAAGTCGAGAAAACTAGCCCTGTCAAACAGAGCGGGGACGACACTTTTGAAGGGTTGAGCGACCTCTTTGTCACCTCACAGGAGCTCTTTAAAGAGGACCCTGTCACTACTAGGGTTTCTTCTTCAGTAGTGGAAGCGACTTCTTCATTGCAACAAGCTTTGTCGACCCAAGAGTTGACGTTAACTACTACCCCCACGATTACTCCGCAATCAAAGAGTGGTTCATAGTTTGATGCGCGTAGTTTGCACATCACAAACACTTAGAACCTTTCGGCACTTTCATGCACCTAATTCTTTGTACTTTGAAGATTCTACAGTTGCGCTTCTTTTCTCTGAGAACTTTTAAGTCTTGTCTCTTTTTTTTATTTCAGATTCCCCAATGAGGCGAAGTGGTTCATATTACGACGACATCAAGCAATATGGAAAGCATGGTCAGTATGACTATAGACGCTATCTTCCCACTTATAGGGAAACTGATGAAGAGAGGGCTGCTCGAAAGGCTCAGGAGAGATGTTCTTATGAAGAACGCTATGGAAGAGGGGATGAGCGGTACGATTCTTCCCACAGAGAGGGTGATTCCCATAAGCATAAATCCCATGATGAAAGAGGGAAGAGCCACATGGCTGATGACCCAAGCAAACGGGCTAAAGTTAGTGAGCAATCTGTGCCTGCAATTTCTGAGAAGACCACTACTCCAGTTCCTTCTCAATCTCCTGCCCCTTCCCGTACTGATATTCAGACAATCATCAATAGGCCTTCATATCAAGTTGGGCCAGGTCCAGCTACTCTCCAAAGCCGGTTTCCACAATGGTGCTTGAAGGGGGTTCGCTTCGATCTCGACTTAGTTCCAATTGACAAGCCTGCCACGCTGCGAAATCTCGATGCCGTCAGACTTGATATTGAAAGAATGTCGAGCTGGCAAAAGCTTGTTGACGAGCTTCAAAGGGTAGGCCGTGCGAATCTCGAGGCCATGCTTACTATGGAAAATGACAAAGCTGAATGGCAGAAGGTTCTTGAGCAGCATGATACCGAGATGAGGAGCATCACTACTTATAATGAAGAGCTTGAAGCGAAAGTCGAAAAGCTTAAAGAAGAGCTCGCCACTTCTTCTACTTCCTACACTCAAAAAGAAGAAGTGCTTCAGAAACAAGTGAGAGATGCTCATGCCGGCCAAAAAGATGCCGAAGACAGGCTCGACGTGTAAAAAAGAATCAATGAGGGCTATATTGCGGATATTGCAGAGCTTCGGAAGAAAACCGACTCTCAAGAGGCGGAGATCGAAATGCTTAAGCTTCAACTCTCCAAAGCTGAAAGAGAGCGTGATGAGGCCGTTGCCGGTAAAATTGCAGCTAAAGAATCTCATAAGGCAACGAAGACCAGCATCAGCTCGACATTATTTGACTTCTACCTGCATAGCGTCTTGGGGCGCGGTAGTCTCGCCTTTCTAGGTCCCAAATATGAAATTACTCTGGCTGAAGTGTGGGAGGCCGCACTTGATATGCTTGGTGCTAAAGGTGCTGGCTACGTCAAATAAGCTCTTGAGGAGCATTACTTAGATGACGAAGCTCGTGTCGATCTTGTCAAGGGAGAAGAACAACTTGCGAAATTAAGAGCCGAAATGGAAGAATGGAAACGTTTAGGAAAAACTACTTCAACTGATCCAGTTCAGCCTTCACCTTCGGCCGAAATCGACATTGTCGGCTCCAGTTCTCATTCTCCATCCCCGGTTAAAGTTACAACTGAGATCACAAGCACACTGGGTGGAGATGAAGGCGAAGAGAGCGCCGAAGCACAGGCTTATGAGGTTGATATCAGGAAGCCGACTTCTCCAGGTAACTCTACTGTTAATCTTCCCCAAGTAGACTCCTCATTTGCTTCTTATGAGTTTGATGAGCTTCTTGACTATTTCTGGAACCTCAACGGGCCCTTATATCCCCTCTTTACTGACTTCAACTTCTTTTCTTCTGTAGAGAAAGTGTCGAGCATCGTTCAGACTCCCCCTCCTCCAATTATCCCTCCTCCGCCTCTCCAGGACACTCCTCCATCCTCCTCTCAACCCGGGTCGCAAGAGGAGAAAATAGAGGCTCTCCGAGACATAGATGATCCTAATGCTTCACAGGAACACGGGGGAGAAGAGCTTGGAGAAGTCAATGAGTCATCGAAGCGAACCACTTCTGATAACATAAAATTGTCTGCTCTTGTTACTCCGGGAAATGAGTCTTCTTCAAGGAGGAGTAGTAAGCTTGTCACTTCCAAGAAGAAAAGAAAAGACATTCTTGTTTCTGAAGAGGAAGCGAAGGTTGATCCGGTAGTAACCCTCTCTCCTTTATCCCCGATGCTCCCAAGCTGTCCTGAAAAGCTGCCTATTAGGTCAGGTGAAGGCTCTAAAGGTGGTGGCAAGAAGAAGTAACGGGCCCTGCTTCCCTTTATTTTTTCTTTTTTCTTTTTGCATGTACTGACCGGAGATTGTGCGGGTACCGGCCTCCGCTTTTCTTTTTCTTTTTATTTTGAAACCTGTACTTGTACAAAATTTTGAGAGTATTGAATAAAATGATTATTTTCGTTTGTACAAACTTCTGTCTGTATTTGAGAATGCATTTACTATTCATTTTTGTACAAGTTTCTTTATATGATATTGCAGTGAGCTTGTGGTATGTTGTTCGAGCGTAATTTTTACCAATGTAGTTATACCATGTTGCCCCTATACCATAAGCCCGTTGCAATATTTTATACTTTGAGGGGACTTGTACTCTTATTTTCTGGAGAATAATTATTCCATACTTGGAGGAATATTACTCTGCTCAAAATAGAGTACAGCTCGCTCCATATGAGTTTCTACGCTTCAACCTTCGAAGATATCACTTTTTCTTTTGTGCATACACACATTTTTACAAAGTGAATTCTCCTATGTGGTAAAGCGGGCCTCTGAAGGGCACTTTAACTTCTTTTTGAGGAAGAGTATTTTCAAGAATAGATGAACCAGTCTTCCTTTGAAAGCTAAAGTGTGCCTTTGAAGAGGGCTTCTCTTTTTTTTATATTGCGCCTCGGTGAAAGTGTGCCTCCGAAGAGTTGTGCCTCCGAAGAGGTCTTTCTGTTTGATTGTGCCCCTGGGAAGGGGTCTTTTTGTTCGATTATGCCTCTTGGAAGAGGTCTTTTTGTTCGATTGTGCCTCTTGGAAGAGGTCTTTTTATTTCTGCCCCTTGGGAGAGGCTTTTATTTTTTCCCTGTTCGCTGGGAAGCGGGCCTCCGAAGAGGGCTTTTCACATTTCGACTCGCGGGAGTGTATCACCGATCACGGTGAAATGTGTGCCTATGAGTAGGGTTTTTTCCTGGAAGTTTGGAGTTTCTTTCTCTCAGTTGGACGGATTCACGGGAGTGTATCACCGATCAGTCCGCAACTTTATGTCGAGAAAGAACTCTCTTTTTCTGGTTAGGCCCGCTCGAGGTCTTTTAGCATTTCAACTATGGTGAAATAGGCTTCCGAAGAGGGCTTTTCACGTTTCAGCACTTGGAAGTTTTATTTCAATCTCGGTGAAACGTGTGCCTCTGAGTAGGGCTTTTGCCTGGAATTTTGGAGTTTCTTTCTCTCAATTGGACGGATTCACGGGAGTGTATCACCGATCAGTCCGCAACTTTATGTCGAGAAAGAACTCTCTTTTTCTGGTGAGGCCCGCTCGAGGTATTTATCCTCCGAAGAGTTGTGCCTCTGAAGAGGGCTTGTGCCTCCGAAGAGGTCTTTCGCTGTTTGATGCTTTCTTGCCCACGTCTCTTTGCCATCTATTCATGTCGGCGATCCCCGTTATCTTTTGCAAGTGTCATCCCTTTTTAGTTGCCAATAATTTTCCTTATCCAAAGAAATATACTTCATAGTTAAGCGAGTTGGTGGTGGTAGACATAGGCTATTTAACTGGATGCTTGTTTGTACAATCATTCGCAGTTAGTTCGAAATGGTCCACTTCCATCCACATCGCTAACTTTTGTTCGAAGCACTTCTTTTGTAGGATTTGAGTATGGAAATTTTGAATGGTTTAGCGTTTGCTTGCTGGGTGACGTCAGAGATCGCTTGGTCTTGCGATGGGTAAGCTTTGTTTTTATGGCCTGCATTATTAAATCGACATTTTAGCAACACAATTAATGTATTTTATATGTCGAAATAAAACAAAGCTGTTTATAGTAGTAGAGAACACAAGATTTATAGCGATTCGGCCAAAAGTCGGGCCTACATCCACTTTATAGCTTTTCATTATTCACTTGCTTTATAATTGCTTTCAATACAAGAATCATATATTCGTAATTCTTTTACAACATTTCCGCAAAGCTTTTAATTATAATATGGACGCAAATGATTGCTGTTCCAAGCTCTTGGAATTGGTTCTCCTTAGACAGTAGTGAGTTTGAATGTGCCATCGAGAAGTTTCGTGCCTATGACATATAGCCCTTCCCAGTTTGGCCCAAACACACCAGTGGCTGTCATAATTCTTTTCAGGACTAGGTCCCCAACTTCAAAGCTGCGCTGACGAACTTTGGAATTGAAGTGCCTGGCTATTTTTTGCTGATGAGCTGCAATTCTAAGCCTAGCCTCTTCTCTTCTTTCATCATGGAGGTCAAGTGCTTCCAATTGCAATTTTTTATTCTCATCTTGATCAAAATGGATCCTTCTGTGTGAGGGGACTTCAGTTTCCACTGGAATCATCGCTTCTGACCCGTATGCCAATGAAAATGGAGTATGCCCAGTCGCAGTTTTGTGGGTGGTTCTGTATGCCCATACTGCAAGCGGTAACTCATCGACCAAACCACCTTTTGCTTTTTCCAGCTGCTTTTTGATGGTTGATTTGATGATTTTGTTTACTGCTTCCACTTGCCCATTTGCCTACGGATGGGCCACTGTTGAGAAGCTTTTTCGGATCTTGAATCGTTTGCAGAATTCTTGGAACTCCTCACTTTCAAACTGGGTACCATTTTTTGTGATTATCCTCTGAGGCACACCATACCTGCAAATGATATTTTTAGTCACAAAACTTATCATTTTCTTAGAGGTAATAGTAGCCAATGGTTCGGCTTCAGCCCATTTAGTGAAGTAATCAACACCAACGATGGCATATTTAATCCTCGATTTGGCAGTCGGCAGAGGCCCAATGAGATCTTTTTCCCAGATGGCAAATGGCCATGGACTGACCATTTGTGTTAGCTCAGTGGAAGGTGCTCTAGGAAATTTGGCGAATCTCTGGCATTTAATACACTTTCGGGAATAGTCAGCAACATCCTGATTAATTTCTAGCCAAAAGTATCCATAACGGAGGATTTTCTTTGCTAAAGTATGACCACCTGTATGATCCCCACATTCCCCTGCGTGTACTTCAGTCAGAATTGTCTTAGCTTCTTCCTTTGTCACGCATCGGAGTAATGGCATTGAAAATCCTCGTCTGTACAGATGACCATCTTGAACTATATATCTTGAGGCCTTCCTCATCAGCTTCTGTCGTTCTTCTGAACTTTCCGGCAAAGAACCATTGGGTAAATATTCAAGTATCGGAGTCATCCATGATTCTTGCTCTTGGGATACATTCATAAACCAATCAACATCGATTTCATCTATGCTTGGAGCTGACAGGACTTCGACGGGAACTAATCCCAATAGTTAAGCTTCACCAGTACTTGAATACTTTGCGAGAGAATCCGCCTTCATGTTCTCTTCGCGGGGTATATGGTTTATTGAATAACGGTCAAAATTTTGAAGAAGCTCCCAGGCTTTTGATAAATAGGCTAGTAGATTCCCTCCTTTAGCTTTAAATTCCTTCTTGACTTGGCAGACAATAAGCTGAGAATCACTGAAGATCTGCAATGCTTTGATGTTTAGTTCTTTAGCGATTCGTAAACCAGCGATGAGAGCTTCATATTTTGCTTCATCATTTGTCGAAGGGAATTCTAGTCTTAGTGCATAACATAGCGATCATCCTTCTGGGGTTTCAAGGACAACCCCTGCTCCGGAACAGTAATCATTCCTTGCGCCATCGACATACAATTTCCATTGGATTGGGATGTTATAAGTGGCTTCTTCCTCACTATCACCTTTATCCATACATTCTGCGATGAAATCTACTAAAGCTTGTCCATTGATTGCTTTCCGCGGATGATATGTGATGTCATATTTGCCGAGTTCAATATTCCATTTCAAAAGACGGCCCGAAGTCTCAAGACAGAATAGGGCTTGCTTTAGAGGTTGATCAGTGAGGATTTTGATGGGCTGAGCTTGGAAATATGGCCTCAATTTTCTTGATGCGATCAAAAAATAATAGGCGAGCTTTTCCAACTTTGAATAGTTCATCTCTGCCCCAGTGAATCTTTTGCTGATATAATAGACTGGGCGTTGAATCCTTGTGTCTTCTCGTATCAATACCGCACTGAGAGCATGAGATGAAATTGCCAAATATACGAAGAGATCTTCATCATTGTCAGGCTTTGAAAGTATCAGAGGCACTTCCATATGACGAACCAACTCATCGAATGCCTTCTGACATTCAGGAGTCCACTCAAAGTTTTTTCTTCCTTTCTTCAGAGCATCAAAGAATGGAATGCATTTGTCAATGGCTTTCGAAATGAACCGACTCAAGGCTGCAATCTTTCCATTGAGACTTTTCAATTCCTTCTTCGTTCTAGGAGCCTTGACCTCTCTCAGGGCAGTGATCTGAGCTGGATTAGCTTCAATGCCCCTAGCGCTCACAATGAAACCCAAAAACGTTCCGGACTCCACTCCAAATGAACATTTCAAGGGATTAAGCTTCATTCTGTACTTTCGGAGTACTGCGAACATCTCTGCCAAGTGATCCATGTGGTCCTCTGCTTTCTTAGACTTCACTAGCATATCGTCAACATAAACATCCATTGTCTTGCCAATCTGCGGTTTAAACATGGCATTAACAAGCCTTTGGTAAGTTGCCCCTGCATTCTTGAGTCTGTAAGGCATGACCTTTAGCAGTAGAGTCTAACATCTGTGATGAAGCTTGTGTCCTCTTGATCTGGCTCATGCATCATAATCTGGTTATATCCGGAGTATGCATCCATAAAAGATAACAATTCATGCCCTGCCGTCCCATCCACCAACTGATCGATCCTGGGCAGAGGGAAACAGTCTTTGGGACAGGCTTTGTTCAGATCTGAAAAGTCAATGCATAATCTGCATTTTCCGTTAGCTTTTTTAACCAGCACTAGATTTGATACCCAATTTGGATAAGTAGATTCTCAGATGAAACCGTTCTCCATGAGCCGATCCACTTCTTCTTTTAATGCTGCTGACCTCTCAGGACCCTGGGATCTTCTTTTCTGTTTCACAGGTGTAAACTTTGGATCAATGTTCAGAGTGTGTACTGCAATCTCTGGGGATATTCCACACATGTCAGCATGAGTCCAAGCGAATACATCCAAATTTGCCTTCATAAACAAAATCAAAACAATCTGAACCGTTGTGTTGAGTTGTGAACCCACATTCAGCACTTTGTTCGGGTCCTTTGGGTCAACGGATACCGGCACTGTTACCTCTACCGGTACTACCCTATTCTCCCTTGCACTGGCTTTCCTTCGATCCATCTCTCTTCGTGCGGCACTACATTCACCAGTGCAGGGTCCACCCTGTAATTGCTACAAGATTAGTTCTTTGGTGCGGACTGGAGCCACCGCACCTTTTCCCATCTCTCTTTTCCTTGATTCACGCAGCTCTGTGAGATAACATTCTCGTCCCGCATCTTGGTCTCCTTTAATCGCACCAACTCCATTAACCGTGGTCGACCTAAAAAGGCATTGTAGGCAGAGAATTCTTCAACAATTATAAAGGTTTGCTTTCGAGCCACCTTCCTCGGTCCTTTTCCAAGTTCTGCAAACAAATCTATGGTCCCAATTGGCTGTTTGGGTTCTCCAGCAAACCCAGCAATCTTAAGTGATGAAGCTTGAACGTCAGCCATTGGAATTTTCATTTGATCAAAGGTCTTCTTGAAGAGAATGTTCCATGAAGCCCCACAATCAACTACAACTCTTCTCACAGTAGCCGGTCCAATACCAACGGATGTGACCAAAGGATCTATGGTAGGAGCTTCGATACCCAAAGAATCTCTGGCACTGAATACAATGTCATCTGTGGAAGTATTTTGTTGCTTTAAAGGCGCATCATTTTCCAAAACAAAAACATTCTCTTCAGCTGGTACATGCCTCAAAGCCCGAGCATACCTTTCCATTTCGCCCCATCTTTTTCCAGCTGGGTGAGGCCCTCCAGTTATTATATTGATGACAGGTCTTTCCGATTCATGCTCTACGGCCTTCTCACTTGAGCAAGGACGGTGAGTGGGTACTTGTTGTCCTTGAGTTGACGAAGCTGGGGCATTTCTATTCCTTTTCACATACTGTTGGAGCTTGTTCTCTTTCAAAAGTTGTTCAATTACCTCTTTCAACTGACGGCATTCGTTGGTGTCATGGCCGGGTTGGTTGTGGAACCGGCAGAACCTTCCACTCTTCTCCATCTTATTCCCAAATCTCATTTTAGGTGGTGTCGGATAATTGACGTCATCCTTGGTCGCAAAGAAGATGTTCTCAGGGGTGTCCGTCAAGGGTGTGAAATTTAAAGGACGGCCTTTCTTAGCATCTCCCTGTTTCTTTCCACCATCATTTCTCCTTTTCTGAGTGTTAGGTTCTTTCTTGTTTAAAGCAACACCATTGTTCCCGGCTTCCACTGATACCATCTTAGCCGGTGTTTGGAGGCTCACCATGCGCATGAATTCATCCGCTTTCTTGTAGAATTTGTTGAGCGATTTTGGTTCTTTCATTTTCAACCACTTTCCAAATTCGCTTGATTTGTCAATCGCCCTCATCAAGTATGTTAGGGCCATGCGTGGCTCAGCATTATCTACCTCAGCCAATGCTATGCTAAAACGATTCAAAAATGATCTGATAGATTCTCCTGGATTTTGCTCTAGACTTGATAGCGACATTATATCCTTTGCTTTTGAAGCATACAATCGAAATTGCTCCTTGAACTTAATAGTCAAATCGGAGAACCGATCAATGGACCTGACCGGCAGCTTTGTAAACCACAATAGAGCCACACCTTCCAGATAAACCGGGAAATATCCACACTTGATTTCATCAGACGCTCTGGCACCCATCATATGCCAGTCGTACTTGTACAGAAACTCGTTAGGATCACTCGTCCCCTTGTAGGCCGGAATAGTAGGGGGAACGAATTTCCTTGGGAACTCTGCCTTCAAGGTCTTTTCAGTAAATGGAGTTTTGCTTGGAGCAAAACCCCACTCTTTCTCATCTTCATCTCTTCGCATATTTTCCTTCATGATTTGGCAAACCATACCCGAAAAATATTCTTCATCATTTAGAGGCTCTGGAGGGCAAACATCAACCACTCTCTCTGAATTCTGTCTTGACAATCGTTCACGGAGGGTCGGCTGCGGCCCTGATCCTCCCGCTTGAGGAGGAGTCCTTTCCACAGGGTCTGCGGCTCTTTAAGAAATGTTCCCTTCAACATCCTGAACTCCCACAGTAGGATTCCCATCATTATTAACTGGTTGACGGTTTACCCCTAGTAGATCATTCAACTTACTTAAGATCAGGGCGTTCTGGGCATTCTGAGCTTCCAATTGTGCATTCTGGGCATTCAATTGTTGATTCAACCCCAAAACTACGGCGTCCAATTCTGCTCGCGTAACTCCAATAGTTGGAGCTGCTTGACTTCAAGAAGGAGAGGTAGCAGTATTCTCTTGAACATTGTCGGATCTTACAGAACTTCGTTTTCTTCCAGGAGCCATTATTTCCAATAAACTTCTGGTTTTAAAAGAAATTTTTTCAACAAACCTTTGCGGAGCCATGATGGAAGTACCCTGAGTTCAACTCTCAGTGAAAGCACCAAAAATGTTAACGCTTAAAATCGAACGCTAACACCCCGGTGTATATAGAGATTGAGTGAAAGCACCACCCGTGAACACGGGAACTAAAAACAAGTAGAAAAGTCATAGAGAAAGCAGAAAAGACAACAGTTTTTATAGTGGTTCGGCTTCAGTTAAGCTTACGTCCACTTTAATCCCCTTTATTACTGAATCAACTACAACTTTACAACAATCTCCAATTACAATACTGATGAGACAAACAACTAGAACTTCGATGTAGAAGAATTCTTTGAATCCATATTGATTGCATTAGATTTCCTCTTGAATTTTGTTGAGATGCCTTTCGTACTTGAAGTGTCGGGTGAGTCGAGAATTCAACAGAATATCGGCGCTTAAAGAGATCGCCCAAAAAGTCTTTTGAAAGTTGGAGATGGCAATGTATTTATAGAGGGTTCTAGGCAGAAAACATTACCAAGTCCTAAACCGTAACCGACCTAAGTTGGGTCGTGGACGACTCAAACTAAGTCGTGGGTCGGTTGCGACTTAACTACTAGGTCGAGACTTCGGAAAGGCATCCTTGCTGAACTCTGGATATATCACAAGTCCTAAGCCGTGTACGAGTTAAGAGGCCGCGTGCTAAGTAGCTGTATCGGACTTGCCTTCCTTTGCCTGGGTCGTGTACGACTTAGCATAGGTCGTAAGTCGGTCGCGACTCAAGTATAGTTCGTGATCTTGTCCCTGTCCGGAGCAGTTAGAGAAGCAACCTCCTTGGGTAGTTAGATCGGCATCAATCTTAGGCCAGCATCCATGTTACATCGGTAACCTACCTAAACCTTGAGTCGGTATCCCCTTAAATCTTAAGTCGGCATTCATTAAGTCGGTAACCTTTAAGGCATTAGGCCGGTACGCATGTTAGGTCGGTAGCTATCTTAGGTCGTATCCTGTAGGTCTTAGGTCGACATTCCTGTTTTAGGCAGTTAGGTCGGTATCCATGTTAGGGCTTAGGCAGTTAGATCGACATCCATGCTAGGTCGGCAACCTTTTGGGTCGGTAACTTTTAAGTCGCTGAGTCATGGCCGGGGCGGAGTTAACAATTGGATTTTTTATGAACTAATCTCAGGTTGGAGTTGATTACCTGTTGCAATCCTCTCTAATTGATAAAAGCAACCATTTTTATTTGACAATTTGGAGATTTAAGGCTATAGATTGAACAAATGGAGGAATTTTGCTCTCATTTTCTATTTCCAAGCTAATGAAGAAGAAGAGGAACTAAAAATTGTGTACGTACATGTAATTCATTCCACTTTTACTCCTTCCTGGTTATAGTTTCCTAATGGGCGTTGGACCCAATAGAGAAAAAAAATTAGACTAAGAATTTTTTTTAATTCACCAATTAAACAAATATGCACATAAACATAATGTTATCATGAGAACAATGTATTTTTCTTCAAGTTTTAATACAACCAATTTATGCAAACTTATTTACATATGAAATAAAATATTTCACATCATATAAAAAGTTAATTTTAGTTTTTAAAACATTTCTATTATTAAAAACCCTTATTTTATATAAATATACAATTCACACAATTAAATGCATAAATCCTCATTTTTAACACTAAAAATTCTACAATAATTATTTCTTGGATAGAAAAATCTAATCAACCATTTCAAACTCAAATTTATAACCAAAATACAATTTTATACCAAATTCCATCTTTTTATTTTAATAAACACCTTTCAAAAAAACAAATACTTCTGTTAAAAATTATTAAAAGGAGTAATTGGCAATAATTGCAATAATTAATGCATTTACTCAAAATAAAATCATACTTCATTTATTATTTTCACAATCAAACACAATAAAGTTACCAGAACTTTGTATCCACATTTTCTTTCCAAAATTAATTGTTTATTCCAAATAAACAATATAAAACTTTTAATTTTATTTAATTTATAATATTAAATTATAACCACCATTATAATTTAATATTAACAGGTAATCTCCAAAACCAGGGTTGTTACATAATTCTTACATGATTATATTCAAATATTGTAAAGCTTCAATTTCGATTCAATTCTTTATTTCAGGACTTTCAAGAAAAGAAACTAAAATTGCTGAAAGAATCAGTTGAAAAAGATGAAGAATATGAAGTATTATACAAGAAAAGAGAAAAAAAAATATAAAGAAATAATAAGAAAACTTGAATTGGACAACAGAAAACTTCAAGCTGAAAATACGCTGCTAAGAAAGCAACTGAGACAAAATGTGGAAACATCATCATCCATAGAATTTGAGATTGTAGAGCTACCAATAAAAGTAATAAGTGATAGCAAGCTAAACTCCTCCGATGAAAATGAAAGTGAAGAAAATAAAGAAAGTGAAGATAATAAAACAGAAGAGAAAACGTTATTTGGTAATACTTTCAGTAATATATAGTTTTCCAACAAGAGTGCAAAAATTTAAAATAGTTGATTATATATCTCTAATTATTCTTACTATAACACAAAAGCATTTTTAAAGAATAAATGAAGATATTATTGCAATAGTTATTGAAAGGTGCAGCACATTCTACATTTTTTACATAATACCTTGCAACATAAATACATAATTATTTCAAAAATACTAAAGACTTGAATTGCAAACATATATTTCAGCTCAAAGGACAGAAGAAAAGGAAAATCAAACAGATGTTCAAAATGAAGATAAAACTTTTGAAGATGAATCTAAGTTTATGGAGAAAGACAAAGATGAAGAAAAAGAAGAACAAGATGTTGCAACGGGGAAAAAATAAATTTCAAAGAAAAACATAAAGATCTAGATGATAATGAACAAACAAAAACAGTTGAGGAAGATAAAGCAATTGAACAAAATCCTTCATTTGGTAACGCTTTGAATAATTATAGTTTTTTAAGAAGACTGTAAAAATTAAACAAATATAATGACATATCCGCAAATATTCTTCTTATTATATTAAAAATATGAAGAATAATTGCAGATATTAATGCAACAACAGATATTGATGTAGCATATTCTTCACTTTTTCACAATTATTCACAAAAATTATATTAACCAACAACCAATAATTGTATACCAAAAACCAATAATGAAATATTAACCAACATTCAAAAAGCATTCAAAATTTTCCACAGCTACAAGGAAAACAAGCAGATGATGAAATACCTACTTCAGCAGCAAACAAAAATGAAGAAATCAAAGAAAAACATTGTAAATTGAAAAGAAAAAAAAAAGATATAAGTCAGATGAACAATTGGATTTCCAAGCTGAAAAGAAAGCAAAAAAGGCAAAACAGCAAGTACAAATCCTACCAATAATATTTGAAGAATATGAATCTGAACCTAGATCAATAGAATTATCTACCACTACAAAGATAAAGGTCAGAAGAAGATCAAATGTACGAAGTCTATCTAAAGAAAAAATCAATCTGCTTAAGGACTTCTTTAATAACTCCGACCTCAGGTAAATCTGTATAATACTTTTAATAGCCAAGTATACCAATAATTGCTCAAATAAAAGTAATTATTTAAATTTGATAGTGGCATATCAGCAAATATTTAAAAATGCAAACATTTAGTAATATTGATCATTATATCACTGCAAAAGTGCATACCTAAATAAGGACGATGACATAATTATAATTTGAACAACACTTGCTGAACTAATTGTAAGAAGAATTCTTGAAGGTCGGGTAGAACTTTACTCAAAAATTCCATTTATTTGCAAATTTAGCAGCAACTTTTCATTGGACTTGCTGTTTTATCTACAGAAACCCATTTATCCGCAACAACTCCATTTATCTACATATCTATTAGCAATATTTCTTTGAACTTATCGTTTTGTCGGTAATATTCCATTTATCCAAAGCAAATAAATTTATCTGCGGATCTTTCAGCAACATTTGATCAAACCTGTTGTTTTTTATGCAAAATTCCAAGAACTTATTTTTTTTCTGCAAAACATATTATAGTCTTCGGTCAACAAATATACTATCACTATTTCCTTATAATAAATTTTCATTAACTGGAATTCACATGAATTGCATAAAGTTCATGCCGTAAACACTGTACTTCAAAGTTTACGCTGCTATAAGTTTTATAATCTTAACCGAAGAATTTGTTTAAATGTTCATAAATTAAATTGTCTAATATATTCTCCTACAAACATTTCTGCTGAGAATTCCAAAGAATGTAATGCAAGCCCTACTTGATAATGTAGTAGCTAAAATTTATGCAAACTGCAATAAAATGTTCTTCCCTATCCACCAAAAATAACATTTTACACTGTTGGAGTTTATTAAATAAGATAGAATATGGATTTACTACGATTCCATAAAACCATGGCACGAAGGAGAACATTAGAAGGCAGTAAGAAAGCTGGTATGTAAATTAGAAAATGAATAAATCAGAGGAAAATAAAGTGTTTAACAAAATCTTTGTTTTTTTCAAGAGAGTTTATATCACTGCCTTATTAAGGAAATTGGAAAAAGCAGAGCATGAACCATCAAAGCTAATCACTTTTGCTAACAACCAGCAACAACGTTCTGATTCGTAAGTGCACAACATAAATATGTACAAATATCTCCATATCATAGAAGATTTCTTCTAGCAATTTTATTATATATGTCAATCATCGGAGAGTTGACTGTGGCATGTTTGTAATGAACATTGTGAAACAAAGAAGGGAAGGCAAAGAAATCTACAATGATAACCCTGAATTCACATATGAAGCTATGGATTAACAAAGAGCTGAACTGGCACATCAAATTCTTTCTTGCAAACCATATAGTTGGAGTTCAGAAGAAAGCTTGACACAAAAGTTTTTACTTTCTGAAACAAACCAAAATGTTTGATGTATCAAATTGTAATGTTTTCTATAAGAATACTGAAATGTGTATACATATTTTGCTAAACTTATGTAGTTGAAAGACAATATTACCGTGTTAACACAATACTAGAGTTTATTACCAAAAAATTTATATATAAATTACTTATAATTGTATTCAGCAATAAAAGCACATATCTGCTGATATCTCAACAAAATTTTAGTTATACTAAATACTTGCTCATAATAATTGCAGAAATGTCACCAATAAAAGCATATATTTGTAGATATCTCAATAAAAATTTATTTATTCCAAATTCTTGCCCATAATAATTTCTGAAATGTGAGCAAAAAAGCATATATATGTAGATATCTCCAAAAATATTTGGCTATTTGAAATTCTTACCCAAATAGTTGCAGAAACGTCAGCAATAAAAGCATATATTTGTAGATATCTCCACAAATATTTTGATATTCGAAATTCTTGAACCAAATAAAAGCAGAAATGTCAGCATAAAAAATAGGTAATTGCTGATACCTCCATATTTATCAACAAAAATTGCATATACTTATGGATACATCTTATTTATTTCATGCCAAATAATTAAAAAAATATCATCTTCATATAAAAAGTAGTATTCACAAAAGAGGTATAAAAAGTAAACAAAAATTCAGAAAAACTGCAGAAATATGTGCAATTAATCATAATAATTGCAGAAAATACTGCAACAATGATTAATAGAAAGCATACCAAGATTAATACATTACAAACATTAAATATCCAACCTAAGGACGGAGAAAATACAATTAAAATGAATAAGAAAAACATAAACTCAACTCCATACGTTTTAGCTTTCCTAAATAAAAGAAAAAACTACATGTGTTTCAGTGAACAAGTACTTTTATTATGAACCAGCTTCTTCCATATACGACATCTAATAGTCTTTGAAATTTCACCAGCATATTTTATCCTCTTAGATGTTGATGGTCGACCAGGCATTCTTCTACCTTTAGGAGGTGCTACAACCACATCTTCAATCAAAACATCTTCTTTCACAAAGTTTACAATACGATTGATTGGATGAGAATATGCCGATCGAAAATAAGTAACTTTGAAATAATTTTCAATGCTGTCATAAACATTTAACTTTCCATAACTCAAAATACATCTAACAGCATGAGCACAAGGAAAAATATAAATTTGCCCCAAATTATAAGAACAAATCCAAATATTTAAATCAATAGATTGACGAACAGGAGAATGAACTTCAAACACATGATCAGTTGATTTTATAACAAACCACGAAGCTCCTTCCAAATGAAGACTTGTCAACCGATTTTCATTCACCGGACATACAACACTATTCCAACTATTAGCTAGTTCTTGACGATCAGAACTTAGCTTCATCAACTTAACTCTAATGTTGTCCAAGCATGAAGTGATTGGTAAATGTCTTTCTTCCAAAATCCGTTTATTGAAACTCTTTGAACAATTGGATGACATTTCACCATAACGATAAGCAGGGAAAAAAACATTAGTAAACTTCAAAAAGGGTATTCCATTCAAAAAGTCTGCCACATTAGAACCACCGACATCTTTAAAATTCTTCAAGGCAACATTGACATCATCCAAATTAGACGCATATGCAACACGTCGAAACAAATCTATCAACCATTTCTTTTTTGATTTGGGAAATTCATATTTTAAAGCAACATTTAAATTATTGTTTAAATGAAAAAAACAACAACCATGAACTGAATTTGGAAACACTTTGGGAATAGCAACAAGAATACCAGGATGACGATCAGAAATTAAAACAAACTTTCTACTATCACCTTTCAAAAAATCTTTAAGCTGTTCACAATACCAAATCCAATTATTTTCATCTTCACCAGACACAATTACAACTGCTTTCGGAAAAAAACCTGGTAAAACAATAAATATATAAATAACTGAACAAATTGCATAATACCATTCACTTATATTGAAAAGGTGCAGACATAACTGCAACTATTACCAAATATTACTACAGAAAATTTTTTCACTATATCAAAAAGATTTCATACCTTTCGGCGTTTTTTCATGTAAAATTGCTTCGGTTTCCGCAATGGTTTCTCTTAGTAATTTTTTTCCTATTTTTAATAAATGCCGATGGTGCAGCAACATATAATAATTATTGCAGATATTGATGCAAATATAATTAATGTACAAACAATCAACATAACTTCATTGCCATTTTTACCAGTAGCAACCATCAAGCAACCTTGAGCTCTACCCTTCATAAAAGAGCATCAATAAATATTGAAGGCCGACAAAATTGAAAACCATGGGCACAAGCTTCAAAACCGACAAAAACCCTCTAAAATTGATGAGTATCATGATTACACTCTAAAACTACTTTACTACCAGGATAACTTTCGATTATAGCATCACAAAAAGACTTCAAATGGTGATAAGACATCATATCACTTGCATGTAAATCTTCTAAAGCTAATCTTGTCCCACTATAAGCAAAATAATACTTCAAAATGATATTATACTCAGTTTGAAATAGGTTAATAATGTGCTTTGTCTTCATTAATGGATTAGCTTGAATATGATCATAAACCAACAACTTAATCAATTTACTTGAAACAAGAGGATCATTAATATCATGAATTCCAGCATCGCAAGTATGCTCAAGATGAAAACTGTTCATAACAAAGTAGTCAGGAAGATTAAACTTGACAGAAGCATGAAACCTGAAAGTACATTTTGTTCGAGAAAAAACCGCCGTAACTCTTTCCTTATCATTCTTAACCAAATCAAGATTATACCCAGTCTTAATACTATATATCATCAAATTGAGCCTAAATTCAGTAACACCACCTCGAAATAGTTGACCATCACCCATAAAAAAATTGATCGGAATCATTTCTCAATAACTATCTGAATTGAATATTAGAATCACAGGTACTAACAAATAAGGAATCACTGCTACAAGAAACAGCATTTGATCTAATATTGGTAGCTGAAAAACTAGTACAAACAACATCAACAAAAATAACAAAGTAATCCCCATGGTTATGAGCAGTCAACAAAAAAATAGATTGAAGATCAGAATTAGTTTCAATATTCCTTCTCAATCCATCTCTAACAAAGTATAATTCAAATGACAATGAACTTAATTCTATCCATTTACCATAAATAGCAATTCTCAACATAACAACCGAATTGTTAAATTGAAGACAAAAGTAAAAGCTATCATAACCAAACTTCAACAGCACAAGCACCCCAGCATCACCAGCAATTCTTTAATTTAAAAACAAAAGAGAATAACAATTACAAAAAAAACAAGGATATATATATTATATGCTGATATGTACGCAATAATTTTAAGAAATTACACACAGATTAGCACAAAAATTAATATGCTAATATATAAGCAATATCATTTGCTTATATGTTAACAATATTTCTAAAAAAATGTAGAAAAATAAGAAGAAGTATGAGCTTAATTTAACAGAGCGAAAAGCGAACATTACTTGCGAATATGTAAGCAGTAATTGTAAAAAATTGTAGATAAATCAGCAACTATTAGTAATTTATAACTTTTCACTATACATATTCAAATTATTTGCGGACAAGTCTGTAAAATATTTAACAATAATTCCAAACAAATCTGAACTTAATCAAAGCTAACAAAATATATGATCATACAGTACCTTATACACATGCATTAATTTTTCAGCTAAAATAAACAATAGAATACTTAAATAAAAAATTGGACTACAAATCCAAACAATATTTTTACTTGGAAGAAATAAAACCATGAATCCGAAATAATGTCTTAAAACAATGATCGAACTGAATCAAAATTAAAATCTTATAATCAAAATCATGACCGCCATTAAAATTAGCACGCCAGGTAAACAAGGGTATTTATGGAATAAATTTAGCCACAAATAAAAATTGGAATCGGAAATATAAGTTTTCAAACGGGAGGAGTTTTCATGAACTAATTTTAATTAGAAGGATGTGGGCCTAATTTTCACTATTTAATAATTATCTTTTAAAACAAAATGTTGACTAGTCCTTGAATAAAATAAATCCTTAAAAATTATTATAAAGTAACCAATAAATAATTAAAATACGCTTTAACAATTTAAAATAATTTAATAACTAGTTTCCAGAATATTTTAACACTTTTAAAATTTACCAAATTACTAATTAAAAATTCTCTTTCTAAAACAAATCCAATTTCTCGACTTTAAACCCTTCATATTTAAACAAGTAACATTTGGGGATTTATTATTTAAAAATCCTTTATCATATACTTTTGTCCCAGAAATCCCTGTTTACAATTCTTTACCAATTTAAAACATATTTTTTATTGGTATTTAAAAAACCCCAAAAATCAAGGTTAACTGCCATAACATCCAATCAATTTAAATCACACAATAACCTATCGGAGATTATTTAAACAAAACATATATCACTATATTTGAAATAAATTTAACATTTTTGGGGAGTCCAGTTGGATCCCTCCAACCTGTTTCCCTGCATCTACGGATGTCAGCAAAACATAAAAATACCAATTCCGCTTCAAGTCTGTAACAACCCGCGTATTTTACAATTTGATATTGAAATATTTTATCGTTAGTCGGATTTTAGTCTGAAAAGTAATTTTTTTCATACGGTCGAATTAGGACTCAGAACCACTTCCATTGGGTCCAAAACACCATTTGCGTTCTTTTTGGGTATAAACTTTTATGTGTTTGGAGTTAGTGGAATATTGCCACTTTTTCACTTTGGACTTTGGATTTGGTTTAGCCCATTAGCCTAAGCTAATAATTCTAACTCAACCCCCTTCTATTCATAACTTTACTTTCATTTCCTAACACTCAAGCTTCATTAAAAATGTAGCAAGGAATGGGAAATTAAAACTCCAAGCTCAAGATCATTTGCAAATCCAATATCCAACTCCAAATTCAAAGAGAAGACATTGATTCAAGCTTCTTGGATTGATTCTTCTTTGCTTTGAAGCTTCTCTTTCATTGATTTGTGAAAAGGTGAGATTTTTCTCTCACATCTTTGTCTATAACTATCATTTATTGTTGGGTATGAATTCCTAACTCTTTTTCATATGCATTTGCCATTGATTTGGATTGAATTGGTGAAAATCCCAATTTTCAGTTTTTTGAGTTCAAATCTTTAAAAATCCAATCTTTGATGTTTAAACACGTTTTTGGTGATGCACCGAGGAGCCAATATGTCTGGGTAGCCTATGGGCATAACCCCTAGCGTCCGTGCTCGATCGGTTGCAAATTGGGAGAGTTTTGAGCTCAAAACTCTTAGGTTGCGCTGCCTGCACATTGGTGACTTTCGGCCTGCAGTTAGCTCGTTCGGTTTTAGGTCGCTCGGCGTTGGTTAGGTCGCGTGCAGCTTTAGGTCGCTAGGTCGCTAGGCTCTCTTAACTTCCTTAGGTCGTTCGGCTTGCATTCCCTCGGCCTGTAGCTATGTCGCTCGTGTTAGGTCGCTCGGCCTTCTCATATTCATTAGGTCGTTAGGTCGCGACCATGCTAGGACGTTCCACCTTATGTCGTTTCTCGACCTTGTTTTTTCCTTTAAGTTGTTTGTTCGCGAACTCCTTTGGTTGCGCTGCCTCGGCCTCATCTCCTTAGGTCGTATACACATTAGGTCGCGCATGCGTTAGGTCGCTCGTCTATATATATTGGGTCGCTCGGCTATATATACTGGGTCTCTCACTTAGCTCGCTTACCTCCCTAGGTAGCTCGGCCATATGTTATGTCGCTAACCCTTTAGGTTGCACCGCTATAGGTCACGCATTGATTAGGTCGCACCACTTTAGGCCGCATGCTAGCTCCTTAAGTTGTAACTCGTTAGGTCGCACTCCCACTAGGTCGTGGCGTGTTGAGTCGCTATGCTATTTCCACTTTGATGAATCTGGAATCGTATCCTTCGGATTTTATTCACGTCTTCGTATGTGAATTTCTGTGATTGATCGTTTCTACGATCGTTTTTGTGATTTGTCATTTTAAAAATATACAAACCTTTAATTCACTCGTACGAGAAATCTAATTAAAAGGCTTCGTAAAACAAGTGGTATGAAACGCTTGCGTTTCCTCTATTAATTCTTGGACTTGTTCGATTGAATCTCTTATGACAATTTTCTAGTGGAAACCTACAATTTGTTCGTAAATATTTAAGTTAAGCTAGTGGTTATGGGACATGAGGCTAAGCTCATATATTTACTAGCTTATTGTAATTGGCACTTCTTGATGATCGATGATGATCATTTTTGTGATTATGACTAGCAATATGCTATGTTTCTTTGTCCACGTAGGGGACAGTGCGTTGTTTTATTGAGTTTCGTCTCATTTTTATTATAGGCTAAGGACCTTTTTATTTCCTGGGGTTTCGACCTAATTTTTGTGGGCTAGCGACGCAGGTTTTTATGGTGTTCGGATCTTCGGACGTACCATTGTACTACGTTGTTATTCCGAACTATTCGAGTTTCTCGTTCCTCAGCCGTACCATAGTACTACGTTGTTGCACCGGCTCTATGGTTAGCGACCTTGGGATAGCGTCCCATTTATGATACACGTGTTTGTGAGTTTTCAGGCTCCCGTTTTGTGATAGGCCTTTTCACCCTTTTTGTGGTTTCTGGATTTCCATTGATGATTTCTAGATGCAACATCCCGGAATTTTTAACACCGGATTTGTGAACGTTTAATTCATTTTAAATTTTTACTATGAGTTTAAGATTTATTTTGAATTAAAAAGAATTGGTTTGAACTAAAATAACAAGTTAAAATTTCTAATGTGAACAGTTAAGTTGAAATTGAACAATAATAATTTAAATATTAAAAATTGAAATAAAAGCAAATCTAGATTTAAATAGTGATAAAAATGGTTTTAAAAATTTATTTTGAGTTATTTGAGTGTAAATAGCGTGGTGGGAATTTTAGAAGAATTTTAAAGTCGATAAATTAATATTTGAAATTTTATATTAATTTAAAAATGAATTTAATATTATTAAAAATGCAATTAATCAGATTTTGATTCGAAATGAGTCAAAATGGATTTTAATGTGATTATAAATTAAATATGAATTATACGTAAGTTAATAAAAATTTAAAAAGTAAAAATTTTGGGTGATTTCGACAATTTCGGAAAATCGCTCGAAAAAAATAGACGAGTTAAAATAGCCTTTGGGGCACAGTCTCGGAATTCGACGAAACCAGTTCCATTTGATCCGTAATAGTTAGTTATTATCGGATTTCAATTTTCATAGCAATCGGAGTTGTCGTTTGACCGTGGCATCTCAAAACGTATCAAAATCGTTTTAATCGATTTAATTTTAAACTGATCGTTTAATTCCGTAACTCGCGTATACGACCGAATTAGCTTACGAAACCTGTTCCATTGTGTCCGGAAAGTAGAAAATCCCTAGGAACGCCTGTCGGCACGTGTGTTTTGGAGTTCGTTTGTAAATGTTCATATAAAATTGATTTTAATAATAAAATAATATTAATAAGACATATATATTATCACGTTTTTCAACGAAACCCTAGTATTATCAGGGGCCGCCGTTCATTTTCTTTAATGGCCGACGTTTGTCCTCAATTCCCTTTAATTTCTGCCTGATCCACTCGTTTTTATCAAAAGTTTACAACTAGAAAGATGACGAGCATCCCGAGTTCTTCTAGTTGAACGGTGGAGATTGATTTTCTTCAGCGAGAGACGAAGCTTTGAGGCCACGACCATGTTTTGTTCGAGTGTGTTTTCCCAGGGGCTGGGGTAGCCAAGCTCCATGAGATCTTGGGTGGAAGTCGAGGCGAGGGAGGCTATCGAGGGGGCGGCAGCTGATCGTTCTCACGGCGTTCGTTGGTGGAGCGATTTCGAACCCTAAAGCACGTTGATGGGTTCGTGCTTACTGATGCCTAGCCTCGTGAGAGAGGAGATGAGCTGGAGCTTTGCGTGCGCGTTTGGGAAGATTTGATGAGAGGCCCTGATTGTTTGTGGTAAATAGATATAAGGAAATTGTTTTAAATTATATACAAAACTTTATAAAATCGTAACTAATTCATACTGTATCAGAATTTGACGAAACAGGAAATGTCGGAATCGCAGCGACGCGATCTACGCGATGGTGCAGATTCGGAGTCATTCCGGGCAAGTAGAAATTTGAGTTAAATCGAACGTCGTTCGGTTTAATTTAAATTTCGAACGCTCGCCGAAACTAGAGGTGAGTTATTCTCACTCACATCTAGATATTGGCTGATTTAAATAATAAATATTTAAATATCTGTGTGATTGGTGCATATTATTATTCTTATTTAGTCTGGATTGATATATATATATATGCGTTGTGCTAATATTTGTGGATGTAGGGGAAACAGGTTGGAGGGATCCAAATGGATTCCTCACATTATAATAATTATCTTTATAATTGATGTTGTGATCTGTTTTCATATTGTGATTAATAAATCTGAGTTTAAACTGTACTGCGATATTGTTGAAATAAATATAAATCCTGAATTTTAATTGTAAACGAGATTTATTGGGATTTAAGAAAATAAAAGAAATTGTTATATAAAGAATTTAAAGGAATAAAATTTGGGTTTTAAGAAAATAAAGAATATGGTTGAATAAACTATAAATTCAGAATTTAATTATAAAGGGATAAATTGAATTTTAGAGAAATAAAAGATATTGTTAAATAATGAATTTAAAAGAATTAAAATTTGAAATCCATTTGGAATGAAAATTGAAAATTGGTAAATCTGGAATGATAAACAAAGTGAAAAGTTATTAGTTGATAAATGAGAAAATAAGATTATGTTATTAAAATATAAACCTGAATTGAAATAAATTGACAGAAATTGTGAGAAGGATTTCAGTGATGTTAAAGTGGGAATGAGTTCCCTAGGAAAACCAAGTTCGAGTTTAAACTGGTTTTATAAAAATGAAGCTTTTAAAATTCAAGCTTGTTTAAAAGAGTGTTTGAAAATATTTATTTTCAAAAGTAACTATTATAAATTAGCAATAGCAAATTTTATAAATATCTTAATAATTATTTTTACAAATGGATTTGTTCAAAAGACTAGTTTTGAATTAAGTTATTGAAATTAGTATTTTTTTTTTAAAAACTCTACTTACAAGTTTAGTTTAAACTAAAACCCTATTTAAAATCAATATTTATATCCTAATAAATGGTTTAACTGTAAATATTTTGAAACTATATTTTTAGTAAATAACTAGTAGTAAATTTACATATTTTAAAGTATATTTCAGAATAAAGTATTTTTACTGTTTTAAATCTAAATGTTTTGAACTTGGTTATTTCCAATGGAAATTAAGGGTAAAGGATTTACCTTGTAAAGGAAGAATTTTGGAATATGTTTTCAAATGAGCTTGGGAAATTTGAAATTATATCTTTTAAAGATATTGAGGCAAATAAATAATATGGGAATTATTTGTTGTGTGATGGATGCTTATGGATATTGTGAATATAAATTGATAGTTAGATAACCGGCTATCAATATTGGACAATGCATGATCGTTTCGAAGAGACCGGGATCGAGATTTATTTCTCGAAAACCACTTCGATCCGGTTTGTACGTTTCGTGCCAAAAAACGTGTTCGGAGTCGAAGATGGAGCAGTGAAGTGCAAGGGCTAGTCGCTACTAATCCTGAGGATATTTCCAAAATGGATGTAGTTGGAGTAGTGCCTTCGGTTCCGTTCGAACCCGGGACAGACTTGTATGGATGAATGCTTGCGAAACATCGTCAGGTGGACGATGGGCATTCTAAGTGAAAACGTTCTAAAGGTAACGCTTAGCCTCAAGCCTCATCAACCGGGAATGACTGAAAATCAGGGGATATGCAGCAAGGTTAGGTGGGTCATGCCCAAGCAGGACAAGATATTTCCCCTGTCTAGATGTCCCTTATATATATATTTCGACTTAGTGAGTGGTTGGTCGCGCCAACCACGGGGTTTATCTTGTTCGGGACTGTTCAGTAAGGAATGGTTCCGGCCTTGTGTTGTAGGGAATGAAGGGAGTAATCCTCGGTACGGTGATCTAGACCACGTACTGTGACAGGTGGTACCCTAGTGCCTAGTCATTGTTGGAAATCCATTTTCCCTACGAGGCTTGTACGAGTTTTGTTTGTATTACCCACTTTTGTAGCTAGTAGCTGGAATTTAATAGATGTAACAATTTCGGCTATTTTATAAGTATTTGTAAATAGACCCTATTATAATATCAGAGGATTTCTATAAAAAGTGTTTTACCTATCGTAAGGTAAAAACCCGACATGTTTATTTGTGGCGTTGTCTTACGAGATGCTTTTGTTTTCAAAGGATTTTTGAAACTTTAATAATCAAGTTGGATGCATATTTAGTATCAGCTGGTATTCCAAACTGACTCGTGTGTTATTTCATTATAATGCTCGGGTCAGACCGAGTATTATATGTTCAGGTCAGGATGCTATGGAGCAGGAGAGGAGCTGGAGTCCAAGACGTATTATGTACCTATATATATATATATCCACCGCTGTGATTGTATTGTAGGTCTGATTTGGTATTGGTTGATGTATGAGATACTCTGATGGTATGATGTATAAAACAGTGATAGATTTCATTTTGTGTAAAGTTCTATATTTACTATTATATTTTATTCCGCTACGACTGTGAGATTCTGATATTGTTTAGTTTCTTCTTCTTCTATCTCTTCTTCTTTAACCCTAATGGTTCGTAATTCTGTGCCACTTGAATTAATAGAGGAAGAATAGTGTTGATTCAAGGGGTACGGATTTGCGGGCTGTCACACTTGGTATCAGAGCTTAGGTTGGCGACAACCTAGGCTTTGGTGGGGAAATTACTCATTAAACAGAGTCAATAGTACTCTATAATGAGTTGAGTGTATTAATAGATATGAGAGCATACTTGTTAGTGGATATAAAATTGTTTTTGTACTGTGTTGACTTATCGGTTGAGTGTTTATGAATTCTGGTCGGTGCGGGAAGTACAACCGTATCGATAGGGGTTTCTAAACTCTTAAACAAGGTAAACCGACATAGTATTGTTTTTATAAGGGGGTAAATGAAATAATTTTACCCAAAATTATATTTTGATATAAAAGAAATAATTTTGTGAAATAATTATATATATATTTGGTTGGTTGTGTGTTAATACAACAAGTAAATAAGAATCTAAAAGTTAATCTAAAATGTGAAATGGATATAACCAAATAAATTCCATGAGTATAAAGTATACAATAGAGAATAACTAATTTAAACCCAGCCAGAATTTAAATCCCTGAAGTTTTGGAAAGGATTTTAAATAAAATAGAAATAAAAGTTTGGAAATTTAAAATCCTGGGAAAGTTTGAAATGTTTGTTGAGATTTGAAGGTGTTTGAAAGCAATGTTGGAATATTGTTTTGGGAAGTATTCTTAAATGGAAACAGTTTTGAAATGAATTTAGGAAAGTAAGAAGCATTGAACTCACTTCAGTCGCTGGAAAATAATCATGATGATGCTGGCCACATCATTAGAATTCATTTTCGAGTTTCTTAAGTGATGGATTGCTTCCTTAGTACTTGATTATGATATTGTTTAGACTAGTTGGGTATAACAGTTGTTTTGGACATTTCAAAAATTGGAAAAAAAAATTTGGGTATAAACAAAATTGTTTTGGAAAATCTGGTGATTTGATTGATATACCAAATCGACATATATTTGAAATATTTCGAAATGGTTTTGAAATCAAAACCCGGTAAAATGAATTCTGGGAAAATTCTAATTAAATAATGTGTAAAGTTGAATTGAATTAACTATTGAACTTATTAAATGAATTTAATATTAATAAGTAGGAAAAAAAAGAAAATTTTAATCTTGGAATTAAGAATTTAACTTGTGTAATTGGAAATGAATAAAATATATTAAAGTGAATTGGAAATTTGAATTTAACTTGGATAAGTTGAATAAATTGGACTTAGAATTAATTTGATTTGGGTGGAATTAAAATGTAAGTTGGCTTTGAAATTGTGGGTCATTGTAAAATGGATTGTACCCATAGGTTATTAAGTTGTATACTTATAATTTGAGATTGAGGATTTAATATTGTGTAAGGAGGTAAATGAAAAAAATTTGTATCCTTAAGAATTCAGTGATACACATATACATAATTTGAAATTGTGATTATATGCTGTAAATGGATTCAAATAAGCAATATGAGCTTTAAAGTAAATAAGTCGGTGAACTTATATAAATAAGAATGAAATTATAATCACAATTGGGAAATAGTTGAATGGTATGGTGAGTCCAAACTTAATCCCAAATGAAACGTAAAATTGAAATAAGGTAAAGTGAGATATAAAAGAAATGAATGAACTTAAATTAGTAAACAAGTTTTGAACTTGTATATGGAGAATTAAAGTTGAGAATTTGAAATTGAATTAAATCTAAATGAATTAAAATTTGATTGAATTGGATTTAACTTAAATAGGATGGAATTGAGATGGAATTGGATTTAATTAAAAACAAGATTTAGTTGTGTTGTGAATAAATATGAATGGAATTAAATCCTTATTTAAGATAGTAAGGGAAAATGAAATGAATTCAAGATGGCTAAATAAATTTACTTAAAACTTGAATCTAATTTTGGAAAGACTTGAATAGGAAGAAATCAAATTGTGCTGAAAGGATATTATGTGAATGAAAGTTTGACTCAACAAAATTCAAAGGAATTATTTCAGAATGAATTTAGTATAAGTTGAATTAAATAAAGAGAAGCTTGAAGGTGAATTTAGTATAAGCTAAATTAAATGAAAGTAGTACGGGAACAGGTATAGTTTTGGAAGCTTGTTAATAATTGAAGGGTAAATGGAACCTAGTTCTTGTTTAGAACATTTGAAAATGGTCGTATTATAAATAAGTTTAGTATGAATTAGGAAAGAGTATTAAAACCTAATATGGATTAGGTTAGAGACTAAATTGAATTACAATTGAATGGGATTTGTATTGTAATGGATAGAATTTTCATAATTGATCAAAATTTGGAAAGTAAATAGAAATCCAACTATAGTATGGGATTTAAATTGGTGATAACAAATAATGAAGTGTGAATGAAAATGGAATTAAATTATAATAATGATGGTTTGAATTGCAAATAAATTCAAATCAGTAAACTAATGTAAAGTGGTTTCTTTGCTAATAAAATAAGTCTAAAATGGATTTAATAAATAGGCAAAGTGCATTAAAGTTTGTTAATGAATTGGAATTTGATTTGGATGAGAATCAACTGAAAATAAAAATTTGATTTATAGAAGATAATGGAGATATTGTAAAGAAAGCTTAAGCTAATTAAATAATTGTGGTTAAGCTGAATGTTTAAGCTAGTGGGATTAAAATTTGTAAATGGTTTAATTTGGTAAGAATCAATTAAAATGGAAACAAATTGAGATATTATGGAATTGAAATCATTTAAGAAGATGATGAGATGGTTATTTTTAAGCTTATGGAATAGATTTAAATGAAATTTGTTTGGAAAATAAAATTTTGAATGCAAACAAATGACTTTTAAGATAGTTATTGTGAGAAAGAAAGAATATATGAGTTGTAAATAAGAATGGAATGATATAGATAACTTAAAAAAAATAAAAAAATAAAAAAATAAAATAATAATAATAATAATAAAGTAAAATAAACTTAAGATGATTAATAAATTTGAAGGGTGAGAATAAGGATTGAGTTAATAATTGAAAAGGAATAAGCATGATTGGATTATGAACTATGCAGAATTGAAGAAAAAAAATTTAATATAAATCTAAACTAGAATTAATTGTAATGGTTGTGAGTTTAAGTGGTGATTAGTTTTGGCTTGAATGACATGAATATTTACATGTATTTAGAATTTAGTTGTTTAAACAACAAATAATTGGTTTTTGAATTAATTGGGATGGATTGAAATGTTATTAAGTGATTTTGCATATGAATGGAAATGGATCGTAAAAGAAATGCAAATGCTTCGAATTTAAATAAAATCTAATTGTAAATCAAATTGGGAATTTAAAATTTAAATGAAAAGATGTAAGGAAGGCATATGTAATCATATTGAAATAGAAATAAATTGGTTGAAATAAATATGGATTGTATATAGTGGACTTGAGTATAAATCATTCAAGTGAAATAAAAATGAAGTTGAACTTGAATAGGTAATTTGAAAGGTGATTTAAATCTTTGATTTGTTGATAAATATAGTTAACATTATTAAATGATGAAGTTTGAGTTTGTAAAGAGGCTTTAAAATGATGTCGGAATTGTGAAATTGTTGTTAAAGGTGGTTAGCATGCATAATTATGAAATTGCTTGGTTTGGCTATGAAATGGTTATGTTTGGCTTACATTTATATTGGAAATGTTGTTAAAAATTGCATATCTTTGAAAACTAATGAGTTTGTTGAGTATAGTACAGGTATAGAAGACATTCGAGCGAGTTGGAGCGCGTATATGCGTTATTTTAGCAGCTCGCTATTAAAATTTGCTAAAAAGGTACGCCTACGCAAATATAATTGGGAAATGATATATATTGTGTGATATATTTTGATTTCCGACCGTGTGGGTCGATGTATATATATTTATTTGTATCGTGATATCGCGAAAGCTCCTCCGTACAGGGGAGACTCTGCCAAAATTTTCCGGAAATTTTGGGAGTTAGAAATTTTTTGGGAATTTTGAAAATCTGAAATTACCTTGGAAAGTTACAAATCAAAATTAAAGCTTTAGAACAAATAAAGAAAATGAGATGGGGATTAAGCTAAAGGATTTTGAGAAAGTAAATATAAGCTTTTAACTAAGCAAATTGGGTAAATAAGTGAGTTTGAGAGTATTATCTACCCTAGCAAATTTCGTGGACGAAATTTTTATAAGGGGGGAGGAATGCAACATCCCGGAATTTTTAACATGGGATTTGTGAACGTTTAATTCATTTTAAATTTTACTATGAGTTTAAGACTTATTTTGAATAAAAAAGAATTGGTTTAAACTAAAATAACAAGTTAAAATTTCTAATGTGAACAATTAAGTTGAAATTGAACAATAATAATTTAAATATTCGAAATTGAAATAAAAGCAAATCTAGATTTAAATAGTGATAAAAATGGTTTTAAAAATTTATTTTGAGTTATTTGAGTGTAAATAGCGTGGTGGGAATTTTAGAAGAATTTTAAAGTCGATAAATTAATATTTGGAATTTTATATTAATTTAAAAATGAATTTAATACTATTAAATATGCAATTAATCAGATTTTGATTCGAAATGAGTCAAAATGAATTTTAATGTGATTATAAATTCAATATGAATTATACGTAAGTTAATAAAAATTTTAAAAAGTAAAAATTTTGGGTGATTTCGACAATTTCGGAAAATCGCTCGAAAAAAATAGACGAGTTAAAATAGCCTTCTGGGGCACAGTCTCGGAATTCGACGAAACCAGTTCCATTGGATCCATAATAGTTAGTTATTATCGGATTTCAATTTTCATAGCAATCGGAGTTGTCGTTTGACCGTGGCAGCTCAAAACGTATCAAAATCGTTTTAAGCGATTTAATTTCAAATTGATCGTTTAATTCCGTAACTCGTGCATACGACCGAATTAGCTTAAGAAACCTGTTCCATTGTGTCCGGAACGCAGAAAAACCCTAGGAACGCCTGTCAGCACGTGTGTTTTGGAGTTCGTTTGTAAATGTTCATTTAAAATTGATTTTAGTAATAAAATAATATTAATAAGACATATATATTATCAAGTTTTTCATGGAAACCCTAGTATTATCAGGGGCCGCCGTTCATTTTCTTTAATAGCCGACGTTTGTCCTTAATTCCCTTCAATTTCTGCTTGATCCACTCGTTTTTATCAAAAGTTTACAACTAGAAAGATGTCGAGCATACCGAGTTCTTCTAGTTGAACGGTGGAGATTGATTTTCTTCAGCCAAAGACGAAGCTTTGAGGCCACGACCGTGTTTTGTTCGAGTGCGTTTTTCCAGGGGCTGGGGTAGCCGAGCTCCATGAGATCTTGGGTGGAAGTTGAGGCGAGGGAGGCTTCGAGGGGGCGGCAGCTGATCGTTCTCTCGGCGTTCGTGTGTGGAGCGATTTCGAACCCTAAAGCACGTTGATGGGTTCGTGCTTACTGATGCCTAGCCTCGTGAGAGAGGAGATGAGCTGGAGCTTTGCGTGCGCGTTTGGGAAGATTTGATGAGCGGCCCTGATTGTTTGTGGTAAATAGATATAAGGAATTTTTTTTAAATTATATACAAAACTTTATAAAATCGTAACTAATTCATACTATATCAGAATTTGACGAAACCGGAAACGTCAGAATCGCAGCGACGCGATCTACACGATGGTGAAGATTCGGAGTCATTCCGGGCAAGTAGAAATTTGAGTTAAATCGAACGTCGTTCGGTTTAATTTAAATTTCGAACGCTCGCCGAAACTCAAGGTGAGTTATTCTCACTCACATCTGGATATTGGCTGATTTAAATAATAAATATTTAAATATCTATGTGATTGGTGCATATTATTATTCTTATTTAGTCTGGATTGATATATATATATGCGTTGTGCTAATATTTGTGGATGCAGGGGAAACAGGTTGGAGGGATCCAACTGGATTCCTCACATTATAATAATTATCTTTATAATTGATGTTGTGATCTGTTTTCATATTGTGATTGATAAATCTGAGTTTAAATTGTACTGCGATATTGTTGAAATAAATATAAATCCTGAATTTTAATTGTAAATGGGATTTATTGGGATTTAAGAAAATAAAAGAAATTGTTATATAAAGAATTTAAAGGAATAAAATTTGGGTTTTAAGAAAATAAAGAATATGGTTTAATAAACTATAAATTCAGAATTTAATTATAAATGGATAAATTGAATTTTAGAGAAATAAAAGATATTGTTAAATAATGAATTTAAAAGAATTAAAATTTGAAATCCATTTGGAATGAAAATTGAAAATTGGTAAATATGGAATGATAAACAAAGAGAAAAGTTATTAGTTGGAAAATAAGATTATGTTATTAAAATATAAACCCGAATTGAAATAAATTGACAGAAATTGTGAGAAGGATTTCTGTGATGTTTAAGTGGGAATGAGTTCCCTAGGAAAACCAAGTTCGAGTTTAAACTGGTTTTATAAAAAGGAAGCTTTTAAAATTCAAGCTTGTTTAAACGAGTGTTTGAAAATATTTATTTTCAAAAGTAACTATTATAAATTAGCAATAGTAAATTTTATAAATATCTTAATAATTATTTTTACAAATGGATTTGTTCAAAAGACTAGTTTTGAATTAAGTTATTGAAATTAGTATTAGTTTTTTTAAAAACTCTACTTATAAGTTTAGTTTAAACTAAAACCCTATTTAAAATCAAGATTTATATCCTAATAACTGGTTTAACTGTAAATATTTTGAAACTATATTTTTAGTAAATAACTAGTAGTAAATTTACTTGTTTTAAAGTATATTTCAGAATAAAGTATTTTTACTGTTTTAAAACTAAATGTTTTGAACTTGGTTATTTCCAATGGAAATTAAGGGTAAAGGATTTACCTTGCAAAGGAAGAATTTTGGAATATGTTTTCAAATGAGCTTGGGAAATTTGAAATTATATCTTTTAAAGATATTGAGGCAAATAAATAATATGGGAATTATTTGTTGTGTGATGGATGCTTATGGATGTTATGAATATAAATTGATAGTTAAATAACCGGCTATCAATATTGGACAATGCGTGATCATTTCGAAGAGACCGGGATCGAGATTTATTTCTCGAAAACCACTTCGATCCGGTTTGTACGTTTCGTGCCAAAAAACGTGTTCGGAGTCGAAGATGGATCAGTGAAGTGCAAGGGCTAGTCGCTACTAATCCTGAGGATATTTCCAAAATGGATGTAGTAGGAGTAGTGCCTTCGGTTCCGTTCGAACCCGGGACGGACTTGTATGGATGAATGCTTGCGAAACATCGTCAGATGGACGATGGGCATTCTAAGTGAAAACGTTCTAAAGGTAACGCTTAGCCTCAAGCCTCATCAACCGGGAATGACTGAAAATCAGGGGATATGCAGCAAGGTTAGGTGGGTCATGCCCAAGCAGGACAAGATATTTCCCCTGTCCAGATGTCCCTTATATATATATTTCGGCTTAGTGGGTGGTTGGTCGTGCCAACCACGGGGTTTATCTTGTTCGGGACTGTTCAGTAAGGAATGGTTCCGGCCTTATGTTGCAGGGAATGAAGGGAGTAATCCTCGGTACGGTGATCTAGACCACGTACTGTGACAGGTGGTACCCCAGTGCCTAGTCATTGTTGGAAATCCATTTTCCCTACGAGCCTTGTACGAGTTTTGTTTGTATTACCCACTTTTGTGGCTAGTAGCTGGAATTTAACAGATGTAACAAGTTCGGCTATTTTATAAGTATTTGTAAATAGACCCTATTATAATATCAGAGGATTTCTATAAAAAGTGTTTTAGCTATCGTAAGGTAAAAACCCGACATGTTTATTTGTGGCGTGGTCTTACGAGATGCTTTTGTTTTCAAAGGATTTTTGAAACTTTAATAATCAAGTTGGATGCATATTTAGTATCAGCTGGTATTCCAGACTGACTCGGGTGTTATTTCATTATAATGCTCGGGTCAGACCGAGTATTATATGTTCAGGTCAGGATGCTATGGAGCAGGAGAGGAGCTGGAGTCCCAGACGTATTATGTACCTATATATATATATCCGCCGCTGTGATTGTATTGTAGGTCTGATTTGGTATTGGTTGATGTATGAGATACTCTGATGGCATGATGTATAAAACAGTGATAGATTTCATTTTGTGTAAAGTTCTATATTTACTATTATATTTTATTCCGCTGCGACTGTGAGATTCTGATATTGTTTGGTTTCTTCTTCTTCTATCTCTTCTTCTTTAACCCTAATGGTTCGTAATTCTGTGCCACTTGAGTTAATAGAGGAAGAATAGTGTGGATTCAAGGGGTACGGATTTGCGGGCTGTCACACTAGAATTTGTGTTTCACCAATTTTCGTGATTTTCATTGATATGTGTTATCAATATTTGTGCATTGGTGAATTTGTGTGTCATTAACTTTTTGTGAATGAAGATATTGAGTATGACTTTCCTTTTGATCTTTGAGAGGATTCTGGTGATATTGTGTAATCTCTTGTTGATTTTCAATTTCATACTTATCGTAGTATGGCTTTATGGTTGTTATATGTTATGTCATATCTCTTATTCTATATTATTTTATCTGATATTTACAGTTAGACTGATCCGTTTATTATTTTATTATAAATAATACTCGGATCAGACCGAGATGTTACAGGTGCTTCTGCTTGACTTAACTTCTAGGATTACCATCCTGACTTTTGGCAAACTACTTAGATTAGTAGTTTTTTGTTGTATACCTTTGAGATATAGACTCCTTGATGTATACATATTCTTTTGTCTAGCACTTGTAACCATTTCTTTGTGATATTGTGGATCTTGTTTGACCACTACTCTGATGTACACTTTCATGTGTTATATTCATATCTTTTTTCGCCTTTGTGGTATGGATGTCTGTGACTGACTTGTATTATGTTTATTTCCGAAGAATATATATATATATAGCCACTGTGTAGTAGCCTTGAGTTTGTATCGGCATGTCGGACTTACTTGTATTATCTGACATATTGGTGCTTGCACAAAGCAATTAGACGGATGGTCGCTCCTCAACAGCCTCATTCTCCGTGCTAGTTGACGGCATTACCCCATAGTGTCCTTGGCTAGCGTGGGTATAGAGGTGGGGAATCACAGCTTGGTATCAAAGAAAATCTTCCAAACAGTGTAGAATAATCTAACAAGGATCATCGTCCTAAGTCCATCTTAGGAATCGTGCATTAGGATTTAATTCGCGTCTTCGTACCGGTTCAACCTATTTTCTTTATGATTCCTTGTTTACCTATAAAGATTGCTTGATATTCGTTTGGTAAATAACCTTATCCTTCTTCTTTCTTTCTTTCAAAAAGGAAGAGAAATGGTTATACCTGGTCGTCCCAGCGCTAGTCAATCTTATGCTACTCCCCAGGATGGAGTATTTATGTCTGCCCAACAACTTCTTGATCTAGTGAGGAATGCTCAAGCAGCCGGATCTAATCCGGAGTCTACTCGCCCTAGGTCAGGATTTGCAAGTTTGTGCAGCGATTATACTAATTTGGGTGGAAAGCCATTCAAAGGTTCTGAGACTATTATCGAAGTCCAGGCTTGGCTAAGATCGTGCGTTCGAATCTATTCTCACATAAATCGTATTGATCTTCACCATGTTCAGGTGGCCTCTAGTATGCTCCAAGAAGTTAGATTGGTATGCGCTTCTTATTTCTGAAATAGTTGAAGCAGATCTTACTTGGGTGAAATTCCGAGAACGATTCGAGTTGAAATTTGTACCAAAAGCTGAGAAGGTGACATTAGCTCGTCGATTCATAGACCGTGTTCAAGGTGAATCCTCCATGGCGGACTATGTCGCGTCTTTTGAATCTCTTTCTAAATATGGGGTTGAATACTTTAACACCCCATTGAAGAAAAATAATAGATTCGTCTATGGCTTGAATAAAAATCTCAAGAAGCCATTACTTCTAAAGCTAGAAGTTTCTTTTGATCAACTTGTTGATATCGCTCTTCGACTTGAAGAGGCCGATAAAGAGAGTGATGTTGATGTTATGGGTACCAAACCAAAATTCAACAACAACAAGAGAAGGCCTATTAAGTTCAAAGGGTCTTATCCCAACAATAATGGGAAGCAAGCAATTCCGGTTGCAAAGGCTTCTGCCCCTAACAGTGGGCAATGCTACAATTGTGGTTCTAAAGACCATTATGCCAATAGATGTCTGAAACCACTCTTTTATCGCTATTGCAAAAGCTCGGATCATTATTTATCTTCTTGTCGCAAACTTCAAAACAGGAAGGAGGGAAAGCTTAATGTTGCTAAAGCCTCTGGAAACACATCTCGTGGCCAAGGTACCCTTCATTCTATCCTTGATGGCATTATTATGTTTCATAATCAACCTATTCGGGTTCTTTTTGATACGGGTGCATCCCATTCTTTTATATCAAAAGAACCTGTCGATACTTTTTCTTTGGATGTTTTATGTTTAATGACTTCTTTGAGGATTGTGAATCCGATTGGTGGGCCCGCAACAATCAGTTTATTGTGTAAAGATGTCGAGATTATTTTTTGTGATTTTTCTTTCCGAGCCGATTTATATGTTATGCTCTACTTAGGCTTTGGAATGATTTTGGGAATGGATTGGCTTAACAACTATAAGGCCCAAATCCTATCTCCCGAGCGGACTATTTATCTTCGACATCCTCAATCTGTTAAGCAGATTTCAATTGACCTTAATGATTCGGATTCCAACTTAGTTGCATCTTTATATTCTTTAAATCCTCATGATGACGATAATGATGATGAGGAAGATATTATTTCTCCTATTCACGTTATTCGTGAATTTTTCGACATATTTGAGCCCGTTTTAGGATTACCACCTAAGTGAGCAATTGAGTTCAGAATTAATCTCATTCCTGGAGCTCAACCTATCACTCATTCTCCTTATCGTATGTCCAATAAAGAAAATGAGGAGATGCGCAAACAATTGTCTGAATTAGAGACGAAGCAATTTATTCGCTCTAGTTCCTCTCCTTGGGGAGCTTCGATAATTTTTGTGAAGAAATCTGATGGTACACTTAGGCTTTGCGTTGACTACTGCAAGCTTAATGATCTTACTATCAAGAATAAATATCCTTTACCTCGGATTGGTGATTTATTCGATCAACTTAGTTGTGCTAGAGTCCTTTCACAATTAGACTTAGCTACTGGTTTTCATCAGCTTCGTATCGTAGAGGATAGCATTCCTTTGACATCTTTCCGTACTCGTTATGTGTTAACTCCTATTATTGCCACGACCTAAAAGTAAGTAACCTAACTGAAGACGCGACCTAGTGACCCAAGAGATGAAACGATTTAGCGGCCTAATTAGTGAAGCGACCTAGCGATCTGAAGAAGGTAACGACCTAGCGGAACCCAGCGACTTAAGGGTAGCTACGACCTAAAGTGTTGCGACCTAAGATTGTCTCGAACTAAAGGCAGCAGCGACTCAAAAAGGCCGCGACCTAAAAGAACAAGCAACCTAAAAAAGGGCGCGACTTAATTGCAGAAGTAACCTAGCGATCTAAGGATTGTTGCGACCTAACAGAAAGCTGTAACCTAAAGGAGGCCGCGACCTACGAGTGAGTGCGACCTGAAGATGGACTCGACCTATGGAACTCCGTGACCTAACTATCCACCGACCTAAGAAGCTCCGCGACCTAAGGAAGGTCGCGACCTAAGGGACTCAGCGACTTAAGATTAACTATGGCTGCAGGAAAGTACTCGCGACCTAGGTTAGGTCGCTAACGACCTAAATACCAGAATAAAGAAGACTATGCAACGCCACAGGGGGATAGGTCGCTCACGACCTAGGACTTGCGCAAATCAGCATGCGTGAGGAAGGAGGGGCCAATATTCTTCAGGTCGACTACAACCTTACCTAGGTCGGTCACGACCTACGACCTTACTTAGGTCGGTCACGACCTACGACCTTACTCTCAAAAATGCCTATAAATATGACCCTAACTCCAACTAGAAACGGACTTTTTGGCTCATTCTCTTCAAGCGTCGTTACTCTGCTGCATTCCAAACCAATCCAACACTTAAAGCTCTCAAGACACGAAGAACGCTACAAACAACTTCGAGAAAAGATCACACACATCCAACATGGATTTGAAGACTCTAATCTCCATTGAAGTTTAGGCTACTTGTTCTAAGTGACTTGTAATTCAAAGTGTATTGTACTTGGAAAGAATTATATCAGCTTGTAACAAGATCATCAATAAAAGTACTTAAAGTGGATGTAGGCTATACCCTTAAGCCGAACCACTATAAAATTGTTGTTATTTACTGCTTTTCCGCTATTATCTGATTGTAATCTGTTCCCGAGTTATCGGGTGGTGCTTTCACAACTATAACTCATACACCGGGGTGTTAGCGTTAACATTTTTGGTGCTTTCACTGAGAAGTTGAACTCAGGAGAGTTATCATCATTGCTTCACAGAGGTTTGTAGAGAGAATTTCCTTGAAAACCAGAAGTCTATCCGAGATTATGGCTCCTGGAAGGAAAAGTAGATCTGTCAGATCTGGAAATATTCAAGAAGGAACCTCCGCTTCCCCTATATCGAATCAAGCCACTCCAGCTGTTGGAGTTACAAAGGCGGAACTGGATGCTGCAATCTTAGGGCTGAACCAACAGATTAATGCCCAAAATGCACAATTCGAGGCTCAGAATGCCCAGAATGCCCTAATTCTGAATAGGTTGAACGATTTGCTTGGGGCAAACCGCCAACCGGAAGATAATGAAAGGAATTTTGCTGGCAACATTCGTGATGCTGAAGAAAGAAATGCTCCTGAGAGGGCTGCTAGCCCCTTTGAACAAACACTTCCAGAGGTTGGTGGATCTAGAACTCGACATGATGAGGAGTATCTTTCTGGAATGGTCCGACAAATTATGAAAGAGAGTATGCAGAGGGTTGAAGACGAGAAAGAATGGGGTTTCGCCCCAAGTAAAACTCCTTTTACTGAGAAAATCTTAAAGGCTGAATTCCCAAGGAAGTTTGTCCCACCAACCATTCCAGCTTACAGGGGGACGAGTGATCCGAATGAATTCTTATACAAGTATGATTGGCACATGACAGGTGCCAGAGCCTCTGATGAAATAAAGTGCCGATATTTTCCTGTGTATCTCGAAGTTGTGGCTCTGCTTTGGTTCACCAAACTTCCAGTCCAATCTATCGATCAGTTTTCTGACTTAACCTGGAAGTTCAAGGAGCAGTTCAGACTATACGCCTCAAAAGCCAAGGATATCATGTCACTGTCAAGTTTAGAGCAGAATCCAGGGGAGACTATCAGATCTTTCTTAAACCGCTTTAATATAGCGCTAGCTGAGGTGGACAATGCAGAACCGCGAATGATATTGACTTATCTGATGAAGGGTATTGACAAGTCGAGCGAGTTTGGGAAATGGATAAACATGAAGGAACCAAATTCCCTTGAAAAGTTCTATAAAAAAGCAGATGAATTCATACGCTTAGAAAGCCATCCCGTACCGGTAAAGGCAGTGTTGCAAAAAGATGAAGATAACACTGTTATTCCACGCAAGAATGAATCTGTAGGGCAAAAAAGGGAAAATAACAATGGGAAGAAGCAGAGTAATCTGAAGAAGCCCCGATCCTTCAAGCCATCAGAATATACTCCTTTATCAGATACGCCGGAGCGTATCTACCTTGCTACTAAAGATTCTGTTGACTTTCCTAAACCCCCTCCTCTAAGGACCGGGAAAAAAGCTATACAGAGTGGGAAGTTCGGCCGCTTCCATAATCAACCCGGTCACGAGACCGACGAATGCCGCCAGTTGAAAAATGTGATTGAAGAGTTGCTAAGGGAAAACAAACTGCAGCAATTTGTGAAAAAGAATAGCAACAATCCTGCTTCATCTAGTCAGGGCCAACATGCTCCTACTCATCAGCCTAGGACGATTGAGAAGGCTGCAGGGCATGAATCTGGAAGGCCCATTATCAATGTCATTACAGGAGGACCTCACCCAGCAGGCAGAAGCTGGGGTGAAATGGAAAGATATACCCGAGCTTTAAAGTATGTACCGACCGAGGAAGATGTATTCGTTTTGGAAGGTGCTACGCCCTTGAAGCAACAAAGAACTTTCGACGATGATATCGTGTTCAAAGCTAGGGATTCCGCAGGTATTGAAGCTCCTACCTTGGATCCCTTAGTTATCTCGGCTGGTATCGGGCCAGCTATCGTCGGAAGAGTTCTCATTGATTGTGGCGCATCCTGCAATATCCTCTTCAAGAAAACATTCGACCAAATGAAGATCCCTATGGCTGATGTGCAAGCCTCATCGCAGAAAATTGCTGGCTTCACTGGGGGGCCAAAGCAGCCGATAGGAACCATTGATTTGTTTGTGGAACTTGGAGAAGGAGAGAGAAAAGTGGTCCGCAAGCAAACTTTTGTGATTGTCGACGAATTTTCTGCTTACAATGCTTTCCTTGGTCGTCCAACTCTGGCAGCGTTTAAAGCTGTTCTTGCCCCGTGGTGCCTCACTATTAAATTCCCTACGGACAATAGAGTAGGAGTTATAAAAGGGGATCAAAATGCTGGGCGAGAGTGTTATCTGACAGAGCTACGAGAAACCAGAAAAAGAGAAATGGGAAAGAATGCGACAGCCCCAGTCCGCATCAAAGAACCAGCCTTGTAGCAATTACAGGGCGGACCCTGCACTGGCGAGCACAGCGGAGCAAGGAAAGAGATGGACCCTAGAAAAGTCAGTGCAGGGGAAAATAGAGTAGTACCAGTGGAAACGACAATACCAATACCTGTTGACCCAAAGGACCCAAACAAGGTGTTGAATGTGGGATCACTACTTAATGTGTCAATTCAGAATATCTTAATATCTTTTTTAAAGGCAAATCTGGATGTTTTTGCTTGGACTCGTGCCGATATGTGCGAAATATCCCCGGAAGTTGCAGTGCATGCCCTAAATATTGATCCAAAATTTACACCTGTGAAACAGAAGAGGAGTACTCAAAGTCCAGAAAGGTCAATGGCATTAAAAGAAGAAGTTGATCGGCTCATGGAGAATAATTTTATCAAAGAGTCTACCTATCCGAATTGGGTTTCAAATCCAGTGCTGGTTAAGAAAGCCAACGGAAAATGGAGAGTACGCATCGATTTTTCAGATCTAAACAAGGCCTGCCCCAAAGACTGCTTCCCATTACCCAGGATTGACCAATTGGTAAACGGAACAGCGGGACACGAATTGTTATCTTTTGTGGATGCTTACTACGGATATAACCAGATCATGATGCATGAGCCGGATCAGGAGGACACGAGCTTTATCACCGACACTGGTCTTTACTGCTACAGAGTTATGCCCTTCGGGCTGAAAAATGCAGGGGCAACATACCAAAGACTCGTTAATGCTATGTTCAAACCACAACTGGGCAAGACTATGGAAGTCTACGTCGATGACATGTTAGTAAAGTCTAAGAAAGCGGTGGATCACATAGAACATTTAGCAGACATGTTCGCTGTCCTCCGGAAATACGGAATGAAGCTCAATCCTTTAAAATGTTCATTTGGAGTGGAATCCGGCAAGTTTTTAGGCTTCATCGTGAGCGCTAGGGGCATTGAGGCCAGTCCAGCTCAAATTACTGCATTGAAAGAAGTCAAAGCTCCTAGAACAAAGAAGGAATTGCAAAGTCTCAATAGAAAAGTCGCCGCCTTAAGTCGGTTCATTTCCAAAGCCACAGATAAATGCATCCCGTTCTTTGACGCTCTAAAGAAAGGAAAGAAAAACTTCGATTGGACTCCCGAATGCCAAAAAGCCTTTGATGAATTGATTCGCCATATGGAAACGCCTCCAATACTTTCTAGGCCCGGCAATGGCGAGGATCTTCTTATATACTTGGCAGTATCATCTCATGCTTTAAGTGCAGCGCTGATACGAGAAGACAAAAGGATTCAACGTCCAGTTTACTATATCAGCAAAAGACTCACTGGGGCAGAGATGAATTACTCTAAGTTGGAAAAACTCGCCTATTGCCTACTGATTGCGTCTAGGAAGTTGAGGCAATATTTTCAAGCTCATCCTATCAGAGTCCTCACTGGTCAACCTTTAAAGCAAGTCCTGTTTCGCCCTGAGACTTCGGGTCGTCTTCTAAAGTGGAATATTGAACTCAGTCAGTATGACATCACTTATCATCCTCGAAAAGCGATCAATGGACAAGCCTTAGCAGATTTCATTGCAGAATTCACAGATAAGGGTAACAGTGAGGAGGAAACGGTTGACGATTCCCCAATCCAATGGAAGTTATATGTCGATGGTGCGAGAAACGACTACTATTTTGGAGCCGGAGTTGTACTTGAGACGACAGAAGGCCTATCATTATGCTATGCACTGAGATTGGAATTTCCTTCAACAAACAACGAAGCAGAATATGAAGCCCTTATCGCTGGTTTAAGGATTGCTAAAGAATTAAACATCCGAGCATTACAGATTTTCAGCGATTCTCAGCTTATCGTATGCCAAGTCAAAAAGGAATTCCAAGCAAAAGGGGGGAATCTGCCCGCCTACTTGTCAAAGGCTTGGGAGCTCCTGGGTGATTTCGATCATTACATGATAAGTCACATTCCTCGAGAAGAAAACATGAAAGCAGATTCTCTCGCAAAGTATTCTAGCACAGGCGAAGCCCAATTTCTGGGATTAACTCCAGTGGAGGTCCTGTCGACTCCTAGCATTGATAAGATGGATATTGATTGGATCATGAGCGTGTCTCAAGAGCAAGAATCATGGATGACTCCGATAATAGAATATTTGCTCAATGGATCCTTACCAGAGAACTCAAAAGAACGACAAAAGCTACTGAGAAAAGCCTCTCGATATATAATCCAGGATGGCCGATTATACAGACGTGGATTCTCAATGCCATTACTTCGATGTGTATCCAGGGAAGAGTCCAAAGCAATCCTAGCGGAGGTGCATGGAGGAGAATGTGGTGATCATTCAGGTGGCCAAACATTAGCAAAGAAAATTCTCTGATATGGATACTTTTGGCCAGAAATTAATCAAGATGCGGCAGAGTATTCCCGAAAATGTGACAGATGTCAAAGATTCGCCAAAATTCCTAGAGCTCCTTCCACTGAACTCACACAGATGGTCAGTCCATGGCCGTTTGCAATATGGGGAATAAACCTTGTAGGGCCGTTACCAACTGCCAAATCTGGAATTAAATACGCCATTGTTGCTGTAGATTATTTTACTAAGTGGGCAGAAGCTGAACCACTGGCTACTATCACCTCAAAGAAGATGATAAGTTTTGTGACTAAAAATATCATTTGCAGATAAGGTGTGCCTCAAAAAATAATCACAGACAACGGAACTCGGTTTGAAAGTGAAGAATTCCAAGATTTTTGCAAGCGATTCAAAATCCGGAAAAGCTTCTCAGCAGTGGCTCATCCGCAGGCAAACGGGCAAGTGGAAGCCGTGAACAAAATTATTAAGTCAACCATCAAGAAGCAGCTTGAAAGAGCAAAAGGTGGTTGGGTCGATAAGCTACCACTGGCACTATGGGCATACAGAACCACTCACAAAACTGCGACTGGGCACACCCCGTTTTCATTAGCATACGGGTCAGAAGCAATGATTCCGGTAGAAATAGAGGTCCCTTCACACAGAAGAATCCATTTCAATCAAGCAGAAAACGAAAAGCTACAGCTCGAAGCGCTAGATCTCCTTGATGAAAAAAGAGATGAGGCTAATCTCAGAATTGCAGCTCATCAGCAAAGAATAGCCAGACATTTCAATTCCAAAGTCCGCCAATGCAGCTTTGAGATTGGAGACCTAGTCATGAAGAGAATTATGACAGCGACGGGTGTGTTTGGGCCAAATTGGGAAGGACCATATGTCATAGGTCAGAAGCTTCTTGACGGCACATTCAAACTCACCACTGTCGAAGGAGATCAAATTCCAAGGGCATGGAACAGCAACCATTTGCGTCCATACTTTACTTGAAAATTTTGTAAAAAAGAATTATGAATGTATGATTCTTGTAATTGAAGGCAATTGTAAAACTGATGCAAGTAAATAATGAAAGAATATAAAGTGGATGTAGGCCCAATTTCCTGGCCGAACCACTATAAATCTTGTGTTCCTTATTATTATTACATGTTTGCTTTATTTTCGATATAAAAAGTACATAGAATGTATTGCTGAAATGTCGATTTAAATTTTTGCAGACAATGGAAGTGAAACTTGCACATAATAAGGCCAAGTGATTCTCGCCAAATTTCAAGTCACAAAAGTCCCGAATTCAAATCCTAAATAGGAAGTACTTCAATTGAACGACCTATGATTTCGACAGAAACGGGCCTTTGCTAATAAATTGAGATCGTTTGAACAAACAGACATCCAATTAAGAAGCTAATGCTCGTTCTCACGAATTTGCCTGACAATGAAGCACACTTCCTTGGATTAAACAAATTACTTGTAAGAAAAGGGAATGAAAGCTATAAAAAAAAAAAAGAGGATCACTGAGAAGGCATAAGCAAGTGGACAAGGGAACAACCAAAAGCCGTCATCAGCAGCACAAGTCCTCTTCGGAGGCGCAACTCTTCGAAGGATAAAGACCTCTAATGGGTCATACGCCACCAAAAAGAAAGTTCTCTACTCAACAAAAAAGATTGGAGGAGTCATGACCCTCCAACCATGAGAGAGTAACTTCCAGGCGATGAAAACCCTCGTTGAGGCACATTTCACCAGGATTTGAAGTGTTACGACCGCTCTTCGGAATTTCACTTCACCAGAGTTGAAATGCAAACAAATAAAAGACCTCTTCGGAGGCACATTTCACCAGGAGTTGAAGTGTTACGACCTCTCTTCGGAATTTCACTTCACCAGAGTTGAAATGCAAACAAAATAAAGACCTTTTCGGAGGCACATTTCACCAGGAGTTGAAGTGTAACAGCCGCTCTTCGGAATTTCACTTCACCAAAGTTGAAATGCAAAACAAAATAAAGATCTTTCTGGAAGTCCACGTTTCACCGAGATCGAAATAAAACTTCCAAGTGTTGAAACGTGAAAAGGCTTTCTTCAAAGGCACAACTCTTTGGAGGTACACGTTTCACCAAGATTGAAATAAAACTTCCAAGTGTTGAAACGTGAAAAATCCGTCCTCAGAGGTACAACCCCCCCTCCGGAAGCATAATCAAGAAATAAAGACCTTTCTGGAAGTCCACGTTTCACCGAGATCGAAATAAAACTTCCAAGTGTTGAAACGTGAAAAGGCTTTCTTCAAAGGCACAACTCTTTTGAGGTACACGTTTCACCAAGATTGAAATAAAACTTCCAAGTGTTGAAACGTGAAAAATCCCTCCTCAGAGGTACAACCCCCCATCCGGAAGCATAATCAAGAAGAAAGACCTCTTCGGAAGCCCACGTTTCACCGAGATTGAAATAAAACTTCCAAGTGTTGAAACGTGAAAAGGCATTCTTCAAAGGCACAACTCTTTGGAGGTACACGTTTCACCAAGATTGAAATAAAACTTCCAAGCATTGAAACGTGAAAAAATCCCTCCTCAGAGGTACAAATTTCTATTTAAAAGAAAAATCCTCATCAAGAACATACTTTAACTTTCGAAGAAAGAGTGATTTACCTATTCTAAAAAAAAGGGAAAGAAAGTTAAAGTACATTCAGAGGTCCGCTTTACCACATAGAAGAATTCACTTGGCAAAATGTGTACATACGCAAAAGGAAAAAGTGACTTCTTCGAAAGACAAAGCGTAAAAACTTATATGAAAGGAGTTGTACTCTATGAAAAATCTTTTCACGAATGAAATAGTCATTCTACAGAAAATAAGAGTGCAAGTCCCCTCGAAGTATAGAAAATTGCAGTAAGCTTATGATATGGGGGCAGCATGGTATAGTTGTGTTAACGAAAAAATTTAAACGCTAACACCCTGGTGTATAAGATGCGATTGTGAAAGCACCACCCGTTTGTACGGGAAACAGAAATAAGCAGAAAGTATGTAGAAAAACAGTAAGAGACACAGTATTTATAGTGGTTCGGCTTATAATCCAGCCTACGTCCACTTTAATCTTTTTATCACTAGTTTGATTACAATTCTTTACAAGATCTTTCAATTACAACACACTTCAAGTGATAGGATATGTGAAACAAGTAGCTCAAGCTTTGATGTTGACAATCATCTTCAAATCCATGGTGAATGTGGATGATTCCTTCATGGAGTTCCTTTAGAAGTTTGTTGGATCTAAAAAGCTTTGAAGTCGTCTGGAATTCGGCAGAGTAATGGCGCTTGAAGAGAATGAGCCCAAAGGTCCTTTGCATGTTGGAGATGGTTTCATATTTATAGAGAGTTCTGGGCGGAAAAAGTGCTAAGTCCTAACTCATGGCCGACTTAAGATAAGTCGTGTTCGACTTAAGGTAAGTCGTCCCCGGGTCACTGAGCCGAGTCTATGGCAGTTCCCCTTTTTTGAACCCATCCCTAAGTTCTAAGTCGTGTGCGAGTTATCTGGCTGCAATTGCTAATTTCCTTTCTTAAGTCGTATACGACTCTTTTTATGTCGTAAGTCGTAGTCGACTTAACTAATTGCAACTGGTTTAAAGCAAGTCTTAACTCGTAGACGAGTTAAGAGGTGTGTCTTTAGGTCGTATCCTCCTTAAGTCGTATAACTTCTTTAAGTCGTAAGGGTCTTAAGTCGTACAAACTGCAGTTATCATTAAGTCGTAGGCCATTAATTTCCTTAAGTCGTAAAGACCTTAAGTCGTTAGCTTTTCTTAACTCGTATGCCTGCTAACTCGTAGAAGATCTTAACTCGCAGAGGATTAACTCGTAGAGGCTTAACTTGTGGAAGATCTTAACTCGTACACTTGCTAATTTGTAGATATGCTAACTCGTAAAGGCTTATCTCGTAAGCTTGCTAACTCGTAGAAGATCTTTAAGTTGTAGGAAGTTGCTGACTCATGTATCCTTTAACTCGTACATGCCTTGAGTCGTACATGCCTTGAGTCGTGGACCTGTTAACTTGTGAACGAGTTAGGGTTAACATTTGCCCCTCGAAGCACACGCTTAAATCGTAAGTCGTGTGCTTCGACTTATCATAACTCGGTCATGTCGTTTCAAATCCCAACCCTTCCAGATATAAAAGCCTGAGTCGTCCTTCTTCCCATCACTTAACCTTTTAAACTGCTTTCTGCCATTAACGCATCTTCAAGCTCTCCGAGGCGATTTCGACCCGATTCATCTCTGATTCTTTCTAGCATCAAACAATCGTAAGAGATCTTGCTTCAAACTTCGACCGTTAACCATTGTTACTTTATGTATTCAGTTCATCATCTTTGGTTTGCCCCATTCAAACCCTGCGAATTCTATTCGAATTGATTACCGATGAACTAAAATTCATCTGATTTGGCCTATGGTGATTCGCGCTCTGGGGCGATTCATAGTGTAACGGGTTAAGGTTGTCGCTGCTGAAGAAGCCAAGGATGAACAGGTTAAGAGATTTGAAAGGGAGGCGAGTTGGTCGAATAGGTTGATTGAAAATAACAAGGGATCGTCTCATATATGACTCGGCTTCTTCCACGTGACTTAGCGATTTCCATGAGCCGTAGCCGGGTTAAGACTTGGAGGATTTTCTAGTTGTTTTGGATCAGAGCCTTTCTCCTGTTCCCCGAGTTACGACTTAGGACTTAGAGGATAAGCAGCTTGATGTGTTTGATGGCTGAGGATAGGAACGACTCATCCCTTGAGTCGGTTGCGACTTAGTACTTGAGTCGGTTTTGACTTAGCACTTGAGTTCGATACGACTTAGCACTTGTGTTTTTTTTTTTTTTTTTTTTTTTTAGGATCTGCTTAAACCTTGAATTGTTGCAGTGATGTTGAACTGTTGAACTTTGATGCCTTCTTTTACAAATTACTTTGACTCGCAAGTTAACAACCTGTCCAATACAACATTTACAGAAAAACCGGGGCGAATATACTGCCATTGATCGCCCTCTTCGAATGACAGATTAGCTAATAACAGTCATTAAACTTAAACAGATTGTGTGAATGAAGTGCTCAACTTATTAACTTCAAGTAAAATACTAAAGCAATACTGAAATAGTCAATTAAAATTGACCAGCTCGCATTAATATTATACTTGAACTAAAGACTAACAAGTTCTGAAATTTTTGTAATCGATCAATCGTCGACTAGTCTTATTTCAGTTATATTTACTTGTTATTTTTTATTAGTTTTTTGCACAACACTTCACACTTTTTTAGGAAACGTGCACCTTCATATTTGAATATCCAGTTGTTTGTGTAGAATGACTTCTCAGGAAGGTGATGCAACAGTTCGGACTGGAGAGGTAACTGTTCTTCCGGCTCCACTGGTTAATCCTCCCGAAAGAGCTCCTACTTCACTATCATACAAAGTTTTTCGCCAGTTGTGTGCTCAGTTTGGTATCGTTGAATCAGATGCCATTCTTCCCGAAAGAAATAACACTGCCGATATAGCTCCTTCTGGCTTTGTGACAATTAACCGGCAAATGTGCCTAAGTGGAGGCATTCCTCCTTTCAACGACTTTTTCCAACAACTTCTCCGTCAACTGGCCATTGCTCCATCCCAGCTGCACCCCAATGGCTATGCCATTCTAATGGGGTTGTGTGTGCTTTTCAGGAGAACACTTGATCGACTTCCAAGCTTTGGTGAAGTTTGGTATCTATGCTCTTTTACTCGGACTAAGGATCATCCTTCCATTACTGTTGTGAGGAGCGCCCGAAACCGCAAACTGATTGTTGGCCTCCCTGATACTGCTCACGGGTTTTTAACCCAATTCTTCTATGTTCGTTGCCCTCCGGGGTTTTATGGTGTGTGGAGAGTTGGAAGTAAGGGCGTTCAGCTTTATTCCTGACACATGTTTTCCTTATAAAATCTTTTCATAGCCTGAGTAGTTAGATGTTAATTTCCCTTTTTACTTTTCAGCGCTTCCACCTCCTTCTAGAGACCCAGGCTATAAGCAAATTTTTGAAAGATTGAATGCTGTGCCAGTAGAAGAGAGGAGTATAAAGTTTTTGCTGAGAGATGACTTTTTACATCAATACGGGCTTCTTCACTCTTCTCGCTATACTCAGCCTCATGAAGCCCCGACTGAAGTTCCCGATTCCCCGACTGAAGCATCGGATGCCCCCGTTACTATCGAACAACCTTCATCAAAAGAGTCTAACATCGAAGCTTCATTGGTGAAATGTTCCACCCCTACCGACATTATGGGGTCATCTAGTAAGACGGCACTTGCCCCGATTGAGGAAGAAGAAGAACCTTCACAGCCTCTCGGGGGATTAGCTGATGTAGGAACTGAGAAAACAAGTCTCACCGAGCATGATGGTGACGATGTTTATGATGGGTTGAGCGACATAATAGTGACCTCACAGGAGCTTTTTAGGGATGACGTGTCTAAAACCATCTCTCCTATAATTGAGGCGACGTTCCTTCTTCGACTAACACCAACACAAACACCAACCCCTCATACCCAAGCTATCATCACCTCTACACCAATGAGTGGTTTGTAGCTTAATGCGCGTAGCTTGCACATCACACAACACTTAGGATTTTTTGGCATTTGTTCATATTTAACTTCTTTTCTCCGGAAGTTTCTAAGACTTGCTATTCTTGCCTTTTCAGATTCCTCTATGGGGCGCAGCGGCAGCGGTTCTTATTACAAGGACTTTCGACGCTATGGAGGGCGTGGCAGCTATGATTACAAGCAATACTATGCCGATCCCAGAGAAACCAATGAGCAGAGAGCTGCGCGAAAAGCTGAAGAGAGGAGAAGGTATGAAGAACGTCATGAGGGAGCGGGCACGCGACATGAATCCTTCCCAAGGGATGATGATTCCCATAAACGTAAAACGCACGATGATAGGGGGAAGAGCCATATTGAAGATTCGAGAAAGCGGACCAAACTTGGCGAGGAGCACGTGCCCGTGACATCTGAGAGACCTGGCGCCTCAGTTTCTATCGACATCCCTTCCAAATCTCCTGCTCTTGAAGGAAGTGCCATCCAAACACTTCTCAACAGGCCTTCATACCATGTTGAAAGGGGCCCCCCGACTTTGCAGAGCCGATTCCCGAACTGGTGTTTGAGGGGGGTACGCTTCGACCTTGATTTGGTCCCCATTGACAAAGAAGCTATGTACAGAAATCTCGATGCTGTCAAGCTTGATATCGATAGAATGTCTGGATGGCAAAAACTGGTTGATGAACTTCAAAGAGTTAATCGGGCTAACATCGAAGCAATGCTGACCATGGAAAATGACAAATCAGAATGGCAGAAGATTCTTGATCAACACAACGCTGAGATGAAGGAGATAGCCGAATACAATGAAAAGCTCGAAGCTGAAGTAAAGCAGCTCAAAGATGATCTTGCCTCTTCTACTAATACTTACACCCAAAGAGAAGAGGTATTGCAAAAACAAGTGCGAGATGCGCACGCCAGCCAGAGGGACGCTGAAGCTAAAGCTGAGAGGTTAGAACAAGCTGTAGAGAACCACCGCACTGATGTCACCCAGTTGCAGAACAAACTGAGCGCCCGGGACATGGAGATTGAAGCGCTAAAAGCCCAACTTGCTCAGACCGAAAAAGATCGAGATGAGGCCATGGCTGGCAAAATTGCAGCCGAAGAAACTGCTCAGACCATGGAAACCGATATCAATTCGACTTTATTCGATTTTTATTTACACTGTGTCTTGGGACGCGGCAGCCTCTCTTTTCTTGGTCCTAAGTATGAAATCACCCTGGCCGAGGTGTGGGAAGCTGCTCTTAACATGTTTAAAGACGCCGGGTATGGCGATGAAGATTTTGAGGCGCGTTACCTGGATGAGGGAGCTCGCGCTGCTCTTGCGAAGGGGCGAGAACAACTTGCCAGGATGAGAACTGGAATGGTGGAAGAGGAATGTTCTGGAAAGGAATTAACGCTTACTTCCTCTGTCCAACCTTCAGTTCCTCCTGTGGTTGACATCACGGGTTCTAGCTCCTATACTCCGCCTGCAACTAAGACAGTAACTGAAACTACAAGTGCACAAGGCGGGGATGAAGGTGGTGAAAGCAACGAAGCACAGCGATATGAAATCAGCCTCAGAGATCCAACTGCCCCAGGTAAACTTGACACCGGACCAGCCCAAGTGGTGAACTGCTCGTTCGCTCCTTGTGATCTTGACGATCTTCTTGATTATTTTTCAAATGTCAATGAATTCCCGACTTTTGATTATTCCTCAAATGTCAATGAATTCCCGACTTTTGACGAGCCGCCATCCCCTCTCTTTTCGAAAGATACTGATATTTTAAGTTTTTTCTCCTTTGTAGAGAAAGCACCGAGCCGAACTCAAGCTTCTTCTCCCCCGGTGATCCTTCCTCCATCTCCTCAAGTGGCGCCTCCTTCTGCCTCGCAACCTGGGTCACAAGAAGAACAAATAGAGGCTCTTCACGGCTTGGACGATCCCATTGCTTCACAAGAGCAGAAAGATGAAAGGCCTGAGGGAGGTGACACATCTTCAGAGCGAACTCCCTCTGACGAGATTGTTCTATCTAAACTTGTCACTCCCGGGAGTGAGTCTTCCTCAAAAAGAAGAAAGAAGAAGCGTGGGACACCAAAGAGGAGGGGGAAGATAGTCACCACCACTGAAGAGGAGCTGAAAGCTGGACCGGTTGCGCCTTCCTCTCCCACTTCCCTTGTGCCCACCGACCGCCCTGGTAAGCTGATCATTCGGCCGGGTAAAGGGTCTAAAGGCAGCAAAAAGAAGTGAAGATCTTCAGTTTCTAGTTTTTTGTGTTTTGCATGTACTGGCCGAGAATTGTGCGGGTACCGGCCCCCGCTTTTCTTTATTTTGAAACCTGTACCTGCATTGTAATTGAATAAAATGATTCCTCGTTTGTACAAACTTTTGTTTGAATTAAAGAATACATTTGTTATTCGTTTTGGCATGAGTTTATTTGATATTGCAGCGAGCTTATGGTATGTTACTTGAGCGTTACCTTTTACTGGTTTAGTTATACCATATTGTGTGTAATTATACTATATTGCCCCCATTCCATAAGTATGCTGCAATATTCTATACCTCGAGGGGACTTGCACTCTTATTTGCTAAAGAATAATTATTTTATTTTTTATTTTAAAAAGAATTCTTGTAGAGTGCAACCCCCTTCGTATAAGTTTTTACGCTTGGTCGTTCGAAGAAATCACTTTTTTCTTTTGCTTATGTGCATATTTCATCAAGTGAATTCCTCTATGCGGTAAAGCGGACCTCTGAAGGGTACTTTAACTTCTTTTCTTTTTACGATCATTTCCCATAGTAGGCAAATTACTTTTCCTTTGAAAGTTAAAGTACGCTTTTGATGAGGATTTTTTTTTTTATATATAGAAAGTTGTACCTCTGAGGAGGGATTTTTTCACGTTTCAACACTTGGAAGTTTTATTTCAATCTCGGTGAAACGTGTACCTCCAAAGAGTTATGCTTTAGAAATCCTTTTCACGTTTCAACACTTGGAAGTTTTATTTCAATCTCGGTGAAACGTGGGTTTCCAAAGAGGTCTTTCCTGAGGAGGGATTTCTCACGTTCCAACACTTGGAAGTTTTATTTCAATCTTGGTGAAACGTGTACCCCCAAAGAGTTGTGCCTTTGAAGAAAGCCTTTTCACGTTTCAACACTTGGAAGTTTTATTTCAATCTCGGTGAAACGTGGGCTTTCAAGAAGGTCTTTGTTTTTGCATTTCAACTTTGGTGAAGTGAAATTCCGAAGAGCGGTTGCTACACTTCAACTCCTGGCGAAATGGGCCTCCGAAGAGGGCTTTTATTTTGTTTACATTTCAACTCTGGTGAAGTGAAATCCCGAAGAGCGGTTATAACACTTCAACTCCTGGTGAAATGGGCCTCCGAAGAGGGCTTTTATTTTGTTTACATTTCAACTCTGGTGAAGTGAAATCCCGAAGAGCGGTTATAACACTTCAACTCCTGGTGAAATGTGCCTCAGAGAGGGTTTTCATCGCCTGGAAGTTACTCTCTCATGGTTGGAGGGTCATGACTCCTCCAATCTTTTTTTGTTGAGTAGAGAACTTTCTTTTTTGTGGCGTATGACCCATTAGAGGTCTTTTTATCCTCCGAAGAGTTGCGCCTCCGAAGAGGACTTGTGCCGCTGATGGTAGCTTTGGTTGTTCCTCTGTTCACTTGCTTATGCCTTTTCAGCGATCCTCTCCTTTTTTTTTATTTTCCTTTTTCTTGCAAGTAGCTTGTTTAATCCAAGGAAGTGTACTTCATTGCCAGGCAAGTTCGTGAGAACGGGCACTAGCTTCCTAATTGGATGTTTGTTTGTTCAAACAATCTCAATTTATCAGCAAGGGCTCGTTTCTATCGAAATCATTAGCCGTTCAATTGAAGTATTTCCTATCTAGGATTTGAATTCGGGGTCTTTGTGACTTGAAATTTGTTTGTTGAATGATGGTGAGAATCGCTCGGTCTTATTATGCGCAAGTTTTATCTCCATTGTCTGCAAAAATTTAAATCGACATTTCAGCAATACATTTTATGTATTTTTATATCGAAAACAAAGCAAACATATAATGATAATAAGGAACACAAGATTTATAGTGGTTCGGCCATGAAATTGGGCCTACATCCACTTTATATTCTTTCATTATTTACTTGCATCAGTTTCACAATTGCTTTCAATTACAGGAATCATACATTCATAATTCTTTTTACAATGTTTCAACAAAATTTTCAAGTAAAGTATGGACGCAAGTGATTGCTGTTCCATGCCCTTGGAATTTGATCTCCATCAACTGTGGTGAGCTTGAATGTGCCGTCAAGAAGTTTCTGACCTATCACATACGGTCCTTCCCAATTTGGCCCAAACACACCTGTCGCAGTCATAATTCTTTTTAGGACTAGATCTCCAATTTCAAAGTTGCGTTGACGAACTTTGGAATTGAAATGTCTGGCTATCCTTTGCTGATGAGCTGCAACTCTGAGGTTAGCTTCATCTCTTTTTTCATCAAGGAGATCCAGCGCTTCAAGTTGCAGCTTTTCATTTTCTGCTTGATTGAAATGGATTCTTCTGTGTGAAGGGACCTCTGTTTCAACCGGGATCATTGCTTCCGATCCGTATGCTAACGAAAAAGGAGTATGCCCAGTTGCAGTTTTGTGAGTAGTTCTGTATGCCCATAGTGCAAGTGGTAGTTTATCGACCCATCCACCTTTTGCTCTTTCGAGTTGCTTTTTGATGGTTGATTTGATGATCTTGTTCACTGCTTCCACTTGCCCGTTTGCCTGCGGATGAGCTACTGCCGAAAAGCTTTTCTGGATTTTGAATCGTTTGCAAAAATCCTGGAATTCCTCACTTTCAAACTGAGTACCATTGTCTGTGATTATTTTTTGAGGCACACCGTATCTGCAAATGATATTCTTGGTCACAAAGCTTATCACTTTCTTAGAAGTGATAGTAGCCAATGGTTCAGCTTCAGCCCACTTAGTAAAATAATCAACCGCAACAATAGCATATTTAATCCCTGATTTAGCGGTTGGTAGCGGCCCAATGAGATCCATTCCCCAAATTGCAAATGGCCATGGACTGATCATCTGTGTGAGTTCGGTAGAAGGTGCTCTAGGAATTTTGGCATATCTTTGGCACTTGTCACATTTTCGGGAGTAATCTGCGGCATCCCGATTAATTTCTGGCCAAAAATATCCGTATCGGAGAATTTTCTTTGCTAATGTTTGACCACCTGAATGATCACCGCATTCTCCTCCATGCACTTCAGTTAGGATTGTTTTGGACTCTTCCCGGGATACACATCGAAGCAATGGCATTGAGAATCCTCGTCTGTATAATTGACCATCCTGGATTATATATCGAGAAGCTTTTCTCAGTAGCTTTTGTCGTTCTTTAGAGTTTTCTGGTAAAGAGCCATTGAGTAGATACTTTGTTATTGGAGTCATCCATGATTCTTGCTCTTGCGACATACTCATAACCCAATCGATATCCATTTCATCAATGCTCGGATTTGAAAAAACTTCCACTGGAACTAACCCTAAGGATTGGGCTTCGCCAGAACTTGAGTATTTTGCGAGAGAATCTGCTTTCATGTTTTCTTCTCGAGGAATATGACTTATCGTGTAATGGTCGAATTCACATAAAAGTTCCCAAGCCTTTGACACATAAGCGGGCAGATTTCCTCCTTTCGTTTGAAACTCCTTCTTGACTTGGCATACTATAAGCTGAGAATCACTGAAGATCTGTAACGCTCGAATGTTTAGTTCTTTAGCAATTTTCAAACCAGCAATCAGAGCTTCATATTCTGCTTCATTGTTTGTTGAAGGAAATTCTAATCTTAGCGCATAGCATAATGACCGGCCTTCAGGAGTTTCAAGAACAATTCCAGCACCTGAACAGTAATCATTTCTTGCGCCATCTACAAATAACTTCCATTGGGTTGGGGAGTTCTCGATTGTTTCTTCCTCGCTGTTACCCTTGTCTGTAAATTCTGCAATAAAATCTGCCAAAGCTTGTCCGTTGATCGCTTTTCTAGGATGATAAGTGATGTCATATTGGCTCAATTCAATATTCCACTTTAAAAGGCGGCCCGAAGTCTCAGGGCGAAACAAGACTTGCTTTAAAGGTTGATCAGTGAGGACTTTGATAGGATGAGCCTGGAAATATTGCCTCAACTTTCTTGAGGCAATCAATAGACAATAGGCGAGTTTTTCCAACTTGGAGTAATTCATTTCTGCCCCAGTGAGTCTTTTGCTGATATAGTAAACTGGATGTTGAATCCTTTTGTCTTCCCGTACCAGCGCTGCACTTAAAGCATGAGATGAAACTGCCAAGTATATAAGAAGATCCTCGCCATCGCCGGGCCTGGAAAGTATTGGAGGCGTTTCCATATGTTGAATCAATTCTTCAAAAGCTTTCTGGCATTCGGGAGTCCAGTCAAAGTTTTTCTTTCCTTTCTTTAGAGCGTCGAAGAATGGAATGCATTTATCAGTAGCTTTGGATATGAACCGACTTAAGGCGGCAATTTTTCCATTGAGACTTTGCAATTCCCTCTTTGTTTTAGGAGCTTTGACTTCTTTTAGAGCAGTGATTTGAGCTGGACTAGCTTCAATGCCCCTAGCGCTCACGATGAAACCCAAGAACTTCCCAGATTCTACCCCGAAAGAACATTTTAAAGGGTTAAGCTTCATTCCGTATCTTCGGAGAATTGCGAACATTTCTGCTAAGTGTTCGATGTGGTCCACTGCTTTCTTAGATTTTACTAGCATGTCATCAACGTAAACTTCCATAGTCTTTCCCAACTGCGGTTTGAACATAGCATTAACCAGTCTTTGGTATGTTGCCCCCGCATTCTTCAACCCAAAGGGCATAACTCTGTAACAGTAAAGACCGACATCGGTGATAAAGCTTGTGTCCTCCTGATCTGGCTCATGCATCATGATCTGATTATATCCGGAGTAGGCATCCATAAAAGACAACAATTCATGACCCGCTGTTCCATCTACCAGTTGATCGATCCTGGGTAATGGGAAGCAGTCTTTGGGACAGGCCTTGTTTAGATCTGAAAAGTCGATGCACACTCTCCATTTACCATTGGCTTTCTTAACTAGCACTGGATTTGAAACCCAATTTGGATAGGTAGATTCTCTGATGAAATTATTCTCCATGAGCCGGTCAACTTCCTCTTTCAATGCTGTCGACCTTTCTAGACCTTGGATTCTTCTTTTCTGCTTTACTGGCGTGAACTTTGGGTCAATATTCAGAACATGTACCGCAACTTCTGGGGATATTCCGCACATATCGGCATGGGTCCAAGCGAAAACATCCAGGTTTGCTTTCAAAAAAGATATCAAGGCATTCTGAACTGACACATTAAGTTGTGAACCCACATTCAGCACCTTGTTTGGGTCCTTCAGATCAACGGGCACCGGTATCGTTGTTTCTGCTGGTACCACCCTACTCTCCCCCGCACTGGCCTTTCTAGGATCCATCACTTTTCGTGCCCCGCTATGCTCGCCAGTGCAGGGTCCGCCCTGTAGTTGCTATAGGGTTGGAATTTTGATGCGGATTGGGGTTGCCGCATCTTTTCCCATTTCTCTTTTTCTTGACTCTCGCAGCTCTGTCCAATAACATTCTCGCGCGACATTTTGATCCCCTTTTATAACTCCTACTCCATTGTCAGTAGGAAATTTAATAGTGAGGCACCACGGGGCTAGGATAGCCTTGAATGCTGCGAGTGTCGGACGGCCAAGAAAAGCATTATAAGCAGAATATTCATCGACGATCACAAAAGTTTGTCTGCGGACCACTTTCCTTTCTCCTTCTCCAAGTTCAACAGGTAGATCAATGGTCCCAACTGGTTGCTTTGGCTCCCCAGTGAAGCCAACAATCTTCTGAGATGAGGCTTGCACATCCGCCATCGGGATTTTCATCTGGTCAAACGTTTTCTTGAAGAGGATGTTGCAAGATGCGCCGCAGTCAATAAGAACTCTTCTGACAATAGCCGGTCCAATACCGGCCGAGATGACTAACGGGTCCAAAGTAGGGGCCTCAATGCCCGTGGAATCTCTAGCCCTGAACACAATATCATCATTAAAAGTCCTTTGTTGTTTCAGGGGTGTAGAGTCCTCTAAAACAAAGACATTCTCTTCAGTTGGCACATGTTTCAGAGCTCGAGTGTACCTCTCCATTTCACCCCAGCTTCTGCCTGCTGGGTGGGGTCCTCCTGTGATGACATTAATAACTGGCCTTCCAGATTCATGTCCTGCGGCCTTCTCATTTGTCCTGGGCTGATGAGCAAGAGCTTGTTGCCCCTGACTTGACGAAGCAGGATCATTACCACTCTTCTTCACAAATTGCTGCAGCTTATTTTGTCTTAGCAATTCTTCGATTATATTTTTCAATTGACGGCAGTCGTCTGTGTCATGACCAGGCTGATTATGGAAGCGACAGAACTTCCCACTTTGCACAGCTTTTCTTCCGGTTCTGAGAACAGGAGGTTTGGGATACTCAAAAGAATCTTTTGTAGCCAGGTAGATGCGCTCTGGTGTCTCTAACAAAGGAGTATATTCTGATGGCTTGAAGGATCGAGGCTTCTTTGAATTGTGTTGTTTCCTTCCATCATTATTTTCTCTTTTCTGTCCCACAGATCCATTCTTACGTGGCGCAGCAGTGTTGTCTTCAGCTTTCTCTACTGTTGCCTTTGCCGGGACAGGACGGCTTTCCAAACGCATGAATTCATCCGCCTTTTTGTAGAACTTTTCCAGAGAATTTGGCTCCTTCATGTTCAGCCACTTTCCGAATTCACTTGACTTATCAATAGCTCTCATCAAATAGGTCAAGACCATGCGGGGTTCTGCATTATCCACCTCAGCTAACGCTATATTAAAGCGATTTAAAAAAGACTTGATAGTTTCCCCCGGATTCTGTTCCAAACCGGATAACGACATGATGTCTTTTGCCTTTGAAGCATATAGCCTAAATTGCTCTTTAAATTTCCTGGTTAGGTCTGAAAACTGATCGATGGACCGGACAGGTAGTTTTGTGAACCAAAGCAGAGCTACCCCTTCCAAATACACAGGAAAATAGCGGCATTTTATCTCGTCAGAAGCTCTGGCACCTGTCATGTGCCAATCATATTTGTACAGGAACTCATTTGGATCACTTGTCCCTTTGTAAGCTGGAATGGTCGGAGGGACGAACTTCCTTGGGAATTCAGCTTTTAGGATCTTTTCAGTAAACGGAGTCTTGCTCGGAGCGAAACCCCACTCTTTCTCATCTTCGACCCTTTGCATACTTTCTTTCATAATCTGTCGAACCATACCAGAAAGATATTCTTCGTCATTCCTATTTCTGGATCCTCCAGCCTCAGGCAATGTCCGTTCAAAGGGGCTAGCAGCCCTTTCGGGAATGTTTCTAGTTTCAGCATCATGGACATTACCGACAAAGTTCCTTTCATTATTCGCAGGTTGACGGTTTGCCCCGAGCAAATCGTTTAACCTATTCAGAATCAGAGCATTCTGAGCATTCTGAGCTTCCAATTGCGCGTTCTGGGCATTTATTTGCTGATTCAACCCAAAAATAGCAGCGTCCAATTCCGCTTTTGAAACTCCAACAGCTGGAGTGGCTTGATTTGGTGTTGGGGAAGCGGAGGTTCCCTCTTGAATGTTTGCAGATCTCACAGATTTACTTTTCTTTCCAGGAGCCATGATTTCGGATAGACTTCTGGTTCTTAAAGAAACTTTATCTACAAATCTTTCTGAAGCAATGATGATAGATGTCCTGAGTTCAATTCTCAGTGAAAGCACCAAAATGTTAACGAAAAAATTTAAACGCTAACACCCTGGTGTATAAGATGCGATTGTGAAAGCACCACCCGTTTGTACGGGAAACAGAAATAAGCAGAAAGTATGTAGAAAAACAGTAAGAGACACAGTATTTATAGTGGTTCGGCTTATAATCCAGCCTACGTCCACTTTAATCTTTTTATCACTAGTTTGATTACAATTCTTTACAAGATCTTTCAATTACAACACACTTCAAGTGATAGGATATGTGAAACAAGTAGCTCAAGCTTTGATGTTGACAATCATCTTCAAATCCATGGTGAATGTGGATGATTCCTTCATGGAGTTCCTTTAGAAGTTTGTTGGATCTAAAAAGCTTTGAAGTCGTCTGGAATTCGGCAGAGTAATGGCGCTTGAAGAGAATGAGCCCAAAGGTCCTTTGCATGTTGGAGATGGTTTCATATTTATAGAGAGTTCTGGGCGGAAAAAGTGCTAAGTCCTAACTCATGGCCGACTTAAGATAAGTCGTGTTCGACTTAAGGTAAGTCGTCCCCGGGTCACTGAGCCGAGTCTATGGCAGTTCCCCTTTTTTGAACCCATCCCTAAGTTCTAAGTCGTGTGCGAGTTATCTGGCTGCAATTGCTAATTTCCTTTCTTAAGTCGTATACGACTCTTTTTATGTCGTAAGTCGTAGTCGACTTAACTAATTGCAACTGGTTTAAAGCAAGTCTTAACTCGTAGACGAGTTAAGAGGTGTGTCTTTAGGTCGTATCCTCCTTAAGTCGTATAACTTCTTTAAGTCGTAAGGGTCTTAAGTCGTACAAACTGCAGTTATCATTAAGTCGTAGGCCATTAATTTCCTTAAGTCGTAAAGACCTTAAGTCGTTAGCTTTTCTTAACTCGTATGCCTGCTAACTCGTAGAAGATCTTAACTCGCAGAGGATTAACTCGTAGAGGCTTAACTTGTGGAAGATCTTAACTCGTACACTTGCTAATTTGTAGATATGCTAACTCGTAAAGGCTTATCTCGTAAGCTTGCTAACTCGTAGAAGATCTTTAAGTTGTAGGAAGTTGCTGACTCATGTATCCTTTAACTCGTACATGCCTTGAGTCGTACATGCCTTGAGTCGTGGACCTGTTAACTTGTGAACGAGTTAGGGTTAACAAGTTGTATACGATATGATATAGCTACATCGGTAAAGTACGCTCAAACAACATACCATAAGCTCACTGCAATGTCATATAAATAAACTTGTGCAAAAATGAATAATAAATGCATTCTCAAGTTCAAACAGGAGTTTATACAAAGAAAGAGGAATCATTTTATTCAACATTACTTTATGTACAGGTACAAGTTTCAACAAAAGAAAAGCGGGGGGCCGATACCCGCACAATTCTCGACCAATACATGCAAAAGACGAGAAGCTAAAAGCTGAAGTCTTCATTTCTTCTTGCCACCCTTGGACCCTTTGCCTGGCCGAATGATTAGTTTTTCAGGTCTATCTATAGGCATAAGGGAAGATGGAGAGGGAGGTGCAACCGGTGCGACTTCCGGTTCCTCTTCAGTAGTGATGATTTTCTTCCCCCTCCTCTTCGATGTTCCGTGCTTCTTTCTTCTCTTCGAAGAAGACTCACTCCCTGGAGTAACAAGAGTGGACAAAACTACGTCATCAGAGGGAGTCCACTCCGGAGAGATCTCGCCTCCTTCAAGTCCCTCGTCCTTCTGCTCTTGTGAAGCGATAGGGTCATCCAAGCCACGAAGAACCTCAATCTGTTCCTCTTGTGACCCGGGTTGTGAAGCAGAAGGAGGAGTCACCTGAAGAGACGGAGGAGGGATAACCGGAGGAAGTGAAGTCTGCATAGCACTTGACGTTTCAACTGCAGAAGAAGAGAAATTAAAAATATTAGTATCTCCCCGAAAGAAGGGAGATATGGGTTCGTCGAGATTCAAGAAGTAATCGAGAAGCTCATCAAACTTTTGAGGAGTAAGCAAGCGATCCACCTGAATCGGACCAATATCAAAATTACCTGAAGATGTTTGCTTCATAAGTTCAATCTCATAATTCTGAGCACCGATATCCTCCAAAGCCTCATCATTAGTAGGGGTGATTACCCCGGTTCTTATAGGAGGCGGCGAATGAGCACTAGAGCCTGTAATGTCCACTTTGGGAGAAACTAAAGGACGTTCAGAAGTGGTAGGCGGTATTTCTTTCTCAGAACGTTCCCCTTCCGCCATTCCGGCCCGTACCTTGGCGAGTTGCTCTTTTCCCTTGGCAAGAGCGGCGCGGGCATCATCATCGATATAATGCTCTTCAAGAGCTGTCTCGGCGTAGCCAGCACCTTTGCCACCTAGCATATCAAGTGCTGCCTCCCAGACTTCAGCTAATGTAATTTCGTATTTAGGGCCTAGAAAGGCAAGGCTGCCACGCCCCAAAATGCTATGCAGATAGAAATCAAATAATGTGGAGCTAATATCAGCTTTGGTTGCTTGATTGGTCTCTTCGGCCGCGAGTTTACCAGCAACAGCCTCGTCACGCTCCGTTTCGGCTATAGCAAGTCGAGCTTTTAGCATCTCTATCTCAAAGCTTTGAGAGCTGGCCTGTTCTCGCAGCTGTAAAGTTTCAGCACGATATTCTTCTATGACCTTCTCTTGGTGTGTAAGCTTATCTTTGACTGCCCTTTGACTGGCATGCGCATCTCGTACTTGTTGCTGAAGCATGCTCTCCTTTTGAGAATGGAAAGTAGATGAAATAGCTAATTCTTCCTTGAGCTTTTCTACTTCCGCTTCCAGCTTTTCATTATAGGAAGCAATACTTCTCATTTCGGCGTCATGCTGTTCGAGAGTCTTCTGCCACTCAGCCTTATCGTTCTCCATCGTGAGTATGGCCTCGAGATTGGCTCGGTTAACCCTCTGAAGCTCGTCGACAAGTTTTTGCCAGTTCGACATTCTTTCAATATCGGTCCTGACAGTATCAAGATTTCGCAGCATAGCCGGTTTGTCGAGAGGAACCAAGTCGAGATCAAATCGAACCCCTCTCAAGCACCACTGAGGAAATCGACTTTGAAGAGTGGGAGGACCTAGCCCGACTTGGTATGCGGGCCGGTTGATGATTGCTTGAATGTCGGAGCGAACGGGAGCAGGAGATTGAGCAGGAACATGTTTAGAAGCTGTCGGCATTGTTTCTTCGGTAAGTCTAGCCCGCTTGCTAGAAGAATCGTCTATGTGACCTTTACCTCTCTCATCGTGAGATTTTCTCTTTTGAGTATCATCATCTCTGTGGGGAAGGTCATGTCTTTCTTGTTCCCTTCGGTGACGTTCTTCATATGCTCGTCTCTCGTCGGCTTTCCTGATGGCCCTCTCTTCATCCGATTCTCTGTAAGAAGGGAGGTAACGCCTGTAATCATACTGGCTACGCCTCCCGTAGCGCTGGAAATCATCATAGTACGAGCCGCTGCGCCCCATAGGAGAATCTGGAATAAAAATAATAAGCTTTAGAAATCTTTAAAGTACAAGAAGATAAGTGCGTGGAAGTGATGAGAAATCCGAAGTGTCGTGAAACGTGTAAACTACACGCATCGAGTTACAAACCACTCTGTGGAATAGAGGTAGTGATAACTTGAGTAGGAGGAGTTGACATTTGTTGTAAAGAAGATGTCGCCTCGAATAAAGAAGAGATAGTTTTGGAGACATCATCTTTGAAAAGTTCTTGAGAAGTCACAATTAAATCGCTCAACCCCTCAAAGACATCATCACCATCATGTTTTCTGGGACTTGCTTTCTTGGCTCCTTCGTTAGTAGATTTTTCGGAAGATCGTGGAGGTTCTTCCTCTTCGATAATTGGGGCAAGCACAGACTTGTTAGATGGCCCCGCAACATCTTTCGGAATTGAACACTTTACTAGTGAAGTTTCTATGGAAGTTTCTCCCCGCAAGTGCTCTTTAGTGGAGACCGGGGCATCAGGAGTGTTCGTCGGAGAATCAGGAACCTCCGTTGGAACTTCATGAATTTGAGTGGAACGAGAAGGATGTAGAAGCTCAAACTGATGAAGAAGTTCTTCTGTCAATAGAAATTTTGCGCTTCTTTCTTCAGCAGCCACAGTGCTTAGCCTTTCAAAAACTGACTTATGGCTGGAATCTCTAGAAGGAGGAGGAAGTGCTGTAAAAATAAGGAATGGAATCAGCATCTAGCAATACGAACCAGGTAAAACTTAGAATAAGATTAAAGCAAGAAGAGAAAAAAGATCTCACTACCTATTCTCCAGTCTGCGTAAAATCCTGCGGGGCAACGGATATAGAAGAATTGATTCAAAAAACCATGTGCACACTCCGGCAAATCCAAAATTAGTTTACGGTTCCTCGCACCTCTTACAAGTACAATCGAAGGGTGGTCCTTGTTCTTCGCAAAAGTGCACAAGTAACAGATTTCCTCAAAACGCGGAAGACGGTCAAGAGTTCTCCTGAACAGAACGCACAATCCCATCAAGATGGCATAGCCATTGGGATGCAGTTGGAAAGGAGAGATCGTCAGTCGAAGAAGGATTTGTTGAAGAAATTCATTAAAGGGAGGAATTGCTCCAGTTAAGCACATTTGGCGATTAATGGCAACAAAACCGGAAGGTGGTCTATCAGCGAAATCATTTGGTCCAGGGAGTAAAACTTATGCCTCGGCAATGCCAAATTGAATGCATAATTGATTAAGCACCCGCTGTTTCAGAAGGGTAGGAGTTCTTTCCGGGGGGTTCTCTAGTGGAATAGCGACCGGGAAAGCCCCTTCGACGTGTTCTATCATCTCTTCTTGTTGAGACGTCATTCTACATGAGTAACTGGATGTTCAGGTGTGAAGGTGCACGTTTCCTAAAAGTGTGAAGTGTTGTGCGAAACTAATAAAGGTAACAAGCGAAATAACTGAAATTAAACTAATTGACAACTGATCGATTGTAAGATTTCAGGACTTGTTAATTTAAAACTCAAGCGCAGTGTTAATTCAAACAAAATTTTAGCTTTGCTTTAGCACTTCATTTGAGTCGGTTGATTCGCAGCATTTCACTCACACAGTTCATTTAAGTTGATATTCTTTATCGACTAATCTGTCATTCGATGTGGGCGGTCAATGACAGTATATTCGTCCCATTTTTCCACAAATATTATGTTTAATAGTTTATTAGCATTAGAGATAACCTACAACAAAGTGCAACAGAATTCAAGTTCAAACAATTCAACCAAGTCTTCACAGAATTTCACAAGTCTTAGGTCGTCCAGCGACCTAGCATAGGTCGGGCTTCATTAGGTCGCACTATGCAAGTTAAAAGGTTCAAGGCAGTACAAACTTTCCAAGTCCTAACTCGGCCGGGACCTAAAGCCTATGCCGCAAAGTATAGGTCGTTGATATATTAAGTCGCTATGCAATCATTTAAGAATGATAGGTAGCTAAATTGTTAAGTCGTTCTGTTCAAAGTGCATATGCAAATTTGCCAAGTCCTAGGTCGTTCAAATCCCAACGCGACCTAAGAATTAAGTGGTGAATTTGAAAGTCCTCGAGCTTCCCTTAGGTCGTAAGTTATCTTAGAATGCTCAGATCTACTAGGTCGCTGACTTCCTATCCACGCTAAAGCACATCAGACCCAGTAACCCGTTAACACTAATAGCGCAGAATCCCTCATTCTATTCGTGAAGATCATCGTCTTTTCATACCACCAAGTCATTCGAAAAATGACTCCATATATGTCTGATCTGTCATAGACCTAACTCACTGTTGTGCGTTCAAGAATCACAACAACAACAATAGCTAGTGACGAACAGGAATCGATCGCAATGCAACTCAGGGTGAAGCACGACGTACAAAATCGATTTGGGGTTGAGAGGTTAGAATTCGTGGTTCGATGGTGATTAAGGAATGAATAAGGATCGAAGATGCTTACGTGATTTGATAGCAAGAATGAATTGCTGAATGATTTGCTTGAGTTCGTCTTTAAAATCGCGGAATTCTGTTAATGGAAGAGCAAGGAATTGAAGCAGTTAGATAACGAAGAAGAAGCAACCTAGCAGTTTATATGGAGCTGAAAGAAGAAGGCGAGTAGACACGCGAGTTAGCATATGTTTTAGGTCGCTCACGACCAAGCAAAGATAAGTCGAAGCATGCGACCTATGACATAGGCCTATGCTTCGAGGGGCAGATGTTAACTCCTATTATTGTCGCGACCTAAAAGTAAGTAACCTAACTGAAGACGCGACCTAGTGACCCAAGAGATGAAACGATTTAGCGGCCTAATTAGTGAAGCGACCTAGCGATCTGAAGAAGGTAACGACCTAGCGGAACCCAGCGACTGAAGGGTAGCTGCGACCTAAAGTGTTGCGACCTAAGATTGTCTCGACCTAAAGGCAGCAGCGACTCAAAAAGGCCGCGACCTAAAAGAACAAGCAACCTAAAAAAGGGCGCGACTTAACTGCAGAAGTAACCTAGCGATCTAAGGATTGTTGCGACCTAACAGAAAGCTGTAACCTAAAGGAGGCCGCGTCCTAAGAGTGAGTGCGACCTGAAGATGGACTCGACCTATGGAACTCCGCGACCTAACTATCCACCGACCTAAGAAGCTCCACGACCTAAGGAAGGTCGCGACCTAAGGGACTCAGCGACTTAAGATTAACTATGGCTGCAGGAAAGTACTCGCGACCTAGGTTAGATCGCTAACGACCTAAATACCAGAATAAAGAAGACTATGCAACGCCACAGGGGGATAGGTCGCTCACGACCTAGGACTTGCGCAAATCAGCATGCGTGAGGAAGGAGGGGCCAATATTCTTCAGGTCGACTACAACCTTACCTAGGTCGGTCACGACCTACGACCTTACTTAGGTCGGTCACGACCTACGACCTTACTCTGAAAAATGCCTATAAATATGACCCTAACTCCAACTAGAAATGGACTTTTTGGCTCATTCTCTTCAAGCGCCATTACTCTGCTGCATTCCAAACCAATCCAACACTTAAAGCTCTCAAGACACGAAGAACGCTACAAACAACTTCGAGAAAAGATCACACACATCCAACATGGATTTGAAGACTCTAATCTCCATTAAAGTTTAGGCTACTTGTTCTAAGTGACTTGTAATTCAAAGTGTATTGTACTTGGAAAGAATTGTATCAGCTTGTAACAAGATCATCAATAAAAGTACTTAAAGTGGATGTAGGCTATACCCTTAAGCCGAACCACTATAAAATTGTTGTTATTTACTGCTTTTCCGCTATTATCTGCTTGTAATCTGTTCTCGAGTTATCGGGTGGTGCTTTCACAACTATAACTCATACACCGGGGTGTTAGCGTTCAAATTTTAGCGTTAACATTATGGATCTTATGAATGGCTTGTTATGCCCTTTGGTTTAACGAATGCTCCGGCTTATTTCGTTGACCTTATGAATAGAGTTTTCAAAGACTTCCTTGATCGGTTTCTTCTCATCTTTATTGATGATAATCTTGTGTATTCTAAAACCGAGGAGAAGCATGAGAAACATCTTCGGATTATGTTGGAAACACTTAGGAGCAATCAATTGAAAGCGAAATTTTCTAAATGCCACTTTTGGCAATCTCGTGTGAAGTTTCTTGGTCATATTATTTCCGAATCCGGAATTTTCGTGGATCCTTCAAAGATTGGAGCGATTCAAAATTGGAAGAGACCAGAGAGCGTGACAGAGATTCCAAGTTTTCTCGGATTGGCAGGTTATTACCGCCGCTACATAAAGGACTTTTCCAAAATTTTCGTGCCTCTTACTAGTTTGACAAAGAAAGGTGTTAAATACATTTGGTCGGACAAATGTGAAGCTTCTTTTCAGAAATTAAAAGAAATCCTTTCCGATGCTCCTATTCTTGTGAATCCTAAAGGAAATCAAGATTTTGTTGTTTATACCGATGCTAGTCGCATTGGTTTGGGTGTCGTTCTTATGCAACGAGAACATGTTATTGCTTATGCTTCTAGGCAATTGAAGCCTATTGAGTCTAGATATGCTACTCATGATTTGGAACTCGCGGCTATTGTTTTCGCTTTTTGCATTTGGCATCATTATCTTTTGGGAGAAAAATTTATTCTTTACACCAATCATAAATCTTTGAAGTATCTATTTCCCCAAAAGGAACTTAATTTGCGTCAACAACGTTGGCTCGAATTTCTTGCAATTTATGGTCTTGATATTCTTTATACCTCCGGAAAGGGAAATCGTGTTGTGGATGCACTTAGTCGTAAACAACAAGCGGTTGTTTCTATGATGATATCCGAATGGAATGATCTCGGAGTTTTATCGACTTGTGAGATTCGAGGTGGTGTATCCGATCTGTGTTCATCTCTTGTTTTATGTAGCCTTGAGGCTCATCCTTCTCTTTTAGACCGCATTCTTGAAGCTTAAAAGTTAGATCTCGAATTGGCTCTTCTTGGCCGAAATCTTAGGGAAAAAATTGATATTGAAGGTTTGAAAGACTTTGATATTGATTCTCGACGCGGTATTCGAAAATTTGGTAGACTTAACGTGCAAATACTATTAATCTTCGTAAAGACATTTTAGAAGATTTTCATCGTTCTAAATTTACCATTCATCCCGGTAGTAATTAAATGTACACAGTTATGAAGCGACTTTATTATTGGGAGGGAATGAAATCTGATATTGCTAACTTTGTTAAGTGTTGCATGACTTGCCAACTTGTCAAGGCCGAACATCAAAGGCCTCATGGGTTATTGCAGCCTTTAGAAATTCCAATTTGGAAGTGGGATCAAATTTCCATGGATTTTATAGATGGCCTTCCCCGTTCTCGTTCGGTTCATGATAGCTTATGGATGATAGTCGATAGATGTACTAAATCATCCTATTTTATTCCCGTTCGGGCCAATCGAACTGTTCCTCTTTTGGACAAACTCTTTATCAAAGTAATTGTTAAATTGCATGGAGTTCCTACTTCTATTGTTAGTGATCATCATCCATTGTTTACTAGTGGATTTTGGGAGAATCTTAAAAAAGCTTTGGGAGCGAAGCTTAATTTTAGCACCGCTTATCATCCCAGTCCGATGGACACACTGAGCCTGTGAATCAAACTCTTGAAGATCTTCTTCGTGCATGTGTTCTTGATTTTGGTGGAAGTTCGGAAGATCATATTTCTCTTGTCGAGTTTTCCTATAATAATAACTTCCAATCTAGTATTGGTATGGCACCTTTCGAGACACTCTACGGAAGGCCATAATGATCTTCTTCTTGTTGGCTTGAGGCCAGTGAGAAGCTGGTTTTAGGTCCAGACTTTATTCAAGATTCCGCAGAAAAGATTGATCTTATTCGTCATAGGATGAAAGAAGCCGAAAGTAGACAAAAGTCCCATGCCGATAACCGGAGAAGGTAATTAGAGTTTTCTATGGGAGATCTTGTGTTTATTCGTGTTTTACCTATGAAGGGTGTTGTACGTTTCAGTCGATTGGGAAAACTAGCACCTCGATATATTGGTCCACTTCCCATCACCGAACGTATTGGTTCCGTGGCTCATCCCCTTTTATTACCAGCTCAGTTTTCTGCTATCCATGACGTGTTTCACGATTCTCAATTACGAAAATTCCTTTGGGATTTCGATTCTATTCTTGAGCCCGGTGTTGTGGAAGAAATTGAAGTTTCACCTAATTTAACTTATGAGCAACGTCCTATTCGTATTATTGCTTCGGAGGTCAAGCGCGAAATAAAGATGTTCCTCTTGTTAAAGTTCAGTGGTCCTCAAATCCTAGAGATTGCTCTTGGGAATCTAGATAGTTCATCGACCGAACACATCCGGACTTACTTCTCGTGCTCTTTAAGGTGAACTTCTCATTTCAAATTTATTTTGTGTTTAATATGCTTTTATGGTTGTTACTACATATATTTTCTTCTTAATTATTGCGAGGACGCAATTTCTTTAAGGAGGGGAGTCTGTAACAACCCGCATATTGTACGATTTTATATTTAAATATTTTATTTAAATATTTTATCGTTAGTTGGATTTTAGTCCCAAAAGTTATTTTTTTCATATGGTCTAATTAGGACTTGGAACTACTTCCATTTGGTCCAAAACACCGTTTGCGATCTTTATGAGTATAAACTTTGATGTGTTTGGAGTTAGTGGAATATTGCCACTTTTTCACTTTGGACTTTGGGTTTGGTTTAGCCCATTAGCCTAAGCTATTAATTCTAGCTCAACCCCCTTCTCTTCATAACTTTACTTTCATTTCCTGACATTCAAGCTTCATCAAAAATGGAGGAAGGAATGGAAAATTAAAACTCCAAGCTCAAGATCATTTCCAAATCCAACATCCAACTCCAAATTCAAAGAGAAGACATTGATTCAAGCTTCTTGGGTTTATTCTCCTTTGCTTTCGAGCTTCTCTTTCATTGATTTGTGAAAAGGTGAGATTTTTATCTCACTTCTTTGTCTATAACTATCATTTATTGTTGGGTATGAATTCCTAACACTTTTTCATATGCACTTGCCATTGATTTGGATTGAATTGGTGAAAATCCCAATTTTTAGTGTTTTGGGTTCAAATCTTTAAAAATCCAATCTTTGATATTTAAACACTTTTTTGGTGATGCACCAAGGATCCAATACGACCGGGTAGCCTATGGGCATAATACCCTAGCGTTCGTGCTCGATCGGTTGCAAATTGGGAGAGTTTTGAGCTCCAAAAACCTTAGGTCGAGCTGCCTGCACAATGGTGACTATCGACCTGCAGTTAGATCGTTCAGTTTTAGGTCGCTCGGCATTGGTTAGGTCGCGCGCACCATTAGGTCGCTAGGTCCCTCGGCCCTCTTAACTTCCTTAGGTCATTCGGCTTGCATTCCCTCGGCCTGTAGCTATGTCGCTCATGTTAGGTCGCTCGGCCTTCTCATATTCATTAGGTCGTTAGGTCGCGACCATGCTAGGATGTTCCAGGTCGACCTTATTTTTCCCTTTAAGTTGTTTGTTCGCGAAGTCCTTAGGTCACGCTGCCTTGGCCTCTTCTCCTTAGGTCGTGTGCACATTAGGTCGTGCATGCGTTAGGTTGCTCGGCTATATATATTGGGTCGCACACTTAGGTTGCTTAACGCCCTAGGTCGCTCGGCCATATGTTATGCCGCTACCCCTTTAGGTCGCACCCCTATAGGTCGCGCCTTGATTAGGTCGCACCACTTTAGGCCGCATGCTAGCTCCTTAAGCTGTAACTCGTTAGGTCGCACGCCCACATGGTCGTGCCGTGCTAAGTCGCTAGGCTATTTCCGCTTTGATGAATCTGAAATCGTATCCTTTGGATTTTATTCACTTCTTCGTATGTGAATTTCTGTGATTGATCGTTTCTACGATCATTTTTGTGATTAGTCATTTTAAAAATATACGAACATTTACTTCACTCATACGAGAAATCTAATTAAACGGCTTCGTAAAACAAGTGGAATGAAACGCTTGCATTTACTTCGTTGTTTAATTCATGGAATTGTTCGATTGAATCTCTTATGACAATTTTCTAGTGGAAATCTACAATTTGTTCGTAAATATTTTAGTTAAGCTAGTGGTTATGGGACATGAGGCTAAGCTCATATATTTACTAGCTTACTTTAATTGACACTTCTTGATGATCGATGATGATCATTTTTGTGATTATGACTAGCAATATGCTATGTTTCTTTGTCCACGTAGGGGACAATGCCCCATTTTATTGAGTTTCGCCTCATTTTTATTATAGGCTAACGACCTATTTATTTTTTGGGGTTTCGACCCAATTTTTGTAGGCTAGCGACCTACGTTTTTATGGTGTACGGATCTTCGTGCGTAACGTTGTACTACGTTGTTGTTCTGAACTATTCGATTTTCTGGTTCCTCGGGCATACCGTTGTACTACGTCGTTGCACCGGCTCTATGGTTAGCGACCATGGGATAGCGTCCCGTTTTTGACCCACGTGTTGGTGAGCTTTCAGGCTCCCGTTTTGTGATAGGCCTTTCCCCCTTTTTGTGATTTCTGGATTTCCATTGATGATTTCTAGAATTTGTGTTTCACCAATTTTCGTGATTTTCATTGATATGTGTTATCAATATTTGTGCATTTTTGAATTTGTGTATCATTAACTTTTTGTGAATGAAGATATTGAGTATGACTTTCCTTTTGATCTTTGAGAGGATTCTGGTGATATTGTTTAATCTCTTTTTGATTTTCAATTTCATACTGATCACAGTATGGCTTTATGGTTATCATATGTTATGTCATATCTCTTATTCTACATCATTTTATCTGATATTTATAGCTAGACTGATCCGTTTATTATTTTCTTATATATAATACTGGGTCAGACCGAGATGTTACAGGTGCTTCTGCTTGACTTCACTTCTGGGTTACCATCCTGACTTTGGGCTAACTACTTAGATTAGTAGTTTTTGTTGTATACCTTTGAGATATAGACTCCTTGATTCATACATATTCTTTTGTCTAGCACTTGTAACCATTCTTTTGTGATATTGTGTGTTAACCCCGTTAAGTCAACGAGTTAAGGCCTGGGACGATCCACGACTTAAGGTGCTTAACGGTTCAAGAGGTATCTACGACTTAGAAAACCTCACGACTTAAGGTGTGTGACGACTTAACAAGTTAAGGCATGAACGACTTACGGCCTAAGGTCACCACGATCTAAGAGCTCAAAGTACTCCACGACTTAACAACATAAGCTCTAGACGACTTAACGAGTTAAGGTCTACACGACTTAAGAATTGGAACGATCTAAACAGTTTTTGATTCAAGCAGGTCTACGACCTAGAGCAATCTACGACTTAAGGAAGTATACGACTTAAGGAAGTCCACGACTTAAGGATGGCACGACTTAAAAGGTCTACGACTTAACGACTCAAGGCACGAAAATGTTAAGACAACTACATTTAAGTCGCAACCAACTTACGACCTTTGCTAGGTCGATCATGACCTACGACTACATAGGCAAGTTAAATACCACGCCATGATTCGTTAACTCGTTGGCGACTTGGGACTTGAGATGTGAATCCAAAAGAGCAAACTTACTCCAGTTAAGCCGCAAGCCAAGAATTAGTTTAGGTCGGTCACGACCTACGACCTATGATGAGTCCTACATGACATAAGAAAACAGATAAGAAGCCGCATCCGGTTAACTCGTGCACGACTTAGGACTTGTGACATGAATTCGAACAGATAAGCAAACTTCTACCAAGCTACGAGCTAGACTCAATAGGTCGGCCACGACCTACCCTAAGTCGGTCACGAGTTACAACCTAAGGGGTGAAATTCTCTATAAATACCAACCTACATTGAACGTGATGGAGACATTTTAGGGACAATCTCTTCAAGCGCCAATACTCTGCCAGTTTCTAAACCGACTTTATACTTGAAGTTTCGAAGAACACTATAAGCTACTTTGAAAGACTTTCACACGTCCGACATGGATTCAAAGACTTTCATCTACATCAAAGCTTAAGCTAATGTTAACGTTTAAAATCGAACGCTAATACCCAGGTATATATTGAGATTGAGTGAAAGCACCACCCGTGAACACGGGAACCAAAAACAAGTAGAAAAGTCATAGAGAAAGCAGAAAAGACAACATTTTTTATAGTGGTTCGGCTTATGGTAAGCCTACGTCCACTTTAATCCTCTTTATTACTGAATCAATTACAACTTTACAACAGTCTTCAATTACAATACTGATGAGACAAACAACTAGAACTTCGACGCAAAAGAACTCTTTGAATCCATGTTGATTGCGTTAGATTTCCTCCTGAAGTTTGTTGAGATGCCTTTCGTATTTGAAGTGTCGAGTGAGTCGAGAATTCAGCAGAGTATCGGCGCTTAAAGAGACTGGCCAAAAGTCCTTTGAAAGTTGGAGATGGCAACGTATTTATAGAGAATTCTGGGCTGGAAACATTACCAAGTCCTAACCCGTAACCGACCTAAGTTGGGTCATGGATGACTTAAACTAGGTCGTGGGTCGTTCGCGACGTAACTGCTGTGTCGATACTACCTCCGGCATGAGTATTGTGGCAGCGGACTATAACTTAGCGGCTTTAGGTCGTGGACGACTTAAGCTAAGTCGTCAGTCACGGTTTAACTGATAAGCTTGCTAAAGTCTTAATTTGGTGACGGGCTAGGAGGCCACCGTGTTAAATAAGTAACAGTGTTTCATTTTCTTAAGTCGTTCATGGCACACGCTAGGTCGTTGGTTGCGGACAGCTTTAAGTCGTGAACTCATCTCCCTCTTAAGTCATGCCACCTCTTGAATCGTTAAGTCATCCTGTCCTTGAGTCGTAGAAACCGTTAAGTCATAGACTTCTCTATGTCGTAAGTCGATGGCGACTTAAGCACAGGTCCTGGACCTTTCTCTGTTCTAGGCAATTAGATCGGCAGCCTCCTTAGGTAGTTAGATTGGTAACTTACATAAGCCTTAGGTCGGCATCCCTGTTAAGTCTTAGGTCGACAACCTTCTTAAAGCATTGGGTCGGCATCCTTGTTAAGGCATTAAGTCGGCATCCTTGTTAAGGCATTAGGTCGGCATCCCTCTTAAGTCTGTTAGGTCGGTATCCCTCAATGAGTCGCATATCAATTAGGTCGTTGCTCTTGTTAAATCGTGAGCACTTTTGAATCACTGATCATACGAGTTAACATTTGCCCCTCGAAGTACACGCTTAAGTCATGAGTCGTGTGCTTCGATCTAGCTCTTGAGTCGTGAACGACTCAAAGAGGCTTGTTAACTCGTTCGTCCTTCCACCATCTCCCCTGCCTCCTACATAAGTTGTTAAGTCACCTCTTCCTTCTCACTTTACTGCTTTATCATTCCTCTCCACCATTAGCGACCTCTCAACTTTCTGAAGGCAAGCCCAAGCTAGTTAATTAGCAATCCATCCTTTCCATTACATTGCGTAAGTGATTTTGAATTTTAACCCAACTGCGACAATCGCTAAGACACGAATTTTTACTTTTTTGCTCCCAAATCACCTCCGCATGTCTTACCTAGCTTTTGTGATCGGTTCCAATCACCGTTGGCTACCTTTCCGTTGCGATTCTCAAGATTGTAGCATCACGCCTGAATTATGGCGGCTTCATGATGGTTCGGATTGGTGTTTGATAAGCTGATGGGGTGAATGGATAATAGGCTTAGTGGAGGGGAAGATGGATTGATGTTATTTAGGCGATAACGGGTATTGGATTGGAGTGGAGTCAACTGGTTGAGGGGATGAATTGAAATTCTCATGGCTTAGTTAGTTTTTGAATCTACCGACTTTGGAATTTCCTGCAATCTCAGCTGCACACGACTTAGCTTTTAGGTCGTATTGATTTCCTGACGACTTAGGACTTAGGCTGTACAAGCGACTCAACCCTTTGGATTCTTAACTCGACCTATCTTTTGGCCGACCTAATTTGCTACGATCTAAACCTTAGTTCGTGGCTGAACTAGCATTCGGGGAAATTTGTCGACCTAATCCTTAAATCGCGGCCGAACTAGCACTTGGGGAATCTTGCACCACTTTTTGAACCGGAGCCTTTCTCCTTACCACTCCTCACGACCTAAAGAACCACCGATTTAAGGAATCAGAGACTTAATCTTCACTCGCGAGAGATTCCTTGGGTCGTAGCCAAGTTAACACTTGGATGCCGAACTCGAATTCTCACTTAAAAACATAATTCCAACTTGAATACTCAACTTGATCTGCTGGACTGAATTGCTTAAATCCTACATTGTTTTAACTTTTTTGCCTTATTTCACAGAGCACATTAACTTATAGGCTAACAACCTGCTGAAAACAACAATCATAGAAAACCAAGGCGAATATACTGCCATTGACTGCCCACATCAAATGATAGATTAGTCGACATAAAGTAATCAACTTAAACACACTGTATGAAATGCTGTGAACCAATCAACTAAAGTGAAATATCAATGCAAAGCATCACTGTCTTGAACTGATTTGTTTGCATCTACATTTCACTTTCATATTTAAAACAACAAACCCTGGACTTTATAACTGACAAATGCTTGCTAGTTTTTATTCCAGTTATATTCGCTTATTGCTTTGTTGATTTTACACAACACTTCACACATTTTAGGAAATGTGCACCTTCGTGTTTGAATATCCAGTTGTTTGTGTAGAATGACTTCCCTCCAAGAAGAAGAAGTGGTAGCTCAAGCGGGAGAGACCAGACAGCTGTTCCCATAGAGAATCCTCCAGAGAGAACTTCGACTATCCTAACTTCGAGAGCGTTTATTCAACTACGTACTCAATTTGGTTTTGCTGAAAATGATGCCCTACATCCCGGGCCAAATGATACTGCCGACAGTCCTCCCTCTGGTTTTGTCGCAGTCAATCGTCAAATGTGCCTAAGCGGGGTGATTCCTCCCTTTAATGACTTCCTTCGAACCCTTCTCCTTCGGTTGACAATCTCTCCATTCCAACTTCATCCTAATGGCTACGCCATCTTGATGGGGTTGTGTGTATTGTTTAGGAGAACTCTTGATCGTTTGCCAAGTTTTGAAGAAATTCGCTACTTATGCTCGTTTGCAAAGAGTAAAGACCATCCTTCCTTTATTATTGTGAGAACCGCTAGAAACCGCAAGCTTATTTCTGATCTTACCGAAAGTGTTCATGGATTTTTGAACCGGTTTTTCCTTGCTCGCTGTCCCCTAGGGTTTTATGCCATTTGGAGAGTAGGAAGTAAGATTACCTGTTTCTATTTTCTCCATTTTCCAAACTTTTTCGAGATCCGAATTACCTATTTCTAATTTCGTTCTTCGTTCTTTTCAGCACTTCCTCTCCCCTCTAGAGATCCAAGCCACAAGCAAGTTTTTGAAAGATTAAGTGCTGTGACTGCTAGAGAGAGAAGTATAAAGTTTTTGTTGAGGGACGAATTTTTGCATCAGTATGGACTTTTACACGCTTCTCGCTCTACACACCCCCATGAGGTTCCAGACTCCCCACCTAAAGCATTAGATGCCCCAGTTTCTGCTGAGGAACCCATACGAAAAGAACCTGCCTCCGAGGCTTCTCTGGTGAAGTGCTCTACTACTGTCGATGTTGCGGGGTCGTCTGGCAAATTTGCACTTGCCCCAGTCATTGAGGAAAAAGAGGCTCAGGGATCTCCCCAACATTCACAGAAGTCTGGTGAAGAAGTCGGGAAAACAAGCCCTGTCAAGCAGAGCGGGGACGACACTTTCGAAGGGTTGAGCGACCTCTTTGTCACCTCACAGGACCTCTTTAAAGACGACCCTGTCACTTCTAGGGTTTCTTCTTCAGTGGTGGAAGCGACTTCTTCTTTGCAACAAGCTCCGTCGACCCAAGAGTTGACGTTAACTACTACCCCCACGATTACTCCGCAATCGAAGAGTGGTTCGTAGTTTGATGCGCGTAGTTTGCACATCACACACACTTAGAATCTTTCGGAACTTTCACGCACCTAATTCTTTGTACTTCGAAGATTCTACAGTTACGCTTCTTTTCTCTGAAGACTTTTAAGACTTGTCTCTTTTTTTCTTTCAGATTTCCCAATGCGGCGATGTGGTTCATATTACGACGACTTTAAGCAATATGGAAAGCGTGGTCAGTATGACTATAGACGCTATCTTCCCACTTATAGGGAAACTGATGAAGAGAGGGTTGATCGAAAGGCCAAGAGAGACGTTCTTATGAAGAACGCTATGGAAGAGGGGATGAGCGGTACGATTCTTCCCACAGAGAGGGTGATTCCCATAAGCATAAATCCCATGATGAAAGCGGGAAGAGCCACATGGCTGATGACCCAAGAAAACGGCTAAAGTTAGTGAGCAATCTGTGCCTGCAATTTCTGAGAAGACCACGACTCCAATTCCTTCTCAATCTCCTGCCCCTTCCCGTACTGATATTCAGACAATCATCAATAGGCCTTCATATCAAGTTGGGCCAGGTCCAGCTACTCTCCAAAGTCGGTTTCCGCAATGGTGCTTGAAGGGCGTTCGCTTCGATCTCAATTTAGTTCCAATTGACAAACCTAGCATGATGCAAAATCTAGATGCCGTCAGACTTGATATTGAAAGAATGTCGAGCTGGCAAAAGCTTGTTGACAAGCTTCGAAGCGTAAACCGTGCGAATATCGAGGCCATGCTTACTATGGAAAATCACAAAGCTGAATGGCAGAAGGTTCTTGAGCAGCATGATACCGAGATGAGGAGCATCACTACTTATAATGAAGTGCTTGAAGCGAAGGTCGAGAAACTTAAAGAAGAGCTCGCCACTTCTTCTACTTCCTGTACTAAAAAAGGAGAAGTGCTTCAGAAACAAGTGAGAGATGCTCATGCCGGCCAAAGAGAAGCCGAAGACAGGCTCGAAGTGCAAAAAAGATTCAATGAGGGCTATATTGCTGATATTGCAGAGCTTCGAAAGAAAACCGACTCTCAAGAGGCGGAGATCGAAATGCTTAAGCTTCAACTCTCCAAAGCTGAAAGAGAGCGTGATGAGGCCGTTGCCGGTAAAATTGCAACTGAAGAATCTCATGAGGCAACGATGACCACCATCAGCTCGACATTATTTGACTTCTACCTGCATAGCGTCTTGGGGCGTGGTAGTCTCGCCTTTCTAGGTCCCAAATATGAAATTACTCTGGCTGAGGTGTGGGAGGCCGCATTTGATATGCTTGGTGCTAAAGTTGCTGGCTACGTCGCATCAGCTCTTGAGGAGCATTACTAGGATGACGAAGCTCGCGCCGCTCTCGCCAGGGGAAAAGAACAACTTGCGAAATTAAGAGCCAAAATGGCAGAAGGGGAACGTTTAGGAAAAACTACTTCAACTGATCCAGTTCAGCCTTCACCTTCGGCAGAAATCGACATTGTCGGCTCCAGTTCTCATTCTCCGTCCCTGGTTAAAGTTACAACTGAGATCACAAGCACACTGAGTGGAGATGAAGGCGAAGAGAGCGCCAAAGCACAGGCTTATGAGGTTGATATCAGGAAGCCGACTTCTCCAGGTAACTCTACTGTTAATCTTTCCCAAGTAGACTGCTCATTTGCTTCTTATTAGTTTGATGAGCTTCTTGACTATTTCCTGAACCTCAACGAGCCTTTATCTCCTCTCTTTACTGACTTTAACTTCTTTTCTTCTATAGAGAAAGTGTCGAGTATCATTCAGACTCCCCCTCCTCCAATTATTCCTCCTCCGCCTCTCCAGGTCACTCCTTCATCCGCCTCTCAACCCGGGTCGCAAGAGGAGCAAATAGAGTCTCTCCCAGACTTAGATGATCCTAATGCTTCACAGGAACACGGGGGAGAAGGGCTTGGAGAAGGCAATGAGTCCCTGGAGTGAACCACTTCTGATAACATAAAATTACCTGCTCTTGTTACTCGGGGAGGTGAGTCTTCTTCAAGGAGGAGGAGGAAGCGTGTCACTTCCAAGAAGAAAAGGAAAGACATTCTTGTTTCTGAAGAGGAAGCGAAGGTTGAACCGGCAGTAACCCTCTCTCCTTCATCCTCGATTCTCCCAAGCTGTCCTGAAAAGCTGCCTATTAGGTCAGGTGAAGGCTCTAAAGGTGGTGGCAAGAAGAAGCGAGGGGCCCTACTTCGATTTATTTCTACTTTTTGCTTTTTGCATGTACTGGCCGGAGATTGTGCGGGTACCGGCCTCCACTTTTCTTTTTCTTTTTATTTTGAAACTTGTACCTGTACAAATTTTGATAGTATTGAATAAAATGATTCTTTTTGTTTGTACAAACTTCTATCTGTATTTGAGAATGCATTTGCCATTCATTTTTGTACAAGCTTCTTTATATGATATTGCAGTGAGCTTGTGGAATGTTGTTCGAGCGTAATTTTTACTAATGTAGTTATACCATGTTGCCCCTATACCATAAGCTTGTTGCAATATTTTATACTTTGAGTGGACTTATACTCTTATTTTCTGGAGAATAATTATTCCATACTTGGAGGAATATTATTCTGCTCAAAATAGAGTACAGCTCGCTCCATATGAGTTTCTACGCTTCAACCTTCGAAGATATCACTTTTTCTTTTGTGCATACACACATTTTTACCAAGTGAATTCTCCTATGTGGTAAAGCGGGCCTCTGAAGGGCACTTTAACTTCTTTTTGAGGAAGATTATTTTCCAGAATAGATGAACCATTCTTCCTTTGAAAACTAAAGTGTGCCTTTGAAGAGGGCTTTTTTTTATTATTGTGCCTCGGTGGAGGGCTTTCTGATCTTTGCTTTGCATTTCTGATGAAATGCTTCTTTGAAAAGTTGTACCTACGAGGAGAGCTTTTTCACGTTTCAACACTTGGAAGTTTTATTTCAATCTCGGTGAAACGTGTGCCTCCGAAGAGTTGTGCCTTCGAGGAGGGCTTTCCACGTTTCAACACTTGGAAGTTTTATTTCAATCTCGGTGAAACGTGTGCCTCCGAAGAGGTCTTTCTATTTGATTGTGCCTTTAGGAAGAGGTCTTTTTGTTTGATTGTGCCTTTGGGAAGAGGTCTTTTTGTTTCTGCCTCTTGGGAGAGGCTTTTATTTTTTCCCTGTTCGCTGGGAAGCGGACCTCCGAAGAGGGCTTTTCACATTTCGACTCACGGGAGTGTATCACCGATCACGGTGAAATGTGTGCCTCTGAGTAGGGTTTTTGCCTGGAAGTTTGGAGTTTCTTTCTCTCAGTTGGACGGATTCACGGGAGTGTATCACCGATCAGTCCGCAACTTTATGTCGAGAAAGAACTCTCTTTTTCTGGTTAAGCTCGCTCGAGGTCTTTTAGCATTTCAAGTGTGGTGAAATGGGCCTCCGAAGAGGGCTTTTCACGTTTCAACACTTGGAAGTTTTATTTCAATCTCGGTGAAACGTGTGCCCCTGAGTAGGGCTTTTGCCTGGAAGTTTGGAGTTTCTTTCTCTCAGTTGGACGGATTCACGGGAGTGTATCACTAATCAGTCCACAACTTTATGTCGAGAAAGAACTCTCTTTTTCTGGTTAAGCCTGCTCGAGGTCTTTATCCTCCGAAGAGTTGTGCCTTCGAAGAGGGCTTGTGCCTCTGATGAGGTCTTTTGCTGTTTGATGCTTGCTCGCCCATGTCTCTTTGCCGTCTACTCATGTCGGCGATCCCCGTTATCTTTTGCAAGTGTCATCCTTTTTTAGTTGCCAATAATTTTCCTTATCCAAAGAAATATACTTCATAGTTAAGCGAGTTGGTGGTGGTAGACACAAGCTATTTAACTGGATGCTTGTTTGTACAAACATTCGCAATTAGTTAGAAATAGTCCACTTCCATCCACATTGCTAACTTTTGTTCGAAGCATTTCTTTTGTAGGATTTAAGTATGGAAATTTTGAATGGTTTAGCGTTTGCTTGCTGGGTGACGTCGGAGATCGCTTGGTATTGCGATGAGTAAGCTTTGTTTATATGGCCTGCATTATTAAATCGACAGTTTAGTAACACAATTAACATATTTTATATGTCGAAATAAAATAAAGCAGTTTACAGTAGTAGAGAACACAAGATTTACAGTGGTTCGGCCAAAAGCTGGGCCTACATCCACTTTATAGCTTTTCGTTATTCACTTGCTTTACAATTGCTTTCAATACAAGAATCATATATTCGTAATTCTTTTGCAACATTTCAGCAGAGCTTTCAAGTAAAATATGGACGCAAATGATTGTTGTTCCAAGCTCTTGGAATTGGTTCTCCTTCGACAGTTGTGAGTTTGAATGTGCCATCAAGAAGCTTCATGCTTATGACATATGGCCCTTCGCAGTTTGGCCCAAACACACCTGTGGCTGTCATAATTGTTTTCAGGACTAGGTCCCCAACTTCAAAGCTGCGCTAACGAACTTTGGAATTGAAGTGCCTGGCTATTCTTTGCGGATGAGCTGCAATTCAAAGCTTAGCCTCTTCTCTTCTTTCATTAAGGAGGTCAAGTGCTTCCAATTGCAATCTTTCATTCTCATCTTGATCAAAATGGATCCTTCTGTGTGAGGGGACTTCAGCTTCCACTCGAATCATCGCTTCTGACCCCTATGCCAATGAAAATGGAGTATGCCCAGTCACAGTTTTGTGGGTGGTTCTGTATGCCCATAGTGCAAGCGGTAACTTATCGACCCAATCACCTTTTGCTTTTTCCACCTGCTTTTTGATGGTTGATTTTATGATTTTGTTTACTGCTTCCACTTGCCTGTTTGCCTGCGGATGAGCCACCGCTGAGAAGCTTTTTCGGATCTTGAATCGTTTGCAGAATTCTTGGAACTCCTTACTTTCAAACTGGGTACCATTGTCTGTGATTATCTTCCGAGGCACGCCATACCTGCAAATGACATTTCTCGTCACAAAACTTATCATTTTCTTAGAGGAAATAGTAGCCAATGGTTCGGCTTCAGCCCATTTAGTGAAATAATAAACAGCAACGATAACATATTCAATTCCCGATTTGGCAGTCGGCAAAGGCCCAATGAGATCTATTCCCCAGATGGCGAACGGCCATGGACTGACCATTTGTGTTAGCTCAGTGGAAGGTGCTCTAGGAAGTTTAGCGAATCTCTGGCATTTATCACACTTTCGGGAATAGTCAGCAGCATCCTGATTAATTTCTAGCCAAAAGTATCCATAACGGGGGGTTTTCTTTGCTAAAGTTTGACAACCTGTATGATCCCCACATTCCCCTCCGTGTACTTCAGTCAGAATTGTCTTAGCTTCTTCCTTTGTCACACATCGGAGTAATATCATTGAAAATCCTCGTCTGTACAAACAACCATCTTGAACTATATATCTGGCGGCTTTCCTCATCAGCTTCTGTCGTTCTTTTGAACTTTCTGGCAAAGAACCATTGAGTAAATATTCAAGTATTGAAGTCATCCATGATTCTTGCTCTTGGGATACATTCATAATCCAATCAACATCCATTTCATCTGTGCTTGGAGCTAATATGACTTCGACGGGAACTAATCCCAATAGTTGAGCTTCACCGGTGCTCGAATACTTTGCGAGAGAATCTGCCTTCAAGTTCTCTTCTCGGGGTATATGGTTTATTGAATAACGGTCAAAATTTTGAAGAAGCTCCCAGGCTTTTGATCGATCCTGGGCAGCAGGAAACAGTCTTTGGGGCAGGCTTTGTTCAGATCTGAAAAGTCAATGCATACTCTCCATTTTCCGTTAGATTTTTTAACCAGCACTGGATTTGATACCCAATTTGGATAAGTAGATTCTCTAATGAAACCGTTCTCCATGAGTCGATCCACTTCTTCTTTTAATGCTGCTGTCCTCTCAGGACCCTGGGTTCTTCTTTTCTGTTTCATAGGTGTAAACTTTGGATCAATGTTTAGAGTGTGTACTGCAATCTCTGGGGATATTCCACACATGTCAGCATGAGTCCAAGCAAATACATCCAAATTTGCCTTCAAAAACAAAATCAGAACATTCTGAACCGTTGTGTTGAGTTGTGAACCCACATTTAGCACTTTGTTCGGGTCCTTTGGGTCAACGGATACCGGCACTGTTACCTCTACCGGTACTACCCTATTCTCCCCTGCACTGGCTTTCCTTGGATCCATCTCTCTTCGTGCGCACTACATTCATCAGTGCAGGGTCCACCCTGTAATTGCTACAAGGTTGGTTCTTTGGTGCGTACTAGAGCCGCCGCACCTTTTCCCATCTCTCTTTTCCTTGATTCACGCAGCTCTGTAAGATAACCTTCTCGCCCCACATCTTGGTCTCCTTTGATCACGCCAACTCCATTTACCGTGGGGAATTTTATAGTCAGACACCACGGGGCAAGAACAGCTTTAAATGCAGCAAGAGTCGGTCGGCCTAAAAAGGCATTGTAGGCAGAGAATTCTTCAATAATTATAAAGGTTTGCATTCGAGCCACCTTCCTCGGTCCCTTTCCAAGTTCTACAAACAAATATATGGTCCCAATCGGCTATTTGGGTTCTCCAGCAATCTTAAGTGATGAAGCTTTAACGTCAGCCATTGGAATTTTCATTTGATCAAATGTCTTCTTGAAGAGAATGTTGCATGAAGCTCCACAATCAACTAGAACTCTTCTCACAGTAGCCGGCCCAATACCAGCAGATATGACCAGAGGATCTATGGTAGGAGCCTCGATACCCAAAGAATCTCTCGCACTGAATACAATATCATTTGTGGAAGTCTTTTGTTTCTTTAAAGGTGCATCATTCTCTAAAATAAAAACATTCTCTTCAGCTGGTAGATGCCTCAAGGCCCGGGCATACCTTTCCATCTCGCCCCAGCTTTTGCCTGCTAGGTGAGGTCCTCCAGTTATTATATTGATGACAGGTCTTTCCGATTCATGCTCTACGGCCTTCTCACTTGAGCCAGGACGGTGAGTGGGAATTTGTTGTCCTTGAGTTGACGAAGCTGGGGCATTTCTACTCCTTTTCACATGCTGTTGGAGCTTGTTCTCTTTCAAAAGTTGTTCAATTACTTCTTTCAACTGACGGCATTCGTTGGTGTCATGGCCGGGCTGGTTATGGAACTGGCAGAACCTTCCACTCTTCTCCATCTTATTTCCCACTCTCATTTTAGGCGGTTTCGGATAATTGATATCATCCTTGGTTGCAAAGAAGATGTTCTCAAGGGTATCGGTCAAGGGCGTGAAATTAAAAGGATGGCCTTTCTTAGCATCTCCTTGTTTCTTTCCACCATCATTTCCCCTTTTTTGAGTGTTAGGCTCTTTCTTGTTTGAAGCAGCACCATTGTTCCCGGCTTCCAGTGATACCATCTTAGCCGGTGTTTGGAGGCTCTCCAAGCGCATGAATTCATCCGCTTTCTTGTAGAATTTGTCAAGTGAGTTTGGTTCTTTCATTTTCAACCATTTTCCAAATTCACTCGATTTGTCAATCGCCCTCATCAAGTATGTTAGGACCATGCATGGCTCAGCATTATCTACCTCGGCCAATGCTATGTTAAAACGATTTAAAAATGATCTGATAGATTCTCTTGGATTTTGCTCTAGACTTGACAGCGACATTATATCATTTGCTTTAGAAGCATACAATCGAAATTGCTCCTTGAATTTCCTGGTCAAATCAGAGAATTGATCAATGGACCTGACTGGCAGCTTTGTAAACCATAATAGAGCCACATCTTCAAGATATACCGGGAAATATCGACATTTGATTTCATCAGACGCTCTAGCACCCGTCATATGCCTGTCGTATTTATACAGAAACTCGTTAGGATCACTCTTCCCCTTTTAAGCCGGAATAGTAGGGGGAACGAATTTCCTTGGGAACTCTGCCTTCAAGATCTTTTCAGTAAATGGAGTTTTTCTTGGAGCAAAACCCCACTCTTTCTCATCTTCATCTCTTCGCATATTTTCCTTCATGATTTGACGAACCATACCCGAAAAATACTCTTCATCATTTAGAGGCTCTGGAGGGCACACATCAGCCACTCTCTTTGAATTCTTTCTTGACAATCGTTCACGGAGGATCGGCTGCGGCCCTGATCCTCCAGCTTGGGGAGGAGTCCTTTCTACAGGGTCTGCGGCTCTTTGATAAATGTTCCCTTCAACATCCTGAACTCCCACAGTAGGGTTTCCATCATTATTAACCGTTTGATGATTTTCTCCTAGCAGATCATTCAACTTACTTAAGATCAGGGCATTTTGGGCTTCCAACTGTGCATTCTGAGCATTCAATTGTTGATTCAACCCCAAAACTACGGCGTCCAATTCTGCTCGCGTAACTCCAGCAGTTGGAGCTGCTTGACTTGAAGGAGGCGAGGTAGCAGTATTCTCTTGAACATTGTCGGATCTTACAGAACTTCGTTTTCTCCGAGGAGCCATTATTTCCATTAAACTTCTGGTTTTAAAAGAAATCCTTTCAACAGACCTTTGCGGAGCAATGATGGAAGTATCCTGAGTTGGGTTCTCAGTGAAAGCACCAAAAATGTTAACGTTTAAAATCGAACACTAACACCCGGTATATATTGAGATTGAGTGAAAACACCACCCGTGAATACGGGAACTAAAAACAAGTAGAAAAGTCACAGAGAAAGCAGAAAAGACAACAGTTTTTATAGTGGTTCGGCTTGAGGTAAGCCTACGTCCAATTTAATCATCTTTATTACTGAATCAATTACAACTTTACAACAGTCTTCAATTACAAAACTGATTAGACAAACAACTAGAACTTCGACGCAGAAGAACACTTTGAATCCATGTTGACTGCGTTAGATTTCCTCCTGAAGTTTGTTGAGATGCCTTTCGTATTTGAAGTGTCAAGTGAGTCAAGAATTCAGCAGAGTATCGGCACTTAAAGAGATCGCCTGTTAACTCGCCACTGCTAGCGACCTAACTAATGAAGCGACCTAGAAGTAGTTGCGACCTAAGGAGGCCACGACCTAAAAAAATAGCGGCGACCTAAAGATTATAACGACCTAAGAAAACTCCGCGACCTAAGGAAGGCTGTGACCTAAGAGATTCAGCGACCCATAGAACTCACACGACCTAACAGAGCGCTTCGACCTAAGGAAGGCCGCGACCTAAGGGGTTCAGCGACCTATAGAACTCACACGACCTAACAGAGTGCTTCGGCCTAAGGAAGGCCGCGACCTAAGGGATTCAGCGACCTAAGATCTCGAGCTATGATAACAGGAAGATACTCACGACCTAAGATAGGTCGCTCACGACCTAAGGACATTGCATTAGAAAGCCGCCTTTTCTATGCCGCTACTAGTAAGGTCGCTTACGACCTAGAACTTGTTGAAACGAGCTTGCGTGTTCTCATGGAAGGGGGGCCAGTGCTTCTTAGGTCGGCTACGACCTACGACCTTACTTAGGTCGGTCACGACCTACGACCTAACTCCAAGCAAAGCCTATAAATACACCCCGAGCTCCAACTAGAGGGGGACTTTTGGCTCATTCATTTCAAGCGCCGTTACTCTGCTGCATTCTGAACTACTTTAACACCTTCTAGGAACTTCATGAAGAAATCAAACATGTCCAATATGAGTTCAAAGATTTGGATCGATATTGAAGTTTCGGCTACTTGTTCTAAGTCACTTGTAACTCAAAGTGTGTTGTAATCAAAGTGTAACTGCATTGACTTGTAATCAAATCGTCAATAAAGATATTCAAAGTGGACGTAGGCTCTCAAGATTGCTGTTGTTTACTGCTTTTTCACTATCATCTGCTTATAATCTGTTCCCGAGCTATCGGGTGGTGCTTTCACAATCTCACTTCATACACCGGGGTGTTAGCGTTCAAATTTTAGTGTTAACATTTTTTGGTTCTTTCACTGAGAATTGAACTCAGGTGAATTATCATCATTGCTTCACAGAGGTTTGTAGAGAGAATTTCCTTGAAAACCAGAAGTCTATCCGAGATTATGGCTCCTGGAAGGAAAAGTAGATCTGTCAGATCTGGGAATATTCAAGAGGGAACCTCCGTTTCCGCTATATCGAATCAAGCCACTCCAGCTGTCGGAGTTACAAAGGCAGAGCTGGATGCTGCAATCTTAGGGCTGAACCAACAGATAAATTCCCAAAATGCACAATTGGAGGCTTAGAATGCCCTAATTATGAATAGGTTGAACGATTTGCTTGAGGCAAACCGTCAACCGGCAGGTAATGAAAGGAATTTTACTAGCAACATTCATGATGCTGAAGAAAGGAATGCTCCTGAAAGGGCTGCTAGCCCCTTTGAACAAACACTTCCTGAAGTTGGTGGATCTAGAACTCGACATGATGAGGAGTATCTTTCTGGGATGGTCCGACAAATCATGAAAGAGAGTATGCTGAGGGTTGAGGACGAGAAAGAATGGGGTTTTGCCCCAAGTAAAACATCATTTATTGAGAAAATCTTAAAGGCTGAATTCCCAAGGAAGTTTGTCCCTCCAACCATTCTAGCTTACAAAGGAACAAGTGATCCGAACGAATTCTTGTATAAGTATGATTGGCACATGACAGGTGCCAGGGCTTCTGATGAAATAAAGTACCGATATTTTCCTGTATACCTGGAAGGTGTAGCTCTGCTTTGGTTCACCAAGCTGCCAGTCCGATCTATCGATCAGTTTTCTGACTTGACCCGGAAGTTCAAGGAGCAGTTCAGGCTATATACTTCAAAAGCCAAGGATATTATGTCACTGTCGAGTTTGGAATAGAATCCAGGTGAATCTATCAGATCTTTCTTGAATCGCTTTAACATAGCACTGGCTGAGGTAGACAATGTAGAGCCACGAATGATATTGACTTATCTGATGAGGGCTATTGACAAATCGAGCGAATTTGGGAAGTGGCTAAACATGAAGGAACCAAATTCCCTCGAAATTTTTTATAAAAAAGTGGATGAATTCATACGCTTGGAGAGCCGTCATGTACCGGTAAAGGCAGTAATGGAAAAAGCTGAAGATAACACTGTTGCTCCACGCAAGAATGAATCTGTAGGGCAAAAAAGGGAAAATAACAATGGGAAGAAACAGAGTAATCTGAAGAAGCCCCGATCCTTCAAGCCATCAGAGTATACTCCTTTATCAGATACGCCGGAGCGTATCTACCTTGCCACTAAAGATTCTGTTGATTTTCCTAAACCTCTTCCTCTGAGAACCGGGAAAAAGGCTATGCAGAGTGGCAAGTTCTGCCGCTTTCATAATCAACCCGGTCATGAGACCGACGAATGCCGCCAGTTGAAAAATCTAATTGAAGAGTTGCTAAGGGAAAACAAGCTACAACAATTTGTGAAAAGGAATAGCAACAATCCTGCTTCGTCTAGTCAGGGGCAACAAGCTCCTGCTCATCAGCCTAGGACAGGTGAGAAGGCTGCAGGGCATGAATCTGGAAGGCCCATTATCAATGTCATTACAGGAGGACCTCACCCAGCAGGCAGAAGCTGGGGTGAGATGGAAAGGTATACCCGATCTTTGAAGTATGTTCCGACCGAGGAAGATGTATTCGTTTTGGAAGGTGCTATGCCCCTGAAGCAACAAAGAACTTTCGATGATGATATTGTGTTCAAAGCTAGGGATTCCGCAGGTATTGAAGCTCAAACCTTGGATCCCTTAGTCATCTCGGCTGGTATTGGGCCAGCTATTGTCAGAAGAGTTCTCATTGATTGTGGCGCATCCTGCAATATCCTCTTCAAGAAAACATTCGACCAAATGAAGATCCCTATGGCTGATGTGAAAGCCTCATCGCAGAAGGTCGCTGGCTTCACTGGGGAGCCAAAGCAGCCGGTAGGAACCATTGATTTGTTTGTGGAACTTGGAGAAGGAGAGAGAAAAGTGGTCCGCAAGCAAACTTTTGTGATTGTCGACGAATTTTCTGCTTACAATGCTTTCCTTGGCCGTCCAACTCTCGCAGCGTTCAAAGTTGTTCTGGCCCCATGGTGCCTCACCATTAAATTTCCCACAGATAAAGGAGTGGGAGTCATAAAAGGGGATCAAAATGCGGGGCGGGAATGTTATCTAACAGAGCTACGAGAAACCAGAAAAAGAGAAATGGGAAAGAATGCGGCAGCCCCAGTCCGCATCAAAGAACCAGCCTTGTAGCAATTACAGGGCGGACCCTGCACTGGCGAACACAGCGGAGCAAGGAATGAGATGGATCCTAGAAAAGTCAGTGCAGGGGAAAATAGAGTGGTACCAGTGGAAACAACAATACCAATACCTGTTGACCCAAAGGACCCCAACAAGGTGTTGAATGTGGGTTCACAACTTAATGCGTCAATTCGGAATATCTTAATATCTTTTTTAAAGGCAAATTTGGATGTTTTTGCTTGGACTCATGCCGATATGTGCGGAATATCCCCAGAAGTTGCAGTACACGCTCTAAATATTGATCCAAAATTTACACCTGTGAAGCAGAAAAGGAGAACTCAAGGTCCAGAAAGGTCGGCAGCATTAAAAGAAGAAGTTGATCGGCTCATGGAGAATAATTTTATCAAAGAATCTACCTATCCGAATTGGGTTTCGAATCCAGTGCTGGTTAAGAAAGCCAACGGAAAATGGAGAGTATGCATTGATTTTTCAGATCTAAACAAGGCCTGCCCCAAAAACTGCTTCCCATTACCCAGAATCGATCAACTGGTAGACGGAACAGCGGGACACGAATTGTTATCTTTCATGGATGCTTACTCCGGATACAACCAGATCATGATGCATGAGCCAGATCAGGAGGACACAAGCTTTATCACTGACATTGTTCTTTACTGCTACAGAGTTATGCCCTTCGGGTTCAGGAATGCAGGGGCAACATACCAAAGACTTGTTAATGCTATGTTCAAACCGCAATTAGGCAAGACTATGGAAGTCTACGTCGATGACATGTTAGTAAAGTCTAAGAAAGCAGTGGATCACATAGAACACTTAGCGGACATGTTCGCAGTCCTCCGAAAATACGGAATGAAGCTCAATCCTTTGAAATGTCCATTTGGAGTGGAATCCGGCAAGTTTTTAGGTTTCATCGTGAGCGCAAGGGGCATCGAGGCTAGTCTAACTCAAATTACCGCCTCAAAGGAAATCAAAGCTCCTAGAACAAAGAAGGAATTGCAAAGTCTCAATGGAAAAGTCGCCGCCTTGAGTCGGTTCATTTCCAAAGCCACAGATAAATGCATCCCATTCTTTGATGCCCTAAAGAAAGGAAAGAAAAACTTCGATTGGACTCCCGAATGCCAAAAAGCCTTTGATGAATTGATTCGCCATATGGAAACGCCTCCAATACTTTCTAGGCCTGGCGATGGCGAGGATCTTCTTATATACTTAGCAGTATCATCTCATGCTTTAAGTGCAGCGCTGATACGGGAAGACAAGAGGATTCAAAATCCAGTTTACTATATCAGCAAAAGACTCACTAGGGCAGAGATGAATTACTCTAAGTTGGAAAAACTAGCCTATTGCCTACTAATTGCATCTAGAAAGTTGAGGCAATATTTCCAAGCTCATCCTATCAGAGTCCTCACTGATCAACCTTTAAAGCAAGTCCTGTTTCGCCCTGAGGCTTCGGGTCGTCTTCTAGAGTGGAATATTGAACTCAGTCAATATGACATCACTTATCATCCCCGAAATGCAATCAATGGACAGGCTTTAGCGGATTTCATCGCAGAATTCACGGATAAGGGTAATGGTGAGGAGGAAACGATCAAGGATTCGCCAATACAATGGAAGTTATATGTCGATGGCGCGAGAAACGACTACTGTTCTGGAGCCGGAGTTGTACTTGAGACCCCTGAAGGTCGATCATTATGCTATGCACTATGATTGGAATTTCCTTCAACAAACAATGAAGCAGAATACGAAGCCCTTATCGCTGGCTTAAGGATTGCTAAAGAATTAAACATCCGAGCGTTACAGATCTTCAGTGATTCTCAGCTTATTGTATGCCAAGTCAAAAAGGAATTCCAAGCGAAAGGGGGAAATCTGCCCGCCTACTTGTCAAAGGCTTGGGAACTTCTGTGTGACTTCGATCACCACACGATAAACCATATTCCTCGAGAACAAAACATGAAAGCAGATTCTCTCGCAAAGTACTCTAGCACCGACGAAGCTCAATTTCTGGGGTTAGTTCCAGTAGAAGTTCTGTTGGCACCGAGCATTAATGAGATGGACATTGATTGGATCATGAGTATGTCTCAAGAGCAAGAATCATGGATGACACCAATAACAGAATATCTGCTCAATGGCTCTCTACCAGGGAACTCAAAAGAACAACAAAAGCTAGTGAGAAAAGCCTATCGATATATAATCCAGGATGGCCGGTTATACAGACGGGGATTCTCAATGTCATTACTTCGATGTGTATCCAGGGAAGAGTCCAAAACAATCCTAGCGGAGGTACATGGAGGAGAATGTGGTGATCATTCAGGAGGCCAAACTTTAGCAAAGAAAATTCTCCGATACGGATATTTTTGGCCAGAAATTAATCGAGATGCTGCACCCTATTCCCGAAAGTGTGACAGATGCCAAAGATTCGCTAAAATTCCTAGAACACCTTCTACTGAACTCACACAGATGGTCAGTCCATGGCCATTTGCAATTTGGGGAATGGATCTCATTGGACCGCTACCAATTGCCAAATCTGGAATTAAATATGCCATTGTTGCTGTAGATTATTTCACTAAATGGGCTGAAGCTGAACCATTGGCTACTATCACCTCTAAAAAGATGATAAACTTTGTGACTAAAAATATCATTTGCAGATATGGTGTGCCTCAAAAAATAATTACAGATAATGGTACTCAATTTGAAAGTGAAGAATTCCAAGATTTTTGCAAGCGATTCAAAATCCGGAAAAGCTTCTCAGCAGTGGCTCATCCGCAGGCAAACGGGCAAGTGGAAGCCTTGAACAAAATTATTAAGTCAACCATGAAGAAGAAACTTGAAAGAGCAAAAGGTGGTTGGGTCGATAAGCTACCACTGGCACTATGGGCATACAGAACCACTCACAAAACTGCGACTGGACACACCCCGTTTTCATTGGCATACGGGTCAGAGGCAATGATTCCGGTAGAAATAGAGGTCTCTTCACATAGAAGAATCCATTTCAATCAAGCAGAAAACGAAAAGCTACAGCTTGAAGTGCTAGATCTCCTTGATGAAAAAAGAGATAAGGCTAATCTCAGAATTGCAGCTCATCAGCAAAGGATAGCCAGACATTTCAATTCCAAAGTTCGCCAACGCAGCTTTGAGATTGGAGACCTAGTCCTGAAGAGAATTATGACAGCGACAGGTGTGTTTGGGCCAAATTGGGAAGGACCATATGTCATAGGTCAGAAGCTTCTTGACGGCACATTCAAACTCACTACTGTTGAAGGAGATCAAATTCCAAGGGCATGGAACAGCAATCACTTGCGTCCATACTTTACTTGAAAATTTTGTTGAAATATTGTAAAAAGAGTTATGAATGTATGATTCTTGTAATTAAAGGCAATTGTAAAACTGATGCAAGTAAATAATGAAAGAATATAAAGTGGATGTAGGCCCAATTTCCTGGCCAAACCACTATAAATCTTGTGTTCCTTATTATTATTACATGTTTGCTTTATTTTCGATATAAAAAGTACATAGAATGTATTGCTGAAATGTCGATTTAAATTTTTGCAGACAATGGAAGTGAAACTTGCACATAATAAGACCAAGCGATTCTCGCCAAATTTCGAGTCACAAAAGCCCCGAATTCAAATCCTAGATAGGAAGTACTTCAATTGAACGGCCTATGATTTCGACAGAAACGGGCCTTTGCTAATAAATTGAGATCGTCTGAACAAACAAACATCCAATTAAGAAGCTAATGCCCGCTCTCACGAACTTGCCTGACAATGAAGTACACTTCCTTGGATTAAACAAATTACTTATAAGAAAAGGGAATGAAAGCTAAAAAAAAAAAAGGATCGCTGAAAAGGCATAAGCAAGTGGACAAGGGAACAACCAAAGCCATCATCGGCAGCACAAGTCCTCTTCGGAGGCACAACTCTTCGGAGGATAAAGACCTCTAATGGGTCATACGCCACAAAAAGAAAGTTCCCTACTCAACAAAAAAGATTGGAGGAGTCATGACCCTCCAACCATGAGAGAGTAACTTCCAGTCGATGAAAACCCTCTCTGAGGCACATTTCACCAGGAGTTGAAGTGTAACAGCCGCTCTTCGGGATTTCACTTCACCGGAGTTGAAATGTAAAACAAAATAAAAGCCCTCTTCGGAGGCCCATTTCAACAGGAGTTGAAGTGTAACAGCCGCTCTTCGGAATTTCACTTCACCAAAGTTGAAATGCAGAACAAAATAAAGACCTTTCTGGAAGTCCACGTTTCACCGAGATTGAAATAAAACTTCCAAGTGTTGAAACGTGAAAAGGCTTTCTTCAAAGGCACAACTCTTTGGAGGTACACGTTTCACCAAGATTGAAATAAAACTTCCAAGTGTTGAAACGTGAAAAATCCCTCCTCAGACGTACAACCTCCTCCCGGAGACACAATCAAGAAGAAATACCTCTACGGAAGCCCACGTTTCACCGAGATTGAAATAAAACTTCCAAGTGTTGAAACGTGAAAAGGCTTTCTTCAGAGGCAAAACTCTTTGGAGGTACACGTTTCACCAAGATTGAAATAAAACTTCCAAGTGTTGAAACGTGAAAAATTCCTCCTCGGAGGTACAAATTTCTATTTAAAAAAAAAAATCCTCATCAAGAGCATACTTTAACTTTCAAAGGAAGAGTGATTTACCTATTCTAGAAAATAATCTTCCTCAAAAAAAAAAGAGGAAGAAAGTTAAAGTACACTTCAGAGGTCCGCTTTACCACATAGAGGAATTCACTTGGCAAAATGCGTACATAAGCAAAAGAAAAAAAAAGTGATTTCTTCGAAGGACAAAGCGTAAAAACTTATATGAAGGAAGTTGTACTCTACGAAAAATTTCTTCAAGAATGAAGTAATTATTCTTCAGAAAATAAGAGTGCAAGTCCCCTCAAAGTATAAAATACTGCAGCAAGCTTATGGTATGGGGGCAACATGGTATAGTTACATACAAAATGGTATAGTTACATCGGTAAAGTACGCTCAAACAACATACCACAAGCTCACCGCAATATCATATAAATAAACTTGTTCAAAAATGAATAATAAATGCATTCTCAAATTCAAACAGAAGTTTGTGCAAATAAAGGATCATTTTATTCAATTGTATTGCAGATACAAGTTTCAAAATAAAAAGCAGGGGCCGATACCCGCACAATTCTCGACCAGTACATGCAAAAGACAAGAAGCTAAAAGCTGAAATCTTCATTTCCTCTTGCCACCTTTGGACCCTTTACCCTGCCGAACGATTAGCTTTTCAGGACGGTCTGTAGGCATAAGGGAAGAAGGGGAGGGAGGTGCAACAGGTGCAACTTCCGATTCCTCTTCAGTAGCAATGATTTTCTTCCCCCTCCTCTTCGACGTTCCGTGCTTCTTTCTCCTCTTCGAAGAAGACTCACTCCCTGGAGTAGCAAGAGCAGACAAAATTATGTCATCAGAAGGAGTCCGATCCGGAGATATCTCACCTCCCTCAAGTCCCTCGTCTTTCTGCTCTTGCGAAGCGATAGGGTCATCTAAGCCATGAAGAGCCTCTATTTGCTCCTCTTGTGACCCGGGCTGTGAAGCAGAAGGAGGAGCCACCTGAAGAGACGGTGGAAGGATAACCGGAGGGGGCGAAGTTTGCACAGCACTCGATGTTTCAACTGCAGAAGAAGAGAAATTAAAAATATTAGTATCTCCCGAAAAGAAGGGAGATATGGGTTCATCAAGATTCAAGAAGTAATCGAGAAGCTCATCAAACTTTTGAGGAACAAGCATGCAATCCACCTGAATCGGACCAATGTCAAAGTTACCTGAGGATATTTGCTTCGTTAGTTCAATCTCATAATCCTGGGCTTCGGTGCTCTCCTGAGGCTTCTCTACAACATGGGGAGTTGTAACTCCGAGATTAGTTTTATCTTGAGGAATAGAAGATGAGCTAGGGCCAGCTATATCGACATCAGCTGAAACCAAAGGAGGAACAGGGGCATTTACAAGCGTTTCCTTCTCTGAGCACCCCTCCCCTGTCGTTTCAGCTCGAAATTTAGCAAGCTGCTCTTTTCCCCTAGCTAGTGCTTCCCGAGTTGCCTCATAAAAATAATATTCTTAAAGATGATCTTCGGAGTAACCAGCGCCTCCAAGCATATCTACGGCAGCCTCCCATACTTCAGCCAATGTAATCTCATATTTGGGACCCAGAAATGAATGGCTGTCGTGCCCCAAGATACATTGAAGATAAAAATCAAATAATGTGGAGCCAATGTCAGCTTTGGTTGCTTGATGGGCCTCTTCGGCCGCGAGCTTACCAGCAACAGCCTCGTCACGCTCCTTTTCGGCCATAGCAAGTCGAGCTTTTAACAACTCTATCTCCAGGCTTTGAGAGCCGGTTTGTTCTCGCAGCTGTAAAGTTTCAGCGCGATATTCTTCTATGACCTTCTCTTTGTGCGTAAGCTTATCTTCGACTGCCCTTTGACTGGCATGCGCATCTCGTACTTGTTGCTGAAGCATGCTCCCCTTTTGAGAATAGGAAGTAGATGAAGTAGCTAATTCTTCCTTAAGCTTTTCTACTTCCGCTTCCAGCTTTTCATTATAGGAAGCAATACTACTCATTTCGGCGTCATGCTGCTCGAGAGTCTTCTGCCACTCAATCTTATCGTTCTCCATTGTGAGCATGGCCTCGAGATTGGCTCGGTTAACCCTCTGAAGCTCGTCGACAAGTTTTTGCCAGTTCGACATTCTTTCAATATCGGTCCTGACAGTATCAAGATTTCGCAGCATAGCCGATTTGTCGAGAGGAACCGAGTCGAGATCAAATCGAACCCCTCTCAGGCACCACTGAGGGAATCGACTTTGAAGAGTGGGAGGACCTTGCCCAACTTGGTATGCGGGCCGGTTGATGATTGTTTGAATGTCGGAACGAACGGGGGCAGGAGATTGAGCAGGAACACTTTCAGAAACTGTCGGCATTGTTTCTTCAGTAAGTTTAGCCCGCTTGCTAGAAGAATCGTCCATGTGACCTTTACCTCTCTCATCGTGAGTCTTTCTTTTTTGGATATCATCATCTCCGTGAGGAGGGTCATGACTTTCTTGTTCTCTTCGGTGACGTTCTTCATATGCTCGTCTCTCGTCTGCTTTTCTGATGGCCCTCTCTTCATCGGTTTCTCTTCGAGGGGGGAGATGATGTCTATAGTCGAATCGGCTGCGTCTCCCATATTTTTTAAAGTCGTCATAATAAGAGCTGCTCCGCACCATTGGAGAACCTGAAATTAAAGAAAAAACAAGGTTTGAGAATCTACCAGGAATAAGAAGGTCAAGTGCATCCTAGGTGCGTGTGACGTGTAAAACTACCCGCGGCAAACTAGACTACAAACCAGTCATCGACTGAGGGGTAGTGGTAGTTATTGTGGAAAATTGCACTTCCGGGGCTGTGGAAGTGTGCTTGAGAGTAGAAGTTGCTTCAATAGCTGGAGATGTGACTTTGGTAATGGCAGGATCATCCCTAAAAAGTTCTTGAGAAGTGACTATTATGTCACTTAAACTCCCAAAAATATCAACTCCAAGATCAACGTTCTTATCAGTATGAGGAAGGGGCTCCTCTTCTTCAGTTGTGGGGCAAGTGCAGGCTTTTCGGACGGCTCCGCATCAACCCTTGGAGTGGAACATTTTACTTGTGAAGTTTCTATAGAGGTTCCTCCCCGCGTGTGCTCTTTAATAGAGACCGGGGCATCAGGAGTTTTCATCGGAGAATCGGGAACTTCAGTCGGAACTTCATGAAGTTGAGTAGAACGAGAAGAATGTAAAAGCTCAAACCGATGAAGAAGTTCATCTTTCAATAGAAATTTTGCGCTCCTCTCTTCAGCAGCCACAATGCTTAGCCTTTCAAAGACTGGCTTATGACTGGAATCTCTAGAAGGAGGAGGAAGTGCTGTAAAAATAAGGAATGGAATCATCATCTAGCAATACGAACCACGAAAAACTTAGAATGAAATTGAAGAAAGAAGATCTCACTTCCTATTCTCCAGTCTGCGTAAAATCCTGCGGGGCAACAATATAGAAGAATTGATTCAAAAAGCCATGTGCACTCTCCGACAAATCCAAAATTAGTTTACGGTTCCTCACACCTCTTACAATTACAATTGAAGGGTGGTCCTTGTTCTTCGCAAAAGTGCACAGGTAACAGATTTCCCCAAAACTCGGAAGACGGTCAAGAGTTCTCCTGAACAGAACGCACAATCCCATTAAAATGGCATAGCCATTGTGATGCAGTTGGAAAGGAGAGATCGTTAGTCGAAGAAGGATTTGTTGAAGAAATTCATTAAAGGGAGGAATTACTCCACTCAAGCACATTTGGCGATTAATGGCAACAAAACCGGAAGGTGGTCTATCAGCAAAATCATTTGGTCCAGGGAGTAAAACTTCTACCTCGGCAATGCCAAATTGAACGCATAATTGATTAAGCACCCGCTATTTCAGAAGGGTAGGAGTTCTTTCCGGAGGGTTCTCTAGTGGAATAGCAATCGGGAAAGCCCCTTCGACGTGTTCTATCATCTCTTCTTGTTGAGACGTCATTCTATATAAGCAACTGGATGTTCAGATGTGAAGGTGCACGTTTCCTAAAAGTGTGAAGTGTTGTGCAAAACTAATAAAAATAACAAGCAAAATAACTGGAATTAAACTAGTTAGCAACTGATCGATTGTGAGATTTCAGGACTTGTTAATTTAAAACTCAAGTGCAGTGTTAATTCAAACAAAATTCTAGCTTTGCTTTAACACTTCATTTGAGTCTGTTGAGTTACAACATTTCACTCACACAATTCATTTAAGTTGATTATTCTTTATCGACTAATCTGTCATTCGATGTGGGCGGTCAGTGACAGTATATTCGTCCCATTCTTCTGTAAATGTCATATTTAACAGAAAAAATTTCACAAGTCCTAGGTCGTCCAACGACCTAGCATAGGTCAGAGCTCCTTTAGGTCGCACTGTGCAAATTAAAAAGGTCCAAAGCAATGCAGATTTGTTCAAGTCCTAGCTCGGCCGCGACCTAAAGTCTATGCCGCAAAAGAGTTAGGTCGTTAATTTGTTAAGTCGTGCTGCTTGGAATTCATGTGCAAATTTTTCAAGTCCTAGGTCGTCTGGTGACCTAACCTAGGTCGGGGTTAACTTAAGTCGCTCAATGCAAATCTGTTCATGTCCTAACTCGACGGCGACCTAATTTCTATGCCACAGGGATTTAGGTCAACAAGTTCTTAAGTCGCACCTTGGTTCAGGTTAAGATGGTCCAGATTTGTTAAAGTATAAGGTCGGCCGCGACCTAAGATTTCAATCATCACTAAACTTAGGTCGTTACTTTCTTATGTCGTTTTTAGGTCGCTCTGCTTTAAGTCTTATTTCATTCAAGAGAAAGTTAGATCGCTAGTATTAGGTCGCATGGTTCACATTCAAACAGACACCCCTAAGGTCGATTCCCCACTCACACGCTGCCACATCATCTCCTCCATCAACTCGTTAACCTATTAGAGCCTTCCTCGTCTCTTCCAAATTTACACACCAGCTAATTCGAATCACCCGAAAATCCAATTCAAATTGCCTCAAATCCACCATACATCTGATGTATTGCCATATTCACAAGAATCACCACGATAACTCGATCAAAAGGTTAATTGAATCGTGACTTATGGGAAACGCAGCATACGAAAATGTATTAAGAACGACAAGTGGAATATTCACGGTTTAATGATGGATGTAGTCGAATGTTGATAGAATTCACTTACGCAATCTGATGATGGAAAAGATTAAAGATTGAGCTGATCGGAATCGTCCTCGAGAAATTCAAAAGCTTGTTCATGGTAGAATGGATGCTGAAGCAGATGAAGAAGGGATGGAGCGACCTACGGTATTTATATTCAGGGGCAGTGGAACACGAATCGACAGCATGCGACCTAATCCTCTCTCTAAGTCGTCTACGACCTAACGACCCTCCAGAGCACGAGTTAATGAAATCGAAGCACGCAACCTATAGCTTGGTCACATACTTCGAGGGGCAAATGTTAACTCCCCACTGCTAGCGACCTAACTAATGAAGCGACCTAGAAGTAGTTGCGACCTAAGGAGGCCACGACCTAAAAAAATAGCGGCGACCTAAAGATTATAACGACCTAAGAAAACTCCGCGACCTAAGGAAGGCTATGACCTAAGAGATTCAGCGACCCATAGAACTCACACGACCTAACAGAGCGCTTCGACCTAAGGAAGGCCGCGACCTAAGGGGTTCAGCGACCTATAGAACTCACACGACCTAACAGAGTGCTTCGACCTAAGGAAGGCCGCGACCTAACGGATTCAGCGACCTAAGGTGTCGAGCTATGATAACAGGAAGATACTCACGACCTAAGATAGGTCGCTCACGACCTAAGGACATTGCATTAGAAGGCCGCCTTTTCTATGCCGCTACTAGTAAGGTCGCTTACGACCTAGAACTTGTTGAAACGAGCTTGCGTGTTCTCATGGAAGGAGGGCCAGTGCTTCTTAGGTCGGCTACGACCTACGACCATACTTAGGTCGGTCACGACCTACGACCTAACTCCGAGCAAATCCTATAAATACACCCCGAGCTCCAACTAGAGGGGGACTTTTGGCTCATTCATTTCAAGCGCCGTTACTTTGCTGCATTCTGAACTACTTTAACACCTTCAAGGAACTTCACAAAGAAATCAAACATGTCCAATATGAGTTCAAAGATTTGGATCGATATTGAAGTTTAGGCTACTTGTTCTAAGTCACTTGTAACTCAAAGTGTGTTGTAATCAAAGTGTAACTGCATTGACTTGTAATCAAATCGTCAATAAAGATATTCAAAGTGGATGTAGGCTCTCAAGATTGCTGTTGTTTACTGCTTTTTCACAATTATCTGCTTATAATCTGTTCCCGAGCTATCGGGTGGTGCTTTCACAATCTCACTTCATACACCGGGGTGTTAGCGTTCAAATTTTAGAGTTAACATCGGCCAAAAGTCCTTTGAAAGTTGGATATGGCAACGTATTTATAGAGAATTCTGGGCTGGAAACATTACCAAGTCCTAACCCGTAACCGATCTAAGTTGGGTCGTGGACGACTTAAACTTGGTCGTGGGTCGTTCGCGACTTAACTGTTGGGTCGAGACTTCCTCCGGCATGAGTAATGTGGCAGCGGACTATAACATAGCGGCGTTAGGTCGTGGACGACTTATGCTAAGTCGTGAGTCACGGTTTAACTGATAAGCTTGCTAAAGTCTTATTTCGTTGATGAGCTAGGAGGCCACCGTGTTAAATAAATAACAACGTTTCATTTTCTTAAGTCGTTCATGACACACGCTTGGTCGTAGGTTGCGGACAGCTTTAAGTCATGAACTCATCTCCCTCTTAAGTCGTGCCACCTCTTGAATCGTTAAGTCATCCTGTCCTTGAGTCGTAGAAACCGTTAAGTCGTAGACTTCTCTATGCCGTAAGTCGGTGGCGACTTAAGCATAGGTCGTGGACCTTTCTCTGTTCTGGGCAATTAGATCGGTAGCCTCGTTAGGTAGTTAGATCGGTAACTTACTTAAGCCTTAGGTCGGCATCCCTGTTAAGTCTTAGGTCGGCATCCTTCTTAAAGCATTGGGTTGGCATGCTTGTTAAGGCATTAAGTCGGCATCCTTGTTAAGGCATTAGGTCGGCATCCCTCTCAAGTCTGTTAGGTCGGTATCCCTCAATGAGTCGCATATCAATTAGGTCGTTGCTCTTGTTAAATCGTGAGCCTTTTTGAGTCACTGATCATAGGAGTTAACAGCTACTACCTCAAAGTGTCTTGTAACTAAAGAGATTTGTACTTGAAGAGCATTGTATCGTTTTGTAACAAGATCTGTAATAAAGATACTTAAAGTGGACGTAGGCTACTCCTTAAGCCGAACCACTATAAAATCGCTGTCTCTTACTGTATTTTCTGTTATTTTAGCTGATATTCTGTTCCCGAACTGTCGGGTGGTGCTTTCACATTCACACTTCACACACCTCGGTGTTAGCGTTCGATTTTAAGCGTTGACATTTTTGGTGCTTTCACTGAGAATTGAACTCAGGGTTGGTCTCACCATTGCTTCTCAAAAAGTTATCGAAAGGAATTCTTTTAAAGCTAGAAGTTTATTGGAAATAATGGCTACTGGGAGAAAACGAAGTTCTGTAAGATGCGACAATGTTCAAGAGAACACCGCTACCTCTCCTCCTTCAAGTCTAGCAGCTCCAAATGTTGGAGTTACATGAGCAGAATTGGACGCCGTAGTTTTGGGGTTGAATCAATAATTGAATGCCTAGAATGCACAGTTGGAGGCTCAGAATGCCCAGAACGCCCTGATCTTAAGTAAGTTGAATGATCTACTTGGGGCTAACCGTCAACCGGTTAATAATGACGGAAACCCTACAGCGGGAGTTAAAGATGTTGTAGGAGGGAACGTTTCTCAAAGATCCGCAGACCCTGTGGAAAAGACACCTCTCCAGGCTGGAGGATCAGGACCGTAGCCGACCCTCCGTGAACGGTTGTCAAGACAGAATTCAGAGAGAATGGCCGATATTTGCCCTCCAGAGCCTTTAAACGATGAAGAATATTTCTCAGGCATGGTTCGTCAGATCATGAAGGAAAGTATGCGAAAGGATGAAGATGAGAAAGAATGGAGTTTTGCTCCAAGCAAAACTCCGTTTACTGAGAAAATCTTGAAAGCAGAATTCCCAAGAAAATTTGTTCCTCCTACTATTCCGGCATACAAAGGGACAAGCGATCCTAATGAGTTTCTGTATAAGTACGATTGGCATATGACGGGTGCCAGAGCGTCTGATGAAATCAAATGTCGATATTTCCTGGTATATCTGGAACGTGTGGCTCTATTGTGGTTTACAAAGCTACCGGTCAGGTCCATTGATCAGTTCTCCGATTTGACCAGGAAATTCAAGGAGCAATTTCGATTGTATGCTTCAAAAGCAAAGGATATAATGTGGCTGTCAAGTCTAGAGCAAAATTCAAGAGAATCCATCAGATCATTTTTGAATCGTTTTAACATAGCATTGGCTGATTTAGATAATACTGAGCCACGCATGGTCCTAACATACTTGATGAGGGCGATTGACAAATCAAGAAAATTTGGAAAATGGTTGAAAATTAAAGAACCAAACTCTCTTGACAAATTCTACAAGAAAGCGGATGAATTCATGCGCTTGGAGAGCCTCCAAACACCGGCTAAGGTGGTATCAACAGAAGCTGGGAACAATGGTGCTGCTTCAAACAAGAAAGAACCTAAGACTCAGAAAAGGGGCAATGATGGTGGAAAGAAACAGGGAGACGCTAAGAAAGGTCGTCCTTTCAATTTCACACACTTGACTGATACCCCTGAGAACATCTTCTTTGCGACCAAGGATGATGTCAATTATCCGACACTACCTAAACTGAGAGTGGGAATTAAGATGGAAAAAAGTGGAAGGTTCCGTCGGTTACACAACCAACCCGGCCATGACACCAACGAATGCCGTCATTTGAAAGAGGTAATTGAACAACTCTTGAAAGAGAACAAGCTCCAACAGTATGTGAAAAGGAATAGAAATGCCCCAGCCTCGTCGACTCAAGGACAACAAGTTCCCGCTCATCGTCCTGGCTAAAGTGAGAAGGCCGTAGAATATGAGTCAGAAAGACCTGTCGTCAATATAATAACTGGAGGGCCTCACCCAACAGGCAAAAGCTGGGGCGAGATGGAAAGGTATGCCCGGGCCTTGAGGCTTGTACCGACTAAAGAGAATGTTTTTGTATTAGACAATGATGCACCTTTAAAGCAACAAAAGACTTCCACTGATGATATTGTATTCAGTGCCAGAGATTCTTTGGGTATCGAGGCTCCTACCATAGATCCTTTGGTCATATCCGCTGGTATTGGGCCGGCTACTGTGGGAAGAATTCTAGTGGATTATGGAGCTTCATGCAACATTCTCCTCAAGAAGACTTTTGATCAGATGAAAATTCCAATGGCTGACGTTCAAGCTTCATCACTTAAGATTGCTGGGTTTACTGGGGAACCCAAACAGCAGATTGGGACCATAGATTTGTTTGTAGAACTTGGAAAAGGGCTGAGGAAGGTGGCCCGAAAGCAAACCTTTGTAATTGTTGAAGAATTCTCTGCCTACAATGCCTTTTTAGGCCGACCAACTCTTGCTGCATTCAAAGGTGTTCTTGCCCCATGGTGTCTGACTATAAAATTCCCCGTAGATAATGGAGTTGGTGTGATTAAAGGAGACCGAGTGCGGGGCGAGAATGTTATCTTACAAAGTTGCATGAATCAAGGAAATGAGAAAGGGGAAAAGGTGCGGCGGCTCCAGTCCGCATCAAAGAACCAATCTTGTAGCAATTACAGGGTGGACCCTGCACTGGTGAATATAGTGGCGCACGAAGAGAGATGGATCCAAGGAAAGCCGGTGCAGGGGAGAATAGGGTAGTACCGGTAAAGGTAACAGTGCCGGCACCCGATCACCCAAAGGACCCAAACAAAGTGCTGAATGTGGGTTCACAACTCAACACAACAGTTCAGAATGTTCTAATTTCATTTTTGAAGGCAAATTTGGATGTATTCGCTTGGACTCATGCTGACATGTGTGGAATATCCCCAGAGATTGCAGCACACACTCTGAACATTGATCCAAAGTTTACACCCGTGAAACAGAAAAGAAGAAATCAAGTTCCAGAAAGGTCAGCAGCATTGAAAGAAGAAGTGGATCGGCTCATGGAGAACGGTTTCATCAGAGACTCTACTTATCCAAATTGGGTATCAAATCCAGTTCTGGTTAAAAAAGCTAGCGGAAAATGGAGAGTATGCATTAACTTTTCAAACTTGAACAAAGCCTGCCCCAAAGACTGCTTCCCGCTGCCCAGGATTGATCAGTTGGTGGATGGGACGGCGGGGCATGAATTGTTATCTTTTATGGATGCATACTCCGGCTATAACCAGATTATGATGCATGAACCAGATCAGGAGGACACAAGCTTCATCACAGATGTTGGACTCTGCTGCTACAAGATCATACCTTTCGGACTCAAGAATGCAGGGGCAACTTACCAAATGCTTGTTAACGCCATGTTTAAACCGCAGATTGGCAAGACAATGGAAGTTTATGTTGATGATATGCTAGTGAAGTCTAAAAAAGCAGTGGACTACATGGATCACTTGGCAGAGATGTTCGCAGTATTCCGAAAGTATAGAATGAAGCTTAATCCCTTGAATTGTTCATTTGGAGTGGAGTCCGGAAAGTTTTTGGGTTTCATTGTGAGCTCTAGGGGCATTGAAGCTAATCCTGCTCAGATCACTGCCCTGAGAGAGGTCAAAGCTCCTAAAACGAAGAAGGAATTGCAAAGTCTAAATGGAAAGGTTGCTGCCTTGAGTCGGTTCATTTCAAATGCTACTGACAAATGTATTCCATTCTTTGATGCTCTGAAGAAAGGAAGAAAAAACTTTGAGTGGACTCCTGAATGTCAGAAAGCATTTTATGTGTTGGTTCGTCATATGGAAGTGCCTCCGATACTTTCAAAGCCAGACAATGGTGAAGATCTCTTCAAATATTTGGCAATTTCATCTCATGCTCTCAGTGCAGCGTTGGTACGGGAAGACGCAAGGATTCAACGCCCGGTCTATTATATCAGCAAAAGATTCACTGGGGCAGAGATGAACTATTCAAGATTGGAGAAGCTCGCCAATTGTTTGTTGATCGAATCAAGAAAATTGATGTCGTATTTCCAAGCTCATCCTATCAAAGTCCTCACTGATCAACCTCTAAAGCAAGTCCTATTCCGTCCTGAGACTTCGGGCCATCTTTTGAAATGGAATATTGAACTCATCCAATTTGACATCACTTATCATCCCCGGAAAGCAATCAATGGACAAGCTTTAGCAGATTTCATCGCTGAATGTACGGATAAAGAAGATAGTGAGGAAGAAGCCACTGATAACATCCCAATCCAATGGAAATTGTATGTCGATGGCGCAAGGAATGATTACGGTTCTGGAGCAGGTGTAGTCCTTGAAACCCCAGAAGGGCGATCACCATGTTATGCACTGAGACTAGAATTTTGTTCGACAAATAATGAAGCAGAATATGAAGCTCTCACGCTGGTTTAAGGATCGCTAAAGAACTAAACATCAAGGCATTGCAGATCTTCAGTGATTCTCATCTTATTGTCTGCCAAGTCAAGCAGGAATTTCAAGCTAAAGGAGGGAATCTACCTGCCTATTTATCAAAAGCCTGAGAGCTTCTTGAAGATTTTGACCGTTATTCAATAAGCCATATACCCCGAGAAGAGAACATGAAGGCGGATTCTCTCGCAAAGTATTCAAGTACTGGTGAAGCTCAACTATTGGGATTAGTTCCCGTCGAAGTCTTGTCAGCTACGAGCACAGATGAAATGGATGTTGATTGGATTATGAATGTGTCCCAAGAGCAAGAATCATGGATGACTTCGATATTTGAATATTTGCTCAACAGTTCTTTGCCAGAAAGTTCAAAAGAACGACAGAAGGTGTTAAGGAAAGCCTCTAGATATATGATCCAGGATGGTCGATTGTACAGACGGGGATTTTCAGTGCCACTACTCCGCTGTGCAACTAAAGAAGATGCCAAGACAATTCTAACTGAAGTACACGGAGGGGAGTGTGGGGATCATACAGGAGGTCAAACTTTAGCAAAGAAAATTCTCCGTTATGGATATTTTTGGCCAGAGATTAATCGAGATGCTGCTGATTGTTCCCGAAAGTGTGATAAATGCCAGAGATTTGCCAAAATTCCGAGAGCACCTTCCACTGAGCTAACACAAATGGTCAGTCCATGGCCGTTTGCCATCTGGGGAATAGATCTCATTGGGCCATTGCCGACTGCCAAATCGGCGATTAAATATGTTATCGTTGCTGTTGATTGTTTCACTAAATGGGCTGAAGCTGAACCATTGACTACCGTTACCTCTAAGAAAATGATAAGTTTTGTGACTAAAAATATCATTTGCAGGTATGGTGTGCCTCAGAAGATAATCACAGACAATGGTACGCAATTCGAAACTGAGGAATTCCAAGATTTCTACAAACGATTCAAGATCCGAAAATGCTTCTCAGCAATGGCTCATCCGCAGGCAAACGAGCAAGTGGAAGCAGTAAACAAAATCATCAAATCAACCATCAAAAAGCAGCTAGAAAAAGCAAAAGGTGGTTGGGTCGATAAGTTACCACTTGCACTATGGGCATACAGAACTACCCACAAAACTACGAGTGGGCATACTCCATTTTCATTGGCATACGGATCAAAAGCAATGATTCCAGTAGAAACGGAAGTTCCCTCACACAGAAGGATCCATTTTGATCAAGATGAGAATGAAAAACTGCAATTGGAAGCGCTTGACCTCCTTGATGAAAGAAGAGAAGAGGCTAAGCTTAGAATTACAGCCCATCAGCAAAGGATAGCCAGGCACTTCAATTCCAAAGTTCGTTGGCGCAGCTTTGAAGTTGGGGACTTAGTCCTGAAGAGAATTATGACAGCCACAGGTGTGTTTGGGCCAAACTGGGAGGGGCCATATGTCATAGGCACGAAACTTCTTGATGGCACATTCAAACTCACAACTGTCGAAGGAGAGCCAATCCCAAGAGCTAGGAACAAAAATCATTTGCGTCCATATTTTACTTAAAAGCTTTGCTGAAATGTTGTAAAAGAATTACGAATATATGATTCTTGTATTGAGAGCAATTGTAAAGCAAGTGAATAATGAAAAGCTATAAAGTGGATGTAGGCCCAGATTTTGGCCGAAACACTACAAATCTTGTGTTCTCTACTACTATAAACTGCTTTGTTTTATTTCGACATATAGAATACGTTAATTGTGTTACTAAAATGTCGATTTAATAATGCAGGCCATAAAAACAAAGCTTTCCCATCGTAAGACTAAGCGATCTCTGACATCACCCAGCAAGCAAATGCTAAACCATTCAAAATTTCCAAACTCAAATCCTACGAAAGAAGTGCTTCGAACAAAAGTTAGCGATGTGGCTGGAAGTGGACCATTTCTAACTAACTGCGAATGTTTGTACAAACAAGCATCCAGTTAAATAGCCTGTGTCTACCACCACCAACTCGCTTAACTATGAAGTATATTTCTTTGGATAGGGAAAATTATTGGCAACTAAAAAGAGATGATATTTGGAAAAGATGAATAGATGGCAAAGAGACATGGGCAGGCAAGCATCAAACAACAAAAGACCTCATCGGAGGCACAAGCCCTCTTCGGAGGCACAACTCTTCGGAGGATAAAGACCTCGAACGGGGCATACCAGAAGACTTTCTCAATTGGGTATGGAATGATCGGAAGCACCTTCCCAACAGGAAGGCAAAGCGCTTGTTTACTAGTTGAGACAGTTTGCGTAGACAAGCATTCAAGTAACTTGCGTCCGCCCCGTGAGTCCATGAGACGACCGGAGGCACCTTCCCGAGTGGAAGGCAAGGCGCTCGTTCACTAGTTGAGACAATCTACGTGAACAAACGTCCAAGTAACTTGCACTCGCCCCGTGAATCCAACCAACAATGAGGAAGAAACTTCCAGGTAGACTCGGAGGCACGCATTCCACCGAGATCTGAAATAAAACTTCACAAGTGTTGGAATGTGAAAAGCCCTCTTCGGGGGCCCATTTCACCATAGTTGAGATGCTAAAAGACCTCGAGCGGGCCTCGCCAGAAAAAGAGAATTCTTTCTCGACATAAATTTGCGGACTGATCGGTGGTACACCCCCATGAATCCATCCGAATAAGAGAAAGAAGCTCCAAACTTCCAGGCAAAAGCCCTACTCAGAGGCACCCATTTCACCGTGATCTGAAATAAAACTTCACACGAGTCGAAATGAGAAAAGCCCTTTTCGGAGGCCCGCTTCCCAGCGAACAGGGAAAAGATAAAAGCCTCTCCCAAGTGGCATAAACAAAATGACCTCTCCCTAGAGGCACGATCAAACAAAAAGACCTCTTCCCAGAGGCACATTCAAACAAAAAGACCTCCTCCCAGAGGCACAATCAAAAACTCCCATCAGAGGCTCAAGCAGGTTGAAACCCCTTTTTCTTCTCGAAAGGCCCACTACACTATGAAGTGAAACTCACTAGCCAAAGCAAAAGTGACTTTTTTCAGAAAAAAGAAAAAGAGGAGTGTAAAAACTTTGCAATAAAAAAATAAAAAAGGGAAGCCCTCTTTAAAGGCACACTTTAGCTTTCAAAGGAAGAGTGGTTCATCTATTCTTGAAAATAATTTTCCTCAAAAAAGTTAAAGTGCCCTTCGGAGGCCCGCTCTACCACATAGGAGAATTCGCTTTGTAAAAATGTATATATGCACAAAAGAAAAAGCGATATCTCCGAAGGTTGAAGCGTAAAAAATTATATGAAAAGAGGTATACTCTGTTTAGGGCGAAATGATATTTCCACAAATATGGAATAATTATTCTCCAAAAATAGGAGTACAAGTCCCCTCAAGATTGGAAATATTACGATAAGCTTATGGTATGGGGGCAATACGGTATTGCTGCATTGGTAAAAGAAACGCCCGAACAACATACCACAAGCTCACTGTAATATTATATAAAGAAACTTGCATATATAAAAAAAAAGAATAGATGCATTCTCAAACATAGACAGAAGTTAGTACAAGCAAGAGAATCATTTTATTCAACGTTGTGAAAATTATGCACATTTATTCAGCATTATGAAAATTATGTACATATGCAGGTTTCAAAATAAAAGAAAAGCGGGGGCCGGTACCCGCACAACGTCCGGTTAGTACAAAAAAAAAGCTAAAAGAAAAAAGTAAAAACAAGGAAGGGGAAGCAGGGTCCATCACTTCTTCTTCTTAACACCACCTTTGGAGCTTTCACCTGACCTAATAGGTAGTTTTTTAGGACGGCTTTGGAGTGTTGGGGAAGAAGGAGGGAGGGCTACTGCCGGATCAACCTCCGCTTCCTTTTTAGTAACGGAAAAGCTTTTCCTCTTCTTCTTAGAAGTAGTATTCTTCCTCCTCCTCTTCGAAGAAGACTCGCTTCCCGTAGTAAAAAGAGCAGACAATTTTATATCATCGGAAATGGTTCGCTCAGGGGACTCATTGCCTTCTCCAAGCCCTTCTCCCCCGTGTTCCTATGAAGCATTAGCATGACCTATGTCTCGGAGAGCCTCTATTTGCTCCTCTTGCGACCCAGGTTGAGAGGCGGATGGAGGGGTGACTTGGAGAGGCGGGGGAGGAATAACTGAAGGAGGGGGAGTCTGCACGATGCTCGGCACTTTCTTTACAGAAGAAAAGAAGTTAAAGTCAGTAAAGAGAGGAGATAAAGGCTCGTTGAGATTCAGCAAGTAGTCAAGAAGCTCATCAAACTCATAGGAAGCAAATGAGCAGTCTATTTGAGCAAGATCAGCATTAGGATTACCTGGCGAAGTAAGCTTTGCTACGTCAATCACAAAACCCAGCGCTTCACCGCTCTCTTGGCTTTCGTATCCGTTATGGACAGTAGCACCTTCTGTGATAGCTTTGCCAGGGGGTGGAGAGTGAGAACTGGAACCGACAATGTCGATTTCGGCCGAAGGTGAAGGATGAACTAGATCAGTTGAAGTAGTTTTTTCTAAACGCTCCCCTTCTGCCATTTCGGCTCTTAATTTAGCAAGTTGTTCTTTTCCCCTAACAAGAGCGGCGCGAGCTTCGTCATCCAAGTAATGCTCCTCAAGAGCTGATTCGGCATAGCCAGCACCTTTATCGCCAAGCATGTCAAGTGTGGCCTCCCACACTTCAGCCAGAGTAACTTCATATTTGGGGCCTAGAAAGGCGAGACTACCGCGCCCCAAGACGCTGTGTAGATAGAAGTCAAATAATGTCGAGGAGTTGCTGGTCTTCGTTGCCTCATGAGATTCTTCAGCTGCAATTTTACCGGCAACGGCCCCATTACGCTCTCTTTCAGCTTTGGAGAGTTGAAGCTTTAGCATTTCGATCTCCGCCTCTTGAGAGTCGGTTTTCTTCCGAAGCTCTGCAATATCAGCGATATAGCCCTCATTGATTCTTTTTTGCACATCGAGCCTGTCTTCGGCATCTTTTTGGCTGGCATGAGCATCTCTCACTTGTTTCTGAAGCACTTCTTCTTTTTGAGTGTAGGAAGTGGAAGAAGTAGCAAGCTCCTCTTTATGTTTTCCAACTTCTGCTTCGAACTTTTCGTTATAGTCAGTGATGCTCCTCATTTCTGCATCATGTTCATTGAGAATCTTCTTCCATTCAGATTTATCGTTCTCCATGGTCAGCATAGCCTCAAGATTCACACGATTCACTCTCTGGAGTTCGTCAACAAGTTTTTTCCAGCTCAACATTCTCTCAATATCTAGTCTGACGGCATCAGGATTTCGCAACATGGTAGGCTTGTCAATTGGAACTAAGTCAAGATCAAAGCAAACCCCCTTCAAGCACCATTGTGGAAACCGGCTTTGGAGAGTAGCTGGACCTTGCCCAACTTGATATGAAGGCCTCTTGATGATTGTCTGGATATCGATACGGGAAGGGGCAGGAGATTGTGAAGGAATGGGAGCGGTGGTCTTCTCAGAAATTGCAGGCACCGATTGCTCACTAACTTTAGCCCGTTTGCTTGGGTCATCAGCCATGTGGCTCTTCCCTCTGTCATCATGGGATTTACGTTTATGGGAATCACCCTCTCTATGGGAAGAATCGTACCGCTCATCCTCTCTTCCATAGCGTTCTTCATAAGAATGTCTCTCCCGAGCCTTTCTGGCAGCCCTCTCTTCATCAGTTTCCCTATAAGTGGGAAGATAGCGCCTATAGTCATACTGACCATGCTTTCCGTATTGCTTGAAGTCGTCGTAATATGAACCACGTCGCCCCATTGGAGAATCTGAAATTGAAAAAAGATAAGTCTTAAAAGTCTTCAGAGAAAAGAAGTTAAGTACGAATAAGTGCTGAAAAGTTCTAAGTGTGTGTGATGTGAAAACTACGTGCGTCAAACTACGAACCACTCTTCGATCGCTGAAGAATGGTGGGGGTAGTAGTTAACGTCAACTCTTGAGTCGACGGAGCTTGTTGCAAAGTAGAAGTCGCTTCAACTACTGAAGAAGAAACCATAGTAGTAATAGGGTCGTCTTTAAAGAGCTCCTGTGAAGTGACAAACAGGTCGCTCAACCCTTCAAAAGTGTCGTCCCCGCTCTGCTTGACAGGGCTTGTTTTCCCGGCTTCTTCATCACCAGACTTCTTTGAATATTGGGGAGATCCCTGAGTTTCTTCCTCCTCAATAACTGGGGCAAGTGCCGATTTGCTGGACGGAGCCGCAACATCGGTAAGTGTGGGGGCACTTCACCAGTAAGGTTTCAGTAGAGGGCTCCTTCGGCATAAGCGCTTTAGTAGGGATTGAGACATCTGGTGCCTCCGTTGGAGAATCGGGGACTTCATGAGGCTGAGTGGAGCGAGAAGGGTGAAGAAGTCCGAACTGGTAAAGGAATTTGTCGTTCAACAAAAAATTCATGTCCCGCTCTTCAACCGATACAGCCATGAGCCTCTCCAGAGTTGGCTTGTGGCTGGGATCTTTAGAAGGAGGGGGAGCGTTGAAATGAAAAAAACGAAGTTAACACTTGGCAATTCGGACTTCGCAAAACCCAGAGAATAGAAGAAGTAAAGGTAGACGATCTTACTTCCTTCCCTCCATACAGCATAAAACACCGAGGGCAGCGAACAAAGAAGAACTGAGTTAAGAATCCATGAGCAGTGTTGGGAAGGCCTACGATCAATTTGCGATTTCGGGCGCTTCTCACGACGGTGATAGAAGGGTGATCCTTAGTCCTACTAATGGAGCATAAGAAGCAAATCTCTTCGAAGCTTGGAAGTCGATCGAATATTCTCCTAAATAGCACACACAGCCCCATCAGAATGGCGTAGCCATTGGGGTGTAGCTGGAATGGGGAGATGGCTAGTTGACGAAGAAGATTCTGGAGAAAGTTGTTGAAAGGGGGAATGGCCCCGCTCAGGCACATTTGCCGATTAACCGCTACAAAGCCAGGAGGCGCCACATCAACGGTGTTAGTTTTCTCAGAAGGAATGGGATATGCTTCAGCAATGCCAAACTGAGTGCATAACTGACGAAAAACTTTGTATGATAAAGTGGTAGAGGCTCTCTCTGGAGGATTAACTAGGGGAGCCGGAATAAGAGTGGATTCTCCAGTCTGGGCTGTTATCTCTTCTTGTTGAGAAGACATTCTACACAAGCAACTGGATATTCAAATGTGAAGGTGCACGTTTCCTAAAAGTGTGAAGTGTTGTGCAGAACTAATAAAAATAACAAGTAAATATAACTGGAATTAAACTAGTCGACAATTGATCGATTACCAAATTTCAGGACTTGTTAATTTAAAGTTCAGGTATAGTATTAGTGCAAACTGGGCAGTTTCAGTTGACTATTTCAATGTTGCTTTAATACTTTACTTGAATTTGATGATTTAAAAGCACTTCGTTCACACGATCAATTTAAGTTGATTATCTTTTGATTAACTAATCTGCCATTTGATGTGGGCAGTCAGTGGCAGTATATTCGTCCCAATTTTCTGTAAATGATGTGTTGAACAGATTGTTAGCTTGCAAGTAAAAAGTGATCTGTGAAAGAATGCAACAAAGTTTAACAGTTCAAAGTTTAACAGTTCAAAGTTCAAGCAACAGTTCAAGGTTCAAGCAAAGTTTAAAAGTACAAGTGTTAAGTCGCCGATAACTCAAGTGCTAACTCGGCGACGACTTAAGTGCTAACTCGCCGACGACTTAAGAAATTTTTCCTACAGGTTAAGTTAAGTCTTTGTTTCTCTGGCTAACTTGTCCACGACCTAAGGATTATGAGGCAAGTTAAGTAAGGTCGTTTCAATCTTGAGTCGTTAATGCTTTAATCGGCTGTGCTCTAAGTCGTAAACCATGGAAGATAGAAGAAACTTCAATTCAAAGCAACAAGAAATTCTCAAGTCCTAACTCGGCCCCGGCTCAAAGCTTAAGTCGTAAAGTATGTTAAGTCGGTTCATAGCTAAGTCGCTAAGATTGCTGGATCGCACAAAATTGCCAAGTCGCACCCGAGGCAACATTCCACTCTATTTGGCCAACATACCTTCTTACCCTTAACCCGTTAACTTTCTTACTCCTAACCCGTTAACCATCTAACTCCTAACCCTTTAAACCAATAACCTCACAATGGTCAACCCTAGTTCTATCACACCACTAGATCGCCTCAAATCACGAATCATCGCAAGTCAGATCAAACCGCCTGCCTTAAGTCCATCAATGTCCAATATAACAATATTCGCAAGGCTCAAAGAGGAAAATCGGAGACGAAGATCGACGATGATCGGCAATTGGAAAAGAGGCAAAATCTCTTACGCGGTGTGATGCTAGAGATGATCGGAGATGAATCAAGTCGAAATCGCCTTTGAAAGCTTGGAGAAGCGTAAATGGCAGATGCAGCTTAGAGATTAAGTAATGAGAAGAAGGAGGTACGAGTAACGACTCAAGCCTTTTATATCTCAGGGCACTGGAACTCGAAACGGCACACGTGAGTTAAGGAAAGTCGAAACACACGACCTACAACTTAGGCATGTACTTCGAGGGGCAAATGTTAACCCCGTTAAGTCAACGAGTTAAGGCCTGGGACGATCCACGACTTAAGGTGCTTAACGGTTCAAGAGGGATCTACGACTTACAAAACCTCACGACTTAAGGTGTGTGACGACTTAACAAGTTAAGGCATGAACGACTTATGACTTAAGGTCATCACGATCTAACAGCTCAAAGTACTCCACGACTTAACAACTTAAGGTCTGGACGACTTAACGAGTTCAAGTCTACATGACTTAAGAATTGGAACGGTCTAAACAGTTTTCGACTCAAGCAGGTCTATGACCTAGAGCAATCTACGACTTAAGGAAGTATACGACTTAAGGAAGTCTACGTCTTAAGAGATGGCATGACTTAAAAGGTCTACGACTTAACGACTCAAGGCACGAAAAGGTTAAGACAACTACACTTAAGTCGCAACCGACTTACGACCTTTGCTAGGTCGATCACTACCTGAGACTACATAGGCAATTCAATACCACGCCATGATTCGTTAACTCGTTGGCGACTTGGAACTTGAGATGTGAATCCAAAAGTGCAAACTTACTCCAGTTAAGCCGCAAGCCAAGACTTAGTTTAGGTCGGTCACGACCTACGACCTATGATGAGTCGTACACAACTTAAGCAAACAGATAAGAAGCCGCATCCGGTTAACTCGTGCACGACTTAGGACTTGTACCATGAATTCGAACAGATAAGCAAACTTCTACCAAGCTACGAGCTAGACTCAATAGGTCGGTCATGACCTACCCTAAGTCGGTCACGAGTTATGACCTAAGGGGTAAAATTCTCTATAAATACCAACCTACATTGAACGTGAGGGGGACTTTTTGGGGACAATCTCTTCAAGCGCCGATACTTTGCCAGTTTCTAAACCGACTTTATACTTGAAGTTTCGAAGAACACTACAAGCTACTTTGAAAGACTTTCACACGTCCGACATGGATTCAAAGACTTTCATCTACATCAAAGCTTAAGCTACTTTCTCAAAGTGTCTTGTAACTAAAGAGATTTGTACTTGAAGAGCATTGTATCGTTTTGTAACAAGATCAGTAATAAAGATACTTAAAGTGGACATAGGCTACTCCTTAAGCCGAACCACTATAAAATCGCTGTCTCTTACTGTATTTTCTGTTATTTTAGCTGATATTCTGTTCCCGAACTGTCGGGTGGTGCTTTCACATTCACGGTTCACACACCGAGGTGTTAGCGTTCGATTTTAAGCGTTAACATTGTGGATCTTGTTTGACCACTACTCTGATGTACACTTTCATGTGTTATGTTCATATCTTTTTCCGCCTTTGTGATATGGGTGCCTATGACTGACTTGTGTTATGTTTATTTCTATATTTGTTTCCAAAGAATATATATATATAGTCACTGTGTAGTAGCCTTGAGTTTGTATCGGGATTTCGGACTTCCTTGTATTATCTGACATATTGGTGCTCGCACAAAGCAATTACACAGATGGTCGCTCCTCAACAGCCTTATTCTCCGTGCTAGTTGACCGCATTACCCCGTAATGTCCTTGGCTAGCGTGGATATAGAGGTGGGGCGTCACAAGGACGAAATATCATGGTATATACGGTCATCCGTTAATATGCTGGCGCATAGAGTCCCATCCACTATATAAATACGGAAATATCAATTAGTACAGTATATATACATATATACATTCATATATATATATACGCTACTGTATATATTATCACATCCAACTGATAAAAATGCTTCAATCAACCAATTAGTCATTTATTAAATTTAACTATTTAAAATTAATCACTGGCAGTCCAAAATTAAGTGAGATTAACTCACCTTGATTTCAAATTGCCAAGCGTTCCAAATTTAAATTAAATCGAACACGTTCGATTTAACCTAAAATTTTCGCTAGCTCTGATCGACTCCAAATCAGCTCCACAGCGTAATGTTCGTCGCCGCAATTCCGGCGCCGCTTGTTTCGTTCGACGACGCCGTCGTATGAAAAAGATACTAATTTTTAAAGGTTGAATGTAATTTAATATAAAAAAATTTCCAAATTTCCTTTTTTTCAATCAGAAAATCCTAGCCGTACAATTCGAAATAGCAGATCTAGGCCGTCGAAATGCTTCTTCCTCGCACGCTCGTTACAGGCATAGTCGTACGCAACGTCGCCTTAGTTTCCTCCTTGTCGCGGTCTCCGCCAACGAACGAAACCCCATTACCCACCAACACATCGTAGCCGGTCAAGCGCCGAACCCACTCCTTGAACGACGACGAACTCGGACTACCCCTCGCCTCGAATTTCACACTCGAATGCGGCCTCCTCCCAATCGATTTTTGACCACCACGTCATACGATAATTAATCTCTACTGTTGGTTATGTGCATCTCTTCGTGCTCTACGATATTCTAATTGGAAGATTTGTCTAATTTTGAGAGGATGGAAAGAAAATCGAGGAAGAACAAGATTGTTTTTCGGCCATTAAAATAAAATGCGGTGGCTAAAGCATAGAATTACGGATTGGCCACTGTTCGCTAGGTTACATAGGCATATATATATATACATATATATATATATACATATATGCATATATATATACATATATACATATATACATACATATATACATATATACATATATATATACATATATACATATATATATATATACATATATAGATATACATATACATATATATATATTATTTCTACGTTTAACAAGCTTTTTCAAACGAACTCCAAACAAGACGTGCCGTCTAGCGTTTATAATGTTTTACCATATTCCGAAAACATTGGAATATGTTTTCGGGGCATGATTCAATCATATGTGGAAGATAGCCTTTTGAATCGAATTAAAATATTAAATTTTCGATTTTTATTTCAACGCATTTCTATCATGTACGAACAAACGATAACTCCAACCACTACAAAATTTGAAATATGATAACGATACATTATTACGGATCCGATGGAACTACTTTCGTCAAATTCCGAGAGTGTGCCCCGTAAGGCTATTTTAACTCGCCGATTAAATAGAGCAATTTTCAAAATCGTCGAAATCATTTTAAAATTTCAGTTTTAAACTTACTAACTCATTATAATTCAAATAGAATTTATATCCATATAAGAAATTATTTTGATTCGTATTAAATCAAAATTCAATTGTTAACACTATTTCTATATATATTAAATGTCATTACTAAATTGATATATAAATTTTCAATTTTAACTTATCGAATTTTAAATCCCATTCAAAAGTTCAATATTATAATTCTAATTCCAATTCCAAATAAGATTTTAAAGCGACTTTAGAAATCCTTTCCATGTACAATTACTTCAAATTCACATTTCTACCCAATTTCAGATATTATTTTATATTCGCCAGAGCCAACTAATTGCTGTATTTGAAATTTTAGCTCATTTAACTAATTCAAATTCAACATTCAAAATAAATTAAGTATTGAAAACCAACGACCAAAATTCCTGGTCGTTACAAGATTGCATTCTGAAACAAATGCAAATAATTAATTTCATAAACAACATCAGGTGTATTGGTCACATTTTCTTTAGCTTTCGTCTTTTGATATTCCATGGGCCTTGACAATTGTCGTTGGTCTTCTTTGGACATCAACAGTTATAATTTCTCCATTCTGGTTGTTCGTCATGGTTTGGGCAGGTGTAGAATGCTCGAGACACTATATAAAGAAGATGATGACAATTGTTTATTTGTTAAACTCAAAAAGGAAAAATTTATTTCAAGATTTTTATTTGGGTTATTCCAAATGGTATATTATTGATAATAGTACAGTAAAAGTAAACACGTAAATATAAACAAATCTATGTTTTTAGTAAACCATAACAGACAACAATGATGATAGTGTGTATGAGACTTCTGGTAAGTATTTTCTTGAAAAGATACTGCTTCGTCACTAACGTTGAAAGAGGAACGAACAATTGTATCCCAGGATAAAATAGAGGTTTCAACAAATCAACGCTTGTAGTTGCAAATATCGACAAACTGAAGAATCAAATTATAAACTCGACGGGGCACCACTCCACGTTGGATCGTCAAATTTGTCAAAAAGACTGCGACCTATAATGAAAACGGAAAAAATGACACATTTAAGGCTTAAAATAGCCGAGATCATCCAATTCCTAGTGCACCAACAACAACATCTAAAATCCCCATTCGTCCAACTACGCATGCATGGCATGCACAAACCTTCCATTCTTATAGCTACAATGGTTTCACTGATTTATACAATAATTAAAACATAAATTTTATATATAGTTATGCGAGAATACATGGTTGATTTTTTTTTTGCGGAGGTTTACCAGATGGTATAGAATCCAACTCATGACAAAAACAAAAAAAAGAAGACGAGGATGACCTCGCTCAAATAGATCAAGACAAAGAACATGATTTTAGTGGATTCTAGTAGGCTGAGACAACTAATATACGAATGTGTTTGTAATCTTATAATACTCTGTATATATGATTTACTTATAACGACAAAGTACCCATGTGATAAGAAACAGCAAATGATAACAATTATTTAGCAAAAAGCTAACGCGCTGAGACATGCTGATAACCATTGGTTGGTGAATGTCATATCTTCTACCGTAACAATACGTGAATGCCACAACTTGTAATGATATGGACATAAAATCACATAGTTGTGGATGGATGGACGTATTACGTACATTTTTTAACTTTAGTCTGCTTTCAAAATTATTAACCAGTGCCGGCTCAACATCACGACATGGTAGGCATTTGCTGGTGCCCCAGCTTAAAATGGGCCATCATCAATGTATATTAATTACTTTGAAGAAAATGTGTTTATATTTGGTTCGGCGGGAGCATGCAAATTTTCATCTTCAAAAGAGCTAAATGATTTTTTATTTTATGGTGTTCTAAGAAAAATCCCAATATAAATGAATATGTAAGTTTGATGTTGTTAACGCGACAATCAGATGCTAACACTTCAGTGTAAGTGTAGTGGATGTGAAAGCACCACCCGTTAATACGCGAATCAGAGAGAAACAGTAATTCACCAAAAATGCAGTAAAGAACACAGAGTTTATAGTGGTTCGGCCTATAATCAAGCCTACGTCCACTTTAATCCTTTCTTATTGCTGATTTGATTACAACTTGTTACAATCTCTTTCAAGTACAATTTACTTCAAAAGACAAGTAGCTAGATAAACTTCGATGCAAGAAAGTTCTTCGAATTCATGATTGAATGTCTTGAATTTCTGTTTGAAGTTGATCTAAGCGTCTTGTGTGTGCTTGGAATGTTGGAGTGTAGATTGGCTTGAAGATAGCAGAGTCTCGATGCCTTAAAGAAAATGATCCAAAAAGTCCCTTCCACGTTGGAGTTAATGCTCTATTTATAGAGGAGCTTTCATGGGTCTTAAGTCATTTACGACTTAAAGTGAGTCGTTAGCCGTGAGTTACGGTATATTATAAGTCGTGGGTCGTTGGCGGGTTAAGGCATCAGGAGTTATGACTTAGCTGGCTCGCTTATGTCCTTTAGTACTAACTGATAGGTACTAGCGACTTAAGGAAAGCGGCACGGTCAAAACCTCTAAGTACAAGGTCGTTACCGACTTAAGCCAGGTTATAGGCCGGCAGTGACTTAGGGATAGGTCATAAGTTGCGTTCCCGAGATAAGGCTTAACTGGGTTGCTGTGTCTAATGAGTACAAGTCCTGAGTCGCGAACGAGTTAACAGGCACCGGTTTAAGTAATCCAACATTGGATTTGCCTTTGTGCTTAGGTTGTGAGCGACCTAGCATAAGTTATAAGACGACCATAGCTTAAGTGAAGTTGCTTTGGGCCTTTCGTGTCTTGAGTCGTTAGGTCGGCCATCTCTTGAGTCGTTTGCCCCCCTTAAACTGTTAAGTCGTCCAACCTCTTGACTCGCTGAGTTGCGTCATTGCTTAAGTCGCTAAGTTGATAACTCGATGAGTCGCTTATCCTTTGAGTCGCTGTCTCCCTTGGGTTGTTAGGTCGGTAACTACCTTAAGGTATTGAGTCAGTAGCACTTCAAGGCAGTTCAGTCGGTCTATTCTCTTAGGGCAGTTAGGTCGGCAAGCTGTTTGGTCGGCATCCTTTTAAGTTGCTGAGTCTCCTTAAGTCGTGAGCCTTTTTGAGTCATTGAACATAGGAGTTAACATTTGCCCCTCGAAGTACACGCTTAAGTCATGAGTCGTGTGCTTCGACCTAGTACCTGAGTCGTGAATGGCTCAAGGAGACTCGTTAACTCGCTCGTCCTCCCATCTTCTCCCCTGCCTTCTACATAAGTTACCAAGTCGCTTCTTCCTTCTCACTCATCACTTACCTCCTCATTCGATTCTGCCATTAACATTCTTTCGAGCTCCCAAAGGCGATTTCGATTCGATTACTTACCGGTTAACCTGAGATTACATTACGTAAGTGATCTTGCTCCTTTCTCGATCCTTTATTATCACTGATTCGTGAATTCCACCTTTCAATCTTAAATCACCTCCTTGTGCAATGATTCGTCGTGAATCTCGTTACACCAATGATTGATGGACCTGAGTTAGCTTGATTTGGCTTTAAACGATTGATGGGATGATGTTGATGGGTTACTTCTTTAGGTTCACTGATGTTTGATTTGCGTTAAGGGGGCTAAGCATTGAATTTGGGGTGATCCCGAGCTAGTTTTTTACGGATGAATCGATATCATGAATAAAATGAGGGTTCTTTGTTGATGGAGCGGCTAACGGGTTAACGGGTTAATGGGTTAATAGGATGAGGAGTTTCTGATTAGATGGGTGGTTTGCTGGTTGAGTAAAGTGGAGCATTTAGCTTGGACACGACCCAGTACTTTTGGGCGACTTAGAAACCTTACGACCTAACTCTTGACCGACTCAACTGGATGCGACATAGGCTTTGAGTCGCAGCCGAGCCAGGACTTGGAGAAATTCACGCCATTTTGAACTGAAGCCTTTCCTACTTATTATGCCTTACGACTTAAAAGACCAACGACTTAACTCGCAGGGAACCTCTTAGGTCGCAGACGACATAGGACTTGGAGAATTTATGGGTTGAATTGCTATAACAAACTGCTTGGATTTAATTGCTTAAATTCTGGACTACTTGAACTTTGTTGTACTTTTTCACAGATCATATCAACTTATAAGCTAACAACCTGCTTAAAGACAACAATTGTAGAAAACCAGGGCGAATATACTGCCATTGACTGCCCACATCAAATGATAGATTAGTCGATAAAACATAATCAACTTTAAAGAGATTGTATGTAATGTTGTGAATCCAACTCAAATGAAGTATTAAAGCAAAGCATTGTTTGACAGAAACTGATTTGTTTGCATCAACACTGCACTTGTACTTAGATTTAAAACAACAAACTTTGAAATTTATAGTTGACAAATGTATGTTAATTCAATTTCAGTTATATCCACTTATTACTTTATTAGTTTTACACAGCACTTCACACATTTAGGAAACGTGCACCTTCTCGTTTGAATATCCAGTTGTTTATGTAGAATGGCCTCACATCAAAATGAAGTAACGGAACAAAGTGGAGAAGCTCTTCCAATAGCTGCTCCGCTGACCACTCCACCGGATAGAGTCTCAACTTCCTTGAGTCAACGAGTGTTTAATCTATTACGCGCCCAATTTGGCATTGTTGAAATGGATGCTATATCGCCCGGGCCAAATGATTTTGCTGATAGACCTCCTGGCGTCTTCGTTGCTATCAACCGCTAAATGTGCTTGTGCGGCGCTATTCCTCCCTTCAATGAATTTCTTCAACAGCTCCTACTTCGATTGTCCACTTCTCCGTTCCAATTACACCCCAATGGCTACGCCATCCTGATGGGGTTGTGTGTTTTATTCATGAGAACTCTGGATCGACAGCCGAGTTTCGAGGAAATTTGTTATTTATGTTCTTTCACAAACACTAAAGATCATCCCTCCATTGTTGTTATAAGAAGCGCTAGGAACCGCAAACTCATTACTGATCTTTCCGAAAGCGTTCATGGCATCTTAAATCAGTTTTTCTTCGTTCGCTGCCCCCCAGGGTTTTACACCATCTGGAGAGTAGGAAGTAAGATTACCTGTTTCTATTTTTCTATTCCTGAGCTTTTCGAGATCTGAGTTGCTAAGTTCTAATTTCAATTTTTCCTTTTTCAGCGCTTCCTATGAGTTTGATGAGCTTCTTGACTACTTCCTGAATCTCAACGAGCCTTTATCTCCTCTCTTTACTGACTTTAACTTCTTTTCTTCTGTAGAGAAAGTGCCGAGCATCGTTCAGACTCCCCCTCCTTCAGTTATTCCTCCCCCGCCTCTCCAGGTCACCCCTCCATCCGCCTCTCAACCCGGGTCGCAAGAGGAGCAAATAGATGCTCTCCGAGACTTAGATGATCCTAATGCTTCACAGGAACACAGGGGAGAAGGGCTTGGAGAAGGCAATGAGTCCCCAGAGCGAACCATTTCCGATGATATAAAATTATCTGCTCTTTTTACTCCGGGAAGCGAGTCTTCTTCGAAGAGGAGGAGGAAGAGTACTACTTCCAAGAAGAAAAGGAAAAGCATTTCCGTTACTGAAAAGGAACCGGAGGTTGATCCGACAGTAGCACTCTCTCCTTCTTCCCCAACTCTCCCAAGCCGTCTTGAAAAACTACCTATTAGGTCAGGTGAAGGCTCCAATTGTGGTGGTAAGAAGAAGAAGTGATGAGCCCTGCTTCCCCTTCCTTGTTTTTACTTTTTTCTTTTAGCTTTTTGTTTGTACCGACCGGACATTGTGCGGGTACCGGCCTCCGCTTTTCTTTTTATTTTGAAACCTGTACGTGTACAAAATTTTGACAGTATTGAATAAAATGATTCTTTTTGTTTGTACAAACTTCTGTCTGTATTTGAGAATGCATTTACTCTTCGTTTTTGTACAAGTTTCTTTATATGATATTGCAGTGAGCTTGTGGTATGTTGTTCGAGCTTTATTTTTACCAATGTAGCTATACCATGTTGCCCCTATACCATAAGCTCGTTGCAATATTTTCAACTTTGAGGGAACTTGTACTCTTATTTTCTGGATAATAATTATTCCATACTTGGAGGAATATTATTCTGCTCAAAATAGAGTACAGCTCGTTTCATATGAGTTTTCACGCTCCATCCTTCGGAGATATCACTTTTTCTTTTGCATATATACATTCTTACAAAATGAATTCTCCTATGTGGTAAAGCGGGCCTCCGAAGGGCACTTTAACTTTTTTGAGGAAGACTATTTTCAAGAATAGATGAACCAATCTTCCTTTGAAAGCCAAAGTGTGCCTTTAAAGAGGGCTTCCTTTTTTTTATATTAACAAAGTTTCGGAGAACGATTCTTCTATTTCAAGAAGACTTGTACTCTTCCTTTTAGAGAACAACTCGTCCGTTTGAAAGAAGTTTGCATTTATACTATATAGGATAATATTTCCGTTTCAAGAAAGTATTTTTCTAGCTTACTAAAACGCACTTCATATTGGAGGAGTCTTCTCTTTCTTTCTTCTTTTTTTTATTGCAATGTTTTTGTACTCCTCTTTTCCTTTTTCTTTTGAAAAAAGTCACTTTTGCGTTGGCTAGTGAGTTTCACTTCATAGTGCAGTGGGCCTTTCAAAAAGAAAAAGGGGTTTCAACCTGCTTGAGCCTCTGATGAGAGTTTTTGATTGTGCCTCTGGGAAGAGGTCTTTTTGTTTGATTGTGCCTCTGGGAAGAGGACTTTTTGTTTCTGCCTCTTGGGAGAGGCTTTTATCTTTTCCATGTTCGCTAGGAAGGGGGCCTCGGAAGAGGGCTTTTCACATTTCGACTCGTGTGAAGTTTTATTTCAGATCACGGCGGAATGTGTGCCTCTGAGTAGGGCTTTTGCCTGGAAGTTTGGAGCTTCTCTCTATTGGTTGGATGGATTCACGGGGTGTACCACCGATCAGTCTGCAACTTTATGCCGAGAAAGATCTCTCTTTTTTTGGCGAGGCCCGCTCGAGGTCTTTTAGCATCTCAACTATGGTGAAATGGGCCTCCGAAGAGTGCTTTTCACATTCCAGCACTTGTGAAGTTTTATTTCAGACCACGGTGGAATGCGAGCCTCTGAGTCTACCTGGAAGTTTCTTTCTCATGGTTGGCCGGATTCACGGGGCGGACGCAAGTTACTTGGACGCTTATTTGCGCAGATTGTCTCAGCTAATGAGCAAGCTTCTTGCCCTCCACTTGAAAGGGTGCCTCCGATCATCGTATTGGTTGGATGGATTCATGGACGCTCGTCTGCGCAAACTGTCTCAGCTAGTAAACGAGCGACTTGCCTTGCAGTTGGGAAGGCGCTCCCGGTCATTCCATACCAATCTTTTTTGTTGAGAAAGTCTTCTGGCATGCCCCGTTTGAGGTCTTTATCCTCCGAAGAGTTGTGCCTCCGAAGAGGGCTTGTGCCTCCGAAAAGGGCTTTTGCTGTTTGATGCTTGCTCGCCCATGTCTCTTTGCCATATGTTCATGTCCGCAATCCCCATTATCTTTTCCAAATATCATCCCTTTTTAGTTGCCAACAATTTTCCTTATCCAAAGAAATATACTTCATAGTTAGGCGAGTTGGTGGTCGTAGACACAGGCTATTTAACTGGATGATCGTTTGTACAAACATTCACAGTTAGTTAGAAATGGTCCACTTCCAGCCACATCGCTAACTTTTGTTCGAAGCACTTCTTTCGTAGGATTTGAGTATGGAAATTTTGAATGATTTAGCGTTTACTAGCTTAGTGATGTCGGAGATCGCTTGGTCTTGCGATGGGTAAGCTTTGTTTTTATGGCCTGCATTATTAAATCGACATTTTAGTAACGCAATTAACGTATTTTATATGTCGAAATAAAACAAAGCAGTTTATAGTAGTAGAGAACACAAGATTTATAGTGGTTCGGCCAAAAGCTGGGCCTACATATACTTTATAGCTTTTCATTATTCACTTGCTTTACAATTGCTTTTAATACAAGAATCATATATTTGTAATTCTTTTACAACATTTCAACAAAGCTTTTAAGTAAAATATGGACGCAAATGATTGCTGTTCCAAGCTCTTGGGATTGGTTCTCCTTCGACAGTTGTGAGTTTGAATGTGCCATCAAGAAGTTTCGTGCCTATGACATATGGCCCCTCCCAGTTTGGCCCAAACACACCTGTGGCTGTCATAACTCTCTTCAGGACTAGGTCCCCAACTTCAAAGCTGCGTTGACAAACTCTGGAATTGAAGTGCCTGGCTATCCTTTGCTGATGGGCTGCAATTCTAAGCTTAGCCTCTTCTCTTCTTTCATCAAGGAGGTCAAGCGCTTCCAATTATAATTTTTCATTCTCATCTTGATCAAAATAGATCCTTCTGTGTGAGGGAACTTCATTTTCCACTGGAGTCATTACTTCTGATCCATATGCCAATGAAAATGGAGTATGCCCAGTCGTAATTTTGTGGGTAGTTCTGTATGCCCATAGTGCAAGTGGTAACTTATCGACCCAACCACCTTTTGCTTTTTCCAGCTGCTTTTTGATGGTTGATTTGATGATTTTGTTTACTTCTTCCACTTGCCCGTTTGCCTGCGGATGAGCCACCGCAGAGAAGCTTTTTCGGATCTTGAATCGTTTGCAGAAATATTAGAATTCCTCACTTTCGAACTGCGTACCATTGTCTGTGATTATCTTCTGAGGCACACCATACCTGCAAATGATATTTTTAGTTACAAAACTTATCATTTTCTTAGAGGTAACGGTAGCCAATGTTTCAGCTTCAGCCTATTTAGTGAAATGATCAACTGCAACGATAGCATATTTAATCCCCGATTTGGCAGGCGGCAAAGGCCCAATGAGATCTATTCCCCAGATGGCAAACGGCAATGGACTGACCTTTTGTGTTAGCTCAGTGGAAGGTGCTCTAGGAATTTTGGCAAATCTCTGGCATTTATCACACTTTCGGGAATAGTCAGCAGCATCTCGATTAATCTCTGGCCAAAAATATCCATAACGGAGAATTTTCTTTGCTAAAGTTTGACCTCCGGTATGATCTCCACACTCCCCTCCATGTACTTCAGTTAGATTTGTCTTGGCTTCTTCTTTAGTTACACAGCGGAGTAGTGGCATTGAAAGTCCCCGTCTATACAGTCGGCCATCCTGGATCATATATCTAGAGGCTTTCCTTAACAGCTTCTGTCGTTTTTTGAACTTTCTGGCAAAGAACCATTGAGCAAATATTCAAATATCGAAGTCATCCATGATTCTTGCTCTTGGGATACATTCATAATCCAATCAACATCCATTTCATCTGTGCTCGGAGCTGACAAGACTTCGACGGGAACTAATCCCAATAGTTGAGCTTCACCGGTACTTGAATACTTTGCGAGAGAATCCGCCTTCATGTTCTCTTCTCGGGATATATGGCTTATTGAATAACGGTCAAAATCTTCAAGAAGCTCCCAGGCTTTTGATAAATAGGCGGGTAGATTCCCTGCTTTAGCTTGAAATTCCTGCTTGACTTGGCAGACAATAAGCTGAGAATCATTGAAGATCTGCAATGCCTTGATGTTTAGTTCTTTAGCGATCCTTAAACCAGCGATGAGAGCTTCGCATTCTTCTTCATTATTTGTCGAAGGAAATTCTAGTCTCAGTGTGTAACTAGCGATCGCCCTTCTGGGGTTTCAAGGACAACCCCTACTCCAGAACAGTAATCATACCTTGCGCCATCGGTAAACAATTTCCATTGGATTGGGATGTTATCAGTGGCTTCTTCCTCACTATCACCTTTATCCGTGCATTCTGCGATGAAATCTGCTAAATCTTGTCCATTGATTGCTTTCCGGGGATGATAAGTGATGTCATATTGGCTGAGTTCAATATTCCATTTCAAAAGACGGCCCGAAGTCTTACGACGCAATATGACTTGCTTTAGAGGTTGATCAGTGAGGACTTTGATGGGATGAGCTTGGAAATACGGCCTCAATTTTCTTGATGCGATTAACAAACAATAGGCGAGCTTTTCCAACCATGAATAGTTCATCTCTGCCCCAGTGAATCTTTTGCTGATATAATAGACTGGGCATTGAATCCTTGCGTCTTTCCGTACCAACGCTGCACTGAGAGCATGAGATGAAATTGCCAAATATATGAAGAGATCTTCACCATTGTCGGGCTTTGAAAGTATCGGAGGCACTTCCATATGACGAACCAACTCATCAATTGCTTTCTGACATTCAGGAGTCCACTCAAAGTTTTTTCTTCCTTTCTTCAGAGCATCAAAGAATGGAATGCATTTGTCAGTAGCTTTTGAAATGAACCGACTCAAGGCAGCAACCTTTCCATTGAGACTTTGCAATCCCTTCTTCGTTCTAGGAGCTTTGACCTCTCTTAGGGCAGTGATCTGAGCAGGATTAGTTTCAATGCCCCTAGCGCTCACAATGAAACCCAAAAACTTTCCGGACTCCACTCCAAATGAACATTTCAAGGGATTAAGCCTCATTCTGTACTTTCGGAGTACTGCGATCATCTCTGCCAAGTGATCCATGTGGTCCACTGCTTTCTTAGACTTCACTAGCATATCATCAACATAAACTTCCATTGTCTTGACAATCTGCGGTTTAAACATGGCATTAACAAGCCTTTGGTAAGTTGCCCCTGCATTCTTGAGTCCGAAAGGCATGACCTTGTAGCAGTAGAGTCCAAAATCTGTAATGAAGCTTGTGTCCTCTTGATTTGGCTCATGCATCATAATCTGGTTATATCCGGAGTATGCATCCATAAAAGATAACAATTCATGCCCCGCCGTCCCATCCACCAACTGATCGATCCTGGGCAGCGGGAAGCAGTCTTTGGGGCAGGCTTTGTTCAAATCTGAAAAGTCAATGCATACTCTCCATTTTCCGTTAGCTTTTTTAACCAGCATTGGATTTGATACCCAATTTGGATAAGTAGATTCCCTGATGAAATCGTTCTCCATGAGCCGATCCACTTCTTCTTTCAATGCTGCTGACATTTCTGGACCCTGAGTTCTTCTTTTCCGTTTCACGGGTGTAAACTTTGGATCAATGTTCAGAGTGTGTACTGCAATCCCTGGGGATATTCCACACATGTCAGCATGAGTCCAAGCGAATACATCCAAATTTGCCTTCAAAAATGAAATCAGAACATTCTGAACTGTTGTGTTGAGTTATGAACCCACATTCAGCACTTTGTTTGGGTCCTTTGGGTTAACGGGTACCGGCACTGTTACCTCTGCCGGTACTACCCTATTCTCCACTGCACTGTCTTTCATTGGATCCATATCTCTTCGTGCGCTACTATATTCACCCGTGCAGGGTCCACCCTGTAATTACTACAAGGTTGGTTCTTTAATGCGCACTGGAGCCGCCGCACCTTTTCCCGTTTCTCTTTTCCTTGATTCATGCAACTCTGTAAGATAACATTCTCGCACCGTATCTTGGTCTCCTTTAATCACAACAACTCCATTATCTATCGGGAATTTTATAGTCAGACACCATGGGGCAAGAATAGCTTTCAATGCAGCAAGAGTTGGTCAGCCTAAAAAGGCATTATAGGCAGAGAATTCTTCAACAATTATAAAGGTTTGCTTTCGAGCCACCTTCCCCGGCCCTTTTCCAAGTTCTACAAACAAATCTATGGTCCCAATTGGCTGTTTGGGTTCCCCAGCAAACCCAGCAATCTTAAGTGATGAAGCTTGAACGTCAGCCGTTGGAATTTTCATCTGATCAAAAGTCTTCTTTAAGAGAATGTTGCATGAAGCTCCACAATCAACTAGAACTCTTCTCATAGTAGCCGGCCCGAAACCAGCGGATATGACTAAAGGATCTATGGTAGGAGCCTCGATACCCAAAGAATCTCTGGCACTGAATACAATATCATCACTGGAAGTCTTTTGTTGCTTTAAAGGTGCATCATTTTCTAATACAAAAACATTCTCTTCAGCTGGTACATGCCTCAAGGCCCGGGTATACCTTTCCATCTCGCCCCAGCTTTTACCTATTGGGTGAGGCCCTCCAGTTATTATATTGATGACAGGTCTTTCCGACTCATGTTCTATGGCCTTCTCGCTTGAGCCAGGACGGTGAGCGGGAACTTGTTGTCCTTGAGTCGACGAGGCTGGGGCATTTCTATTCCTTTTCACATACTGTTGGAGCTTGTTCTCTTTCAAGAGTTGTTCAATCACCTCTTTCAAATGATGGCATTCGTTGGTGTCATGGCCGGGTTGGTTGTGGAACCGGCAGAACCTTCCATTTTTTTCCATCTTACTTCCAACTCTCAGTTTAGGTGGTGTCGGATAATTGAGATCGTCCTTGGTCGCAAAGAAGAAGTTCTAAGGGGTATCAGTCAAGGGTGTGAAATTGAAAGGACGGCCTTTCTTAGCATCTCCCTGTTTCTTTCCACCATCATTTCCCCTTTTCTGAGTGTTAGGTTCTTTCTTGTTCGAAGCAGCACCATTGTTCCCGGCTTCTGCTGATACCACATTAGCCGGTGTTTGGAGGCTCTCCGAGCGCATGAATTCATCCGCTTTCTTGTAGAATTTGTCAAGTGAGTTTGGTTCTTTCATTTTCAACCATTTTCCAAATTCGTTTGATTTGTCAATCGCCCTCATCAATTATGTTAGGACCATGAGTGGCTCAGCATTATCTACCTCAGCCAATGCTATGTTAAAACGATTCAAAAATGATCAGATGGATACTCCTGGATTTTGCTCTAGACTTGATAGCTACATTATATCCGTTGCTTTTGAAGCATACAATCGAAATTGCTCCTTGAATTTCCTGGTCAAATTGGAGAACTGATCAATGGGCCTGACCGGCAGCTTTTAAACCACAATGGAGCCACACATTCCAGATATACCGGGAAATATCGACATTTGATTTCATCAGACGCCCTAGCACCCGTCATATTCCAATCGTACTTATACAGAAACTCATTAGGATCACTCGTCCCCTTGTAAGCTGGAATAGTCGGGGGAACGAATTTCCTTGGGAACTCTGCCTTCAAGATCTTTTCAGTAAATGGAGTTTTGCTTGGAGCAAAACCCCATTCTTTCTCATCTTCATCTCTTCGCATGCTTTCCTTCATAATTTAACGAACCATGCCTGAGAAATACTCTTCATCATTTAGAGGCTCTGGAGGGCAAATATCAGCCATTCTTTCTGAATTCTGTCTTGACAACCGTTCACGGAGGGTCGGCTGCGGTCCTGATCCTCCAACCTGGAGAGGTGTCTTTTCCACAGGGTCTGCGGCTCTTTGAGAAACGTTCCCTCCTTCAACATCTTGAACACCTGCAGTACGGTTTCCATCATTATTAACCGGTTGACGGTTAGCCCCAAGTAGATCATTCAACTTACTTAAGATCAGGGCGTTCTGGGAATTCTAAGCCTCCAACTGTGCATTCTGGGCATTCAATTGTTGATTCAACCCCAAAAACTACGGCGTACAATTCTGCTCAACTAACTCCAACAGTTGGAGCTGCTTGATTTGAAGGAGGAGAGGTAGCGGTATTCTCTTGAACAATGTCGGATCTTACAGAACTTCGTTTTCTCCAAGGAGCCATTATTTCCAATAAACTTCTGGTTTTAAAATAAATCCTTTCAACAACTTTTTGAGAAGCAATGGTGAGAACAACTTGAGTTCAATTCTCAATGAAAGCACCAAAAATGTTAACGCGAAAATCAGAAGCTAACACCTCAGTGTAAGTGTAGTGGATGTGAAAGCACCACCCGTTAATACGGGATTCAGAGAGAAACAGTAATTCACAAAAAATGCAGTAAAGAACACAGAGTTTATAGTGGTTCGGCGTATAATCAAGCCTACGTCCACTTTAATCCTTTCTTATTGCTGATTTGATTACAACTTGTTACAATCTCTTTCAAGTACAATTTACTTCAAAAGACAAGTAGCTAGAGAAACTTCGATGTGAGAAAGTTCTTCGAACTCATGATTGAATGTCTTGAATTTTTGTTTGATGTTGATCTAAGCGTCTTGTGTGTGCTTGGAATGTTGGAGTGTAGATTGGCTTGAAGATAGCAGAGTCTCGATGCCTTGAAGAAAATGATCCAAAAAGTCCCTTCCACGTTGGAGTTAATGCTCTATTTATAGAGGAGCTTTCATGGGTCTTAAGTCATTTACGACTTAAAGTGAGTCGTAAGCCGTGAGTTACGGTATAGGATAAGTCGTGGGTCGTTGGCGGGTTAAGGCATCAAGAGTTATGACTTAGCTAGCTCGCTTATTTCCTTTAGTACTAGCTGATATGTACTAGCGACTTAAGGAAAGCGGCGCAGTCAAAACCTCTAAGTACAAGGTCGTTACCGACTTAAGCCAGGTTATTGGTCGGCAGCGACTTAGGGGAAGGTCATAAGTCGCGTTTCCGAGATTAGGCTTAACTGGGTTGCTGTATCTACTGAGTACAATTCCTGAGTCGCGAACGAGTTAACAGGCACCAGTTCATAGTAGAAAGATAATTAAAATCTGAAACTAATAAAGGGCTACAGTAGCACTTGATAAGTGCTACGGTAGGCTGAAATGAATGTTTGAGGTTTTGATTTAAATAAATGAGCTCAGAATTTGTTTAAATTTTGGCAACTGAATATTTGATTGTAAATATAATGACTTCACTTTTAAATGGTTTAAATGAATTGTTTGATTTAAATGTAAACTATTTAAAAGGTGATTTGAAACGATAATAAATGCATGATATTTTCGAATTAAAAAAGGATAATAAATGAATGATATCTTTGAATTAAAAAAGGATAATAAATAAATGATATCTTTGAATTAAAAAGGATAATAAATGAATGATATCTTTGAAATAAAAAGGATATTTAAATGTGTAAATTTGGATTTGAATTCAAATAATGATTTATAACGAATTTTGAAAGATATGATATTTTGATATATTGAGCTTGGAAATGATTAGATCTTTATTTTGATAAAGATTTGAATTTGAAATGATACTTTATTTTTAAGTATAAACTATGATTTTTAAATTATAACTACGGGTTATAATAACGATTGGTTGTTAAAGAGATCGGGATTGGATATGGACATACTCTCTCTCGATACCGAAAACCACTTTAACAACTATGTACGCGGTGGAGTTTCCGGAATGAAATAGGATGGTGGCGACGTTCTTGAGGCATATTACGTGGACCCGACTCCTGTGAGTTGGCTTAAGGTGGCTAAAACAGGGGCGATCTTAGGCCAAAAGGGGTTGCTCCTCTGGTCGGACGCATTCCTTCGATACTAAACTTTTACTTGTGATTGATTAGATCGCCATCCTTCGATTTTTATATGGGAGTGTGTTTCGAGGTGGGAGTATGTGGCTGCTACTTTACCACCAGCCCGTGTTCGTAATTGGTATATCTACCCTGGCATTGCCTTGTGTGCCGTGTCACCTACTCTACCGAGCCTTTACTACGAGTTTGTTTTTCTCCCGTAGCACATGGAGTATTTAGGGTAGTCTCCTGATCTGGAGATACGCTGATACTGGGTGGACTATTGGGACTATTATGTATGAAGGGTGATATGGGTAGCCCGGAACGCTATTTAAAAGTAAGTTTATTTTACTGTAGACGTTATTATAATAGCGCAATATTACTGTATAGTAAATAGTTTAACGGATCCTTAGAGGATGGGCGGTCCGTGGCATCCTTTATGTTACTTGTACCTTACTACAGTTCATTTGAGTTGGTTTACATTATATAAGTATATATTGTCCTGACTCGAGTGTTTTGTGTTTTGCTTTAAGCTCGGTTCAGCTTGAGTATTCACAACTTTGGATTCTCTTTCTGGAGATGGCCTTTGATGGAGATTCTGCCTATCTATTTATATATCTATTCCTGTTTCAGCTGTTCTAGTTTATCTCATGTATTAGTGAACTTCTATGTATTTGGGATTTCTATTATGTTGTTTCAGACTGTTAGTATGTATTTGGGTCGAGACTCTGTTATAGTAGCTTCATGAACTACTATGTTATTTTTATATTCCGCTGCGAGTTATTCTGATTGTTCTGTTTATGTGATTCTCTGTATTTGATTTCATTTGCTCCAAATTTATTTACAATCTGTTATTTTGCATCATTCAAATCTGACATGTGTGGATTATTGTCGATTTGAACCATACGAAATGGCGTGTCCTTACATTTGGTATCAGATCTTTGGTTTTTGGCAAACCATTGCCTGAGGAGCAAAAACTCAGTACAGATTGGGTAGAAATACCCTAGAATGAGTGAAATCAATCTCATAATCACTTTCTTTGTTAGAGAACGTATTTTCAAAGTAGAAAATGATTTTTCAAAATGATTTTCATAACGTTTTTAAAAGATTTTTTTCAAAGATTATTTTGATATAAAATTTTTCTTGTTTTAAAAGATTTTCAAATGTTTTCCAACTTCGTTCCATTCGTATCTACCTTGTCAGATTTTACTTTCTTTACGATATTCATCCAAGTGAATTCTCTTACCTTATCTTAATTTATCTTTGGCTTGTCTTTATCTTTTTGTAAATTCATTCTTGATTTTTTCAGGATGAATGGAGGAAATGCCAGATGTAGGGGTCGTGGTATTGCCCCATCTTTTTAGCCAGTTGCTCCTGTTAGATTCACTGTTCTCTAAAAGGAATTCACTCAACTTGGTGGAACCCCATTCATTGGTTCGGAAGAGCATCATTGAGGCTCAGCAATGGTTTTAGAGTCTTGAGAGGATATTTACTGTCTTGAGATTACTGATGCCCAGAAGCATCACTTAGTAGCTTGGCAGTTGCATGAGTTTGCTCTAGATTAGTGGGAGTCTGTCACGGCTAACACCGTCGAAGCTGATATTAGTTAGGAGAAGTTTAGGTATGTTCTCGTGTTTCTTTGAATTCTGTTTTTCTATCTTTTTGGTGCTTTTCTAAGTTTATCTATCATCTTTCCAGAGTGGCTTTTGCGGCAAAATAGATGTCTAAAGCCGGGAAATCTCAGCTTTATCATGAATTTATGGATTTCAAGCAGGGTACCATGTCTTTTGCTGAGTATGAGTGGAAGTTCAACGATTTCCAAGTTCAATCCTAGCATGATTGACACTCCTCTCAAGAAGAATGAGAAGTTCATATCTGGCTCGTCTCGAGTATTATGATTGTCTCATTTCTCATGTCAATGGCACTTTCACCCAGCTTATGGTTATAGCTATCCGTTATGAGAACCCTACTTCTAAGGGTCCTGCTCCTGCTCCTTCTCCTGTTCCCAATGGTACTCCTTCATTTCAGTCTTCCTCTGCCAATTCAAGGAAGAAAAAGCCTAATTTCCAGCAGTAGAAGCAGATTTGGCTCAAGAATTCGGGTCTGGGATCTTCTTCATCTCCTCCTTCTCATAGGCAACCTGTTGACCTTTCTGCCATCACTTACTTCAGATGTGATCAAAAGGAACACCATGCCAATAGCTGTTCTACCTTAGTCGGTGCAATTGTTCCTCCTCCTCCTGATATTAAGCCTTCTGGTATATTTGCTATCTCATCTACATCTTCTCTAGGTCCTCCACCTGCTCCTAATCCTAGTGATGACCCAGGTACACTTCAGTGGAACCTTTCTTTTTCTCTGTATCATATTCATGTTTTATTTGATACTAGAGCTTTCCATTGTCTTATTTCTGTTCATTTCTGTGATAAGTTTGAGTATCTCCTTTCTCTTGAGTTTTCTTCCGTTCTTTTATGTGTTTCAAGTCCAATTGGGGCTCTTCAAACCATAATAGGATTTGTAAGCATGTGCAACTTTTCTACTGTGATCATTGCTTCAGTGGTGATCTTCATTTGACTCCTATAGTCAGATTCTATTCCGATATAAGGGTGAAGTCACTACTTTACCTCCTAAGCGGGAAATCTCATTTCGTACAGATCTATTACTGGAACTCTAGGGATGGGTTCTATAAATGGTTAGTCATGCCTTTTGGTTTGTCTAATTCTCTTTCTTTCTTTGTTGATTTGATGAATCTTGTTTTCGGCCTGTGCTAAATAAATTTTTCTAAATGCCATTGCTGGAAAGATGAAGTCCGGTTCCTTAGACATATTGTTTCTTGTAATGAAATTTTTGTTGATCTAGTCATGATCGCTGCGATCAATGGAAATCTTTCTTTCTTTTTTTTTTCTTTTCCTTGTCATTCAATTATTCTATTTTTCTACGTCTCCCGTACTTCATTCCTTTTCGGGGACGACAAGTTTTGAGTGGGGGAGAGTGTAACAACCCTATATTTTGGGATTATTTTATTGTATATTTTATTCCTTTTAAATTGTATTTCCTGATTTAAAAACTTAATTTTATTTATTAAAAAGAATAAATTTTGTTATTTAAATATAAAATTTGATTATTATGTGAATTATATTTTCAAACATGAATAAATTGAATATTTTTCTAGAAAGTGAATTTTTCGTCTATATGGTCGGACTTTGACATTTAAGTTTTAAATTTAAATACATAAACATTTGAATTTTATCTTTTATTATGGAAATAGATTAAATTTTAAGAATACTGCTTTTTGTTTCGTTGAAATCGGAGTTATATTGTGAAAGTTATGTTTTTTTTCAATATTGGGTGTAAATTGTTTTATTTAACAATATTGTTTATTTTAAATTATATAAATAATATTTTTGTTTGTCGTATCTTATTCATATTTGTATTATATGTTATGTTACATATATTTTTGTCTTTTAAATATTTTTAAAGTGATGTTTAAATTTTTCCAAAGTTCGTTGAATTTGTTTTAAATTTTTAAAGACTAGTTTGCCTTTTTAAGCTATTTTCTTAATTTAATTGTATTTAATTAAAATTTGTTTATTTATTTTATATATTTATTTTTATTCCTCGGTTTTTATCTTTATTTGTCAGCATTTTATATGTATTTAGAATTTCAAAAGAAATAAGAGAAATTTGAATGGGTTTTGGGACTCTTTATTTGCTTTAGCCTTTTTGTATTCACACCTCTTCACTTTCAAACAACACTTTAATTCAATTGCTGCCATAACTTCACTCCTTCAACCGACCACTTCTCCCTATCATTTTCACGTGAATTTTCTCTTCAACTCTGAAAAAAATTCGGCCTTCCTTCACTGTGAAAAGTTTGGTAAATTCTATTTTTCTTTTTCTTGTTTTATGCTTGAATTATATGATTTTTTCTCTTGCTCTCTTCTACTTCGGGCTCGGCCCCACCAGTCCAGCCACCTTGCCTCCTCCACCACCACCTAAGCTAGCCTCCACCACCTCCTTTCCAACCCCATAGCCAAGCTGCGCCATCCAATGGTGAAGCTCCACCTAAATCTACACATACTTCATCTAAATGCACCATAGCCGAACACACAATGCATTCACCACCTCAAACACCCACTTAGCCGCCACCTACACCACCATCTCCAGCCCCTACCTCACCTGACACCACTTCCACACCAGTACTGGATCCACTACAGACCTGGCCATGACCTGTATTGCTTTGGCCGTGACCTTATGTGGCTTAGAGACCATGTAGTTTTCCTTTGTGTTGTAGTACATGCTCACATACCTCTACACCATCATCTCTTACATGTTTGGCCTACCATTTGAGCCCAAACCAGACCCTAACACACACTTCAGCCATGCAAACCTGGCCTATGGCTGAGAATTAGTGGTAGAAAGAAAGTGTAAAGACTTTTGTTTTGTTTTATGCATTTATTCCTAACATTGTTAATCGTATTTTGGGTTGAAACTTATGTTGTTTGTATTGTCTCATTTAAATGCGTTCAAGGCAATTAATCTTTGGCTCTCTCAATCTCAAATCTTATTCATGCTATTGTGCCTCTGAAGATCTTAGTTTGTGCATTTGATCGTCGTCTTCAGCTTATACAAGTGAGTTATTCTCACCAGACAGTTTATACTTATATAACTAGCAAATCGATCACATTTGAATCTGTAAAATGCATCACCAAATTATATCAGCTATGCTATGATCATATGATGTTCAACCATGCTTAAACATCTGTTACATCATCTGTTACTATTACATTATGCTGTTTTGTTATTTATATCAGTTTATCACACTGCAAGTTCCCTTTAGATTAGAATAACCATGGGTTGAAATGATACATACTTGAACGGACTTTAGAATAGGGGAAATCATTATGGGCTGAAATAATAAGCCTGAACGATTTTCAAATTATTTCTTTTACTTGGAACTGCGGGTTTGAAATGATAAAACCCGTGTTTTCTTTTTAAATTACGGGTTGAAATGATATATTACCCGTATCCCTTTACCTAGGTTAGAAAATAAAATATAGATCCGTAGTTAAAATTTGTTTTTCTAAAATTTTTAAATATGTTTGAAATATAAATATTATAATATTTTGATTTAAAACCTAAATAAAAATGATTTTTGTAATTTATTATTAATTTTCTAAGAATTTATAAGTGAAACATATAAATGGTAAAGTTAGAAATCTGAAACGTAAGTTATTTTGGAAATTATAATTTGGTGATAATGGAATTTAAATTAAATATGAGAATATGATAAATTTATGATATTCTATATTAAAATGAATTTAAAATGATATTTTATAATATATTAATGTTTTGAATAAAATTAAAATGTTAAATGAATAGATGTTGAGTTGAATTTTGAAATGTAACTTAAATTAGAAATTTGTGAATTTTGTTTAAAAGTGAAATTTTAAGTTAAGTGACCAAAATTAAAATGAGTTATATTTGAAAATGTAAACTTAAATGTTAAGTGTCACGATCCGGAATTCACGTTAGAAAATTGACATCAAATACCTCACTTGTATTCGACTGTCAATGAGTCAAATATCGAACTCCAGTCGGATGGAGCTTATAACAACATTAGATGAATATAAAGCAGCAGAAGAAAATGAATATCATGCATCATATCACAGATACAACATCATAATAATATCTGTGATATGATGCATGATATTCATTTTGTTTCGCTGCTTTATATTCATCTAATGTTGTTATAAGCTACATCCGACTGGAGTTCGATGTTTGACTCATTGACAGTCGAAAACAAGTGAGGTATTTGATGTCAATTTTCGAACGTGGAATTCCGGATCGTGACAGTTGGTATCAGAGCTAAAGGTTGAGTAAGAAATTTATCTACGGAGTATAACACATTAGATGGCTCATTAAAGATAGGGTGAAGTATACCCTAGAAAGAGCATAATCGATTAACACCTCAAATTTTTCATAGTCTATTTCCTTTGATTGCCAATATTTCTTAAGATATCTCGTCCAAATATCTAAGCCAATTTTCTTACTAATTACAGATAGTAAGGCTGAGCGGCCGAAGAGGCAGAGTTGGGGGGAGAGGAAATGCCACAGCACCTAACCAAGTTCCCCCTACCACTGAGGCAGCTTTACCTATTCAGAATCAGCTGAATCTGGCTGACTTATACAAGAACTTCTCAAGGCTTGGGGGTTAGCCATTCACCGGCAAAGAGACGATTGTTGAGGCCCAGGCATGGATTAGATCTTGTGAGAAAATCTTTAAGGGGCTTAAGCTGCAAGACAATAAGATGCGTCTCATAGCTACTTGGCAATTTCAGGATGAAGCTTCAGCATGGTGGGAGACAATCACTATTGATGAGCTTAGGGATGAGTTCACTTGGGGCAGATTCAAGGAAGTATTTGAGAAGCGCTATATGCCATCAGCCAGGATTTCTTGTATGTACCAGGAGTTCATGGACTTAAAGCAAGGAAGTTTGTCATTCGAGGAGTATCTCAACAAATTCAATGAATTGTCTCGCTTTGCTCCAGAATTAGTGAACACACCTTTGAAGAAGAATGAGAGATTCATTCGTGGGATGAATAAAAAGTTCCACGAAAGGATGACTGGCCACGTCAAAGAATCCTTCTCAGATTTGCTTGATATGGTATACCGTTATGCTACACTAGATATGCAAGAAGCACCAAGGGAGAAAGGAAACTCAAGCAATCAGAATTGGAAGAAGAGGAAATTCGGAGGCAAGAAACCATGGCAAGGCAAGGAGAGAAAGAAGAGAAACCAAGGGAGCACAACAGAGAATGTCACTTGCTATAATTGCTTGGAGAAAGGACACTATTCTAACAGTTGCAGGAAGCCAAAAAGAGATCAATCCTCTCAAACAAAGCCCAGAAAGTGCTATTATCGTCAGAAGGTGGGACATGAAGTAAAAGACTGCCCAACTATGAAGCAAGCCCAGACAGCTAAAGTTTACTCAGTCAAATACAATCCTACATCTTCCAAAACGGAAAAGGGAAAGGGAGTTCTGGAAGGTAATCTTACCATTTATGATAGCATTGTTAGAGTTCTTTTTGATATTGGCGCTACACACAGTTTTATCTCTCAACAAGCTATTAATGAATTGAATATTGAACCTGATTTTGTTGATGAGCCTATATGCGTAAGGAATCCAGTTGGAGATCCCGCAAACCTCTGTCTTCGATGTAGAGATGTTCCTATCTCATATTCATACCATCAATTCCCTATTAGTCCTTTTGTTCTAGACTTCAACGAGTTTGAAGTCTTACTCGGAATGGATTGGCTAGCAAAATATGAAGCCAAATTGGATTGCAATAATTGGTTGATTTCAATCAAAACCGAATTTGGGGATTTCATCGAAATTTCTTGTAAGGACCCTGGTCCTAAAAGGGAAGGGTTGATGTATAATTTGGGTTATCCTGAACCCTGCTTGGAGTCCATTCTTATTGTTAGTGATTTTCCAAATGTATTTGAAGAAGTGAAATATCTACCTCCTCACCGAGAAATAGAATTCAGAATCGACCTTATGCCGAATGCTCGTCCTGTCGTTCATGCAAGTCGCAGGATGGCACTTGGGGAAAGGGTTGAATTAGTCGAGCAAACTAGAGATTTACTAGAAAAAGGGTTGATTCGACCCAGTGTTTCTGAATGGGGCTCAGCCGTCATATTTGTTGCTAAGTCATACGGATCTTTGAGGTTGTGCGTGGATTACCGCGATCTCAATAAGCAGACCCTTAAGAATAAATTTCCACTGCCCAAAATTGATGATTTATTTGATCAGTTGCACGGCGCTTGTTTCTTTTCGAAGATGGATCTAGCTCAAGGGTTCCATCAATTACGAATCATCGAAGACTGTGTTCATTTGACAGCTTTCAGGGGTCCCAATATGTTCTACAAATGGTTATCATGCCTTTCGGGCTAACCAATGCCCCAGCATACTTTGTGGACCTTATGACTCGTGTGTTTCAGGATGTATTGAATAAATTTATGCTTGTATTCATTGATGATATTTTGGTCTATTCCAAGACCGAAGAGGAGCATGCCAAACACCTTAGAATTATCTTGGAGATATTGAGGAGAAACATTCTATATGCCAAATTTTCCAATTGCCACTTTTGGGTCAAAGAAGTCAAATTTCTTGGCCTTATTTTTAATGATGAAGGAATTTATGTTGATCCTAGCAAAATTTTTGCCATTCTTGATTGGAGGAGACCTACTACCCCAAAGGATGTTCGAAGCTTTTTGGGCCTAGCGGGTTATTATCGGAAGTTTGTTCAGGACTTCTCGAAGTTAGCTAGTCCTTCGACCAAGCTAACAATGAACAATGCAAAGTTTATTTGGACTCCAAAATGTGAAGAAGCTTTTGAGGAATTGAATAAGAGATTAACCACCGCTCCTGTTCTCGCTATTATCAACGGGAACCAGGGATTAACTGTTTATACCGATGCTTACGGTGAAGGCTTGGGTGTAGTATTGATGCAGAACAGGAAGGTGATTGCATACGCATGTAGACAATTACGTCCTCATGAAAGAAACTATCCGACCCATGATTTGGAGCTTCTAGCTGTTACCTTCGCTTTAAAATTATGGCGACATTATCTTCTGGGTAAGCATCTTTTCAACTTCTTAATAATCTACAAATTTAATTTAATTTAACTTAACAAATATACTTATCGAACTCTCTTTATTTCTAGGTGAAAATTTCGAATTATTCACCGATCTCAAATCTTTGAAATATCTCTTCACCCAAAAAGATTTGAATTTGCGACAACAGCGTTGGATGGAATTTCTGGCATCCTATGACCTAGATATTCTATATACACCCGGAAAAGCCAATGTGGTTGCGGATGCCTTGAGTAGAAAGCATGCTATTCTTGCTCACCATGTTGTCGCTCCTATTCTTCTTAAGAGGACCGCGAGCAAGTAGTATGAAGATGTTTTTCTTCGGGGAATTTATAAAAGAATATGCCAAGAGGAGGACACTAGTTTTGAGATGGATAGTAGAGGAGTTGTAAGAATGAAAGAAAGAATATGTGTTCTAGACTTCCCTGATCTGAAACGTGAAGTTCTAGACGAATGTCACAAATCTAAGCTTTGCATCCATCCTGGAGTTAGCAAGATGTATAGAGATATCAAAAGAAATTTCTGGTGGAAGACGATGAAGAGGGATATATCTATTTATGCAAGTCGCTGCGCTACTTGCCAACAAATCAAGAGCGACCAAAAGAAGATGGCGGGTCTGCCTCGCACTCGAAAGGGCAATGAAGCGATTTGGGTCATCGTAGATCATTTGATTAAGTCAGCCCACCTCTTGCCAATAAAAGCTACCCGCATGGCTTCAAGTTTAGCTAATTTGTATGTGAAAGAAATTGTCCGTCACCATGGCATTCCTAGCAGCATAGTGAGTGTCGTGACCCGATCTTCACTATTAGATTTTGGGAAGGTTTCAAGACGTATTAGGAAGTAAGCTGCATTTCAGTACTGCTTATCACCCACAGTCTGATGGGCAGACAGAAAGGATCAATCGAATCTTAGAGGACGTATCGCGAGCTTGTATACTCGATTTTGGTGGTTCTTGGGAGGACCATTTGCATCTGGTCGAGTTCTCCTATAACAACAGCTATCAGGCCAGTATCGAGATGGGTCCCTTTGAGGCTTTATATGGTCGACCGTGTCAATCACCGGCATGCTGGATTGAGGCAGGTGGTAGACTCATTCTTAGACCGGACATGATTAAAGAAGCCATCGAGAAAGTTGACTTTATTCGGAAGAAATTGAAGACAGCTCAGAGTCGTCAAAAGAGCTATTATGATCGTAGAAGACGGGATTTGGAATTCCAGGTTGGAGACTCTGTTTTTCTTAAAGTATCTCTTATGAGAGGTTACTGAGATTTGGGAAGACCGGCAAGCTAGCACCACGATATATCAGTCCTTTTCCTATTCTGGAGATGATTGGTTCTCTAGCCTACCGTGTGCAGTTGCCTAGCTGGTTATCGGGTGTGCATAATGCATTCCACATTTCTAGCCTTCGGAAGTATGTGCACGATCCGGAAAGTATTATTGAAGAAGCTGCCCAACAAGATCTCGACATCACTCCCAATCTAACCGTTAAAAGAGAATCGATAAAGATTGTGGATCGTGAGGAGAAGCAATTAAGGAACAAAGTTGTAAAGCTTGTTAAAGTTCAGTGGAGTGGCGATCCAAAGGACTGCACTTGGGAAACTGAAGATAATATGCAGAAATCTTATCCCAAATGCAGAGTGGATTTCTCGGCTTAGCCGGTAAGCCATTTCCTTATTCTTTTTGAATTCGTATATTCTTCGTTTGTTTATTTTATCTCTCTTTTTCAATTTCGAGGACGAAATTTCCTAAGGAGGGGGTATTTGTAACATCCCAATTTTTTTTAATTAAAATAAATAATATATTTTAAACTGTTGATGTTTAACTTGAGAATAAATTGGAAGGAAAATCTAAAACAAATAAAATTAGTGGAAATAATATATGGAATAAATTCTAATTTTATGTTGAGTTGAAAATATTGAAATATTAAATGTTTTAACAGTCATTTGGATTTAAAATGTTTATATTTCAAGTTTAAAAATTTAAGTCTGAATTTGAATTTGGAATAAATGTTTTAAATTTAGTATCATTAAAAATCATTGAGAAATAAAGTATACAATAGTCAAAAACAACTTTTCTTTTAACATTGTACATATGCATATATATACAAATGAATAAAATTATATATAGTGGTTTATAAAAGTATATATAACATAGAAAATAAATTCTATAAATCTTTCTTTGGCTTTGTAAACATCAAAAGGCTGAAACATACATTCACAATAAAGTTAAATAATTAACAAAATCTAGGGCTTAAGATATCTCCTTACAAATGGCATAAACCATCATTGCCTAAATAAAATGTTCAAATAAAAAATTCAGGAAAACTCTTCACCTTCCAAATTTGAATTTTTAAATCCCCTAACACCTGATGTTCAGTAATCAAAAGATCTTTGAAATTTCTACTTCAACATTCAAGAAGAAAAGTTCAGAAAAAGAAAAAAATAAAAGAGAAAAAAAAAAGAAACCGTCTTCTTCAATTTCAAAGTAAAACCTGAAGTGTTTCAAACAGTATTGTGATACTTTCAGGTAAGTTTTGTTTTAAAGTTTATGGTTTATGAAATTTTGATTTTTTAATCAAGTTTCAACAATCAATTTAAAACTTAAACTGCAGATTTGCAAAGGGGAAGCTTCTGGTTTTAAGGCAGTGCAGTTTTTCTTTCTGGAAATAAAATTTAAAAAGGCAAGTAACTTTTATTTATTTATTTTGAATTTTAAGTTGTAATTCCTAATGAAGCAAGAGTTTAATACAACAATATCTAATTTTATTACAGGAAGAATCAAGGATTAGCTTTAATCTATTTATTTTTTTGGTTTCAAGTTTCTGAAAAAAAGGTTTTCTCTGCTATAAATCTTAAATGTAAGTACAATGGAAACCCCTGTTATTGATAATTTAAATCCATGAATACAAAAAATAATCATAGATGTGTACCCATTAATTTCAGATCTAAAACCTCAATAGAATTAAAGTAGAAAAGAAGGGAAGTTGCAGCCCTCACCTCTCTGTTTGAATCTGTCAGTAAACTCTGGAAAAACAGGTGAGTAAACCCTGTTTTCTTTTTATCACAGTTGCTTTGTGTATGTCTGGGTGATGTAGGAAACTTAAACTTTGTTTGTATGCAAGAGATTTGGATGTATGGTTGAATGCTTGGCTTGTCATGTTGATCTTGCAAAAAAATATTAGCCACTGTTTTAGTTTCAGGAAAAAAATATAAACAAAAAGTGAAAACCTGTAAAATCCATTTTCTTTTTCCCCCTGTCTCTATTTAATTTGAATGATTAACTAAGGTTAGCATGCATTTTTGTTTCAGTAAACAAGATGGATTTTGTTCAAACTTGCACTAATTTTATTTTATTTTGAAATAAATCAAAGCAAAGTAGTTTTCCTGGAAACTGTGAAACTCAATTTCATATAGCCTTCTTTTTGCAAGAATAAAACATATCAAAATCTAATTCAATCTTTCTCTTCCTTATTCCTTCTAAAAATGAATTCTAATAAGTTGAAGTTGTGTTTGGACTTGCACCATGCTTCAGAAACAAATTGAAATAGGTTGTAGTCTTACTGGAAACTTTGGAAGAAAAAAAAAGAAATTTGTTGTCAAGCTTAAACTCTGGTTACAGAATGAAACACATCCAAATACAATATTCTTTTTCCCTCCTTGCTCCAGAAACATGTTAGAAATTTAGATAAAATGATTGTTTAAACTTGTATTTCATCTAAATAATTAATTAAAGCAAATAAAAACAGGTTTTATCTTCACTGGAAGATGTAAACACGGTCACAACTCAAAATAGGTGAAAATTCGAACCTCATGGATTTGAATTTCAGTAACACCATTTGAATCACCATCAGAAATAATGATTTTAGAAAAAAAAATCATTGCATATTGCTCAGGAAAATGGGAGTTGATCGGAAAATAAAGTTTTACCAAAATCTGATGATCTAAGGAGTTATAGGCCTCGAATTCGCTGTCGTAGAAGGTTTGGGGGTTCGTGATTTCCAGAAAAATACTAGATTAAATTATAGATTCGTAAATCTTGGATTCAAGAGTAAACTAGGGTTTAAGAACTCCTATCTATTCACTTTGGATGCAGCGGTGCCGTGTCTCCTAGGGATGATCGGAATGCGTGTCATGGGGTCAAATGGATGTGTCGCACGACGTGGAAGCTGGGGGCAAAGGCTGGTGGCCGATGGTGGCCTGGGGAGGCGGCGCGAGGCGAGTACGTGTCGGCGTGCTTGATGTTTTTTTGGGTTCTGTTGCTTGATTTTGATTTGAGGGGAGATGGGGCACTGCGATGGATGGAGATGGTTGCTGAGTTGGGGGCTGATGTGCGGCGATGTTCGCCAGTGGTTGGAATCGCCTCCGGTGCCGGTGCACGTGCACGGGGCTATGGGGTGCGTCAGTGTGATGGGTTGGAAAGGACCGAGGGGTAACTCGAAGAGCAGCAAGGGGAAATCGCGTGGAAACTCGAAGAGAGACTTGAGTGGTTTTAGCGTTCATCGTGTCGTTTTTAAAACCTTAAGAAAATTCGAAAATTTTTTGCAACACGGGTCACTCAGGGGGAAAACCCGAAGTTAAGGAACAATTGTCCTGAATAAACTAATGATGCTTGTAAATAGAATATGAGACAAATGGCAATTAGAATTCATGAAATTTAAGAACATTTTAAAATTAATAAAAGTTTGTTTAAAAGTTAGCTTAATGACAAATTCGAAAGTAAAACAAATATCCAAATGTAACTTCAAAAACAAATTTATCTTGAAACCGTAATTAACAATTAATGTTTTATAAACAAATAATTTATTAATTTAAAGGATAGCCAATGAATAAAGGTAACTAAACTTAATTAGTTAACCACCAAAAAAAAAATATTAAAACAATAAACTAAAGAATAGTCAATTAGTCAAGCCAATTAAATCATTTCATAACAAAAATTAAATTAACATTAATTTAAAATGATTAATAAAGACAATTGTATGGCCAATTCACTTTAATCACAATCACTTGAATCAACAATGATTGACCATCATCAAATACTATATACTGGATTCATATTTTTGCTGAGACGCTGTGATTGCTTTGTGATGAACTGTGATTTATGATTTGTTCCTATATGTTTGTGAAACCCCTTTTTGCCCGTAAAACCGCATTTAAACTTCGATGCGACAGGGAGTCGGATTTCAATTTGTTATCCGAAACCCACATCGAACCCTGAATGTGAACCTTTGTGATTGATACACCCACATGTTTTAAATTTGAGCGCTCACTATTCGGATTAGCCGGGAGACGACCTTTGTGTCATATAACCCATTCCGAATAGTGATTGGATGAATGGATTGCATTTGAAGGTTGGCGGTAAAGATCGGGTGTCTTCGAAAACAATAGGATAACCTATCGATGGTCTCTGCACGGAGTTGCTCCGGTATAAGGATTCCCTAAGTGATGGGAACTCCGATCGTGATTGTGGACGCCCGGATTTGCAAGGGCTTCTTCCTTTATTGGACGAAGTGCCTTCGATTCTGTTCGAACCCAAAACAGACTTGTATGGTCGTGTGTCTAACACTATGCTTTGGGATATAAAGCCGATTTCTTTCAAATACATATCTGTTGATGGCGGAGAATTTATTCTCTTAGCTTAACACCCTTCTCTGAGACGTACGAGCTCAGAGGTTATGTAGTTGAAGGTTATCAGCAATATACTCCCAATTTGGTAGTGTGGCATGCTAAGTGCTGCTGTATAGTGATTGTCATTTGTTGATCATTTGTGATCAAAGCATGGCTTTCGTGTAAAGCGTAGCTTTGTGGACGAGACCTCGTCGGACCTCACACCCTAGAAATGGTCGAAACATGAAAGATGCGGCAAGGTTACGAGGGTCGCGCCCTTTAGGTTATGTCATTTCCTTATGGAAAAAGGCAGTATCATGTTATGAAGCCCAGATACTCACCTATGTGATTGCTTCAATCGCATTATTCTGTGTGGTTGTTGCTTTGTGATGGAGGGCCTCGTATAAAGGTGCCAAAGGACTGGGGAGTGGCATACTCGAGTAATAGTTACGTAGTTACAGAGGTAACTCGGCCTTGTGTTGGCAGAGAGCCAGGTAGGTTCTCGGGACATCCCGCCAGAGGCGTAACCATGTGGCATAGGAAGTTCCTTAGCCTGACTATTTGTTTGAAATCCAATTCCCAATACGAACCCCGTACGGTTTTAGTTGTATTACCTTCCATTTACTTATGGTGGTCACCACTGTTTAGATGGTAGCTATAGTAGGCATAATTCGGAATGTCTATGCCGGTTAGGATTGATATTCTACTTTTGAAATGGCTTCCTACACTATGCACTAGTAATAATATCAAAGAATTTTCCCGTATCAAGCACATTTGACTATCATAAGAAGAAATCTCCTCCAATTATGCGATTGCATTGTGTGCATGGCGGGAGGTCTTATGGTAGTTTCATTTTCCAAAATCATTCCAATTTTCTTGTAAAAATCTGTTTTATTTGTGTTAACGCTTGAAATCGAACGCTAACACCCCGATGTATATAGAGATTGAGCGAAAGCACCACCCGTCAACACGGGAACAAAAAACAAGTAGAAAAGTTACAGAGAAAGAAGAAAAGACAACAGTTTTTATAGTGGTTCGGCTTCAGGTAAGCCTACGTCCACTTTAATCCTCTTTATTACTGAATCGCTTACAACTTTACAACAATCTTCAATTACAATACTGTTGAGACAAACAACTAGAACTTCGACGTGGAAGAATTCTTTGAATCCATGTTGAATGCTTTAGATTCCCTCTTGAAGTTTGTTGAAATGCCTTTCGTATTTGAAGTGTCGAGTGAGTCGAGAATTCAGCAGAGTATCGTTGTTCCTAAATGAGCAAAAAGATCCCCTCCATGCTTGAGGTTGGTTGGTATTTATAGGGAAATTTCCCCCTTGGGTCGTAAGTCCTGACCGACCTATGGTAGGTCGTGGCCGACTTATCTGGCCAAACCCCGTGGTTTCACAATGGTTCACTTGTACAAGTCCTAAGTTCCCCACGAGTCAACACAACCTTGTATAAGTAATACGGCATCGGACTTATATTCAGTAGTTTTAGGTTGTGGACGACTCAAGCTAGGTCGCAAGTCGTGTACGAGTTAACTGGTAAGTCCTGAATCATGTACGAGTTAAGAGGTCACTGTGCCAAGTAGTTGCATCGTACTTGTCTTCCTTTGCCTGGGTCGTGTACGACCTATCATAGGCCGTAGGTCGGTTGCGACTCAAGTATAGTTCATGATCATGTCCCTGTCCTGAGCAGTTAGGGCGGCAAACTCCCTGGATAGTTAGACCGGCTTCTATCTTAGGCCAGCACTCACGTTAGGTCGGTAGCTTTCTTAGGTCGGTAGCTATCTTAGGTCGGTAGCTTTCTTAGGTCGGTAGCTCTCTTAGAGCTTAGGCAGTTAGATTGACATCCATGTTAGGTCGGCAACCTCTTGGGTCGGTAACTTTTAAGTCGCTGAGCCATGGCCGGGGCGGGGTTAACTTTTGCCCCTCGAAGTACACGCCTAATGGTTAGGTCGTGTGCTTTGATATCCTCTAACCCGTCCACTCTCTAAGTCGGTAGGTCATGTACGACTTAAAAGTTAGGTCACACGCCGCTTCAGTTCTCACCGCTGCAAGGTATAAGTGACACATCTTCTCCTTCCTCATCATTCAATTCTGCCATTAAAATTTCCCTAAGCTCTCAAAGGCGATTTTGTTCCATCAATCACCGATAACCTTTGCTATTCATCGCGTAAGTGAATCTTCCTCTTCCTCGATCATAGGTTACTGTTGGTTCATGAACTCTGTCACTCACACTTAAACCGCCTCCCTGTATAATGCTTCATCATGAATTCCGTTACATCTATAGTCGGTGAAGCTTAGGTTGCTCGATTTGGCTTTAAATGACCGGTGAAACGATGAAGATGTTTTACTGCTTTAGGCTACTTGGTTTTGATTCGCGCAAGGGTGGCAAAGCATTGAATTTGTGATGATTTCAAACTGTTTTATTGGATGATCCGATATCATGAATGAAATGAAGGCCATCGTTGATGGAGCTACTATCGGGTTAACGTGTTGAGTGGAGTGAGATATCGATTTGGACGCAACCCAGTGATTTCGGGTGACCTAACTTTTGGCCGACCTAATTTGATACGATCTAACCCTTAGATTGTGGCCGAACTAGCACTTGGAGAAATCGACCGACTTAACCCTTAAATCGTGGCCGAACTAGCACTTGGGGAAACTTTGCACCACTTTTTTGAACCAGAGCCTTTCTCCTTACTACCCCTTACGACTTAAAGAACCGCCGACTTAAAGAATCAGAAACTTAATCTTAACTCGTGAAAGATTCCTTGGGTCGCAGCCGAGTTAACACTTGGATGCCCAACTTGAATTCTCACTTAAAAGCATAATTCCAATTTGAACACTTAACTTGATCTGCTGGACTGAATTGCTTAAATCTCTGATTGTTTTAACTTTGTTGCTTTATTTCACAGACCACATTAACTTATAGGCTAACAACCTGATGAAAACAACAATCACAGAAAACCAAGGCGAATATACTGCCATTGACTGCCCACATCAAATGACAGATTAGTCGACATAGAGTAATCAACTTAAACACACTGTATGAAATGTTGTGAACCAATCAACTAAAGTGAAATATCAATGCAAAGCATCACTGTCTTGAACTGATTTGTTTGCATCTACATTTCACTTTCATATTTAAAGCAACAAACCCTGGACTTTATAACTGACAAATGCTCGCTAGTTTTTATTCCAGTTATATTCGCTTATTGTTTTGTTGATTTTACACAACACTTCACACATTTTAGGAAACATGCACCTTCATGTTTGAATATCCAGTTGTTTGTGTAGAATGACTGCCCACCAAGAAGAAGAAGTGGTAGCTCAAGCGGGAGAGACCTTTCAGACAGCTGTTCTCATAGAGAATCCTCCAGAGAGAACTTCGACTATCCTAACTCCAAGAGCGTTTATTCAACTACGTACTCAATTTGGTTTTGCTGAAAATGATGCCCTACTTCCCGGGCCAAATGATACAGCCGACAGTCCTCCCCTGGTTTTGTCGCAGTTAATCGTCAAATGTGCCTAAGCGGGGCGATTCCTCCCTTTAATGACTTCCTTCGAACCCTTCTCCTTCGGTTGACAAACTCTCCATTCCAACTTCACCCTAATGGTTACGCCATCTTGATGGGGTTGTGTGTATTGTTTAGGAGAACCCTTGACCGTTTGCCAAGTTTTGAAGAAATTCGCTACTTATGCTCGTTTGCAAAGAGCAAAGACCATCCTTCCCTTATGTTATCCCGCTTTTTGGCAAAGCCGTGATACCAAAAGATTGGCCAAAAACAAAGGACAGTTCGTCTCAGAGATTGGTTGCACTTCTCTTCGCTATGGATATCGATGAATTTTGTCCGAGCCCGGATCGGGCCGCAATTGATAGGGCATGACAAGAAAGACCATAGAAGCCAGCATTTCAAATTTCAAGTCAATCCGAGGTCGTACGCTCAAGTTATGATGGATTCAAGTTGAGAAGGTGCACATTGCTCGGTTCGAACCCATCATGTTCGAACCCATCATATTCGAACCCATCGTGTTCGAAACCATCTATTTCGAGCCCATCATATTCGAACCCATAGGAAGAGGCGACATTCGAATCCATCTAAGGAACTCCCTACTTCGAATCCATCACAAATTCGAGTCCTTCCTATGCTCCGAATCCACCACAGCTTCGAATCCATTAATAGCTTCGAACCCATCACAACCTCGACTCCATCGCTCACCTTCGAATCCATCCATCATCTTCGACTCCATCACTCACCTTCGACTCCATCGACTTCAACAACTTCGAATCGATCCAGGGCGCATTTGGATCGATTCGAACGAATCCACTCCATCGATTCGAAGACGACCTTCGAATCCAACAAAGCGGCTAAGCTAGCACGAACGTGGATCGGCTCGAAGACAGGCGCGCCCCAATCGATTCGAAGTATTCGCTTCGGCCATGCATCGATTCGAACGAATCGATTCCATCGATTCGAACCAAACAGCATGCCGAACACCCAATTTCGAACCGATCATATCCCAATCTACTGATCCAAATCCCATGAAATTTTTACAGAAGTTTGTCTACATGATGAAGAACGTCCACGCCAAGTTTCATCGCAATTGGACAATTTTTTGATCGATTCGAAGTTCACTTCGAATCGATCCCAAACTGGGCACGCACTTCAAGAACGCGGGCCTGTGGGCCCCCCGTCACGTGCCAAGCAGCCTCTCCATGATTTAGGCGGGATTTTGGCCTTCCACACCTATAAATAGAGCCCCTGGTCATTCAGAGAAGGGGTCGGAGAATTTGGGGAAGAAGAACAAGTCTAAACGCTGTCAGAATCACTCCATGCTGTCTCAATTGCTGTCAATTTGGAATTTAAGTCCATTTCCTGATGTAATTTGCTGAAAAGCACTTGTAACCTTCAAGTATTAAGAAATAAAGTGAAAAAACTTCATAGTGGACGTAGGCGCATAGCCGAACCACTCTAAATCCTTGTCTTCTGCGCAATTTATTTTTCTGTGACTTGGAGTTTTTGTTAGATAGTCCCTATTTCCAATTCAAGTTCTTTATTTACTATCTCTTCAAAAACTTCCGAAGGGTGTTTGCCCATTTTTGGTGCAAACATTTTGGTGCTTTCACTGAGAAAAAGAACCAGTTCTTTCTCCCGCTCCGTGGATCTATCTTCGATACCGGATTGCACAAATCTAAGAGGGAGATCCAGACTTCAAATTCAGATTCCATCCATTCTTTTCAGGTTTGCTCAAAATCTAGGATAGGAATCCAACCTTCAGGATGGTTAGTACGAGAACCACTTACAACGTTGGTAACCAAGAAGGTCAGGATAGGCAGAATCCCGCACAGCTACAGTCAGCCAATCAGGATGCCGTTGGGCAAGCGGATCAGTCGGGTCCGGTTACAAGACAGGAGTTCCAAACATTACTGCAGGAATTAACTAAAAGCCGACAGCAGCTAACTGAGCAGCTACATGTCAATGCTGAATTGGCTAACCAACTAAACCACCAAGGGCGAAGGAGATCAAAAAGGGACCACGCTCCGCATTCTTCCACGGAAAGCTCTGCCTCATCCGACTATGACGGCAGATCTACGCGCCCCAGGCTAGACGGAAGTCATGCGCATGCTTCTGGCCTCCGGCAGACATTGACTGTTGGGCAAATAAGAGTTGGCCCCTCTGCCAGTTTTCATACCGGACCCTCCTCTCGAGGAGGCACTGTTCCACAGCACACCGCAGATAACCAAGCCACCGCAGTTGGCACAGGAGTTGACACCCGAAATCACTCCAGTCCAAACTACCACCTACAGGAACATGTCACAGGACCGAATATCCCAGAAGATGTCGAGCCAAGGAGGCGAGATTCGGATCGTCGACAGCGCCCGATCCCACCTCGCACTGTGGAGTCCGACCACACTTTGGCTCGACACCCTTCGAATACAGCAACACCTGATCTCTCAGCTATGGTCCGCCAAATGGTTCGCGAAAGTCATGGTTTGACAAATGACGATTGGGGGATCTCTCGAAGTCACACCCCGTTCACCGATGACATATTATATGCTGAGCCTCCCCGGCGATTCAGAATGCCAGCTTTGCCCATGTATGAAGGAAACTCCGACCCTAGCCAGCATATTCTAAAGTACGAGTAGTCAATGACTGCTGCAAGAGCCGATGATGCAGTAAAGTGCCGTAGTTTTCCTATTTCCTTGGGGGGGATTGCGACAATGTGGTTTACACGATTACCACCACGGTCTATCTCCTCGTTTGACCAGTTGGCAACCAAGTTTATCGAACAATTCCGTACGCACATCGCCAGGCCTAAAGACGTAAACACTTTATCTAGTGTCACTCAAGTTCCTGGGGAAACACTCAGGCGATACCTGGAAAGATTCAACGCCGCCTGCGCAGAAATCACTAACCCCAATGATAATTCAATCTTGATGGCTCTTACTAAGGGGATTGACCCCGACTCTGATTTTGGAAACTGGCTAGCTGGAAAACCTCCCGCGTCGTTGGATCGTTTCTATTCCAAAGCCGCCCAATTCCTAAGGCGTGAGGATGCGAAACAATCTAGGAAGCAGGACGATGCAAGGCCCAACAAGGAGGGGGTTCAAAGCAATGTGGCGGTTAAACAGTCAGGAGAGGGCTCAGGAAGGGTGCAGTTGAATATTCAGAACAAGCAAACCCAGCCAAGGAATGGCGATAATAGGAATAAGAAGCAGGATCAGAACCGTGGCCCCCGACGTAGGGCGCAAATGTTTGAAAACTATACACCACTGAATACGACGTTGGAAAACGTATATCTACAAACCTGTAATGCAATGCAATATAAGAAGCCGACTCCGAAATTATCATCGGAGAAACAGATTCAAACGGGGAAGTTTTGTAGATTTCACGAAAGCTATGGACACAACACCAATGACTGCAGGCATCTGCAAGACCTTATTGAAAAACTAATCAGAGAGAGGAAGTTGGATCAATTTGTGCGAGCACCACAAACCGGTGGTGTGGGCCCGTCAAACCAAAATCGTGCACAGAACCAAGAAAAACAGGAAGAGCCCGCCCGTACAAGCGGAAGGTTGGTCATAAATACAGTCAGTGGTGGCCCTCATCCAGCGGATCGAAGTTGGAGGGAAATGGAATCATACGCCAATTCGATCAGGCACGTAAGTTTTGAAAGCTGTAGTACACTTGATGAAGGGGCTCCGGCTAAACAACAGAAGACGATGAGGGATGATATCATCTTTAGAAACCGAGATGCTGACAAAGTCGAAGCCCCGACCATAGACCCACTGGTCATATCCGCACAAGTTGGTCCTGCTTGGATGAAGAGGATCCTGGTAGACAGTGGAAGCTCAGTAAACATCTTGTTTAAAGGGGCATATGATCAGATGATGATGGAAGCTAAAGATCTAAAGCCTTGTCAATATAGGATCCACGGCTTCGATGGAAGTGCTAATATACCCACCGGGATGGTGGAATTGCCAGTAGAATTGGGAAACGGAGAACGCCGTAGAGTCCGAATGTTACAGTTTGTTGTCCTGGATATCCATTCACCCTATAATGCCTTTTTGGGCCGACCAGCCCTTGCAGAATTTAGGGCAGCAATTGCCCCGTGGTGTTTGACTCTAAAGTTCCCTACTGACCACGGGATTGGGGTCATTCAAGGGGACCAGGCTGCTGGGAGAGCCTGTTATGTTGCTGAACTACGAGAAGCGCAAAGGAAGGAGAAAGGAAAGGGCGTGGGGGAATCTCTCCGCGTCCGCTTTGCCGACGATTGACAATTAGCGCCTGGGCCTCGGCCCGGGCACCACGACCAATTCCAGAAGGATCTTGACCCTCGAGACACTTAAGATAATGATGAATCCAAAGAAAATCAAGCTTCTCCAGACGAGTTGACGATCGATGTTCCAATTGATGACAATAACGATTCGAAAATATTGAAAATTGGGTCTCAGCTAAACCTACAAGCACAACAGGAATTGGTCGAATTTCTCCAAGAGAATCTAGACGTATTCGCCTGGACGCACTCCGATATGTGTGGAATCTCGTCGAACATCGCGAGCCATACCTTAAATATTGACCCGCGATACATCCCGGTCAAGCAAAAGAGACGCGGTATGGATCCAGAGAGATCTGCCGCCCTCAAAGAAGAAGTCGATAAGTTGAAGGCGAATGGGTTTATCCGAGATGCTTTATACTCGGAATGGGTACCCAATCCTGTACTTGTCCGCAAACTGAATGGAAAATGGAGAACGTGCGTCGACTACTCTGACTTAAATAAGGCTTGTCCAAAAGACAGTTTTCCACTTCCTCGAATCGATCAACTTGTGGATTCGACGGCCGGACACGAATTATTGTCTTTCATGGATGCTTACTCTGGGTACAATCAGATACCCATGCATGTGCCCAATCGAGAACATACAAGCTTCGTAACTGACCTAGGACTTTACTGCTACATGGTCATGCCTTTTGGTTTAAAGAATGCCGGAGCAACTTAACAACGGTTAGTCAACCGGATGTTTGCCGATCAGATCGGGAAAACCATGGAGGTTTATGTGGATGACATGTTGGTAAAATCACGATACTCCATTGATCATGTCAAGGACTTGGAGTCAATGTTCAATGTCCTCCGAAAATATGGGATGAAGCTAAATCCGTTAAAATGTCATTTTGGGGTTGCTTCCGGAAAGTTCCTTGGATTCATCGTCAACGCCCGGGGAATAGAGGCCAACCCCGAGAAGATCTGGGCAATTAGGAATCTTCAAACCCCGAGGACCATAAAACAGGTTCAGAGTCTCAACGGAAAGGTTGTAGCGCTGAGCAGGTTCATCTCGAAATCAACGGATAAATGCATACCCTTTTTCGATCTGATCCGAAAAGGGAAACGAAACTTCGAATGGACTACGGAATGTGAGGGCGCGTTTCGATCGCTAATCCAGCATCTTTCCACACCACCGATTCTTTCAAAACCTGTTGATCACGAGCAATTATACCTTTATCTGGCTGTATCTGAAAACGCTGTTAGTGCTGCATTGGTTCGAGAGGAAGACCGAACACAAAAACCAGTCTATTACGTCAGTAAACGATTAACCGGGGCCGAGAGAAATTATCCAAGGCTAGAAAAGTTGGCATACTGCCTAGTTATCGCCTCGAGGAAGCTCCGTCCATATTTTCAGGCTCACCCTATCATTGTATACACCGACCAACCGTTACGACAGGTCCTCACACGACCTGGGACGTCTGGCCGGTTACTAAAGTGGAACATTGAGCTGAGTCAATTCGACATCGCATATGTTCCAAGGAGAGCCATAAACGGTCAAGTCTTAGCAGATTTCATTGCCGAATTCACTGTTACTGAAGACTTACCCGAAACTAGTGACTCCCCCGAAGATATATGGAAACTATACACTGATGGCGCATCCAACGATCGATGCTCGGGCGCAGGGATTGTGCTTGAGACCCCCGAGGGCCGATCCATCTGCTACGCCTTAAAGTTTGATTTCCGGGCAACCAACAACGAAGCTGAATACGAAGCCTTGCTCACCGGGTTGAAGTTGGCCCGAGACCTGAAAATTATCGCTGTGGAAATCTACTGCGATTCCCAGTTGGTGGTATGTCAAGTTCGGGGTGAATATCAGGCCAAGGATCGAAGGCTAGCCGCTTATCTAGCCCGGGTCCGAGCAATACTGGATCAGTTTGATTATTATACCATTTTCTACATACCCCGAGAGCACAATCAGAAAGCCGATTCATTGGCAAAGCTGGCAAGTACAGACGAAGCTCAACACTTGGGACTCGTCCCTGTCGAGACATTATCCTCTCCGAGCATTGATCGAACGGAGAATGAATCCACATTAGAAGCTACCACCGAGAAGGAATCATGGATGACTCCCTACCAAGATTATATTAAGCATGGAACACTGCCCGAACGACGAAGTGAAAGAAGACAGATTCTTCGAAAGGTGTCACGATTTGTCATTCAAGACGGAGTTATGTATCGGAGAGGTTACTCTGTTCCTCTTCTCCGGTGTATCGCGCATAATGAAATCAAGCGAGTGTTGCGTGAGGTGCACGAAGGAGAATGTGGCGATCACACTGGGGGGCAAGCGCTTGCCAAGAAAATACTTCGATACGGATATTACTGGCCTACCGTTAACCGCGATGCTATGGAATATGCCAAGAGATGTGATAAATGCCAGAGACACGCTCAGATCCCTAGAGCCCCGCCTTCTGAAATAACCCAAATGGTCAGCCCGTGGCCATTTGCAATGTGGGGAATGGATATAATCGGTGCATTGCCTTTAGCTAAAGGGGGTGCAAAGTACGCCATAGTTGCGGTTGATTACTTCACCAAATGGGCTGAGCCTGAGCCCCTTGCAACGATAACAACAAAAAAGGTGATCAACTTCGTGGTGCGCAACATCATCTGCCGATTTGGTCTTCCGCATACTATTATCACCGATAATGGAGCCCAATTCGACAGTACTGAATTCAGGGATTTCTGTCTGCGATTTCACATCCATAAGAGATTCTCAGCAGTAGCGCACCCACAAGCAAACGGTCAGGTCGAGGCCGTCAATAAGGTTATCAAGTCTATATTGAAGAAAAGATTGGAGAAAGCCGGGGGCAAATGGGTCGATGAACTACCAATGGCTCTGTGGGCATACAGAACAACTCACAAAACCGCGACCGGACACACCCCTTTTTCTCTATCCTATGGCTCCGAAGCAGTTATCCCGGTCGAAATGGAAGTTCACTCTCACCGTGTGACATACTACGACCGAAAACGAATGCTATACTACTTGCTGAATCCCTAGATCTGCTTGATGAGAAACGTGAAGAAGCCGACGTGAGGGCAGCTGCATATCGAAGTCGAGTCGCTCGAATATACAACGCCAAGGTCCGCCCACGGACTTTTGAATCCGGCGACCTGGTACTCAAAAGAATTTACCCGGTTCCTTCGCACATGAACCCAAATTGGGAAGGGCCGTATATGATTTCACAAAAACTCAGAGATGGCACGTTCAAGTTATCGACCGTTGATGGTCTCACTTTACCAAGAGCCTGGAATAGCGGAAGCCTCCGTCCCTACTACACCTGACAGGCTTTATTTATCTTTCTATCAATTTCTTCCTTAGCATTTTGTTTTTGCATTTTGAAATTTGAACTTGTAATAAGGCAACTGATGTTGTCATGCTCCTTTTGTTTCAGCAATAAAACGCCATCTCTTCAAGCCAAAAGTTGTGATTCATTGAAAATAGCACATAATATCACATTGCACGAAGAGCTAAATTCCATCACACGGTGGGATTTATCTAAATAGGGAGTAACTGTGATACGACCAGTCATTTACTAAATAAGACCCGAGCTCGGGGGCAAAACACAATACCAGCACTCACAGGGATTGATACACGACAATCCTTTTACTAACTCCAGCTTCCCAGAGTGTGAATTGGAGTATAAAACATCCAATAAGTCGTTCCCAGAGCGCGAACGGACTCCAACTTCCCAGAGTGTGAATTGGAGTATAAAACATCCAATAAATTGTTCCCAGAGCGCGAACGGACTCCAACTTCCCAGAGTGTGAATTGGAGTATAAAACATCCAATAAATCGTTCCCAGAGCGCGAACGGACTCCAACTTCCCAGAGTGTGAATTGGAGTATAAAACATCCAATAAATCGTTCCCAGAGCGCGAACGGACTCCAACTTCCCAGATTGTGAATTGGAGTATAAACATCCAAAAAGTCGTTCCCAGAGCGCGAACGGACTCCAACTTCCCAGAGTGTGAATTGGAGTATAAAACATCCAATAAATCGTTCCCAGAGTGCGAACGGACTCCAACTTCCCAGAGTGTGAATTGGAGTATAAAACATCCAATAAATCGTTCCCAGAGTGTGAACGGACTCTAACTTCCCAGAGTGTGAATTGGAATATAAAACACCCAATAAGTCGTTTCCAGAGCGCGAATGGACTCCAACTTCCCAGAGTGTGAATTGGAGTATAAAACATCTAATAAGTCGTTTCCAGAGCGCGAACGGACTCCAACTTCCCAGAGTACGAATTGGAGTATAAACATTTAATCCAGATTCCCGAAGCGCGAATCAAAGTACAAGTAACAATTCGAAGTTCCCTAAATACGAGCCGAGGTATCAATATCAACTCCCAATTCCCATAGCGTGGAATGGAGTGTAAACATCGATAACCCTCAAGATTCCTGGAATGCAAGACAGATTATCAATCTCAAATTGTCATGAATCCCCAGAAGGGGGGGGGGCATGTGTTCAGGGCTTGCAATAAACGCAATCAGCCACCAGAATATGAGTATTATTCCCCGCAACTAAGGGGCAAAAAGCTGGGTGCTAATCGCTGGCTTAATTTATAATATACTCAGAATCCGACTCATTCATTAAATCACTACACGAAGCTATATAAATACTGAGCGGATACAACACAAATACTGCAAGGCATTCAGGTAAGAAGAAAAGTGTAACTTCCCATTTCATCAACCAACAAAAACAAGTTTGATTACATGGCAAGTAAAGATGTTTCAATTAAGTGGAGGCCGCATCCATACATACACATGGCCCAAGAAAGAACAAAAGAAAAGGCAAAAAAAATTGTTATCTGTAAATCTCACGACAAAGCGAGGGGCTCACTCTTTCTTCCTCCGGTGTTTCTTCCTCGGAGTTGAGCCGCTAGACCCACTGCCTGGCTTTCTACGAGACTTTTTCCCTTTCTTTGGAACATCCTCCGGTTCCGGCATGATATCAACATCTTCCTCAGAACTGGAAGGGATGGAGATCCTTTTATAAGGACGAGCCAGGGGCATGGGAGCAGTAATGGATACTTGTTCAGCAACACTCGAGACGGTTACTGTGCCACCAGGAGAAATCATCATTAGAGAAGATAAGCTTGAAGGAACGGCGTCACCACCGGGACCAACTGTCACTGTCTTGGCCATCTCGGCACTTATCTCTGCTAAAATCTCCTCCTCTCGAGACAGTTGAGCTGCGCTAGGTACGCCGGTGGTCGTCACGATCGAACCAGAAACTGGAGCAGCTCCGCTCGTCACAAAAGAGAGGTCGGGCATGGGGTCAAGAGGATGACCAAATAGCTCTTCAAACATTTGAACATCGAATGATATTGAGCCTCCCTCTCCCGTATCACCAACCATGGCGGCAGTTGAAATCGCCTCGGTGACAATAACTCCACGTGTAGGATGTAAAGCCGAAGGGACAAGGAGCACGGGTGCGACACTCTCGGTCACTAAACAACCAAAATTAGAGCTATCAGACCAAGAAATTCCCTCGAAAATCAATGTTTTAAGACGTAAAGGGAAATACCTACTTTACCTTGCCTTGGAGCTTGAACAAGCTCGGGGACGAGCGTCTTGCCCGAAGACGGTTCCGGTTGGTCCGGATTGTAGGCGGGAATAGCTTGTGAATCAACCACGGCAGCAGCTTCGGGTGAAGTGGAAACAGGGACTTCAGTATTCTCGCTATGGTGCACGATACCCGAACCTTCGCCAACCTCCGTTCGATGGAAGACAAGTCTTTCTTTTTCAACAGAAATGATTGCTTCATGAAGGGTCCTCCTCTCATCCTCGCTGAGCAGACGTGACTCAAGCTCAAACTCATCTAATACCGAATCCGGCAAGACATCCTCTTGTTTTCCACTAATTTCTTCCAAGCATTGTAGAGAGGCATCGAGTAATCCCCTAGCCAGGAGAGATTTCTATGCTCCAATACATTGGCATTATATGTGTCCAAAAGATCGTCGAATTCGGCCTCCATCTTGAACCTCTCTGCTTGGACTCTCTCCTCCAACTCCGATTCAACCTCCTTAACCCTTGCAATTGCCGCATCGCGCTCGGCCCGTAAAGATACAGCCTGCTCACACGCCTCTTGCGCAGCCACGTTCGCGTCGTCTTTTTCTTTATTCATGTCAGCGAACCTAGCCTTTAGCTCCTCTAGTTCCTTCACTACCGCATCCCGCTCAGATTCAACGTTCTTGTATCGATGGCCTAAGTCTTCAACTAAAGTACAATGTGCCTGTTGCATTTTCGCCATTTTAGCTAATGTCTCATCAACCTTCTGTAACGACTCAACCTCGGCCTTGCGGGAAGATTCCGCCTCAGATTGGAGTATGTCGACGATGCGACTCTTTTGAGCCAAGTCGGCCTCTAGCTTCTCAATGATTTGGGCCCGGTCGAAGGCAGCTTTGGAAGCCTTAACAGCCGCTTTGTACCATTCTTTGTACTGAGCAAAAAAGTCACGGGTGTAGTTGAGCGCCGAAGTCGCGACATCATCGGGAATTCTTTTAAGATTGGGAGGAAAAATACAAGCATCAAAGCAAATCTCTGGAAAATCTTTCCTCAGTTGTGCAAGCCTGATGGCCCCTTCGCCAGAAGACTCAATAAGGGTCTCCTCCCCAGACATAGACGTTGCGACCCCGGTTCGAGAATGATGTGGCTCAGGCCTCGAAACCTGCGAAGATGACTGATGTCGCAGAGGCTCGGATGCCTGGACATGACTTCGGGATTGCGGAGGAGATCGAGATGGGGAGCGATACCTACGATCTCTGTCTGATCGTTCCTGGCTGGAGTTACCATGGCGATGATCCTTTGCATAATACACCTGGCCATATTGCCTCCGGTCACGATCACGATCGGGGCCTCCATGACGAGATTCATAATAGGTTGAGGGGTGATGCACTCTCCGGAGTTTGTCCAATGTAGTCTGACGACCAGCCATGTCACCTGGAAAAGAGATACAGTTCAGTTAAGTACCAGGAAAAATCAATAGGGCGAGTGAAGCAGTCATGTAGTGTCATGAGAGTGTATGCAAATGTGCAAAGCCCCCGACCAACCAGAGGTTTCGACTGCACTAATGGGTAAAAGCCCGCTTATGTCTAACGCTTCCCGGAGCTCAACCAACCCGGACTTGTGATAAAGAGAAACGCATTCCGGGATGGGAACGTCATCCAGTCCTGTGAAAATGTATCCTGATTGACAAAGAGCGGAGTCAGAAGAAATAATTCCAGGAATCATGCGAGACACGATTACAGACTTCCGTCTCGCAAATTTACGAACAACAGCCTTGCCTTTCCGCTTTTTTCCTGCTTGGGGAAAATCAGCCGCTAGCCCGGTGTCAGTAGGCGTCCTCTCATCATCGCCCATTCCTCTTATCGCTACACCAGTCCTCTTCTTTGCCTTCGGAGCCGATTTCACAAACCCTTCAACGACAATACTCTGGTTCGTCTCAATTAAGCCCAGCGTCCTTAAGTTATCATCGGTTAAGACCAAGTCAATGTGCCGCAGGTCACTCGGAACCTCTTGTAGACTTCGGATGACGTTTCTGTATCGACCGCCGTCTGGCCTTGTTATGATAGCTGCAAAAAAAAAATAAAAAAAAAAAAATAAACACCTGATGTCAGTTCAAGTGTTGACAATGACCATTAAAGAAGGCTAACACGATTTACGATACTTACGTCTGGACAGCCATCGCCTAGCGAATCCTGGGAGGCATCGGACAAAGAACCATTCATTCTTAAAGTAACTGAGTCTGGTCCAAGCTCCCGTCACAATCTGGCAGTTTCTAACTGCCTCCAGAAAGGTGAACGATGGACTATCACCCCTGCTCTTGAAGTTGAATATATGTCTAATCTCAGCTGGCCTAGGCGGACGAAAAAGGCGGTCCATGAATAAGATGAAAACACTGTTCAGTAACGCGTGTCCGTTGGGGTGAAGTTGTGCGGGAACGATTCCAATGAACGATAGCATCTCCCTGATATATTGGTTAAACGGGGGGAGAGTTCCAGCCGCACAAGCGTGGCGATAAAAAGCAGTATAGCCCTCGGGTGGATTGTGAGGCCTATCATCAACTCCCGGTAGCAAAACATCATCCGGGGATAAGCTATGCTTCGAACATATCCGACCCAATAATGCTCCAGAAATATTAGATCGGACGGAATCTATGGGATCCTCGATAAGTAAGGCCTCCGGCAATTCGTCCGGAGCAGGATCTATTACTTCAGGAATGATCTCTGGAATTTCTAGCATCAGAGGAGGCAAGCTTTGTAACTCTTGTTGTTCAGAACCCGAAGACTCCATAACTAACTAACTCACGAAAAAGCAGCGTTAAAAACGAAGAAAGCCCGTATGTTCCCCGGTGTGAAGCATATGGATGTGCCGTGCAGTGCAAATACATAACTAAAACAAATTTTACAAGAGTAAAACGCGGTGTCTGAACGACTAGGCTTTTGAATCAGAGAACGAAAACGACCGTCATCACTGACCGTCGCTTTCGCGTCCCTCGGATACTACTGACCAATTCAAGTATGAATTCGTTTAAGTCACGGTGCCATCGACGAGCTCAAAAAGGCAGGTCAGGTCCACTTTGATCATGCGAAGGACGAAGCTCGTCGGAATCAAATATGCTAAAAATTTAGTGAGTTCGTTAAAGTTCGGTTTAAAAGTGGTCGTAGTTCAGGTATTGGAACGAATCGATGAGGTGGAAGTTCCAGAAGCAAGAACGTTCGAATCGATCGACTCGATTCGACACGAGTCAGATCGGTGAACCTCGAATCAGCGCAGCTCGAACCCATGGAGCCCCACCTGACTTCGAATCCATCAAAGTCGGGCTCCTTCGAATCCATCAAGAGCGGTTCGAATCCACGGAGCCCCACCTGACTTCGAATCCATCGAAATCGTGCTCCTTCGAATCCATCAAGAGCGGTTCGAATCCACGGAGTCCCACCTAGCTTCGAATCCATCGGAGTTGAACTCCTTCGAATCGATGAACGTATCATTGCTTCGAATCGATCAGTAGTGAGCTCCTTCGAATCGATCAGAATGCCACTGCTTCGAATCCATCACCGCACGCCTTTTTTGTTGCGTTCTCCTGCAATCATCGGTTCGAAGCTACACATTCGAAACCAACTCAAAGCGCGCACCCCTGATCGATACGGCTCAAGGGTTTGCATTCCTCAGTTCCATGGAGTCGGCCTACTTCGTTCAAACCTCGACACTCTCCAAAAATTTCCAGAAGAAGGGGTTGAATCAATGCCAAAAAAGATTAATCTATCATTCTCAAAACCGAATCGACCCCTTGATTACCTGATTTAGTTTGATTACAAATGGAAGCTGGAAGGAATTTGGTCGATTCGTGAAAAAGCACGTTTGATTTGGCTCTGGGAAATCGATTCGGAGAAGCAGCTAAAGCAATGGTAAAAGGTAAAAAGTGAAAATGAAGTCAACCTCATGTATTTATACGGATTCCAAGAGGGATTAGTGTCACTTCGACTCCCATCGATTCGAACGACCACTTTCGAATCCATCCCAGTTTCGAATCCATCGGAGTTTTCGAACCCATCACTGATTCGAATCCATCTAAGTTTCGAATCCACGGGAAACTTCGAATCCATCCAAGTTTCGAATCCACGGGAAACTTCGAATCCATCCAAGTTTTGAATCCATCAAGGGCTTCGAGTCCATCAGAGTCCTCGAATCCATCACTGATTCGAATCCATCTAAGCTTCGAATCCATCAGGAGTTTCGAATCCTTCTAAGCTTCGAACCCATCAAAAACCACTAATTAACAACACTTTGGCTTGAATCTAAAATCGATTCAGGAGCAAACCGGGACGGAGTTCGGTAGCAAACAAAGACCGACATGACTCATGGACACACGACGTTAATAAGGGCGGAGCTAATGTATGAACACACATAACGAGCTAATGTTTGATTTTAGACATTTACAGGGATCAAACAGTCATCCTGTTACAACTACAACAGCCAACGGCTAAGCGCTATTATACAGCAATCAATCATATCAAGGCAAGGTTGCAGTAATACAGCGTACGAGTCTCAACAAAAAGAGAGCAATGATTTTTCAGAAAGAAATGGCAGCTATTCAAAGCACGTCATGTTCCCACAAGACGTACTTTGGGGGGCAAAATGTTATCCCGCTTTTTGGCAAAGCCGTGATACCAAAAGATTGGCCAAAAACAAAGGACAGTTCGTCTCAGAGATTGGTTGCACTTCTCTTCGCTATGGATATCGATGAATTTTGTCCGAGCCCGGATCGGGCCGCAATTGATAGGGCATGACAAGAAAGACCATAGAAGCCAGCATTTCAAATTTCAAGTCAATCCGAGGTCGTACGCTCAAGTTATGATGGATTCAAGTTGAGAAGGTGCACATTGCTCGGTTCGAACCCATCATGTTCGAACCCTTCATATTCGAACCCATCGTGTTCGAAACCATCTATTTCGAACCCATCATATTCGAACCCATAGGAAGAGGCGACATTCGAATCCATCTAAGGAACTCCCTACTTCGAATCTATCACAAATTTGAGTCCTTCCTATGCTTCGAATCCACCACAGCTTCGAATCCATTAATAGCTTCGAACCCATCACAGCCTCGACTCCATCGCTCACCTTCGAATCCATCCATCATCTTCGACTCCATCACTCACCTTCGACTCCATCGACTTCAACAACTTCGAATCGATCCAGGGCGCATTTGGATCGATTCGAACGAATCCACTCCATCGATTCGAAGACGACCTTCGAATCCAACAAAGCGGCTAAGCTAGCACGAACATGGATCGGCTCGAAGACAGGCGCGCCCCAATCGATTCGAAGTATTCGCTTCGGCCGTGCATCGATTCGAACGAATCGATTCCATAGATTCGAACCAAACAGCATGCCGAACACCCAATTTCGAACCGATCATAACTCCTAATCTACCGATCCAAATCCCATGAAATTTTTACAGAAGTTTGTCTACATGATGAAGAATGTCCACGCCAAGTTTCATCGCAATTGGACAATTTATTGATCGATTCGAAGTTCACTTCGAATCGATCCCAAACTGGGCACGCACTTCAAGAACGCGGGCCTGTGGGCCCCCCGTCACGTGCCAAGCAGCCTCTCCATGATTTAGGCGGGATTTTGGCCTTCCACACCTATAAATAGAGCCCTTGGTCATTCAGAGAAGGGGTCGGAGAATTTGGGGAAGAAGAACAAGTCTAAACGCTGTCAGAATCACTCCATGCTGTCTCAATTGCTGTCAATTTGGAATTTAAGTCCATTTCCTGCTGTAATTTGCTGAAAAGCACTTGTAACCTTCAAGTATTAAGAAATAAAGTGAAAAAACTTCATAGTGGACGTAGGCGCATAGCCGAACCACTCTAAATCCTTGTCTTCTGCGCAATTTATTTTTCTGTGACTTGGAGTTTTTGTTAGATAGTCCCTATTTCCAATTCAAGTTCTTTATTTACTATCTCTTCAAAAACTTCCGAAGGGTGTTTGCCCATTTTTGGTGCAAACACCTTATATTGTGAGAAGCGCTAGAAACCGCAAGCTTATTTCTGATCTTACCGTAAGTGTTCATGGATTTATTGAACCAGTTTTTCTTTGCTCGCTGCCCCTCAGGGCTTTATGCCATCTGGAGAGTAGGAAATAGGATTACCTGTTTCTATTTTCTCCATTTTCCAAACATTTTCGAGATCCGAATTACTGATTGCTAATTTCGTTCTTTGTTCTTTTCAACACTTCCTCTCCCCTCTAGAGATCCAATCCACAAGCAAGTTTTTGAAAGATTAAGTGTTGTGACTGCTAGAGAGAGAAGTATAAAGTTTTTGTTGAGGGACGAATTTTTGCATCAGTATGGAATTTTACACGCTTCTCGCTCTACACATCCCCATGAGGTTCCAGACTCCCCACCTAAAGCATTAGATGCCCCAGTTTCCACTGAGGAACCCATACCAAAAGAACCTGCCTCCGAGGCTTCTCTAGTGAAGTGCTCTACTACTGTCGATGTCACGGGGTCGTCTGGCAAATTCGCACTTCCCCCGGTCATTGAGGAAGAAGAGTCTCAAGGATCTCCCCAACAATCACAGAAGTCTGGTAAAGAAGTCGGGAAAACAAGCCCTGCCAAGCAGAGCGGGGACGACACTTTCGAAGGGTTGAGCGACCTCTTTGTCACCTCACAGCAGCTCTTTAAAGACGACCCTGCGACTACTAGGGTTTCTTCTTCAGTAGTGGAAGCGACTTCTTCTTTACAACAAGCTCCGTCGACCCAAGAGTTGACGTTAACTACTACCCCTACGATTACTCCGCAATCGAAGAGTGGTTCGTAGTTTGGTGCGTGTAGTTTGCACATCACACACACTTAGAACCTTTCGGCACTTTCATGCGCCTAATTCTTTGTACTTTGAAGATTCTAAAGTCACGCTTCTTTTCTCTGAAGACTTTTAAGACTAGTCTCTTTTTTTATTTAAGATTCTCCGATGGGACGCAGCGGCTCTTACTATGACGACTTTCAGCGCTACGGGAGGCGTAGTCAATATGATTATAGGCGCTACCTTCCCTTTCACCGAGAAACCGACGAAGAGAGAGCAGCTCGAAAGGCTCAGGAGAGGAGGGCTCAAGAAGGGCGTTATGAGAGAAAAGAAAGGGAGGAGCACCATGATTCTTCCCAGAGAGGTGACGACTCTCACAAAAGAAAGTCGCATGATGATCGGGGAAAAAGCCACATGGTTGAGGACCCAAGCAAGCGTGCCCGGCACGGTGAGAAGCATGCATCTACAACTCCTGAAAAGGCCACTGCCTCAGTTTCACTCGACATCCCTTCTGGCTCCCCTGCTCTCGAGAAGACAAACATTCAGGCAATAGTTAACAGGCCTAAATTTCAAATTGGACCAGGCCCAGCCACTCTGCAAAGCCGGATTCCACAATGGTGCCTGAAGGGGGTTCGCTTCGACCTCGACTTAGTTCCAATTGACAAGCCTGCCATGCTGCGAAATCTCGATGTCGTCAGACTTGATATTGAAAGAATGTCGAGCTGGCAAAAGCTTGTCGACTAGCTTCAAAGGGTAAACCGTGTGAATCTCGAGGCCATGCTTACTATGGAAAATGACAAGGCTGAATGGCAGAAGGTTCTTGAGCAGCATGATACCGAAATGAGGAGCATCACTACTTATAATGAAGAGCTTGAGGCGAAGGTCGAGAAACTTAAAGAAGAACTCGCCACTTCTTCTACTTCCTACACTCAAAAAGAAGAAGTGCTTCAGAAACAAGTGAGAGATGCTCATGCCGGCCAAAGAGAGGCTGAAGACAGGCTCAAAGTGCAAAAAAGAATCAATGAGGGCTATATTGCTGATATTGCAGAGCTTTGGAAGAAAACCGACTCTCAAGAGGCGGAGATCGAAATGCTTAAGCTTCAACTCTCAAAAGCTGAAAGAGAGCGTGATGAGGCCGTTGCCGGTAAAATTGCAGCTGAAGAATCTCATGCGGCAACGAAGACCAGCATCAGCTCGACATTATTTGACTTCTACCCGCATAGCGTCTTGGGGAGCGGTAGTCTCGCCTTTCTAGGCCCCAAATATGAAATTACTCCGGCTGAGGTGTGGGAGGCCGCACTTGATATGCTTGGTGCTACAGGTGCTGGCTACGTCGAATCAGCTCTTGAGGAGCATTACTTGGATGACGAAGCTCGTGCCGCTCTCTCCAATGGAAAAGCACAACTTGCAAAATTAAGAAATGAAATGGCAGAAGGAGAACGTTTAGGAAAAACTACTTCAACTGATCCAATTCAGCCTTCACCTTCGGCCGAAATCGACATTGTCGGTTCCAGTTCTCATTCTCCATCCCTGGTTAAAGTTACAACTGAGATCACAAGCACGCAGGGTGGAGATGAAGGCGAAGAGAGCGCCGAAGCACAGGCTTATGAGGTTGATATCAGGAAGCCGACTTCTCCAGGTAACTCTACTGTTAATCTTGCCCAAATAGACTGCTCATTTGCTTCTTATGTGTTCGATGAGCTTCATGACTATTTCCTGAACCTCAATGAGCCTTTATCTCCTCTCTTTACTGACTTTAACTTCTTTTCTTCTGTAGAGAAAGTGTCGAGCATCGCTTAGACTTCCCCTCCTCTAGCTATTCCTCCTCCGTCTCCTCAGGTCACTCCTCCTTCTGCCTCGCAACCAAGATCACAAGAGGAGCAAATAGAAGCTCTCCAAGACTTGGACGATCCCATTGCTTCACAAGAACACAGGGGAGAAGAAACTGAAGAGGGCTAAAAGAATCTAGAACCAACTGGTTCCGACGATATGCCGTTAACCACAATGTTCACTCCAGGAAGCGGGTCTTCTTCTAAGAAGAGGGGAAAAAGTGGAGTTTCAAAGAAAAAGAAGGAATCTTCAGCCGGCGAGGGAAAAGCAGAAGAATGTCCGATTGTGCCCCTTTCTCCTTCGTCCCCAACTCTTACAAGCCGTCCTAAGAAGTTGACCATCCGGCCGGGCGTAGGCTCAAAAGGGGGAAGGAAGAAGAAATGATGGCTTTGGTTATGTGCTTTTTATATCGATTTTTTCTTTTTGCATGTACTGACCGGAGATTGTACGGGTACCGGCCTCCGCTTTTCTTTTTATTTTTATTTTGAAACCTGTACCTGTAAAAATTTTGACAGCATTGAATAAAATGACTCTTTTTGTTTGTACAAACTTCTGTCGGTATTTGAGAATGCATCTACTATTCATTTTTGTACAAGTTTCTTTATATAATATTGCAGTGAGATTGTGGTATGCTGTTAGAGAGTAATTTTACCAATGTAGTTATACCATGTTGCCCTTATACCATAAGCTCATTGAAATATTTTATACTTAGAGGGGATTTGTACTCTTATTTTCTAGAGAATAACTATTCCATACTTGGAGGAATACTATTCTGCTCAAAATAGAGTACAGCTCACTCCATATGAGTTTCTACGCTTCATTCTTTGAAGATATCACTTTTTTCTTTTGTGCATACACACATTTTACCAAATGAATTCTCCTATGTGGTAAAGCGGGCCTTTGAAGGGCACTTTAACTTCTTTTTGAGGAAGAGTATTTTCAAGAATAGAAGAACCAGTCTTCCTTTGAAAGCTAAAGTGTGTCTTTGAAGAGGGTTTTTTTTATATTGCGCCTCGGTGAAGGGCTTTCTGATCTTTGCTTTGCATTTCTGATGAAATGCTCCTTCGAAAAGTTGTACCTCTAAGGAGGGCTTTTTCACGTTTCAACACTTGGAAGTTTTATTTCAATCTCGGTGAAACGTGTGCCTCCGAAGAGTTGTGCCTCCGAGGAGGGCTTTCCACGTTTCAAAACTTGGAAGTTTTATTTCAATCTCGATGAAACGTGTGCCTTCGAAGAGGTCTTTCTGTTTGATTGCGCCTCTGAGAAGAGGTTTTTCGTTTGATTGTGCCCCTAGGAATGGGTCTTTTTGTTTCTGCCTATGGGAAGAGGTCTTTTTGTTTCTGTCTTCGGGAAGAGGTCTTTTTGTTTCTGCCTCTTAGGAGAGGCTTTTATTTTTTCCCTGTTCGCTGGGAAGCGGGCCTCCGAAGAGGGCTTTTCACATTTCGACTCACGGTAGTGTATCACCGATCACGGTGAAATGCGTGCCTCTGAGTAGGGTTTTTGCCTGGAAGTTTGGAGTTTCTTTCTCTCAGTTGGACGGATTCACGGGAGTGTATCAACCGATCAGTCCGCAACTTTATGTCGAGAAAGAACTCTCTTTTTCTGATTAGGCCCGCTCGAGGTCTTTTAGCATTTCAACTGTGGTGAAATGGGCCTCCGAAGATGGCTTTTCACGTTTCAACACTTGGAAGTTTTATTTCAATCTCGGTGAAACGTGTGCCTTTGAGTAGGGCTTTTGCCTGGAAGTTTGGAGTTTCTTTCTCTCGGTTGGACGGATTCACGGGAGTGTATCAACCGATCAGTCTGCAACTTTATGTCGAGAAAGATCTCTCTTTTTCTGGCGAGGCCCGCTCGAGGTCTTTATCCTCCGAAGAGTTGTGCCTCTGAAGACGGCTTGTGCCTCCGAAGAGGTCTTTTGCTGATTGATGCTTGATCGCCCATGTCTCTTTGCCATCTATTCATCTCAGCGATCCCCGTTATATTTTGCAAGTGTCATCCCTTTTTAGTTACCAATAATTTTCCTCATCCAAAGAAATATACTTCATAGTTAAGCGAGTTGGTTGTGATAGACGCAGGCTATTTAACTGGATGCTTGTTTGTGTAAACATTCGCAGTCAGTTAGAAATGGTCCACTTCCATCCACATTGCTAACTTTTGTTCGAAGCACTTCTTTTGTAGGATTTGAGTATGGAAATTTTGAATGGTTTAGCGTTTGCTTGTTGGGTGATGTTGGAGATCGCTTGGTCTTGCGATGGGTAAGCTTTGTTTTTATGGCCTGCATTATTAAATCGACATTTTAGTAACACAACTAACGTATTTTATATGTCAAAATAAAACAAAGCAGTTTATAATAGTAGAGAACACAAGATTTATAGTGGTTTGGCCAAAAGCTGGGCCTACATCCACTTTATAGCTTTTCATTATTCACTTGCTTTATAATTGCTTTCAATACAGGAATCATATATTCGTAATTCTTTTACAACAATTCAGCAAAGCTCTTAAGTAAAATATGGACGCAAATGATTGCTGTTCCAAGCTCTTGGGATTGGTTCTCCTTCGACAGTTGTGAGTTTGAATGCGCCATCAAGAAGTTTCACGCCTATAACATCTGGACCTTCCTAGTTTGGCCCAAACACACCTATGGCTGTCATAATTCTCTTCAGGACTAAGTCCCCAACTTCAAAGCTGCGTTGACGAACTTTGAAATTGAAGTGCCTGGCTATTCTTTGCTGGTGAGCTGCAATTCTAAGCCTAGCCTCTTCTCTTCTTTCATCGAGGTGTCAAGTGCTTCCAATTGGAATTTTTCATTCTCATCTTGATCAAAATGGATCCTTCTGTGTGAGGGGACCTCAGTTTCCACTGGAATCATCGCTTCTGATCCGTATGCCAATGAAAATGGAGTATGCTCAGTCGCAGTTTTGTGAGTGGTTCTGTATGCCCATAGTGCAAGCGGTAACTTATCGACCCAACCACCTTTTGCTTTTTCCAGCTGCTTTTTGATGGTTGATTTGATGATTTTGTTTACTGCTTTCACTTGGCCGTTTGCCTGGGGATGAGCCATTGCTGAGAAGCTTTTTCGGATCATGAATCGTTTGCCGAAATTTTGGAACTCCTCACTTTCAAACCGAGTACCATTGTCTGTGATTATCTTCTGAGGCACACCACACCTGCAAATGATATTTTTAGTCACAAAACTTATCATTTTCTTAGAGGTAATAGTAGCCAATGGTTCGGCTTCAGCCCATTTAGTGAAGTAATCAACAGCAACGATATCATATTTAATCCCCGATTTGGCAGTCGGCAAAGGACCAATGAGATCTATTCCCCAGATGGAAAACGGCCATGGACTGACCATTTGAGTTAGCTCAGTGGAAGATGCTCTAGGAATTTTAGCGAATCTCTCACATTAATCAAACTTTCGGGAATAGTCAGCAGCGTCCTGATTAATTTCTGGCCAAAAGTATCCATAATGGAGGATTTTCTTTGCTAAAGTTTGACCACCTGTATGATCCCCACATTCCCCTCCATGTACTTCAGTCAGAATTGTCTTAGCTTCTTCCTTTGTCATGCATCGGAGTAAAGGCATTGAAAATCCTCGTCTGTACAAACGACCATCTTGAACTATATATCTGGTGGCCTTCCTTATCAGCTTCTGTTGTTCTTTTGAACTTTCTGGCAAAGAACCATTGAGTAAATATTCAAGCATCGGAGTCATCCATGATTCTTGCTCTTGGGATACATTCATAATCCAATCAACATCCATTTCATCTGTGCTTGTAGCTGACAAGACTTCGACGGAAACTAATCCCAATAGTTGAGCTTCACCAGTACTCGAATACTTTGCGAGAGAATCCGCCTTCATGTTCTCCTCTCGGGGAATATGGTTTATTGAATAACAGTCAAAATTTTGAAGAAGCTCCCAGGCTTTTGATAAATAGGTGGGTAGATTCCCTCCTTTAGCTTGAAATTGGTTCTTGACTTGGCAGACAATAAGTTGAGAATCACTGAAGATCTGCAATGCCCTAATGTTCAGCTCTTTAGCGACCCTCAAACCAGCAATGAGGGCTTCGTATTCTGCTTCATTATTGTCGAAGAAAATTCTAGTCTCAGTGCATAACATAGCGATCACCCTTCTGGGGTTTCAAGGACAACCCCTGCTCCGGAATAGTAATCATTTCTTGCGCCATCGACATACAATTTCCATTGGATTGGGACGTTATCGGTAACTTCTTCCTCACTATCACCTTTATCCACACATTCTGCGATGAAATCTGCTAAAGCTTGTTCATTGATTGCTTTCCGGGGATGATAAGTGATGTCATATTGGCTGAGTTCAATACTCCATTTCAAAAGACGGCCCGAAGTCTCAGGACGGAATAGGACTTGCTTTAGAGGTTGATCAGTGAGGACTTTGATGGGATGAGCTTGGAAATACGGCCTCAATTTTCTTGATGCGATCAATAAACAATAGGCAAGCTTTTCCAACCTCGAATAGTTCATCTCTGCCCCAGTGAATCTTTTGTGATATAATAGACTGGTCGCTGAATCCTTGTGTCTTCCCGTACCAACACTGCACTGAGAGCATGAGATGAAATTGCCAAATATACGAAGAGATCTTCACCATTGTCAGGCTTTGAAAGTATCGGAGGCACTTCCATATGACGAACCAACTCATCGAATGCCTTATGACATTCAGGAGTCCACTCAAAGTTTTTTCTTCCTTTCTTCAGAGCATCAAAGAATGGAATGCATTTGTCAGTGGCTTTCGAAATGAACCGACTCAAGGCAGCAACCTTTCATTGAGACTTTGCAATTCCTTCTTCGTTCTAGGAGCCTTGACCTCTCTCAGGGCAGTGATCTGAGCTGGATTAGCTTCAATGCCCCTAGCGCTCACAATGAAACCCAAAAACTTTCCGGACTCCACTCCAATGAACATTTCAAGGGATTAAGCTTCATTCTGTACTTTCGGAGTACTACGAACATCTCTGCCAAGTGATTCATGTGGTCCACTTCTTTCTTGGACTTCACTAGCATGTCATCAACATAAACTTCCATTGTCTTGCCAATCTGTGGTTTAAACATGGCATTAACGAGGCTTTGGTAAGTTGCCCCTGCATTCTTGAGTCCGAAAGGCAGGACCTTGTAGCAGTAGAGTCCAACATCTGCGATGAAGCTTGTGTCCTCTTGATCTGGCACATGCATCATAATCTGATTATATCCGGAGTATGCATCCATAAAAGATAACAATTCATGTCCTGCCGTCCCATCCACCAACTGATCGATCCTGGGCAGCGGGAAACAGTCTTTGGGGCAGGCTTTGTTCAAATCTGAAAAGTCAATGCATACTCTCCACTTTCCGTTAGCTTTTTTAACCAGTACTGGATTGGATACCCAATTTGGATAGGTAGATTCTCTGACGAAACCATTCTCCATGAGCCGATCCACTTCTTCTTTTAATGCTGCTGTCCTCTCAGGACCCTGGGTTCTTCTTTTCTGTTTCACAGGTGTAAACTTCGGATCAATGTTCAGAGTGTGTACTGCAATCTCTGGGGATATTCCACACATGTCAGCATGAGTCCAGGCGAATACATCCAAATTTGCCTTCAAAAATGAAATCAGAACATTCTAAACCGTTGTGTTGAGTTGTGAACCCACATTCAGCACTTTGTTCAGGTCTTTTGGGTCAACGGATACCGGCACTGTTACCTCTACCGGTACTACCCTATTCTCCCCTGCACTGGCTTTCCTTGGATCCATCTCTCTTCGTGCGGCACTACATTCACCAGTGCAGGGTCCACCCTGTAATTGCTACAAGGTTGGTTCTTTGGTGCGGACTGGAGCCGCCGCACCTTTTCCCATCTCTCTTTTCCTTGATTCACGCATCTCTGTAAGATAACATTCTCGCCCCGCACATTGGTCTCCTTTGATCACGCCAACTCCATTATCCGTTGGGAATTTTATAGTCAGCTACCACGGGGCAAGATAGCTTTAAATGCAGCAAGAGTTGGTCGGCCTAAAAAGGCATTGTAGGCAGAGAATTCTTCAACAATTATAAAGGTTTGCTTTCGAGCCACTTTCCTCAGTCCTTTTCCAAGTTCTACAAACAAATTATGGTCCTAATTGGCTGTTTGGGTTCTCCAGCAAACCCAGCAATCTTAGGTGATGAAGCTTGAACGTCAGCCATTGGAATTTTCATTTGATCAAAGGTCTTCTTGAAGAGAATGTTGCATGAAGCCCCACAATGAACTAGAACTCTTCTCACCGTAGCCGGTCCAATACCAGCGGATATGACCAAAGGATCTATCGTAGGAGCTTCGATACCCAAAGAATCTTCGGCACTGAACACAATGTCATCTGTGGAAGTCTTTTGTTGCTTTAAAGGCGCATCATTTTCCAAAACAAAAATATTCTCTTCAGTTGGTACATGATTCAAAACCTGGGAATACCTTTCCATCTCGCCCCAGCTTTTACCTGCTGGGTGAGGCCCTCCAGTTATTTTATTGATGACAGGTCTTTCCGATTCATGTTCTACGGCCTTCTTACTTGAGCAAGGACGGTGAGTGGGAACTTGTTGTCCTTGAGTTGACGAAGCTGGGGCATTTCTACTCCTTTTCACATACTGTAGGAGCTTGTTCTCTTTCAAAAGTTGTTCAATTACTTCTTTCAACTGACGGCATTCGTTGATGTCATGGTCGGGTTGGTTGTGGAACCGGCAGAACCTTCCACTTTTTTCCATCTTCATCCCAACTCTCATTTTAGGTGGTGTCGGATAATTGACATCATCCTTAGTCGCAAAGAAGATGTTCTCAGGGGTATCGGTCAAGGGTGTGAAATTGAAAGGACAGCCTTTCTTAGCATCTCCCTGTTTCTTTCCACCATCATTTCCCCTTTTCTGAGTGTTAGGTTCTTTCTTGTTCGAAGGAGCACCATTGTTCTCGGCTTCTGCTGATACCACCTTAGCCGGTGTTTGGAGGCTCTCCAAGCACATGAATTCATCCGCTTTCTTATAGAATTTGTCAAGCAAGTTTGGTTCTTTCATTTTCAACCATTTTCCAAATTCACTTGATTTGTCAATCGCCCTCATCAAGTATGTTAGGACCATGCGTGGCTCAGCATTATCTACCTCGGCCAAAGCTATGTTAAAACGATTCAAAAATGATCTAATAGATTCTCCCGGATTTTGCTCTAGACTTGACAGTGACATTATATTCTTTGCTTTAGAAGCATACAATCGAAATTGCTCCTTGAATTTCCTGGTCAAATCGGAGAACTGATCAATGGACCTGACCGACAACTTTGTAAACGACAGTAGAGCCACACCTTCCAAATATACCAAGAAATATCGACATTTGATTTCATCAGATGCTCTGGCACCCGTCATATGCCAGTCGTACTTATATAGGAACTCGTTAGGATCACTCGTCCCCTTGTAGGCCGGAATTGTAGGCGGAACGAATTTCCTTGGGAACTCTGCCTTCAAGATCTTTTCAGTAAATGGAGTTTTGCTCGGAGCAAAACCCACTCTTTATCATCTTCATCTCTTCGCATATTTTCCTTCATGATTTGGTGAACCATACCCGAAAAATATTCTTCATCATTTAGAGGCTCTAGAGGGCAAACATTAGCCACTCTCTCAGAATTCTGTCTTGACAATCGTTCACGGAGGGTCGGTTGCGGCCCTGATCCTCCCGCTTGAGGAGGAGTCCTTTCCACAGGGTCTGTGGCTCTTTGAGAAGTGTTCCCTTCAACATCCTGAACTCCCACAGCAGGGTTCCCATCATTATTAACTTGTTGACGGTTTTCCCCTAGTAGATCATTCAACTTACTTAAGATCAGGGCGTTCTGGGCATTCTGAGCTTCCAAGTGCGCATTCTGAGCATTCAATTGTTGATTCAACCCCAAAACTACGGCGTCCAATTCTGCTCGCGTTACTCCAACAGTTGGAGCTGCTTGACTTGAACGAGGAGAGGTAGCAGTATTCTCTTGAACATTGTCGGATCTTACAGAACTTCGTTTTCTCCCAGGAGCCATTATTTCCAATAAACTTCTGGTTTTAAAAGAAATCCTTTCAACAAACCTTTGCGGAGCAATGATGGAAGTACCCTGAGTTGGTTTCTCAGTGAAAGCACCAAAAAATGTTAACGCTTGAAATCGAACGCTAACACCCCGGTGTATATAGAGATTGAGTAAAAGCACCACTCGTGAACACGGGAACTAGAAACAAGTAGAAAAGTTACAGAGAAAGCAGAAAAGACAACATTTTTTATAGTGGTTCGGCTTCAGGTAAGTCTACGTCCACTTTAATCCTCTTTATTACTGAATCGTTTACAACTTTACAACAATCTTCAATTACAATACTGATGAGACAAACAACTAGAACTTCGATGTGGAAGAATCTTTGAATCCATGTTGATTGCGTTAGATTCCTTCTTGAAGTTTGTTGAAATGCCTTTCATATTTGAAGTGTCGAGTGAGTCGAGAATTCAGCATATATCGTTGTTCCAGAAATGAGCAAAAAGATCCCCTCCATGCTTGAGGTAGGTTGGTATTTATAGGGAAATTTCCCCTTGGGTCGTAAGTCGTGACCGACCTATGGTAGGTCGTGGCCGACTTATTTAGCCAAACCCCATTGTTTCACAAAGGTTCACTTGTACAAGTCCCAAGTCCCCCACGAGTCAACACAACCTTGTATAAGTAATATGGCATCGGACTTATATTCAATAGTTTTAGGTCGTGGACGACTCAAGCTAGGTCGCAAGTCGTGTACGAGTTAACTGGTAAGTCCTGAATCATGTACGAGTTAAGAGGTCACTGTGCCAAGTAGTTGCATCGGACTTGTCTTCCTTTGCCTGGGTCATGTATGACCTATCATAGGCCATAGGTCAGTTGCGACTCAAGTATAGTTCATGATTTTGTCCCTGTCCTGAGCAGTTAGGGCGGAAAACTCCCTGGATAGTTAGATTGGCTTCTATCTTAGGCCAGCACCCTCGTTAGGTCGGTAGCTATCTTAGGTTGGTAGCTTTCTTAGGTCGGTAGCTCTCTTGGAGCTTAGGCAGTTAGATTGACATCCATGTTGGGTCGGCAACCTCTTGGGTCGGTAACTTTTAAGTCGCTGAGCCATGGCTGGGGCGGGGTTAACAATTTGAAAGCAATTATCTTTGTTTACTCATACCAGTCCCATGAGTGACCCGGAGTTTATTGTTTCCTTCCAAAACTCTGGGTGCCCACCATTTCTACACGGGCAGCCTAGCAGCAGGTTTTCTGTATTTTGGCTCTAGCTACATTTTGGAGTATTTTGGTTTGGAGATTTTTGGTTTTTTGGAGGCTCATACCTTAGAGACATTTTGGAAGCTTTTGGATCTCGAGGTGCTTAGTTTGGTGTTCACTATCATTCACTATCTCATTGAAGACTTTTAGCATATGATATGTAGTTGTTCTATTATGTCATTCTATTTGGAGACGTTATTCATGTATTATGTACTATGATGTTGCAACGGATATTATTATGATGTTGTATCTGTGATATGATGCATGAAATTCCTTTTATTTCCGCTGCTTTATATTCATCTAATGTTGTTATAAGCTCCATTCGATGTGAGTTCGATGTTTGAATCATTGACAATCGAATACAAGTGAGGTATTTGATGTCAATTTTCGAACGTTGAATTTCGGATCGTGACATTAAGTTAAAATTTAATTATAAAGAATTGAAATTGAATGTGTGAATTTAATATGTAAATTAAAATTAAATATTGATTTTTTGAATGGAAATTTAACCTTATAAAAAGCATGAATATAAGGATATTTTAATGATTGTTTTAAAAGTGAAATTATCAGATTTTATAAGTTTAAAAAAAAGATTAATTGTTTGTGAAATTATACTGAATATTGGAAATGTAATTAACAGTATTTTGAAATGCTATTATTTCTAACGTAAATGATGTTACAGCGCTTTGTAAGTGCTGTGGTTGATACAAATGAACTATGTATAAATTTTAACTAAGTGGTATTACAGCACTTGGTAAGTGCTGTGATAGCACAAAGATAATTAAAATCTGTAACTAAATAAAGGGCTACAGTAGCACTTGATAAGTGTTACGGTAGGCGGAAATGAATGTTTGAGGTTTTGATTTAAATAAATCAGCTCAAAATTTGTTTAAAATTTTAGGAACTGAATTATTGATTGTAAATTTAATGTTAACGCTAAAATTTGAACGCTAACACCCCGGTGTATAAAGTGTAGTTGTGAAAGCACCACCCGATGATTCGGGAACAGAGTATAAGCAGAAAATCACAGAAAAAGCAGTGAATAACAACGATTTTATAGTGGTTCGGCTCAATATTTTGCCTACGTCCACTCTGAATATCTTTGTTGATGATTTCGTTACAAGTTGATACAATTCTTCCCCAAGTACAATACACTTTGAACTAGTAAACACTTTGAATGAGTAGCTTAAACTTCAATGTAAGTGAAGGTCTTCGAATCCATGTCGGATGCATGAGATTTCTTCTTGAAGTTGTTGATAGTGTTCCACGTGTCTTGAAAGCTTTGGGTGTTGAGTTAGTTTTGAATGTAGCAGAGTATCGGCGTTTGAAAAGAATGAGCCCCCCGTCCCCCGAATGTTGGAGACGGCTTTCTATTTATAGGCAAATCTGGGTAAGAATTTTTCACCCAAGTCCTAAGTCGTCACCGACTTTAGTTGAGTCGCAGCCGACCTATAGTGGCAAATTCACGGTCTAGTAGAGTTAAGCCGACTTACCTGATTTCATGCAAGTCCAAATTCGTAAACGAGTTATGGGGCCAGGTCAAAAAATGATGAGGTCTCCGATTCGCTTGCTTAGGTCGTGAACGACCGACCATAGGCCTTAGGTCGGTTTTCCCCATGAGTCGGCCAACATCTTTAGAGCATCAAGGTTATAACCCGGTGAGTCGCTGTCCCTGTTAAGTCGGTAATAAGTTGAGTCGTCACTTATTCTGAGTCGGTTCATACGTTAGGTCGGCAATAAGCTAAGGCTGTTGAGTCGGAACTTCCTTTGAGCTTTAAGTCGGTCGGCTTCTCAAGTCCCTTAGGTCGGTATCCTTCTTAAACCTTATGCAGTTAGGTCGGTCTTCCATGCTAAGATACTAAGTCGGCAGAGTGTTAGGTCGTTTACTATCCTAGATCGGTGTGCCACGGCCGAGGCGAGGTTAACATTTGCCCCTCCAAGCATGCGCCTAATGGTTAGGTCGTATGCTTCGATACTCTTTAACCCGTTCCCCTTTTTTTTTAGATCGGTAGGTCGTAAATGACCTAACAGTTAGATGGCCTAAGTCGCTTCAGTCTCTACCTTAGTGAGATATAAGTCGTCCACATTCTCTTCTTTTTCCTCTTTATTACTTACTCCCTTGTTCGATTCCGCCATTAAAATTTTCTCAAGCTCCTAAAGGCGATCTCATCCCATCTGATCATCTATAACCTCTACCGTTAATCGCGTAGGTAATCTCATTCCTCTTCTGATTGTAGGTCACTGTCGATTCGTAAACCTTGTTGCTCAAACTCAAATTGTTCCTTTGCACGTCGCCCCATCACGAAATTCATCAAACTCATAATCGGCAAGGCATAGGTTGCTCGAGGTGATCATCGGTGCAACAAAGGCAGTTTACTACCTCAAGTTAGATGATTTCTAATGGCATGGCATTGAACTTGTGACAATTTTGAATCGTATTATTGGGTGATTGGTTGGTCATGAATGGAGGCGGCTGCTAATGGAATGGTTATTGGGTTAACGGGTTGGTGGAGTGTGATGTTGGTTCGGGGGCGAGTTATTGAATTTGGGCGGCTTAGTCTTGGCCGACCCGGCTCTTAGTGACCTTAAGTCGCGCCCGAGATAATACTTGGAGAAGTTCTTGCCCTTTTGGACCGGAGCTTACTTTCTTGTCTCTTCCTTGCGACCTAGAGGACTGAGCTGCCGAACTAACTTTGACTCTGACCCGTTATCGACCTAGCCTTATCTCGCGAATGACTTTTAAAGTCGTAGCCGACCTAATACTTGAGCTTTGGATGTGTCGTCATCTAGGGGACCAGTCCCACTTTGAGTATTTGACTTGAACTGCCGAACTAAGTTTGCCTAAATTCAGAACTGCCCCAACTTTAAATTTGCCTGAATCCCATTGTATTATTTCACAGACCGCATTAACTTATAAGCTGCCAACCTGCTGAAAATTAGAAACAAAGAAACCAAGGCGAAAATACTGCCATTGACTGCCCACATCAAATGACAGATTAGTCGAGAAGAGACAAGCAACTTAAATATATTGCATGAAATGTTTGTGAATTAATCAACTAATGTTAAACATTGAAGTAAAATATCAACAATCTGAACTGATTTGTCTGCATCAATATTGTACTTGCATATTTAGGCTTAAAACAATAATCCCTGGGTTTCATAACTAACAAATGCTTGCTAGTTTTCATTCCAGTTATATTTGTTTATTGCTTTGTTAATTTTATACAACACCTCACACACATTTTAGGAAACGTGCACCTTGATGTTTGAATATCCAGTTATTTATGTAGAATGACTTCACATCAAGAAAAATGGCAACTCAAGAGGAAGAAACTTTTCCGGTAGCTCTACCTATAGAGAACCCTCCAGAGAGAACTCGAACCATTCTAACCCCGAGAAAATTTACTCAGTTGCGCACTCAATTTGGTTTTACTGAAAGTGATGTCCTGCTCCCTGGGCCAAGTGATACTGCCGACAGTCCTCCCCGTGGCTTTATTGCAATCAATGGTCAAATGTGTTTAAGCGGAGCGATCCCTCCTTTTAATGACTTTCTTCGAATTCTTCTCCTTCGGTTGTCAATCTCTCCGTCCCAACTTCATCCTAATGGTTATGCCATCTTGATGGGGTTGTGCGTTTTGTTCAGAAGAACTTTTGATCGCTTACCAAGTTTTGAAGAAATTCGTTACTTATGCTCGTTTGCAAAGAGTAGAGATCATCCTTCCCTTATGATTGTGAGGAGTGCTAGAAACCGCAAACTTAATTCTGACCTTACCGAAAGCGTTCATGGATTTCTGAACCAATATTTCTTTGCTCGCTGCCCCCCAGGGTTTTATGCCGATTGGAGAGTAGGAAGTAAGATTACTTGTCTCCATTTTTAAACTTTCTCGAGACCCGAATTACCAATTGCTAATTTCATTCTTTGCTCTTTTCAGCACTTCCTCTTCCCTCTAGAGATCCGGTCCATAAGCAGACTTTTGATAGATTGAGTGTCGTGGCCGTAGCAGAGAGAAGCATCAAGTTTTTGTTGGGGGATGAATTATTGCACCAATACGGGATTTTACATACTTCTCGTTCTACTCATCCTCATGAAATCCCAGACTCCCCGACTAGAGCATTGGATGCCCCAGTTTCTACAGATACATCCATACCAAAAGGACCTGCTCCCGAGGCTTCGCTAGTGAAGTGCTCCACTTCTGTTGATGTTGCGGGGCCATTTGACGAACTTGCCCCGGTTATTGAGGAAGAAGAGCCTCAGGGATCTCCCCGACGTTCACAGAAATCCGACGAAGAAGCCGAGAAAACTAGCCTTGCCAAGCAGAGCAGGGATGATACTTTCGAAGGGCTGAGCGACCTCTTTGCCACCTCGCAAGAGATATTTAAAGATGATCCTATCACTACCGGGGTTTCTTTTTCAGTAGTCGAAGCAACTTCCATCCTGCAACAGACTCCGTCAACTCAAGAGTTGACGCTAACTATTACACCCACAACCAATCCTCAATTAAAGAGTGGTTCGTAGTTTGATGCGCGTAGTTTGCACATCACACACACTTAGAATTTTTTCGGCACTTTTATGTTTCTCACTTTTTGTACTTTGAAGAATTCTAAGATTTAGCTCTTTTTTATTTCAGATCCTCTGATGGGGCGCAGCGGATCCTATTATGATGATTTCCAGCGCTACGGGAGGCGTAGCCAATATGATTACAGGCGTTACCTTCCCTCTTACAGAGAATCTGATGAAGAGAGAGCCGCTCGAAAGGCTCAAGAAAAGAGGGCTCAAGAGGAGCGCTATGAAAGAAGAGAGAGGGAAGAGCGCCACGATTCTTCACAGAGAGGTGACGATTCCCATAAAAGAAAAACCCATGATGACAGAGGAAAAAGTCATATGGTTGAAGATTCGAGCAAGCGAGCCCGACATGGTGAGAAGTACACCACTACAACTCCTGAAAAGGTTACTGCCCCTGCCTCGCTTGATATTCCTTCTGGCTCTCCCGCTCTCGGGAAGTCAGACATCCAAACAATAGTTGGCAGACCCAAATTCCAAGTTGGACCGGGTCCTGCCACTTTGCAAAGTCGGTTTCCACAGTGGTGTCTAAAGGGAGTAAGGTTTGACCTTGACTTGGTCCCCATTGACAAGTCTGCCATGTTACGAAACCTTGACGCCGTCAAGCTTGATATTGAGAGGATGTCGAACTGGCAGAAACTTGTTGACGAGCTTCAGAGGGTTAATCGTGCAAACATAGAGGCCATGCTTACTATGGAAAATGATAAAGCCAAATGGTAAAAGGTGCTTGAGCAACATGACACTGAGATGAGAAGCATTGCTTCTTACAATGAGGGGCTTGAAGCAAAAGTTGAAGAACTGAAACAAGAGCTTGCTGCTTCCTCTACTTCTTATTCTCAAAAAGAAGAAGTGATCCTAAAACAAGTGAGAGATGCTCAAGCCAGCCAAAGGGATGCCGAAGACAGGCTTGAAGTGTAGAAAAGAATTAGTGATGGATATGTCGCTGACATTGAAGAGCTTCGGAAGAAGAATAGCTCCCAAAAGGCGGAGATCCAAATGCTTAAGCTTCAACTTTCTAAAGTTGAAATGGAGCGTGATGAGGCCGTTGCCGGCAAAATTGCAGCTGAAGAATCTCACGAGGCAACGAGGGACAACATCAGCTCAACATTATTTGATTTCTATCTGCATAGCATCTTGGGGCGTGGTAGCCTCGTCTTTCTAGGCCCTAAGTATGAAATTACACTGGCTGAAGTTTGAGAGGCCGCACTTGATATGCTCGGTGGTAGCGGCGCTGGCTATGCTGAGTCAGCTCTTGAGGAGCACTATCTTGATGATGATGCTCGTGCCGCTCTCGCTAGGGGGAGAGAACAGCTTACAAAATTAAGGGCCGAAATTGCGGCAGGGGAATACTCAGGAAAAATCACCTCAACTGCTCCAATTCAACCTTCTCCTTCATCCGAAATTGACATTATCGGTTCTAGTTCTCATTCCCCATCTCCTAATAAAGTCACCACTGATATTGCAAGCATACAAGGTGGAGATGATGGCGGCGAGAGTGCCGAGGCACAGGCTTACGAAGTTGACGTCAGGGAACCGACTTCTGCAGGTAACCCTACTGACAATCTTGCCCAAGTAGACTGCTCATCTGTTTCTTATGAACTTGATGAGCTTTTTGACAACTTCTTGAATCTCAGCGAACCTTTATCTCCGCTTTTTGTTGACTTGAACTTTTTTCCTTCTGCAGAGAAAACGTCGGGCATTGTTCAGGCTTCTCCTTCTCCAATTATTCCTTCCCTGCCTCTTAAGGTCACTCCTCCTTCTGCTTCGCAACCCGGGTCACAAGAGGAGCAAATAGAAGATCTTCACGGCTTAGATGATCCCGTTGCTTCTCAAGATCCGAAAGGAGAAGAAACTGAAGGAAGCGAGAGGACTCCAGAACCAACTGGCTCCGACGCTGAACCGTTATCCAAACTTCTTTCTCCAGGGAGTGGGTCTTCCTCCAAGAAGAGAGGAAAGCAGGGAGTTTCCAAGAAGAAGAATAAGAAGGGATCTTTAACTGGCGAAGAAGAGACGGAAGAAAGTCCGATCGAGCCCCTTTCTCCTCCATCCCCTACCCTTACAAGCCGGCCTAAAAAGCTGGTCATTTGGCCAGGTGCGGGCTCAAAAGGTGGGCGGAAGAAGAAATGATGGCTCTGGTTCTGTGGCTTTCATATCACTTTTTTGCCTTTTTTGCATGCAATGACCGGAAATTGTGCGGGTACCGGCCCCCCGCTTTTCTTTTGTTGTTTTTTTTTACTTTGGAACCTATACCTGTATATAAAATAGTGTTGAATAAAATGATTCTTTTTCTTTGTACAAACTTTTGTCTATATCTGAGAATGCATTTACTATTCATTTTTGTACAAGTTTCTTTGTACGATATTGCAGTGAGCTTGTGGTATATATTGTTTGAGCGCAATTTTACCGATGTAGTTATGCCATGCTGCCCCTATAACATAAGCCCATTGTAATATTTTATTTTAAGAGGAACTTGTGCTTTTATTTTTTAGAGAATAATTATTCCACATTTGGAGGAATATGATTTCATTAAAAAATAGAGCACAAATAAGTTTCAACGCTTCAACCTTCGAAGATATCACTCTTTATTTTGTGCATATACACATTTTATTGAATGAAATCTTCTATGTGGTAAAGCGGGTATTTGTAAGGTACTTCAACTTCTTTTTGAGGAAGAGAATTTTCTAGAACAAGTAATTCACTCTTCCTTTGAAAGTTAAAGTGTGCTTTTAAAGAGGATTTTTTTTTTAAGTTGCCATAGTAAAGGGCTTCTTGATTTTTGTTTCTTTGAAAAGTTGCACCTCTGAGGAAGACTTTTTCATGTTTCAACACTTGGAAGTTTTCCTTCAATCTTGGTGAAACGTGTGCCTCCGAAGAGGTCTTTCTGCTTGATTGTGCCTCCGGGAGGTGGTCTTTTCATTTCTGCCTCTGGGAAGAGGTCTTTCTGTTCCTGCCCCTTGGGAGAGGCTCTCTCTTTTTCTTTACTTTTTTTTTTTAGCATTTCATCTCTGGTGAAGTGAAACTTCGAAGAGCGGCTGTTGCACTTCAACTCCTGGCGAAATGGGCCTCCGAAGAGGGCTTTTATTTTGTTTTACATTTCAACTCCGGTGAAGTGAAACTCCGAAGAGCAGTTGTTACACTTCAACTCCTGGTGAAATGGGCCTCCGAAGAGGGCTTTTATTTTGTTTTACATTTCAACTCCGGTGAAGTGAAACTCCGAAGAGCGGTTGTTACACTTCAACTCCTGGTGAAATGGGCCTCCGAAGAGGGCTTTTATTTTGTTTTACATTTCAACTCCGGTGAAGTGAAACTCCGAAGAGTGGTTGTTACACTTCAACTCCTGGTGAAATGGGCCTCCGAAGAGGGCTTTTATTTTGTTTTACATTTCAACTTCGGTGAAGTGAAACTCCGAAGAGAGGTTGTTACACTTCAACTCCTGGTGAAATGGGCCTCCGAAGAGGGATTTTATTTTGTTTTACATTTCAACTCCGGTGAAGTGAAACTCCGAAGAGCGGTTGTTACACTTCAACTCCTGGTGAAATGGGCCTCCGAAGAGTGCTTTTATTTTGTTTTACATTTCAACTCCGGTGAAGTGAAACTCCGAAGAGCGGTTGTTACACTTCAACTCCTGGTGAAATGGGCCTCCGAAGAGGGCTTTTGTTTTGTTTTACATTTCAACTCCGGTGAAGTGAAACTTCGAAGAGCGGTTGTTACACTTCAACTCCTGGTGAAATGGGCCTTCGAAGAGGGCTTTTATTTTTTTTTACATTTCAGCTCCGGTGAAGTGAAACTCCGAAGAGCGGTTGTTACACTTCAACTCCTGGTGAAATGGGCCTCCGAAGAGGGCTTTTATTTTGTTTTACATTTCAACTCCGGTGAAGTGAAACTCCGAAGAGCGGTTGTTACACTTCAACTCCTGGTGAAATGGGCCTCCGAAGAGGGCTTGTGCCTCCGGAGAGGGCTTTAGTTGTTCCTTGTCCACTTGCTTATGCCTTTTCAGTGATCCTCTATTTTTTTTTCCAGCTCGTACTTCCTTCTCTTACAAGTAGTTTGTTTAATCCAAAGAAGTGTACTTCATTGCTAGGCCAGTTCGCGAGAACGGACATAGGCTTCTTAATTGGAAGTTTGTTTGTTCAAACTTCTCAATTTATTAGTTAGAGCCCGTTTTCGACGAAATCATTGACCGTTCAATTAAAGCACTTCTTATCTAGGATTTAAATTCGGGAATTTTGTGACTTGGAATTTGTTTGTTGAATGATAACAAGAATCACTTGGTCTTGTAATATGCAAGTTTTGTTTTCGTTGCCTGCAAAAATTTAAATCGACATTTCAGTAATACATTTAATGTACTTTTCATATCGAAAATAAAGCAAACATGTAATAGTAATAAGGAACACAAGATTTATAGTGGTTCGGCCAAGAATTTCGGCCTTCATCCACTTTATAGTCTTTCATTATTCACTTGCATCGGTTTTACAATCGCTTTCAATTACAGGAATCATACATTCATAATTCTTTTTACAATATTTCAATATCAAGTAAAGTATGGACGCAAGTGATTGCTGTTCCAAGCTCTTGGAATTTGATCTCCCTCGACAGTAGTGAGTTTGAATGTGCCGTCAAGAAGCTTCTGACCTATGACATATGGTCCTTCCCAATTTGGCCCAAACACACCTGTCGCTGTCATAATTCTCTTTAGGACTAGATCTCCAATCTCAAAGCTGCGTTGGCGAACTTTGGAATTGAAATGTCTGGCTATCCTTTGCTGATGAGATGCGATTCTGAGCTCAGCCTCTTCTCTTTTTTCATCAAGGAGATCTAGTGCCTCAAGATGTAGTTTTTCATTCTCCGCTTGATTGAAATGGATTCTTCTATGTGAAGGGACCTCTGTTTCTACCGGAATCATTGCCTCTGATCCTTATGCCAATGAAAACGGAGTATGCCCAGTCGCAGTTTTGTGAGTAGTTCTGTATGCCCATAGTGCTAGCGGTAGCTTATCGACCCAACCACCTTTTGCTCTTTCAAGTTGCTTCTTGATGGTTGACTTGATAATTTTATTTACTGCTTCCACCTGCCCGTTTGCTTGCGGATGAGCTACTGCTGAGAAGCTTTTTCGGATTTTGAATCGTTTGCAAAAATCTTGGAATTCTTCGCTTCCGAATTGAGTACTATTGTCTGTAATTATTTTTTAAGGCACACCATATCTGCAAATGATACTTTTAGTCACAAAACTTATCATCTTTTTTGAGGTGATAGTAGCCAGTGGTTCAGCTTCTGCCCACTTCGTAAAATAATCTACAGCAACAACGGCATATTTAATTCCAGATTTGGCAGTTGGTAACGGTCCTACAAGGTCTATCCCCCATATTGCAAACGGCCATGGACTGACCATCTTTGTGAGTTCAGTGGAAGGAGCTCTAGGAATTTTGGCGAATCTTTGGCATCTGTCACATTTTCGGGAATAGTCTGCTGCATCTCGATTAATTTCTGGCCAAAAATATCCGTATCGGAGAATCTTTTTCGCTAAAGTTTGACCACCTAAATGATCACCACATTCTCCCCCATGCACCTCAGCTAGGATTGTTTTGGACTCTTCCCTGGAAACACATCGAAATAACGGCATTGAGAATCCCCGTCTGTATAACTGGCCATCCTGGACTATATAGCGAGAGGCTTTCCTCAGTAGCTTCTTTCGTTCTTTTGAATTTTCCGGTAAAGAGCCATTGAGCAGATATTCTGTTATTGGAGTCATCCATGATTCTTGCTCTTGAGACACGCTCATGATCCAATCAATATCCATCTCATCAATGCTCAGAGCCGACAGGACCTCCACTGGAGTCAACCCCAGAAATTGAGCTTCGCCTGTGCTAGAGTACTTTGCGAGAGAATCTGCTTTCTTGTTTTCTTCTCGAGGAATATGACTTATCATGTAATGATCGAAATCACCCAGGAGTTCCCAAGCCTTTGACAAGTAGGCGGGCAGATTTCCCCCTTTCGCTTGGAATTCCTTCTTGACTTGGCATACAATAAGCTGAGAATCACTGAAGATCTGTAACGCTCGGATGTTTAGTTCTTTAGCAATCCTTAAGCCAGCGATAAGGGCTTCGTATTCTGCTTCATTGTTTGTTGAAGGAAATTCCAATCTTAGTGCATAGCATAATGATCGACCTTCAGGGGTCTCAAGTACAACTCCGGCTCCAAAACAGTAGTCGTTTCTCGCGCCATCGACATATAACTTCCATTGGATTGGGGAATCGTCGATCGTTTCCTCCTCACTGTTACCCTTATCTGTGAATTCTGCGATGAAATCCGCTAAAGCTTGTCCGTTGATTGCTTTTCGGGGATGATAAGTGATTACATATTGACTGAGTTCAATATTCCACTTTAGAAGACGACCCGAAGTCTCAGGGCGAAACAGGACTTGCTTTAAAGGTTGATCAGTGAGGACTCTGATAGGATGAGCTTGGAAATATTGCCTCAACTTCCTGGATGCAATCAGTAGGCAATAGGCGAGTTTTTCCAACTTAGAGTAATTCATCTCTGCCCTAGTGAGTCTTTTGCTGATATAGTAAACTGGATGTTGAATCCTCTTGTCTTCTCGTATCAGCGCAACACTTAAAGCATGAGATGATACTGCCAAGTATATAAGAAGATCCTCGCCATCGCCAGGCCTAGAAAGTATGGGAGGCGTTTCCATATGGCGAATCAATTCATCAAAGGCTTTTTGGCATTCGGGAGTCCAATCGTAGTTTTTCTTTCCTTTCTTTAGGGCGTCAAAGAATGGGATGCATTTTTCTATGGCTTTGGAAATGAACCGACTCAAGGCGGCAACTTTTCCATTGAGACTTTGCAATTCCTTCTTCGTTCTAGGAGCTTTGACTTCCTTTAAGGCGGTAATTTGAGCTGGACTAGCCTCAATGCCCCTACCGCTCACGATGAAACCTAAAAACTTTCCGGATTCCACTCCAAATGAACATTTTAAAGGGTTGAGCTTCATTCCGTATTTTCGGAGGACTGCGAGCATGTCTGCTAAGTGTTCTATGTGATCCACTGCTTTCTTAGACTTTACTAACATGTCATCGACGTAGACTTCCATAGTCTTGCCCAATTGGGGTTTGAACATAGCATTAACAAGTCTTTGGTATGTTGCCCCTGCAATCCCATCTGTTTCATAAGTCAACTCATAAGTTACCACGATAAATAGTCATGGAAAGTGATGATAGCGTCAAGCAAGTTGTGATATCAACTTTATAATTCCTAAAATATAAAGATTGTGCATTGAGCACTCCTAAACTAACCTTATTTATTTTTATTTTTTTACAGAGAGCCCGGGCTCAATGAACTACTATTCTCAATCGGCGAAGCTTGCCCCGAAATGACCCGGGCCAATAGGGAAATCCCAATTCTTCAGCCCGAAGGGCATAACTCTGTAGCAGTAAAGACCAACGTCGGTGATAAAGCTCGTGTCCTCCTGATCTGGCTCATGCATCATGATCTGGTTATATCCAGAGTAGGCATCCATAAAAGATAACAATTCGTGTCCCGCTGTTCCGTCTACCAGTTGATCGATCCTGGGTAATGGGAAGCAGTCTTTGGGGCAGGCCTTGTTTAGATCTGAAAAATCGATGCACACTCTCCATTTTCCGTTGGCTTTCTTAACCAGCACTGGATTTGAAACCCAATTCGGATAGGTAGATTCTTTGATAAAGTTATTCTCCATGAGCCGATCAACTTCTTCTTTTAACACTGCTGACCTTTCTGCACCTTGAGTTCTCCTTTTCTGCTTCACAGGTGTAAATTTTGGATCAATATTCAGAGCGTGTACTGCAACGTCTGGGGATATTCCGCACATATCGGGATGAGTCCAAGCAAAAACATCCAAATTTGCCTTTAAAAAAGATATTAAGATATTCTGAATTGACACATTAAGTTGTGAACCCACATTCAACACCTTGTTTGGGTCCTTTGGGTCAACGGGTACTGGTATTGTCGTTTCCACTGGTACCACTCTATTCTCCCCTGCACTGGCTTTTCTAGGATCCATCTCTTTCCGTGCTCCGCTGTGCTCGCCAGTGCAGGGTCTGCCCTGTAATTGCCACAAGGCTGGTTCTTTGATGCGGACTGGGGTTGCTGCATCCTTTCCCATTTCTCTTTTCCTTGTTTCTCGTAGCTCTGTCAGATAACACTCCCGCCCAGCATTTTGAACCCCTTTTATAACTCCCACTCCATTATCTGTGGGAAATTTAATGGTGAGGCACCATGGGGCCAGAACAGCTTTGAATGCTGCGAGAGTTGGACGGCCAAGGAAAGCATTATAAGCAGAAAATTCATCGACAATCAGAAAAGTTTGCTTGCGGACCACTTTTCTTTCTCCCACTCCGAGTTCTACAAGCAAATCAACGGTTCCTATCGGCTGTTTTGGCTCCCCAGTGAAGCCAGCGATTTTCTGCGATGAGGCTTGCACATCAGCCATAGGGATCTTCATTTGGTAGAATGTTTTCTTGAAGAGGATATTGCAGGATGCGCCACAATCAATGAGAACTCTTCTGACAATAACTGGCCCGATACCAGCCGAGATGACTAAGGGATGCAAGGTAGGAGCTTCAATACCTGTGGAATCCCTGGCTCTAAACACAATATCATCATTGAAAGTTCTTTGTTGCTTCAGGGGCGTAGCACCTTCCAAAACAAATACATCTTCCTCGGTCGGTACATACTTTAAAGCTCGGGTATACCTTTCCATCTCACCCCAGCTCCTGCCTGCTGGGTGAGGTCCTCCCGTAATGACATTGTTAACAGGCCTTCCGGATTCTTGCCCTGCAGTCTTCTCACTTGTCCTGCGTTGATGAGCAGGAGCTCGTTGCCCATGACTAGTCGAAGCAGGATTGCTGCTATTCTTTTCCACAAATTGCTGCAGCTTGTTTTCCCTTATCAATTCTTCAATCAAATTTTTCAATTGGCGGCATTCATCGGTATCATGACCGGGTTGATTATGGAAGCGGAAAAACTTTCCGCTTTGTACAACTTTTTTCCCGGTTCTCAGAACGGGAGGTTTAGGATAATCAATAGAATCTTTAGTGGCAAGGTAAATACGCTCCGGCGTATCTGATAAAAGGGTATATTCCGACGGCTTGAAGGAACGAGGCTTCTTCAGATTTTTCTGTTTCTTCCCATCGTTATTTTCCCTTTTCTGTCCTACAGATTCATTCTTGCGTGGAACAACAACATTATTTTCAGCTTTTTCCAATGCTGCCTTTACCGGTACCGGACGGCTTTCCAGGCGTATGAACTCATCTTCTTTCTTGTAGAATTTTTCAAGGGAATTTGGTTCCTTCATGTTAAGCCATTTTCCAAATTCGCTCGACTTGTCGACGGCCCTCATCAGATAGGTCAAGATCATCCGTGGTTCTGCATTGTCTACCTCGGCCAGCGCTATATTAAAGCGATTCAAGAAAGATCTGATAGTTTCCCCTGGATTCTGCTCTAAACTTGACAACGACATAATATCTTTGGCTTTTGAAGCGTATAGTCTGAACTGCTCCTTGAATTTCCGGGTTAGGTCAGAAAACTGATCTATAGACCGAATTGGTAGCTTGGTGAGCCAAAGCAGAGCTACACCATCCAAATATACAGGAAAATATCGACACTTTATTTCATCAGAAGCTCTGGCACCTGTCATCTGCCAATCATACTTATATAAGAATTCGTTCGGATCACTTGTTCCTTTGTAAGATGGGATAGTTGGAGGGACGAACTTCCTTGGGAACTCAGCCTTTAAGATCCTTTCGGTAAACGGGGTTTTACTTGGAGCGAAACCCCATTACTTCTCGTCTTCATTCCTTTGCATGCTTTCTTTCATGATTTGTCGAACCATTTCAGAAAGATACCCTTTATCATTTCGAGCTTTAGATCCACCAACTTCAGGAAATGTCCGCTCAGAGGGGCTGGCAGCCCTCTCAGGAATGTTTCTTTCTTCATCCTCATGAATGTTGCCAGCAAAGTTCCTTTCATCACCCATTGGTTGACGGTTTACCCCAAGCAAGTCATTCAATTTATTCAAAATTAGGGCATTTTGGGCATTCTGAGCTTCCAATTGTGCACTTTGGGCATTTATCTGCTGGTTCAGCCCTAAGATTACAGCATCCAACTCCGCTTTTGTAACCCCAACAGGTGGAGTGGCTTGATTAGGTACTGGGGATGCAGAGGTTCCTTCTTGAACATTTCCAGATCTAACAGATCTATTCTTTCTCCCCGGAGCCATGATTTCAGATAAACTTCTAGTCTTCAGAGAGGTTACTTCAACAAACTTTCGTGGAGCAATGATGATAATTCACCTGAGTTCAGTTCTCAGTGAAAGCACCAAAAATGTTAACGCGAAAATTTGAACGCTAACACCCCGGTGTATAAAGTGTAGTTGTGAAAGCACCACCCGATGATTCGGGAACAGAGTATAAGAAGAAAATCGCAGAAAAAGGAGTGAATAACAACGATTTTATAGTGGTTCGGCTCAATAATTTGCCTACGTCCACTCTGAATATCTTTATTGATGACTTCGTTACAAGTTGATACAATTCTTCCCCAAGTACAATACACTTTGAACTACTAAACACTTTGAATGAGTAGCTTAAACTTCAATGTAAGTGAAGGTCTTCGAATCCATGTCGGATGCATGAGATTTCTTCTTGAAGTTGTTGATAGTGTTCCACGTGTCTTGAAAGCTTTGGGTGTTGAGTTAGTTTTGAATGTAGCAGAGTATCGGCGTTTGAAAAGAATGAGCCCCCCATCCCCCGAATATTGGAGATGGCTTTCTATTTATAGGCAAATCTGGGTAAGAATTTTTCACCCAAGTCCTAAGTCGTCACCGACTTTAGTTGAGTCGCGGCCGACCTATAGAGGAAAATTCACGGTCTAGTAGAGTTAAGCCGACTTACCTGATTTCATGCAAGTCCAAAGTCGTAAACGAGTTATGGGGCCAGGTCAAAAAATGATGAGGTATCCGATTCGCTTGCTTAGGTCGTGAACGACCCACCATAGGCCTTAGGTCGGTTTTCGCCATGAGTCGGCCAACATCTTTAGAGCATCAAGGTTATAACCCGGTGAGTCGCTGTCCCTGTTAAGTCGGCAATAAGTTGACTCGTCACTTATTCTGAGTCGGTTCATACGTTAGGTCGGCAATAAGCTAAGGCTGTTGAGTCGGAACTTCCTTTGAGCTTTAAGTCGGTCTGCTTCTCAAGTCCCTTAGGTCGGTATCCTTCTTAAACCTTATGCAGTTAGGTCGGTCTTCCATGCTAAGATACTAAGTCGGCAGAGTGTTAGGTCGTTTACTATCCTAGATCGGTGTGTCACGGCCGAGGCGAGGTTAACATTTAATGACTTCACTTTTAAATGGTTTAAATGAATTGTTTGATTTAAATATGAACTATTTAAAAGGTGATTTGAAACGATAATAAATTAATGATATCTTTGAATTAAAAAAGGATAATAAATGAATGATATCATTGAATTAAAAAGGATATTTAAATGTGTATATTTGGATTTGAATTCAAATAATGATTTGAAATGAATTTTGAAAGATATGATGTTTTGATATATTGAAATGGTTTGGAAATGATTAGATCTTTATTTTGATAAAGATTTGAATTTGAAGTGATACTTTATTTTGAAGTATAAACTATGATTTTTAAATTATAACTACAGGTTATAATAATGATCAGTTGTTAAAGAGACCGGGATCAGATATGGACATACTCTCAATCGATACCGAAAACCACTTTAACAACAGTGTTGTGGTGGAGTTTCCAGAATGAAGTAGGATGGCGGCGATGTTCTTGAGGTATATTACGTTGACCCGACCCCTGTGAGTTGGGTTAAGGTGGATAAAACAGGAACGATCTTGGGCCAAAAGGGGTAGCTTCTCTGATCGGTCACATTCCTTCGATACTATACTCTTACTTGTGATTGATTAGATGGCCATCCTTCGATTTTATATGGGAGTGTGTTCCGAGGTGGGCGTATGTGGCTACTGCTTTACCACCAGCCCGTGTGCGTAATTGGTATATCTACCGTGGCATTGCCTTGTGTGCCGTGTCACCTATAATACCGAGCCTTTAATACGAGTTTGTTTTTTCCCATAGCCCATGGAGTATTTAGGGCAGTCTGCCGATCTGGAGATACGCTGATAATGGATGGACTACTGGGGCTATTATGTGTGAAGGGTGATATGGGTAGCCCAGAATGCTATTTAAAAGTAAGTTTATTTTATTGTGGAGTTATTATAATAGCGCAATATTACTATGTAGTAAATAGTTTAAAGGAACCTTAGAGGATAGGCGGTCCCAGGCATCCTTTAAGTTACTTGTACCTTATTATAGTTCTCTTGAGTTGGTTTACATTATATAAGTATATATTGTCCTGACTTGAGTGTTTTGTGTTTTGCTTTACGCTCGGGTCAGCTTGAGTATTCACAGCTTTGGATTCTCTTTCTGGAGCTGGGCTTGCTTAAGATTCTGTCTATCTATTTATATATCTATTCATGTTTCAGCTTTTCTAGTTTATCTCATGTATTAGTGAATTTCTATGCATTTGGGATTTCTATTATGTTGTTTTAGAGTGTTATTACGTATTTGGGTTGAGACTCTGTTATAGTAGCTTCATGGACTACTATGTTATTTTTATATTCTGTTGCGAGTTATTCTCATTGTTCCGTTTCTATGATTCTGTGTATTTGATTCAATTTGCTCGAAATTGATTTACAATCTGTTATTTTGCATCATTCAAATCTGACATGTGTGGATTATTGTCGATTTAAACGGTTAGAAATGGCGGGTCGTTACAAAAATGATACCCACTGTCTGTTTGTTTGAAGTTGACCCTTTGTAATTTTAGAAATTGCTTATACTGTTATTTGCAATAAACCGGTACTATATAAACGAAAAATGAGACCTATAGTCCGTTTGTTTGAATTTAATGTTTTGCAATCTTAGAATTTGTTTTCATTGTAATTTGTAACTAAACCGATACCAATATATGCCAAAAATGATACCTGTAGTCTGTTTGTTAGAAGTTAAAGCTTTGCAATTTTAGAAATTGTCTTCACTATAATTTGTAATAAAACAAATAACAATGTATACCAAAAATGATACTGTTAACTCCTCTTTTTTACGACTCAGCGACCTAACGGGTTAGAAGGTCCAGCGATCTAAGGACTTAAAGAATGAGCGAGCTAACATAGATATAAGACCTACAGCGAGTTAGCGTGGCAACAACTTAAGCGACATGCTCGAGTTAACGACCTAAGCCACTCGACGACCAAACGACCTAGCAATCCATACAGATCAACAACATAACATAACCGTGGAGTAAACACTATAGTATCTCAGTGACCTAAGAATTTTCAACAACCTAAGTGACCTAAGTGCCAACGACCTAAGCGACCTAAGTGACGGCGACCTAAGCGACCCAAGTGATCTAGCGACTCAGCGAGGTAACCTAGCGACCTAGCACCTACATAACCCGCATCTCTTTAAGCCGCTTGCATATAGTTCGCTCCCAACCTTAGGTCGCATCCTCACCCAAACTATCATCAGTTGCTCCATTTAAGTCGCTCACCACTCTCATAGGTCGCTACGACCTACCAGCAGAAGCAAATGATCAAAGCGTAACCATTATAAGCCATAGCCCATGTCCATTAGGTTGCTTACGACCTACGACCTAACCCACTCCTATGTCGCTTACGACCTACAACCTAACCCACTCTTATGTCGCCCACGACCTACGACCTAACTCCAAAATCTCCCTATAAATACCCCGCCTGCTCCACCTGGAAAGGGTCTTTTGGATCATTTCTGGAACGCCTATACTTTTCTGCTTTCTCGATTCCTTCAAACACCGAAGACACTTCAACGAACTTTGAGAGAGATCTAACACATTCAACACGAATTCGAAGAACTCTTCTACAATGATGTTCTAGCTACTTGTCTTAGTCGTGTTGTAATCAAAGATCATTGTAAAAAGTTGTAATCGAATCAGCAATAAAGATGATTAAAGTGGACATAGGCTTGACATTAAGCCAAACCACTATAAAAACTGTTGTCTCTTTACTTGATTTTCTGTTATTTTCTGCTTATCTCTAGTTCCCGTGCCAACGGGTGGTGCTTTCACATTTTCACTACATACACCGGGGTGTTAGCGTCCAATTTTAGAGTTAACATTTTTGGTGCTTTCACTGAGAACTGAACTCAGGGTGCTTTCATCATTGCTTCGCAAAAGTTCATTCAAAGAATCTCTCTTAAAACCATAAGTCTACCAGAGATTATGGCTCCTGGAAAAAAGCGCAGATCTACTAGACCCGGTGATGCCCATGAAAATACTGCCACTTCTCCTTCGTTAAGTCAAGCAGCTCCAAGTGTTGGAATTACACGGGCAGAGTTAGATGCTGCAGTGTCTGGGTCATATCAGCAGATGGAAGCCCGGAACACTTTAATGCTTGATAGGTTGAAAGCTTTGCTTGGAGCTAACCATCAACTAGTGAATAATGAAGAAAACTTTACTGATGATGTTCATAATCCTGAAGGGAGGAATATTCCTCAAAAGGCAGCTGGCCCCGTCGAAGGGGCACCTCACCAAGTTAGATGATCAAGGCCGCAGCCGACTCCCCGCGAATGTTTGTCCAGGCAAACTTCCAAGAAAATGGCTGAATTCCGTCCCGTAAAGCCTCTAAACGATAAGGAACACCTCTCGGGAATGGTTCGACAGATTACGAAAGAAAGTATGCAAAGGGAAGAAGATGAAAAAGAATGGGGGTTCGCTCCAAGCAAGACTCCGTTCACCGAAAGAATTCTGAAGGCGGAATTTCAAAGGAAGTTTGTTCCCCCCACCATTCTGGCTTATCGGGAACAAACGACCCTAACCAATTCTTACATACGTATGATTGGCACATGACTGGTGCTCGAGCATCAAATGAGATCAAATGCCGGTACTTTCCGGTATACTTGGAAGGAGTGGCTCTACTCTAGTTTACAATGCTACCAGTCCGATCCGTAGACCAGTTCTCCGATTTAACTCGAATGTTTAAAGAACAATTCAGGTTGTATGCTTCAAAGGAGAAGGACATAATGTCACTGTCTAGCTTGGAACGGAATCTCGAAGAATCTATTAGATCTTTCTAAAACCGCTTCAACATATCCTTGGCTGAAGTCGACAATGCAGAGCCACGAATGATTTTGACCTACTTGATAAGAGATATCGGCAAATCGAGTGAGTTTGGGAAATGGATGAAGATGAAGGAGCCAAATTCGCTTGAGAAATTCTACAGGAAAGCTGACGATTTCATGCGCTTGGAAAGCCTTCCTGTGCCTGCAAAAGTGGTATTGACGGAGGTTGAGAATAATATTGTTGCCTCTACCAAAAAGGAATCTGAAGGTCAGAAGAGGGATAATAACGGTGGGAAGAAGCAGAAGGATATAAAGAAACCTCGCTTCTTCAAACCTTCAGATTTCACTCCTTTAACTGACACTCTGGAAAATATCTTTTTCTCTACCAAAGATGCTGTTGAATATCCTAAACCACCCGCGTTGAAGCTTGGGAAAAATGCCCTTCAAAGTGGGAGATTTTGTCGGTTTCATAATCAACCCGACCATGATACAAACGAATGTCACCATTTGAAGAGTTTGATTGAAGAACTGCTAAGACAGAACAAGCTACACAATATGTTAACATAAATAGGAATGTCCCAACTTCACCTACTGAGGGCCAGCAACTTCCTGCTCATCCATCTGGCTTGGGTGAGAGGACTACCATGCATGAATCAAAGAGGCCTGTTAGTAATGTAATCACGGGAGGTCCTCACCCAGCAAGCAGAAGCTGGGGTGAGATGGAAAGATATGCTCGTGCTTTGAAATTTGCTCCAGCAGAACAAAATGATTTTGTGTTGGAAGATGTTGCACCTTTGAAGCAGCAAATAACTTTTAATGATGACATTGTGTTCAGGGCCATGGACTCTATGGGTGTTGAAGCTCCCACCATGGATCCCTTGGTCATCTCTGTAGGTATCGGGCCTGCTATTGTAAGAAGGGTGCTTGTTGACTGCGGCGCCTCTTGCAATATCCTCTTCAAAAAGACATTTGATCAAATGAAGATTCCTAAGGCTGATGTTCAAGCTTCATCGCAGAAGATTGTTGGGTTTACTGGGGAACCAAAGCAGCCAATTGGAACTATTGACTTATTCAAGGAGCTTGGAGAGGGGCAGAAAAAGGTAGTTCGAAAGCAGACTTTTGTGATTGTTGACGGATTTTCTGCTTACAATGCCTTCCTGGGCTGGCCAACTCTTACAGCATTCAAAGCAATTCACGCCCCATGGCGCCTTACTATGAAGTTCCCCACGGATAATGGCGTCGGTGTTATTAAAGGGGATCGGAATGCGGGGCGAGAATGTTATCTTATAGAGTTGCGGGAAGCAAGGAAGAGAGAGGGGAAAAGATGCGGCAGCTCCACTCCGCATCAAAGAACCAACCTTGTAGCAATTATAGGGTGGACCCTGCACTGGCGAGCATAGTGGTGCCTGAAAAGATATGGATCCCAGAAAAGCCAGTACAGGGGAGAATAGAGTGGTGCCGGCGGAAGTAACGGTGCCTGTACCTATTGACCCGAAATATCCAAACAAGGTGCTGAATGTGGGTTTGCAACTTAGTGTGACGGTTCAAAATATTTTGATAACATTCTTGAAAGCAAATCTGGATTTATTCGCTTGGAGTCACGCCGATATGCGTGGAATATCTCCAGAAATCGCAGTACATACATCGAATATTGATCCGAAACTTACACCCGTGAAGCAGAAAAGAAGAACCCAAGGTCCAAAAAGGTCAGCAGCATTAAAAGAAGAAGTAGATTGGCTCATGGAGAATGGCTTCATCAGAGAGTCCACTTATCAAAATTGAGTTTATAATATGGTGCTGGCTAAAAAAGCAAATGGAAAGCGGAGAGTATGCATCGACTTTTCCAATTTTAACAACACCTGCCCCAAAGACTGCTTCCCGTTACCAAGGATCGATCAGTTGGTGGATGGAACAGCTAGGCATGAATTGCTGTCTTTTATGGATGCTTACTCCGGATATAACCAAATCATGATGCATGAGCCAGATCAGGAGGACACAAGCTTCATTACCGATGTTGGTCTTACTGCTATAGAGTCATGCCCTTTGGACTAAAAAATGCGGGTTAACTTACTAAAGACTTGTTAATGCCATATTCAAACCACAGATTGGCAAGACTATGGAAGTTTATGTTGATGATATGTTGGTGAAATTAAAGATGGCAGTGGACCATATGGATCACTTGACAGAAATGTTCGCAGTCCTCCGAAAATATGGAATGAAGCTTAATCCTTTGAAATGTTCATTCGGGGTAGAGTCCGGGAAATTCTTGGGATTCATTGTGAGTGTTAGGGGCATCGAAGCTAATCCTGCTCAAATTACTGCTCCGAGAGAATTCAAAGCCCCTATGACAAAGAAGGAATTGCAGAGCCTCAATGGGAAAGTCGTTGCTTTGAGTCGGTTTATTTCCCAGGCCGTAGATAAATGCATTCCATTCTTTGACGCTCTAAAGAAAGGAAAGAGAATATTTGAATGGACTCCGAAATGTCAGAAAACTTTCGATGAACTAATTCTTCACATGGAAGCGCCTCCAATACTTTCTAAGCCCTGCAACGGTGAAGATCTTTTCATATATTTAGTAGTTTCGTCTCACACTCTCGGTGCAGCATTAGTACGGGAAGATGCAAAAGTTCAGCGCTCGGTCTATTAAACCAGCAAGAGATTCACTAGGGCAGAGATGAATTATTCAAAGCTAGAAAAGCTCGTGTATTGCCTAATTATAGCTTCCAGAAAGTTGAGGCCATATTTTCAAGCTCATCCTATCAAAGTCCTCACTGATCAGACTTTAAAGCAAGTCCTATGTCACCCGGAGACTTTGGGTCGTCTTCCGAAGTTGAATATTGAGCTCAAGCAGTATGATATCACTTACCAACCCCAAAGAGCAGTCAACGGACAAGCTTTAGCAGATTTCATTGCAGAATACACAGATAAAGGTGACAACAAGGAAGAAGTTACTGATGACATCCGACCCGATGGAAATTATATGTTGATGGCGCAAGAAACGACTATTGCCCTAGAGCTGGGGTCGTGCTTGAAACCCCCGAAGGGTGATCGTTGTGCTACGCATTGAGATTGGAATTTCCTTCGACAAATAATGAAGCAGAATATGAAGCTCTTATTGCCGGCTTGAAGATTGCTAAAGAAATGAATGTCAAAGTGTTGCAGATCTTCAGTGATTCCCATCTTTTTGTATGCCAAGTCAAAAAAGAGTATCAAGCTAAAGGAGGAAATCTGCATGCTTACTTGTCATAAGCCTGGGAACTTCTCGATGATTTCGACCATTATACGATAAGTCATATACCTCGGGAAAAGAATATGAAGGCAGATTCTCTTGCAAAGTATTCAAGCACTGGCGAAGCTCAATTATTGGGATTGGTTCCTGTGGAAGTCTTGTCAGCTCCAAGTACCAATGATATGGATATTGACTGGATCATGGCTGCATCACAAGAGCAGGAATCGTCGATGACTCCAATCAAGGAACATCTACTTAACGGCTTCTTTCAAGAAAATTCAAAGGAGCATCAGAAACTATTAAGGAAAGCCTCAAGATATGTAATTCAAGGCGGTCGGTTGTACAAACGGGGATTCTCAATGCCATTACTCCGATGTGTAACGAGGGAAGAAGCTAAGACAATTTGAGCCGAAGTACACGGAGGAGAGTGTTAAAGCGTTCTTTGAGCCGACTGCGGTGCCTCTCTGCTACGGGTATTTTTGGCCAGACATTAATCGAGATGCTGCTAGCTACTCCTGAAAGTGTGACAGATGCCAGAGATATGCAAAAATCCCAAGAGCACCTTCCACCGAGCTAACGCAGATGATCTGTCCATGGCCATTTTCCATTTGGGAATAGATCTCGTCGGGCCTATGCCAACTGCCAAGTCCGAAATCAGATATGCTATTATTGCTGTTGATTATTTCACTAAATGGGCTAAATCTAAACCATTAGCTACTATTGCCTCTAAAAAGATGATAAACTTTGTGACTAAGTATATCATTTGTAGGTATGGTGTGCCTCAATAGATAATCATAGACAATGGTACCCAATTCAAAAGCGAAGAGTTCCAGGATTTTTGCAAGCGATTCAAGATCCAAAAAAGCTTCTCAGCAGTGGCTCATCCGCAATCAAATGGGCAAGTGGAAGCAGTAAACAAAATTATCATATCAACCATTAAAAAACAGCTGGAAAAAGCAAAAGGTGGTTGGGTCGATAAGTTGCCACTAACACTATGGGCATACAGAACTACCCACAAAACTGCGACTGGATACACTCCATTCTCATTAGCATATGAATCAAAAGCAATGATTCCAGTGGAAATAGAGGTCCCCTCACACAGAAGAAATCATTTCAACCAAGCTGAAAATGAAAAGCTGCAACTTGAAGAACTTGACCTCCTTGATGAAAGAAAGGAAGAGGCTAAGCTCGGAATTGCAGCCCATCAGCAAAAGATTGCCAAGCACTTCAATTCCAAAGTTCGCCAACGCAGCTTTGAAATTGGGGATCTAGTCATGAAAAGGATCATGACGGTAACAGGAGTATTTGCGCCAAACTGGGAAGGGCCGTATGTCATAGGCAAAAAACTTCTTGATGGCACTTTCAAACTGACAACTGTCGAAGGAGATCCAATTCCAAGAGCTTGGAATAGCAATCACTTGCGTCCATATTTTACTTAAAAACTTTGCTTAAATTTGTAAAATGATTACGGATGTATGATTCTTGTATTGTAAGCTGGTGTAAAATCAGTGCAAATAAATAATAAGAACTATAAAGTAGGCCTAGTTCTTTGCCGAACCACTATAAATCTTGTATTCTTTATTACTATAAAATGCCTGTTTTATTTCGATGTTCAAATACCTTAAATGTATTGCAAAAATGTCGATTTAATATTGCAGGCCATTGAAACAAAGCTTAACTATCACAAGGCCAGGTGATCCTTAAAATCACTCAATAAACAAATGTCAAGCAACAGAAATTCCAGATTCAAATTCCACATGAGAAGTGCTTCATGCAAACAGTTAGTGATTCCGCCGGAGGGGCACCTCCCTAACGTGGAGGTTCCAGGCCCTTGCAAACCGAGCATGATCGTTTGTGCAAATGGACATCCGGTTAGATAGCTTGCGTCTGCCCCGTGGACTCGATTAGCAATGAAGTACACTTCTTTGGATAAAACAAACTACTTGCAAAAGAAAGGAACACGTGCTTGGAGATGAGAACAGGGAATCGCTGATGAGCAAATGACAAACAGACAAGGGCGAGCAGACAGAAAATAGCCAAAAAGGAGTCTTGCCTCCCAACAAAAAAGGCTGGTGGAACCACCGTAGTGGCACCTTCCCAAATCGAAGGCACCGGGCCCTTGCTAACTAATTGCGTTCGTTTGTGCAAACAAACATCCGGTTGGATAGCTTGCGTCTGCCCCGTGGATCCACTTAACCGTGAGACGCAACCTTCATGGCGAACCAACCATCCAAAGCTCTCTTCGGAGGCACAAGCCCTCTTCGGAGGAGAAAGCCCTCTAACGAGGCATGCCAAAAAATGAAAGTGCTCTTTTAAACCAATAAGGTTAGTGGAATCACCGGAGGGGCACCTTCCTAAGTGGAAGGCACATGGCCCTTGTTAACTGGTTGCGATCGTTTGCGCAAACAAACATCTAATTAAGTAACGTGTGTCTGCCTCGTGAATCCATTTAACTGTGAGAAAGTAACTTCCAGTCAATCAAATAAAGACCTCTTCGGAGGCACAAGCCCTCTTCGGAGGCACATGACCTCTTCGGAAGCAAAAGCCCTCTTTCGAGGCACCACAAGCCCTCTTCAGAGGCGCTAGCCTTCACCAAAGGCACGCCTGCCCCCGTCGGAGGCAGAAGACCTCTCTCGAGACACCACAAAACCTCTTCGGAGGCACAAGACCTCTTCGAAGGCACGTCCCAAGAAGAGATGCTTTTCTCAAACAACAAGGTTGATGGAACCACCGGAGGGGCACGTTCCCAAGATAGGAGGCACAGGGCCCTTGTTAACTGGCTGCGATCGTTTGTGCAAACGGACATCCAACTAAATAACTTGCATCCGCCCTATGGATCTGTTTGACTGTGAGAACGCACTTTCAAGCGAAAAAAAAAGCCCTCTTCGGAGGCACACTGCAGCTTTCAAGGGAAGATCAAAGCGTTCTTTGGAAACTCGCTTCATCGCGAAGGAGAATCCACTTGTCAAAAAGTAAAATTGACTATCTTCGAAAGTGAAGTGTAAAAACTTTTTCAAACAAAAGAGAGAGAAGACTTCTCCAATACAAGGCACACTCTACTAAAGAAGAGTAACATTTCCTCAAAATGGAGAAATTATTCTCTAAAGTAAGAGTGCAAGACTTCTCAAAATGGGAGAGTTGTTCTCCAACCTAAGAGTACAAGTCTTCTCGAAACAGAAGAATTTTTCTCCAAAGTTTTACCAAATGAAAGAAAATGCAATATGCCGTGTTATGTGGGCAATACAATACAATATATCTACATTAATAAAAGCAACGCTCAAGAAACATAGCACAAACTTATTGCAATATCACACAAAGAAAATGAAGAAACTTGTGCGTGAATAAGGAATAAATGCATTCACAAATACAGTCAAAAGATTGTACAAATAAAAAGAATCATTTTATTCCATACTATAAAAAATTATACGTGTGCAGGTTTCAAAAGAGCGGGGACGGGTACCCGCACAAATTCCGGTCAATAAAAGCCTTTATATACAAGCAAAAAGAAAAACAAGAAGGGTAAAGCGAGACTCGTTATTTCTTCTTCCCGCCACCTTTATAGCCCACGCCTGGCCTAATGGTTAACTTTGGGAGCCGGCTTGAACGAGTGGGGGAAGAAGGAGATAGCGGTACAGCTGGATCTACTTCCGCCTTCTCTTCACTAGCAGAAGTGCTTTTCCTTTTCTTCTTTGAAGTTACACGCTTCCCCTTCTTCCTTGAAGAAGACCCGCTGCCTGGAGTTTTAAGTTCAGACAGCTTTGTGTTATCATGAAATTTCTCCAGAGTCCTTTCACCTTCTTAAAGTTCCTCAGCCTAGTGCTCTTGTGAAGCGGCCGGGTCATCCAAGCCTTGAAGAGATTCTATCAATTCTTTTTGCGACCCCGGTTGAGAAGCAGAAGGAGGCGTAATTTGAAGAGATGGAGGTTGAACAGTTGGAAGAAGAGAAGTCCGTGCAGCACTTGGCATTTTCACTACAGAAGAAGGGAAGTTAAAATCAGTATTCCTCACAAAGAGGGGAGATAGTGGCGCGTCAAGGCTTAAGTAATAATCGAAAATTTCATCAAGCTCGTGTGAAGAGAAAAAGTAGTCCACTTGGGCTAAATCAACGTTGAAGTTACCTGGAGAAGTTGGCTTTATCACGTCAACTTCAAAGCCTTTTGCTTCAGCGCATTCTTGAGCCTCATCTCCAGTATGAGCAGTTACAATTTCAATGTCAGCTTTAGAAAGAGGCAAAGAATGGAAACTGGAGCCAATGATATCAATGTCGGCCGAAACCGAAGGAAGAGTCAGGTCGGTCAAATGTGCCTTCCCTAAATGTTCTCCTTACACCGTTCTGGCTCACTCTTTAACAAGTTTCTCCTTCCCCGGCAAGGGTGGCACGTGCCTCATCATCCAGATAGTGCGTGTGACGACCGCCCATGACTCCCGCACCAAAACAAGGAAATAATGCGCTGAAAGGCGTGCCAGGCAGCCATGGACGATAGTCAGGGTAAAACAAAACAAAAGAATCTCTATCGCATAACTCACAGCGCATGGATAAAATACAATAGAGAAATATAATATAGTGAAGCTCCATAGAACAGAACATCATCATATAAGCATCACAGTAGTTTTGTACAATCATCTACTCAAATCCATACATGAAAGCCTCACTACAAATCACTCAACCAAATACAGCAGCGGATACCCAGTACATATAGTAAGAAAACTAATATGCAAAGCCTCCTGCTCGTCTTCGTCATCTTCAGCGTAGAACTCCTAGCACAGCACCTGTCACCTGCTACCTAGTCTGCCCATCCCAAACATGGATGAACAGCCCAAGGTAATAAGAGGAGACATAAAACCTTGAGTCAGACAAAGTCTTAGTGAGCAGTAAATTAACTATCCAACATACCAAAAGAGCATAAAGGATAAAAGGAATAGGAACCAAACCATCCCACTCCACCTCTTTCTACAGTGATAGCCCCAGACATACACTAAGGAGAAGCAAGCATAACAACATAGACAATTAAGGTAAAGCGAATACCACTCGAGTCAAGGACGATGTTTTCCAAATACAAACCCCCAAGGCCTAAACCAAGATCAGATAAGCACCCAGAAAACACCGCTCTTGAAGCCGAATGATAATACAACCAAACATCCATGACTCTGGCTATCACTGTCATCCTTGCCTCGATTTCACCGTTAGTTGAATGACCATCTGTCAAGGGCTAATGGTAACCCCGGTTCTAACCATAACTCCGCACACTGCCTTGTGCCTAGGACTTATCTACTTTGCCCAGAGTACTCAACTACCTACCTGTAGTCTTTTGGGTGTCCCGACTACCTACCTGTAGTCGTTATGGGCGCCCCATGTACTCTTGCTTTTGAGCATGCTAGAACCTTCAACAACGACGAGATCCAAGCCTCCTAGCCATCCTTCTTGACGACTATCCTCATACAAGCTCAAGCTACCTCTTGAACAATCCATTATCAACCAACTTGAACTACTCTTCAAGTTATCAACATGCTTGGAATGATCCCTGCTTGGATTAAGCCAAGACTCACATCATACTTCGCTTCATCGCATCAAAGCAAAGTCTCAACTCAACAACATGGTTTGCCTCATCAAATCATGGCAAAGTCCCATCTCAACATCATCCAATCTATACATATGAGCTTCAACATCCGCTACATATGCCTTAAGCAGCTTTCACCATTCAAGAGCCTTCTTCCATAGCTTTTGAATCCTCTTTCATCATCTTGTTCCAAATCAACTACTAGCTAACTTGGAAACAATCAAATCAATCATACATTCAAATAATCAATCATTCAAACAAGATCTATTAAGCAATTTAAGCAATATCAACTATAATGGGAATTTCGTAAATAAACGAGCAAAAGTCCAACATATGTGAAATCATGGTTTTTAGCATAGATCTATCAAATATAAAACATGGGTTTTGTCTCTAACACTTATTAAATAAACTTGCATAAGTAAACATCTTCAAAAACCATGGATCTACACTTGGATCTAAGAAATATGCATGAAATCACTAACTACAACACTCCAACAAGTCACCAATCCAATATACTCCTTTGGATCCGCGTGAGAGATAACTACCACTCACCAAATCACCAAAACAACCTAAAATCAATCAACTTCAGATCTGGACAGCAAAGATCAAGGCTTGATCCGGCAATATCTCGCTCCAATCGATGAATTCTAGCTCGAACGGATGAAGATCTTCAACTTTGGCACTTGGATCTTCGATCTCGATCTTCGATCTTGGATGGATGTTAGAATTAGATTGGAATGGAGAAAAGAAGATGAAGAAATGTTGTAGTCGAGTCTTCAAAATGGCAGCACTTCGTCGCTTCAAAAACCGGTGCCAAAAAGTGAGCCAAACCCCTCTATTTATAGGCTGAACAACCCTTAGGTCGTCGCCCTTTAGGTCGTCCCCGACCTAACACTCCAACGACCTACGACCTAAAACCAGCCCGCCCTAGCGACCTACGGCTTATCCAAACACACAGGGTCTCACGACCTAAACCCCCTGCGACCTAACAAACAAGGCCGACTTAAGCCCAAGGCCGACCTAACGACTTATAACATTAACGACCTACGACACAACCCAGACATAACCTAAAACACAGGCCGCATATCCCAAGTCCTAAGTCGTATGACGACTTAACCACCATGCCGACTTACGACTTAATACCAGTGCCGACTCAAACCCCTGCCGACCTATGTCCCCAACGACCTAACAAACACACAATACAAAAGCCTCCGACCTAACTTAGGTCGTTGCCGACCTATCATGCTACGACCTAACAACATAGCCGACTCACGACTCAACCTATTTCCTTTAGGTCGCTACCCCCTCTTAGGTCGCTCTCCACTAGGTCGGTCACTTTCTTAGGTCGTTCCTCTATCCTAGGTCGCTCAACCGACCTAACTCTCAACACATTAACATCCTAACCCGTTAGCTCCTTAGGTCGCTCACCCCTACCTACGACCTATCCTTCAAACGACCTAACTCCCAAGCCTTCCATCCTATGAGTCGTAACTTGTACACGACCTATCCTATGAGTCGGTCACGACTCAACCCTTAACTCGGCAATGCCTATGAGTCGGCCCTCTATGAGTCGGCCACGACTCATCACTTGACCCCTATTTCGCCTCTCTTCTTAAGTCGGCAACTACTATGCCGTTCTATCCCTTAACTCAGTCCATCCCCTTAAGTCGTCTACGACTTATCTATGAGTCGGTCACGACTCATCACTTGCACTCGGGTCAACTCCTAAACGACTCAAGCTAGAGGCCACACAAACAACACTATCGACCTGCAAATTCTACGTTTTATCGACACGTAAAATACGGGTCGTTACAGTGCGCCTCAAGAACTGCCTCAGTATAGCCAGCGTCTCCAAGCATATCAATTGCGGCCTCCCACACTTCGGCCAAGGTAATCTCATACTTCGGGCCCAAAAACGAAAGGCTATCGCGCCCCAAAACGCTATGCACATAAAACTCGAATAAGGTAGAGCTAATGTTGGCTTTTGTTGCCTCATGAGATTCTTCGGGTGCTGCTTTGCCAGCGATAGCTTCATCACGCTCTGTTTCCAATTCAGAAAGCCAAGCTCTTAACATTTCAATCTCCAAGTCCTGGGAGATGGTTTTTTCCCGCAACTGAGCAACATCAGTTCGGTAGCTTTCTACAATTTGCCGTTGTGCCTCAAGTCTAGCCTCAGCATCTCTTTGACCAGCATGGGCATCTCTCACTTGTTTTTGAAGCACTTCTTCATTTGAGTATAGGAAGTGGAAGAAGTGGCAAGCTCTTCTTTGAGTTTTTCAATTTTCGCTTCAAGCTTCTCATTGTAAGCGGTGATGTTCTTCATCTCTGCATCGTGTTGGTTGAGAGTTTTCTACCACTCGGACTTATCGCTCTCATGGTTAACATAACCTCGAGGTTTAAGCGATTCACCCATTGAAGCTCATCAACTAGTTTGTGCCATCCAGACATTCTCTCAATTTCAAGTTTGACAGCGTCGAGATTCCTTAGCATGGCCTGCTTGTCAATGGTAATCAAGTCCAAGTCGAAGCGTACTCCTTTTAAACACCAGTTTGGAAATCAGCTTTGAAGTGCAGGCGGGGGCATTCTCAATTTGATATGGAGGCCTGTTGATGATCGTTTGATTATCAGCTCTTTGAAGGGCAGGAGAGATGGAGGGGATTTCCAAAGAGAGGGGGCAGCGGGCTTTTAAGAAATTGCAGACGACGGCCTTTCACTAAGCTTGGCCCGCTTGCTTGGATCTTCAGCGATATGACCTTACCCTTTGTCATCATGAGATTTTCTTTTGTGGGAATCATCATCTTTCTGGGAAGAATCATGTCGTTAATCCCTTCTCCCATAACGCTCCTCATAAGCCCGCCTCTCACGAGCTTTTCTTGCGGCTCTTTCTTCATCAGCTTCCCTCGGGGTAGGAAGATACCGCCTGGGATCATAAGAGTCGCGTCTTTCATAACGTTGAAAATCATCATAGTATGAGCCACTACGTCCCATTGGAGAACCTGAAAGTAAAGAAGAGACAAAATTTAAGAATCTTCAAAGTAATGAAGTTACGGGCACAAGATTGCCAAAATCCTAAGTGTGTGTGGCGTGTGAACTACGCGTGTCAAGCTACAAACCACTCTTTGGCTTAAGAGTTATCTCTTGAGTTGATGGAGTTGATTGCAAAACTGATGTCACTTCAAATGTTGGAGAAGCAAGTTTAGAAGCAGTGGTATCATCTTTGAAGTGCTCATGAGAAGTCACCACTAGGTCGCTTAGCCCTCCGAAGATGTCATCGCCATCATGCCTAGCCGAACTCTCTTTCTCAGCTACCTCATCAACAGCCTTCCTGGAGTGTTGAGGAAGTTCCACTTCTTCGATAACCGGGGGAAGTGTAAGCTTGCCAGATGACCCCGAACCGTCAACAGGAGTAGAACATTTGACCAATGAGGCCTCTACAACAGGTTCCTTCGGTGTAAGTTCCTTTGCGAAAACCGGGGCATCTGATGTCTTTGCTTGAGAACCGGAGGCATCACGAAGCTGAGTGAATCGAGAAGAGTGCAGAAGTCTGAATTGATGCAAAAATTCATCCTTCGGCAAGAACTTAATGCTTCTCTCCTCGACGGACAAGGCACTTAGTCTTTCAAAAGTTGACTTGTGGCAGGAATCTTTAGAAAGAGGAGGAAGTGCTGTAAAAATAAAGAATGAAATTAGCACTTGACAACTTGGAATTTGAAAAGCTCAGAAATGAAAAAAACGGAGATAGGCAATCTTACTTCCTACTTGCCAGATACTGTAAAATCCCAGTTGCAGCGAAGAAAGAAAAATTGGTTCAAAAACCCATGGGCGCTTTCAGGAAGATCGGTGATTAGTTTACGGTTCCTTGCGCTTATCACAAGCATGATAGAAGGATGATCTTTGTTCTTCGCAAATGTGCACATATAGAAAATCTCTTCAAAGCTCGAAAGATGGTCGAGTGTCTTCCTGATTAGTACACACAGTCCCATCAAGATGGCGTAGCCATTGGGGTGCAACTGGAAGGGAGGGATGGTTAATCGGAGAAGGAGCTGTCGATGAAAATCGTTAAAGGGAGGAATAGATCCACTCAAGCACATCTGACGGTTAACTGTGATAAAACCAAGAGGTGGCCTGTCAGTAGTATCGTTTACCCTTGGAAGCAAAGCGTCTGCTTCAGCAATACCGAACTGAGACATAATTGATTGAACACCCGTTGATTCAGAGTGGTTGAAGTTCTTTCCAAGGGATTATCCAAGGGGCTAGCTATTGGGAAGACTTCTTCAGCTTTCCCTACTATCTCTTCTTGTTGAGAAGTCATTCTACATAAGGAACTGGATATTCAAATACGAAGGTGCACGTTTTCTAGATGTGCGTCAAGTGTTGTGCAAAACTAATAAAATGATAATCATATATAACTGGAATTAAACTAATAGGCATTTTTCGATTATAAAGTTTCAGGGCTTGTTATTTAGGTCCAAGTACAAGTGCAGTGCTGATGCAAACAGATCAGCTTTAGTTGATTAATATTTCTTTGCTTTAATACTTCACTTGAATTTGTTGATTCATAGCACTTCATTCGTATAATTTCTTTAAGTTGATTATTCTTTATCGACTAATCTGTCATTTGATGTGGGCAGTATATTCGCCCTAGTTTTCTGCAAATGTTGCATTTAACAAGTTGTTAGCTTCAAAAGTTAATATAATCTATGTAAAAGTGCAACAAGTTCAAGCAGTTAATTCCAGTTGTTCAAGTTGGAAATTCAGTCAAGTTCTATCAAATTTTACAAGTGTTCAAGTTCTGTTCACTTCTTAGGTCGCAGGAATGACTTAAGTTAACTCGGGGTTCTTTAGGTCGTCCAGATTGTGCCGGAGCGACTTAACATAGTTTGGGTTTTCTTTAAGTCGTTCTATTAAAATTCATATGCTGCTCTGGCAAAATTAAGTCACTACAAGGCCAATTTTCTTAAGTGTTAGCTCGCCCAAATCATAATGCGACCTAAAGGTAGGTCGTTAAAAGGGTTAACTCATCCGAGGCAACAAGCCGTACATCATAAGTCGTAAAGTTCATAGGTCGTTAAGATGCGTCATTCAGATTTCCTTAAGTCGCAAAGTTCATAGGTCGTTTAGTGCGGTAAGGCACTCTACATGGTTAACTCGCTTCCTGCCTTAGGTCATTCCAAGATTAGTTCGGAAATGTCGTGCTTTCTTCCATCAAGAAATCCTAAGTCCTACACTCCAGTTACACGTTGCCACGTGTCCATCTCCCTTGCCTCACCAAAAACGCCATGACATAACCTAAAATCCAATAACCCATTAACCAAGTACCTCTTCGCCTTCTCCAAACACCTAAAACCTCATCATCTCCTCCAAATTTCCAGAAACCATCGTTAGCTCTACAAATTCGAACATTCGCCAAATAACTCCATGAAACCCTTGGCTGATTCGTTTTTACAGCAATTGCCAGCTATTCAACGATGGTCGGAGGGTGAATCAGAATATAATCTTACAACATTGTAACGAAAATTGTATGAAGCTGATTATGGAGGAATTGATGGTAAACGTGACAGATGGAAGATCGATATTACCTACATTGGTTGTTGGAATCAACGATTGAGGATGAAGAGGAGAAGATTTCGTGTTAACTTCTGAGCTCAAATGCAACAATGGCGGCAGAGTATAAGCGTTAAAGTGAGGAGGACGAAGCGACTTAACGATTTATATAAGAGACAGAGGAGAAGACGAACGGGAGCGCGAGTTAATGAGCTTCTTAAGTCGCTTACGACCTAACGATTCAGCAAGGCACGAGTTAAGAAGTATCGAAGCACATGACCTATTCCCTAGGCGTATACTTTGAGGGGAAAGTGTTAACTACTCTTTTTTACGACTCAGCGACCTAACGGGTTAGAAGGTCCAGTGACCTAACGACTTAAAGAATGAGCGAGCTAACATAGATATAGGACCTACAACGAGTGTTAACGTTAAAATCAGACGCTAACACCCCGGTGTAGATTGAAGTTGAGCGAAAGCACCACCCACGAACACGGGAACTAAAAACAAGTAGAAAAGTCAAAGAGAAAGCAGAAAAGACAACAGCCTTTATAGTGGCTCGGCTCAGGGTGAGCCTACGTCCACTTTAATTCTCTTTATTATTGAATTGATTAAAACTTTACAACAATCTTCAATTACAATTCTGATGAGACAAACAACTAGAACTTTGATGCAGGAGAATTCTTTGAATCCATGTAGATTGCATTAGATTTCCTCTCGAAGTTAGTTGAGATGCCTTTCGTACTTGAAGTGTCGAGTGAGTCGAGAATTCAACAGAGTATCGGCGCTTAAAGAGATTTGCCAAAAGTCCCCTCCATGTTTGAGGTAGGTTGGTATTTATAGGAAAATTTCCCCTTGGGTCGTAAGTTGCAACCGACCTAGGGTAGGTCGTGGCCGACTTATCTGGCCATCCCCACGGTTTCACATAGGTCCGTTTGTATAAGTCCCAGGTAGCCCCCGAGTCAATACAACCTTGTATTAGTAGTACGGCATCGGGCTTACATTTAGTAGCTTTAGGTCGTGGACGACTCAAGCAAGGTCGTGAGTCGTGAACAAGTTAACTGGCAAGTCGCAAGTCACGGCTTAACTGGTAAGTCCAAGATCGTGTACGAGTTAAGAGGCCACTGTGCCAAGTAGCTGCAATGAACTTGTCTTCCTTTGCTTGGGTCGTGAACGACTTATCATAGGTCCGTTGTGACTTAGGTATAGTTCATGATCTTGCCCCTGTCCTAAGCAGTTAGAGCGGCAAACTCTCTAGATAGTTAGGTCGGCTTCGATCTTAGGTCGGTAGCTATCTTAGGTCGGCTTCCATCTTAGGTCGGCTTCCATCTTAGGTCGGTAGCTATCTTAGGTCGGTAGCGATCTTAGGTCGGCTTCCATCTTAGGTCGGCTTCCATCTTAGGTCGGCTTCCATCTTAGGTCGGCTTCCATCTTAGGTCGGTAACTATCTTAGGTTGGTAGCTACCTTAGGTCGGTTGGGTCGGCGTTCTTGTTAACCATTAGGTCGGTATCCTTTTTAGACCTTAGGTCAGCATCCTTCTCAAGCCTGTTAGGTCGGTATCGTTTTTAGGCCGGTAATCTTTCAAGTCGTTGAGCCAAAACCGGGGCGGAGTTAACAATTGCCCATCGAAGTATACGCCTACTGGTTAGGTCGTGTGCTTCGATATCCTCTAACTCGTCCACTCTCTAAGTCGGTAGGTCGTACGCGACCTAACAGTTAGGTCGTACGTGCCGCTTCAGATCCCTCCACTGCAAGGTATAAGTCACATCTTCTTCTTCCTTCTCACTACCTACTCCCTTGATTCTGCCATTAAAAACTTTCCAAGCTCCAAAAGGCGATTTCATTCCACCAATCACTGATAATCATTACGTAAGTAAACCTGCTTCCTTCTCGATCCCTTACTGTCATTGATTCATGAATCCCATTCAAACTTCAACCACCTCCTCGCACAGCGCTTCATCACGAATCTTATCATACCGATAGTTGATGATCCTGAGATGACTCAATTCAAATTCAAAAGATTGATGAAACGATGCTGATGGGTCACTGCTTCGGGCTAATCAATCCTTATTTACGTTAGGATTGTGGGGCATTGAGTTCATGGGGTTTTTAATCTGGTTTAATGGATGATCCGATAGCATGAAATAGCATAAATGAAACGTGGGTTTTTGGTTAAGGGAGTGGCTATCGGGTTAACGGGTTGGTGGAGTGAGATACTGTTCGAGGGGACGACTTGTAATTCTCACGGCTTAGTTAGTTTCTGAATATACCGACTTAGAAATTTCTTGCACCCTCGGCTGCCCACGATTTAGCTTTTAGGTCGTATTGATTTCCTGACTACTTAGGACTTAGGCTATTCGAGCGACTCAACCCTTTGAATTCTTAACTCGACCTATCTTTTGGACGACTCAATCCTTAAACCGTGGCCGAGTTAACCCTTAAATTGTGCCCGAGTTAACCCTTAAATCGTGGCCGAGTTAACCCTTAAACTGTTGCCCAGTTAACCCTTAAACCGTGGCCGAGTTAACCCTTGGGGAATTTCACACCACTTTTTGAACCAGAGCCTTCCTCCTTACTACTCCTCACGACCTAAAGAACTGCCTATTTGAGGAACCAGAAAACTAATCTTAACTCACGAGAGATTCCTTGGGTCGCAGCCGAGTTAACACTTGGATGCCCAACTCAAATTCTCACTTAAAAGCATAACTCCAATTTGAATTCTTAACTCGATCTACTGGACTGAACTGCTTAAATCCTGGATTCTTTTAACTCTGCTGCCTTTTTTTTTCACAGACCACATTAACTTATAGGCTAACAAGCTGCTGAAAACAACAATCGCAAAAAAACCAAGGCAAATATAGTGCCATTGACTGCCCACATCAAATGACAAATTAATCGACATAAAGTAATCAACTTAAGTGTTATCCCGCTTTTTGGACAAAAGCCGTGATACCAAAAGATTGGTCAAAGACAGAAGACAGTTCGCCTCAGAGATTGATCGTACTTCACTCCGCTATGGATATCGATGAATTCTGTCCGAGTCCGGATTGGGCCACAATTGATAGGGCATAACAAGAAAGACCATAGAAGCCACCGATTCAAATTTCAAGTCAATCCGAGGTCATATGCTCAAGAAATGATGGATTTAGGTTAAGAAGGTGCACATTGCTCGGTCCGAACCCATCATGATTCGAACCCATCATATTCGAACCCATCGCGTTCGAACCCATCGCGTTCGAACCCATCGTGTTCGAAACCATCTGTTTCGAATCCATCAGCCAACGCCTTCCTTCGAATCCATCAAGCCAATTTGTACTTCGAATCCATCCATCAAACTTTGTATCCATCACCGCCTAAATACGCTTCGAATCGATGACAGCTTCGAGTCCATCACAAGCTTCGAGTCCATCACAAGCTTCGAGTCCATCACAGCTTCGAATCCATGCTGTCCTCGAACCCTACACGTTAAAAACAACTTCGAATCGATCTGGAGCAATCGATTCGAAGCGTCACCGCCCCCTCATACAACAGGTTCGATTCGAACCTATGGGTTCGAACCATATGGATTCGAAACATATGGATTCGAATGACCCAGAGGATCGATTCGAACTAACCAGCGTACCGAGATGCCTCATCTCGAATCGATCATAACTCCCAATCTACTGATCCAAATCCCATGAAATTTTTACAGAAGTTTGTCTACATGATGAAGAACGTCCACGCCAAGTTTCATCGCAATTGGACAATTTTTTTGATCGATTCGAAGTTCACTTCGAATCGATCCCAAACTGGGCACGCACTTCAAGGACGCAGGCCTGTGGGCCCCCCGTCACGTGCCAAGCAGTCTCTCCATGATTTAGGCGGGATTTTGGCCTTCCACACCTATAAATAGAGCCCCCTAGTCATTCAGAAAAGAGGTCGGAGAATTTGGAGAAGAAGAACAAGTCTAAACGCTGCCAGAATCACTCCATGCTATCTCAATTGCTGTCAATTTCGAATTTAAATCCATTTCCCGCTGTAATTTGCTGAAAAGCACTTGTAATCTTCAAGTATTAAGAAATAAAGTGAAAAAACTTCATAGTGGACGTAGGCGCATAGCCGAACCACTCTAAATCCTTGTCTTCTGCACAACTTACTTTTCTGTGACTTGGAGTTTTTGTTAGATAGTCCCTATTTCCAATTCAAGTTCTTCATTTACTATCTCTTCAAAAACTTCCGAAGGGTGTTCGCCCACTTTTGGTGCAAACATTTTGGTGCTTTCACTGAGAACGAAAAAGAACCAGTTCTTTCTCCCGCTCCGTGGATCTATCTTCGATACCGGATTGCACAAATCTAAGAGGGAGATCCAGACTTCAAATCCAGATTCCATCCATTCTTTTCAGGTTTGCTCAAAATCTAGGACAGGAATCCAACCTTCAGGATGGTTAGTACGAGAACCACTTCCAACATTGGTAACCAAGATGGTCAGGATAGGCAGAATCCCGCACAGCTACAGTCAGCCAATCAGGATGTCGTTGGGCAAACGGATCAGTCGGGTCCGGTTACAAGACAGGAGTTCCAAACATTACTGCAGGAATTAACTAAAAGCCGACAACAGCTAACTGAGCAGCTACGTGTCAATGCTGAATTGGCTAACCAACTAAACCACCAAGGGCGAAGGAGATCAAAGAGGGACCACGCTCCGTATTCTTCCACGGAAAGTTCTGCCTCATCCGACTATGACGACAGATCCACGCGCCCCAGGCTAGACGGAAGTCATGCGCATGCTTCTGGTCTCCGGCAAACGTTGACTGTTGGGCAAATAAGAGTTGGCCCCTCTGCCAGTTTTCATACGGGACCCTCGTCTCGAGGAGGCACTGTTCCACAGCACACCGCAGATAACCAAGCCACCGCAGTTGGCACAGGAGTTGACACCCGAAATCACTCCAGTCCAAACTACCACCCACAGGAACGTGTCCCAGGACCGAATATCCCAGAAGATGTCGAGCCAAGGAGGCGAGATTCGGATCGTCGGCAGCGCCCGATCCCACCTCGCACTGTGGAACCCGACCACACTTTGGCTCGACACCCTTCGAATACAGCAACACCTGATCTCTCAGCTATGGTCCGCCAAATGGTTCGCGAAAGTCAAGGTTTGACAAATAACGATTGGGGGATCTCTCGAAGTCACAACCCGTTCACCGATGACATATTATATGCTGAGCCTCCCCGGCGATTCACAATGCCGGCTTTGCCCATGTATGAAGGAAACTCCGACCCTAGCCAGCATATTCTAAACTACGAATGGTCAATGACTGCTGCAAGAGCTGATGATGCAGTAAAGTGCCGTAGTTTTCCAATTTCCTTAGGGGGGATCGCGACAATGTGGTTTACACGATTACCACCACGGTCTATCTCCTCGTTTGACCAGTTGGCAACCAAGTTTATCGAACAATTCCGTATGCACATCGCCAGGCCTAAAGACGTAAACACTTTATCTAGTGTCACTCAAGCTCCTGGGGAAACACTCATGCGATACCTGGAAAGATTCAACGCCGCCTGCGCAGAAATTACTAACCCCAATGATAATTCAATCTTGATGGCTCTGACTAAGGGAATTGACCCCGACTCTGATTTTGGAAACTGGCTAGCTGGAAAACCTCCCGCGTCGTTGGATCGTTTCTATTCCAAAGCCGCCCAATTCCTGAGGCGTGAGGATGCGAAACAATCTAGGAAGCAGGACGATGCAAGGCCCAACAAGGAAGGGGTTCAAAGCAATGTGGCAGTTAAACAGTCAGGAGAGGGCTCAGGAAGGGTGTAGTTGAATATTCAGAACAAGCAAACCCAGCCAAGGAATGGCGACAATAGGAATAAGAAGCAGGATCAGAACCATGGCCCGCGACGTAGGGCGCAAATGTTTCAAAGCTATACACCACTGAATACGACATTGGAAAACGTATATCTACAAACCTGTAATGCGATGCAATATAAGAAGCCGACTCCGAAGTCATCATCGGAGAAACAGATTCAAACGGGGAAGTTTTGTAGATTTCACGAAAGCTATGGACACAACACCAATGATTGCAGGCATCTGCAAGACCTTATTGAAAAACTGATCAAAGAGAGGAAGTTGGATCAATTTGTGCGATCACCGCAAACCGGTGGTGTGGGCCCATCAAACCAAAATCATGCGCAGAACCAAGAAAGACAGGAAGAGCCCGCTCGTACAAGCGAAAGGTTGGTCATAAATACAGTCAGTGGTGGCCCTCATCCAGCGGATCGAAGTTGGAGGGAAATGGAATCATACGCCAATTCGATCAGGCACGTAAGTTTTGAAAGCTGTAGTACACTTGGTGAAGGGGCTCCGGCTAAACAACAGAAGACGATGACGGATGATATCGTATTTAGAAACCGAGATGCTGACAAAGTCGAAGCCCCGACCATAGACCCACTGGTCATATCCGCCCAGGTTGGTCCTGCTTGGATGAAGAGGATCCTGGTAGACAGTGGAAGCTCAGTAAACATCTTGTTTAAAGGGGCGTATGATCAGATGAAGATGGAAGCTAAAGATCTAAAGCCTTGTCAATGTAGGATCCACGGCTTCGATGGAAGTGCTAATATACCCACCGGGATGGTGGAATTGCCAGTAGAATTGGGAAACGGAGAACGCCGTAGGGTCCGAATGTTACAGTTTGTTGTCCTGGATATCCATTCACCCTATAATGCCTTTTTAGGCCGACCAGCCCTTGCAGAATTTAGGGCAGCAATTGCCCCGTGGTGTTTGACTCTAAAGTTCCCTACTGACCACGGGATTGGGGTCATTCAAGGGGACCAGGCTGCCGGGAGAGCCTGTTATGTTGCTGAACTACGAGAAGCGCGACGGAGGGAGAAAGGAAAGGGCGTGGGGGAATCTCTCCGCGTCCGCTTTGACGACGATTGACAATTAGCGCCTGGGCCCCGGCCCGGGCACCACAACCAATTCCAGAAGGATCTTGACCCTCGAGACACTGAAGATAATGATGAATCCAAAGAAAGTCAAGCTTCTCCAGCCGAGCTGACGATCGATGTTCCAATTGATGACAATAACGATTCGAAAATATTGAAAATTGGGTCTCAGCTAAACCTACAAGCACAACAGGAATTGGTCGAATTTGTCCAAGAGAATCTAGACGTATTCGCCTGGACGCACTCCGATATGTGTGGAATCTCGTCGGACATCACGAGCCACACCTTAAATATTGACCCGCGATACATCTCGGTCAAGCAAAAGAGACGCGGTATGGATCCAGAGAGATCTGCCGCCCTCAAAGAAGAAGTCGATAAGTTGAAGACGAATGGGTTTATCCGAGATGCTTTATACCCGGAATGGGTATCCAATCCTGTACTTGTCCGCAAACCAAATGGAAAATGGAGAACGTGCGTCGACTACTCTGACTTAAATAAGGCTTGTCCAAAAGACAGTTTTCCACTTCCTCGAATCGATCAGCTTGTGGATTCGACGGCCGGACACGAATTATTGTCTTTCATGGATGCTTACTCTGGGTACAATCAGATACCCATGCATGTGCCCGATCAAGAACATACAAGCTTCGTAACTGACCTAGGACTATACTGCTACATGGTCATGCCTTTTGGTTTAAAGAATGCCGAAGCAACTTACCAACGCTTAGTCAACCGGATGTTTGCCGACCAGATCGGGAAAACCATGGAGGTCTTGTGGATGACATGTTGGTAAAATCACGATACTCCATTGATCATGTCAAGGACTTGGAGTCAATGTTCAATGTCCTCCGGAGATATGGGATGAAGCTAAATCCGTTAAAATGTCATTTTGGGGTTGCTTCCGGAAAGTTCCTTGGATTCATCGTCAACGCCCGGGGAATAGAGGCCAACCCCGAGAAGATCTGGGCAATCAGGAATCTTCAAACCCCGAGGACCATAAAACAGGTTCAGAGTCTCAATGGAAAGGTTGCAGCGCTGATCAGGTTCATCTCGAAATCAACGGATAAATGCATACCCTTTTTCGATCTGATCCGAAAAGGGAAACGAAACTTCGAATGGACTACGGAATGTGAGGGCGCGTTTCGATCGCTAATCCAGCATCTTTCCACACCACCGATTCTTTCAAAACCTGTTGATCACGAGCAATTATACCTTTATCTGGCTGTATCTGAAATCGCTGTTAGTGCTGCATTGGTTCGAGAGGAAGACCGAACACAGAAACCAGTCTATTACGTAAGTAAACGATTAACCGGGGCCGAGAGAAATTATCCAAGGCTAGAAAAGTTGGCATACTGCCTAGTCATCGCCTCGAGAAAGCTCCGTCCATATTTTCAGGCTCACCCTATCATTGTATACACCGACCAACCGTTACGACAGGTCCTCACACGACCTGAGACGTCTGGTAGGTTACTGAAGTGGAACATTGAGCTGAGTCAATTCGACATCGCATATGTTCCAAGGAGAGCCATACACGGTCAAGTCTTAGCAGATTTCGGTGCCGAATTCACTGTTCCTGAAGACTTACCTGAAACTAGTGACTCCCCCGAATATATATGGAAGCTATACACTGATGGCGCATCCAACGATCGATGCTCGGGCGCAGGGATTGTGCTTGAGACCCCTGAGGGCCGATCCATCTGCTACGCCTTAAAGTTTGATTCTCGTGCAACCAACAACGAAGCTGAATACGAAGCCTTGCTCACCGGGTTGAAGTTGGCCCGAGACCTGAAAACTATCGCTGTGGAAATCTACTGCGATTCCCAGTTGGTGGTATGTCAAGTTCGGGGTGAATATCAGGCCAAGGATCGAAGGCTAGCCGCTTATCTAGCCCGGGTCCGAGAAATACTGGATCAGTTTGATTATTATACCATTTTCTATATACCCCGAGAGCACAATCAGAAAGCCGATTCATTGGCAAAACTAGCAAGTACAGGCGAAGCTCAACACTTGGGACTCGTCCCTGTCGAGACATTATCCTCTCCGAGCATTGATCGAACGGAGAATGAATTCACATTAGAAGCTACCTCCGAGAAGGAATCATGGATGACTCCCTACCAAGATTATATTGAGCATGGCACACTGCCCGAACGACGAAGTGAAAGAAGACAGATTCTTCGAAAGGTGTCACGATTTGTCATTCAAGACGGAGTTATGTATCGGAGAGGTTACTCTGTTCCTCTTCTCCGGTATATCGCGCATAACGAAATCAAGCGAGTGTTGCGTGAAGGTGCACGAAGGAGAATGTGGCGATCACACTGGGGGGCAAGCGCTTGCCAAGAAAATACTTCGATACGGATATTACTGGCCTACCGTTAACCGCGATGCTATGGATTATGCCAAAAGATGTGATAAATGCCAGAGACACGCTCGGATCCCTAGAGCCCCGCCTTCTGAAATAACACAAATGGTCAGCCCGTGGCCATTTGCAATGTGGGGGATGGACATAATCGGTGCATTGCCTTTAGCTAAAGGGGGTGCAAAATACGCCATAGTTGCGGTTGATTACTTCACCAAATGGGCTGAGGCTGAGCCCCTTGCAACGATAACAACAAAAAAGGTGATCAACTTCGTGGTGCGCAACATCATCTGCCGGTTTGGTCTCCCGCATACTATTATCACCGATAATGGAGCCCAATTCGACAGTACTGAATTCAGGTATTTCTGTCTGCGATTTCACATCCATAAGAGATTCTCAGCAGTAGCGCACCTACAAGCAAACGGTCAGGTCGAGGCCGTTTGTAAGGTTATCAAGTCTATATTTAAGAAAAGATTGGAGAAAGCCGGGGGCAAATGGGTCGATGAACTACCAATGGATCTGTGGGCATACAGAACAACTCACAAAACTGCGACCGGACACACCCCTTTTTCTCTATCCTATGGCTCCGAAGCAGTTATCCCGGTCGAAATGGAAGTTCACTCTCACCGTGTGACATACTACGACCCGAAAACGAATGCTATATTACTTGCTGAATCCCTAGATCTGCTTGATGAGAAACGTGAAGAAGCCGACGTGAGGGCAGCTGCATATCGAAGTCGAGTCGCTCGAATATACAACGCCAAGGTCCGCCCACGGACTTTTGAATCCGGCGACCTGGTACTCAAAAGAATTTACCCGGTTCCTTCGCACATGAACCCAAATTGGGAAGGGCCGTATATGATTTCACAAAAACTCAGAGATGGCACATTCAAGTTATCGACCGTTGATGGTCTCACTTTACCAAGAGCCTGGAATAGCGGAAGCCTCCGTCACTACTACACCTGACAGGCTTTATTTATCTTTCTATCAATTTCTTCCTTAGCATTTTGTTTTTTGCATTTTGAAATTTGAACTTGTAATAAGGTAACTGATGTTGTCATGCTTCTTTTGTTTCAGCAATAAAATGCCATCTCTTCGAGCCAAAAGTTGTGAATCACTGAAAATAGCACATAATATCACATTGCACGAAGAACTAAATTCCATCACACGGTGGGATTTATCTAAATAGGGAGTAATTGTGATACGACCAGTCACTTACTAAATAAGACCCGAGCTCGGGGGCAAAACACAATACCAGCATTCACAGGGATTGATACACGACAATCCTTTTACTAACTCCAACTTTCCAGAGTGTGAATTGGAGTATAAAACATCTAATAAATCGTTCCCAGAGGGCGAACGGACTCCAACTTCCCAGAGTGTGAATTGGAGTATAAAACATCCAATAAGTCGTTCGCAGAGCGCGAACGAACTCCAACTTCCCAGAGTGTGAATTGGAGTATAAAACATCCAATAAATCGTTCCCAGAGTGCGAACGGACTCCAACTTCCCAGAGTGTGAATTGGAGTATAAAACATCTAATAAGTCGTTCCCAGAGCGCGAACGGACTCCAACTTCGCAGAGTGTGAATTGGAGTATAAAACATCCAATAAGTCGTTTCCAGAGTGCGAACGGACTCCAACTCCCCAGAGTGTGGATTGGAGTATAAACATCCAATAAATCGTTCCCAGAACGCGAACGGACTCCAACTTCCCAGAGTATGAATTGGAGTATAAACATCCAATAAGTCGTTCCCAGAGCGCGAACGGACTCCAACTTCCCAGAGTGCAAATTGGAGTATAAACATCTAATCCAGATTCCCGAAGCGCGAATCAAAAGTACAAGTAACAATTCGAAGTTCCCGAAATACGGGCCGAGATATCAATATCAACTCCCAATTCCCATAGCGTGGAATGGAGTGTAAACATCGATAACCCTCAGATTCCTGGAACGCAGGACAGATTATCAATCTCAAATTGTCATGAATCCCCAGAAGGGGGGCATGTGCTCAGGGCTTGCAATAAACGCAATCAGCCGCCAGAATATGAGTATTATTCCCCGCAACTAAGGGGCAAAAAGCTGGGTGCTAATCGCTGGCTTAAGTGATAATATACTCAGAATCCGACTCATTCATTAAATCACGACACGAAGCTATATAAATACTGAGCGGATACAAAACAAATACTACAAGGCATTCAGGTAAGAAGAAAAGTGTAACTTCCCATTTCATCAACCAACAAAAACAAGTTTGATTACATGGCAAGTAAAGATGTTTCAATTAAGTGGAGGCCGCATCCATACATACACATGGCCCAAGAAAGAACAAAAGAAAAGGCAAAAGAATTGTTATCCGTAAATCTCACGACAAAGCGAGGGGCTCACTCTTTCTTCCTCCGGTGTTTCTTCCTCGAAGTCGAGCCGCTAGACCCACTGCCTGGCTTCCTACGAGACTTTTTGCCTTTCTTTGGAATATCCTCCGGTTCCGGCATGATATGAACATCTTCCTCAGAACTGGAAGGGATGGAGATCCTTTTATAAGGACGAACCGGGGGCATGGGAGCAGTAACAGATACTTGTTCAGCAACACTCGAGACGGTTACTGTGCCACCAGGAGAAATCATCATTAGAGAAGATAAGCTTGAAGGGACGGCGTCACTACCGGGACCAACTGTCACTGTCTTGGCCATCTCGGCACTTATCTCTGCTAAAATCTCCTCCTCTCGAGACAGTTGAGCTGCGCTAGGTATGCCAGTGGTCGTCACGATCAAACTAGAAACTGGAGCAGCTCCGCTCGTCACAAAAGAGAGGTCGGGCATGGGGTCAAGAGGATGACCAAATAGCTCTTCAAACATTTGAACATCGAATGACATTGAGCCTCCCTCTCCCATATCACCAACCATGGCGGCAGTTGAAATCGCCTCGGTGACAATAACTCCACGTGTAGGATATAAAGCCGAAGGGACAGGGAGCACGGGTGCGACACTCTCGGTTACTAAACAACCAAAATTAGAGCTATCAGACCAAGAAATTCCCTCTAAAATCAATGTTTTAAGACGTAAAGGGAGTAATCAAAATACCTACTTTACCTTGCCTTGGAACTTGAACAAGCTCGGGGACGAGCGTCTTGCCCGAAGACAGTTCCGGTTGGTCCGGATTGTAGGCTGGAATAGCTTGTGGATCAACCACGGCAGTAGCTTCGGATGAAGTCGAAACGGGGACTTTAGTATTCTCGCTATGGTGCACGATACCCGAACCTTCGCCAACCTCCGTTTGATGGACGACAAGTCTTTCTTTTTCAACAGAAATGATTGCTTCATGGAGGGTCCTCCTCTCATCCTCGCTAAGCAGACGTGACTCAAGCTCAAACTCATCTAATACCGAATCCGGACAAGACATCCTCTTGTTTTCCACTAATTTCTTCCAAGCATTGTAGAGAGGCATCGAGTAATCCCCTAGCCAGGAGAGATTTCTATGCTCCAATACATTGGCATTATATGTGTCCAAAAGATCGTCGAATTCGGCCTCCATCTTGAACCTCTCTGCTTGGACTCTCTCCTCCAACTCCGATTCAACCTCCTTAACCCTTGCAATTGCCGCATCGCGCTCGGCCCGAAAAGATACAGCCTGCTCACACGCCTCTTGCGCAGCCACGTTCGCGTCGTCTTTTTCTTTATTCATGTCAGCGAACCTAGCCTTTAGCTCCTCTAGTTCCTTCACTGCCGCATCCCGCTCAGATTCAACATTCTTGTATCGATGGCCTAAGTCTTCAACTAAAGTACAATGTGCCTGTTGCATTTTCGCCATTTCAGCTAATGTCTCATCAACCTTCTGTAACGACTCGACCTCGGCCTTGCGGGAAGATTCCGCCTCAGATTGGAGTATGTCGACGATACGACTCTTTTGAGCCAAGTCGGCCTCTAGCTTCTCGATGATTTGGGCCCGGTCGAAGGCTGCTTTGGAAGCCTTAACAGCCGCTTTGTACCATTCTTTGTACTGAGCAAAAAAGTCACGGGTGTAGTTGAGCGCCGTAGCCGCGGCATCATCGGGAATTCTTTTAAGATTGGGAGGAAAAATACAAGCATCAAAGCAAATCTCTGGAAAATCTTTCCTCAGTTGTGCAAGCCTGATGGCCCCTTCGCCAGAAGACTCAATAAGGGTCTCCTCCCCAGACATAGACGTTGCGACCCCGGTTCGAGAACGATGTGGCTCAGGCCTCGAAACCTGCGATGATGACTGATGTCGCAGAGGCTCGGATGCCTGGACATGACTTCGGGATTGCGGAGGAGATCGAGATGGGGAGCGATGCCTACGATCTCTGTCTGATCGTTCCTGGCTGGAGTTACCACGGTGATGATCCTTTGCATAATACACCTGGCCATATTGCCTCCGGTCACGATCACGATCGGGGCCTCCACGACGAGATTCATAATAGGTTGAGGGGTGATGCACTCTCTGGAGTTTGTCCAATGTAGTCTGACGACCAGCCATATTACCTGGAAAAGAGATACAGTTTAGTTAAGTACCAGGAAAAATCAATAGGGCGAGTGAAGCAGTCATGTAGTGTCATGAAAGTGTATGCAAATGTGCAAAGCCCCCGACCAACCAGAGGTTTCGACTGCACTAATGGGTAAAAGCCCGCTTATGTATAACGCTTCCCGGAGCTCAACCAACCCGGACTTGTGATAAAGAGAAACGCATTCCGGGATGGGAATGTCATCCAGTCCTGTGAAAATGTTTCCTGATTAACAAAGAGCGGAGTCAGAAGAAATAATTCCAGGAATCAAGCGAGACACGATTACAGGCTTCCGTCTCGCAAATTTAGGAACAACAGCCTTGCCTTTCCGCTTTTTTCCTGCTTGGGGAAAATCAGCCGCTAGCCCGGTGTCAGTAGGCGTCCTCTCATCATCGCCCATTCCTCTTATCGCTACACCGGTCTTCTTCTTTGCCTTCGGAGCCGATTTCACAAACCCTTCAACGACAATACTCTGTTTCGTCTCAATTAAACCCAGCATCCTTAAGTTATCATCGGTTAAGACCAAGTCAATGTGCCGCAGGTCACTCGGAACCTCTTGTAGACTTCGGATGACGTTTCTGTATCGACCACCGTCTGGCCTTGATATGATAGCTGCAAGAAAAAACACCCGATGTCAGTTCGAGTGTTGACAATGACCATTAAAGAGGGCTAACACGATTTACGACACTTACGTCTGGACAGCCATCGCCTAGCGAATCCTGGGGGGCATCGGACAAAGAACCATTCATTCTTAAAGTAACTGATTCTGGTCCAGGCTCCCGTCACAATCTGGAAGTTTCTAACTGCCTCCAGAAAGGTGAACGATGGACTATCACCCCTGCTCTTGAAGTTGAATATATGTCTAATCTCAGCTGGCCTGGGCGGACGAAAAAGGCGGTCCATGAATAAGATGAAAACACTGTTCAGTAACGCGTGCCCGTTGGGGTGAAGTTGTGCGGGACCAATTCCAATAAACGATAGCTTCTCCCTGATATATTGGTTAAACGGAGGGAGAGTTCCAACCGCACAAGCATGGCGATAAAAAGCTGTATAGCCCTCGGGAGGATTCTGAGGCCTATCATCAACTCCCGGTAACAAAACATCATCCGGGGATAAGTTATGTTTCGAACATATCCGACCCAATAATGCTCCAGAAATATTAGATCGGACGGATTCTATGGGATCCTCGATAAGTAAGGCCTCCGGCAATTCGTCCGGAGCAGGATCTATTACTTCAGGAAGGATCTCTGGAATTTCTAGCATTGGAGGAGGCAAGCTTTGTGACTCTTGTTGTTCAGAACCCGAAGACTCCATGTTTAACTAACTTACGAGAAAGCAGCGTTAAAAAACGAAGAAAGCCCGTATATTCCCCAGTGTGAAGTATATGGATATGCCGTGCAGTGCAAATACATAACTAAAGCAAATTTTACAAGAGTAGAACACGGTGTCTGAACAACTAGACTTTTGAATCAGAGAACGAAAAAAAAAACGACCGTCGTCGCTGACCGTCACTTTCACGTCACTCGGATACTACTGACCAATTCGAGTATGAATTCGTTATATGTGTTTAAGTCATGGTGCCATCGGCGAGCTCCAAAAGACAGGTCAGGTCAACTTTGATCATGCGAAGGACGAAGCTCGTCGGAATCAAATATGCTAAAAATTTAGTGAGTTCGTTGGAGTTCAAATTAAAGGTGGTCGTAGTTCAGATATTGGAACAAATCGATGAGGTGGAAGTTCCAGAAGCTAGAACGTTCAAATCGATCGACCCGATTCGACACGAGTCAGATCGATGAACCTCGAATCGGCGCAGTTCGAACCCATGGAGCCCCACCTGACTTCGAATCCATCAAAGTCGGGCTCCTTCGAATCCATCAAGAGCGGTTCGAACCCACGGAGCCCCACCTGACTTCGAATCCATCGAAATCGTGCTCCTTCGAATCCATCAAGAGCGGTTCGAATCCACGGAGTCCCACCTAGCTTCGAATCCATTGGAGTTGAACTCCTTCGAATCGATGAACGTATCATTGCTTCGAATCGATCAGTAGTGAGCTCCTTCGAATCGATCAGAATGCCACTGTTTCGAATCCATCACCGCACGCCCTTTTTGTTGCGTTCTCCTGCAATCATCGGTTCGAAGCTACACATTCGAAACCAACTCAAAGCGCGCACCCCTGATCGATACGGCTCAAAAGTTTGCATTCCTCAGTTCCATGGAGTCGGCCTACTTCGTTCAAACCTCATCACTCTCCAAAAATTTCCAGAAGAAGGGGTTGAATCAATGCCAAAAAAGATTACGGTTTCTATCATTCTCAAACCGAATCGACCCCTTGATTACCTGATTTAGTTTGATTACAAATGGAAGCTTGAAGGAATTTGGTCGATTCGTGAAAAAGCACGTTTGATTTGGCTCTGGGAAATCGATTCGGAGAAGCATCTAAAGCAACGGTAAAAGGTAAAAAGTGAAAATGAAGTCAGCCTCATGTATTTATACGGATTCCAAGAGGGATTAGTGTCACTTCGACTCCCACCGATTCGAACGACCACTTTCGAATCCATCCAAGTTTCGAATCCATCAGAGTCTTCGAATCCATCACTGATTCGAATCCATCTAAGTTTCGAATCCACTGGGAGTTTCGAATCCATCCAAGTTTCGAATCCATTGGGAACTTTCGAATCCATCAAAGGCTTCGAGTCCATCAGAGTCCTCGAATCCATCACTGATTCGAATCCATCTAAGCTTCGAATCCATCAGGAGTTTCGAATCCTTCTAAGCTTCGAACCCATCAAAAACCACTGATTAACAACACTTTGGCTTGAATCTAAAATCGATTCAGGAGAAAACCGGGACGGAGTTCGGCAGCAAACAAAGACCGACATGACTCATGGACACACGACGTTAATAAGGGCGGAGCTAATGTATGTGCACACATAACGAACTAACGTTCGATTTTGAACATTCACAGGGATCAAATATTCACCCTGTTATAGCGACGACAGTCAACGATTAAGCACAGTCGCACAGTAATCAATCATATCAAGGCAAGGTTACGGCAATACGGTATATGAGTCTCAACGAAAAGGGAGCAATAATCTTCAGAATAAAATGGCGACTATTCAAAGCACGTCATGTTCCCACAAGACGTACTTTGGGGGGCAAAATGTTATCCCGCTTTTTGGACAAAAGCCGTGATACCAAAAGATTGGTCAAAGACAGAAGACAGTTCGCCTCAGAGATTGATCGTACTTCACTCCGCTATGGATATCGATGAATTCTGTCCGAGTCCGGATTGGGCCACAATTGATAGGGCGTAACAAGAAAGACCATAGAAGCCACCGATTCAAATTTCAAGTCAATCCGAGGTCATATGCTCAAGAAATGATGGATTCAAGTTAAGAAGGTGCACATTGCTCGGTCTGAACCCTTCATGATTCGAACCCATCATATTCGAACCCATCGCGTTCGAACCCATCGCGTTCGAACCCATCGCGTTCGAACCCATCGTGTTCGAAACCATCTGTTTCGAATCCATCAGCCAACGCCTTCCTTCGAATCCATCAAGCCAATTTGTACTTCGAATCCATCCATCAAACTTTGTATCCATCACCGCCTAAATACGCTTCGAATCGATGACAGCTTCGAGTCCATCACAAGCTTCGAGTCCATCACAAGCTTCGAGTCCATCACAGCTTCGAATCCATGCTGTCCTCGAACCCTACACGTTAAAAACAACTTCGAATCGATCTGGAGCCATCGATTCGAAGCGTCACCGCCCCCTCATACAACAGGTTCGATTCGAACCTATGGGTTCGAACCATATGGATTCGAAACATATGGATTCGAATGACCCAGAGGATCGATTCGAACTAACCAGCGTACCGAGATGCCTCATCTCGAATCGATCATAACTCCCAATCTACTGATCCAAATCCCATGAAATTTTTACAGAAGTTTGTCTACATGATGAAGAACGTCCACGCCAAGTTTCATCGCAATTGGACAATTTTTTTGATCGATTCGAAGTTCACTTCGAATCGATCCCAAACTGGGCACGCACTTCAAGGACGCGGGCCTGTGGGCCCCCCGTCACGTGCCAAGCAGTCTCTCCATGATTTAGGCGGGATTTTGGCCTTCCACACCTATAAATAGAGTCCCCTGGTCATTCAGAAAAGGGGTCGGAGAATTTGGAGAAGAAGAACAAGTCTAAACGCTGCCAGAATCACTCCATGCTATCTCAATTGCTGTCAATTTCGAATTTAAATCCATTTCCCACTGTAATTTGCTGAAAAGCACTTGTAATCTTCAAGTATTAAGAAATAAAGTGAAAAAACTTCATAGTGGACGTAGGCGCATAGCCGAACCACTCTAAATCCTTGTCTTCTGCGCAACTTACTTTTCTGTGACTTGGAGTTTTTGTTAGATAGTCCCTATTACCAATTCAAGTTCTTCATTTACTATCTCTTCAAAAACTTCCGAAGGGTGTTCGCCCACTTTTGGTGCAGACATTAAGTACACTATATGAAATGCTGTGAACCAATCAACTAAAGTGTAGTATTAATGCAAAGCATCACTAACTTGAACTGATTTGCTTGCATCAACATTACACTTGCATATTAAAACAACGATCCCTGGACTTTAGAACTGACAAATACTTGCTAGTTTTTATTCCAGTTACATTTGCTTATTGTTTGAATGATTTTACACAACACTCCACACACTTTAGGAAACGTGCACCTTCATGTTTGAACATCCAGTTGTTTGTGTAGAATGACTTCCCACCAAGAAGAAGAAGGGGTAGCTCAAACTGAAGAGACCTTTCCGATAGCTATTCCCGTAGAGAATCCTCCAGAGAGAACTTCGACTATCCTAACTCCGAGAGCATTCATTCAGCTACGTACTCAGTTTGGTTTTGCTGAAAATGATGCTCTACTTCCCGGACCAAATGATACCGCCGACAGTCCTCCCCACGGTTTTGTCGCAGTCAACCGCTAAATGTGCCTAAGCGGGGAGATTCCTCCCTTTAACGACTTCCTTCGAACCCTTCTCCTTCGGTTGACAATCTCTCCATTCCAACTTCATCCTAACGGCTATGCCATCTTGATGGGGTTGTGTGTTTTGTTTAGGAGAACTCTTGATCGCTTGCCAAGTTTTGAAGAAATTCGCTACTTATGCTCGTTTGCAAAGAGTAAAGACCATCCTTCCCTCATTATTGTGAGAAGTGCTAGAAACCGCAATCTTATTTCTGATCTTACAGAAAGTGTTCATGGATCTTTGAACCAGTTTTTCTTTGCTCGCTGCCCTCCAGGGTTTTATGCCATCTCGAGAGTAGGAAGTAAGATTACCTGTTTCTATTTTCTCCATTTTAAAACTTTTTCGAGATCCGAACTACCAATTGCTAATTTCATTCTTTGCTCTTTTCAGCACTTCCTCTCCCTTATAGAGATCCAAGCCATAAGCAAGATTTTGAAAGATTAAGTGCTGTGGCCGTAGAAGAGAGAATTATAAATTTTTCGTTGAGGGATGAATTTTTGCATCAGTATGGACTTTTGCACGCTTCTCGCTCTACACACCCCCATGAGGTTCCAGACTCCCCGCCTAAAGCATTAGATGCCCCAGTTTCCACTGACGAACCCTTACCAAAAGAAACTGCCTCCGAAGCTTCTCTGGTGAAGTGTTCTACCACTGTTGATGTTGCGGGGTCATCTGGAAAATTTGCACTTGCCCCGGTCATTGAGGAAGAAGAGCCTCAGGGATCTCCCCGACATTCACAGAAGTCTGGCGAAGAAGCCGGGAAAACAAGTCCAGTCAGGCAGAGCGGGGACGACACTTTCGAAGGGTTGAGCGACCTCTTTGCCACCTCACAGGAGATCTTTAAAGACGACCCTGTAACTACTAGGGTTTCTTCTTCAGTAGTGGAAGCGACTTCTTCTTTGCAACAAGCTCCGTAGACCCAAGAGTTGACGTTAACTACTACCCCCACGATTACTCCACAATCAAAGTGTGATTCGTAGTTTGATGCGCGTAGTTTGCACATCACACACACTTAGAATCTTTTGGCACTTTTATACTCCTAACTCTTTGTACTTAGAAGATTATAAAGTTATGCTTCTTTTCTCTGAAGACTTTTAAGACTTGCTTTTTTTTTTTCATATTCTCCGATGGGACGCAGCGGCTCTTAGATGACGACTTTCAGCGCTACGGGAGGCGTAGTCAATATGATTATAGGCGCTACCTTCCCGTTCAAAGAGAAACTGATGAAGAGAGAGCCGCCCGAAAGGCTCAGGAGAGGAGAGCTCAAGAAGAGCGTTATGATAGAAAAGAAAGGGAGGAGCACCATGATTCTTCCTAGAGAGGTGACGACTCTCACAAGAGAAAGTCGCATGATGATCGGGGAAAAAGCCATATGGTTGAGGACCCAAGCAAGCGTGCCCGGCACGGTGAGAAGCATGCATCTACAACTCCAAAAAAGGTCACTGCCCCCGTCTCACTTGACATTCCTTCTGGCTCTCCTTCTCTTGGGAAGACAGACATTCAGACAATAATCAGCAGGCCTAAATTCCAAGTTGGATCAGGCCCGACCACTCTGCAAAGCCGGTTCCCGCACTGGTGCCTAAAGGGAGTGCGGTTCGATCTTGACTTGGTCCCTATTGACAAGCCTGCCATGCTGCAAAATCTCGATGTCGTCTGACTTGATATTGAAAGGATGTCGAACTGGCAAAATCTTGTTGACGAGCTTCAAAGGGTAAACCGTGCGAATCTCGAGGCCATGCTTACTATGGAAAATGACAAAGTTGAATGGCAAAAGGTTCTTGAGCAGCATGATACAAAGATGAGGAGCATTACTACTTATAATGAAGAGCTTGAAGCGAAGGTCGAGAAGCTTAAAGAAGAAATCGCCACTTCTTCTACTTCTTACACTCAAAAAGAAGAAGTGCTTCAGAAACAGGGGAGAGATGCTCATGCCGGCCAAAAAGACACCGAAGACAGGCTTGAAGTGCAAAAGGGAATCAATGAGGGCTATATTGCTGATATTGCAGTGCTTCGGAAGAAAACCAGCTCCCAAGAGGTGGAGATTCAAAAGCTAAAGCTTCAACTGTCCAATGCTGAAACAAAGTGTGATGATGCCGTTGCCGGTAAAACTGAAGCTGAAGAATCTCATGAGGCAACGAAGACCAGCAACAGCTCGACATTATTTGACTTCTACCTGCATAGCGTCTTGGGGCGCGGTAGCCTCGCCTTCCTAGGTCCCAAATATGAAATTACCCTGGCTGAGGTGTGGGAGGCCGCACTTGATATGCTTGGTGCTACAGGTGCCGGCTACGTCGAATCAGCTCTTGAGGAGCATTACTTGGATGACGAAGCTCGCACCGCTCTCGCCAAGGGAAAAGAACAACTTGCAAAATTAAGAACTGAAATGGCAGAAGGAGAACGTTCAGGAAAAACTACTTCAACTATTCCAGTTCAACCTTCGCCTTTGGCCGAAATCGACATTATCGGCTCCAGTTCTCATTCTCCATCCCTGGTTAAAGTTACAACTGAGATCACAAGTGTACAGGGTGGAGATGAAGGCGAAGAGAGCGCCGAAGCACAGGCTTATGAGGTTGATATCAGGAAGCCGACTTCTCCAGGTAACTCTACTGTTAATCTTGCCCAAGTAGACTGCTCATTTACTTCTTATGAGTTCGATGAGCTTCTTGACTATTTCCTGAACCTCAATGAGCCTTTATCTCCTCTCTTTACTGACTTTAACTTCTTTTCTTCTGTAGAGAAAGTGCTGAGCATCGTTCAGACTCCTCCTCCTTCAATTATTCCTCCTCCGCCTCTCCAGGTCACTCCAACATCCGCCTCTCAACCTGGGTCGCAAGAGGAGCAAATAGAGGCTCTTCATGGCTTAGATGATCCTATTGCTTCTCAAGAACACGAGCGAGAAGGGCATGGAGAAGGCATTGAGTCTCCGGAGCGAACCGCTTCTGATAACATAAAATTATCTGCTCTTGTTACTCCGGGAAGTGAGTCTTCTTCAAGGAGAAGGAGGAAGCGTGTCACTACCAAGAAGAGAAGGAAGGACATTCTTGTTTCTGAAGAGGAAACGAAAGTTGATTCGGCAGTAACCCTCTCTCCTTCATCCCCGACTCTCCCAAGTCGTCCTGAAAAGCTGCCTACTAGGTCAGGTGAAGGCTCTAAGGGTGGTGGCAGGAAGAAGTAAGGGGTCCTGCTTCGATTTATTTTTACTTTTTGCTTTTTGCATGTACTGGCCGGAGATTGTGTGGGTACCGGCCTCCGCTTTTCTTTTTCTTTTTATTTTGAAACATGTACCTGTACAAAATTTTGATAGTATTGAATAAAATGATTCTTTTTGTTTGTACAAACTTCTGTCTGTATTTGAGAATGCATTTACCATTCATTTTTGTACAAGTTTCTTTATATGATATTTCAGTGAGCTTGAGGTATGTTGTTTGAGCGTAATTTTTACCAATGTAGCTATACCATGTTGCCCCTATACCATAAGCTCGTTGCAATATTTTATATTTGATGGGACTTGCGCTCTTATTTTCTGGAGAATAATTATTCCGTACTTGGAGGAATACTATTCTGCTCAAAATAGAGTACGGCTCACTCCATATGAGTTTCTATGCTTCATCCTTCGAAGATATCACTTTTTCTTTTGTGCTTTCACACATTTTACCAAGTGAATTCTCCTATGGGGTAAAGCGGGCCTCTTAAGGGCACTTTAACTTCTTTTTGAGGAAGAGTATTTTCAAGAATAGAAGAACCAGTCTTCCATTGAAATCTAAAGTGTGCCTTTGAAGAGGGCTTCTTCTCTCTTCTTTTTTTATATTGCGCCTCGGTGGAGGGCTTTTGATCTTTGCTCTGCATTTTTGGTGAAATACTTCTTTGAAAAGTTGTACCTCTGAGGAGATCTTTTCCACGTTTCAACACTTGGAAGTTTTATTTCAATCTCGGTGAAACGTGTGCCCCTGAAGAGTTGTGCTTCCGAGGAGGGCTTTCCACGTTTCAGCACTTGGAAGTTTTATTTCAATCTTGGTGAAACGTGTGCCTCCGAAGAGGTCTTTCTATTTGATTGCACCTCTGGAAGAGGTTTTTCTCTTTTATTGTGCCCCTGGGAAGGGGTCTTTTTTTTGTGATTGTGCCTCTGGGAAGAGGTCTTTTGTTTCTGCCCCTTGGAAGAGGCTTTTATTTTTCCCTGTTCGTTGGGAAACGGGCCTCCGAAGAGGGATTTTCACATTTCATCTCACAGGAGTGTATCACCGATCACGGTGAAATGTGTGCCTCTGAGTAGGGTTTTTGCCTGGAAGTTTGGAGTTTCTTTCTCTCGATTGGACGGATTCACGGGAGTGTATCGACCGATCAGTCCGCAACTTTGTATCGAGAAAGATCTCTCTTTTTCTGGTTTTGCCCGCTCGAGGTCTTTTAGCATTTCAACTATGGTGAAATGGGCCTTCGAAGAGGGATTTTCACGTTTCAACACTTGGAAGTTTTATTTCAATCTCGGTGAAACGTGTGCCTTTGAGTGGGTCTTTTGCCTGGAAGTTTGGAGTTGCTTTCTCTCGGTTGGACAGATTCACAGGAGTGTATCAACCGATCAGTCCGCAACTTTGTATCGAGAAAGATCTCTCTTTTTCTGGTTGAGCCCGCTCGAGGTCTTTATCCTCCGAAGAGTTGTGCCTCTGAAGAGGGCTTGTGCCTCCGACGAGGTCTTTTGTTGTTTGATGCTTGCTCGCCCATGTCTCTTTGCCATCTATTCATGTTGGCGATCCCCGTTGTCTTTTGCAAGTGTCATCCCATTTTAGTTGCCAATAATTTCCCTTATCCAAAGAAATATACTTCATAGTTAAGCGAGTTGGTGGTGGTAGACACAGGCTATTTAACTGGTTGTTTGTTTGTACAAACATATGCAGTTAGTTAGAAATGGTCCACTTTCATCCACATCGCTAACTTTTGTTCGAAGCACTTCTTTTGTAGCATTTGAGTATGGAAATTTTGAATGGTTTAGCATTTCCTTGCTGGGTGATGTCGGAGATCGCTTGGTCTTGCGATGGGCAGGCTTTGTTTTTATGGCCTGCATTATTAAATCGACATTTTAGTAACACAGTTAACGTATTTTATATGTCGAAATAAAAAAAAGCAGTTTATAATAGTAGAGAACACAAGATTTATAGTGGTTCGGCCAAAAACTGGGCCTACATCCACTTTATAGCTTTCCATTATTCACTTGCTTTACAATTGCTTTCAATACAAGAATCATATATTTGTAATTCTTTTACAACATTTCAACAAAGCTTTCAAGTAAAATAGGGACGCAAATGATTGCTGTTCCAAGCTCTTGGGATTGGTTCTCCTTCCACGGTTGTGAGTTTGAATGTTCCATCAAGGAGTTTCGCGCCTATAACATATGGCCCTTCCCAGTTTGGCCCAAACACACCTATGGCTGTCATAATTCTCTTCAGGACTATGTCCCCAACTTCAAAGTTGCGCTGACGAACTTTGGAATTGAAGTGCCTGGCTATTCTTTGCTGGTGAGCTGCAATTCTAAGTCTAGCCTCTTCTCTTCTTTCATCGAGGAGGTCAAGTGCTTCCAATTGCAATTTTTCATTCTCATTTTGATCAAAATGGATCCTTCTGTGTGAGGGGACTTCAGTTTCCACTGGAATCATCGCTTCTGATTCGTATGCCAATGAAAATGGAGTATGCCCAGTCGCAGTTTTGTGGGTGGTTCTGTATACCCATAGTGCAAGCGGTAACTTATCGACCCAACCACCTTTTGCTTTTTCCAGCTGCTTTTTGATGGTTGATTTGATGATTTTGTTTACTGCTTCCACTTGCCCATTTTCCCATTGATGACCCACTGCTGAGAAGCTTTTTTGGATCTTGAATCATTTGCAGAAATCTTGGAACTCCTCACTTTCAAACTAAGTACCATTGTCTGTGATTATCTTCTGAGGCACACCATACCTGCAAACGATAATTTTAGTTACAAAACTTATCATTTTCTTAGAAGTAATAGTAGCCAATGGTTCGGCTTCATCCCATTTAGTGAAGTAATCAACAGCAACGATAGCATATTTAATCCCTGATTTGGCAGTCGGCAAAGGCCCAATGAGATCTATTCCCAAGATAGCAAACGGCCATGGGCTGACCATTTGTGTTAGCTCAGCGGAAGGTGCTCTGGGAACTTTGGCGAATCTCTGGCATTTATCACACTATCGGGAATAGTCAACAGCATCCTGATTAATTTCTAGCCAAAAATATCCATAACGGAGGATTTTCTTTGCTAAAGTTTGACCACCTGTATGATCTCCACATTCCCCTCCGTGTACTTCAGTCAGAATTGTCTTAGCTTCTTCCTTTGTCACACATCGGAGTAATGGCATTGAAAATCCTCGTCTGTACAAACGACCATCTTGAACTATATATCTGGAGGCTTTCCTCATCAGCTTCTGTCCTTCCTTTGAACTTTCTGGCAAAGAACCATTGAGTAAATATTCAAGTATCGGAGTCATCCATGATTCTTGATCTTGGGATACATCCATAAATCGATCAACATCCATTTCATCTGTGCTTGGAGTTGACAAGACTTCGACGGGAACTAATCCCAATAGTTGAGCTTCACCGGTACTCGAATACTTTGCAAGAGAATCCGCTTTCATGTTCTCTTCTCGGGGTATATGGTTTATTGAATAACGGTGAAAATCTTGAAGGAGCTCCCAGGCTTATGATAAATAGGCGGTAGATTCCCTCCTTTAGCCTGAAATTCCTTCTTGACTTGGCAAACAATAAGTTGAGAATCATTGAAGATCTACAATGCCTTGATCTTTAGTTCTTTAGCAATCCTTAAAGTAGCGATGAGGGCTTCATATTCTGCTTCATTATTTGTCGAAGGGAATTCTAGTCTCAGCGCATAACATAGTGATCGCCCTTCTGGGGTTTCAAGGACAACCCCTGCTCCGGAACAGTAATCATTCCTTGCGCCATCGACATACAATTTCCATTGGATTGGGACACCATCAGTGACTTTTTCCTCACTATCACCCTTATCCGTACATTCTGCGATGAAATCTGCCAAAGCTTGTCCATTGATTGCTTTTCGGGGATGGTAAGTGATGTCATATTGGCTAAGTTCAATATTCCATTTCAAAAGACGGTCCGAAGTCTCAGGACGGAATAGGACTTGCTTTAGAGGTTGATCAGTGAGGACTTTGATGGGATGAGCTTGGAAATACGGCCTCAATTTTTTGATGCGATCAACAAACAATAGGCGAGCTTTTCTAATCTTGAGTAGTTCATCTCTGGCCCAGTGAATCTTTTGCTGATATAATAGACTGGGCGTTGAATCCTTGCGTCTTCCCGTACCAACACTGCACTGAGAGCATGAGACGAAATTGCCAAATATATGAAGAGATCTTCACCACTGTCAGGCTTTGAAAGTATCGGAGGCACTTCCATATGACGAACCAACTCATCAAATGCTTTCTGACATTCAGGGGTCCACTCAAAGTTTTTTCTTCCTTTCTTCAGAGCATCAAAGAATGGAATGCATTTTTCAGTAGCTTTGGAAATGAAACGACTCAAGGAAGCAACCTTTCCATTGAGACTTTGCAATTCCTTCTTCGTTCTAGGAGACTTGACCTCTCTCAAGGCAGTGATCTGAGCTGGATTATCTTCAATGCCCCTAGCGCTCACAATGAAACCCAAAAACTTTTCGGACTCCACACCAAATGAACATTTTAAAGGATTAAGCTTTATTCTGTACTTTCGGAGTACTACGAACATCTCTGCTAAGTGATCCATGTGGTCCACTGCTTTCTTAGACTTTACTAGCATGTCATCAACATAAACTTCCATTGTCTTGCCAATCTGTGGTTTAAACATGGCATTAACAATCCTTTGGTAAGTTGCCCCTGCATTCTTGAGTCCGAAAGGCATGACCTTGTAGCAGTAGAGTCCATCATCGGTGACGAAGCTTGTATCCTCTTGATCTGGCTCATGCATCATAATTTGGTTTTATCCGGAGTATGCATCCATAAAAGATAACAATTCATGCCCTGCCGTCCCATCCACCAACTGATCGATCCTCGGATGCGGGAAACAGTCTTTGGGGCATGCTTTGTTCAAATCTGAAAAGTCAATGCATACTCTCCACTTTCCGTTAGCCTTTTTCACCAGCACTGGATTTGATACCCAATTTGGATAAGTAGATTCTCTGATGAAACCGTTCTCCATGAGCCGATCCACTTCTTCTTTTAATGCTGTCGTTCTCTTAGGACCTTGGGTTCTTCTCTTCTGTTTCACAGGTGTAAACTTTGGATCAATGTTCAGAGTGTGTACTGCAATCTCTGGGGATATTCCACACATGTCAGCATGAGTCCAAGCGAATACATCCAAATTAGCCTTCAAAAATGAAATCAGAACATTCTGAACTGTTGTGTTGAGTTGTGAACCCACAATAAATACTTTCCTTGGGTCCTTTGGGTCAACGGGCACTGGCACTGTTACCTCAACCGGTACCACCCTATTCTCCCCTGCACTGGCTTTCCTTGGATCCATCTCTCTTTGTGCGGCACTACATTCATCAGTGCAGGGTCCACCCTGTAATTGCTACAAATTTGGTTCTTTGGTGCGGACTGGAGCCGCCGCACCTTTTCCCATCTCTCTTTTCCTTGATTCTCGCAACTCTGCAAAGTAACATTCTCGCCCCGCATCTTGGTCTCCTTTAATCACACCAACTCCGTTATCTGTGGGGAATTTTAAAGTCAGACACCATGGGGCAAGAAAAGCTTTGAACGCAGCAAGAGTTGGTCGGCCTAAAAAGGCATTGTAGGCAAAGAATTCTTCAACAATTATAAAGGTTTGCTTTCGGTCCACCTTCCTCAATCCCTTTCCAAGTTCTACAAACGAATCTATGGTCCCAATCGGCTGTTTGGGTTCTCCAGCAAACCCAGCAATCTTAAGTGATGAAGCTTGAACGTCAGCCATTGGAATTTTCATTTGATCAAAGGTCTTCTTGAAGAGGATGTTGCATGAAGCTCCACAATCAACTAGAACTCTTCTCACAGTTGCCGGCCCAATACCAGCGGATATGACCAAAGGATCTATGGTCGGAGCCTCGATACCGAAAGAATCCCTGGCACTGAATACAATATCATCTATGGAAGTCTTTTGTTGCTTTAAAGGCGCATCATTTTCTAAAAAAAAAAACATTCTCTTCAGCTGGTACATGTTTCAAGGCCCGTGCATACCTTTCCATCTCGCCCCATCTTTTGCCTGCTCGGTGAGGTCCTCCAGTAATTATATTGATAACAGGTCTTTCTGATTCATGTTCTACGGCCTTCTCACTCGAGCCAGGACGGTGAGCGGGGACTTGTTGTCCTGGAGTTGACGAGGTTGGGGCATTTCTATTTCTTTTCACATACTGCTGGAGTTTGTTTTCCTTCAAGAGTTGTTCAATTACCTCTTTCAACTGATGGCATTCGTTGGTGTCATGGCCGGGCTGGTGGTGGAACCGGCAGAACCTTCCACTTTTTTCCATTTTACTCGCAACTCTCATTTTAGGTGGTGTCGGATAATTGACATCATCTTTGGTTGCAAAGAAGATGTTTTCAGGGGTATCGGTTAAGGGTGTGAAATTGAAAGAACGGCCTTTCTTAGCATCTTCCTGTTTCTTTCCACCATCATTTCCCCTTTACTGAGTGTTAGGTTCTTTCTTGTTCGAAGGAGGACCATTGTTTCCGGCTTCTGCTGATACCACCTTAGCCGGTGTTTGGAGGCTCTCCAAGCGCATGAATTCATCCGCTTTCTTGTAGAATTTGTCGAGCGAGTTTGGTTCTTTCATTTTCAACCACTTTCCAAATTCGCTTGACTTGTCAATTGCTCTCATCAAGTATGTTAGGACCATGCGTGGCTCAGCATTATCTACCTCGGCCAATGCTATGTTAAAACGATTTAAAAACAATCTGATAGATTCTCCCGGATTTTCCTCTAGACTTGACAGTGACATTATATCCTTTGCTTTAGAAGCATACAATCGAAATTGCTCCTTGAATTTCCTAGTCAAATCGGAGAATTGATCAATGGACCTGACTGGCAGCTTTGTAAACCACAATAGAGCCACACCTTCGAGATATACCGGGAAATATCGATATTTAATTTCATTAGACGCCCTGGCACTAGTCATATGCCAGTCGTACTTGTACAGAAACTAGTTAGGATCACTCGTCCCCTTGTAAGCCGGAATAGTAGGGGGAACGAATTTCCTTGGGAACTCTGCCTTCAAGATCTTTTCAGTAAATGGAGTTTTTCTTGGAGCAAAACCCCACTCTTTCTCATCTTCATCTCTTCGCATATTTTCCTTCATGGTTTGACGAACCATACCCGAAAAATACTCTTCATTATTCAGAGGCTCTGAAGGGCACACATCAGCCACTCTCTCTGAATTTTGTCTTGACAATCGTTCACGGAGGGTTGGCTGCGGCCCTGATCCTCCAGCTTGAGGAGGAGTCCTTTCTACAGGGTCTGCGGCTCTTTGAGAAATGTTCCGTTCAACATCCTGAGCTCCCACAGTAGGGTTCCCATCATTATTAACCGGTTGACGATTTGCCCCTAGCAGATCATTCAACTTACTCAAGATCAGGGCATTCTATGCATTCTGGGCTTCGAACTGCGCATTCTGAGCATTCAATTGTTGATCCAGCCCCAAAACTACGACGTCCAGTTCTGCTCGCGTAACTCCAACAGTTGGAGCTGCTTGACTTGAAGGAGGAGAGGTAGAAGTATTCTCTTGAACTTTGTCGGATCTTATAGAACTTCGTTTTCTCCAAGGAGCCATTATTTCCAATAAACTTCTGGTTTTACAAGAAATCCTTTCAACAATCCTTCGCGGAGCAATAGTGGAAGTTTCCTGAGTTGGGTTCTCAGTGAAAGCACCAAAAATGTTGACGTAAAAATCAGACGCTAACACCCCGGTGTAGATTGAAGTTGAGCGAAAGCACCACCCGTGAACACGGGAACTAAAAAAAAGTAGAAAAGTCACAGAGAAAGCAGAAAAGACAACAGCTTTTATAGTGGTTCGGCTCAGGGTGAGCCTACGTCCACTTTAATTCTCTTTATTACTGAATTGATTACAACTTTACAAAAATCTTCAATTACAATTCTGATGAGACAAACAACTAGAACTTTGATGCAGAAGAATTCTTTGAATCCATGTAGATTGCGTTAGATTTCCTCTCGAAGTTAGTTGAGATGCCTTTCGTACTTGAAGTGTCGAGTGAGTCGAGAATTCAGCAGAGTATCGGCGCTTAAAGATATCGGCCAAAAGTCCCATCCATGTTTGAGGTAGGCTGGAATTTATAGGAAAATTTCCCCCTTGGGTCGTAAGTCGCGGCCGACATAGGGCAGGTCGTGGCCGACTTATCTGGCCATCCCCATGGTTTCACATAGGTCCGTTTGTATAAGTCCTAGGTCGCCCCCGAGTCAATACAACCTTGTATCAGTAGTACGGCATCGGGCTTACATTTAGTAGCTTTTGGTCGTGGACGACTCAAGCTAGGTCGTGAGTCATGAACGAGTTAACTGGCAAGTCGCAAGTCACGGCTTAACTGGTAAGTCCTGGATCGTGTACGAGTTAAGAGGCCACTGTGCCAAGTAGCTGTATTAAACTTGTCTTCCTTTGCTTGGGTCGTGAACGACTTATCATAGGTCATAGGTGGGTTGTGACTTAGGTATAGTTCATGATCTTGTCCCTGTCCTGAGCAGTTAGAGCGGCAAACGGTCTGGATAGTTAGGTCGGCTTCCATCTTAGGTCGGTAGCTATCTTAGGTCGGCTTCCATCTTAGGTCGGTAGCTATCTTAGGTCGGCTTCCATCTTAGGTCGGCTTCCATCTTAGGTCGGTAGCTATCTCAGGTCGTTAGCTATGTTAGGTCGGTACCTATCTTAGGTCGGCTTCCATCTTAGGTTGGCTTCCATCTTAGGTCGATAGCTATCTTAGGTCGGTAGCTATCATAGGTCGGTACCTATCTTAGGTCGGTAGCTACCTTAGGTTGGTTGGGTCGGCGTTCTTGTTAAGCATTAGGTCGGTATCCTTTTTAGGCCTTAGGTCAGCATCCTTCTCAAGCCTGTTAGCTCGGTATCCTTTTTAGGCCGGTAATCTTTCAAGTCGTTGAGTCAAAACCGGGGCGGAGTTAACAACGAGTTAGCGTGGCAACAACTTAGCGACATGCTCGAGTTAACGACCTAAGCCACTCAACGACCTAGCAATCCATATAGATCAACAGCATAACATAATAGTAGAGTAAACACTATAGTATCTCAGCGACCTAAGCATTTTCAACAACCTAAGCGAACAAAATGCCAACGACCTAAGCGACCTAAGTGCCAACGACCTAAGCGACCTAAGTGCCAGCGACCTAAGCGATCTAGCGACTCAGTGAGGTAACCTAGTGACCTAGCACCTTCATAACCCACATCTCTTTAAGACGCTTGCATATTGGTCGCTCCCAACCTTAGGTCGCAGCCTCACCCATAACTATCATCACTTGCTCCATTTATGCTGCTCACCACTCACATAGGTCGCTACGCCCTACCAGCAGAAGCAATTGATCAATGCGCAACCATTATAAGTCATATCCCGTGTCCATTAGGTCGCTTACGACCTACGACCTAACCCACTCCTATGTCGCCCACGACCTATGACCTAACCCACTCCTATGTCGCCCACGACCTATGACCTTACTCCAGAATCTCCCTATAAATACCCCACCTACTCCACCTGGAAAGGGACTTTTAGATCATTTCTGGAACGCCTATACTTTGCCGTTTTCTCGACTCCTTCAAACACCGAAGACACTTCAACGAACTTTGAGAGAGATCAAATACATTCAACGTGAATTAGAAGAACTCTTCTACATTGAAGTTCTAGCTACTTGTCTTAGTCGTGTTGTAATCAAAGATCATTGTCAGAGTTGTAAAAGAATCAGCAATAAAGAGGATTAAAGTGGATGTAGGCTTGACATTAAGCCGGACCACTATAAAAACTGTTGTCTCTTTACTTGATTTTCTATTATTTTCTACTTATCTCTAGTTCTCGTGCCAACGGGTGGTGCTTTCACATTTTTACTACTTACACCGGGATGTTAGCGTCCAATTTTAGCATTAACAGATGCATACAGTCTATTTGTTTGAGCTAAAGCTTTGCAATTTTAGAAAATGTTTTATAACACCTTGCATTTTAATATATTTAGAATTTAAGGAATAACGGTATAAAAAGAAAATAAATAATTTTGGAATTTTCTGAATATGGCTTCGGAACATGTACCATTGCGTCCGGGGTTATATATATATAGGTCGATCAGAATGTAACAACCAACATGTTTTACGATTGAATATTTAAATATTTTATTTAAATATTTCATTGCTAGTCGGATTATAGTCCGAAAGGCTACTTATTGTAAACGGTCGGATTAGGACTCGAGACCACCCTCATTGAGTTCAAAATGATGTTTGCGACCTTTTTGAGTATAAACTTCGATATGTTTTGAGTTACGGGAATTTTGCCACTTTTTCACTTAGGGCTTTGGTTTGGTTTCAGCCCATTAGACCCCGGCTGCACCCCCTCTTCTTTTCATTCCTTCATAGTTTTCCTAATACTCAAGCTTTAGCAACAATGGAGAGAGGAATGGGAAATTAAAACTCCATGCCCTAATCATCTTTGCAAATTCAAGTTCTAGCTTCAAATTCATAGAAGAAGCTTTGGTAAGTCTTCTCTTCTTCTTCTCTAACTCATTCTCCTTTTAATTTCAGAAATTCCTAAACCTAACTTAGGAAATGTTTCTCTTTTAAGCTTAGATTCAAGATTCTTGGGTTGGAATTAAGGAGTGATTTTTCTTGCCTTGCTCGATAGCTTCTTCTTCATTGTTTTGGGTTTAAAGTTGAGATTTCTATCTCACATCTATGTCTATATTTATCCTTGTGGTTAGGTATGAATTCCTAACACTTATTCATGTGCAATTGCTTTTGATTTGGATTCCTTTGGTGTGTATTCCAATTTTTAGTGTTGTGAAGTCAAATCTTTAAAAATCATAACTTTGATGTTTGATTATGCTTTTGGTGATGCATTGAGGAGCATGTAGGGCTGGGTTGTCGGTTGGTGTAAACCCTTAGCGCCCGTTACTCGTGTGATTGCAAATTGAGAGGGTTTGCACTTCAATTAAAATAGGTTAGGAATGCAGGAAAACAGTGTTCAGTCGACTGAAATTGCTGAGTCAGTCGACTGAGCTGAAGCCGAAAATTTCAGGATCTGCGTTCAGTCAACTGAACCCTCTGAGTCAGTCGACTGAACTGAAACCCGAGAATTTTCTTGTGACGACCCGGAATTTTTAAGCCTTTAAAATCATAATATTTAATTGATTTTAATATTTAAAGGTTAATTTTTAACTTGAATTACGAATATCACAATTTATTTGATAATTACATTATTTAATTAAATAATTTGAAGTTGGGTAAAATGCTAAATCTGGAGTTTTAAGCCTGTTTATAATAATTTGAAGGCTTACTAAATTTATACTGATAGTACCGAGGACAATAGAAGTTGTAAAATTTAATTTAACAGTGATTTGTTTAGTTTTGAAATTTATATCGTTTAAATTGAATCTAAAAATAATCTTCCGAGGCACAGTCTCGGAAATCGACGAAATCAGTTCCATTGAATCCGTAATATTGAATTATTATCGGATTTCAATTTTTGTAGCAATTGGAGTTGTTGTGTGAGCGTACAATATATAAACACGCTGTAATTTTATATCGAAAATTTAATATAATAACTAGGTTTAAAAAGGTTATCTTCCCCATACCATCGAATTTGGACTTGAAACCCTTTCCATTGCGTTCGAAATATGGGTATAACTTTATAAACCCCTAGCGGCACGCCTCGTTAGGAATTCGAAATTGTAAGTTGCAGTTATCGGAACGGTTTGGATTTGAATTTAAATTAAATATTTACACTAATCAAACTTTCAGTCGTATTCTGTCAAATCTTAACTTTTGCTGTCACTGTAGCCTTATTTAGCAAGCCATTTTCTGATCGACATCACATCTTGTCCTCTCTTTAAATAACATCACGCAATTTTCAAAATCAATCGAGAACAAATAATAGCCGAACGAAATTCCGCTTTCCTTCGGTCTAAATCCATGAATTTTTTTCCTCTTCTCTTTTCTCAGTTTAATCAGAGTATCGAAAATTCCTCTTCATTTTATTTTTTTCAATCAGCGACTGGTATGATAGCCGATCCTTTTTCATTCAAATCTAATCAAGGAAAGGGTGGTCGAGCGTCTCTATTAAATCAAGATCGAGGAATCTATGAGCTCCGTCGTCGCGAATAAGAGAGCGTGGCTTGGGGGTTCGTTCTTGGTTGCGGAGGCGTACGACAAGTGGACTGTGTGGCGATGTGTGTCGCAGGTTGTTCGTGCTCATTTTAGGAAGAAGGGCACGTGTCAGTCGATTGGATAGTGGCCGATGCTTGTGGGTATTCGAGACCGATGTAGGGAGTTCGAACAATCTGAGGAAGAAGCCTTCTGGGCAGAGCTTGTTTTTGGGTATGAAATTTTATAAGTATAAATTAAATTAATGTTTAGGTTTAGATTAAGTTATCTTCAAAAAAAAACCAAACAGAAAGAAGATAGAACAGTAATATATATATATGGGAATTATAATGTTTAAAATTAAGATCTGTTTTACAGCAAGATAAAAAGACTTTTGAATGAAATTTATTGTTTTTAAGATGCTATGGTTACTAAAATAATTTTGTAAAGGAAATGTAGTTTTAAATCAAATTTTATAGTCAAATAAATTTATCGAAAGAAATCTGTTTAAACAAAATTCATTGGTTTAAAATTTAAATATTAATTAAATTAAAAATTATAATGGCAATTGAGTATTCGATTATTTCGAATATTAATAAAATAATCTAATATTTATTCAAGGTCCATATCTGAAAGAAAACAAGTCGGAATGGAAGTGGGTTGCAAAACAGGAGTCAAAGGTGAGTTAATCTCACTCAACTGAATTTGAATTTAATTTAAATGATTAAATTTAAATAATTGTTTGGATGGCTGAATTGATTGATGTGCAATAGTATGGTATATTTTGGAATTGGCATTTTATATTGTGCTAACGTCTGTGGATTTAGGGAAAATAGGTTGCAGGGATCCAAATGGATCCCCCAACGTTTATTTAAATTATTTAATACTCTCTATTGTGATTATTTGATATTCTATGATGAATTATTTTGGAATATTGAATGCTATGGCTCGATTGGATATAATTGGGTATATTGAATTTCGAAAAATATATAAATTAGGTTTTGGAATGTTAATAAAAGAAGTGAAATTGTAAGTAAAATAATTATGGAAATTTGAATAACTTTGAGAATGAAGGGAAAAAGAAATAAAGTGGCTTAAAAATTTCTAATAAATAAATCTTGAGTATGGAAAGGGTAATTTGGAACAATCAGAAGATTAATGAGTTTTAAACTTTAGTGTTATTATTTAAAAGAACATAACATTTATATTAAATTTAAGATTTAAAATTTTGGAAAGAATAAAGAAGAAATTGGGCAAAATCTGAAATTTGTATATTTTAGTTAAAAGATTTAAGATCAAACGAAAAATAATAATAATAATAAAGTCCATAATTAACGGACTTTGAAATGAATTAAGAAAGTAAAGATATTTATTTCAAATGGAGTAAATTGGAAATCAATTTGGGAAATTGATTTAAGCGATTGATGTTGGAATTTTTCTCTGGATAACCAAGTACGTTTTTTTAAGTAAATTTTAAATATAAATTAAAAGTTTTTAAGTTGTTTTAAAAGAAAGTTTTAGAAGATTTATTATTTCTAAATATTTAAATTCTAAAGTAAGTAATTTCTTTTATTCTATTATAGTAGTAAAATTTAGAGGGTGACTTAGTATTTGTTTTTAAAAGTGTAAATCTAGCTTTATATTTTATTAGGTAACCTTATTTTCAAATATTCATATAGTATGTATTTTTAACAAATTCTTGAAGTAGTTTTAACTTAAATATTTTAAAGCATATTTCAAAGTAAAGTGTTTTTATTTTTTTTGAAAAAAATCTAGTTTTTAGCTTGGTGATTTCAGTGGAGATAGAAAATATTTGGGAAAGTTTATTCTAAAACGGAAAGATAATTTGAAACTGTTTTCAAAAGGTTTAAAATAGAAATATATCTTGTAAAGATATTTTGAGATAAATAAATAATTTGGGAAATTATTTGTTGTTGGATGGTTGTTTGTGAATATTAATTGATAGTTAAATCACCGACTATCAATATTGAACAAATACGTCGATCGTTTCGAAGAGACCAGGATCGTGATTTATTTCTCGAAAACCACTTAGATCTGTTTTGTACGTTTGGTGTGAAACGAGTTTTGACTCGAAGATGGAGCAGTGAAGTGCAAGGGCTAGTCGCTACTAAATCTGAGGATATTTTCGAAATGGATGTAGTAGGAATAGTGCCTTCGGTTCCGTTCGAACCCGTGACGGACTTGTATGGATGAATGCTTTCGGAACATCGTCAGGTGGACGATGGGCATTCTAAGGGATATGCTCTAAAAAGGTAACGCTTAGCCACAAGCCCGATCAACCGGGAATGACTGAAAATCAGGGGTTATGAAGCAAGGCTAGGTTGGTAGCGCCCAAGCAGGGTGAGGTCATCCCTGTCCAGATGTCCCTTTTTATTTCGTCTTAGTGGTGCAGTTGCTGATCCCAACTGCGGGGTGATCTCACTCGGGATTATCTAGTAAGGGGTAGTCCCGGTCTTGTGTTGCAGGGGAGCGGGCGTACTCCTCGGTACTGTGATCTAGGCCACGTACTGTGACATGTGGTACCTCAGTGCCTAGTCATTAGTTGGAAATCCATTCTCCCTACGAGCCTTGTACGAGTTTTGTTTGTATTGCCTACTCCGTGGCTAGTAGCTGGAATTTAATAGATGTTACAATTTCAGCTATTTTATAAGTATTTGTATATAGACCCTATTGTAATATCAGAGGATTTTTTATAAAAAGCGTTTTAACTACCGTAAGGTAATAACCCAACATGTTTATTTGTGGCGTGGTCTTACGAGATGCTTTTGTTTTCAAAAGGATTTTTGAAACTTTATTAGTTAATTGGGTGTGATTTTCTCACGCTGGTATTCCAGACTGACTCGAGTGTTATTTAACTATAATGCTCGGGTCAGACCGAGTATTATATGACACAGGATATGATGTTGTGGAGCTCAGGAGACGAGCAGGATGACGGTACGTACTCTCGTACTAGTTTATATATGTTCCATTGTGTTGAGTTGATGTGAATCCATTTGTATGTTATTGATGTTGAGCTGTGATTGATGTACTCTGATGATATAATACATAAACAGAGATATTTGATTTTTGAGTAAAGACTATTTATTATCTATTATATTTTATTCCGCTGCGATGTTTAGATTCTGTTGTTGATTTCTATTTTCTTCTTCTACCTCTTCTTCTTTAACCCAAATGGTTCGTATTTCTGTACAACTTGAGTTGATTTAGGTAGAATAATGTTGACTCAAGAGGTACGGATTTGCGGGCTATTACAGTTGGTATCAGAGCATAGGTTGGTGATAACCTTGGCTCTGGTGGGAATTACTCATTTAAATTAGAGTCCGTAGTACTCTAGAATGAGTTTGAGCGTATTAATGAATATGAGCGCGTATTTGTTACTGAATATAAATTGTTTTAATATTGTATTGATTGGTTTGTCTAGTGGCATATGAACCTTCGTCGGCACAGTCTGGACAACTGTATCGAAGGGGTTTCTAAACACTTGAATAGAATAGTTTGACATGGTATTGTTTTTAAATGTTGGTGAATGAAATAATTTTACCCAAAAATATATTTTGATATAAGGAGAGTTTTTGTAAACTATTTTAGCTAATATATGGTTGCTTGGATGTTAGGAAGAATAATATTAAATTATTATCATCATTGTGTAAAAATTTAACAAGGAATTTAAAATATAACCAAAGTTAAGGAAATAAATTCATTTGTAAAATGAAATTTATAAATATGAATTATAAATGTAATTTATAAAATTGAAATATAATCGAATGAGAATTTGTATGAGCATAAGCTATACAAATGAATCATAGTTAAAGTTGATTTAAGCAGGATTTGGAAATTTAAATCGTAGAGATTTGGAAGTGTTTTGAAGATAAATAATAGCTTTTTTCTTTTGAAGGTATTTCTGAAAGAAAATGTGTTTTGAATGGATTTTGAAAGTGATATTGTGACGACCCGGAATTTTTAGCAATTTAAATTTGAATAGCTAATTGATTCCTAAAATATTTAAAAGGTTAATAGCTTGAATTCCAAATACTAATATTTATTAGAAAATTAAAGTATTGAATTATATAATTGAAATTGGGTAAATTGTTGAATTGAGATTTTATGCCTGTTTAAAATAAATTGAAGGCTTGTAAAATCTATAATGAGGATACTGAAGATAATAGAATGGTTGAAATTTAATTTAAAGATAATTTGTTCAATTTTCATAATATATCGTTTAAATTGGAACTTGAAGATAGCCTTCCGAGGCACAGCCTCGGAATTCGACGAAACTAGTTCCATCGAGTCCGTAATATTGAATTATTATCGGATTTCAATTTTCGAAGTAATCGGAGTTGTCGTTTGACCATGGCAGCTCGAAACGCTTAGATTTATTTAAATTGATTTAATTTAAAATCGATCGTTTAATTCCGTAACTCGCACGTACATTCAAATTAGCCTCCGAAACACGTTCCATTGTGATCGGAACGCAGGTAAAACCTTATAAACGTCGGTTGGTATGTCCGATTCAGAGCTCGGTATTTCACGTTATGGGAGCAAGTGATATTTTCGTATTTAAATATATAAAATCAGGCTTTCTCGGGAAGCTATCCCTAAACCTATTTTAAGTTTCCTTTCCCCTCTCTATTCTTAAGAGATCGTTCCCAAATTAATATATATATATATATATATATATATATATATATATATATATATATATATATATAATACATACAGATAATGGCCGAAGCCGGCCTCGTCAAATCAATATCATGGTCAATTTATATTAACGCCCCTTCATCTTTTCACCAAGTCGCGAATAACTAAGGGGACGAGCCGAGTTCTGTGACGAGAAGGATGAATCGCGCAAGGGATTGGGTACTGGGAGGTCGCGACGCGATGTTCGCAAGTGGTAGAATCATCGCGGTCGGCATTGATATGGCTAGGGTGTGGCAACGTTCGTGATTTTGGGGCATGCGATTTTGGCGAGTTTGTGTGGCCGTGCAAAGGGGTTGAGCTGAGTTCGGCTTGCGAGTTGCTCGTGGGTGATAGGACCGAGGGTTAGGGCTTTGGATCATGTGCTCACTGGAGGCCGCGGTGGCGCCTCTAGGTCGCCACGTGCGTGAGTGGTCGATTGGGGAGAGGCAGTCACGTAGGGGAAAATGGGGCGGAAGGTATTCTCTAGTATGATTTCAATTTATCTTTTTATAAAATGTTTCGAAATAGTTCTATTGGTATATAGTGAACTGAGATTTTAATAATGCAATAAAATATATATAAATATATTAACTGTTGAAATTTAATTTCTTGTATTTGCTGTAATATATATATAAGTCTATATAAAGCTGGAATCCGAATTTATATAGATTTTCAAGCATATACGTAGTTTTAAAAAAATAAAAATATTTCTATCCTACTAGTTTGTTTTTAAAAGGAAAGAATAGGTTTGATAATTAAGTTGTTTTAAATTAACTCATTTAATTATTTAGTGGTTAGAAATAAATTGATGAAGGAAACTGTTAGTTTGAAATTTAAGTTTAGTTTAAAATAAATCATTCGATTAAATATAATTTATTAGCTAATTAAAATGTTAAAGGAAAATTTAATGTTCAAATTTTATTAAACGGTAATTGATAATTTAATTAATTCAATTATTAATAAACCATATAAATGTTTATTTAAGGTCAATAATCAAAGGATCAACTCGAGTTTGAAGTGGATTTGCAAATAAAAGCAAAGGTGAGTAAATCTCACTCAGTTGAGTTGTTATTAAATTTCAATAGTCAAATTTAAATGATTGTTTGAATGCTTGAATTGATTTGATGTGTATTGAGAATTGATGATTTGATGACTTTGGTTTGTTGGATGGTTCTCAAGTAAATTGTTGTTTGACTCAAAGTATTGGGGTTTAAATTGTTTTAAACTCCAAAAGTAAATAGGGATCGAATTAATTGATTAAGGATTAAGTTAAGTAATGAAATTTAATGAAGTTTAAATAATCAGTGGGCGGTTTAATAAGTAGTTACTTAAGAAATCAATAAAATATAATTATTTTGTGAAATAACTCAAGGGATTAATTAAATAGTTAATCAAGATATAGTTAATTTATTTAACGAAATAAATAAAAGGAGTTAGATAATTATAGGACGAGGTTAATCGAGAATGATTAATAATTGATTGGACTAAAGTAATTGATTTAGATTAGAAAAAATTAAAAATATGTTAACGCTAAAATTTGAACGCTAACACCCCGGTGTATGAAGTGTAATTGTGAAAGCACCACCCGATAGCTCGGGAACAGATTATAAGTAGATAATAGCTAAAAAGCAGTAAACAACAGCAATTTTATAGTGGTTCGGCTTAAGAGAGAGCCTACGTCCACTTTGAATATCTTTATTGACGATTTGATTATAAGTCGATGCAATTACACTTTGATTACAACACACTTCGAGTTACAAGTGACTTAGAACAAATAGCTTAAACTTCAATGTCGATCAAAATCTTCGAACTCATGTTGGACATGTATGATTTCTTCGTGAAGTTCCTTGAGACGTTCTTTGTATCTCAAAAGCTTTAAGTGTTGAAGTAGTTCGAAATGCAGCAGAGTAACGGCGCTTGGAATGAATGAGCAGAAAGTCCCCTTTCTGTTGGAGTTATGGGCGTATTTATAGGCATCTTCGGAGTTCGGTTGTAACTCGTATACGACTCACGATGAGTCGTAACTCGTGTACGACTCATGATGAGTCGTAACTCGTGTACGACTCATGATGAGTCGTAACTCGTATACGACTCATGGTAGGTCGCGGCTGATTAACTGGGTTCATGGCTTGGCCCAGAGTTATGCACCCATCTGAATGAATGATACAAGTTCTAAGTCGTTCATGAGTTAATCAAATGCAGTTTCCTTTATGCTAGCATGAGTCGTACACGACTCATCATAGGTCGCAAGTCGTCAGCGATTCTTCTTACTACAGCGTGGTGTTGAACTTGTCTCCAAGTCTTAGGTCGTGAACAACTTATCTTTTGAGCCGTAGACTTCCTGTCGCGCCATCTTCTAACTCGTAAGATTGTTATCTCGTAGACTCTTTAACTCGTGGAGGCCTTAAGCCGTAGATCCTTATCTCGTAGACCTTTTAACTCGTAGAGTCTTTAATTAGTAGTGGCCTTAACTCGTAGATCTTTTAACTCGTAGAGTCTTTAACTCGTAGATCCTTAACTCGTAGGTCGTTCAGCCCTTGAATTGTTAGGTCGTGAAGACCTTGAGTCGCACAGTTCTTGAGTCGTTGATCCACTGAGTTGGCCTGTCTCATGAACCGTTAACCCTCTTGAGTCGTTCCATTCCTCTAAGTCGCCTTGAACCTTAACTCGTTAAGTCGTGGCACTTCTTAGGTCGTCCAATCCTTGAGTCGTTAAGCTTATTGAGTTGTTAACCTTATTAAGTCGGCAACCTTGTTAAGTCGGCAACCTTATTAAGTTGGCAACCTTATTAAGTCGGTAAGTCGTGCCACTTGTTAACGCTAAAATTTGAACGCTAACACCCCGGTGTATGAAGTGAGATCGTGAAAGCACCACCCGATAGCTCGGGAACAGATTATAAGCAGATAATAGTGAAAAAACAGTAAACAACAGCAATTTTATAGTGGTTCGGCTTAAGAGAGAGCCTACGTCCACTTTGAATATTTTTATTCGCGATTTGATTACAAGTCAATGCAGTTACACTTTGATTACAACACACTTTGAGTTTCAAGTGACTTAGAACAAGTAGCCTAAACTTCAATGTCGATCCAAATCTTTGAACACATGTTAGACATGTTTGATTTCTTCGTGAAGTTCCTTGAAGGTGTTGAAGTAGTTCAGAATGCAGCGGAGTAACGGCGCTTGAAATGAATGAGCCCAAAGTGCCCCCCAAGTTGGAACTAAGGTCGTATTTATAGGCATTTTTCGGAGTTAGGTCGTAGGTCGTGACCGACCTAAGTAAGGTCGTAGGTCGTAGCCGACCTAAGAAGCACTGGCCCCCCTTCCATAAGAACATGCAAGCTCGTTTCAACAAGTTCTAGGTCGCAAGCGACCTTACTAGTAGCGGCTTAGAGAAGGCGGCCTTCTAATGCAATGTCCTTAGGTCGTGAGCGACCTATCGTAGGTCGTGAGCAATGTCAGAATTACAGTAGCACGAGGTTGCCCTCTAGTCTGGAACGGGTTAGCGGGTTATAGGTTAGTGACGGTCTATGGTAAGACGTAGGTCGCGAGCGACCTACGTGGTATGGTTTGTGGCTTGATAGGATGCATCAAGTTTGACTGAGTATGATGACAAGTGGTAGGTCGTGTGCGACCTAAGAAGAGAGGCAGCCTAAGTATGTTGAATGGTATGGTGTTGCGACCTAAGTTAACACGACTTATAGCTTAGCTCGGTAAACCATTAGGTCGCTAGGTTGTCTCCTTCTCTATCTGTTAAGTCGCCGAATGCTCGAACCGTTAGGTCGCTCGTCTTGTTGACTCGTTAGGTCGCTCTGGCCTTTAGGTCGCTGGAACACTAGGTCGTTAGATCCCCTTAGGTCGCTGATACCATTAGGTCGTTATCTTTGTGAGTCGTTAAATCACGGCTCCCTATAGGTCGTAGGTCGCTGCTGTAGTTAGGTCGCTAACGAAGAGGAGTTAACATTTTCCCTCGAAGTATACGCCTAGGTCGTAGGTCGTGTGCTTCGATCTTCTTAACTCGTGCTCTGATGAGTTGTTAGGTCGCAAGCGACCTATCGAGGCAACTAGGTCGTGCGTGCCGATTCGTATTTCACTCCTCTGGGGTATAAATAGCTTAGGTCGTTCCTCCTTCACCTCATCTATTTTAATATTCCATTCAGCCATTAACAGAACTTTGTGATTTCAAAAGCAAATTTGAGTTTAATCATCCACCGATTCATCCCTGCTATCATATTGTGTAAGTACACTTAATCTCTATCCATCCCATAATTACCATCAAACCACGAATTTCCATCCCAGAACAATTTTGTACGTCGTACTTCAACATTTTTTTTCAAGTTATGGTCGATTTTGATCACCATTAGTTGCGATTTTCGAAAGTACAACAATGAGTTGAATCCATGATGGATCAGAGATGCGTCGAATTGACTCCTGGATGATTCGGTTGTATGTAGGAATGATGAATTTCACGAAGAGGATGATGGATCTCTATGTGTAGTTAATAACAGGTTACTGGGTTAGTGGAGAAGAAGGTGATTGGTGAGGGAAGCGAGGTTTTTAGCTTGAGCAGGAGCTTGCTCAAGATCCTATTAGAACCGCCCCATGAACCTGCGCGACCTATAGAACCTCGTGACCTAGGACTCTCGCGGCCTAGGACTTAGGTGAAAGCACGTTGCTTCGAACTGCTGGGTTAGTTAGGTTGCGGCCGACCTAGCTCTTAACAAATTTGCACATGAATTCTAAGCAGAACGACTTAACAAATCAACGACCTAACTTCTTTGCGGCATAGGCTTTAGGTCGCGGTCGAGCTAGGACTTGAACAAATCCGCATTGCTTTGAACCTCTTAACTTGCACAATGCGACCTAAAAGAGCTCTGACCTATATTAGGTCGTTGGACGACCTAGGACTTGTGAAATTTTTGAGAGAATTTGATTGAACTGCTTGGACATGAATCATTTGAAATTCATTACATTCCTTTGCAGATTGCTCTAACTTTTAATCTAACAACCTGTTTAAACATAACATTTGCAGAAAAATGGGATGAATATACTGTCACTGACCGCCCACATCGAATGACAAATTAGTCGATAAAGAATAATCAACTTAAATGAACTGTGTGAGTGAAATGCTGTCAATCAGCCGACTCAAATGAAGTGTTAAAGCAAAGCTAAAATTTTGTTTGAATTAACACTGCACTTGAGTTTTAAATTAACAAGTCCTGAAATCTCACAATCAATCAGTTGCCAATTAGTTTAATTTCAATTATTTTGCTTGGTATTTTTATTAGTTTTGCACAACACTTCACACTTTTAGGAAACGTGAACCTTCACATTTGAACATCCACTTGCTTGTATAGAATGACGTCTCAACAAGAAGAGATGATAGAACACGTCGAAGGGGCTCCTCCGATTGCTATTCCACTAGAGAACCCTCCGGAAAGAACTCCTACCCTTCTGAAACAGCGGGTGCTTAATCAATTATTCGTTCAATTTGGTATTGCCGAGGCAGAAGTTTTACTCCCTGGACCAAATGATTTTGTTGATAGACCACCTTCCGGTTTTGTTGCCATTAATCGCCAAATGTGCTTAAGTGGAGTAATTCCTCCCTTTAATGAATTTCTTCAACAAATCCTTCTTCGACTGACGATCTCTCCTTTCCAACTGCATCCCAATGGCTATGCCATTTTGAAGGGATTGTGCGTTCTGTTCAGGAGAACTCTTGACCGTCTTCCGAGTTTTGAGGAAATCTGTTACCTGTGCACTTCTGCGACGAACAAGGACCGCCCTTCGATTGTACTTGTAAGAGGTGCGAGGAACCGTAAACTAATTTTGGATTTGCCGGAGAGTGCACATGGTTTTTTGAATCAATTCTTCTATATTCGTTGCCCTGCAGGATTTTACACAGACTGGAGAATAGGAAGTGAGATCTTTTTTCCCTTCTCTCTTCAATTTCATTTTAAGTTTTTCATGGTTCGTATTGCTAGATGCTGATTCCATTCCTTATTTTTACAGCACTTCCTCCTCCTTCTAGAGATTCCAGTCATAAACCAGTCTTTGAGAGGCTAAGCATTGTGGCTGCTGAAGAGAGGAGCGTAAAATTTCTATTGACAGATGAACTTCTTCATCGGTTTGAGCTTTTACATTCTTTCCGTTCTACTCAACTTCATGAAGTTCCGACTGAAGTTCCCGATTCTCCGATGAAAACTCCTGATGCCCCGGTCTCTATTAAAGAGCACATGCGGGGAGGAACCTCTATAGAAACTTCACTAGTAAAATGTTCCACTCCAAGGGATGATGCGGAGCCATCTGAAAAGCCTGCACTTGCCCCCATAACTGAAGAAGAGGAGTCCCTTCCTCATACTGATAAGAACGTTGATCTTGGAGTTGATATTTTTGGGAGTTTAAGTGACATAATGGTCACTTCTCAAGAACTTTTTAGGGATGATGTTTCCAAAACTATCTCTTCTGTAATAGAGGCGACATCTTCTCTACAACAAATGTCAACCCCTTCTACTCAAGTTATCACTACCTCTACTCCACAGAGTGGTCTGTAACTTGATGCATGTAGCTTACACGTTACACAACACTTAGGATTTTTCAGCACTTCTACGCATTCATCTTCTTATACTTTAAAGATTTCTAAAGCTTATTATTTTTATTCCTGATTCTCCAATGGGGCACAGCAGTTCATACTATGATGATTTCCAGCGCTACGGGAGGCGTAGCCAATATGATTATAGGCGTCGCCTCCCCTCTTACAGGGAATCGGATGAAGAGAGGGCCATCAGGAAAGCAGACGAGAGACTAGCATATGAAGAACGTCACCGAAGAGAACAAGAAAGACATGACCCTCCCCACAGAGATGATGATACCCAAAAAAGAAAGACTCACGATGAGAGAGGTAAAGGTCACATGGAAGATTCTTCTAGCAAGCGGGCTAAACTTACTGAAGAAACAATGCCGACAGTTTCTCAAAATGTTCCTGCCCAATCTCCTGTCCCCGTTCGTTCCGAGATTCAAACAATCATCAACCGGCCCGCATACCAAGTTGGGCAAGGTCCTCCCACTCTTCAAAGTCGATTCCCTCAGTGGTGCCTGAGAGGGGTTCGATTTGATCTCGACTTGGTTCCTCTCGACAAATCGGCTATGCTGCGAAATCTTGATACTGTCAGGACCGATATTGAAAGAATGTCGAACCGGCAAAAACTTGTCGACGAGCTTCAGAGGGTTAACCGAGCCAATCTCGAGGCCATGCTCACAATGGAGAACGATAAGGCTGAGTGGCAGAAGACTCTCGAACAGCATGACGCCGAAATGAGAAGTATTGCTTCCTATAATGAAAAGCTGGAAGCAGAAGTAGAAAAGCTTAAGGAAGAATTAGCTACTTCGTCTACTCTCTATTCTCAAAAGGAGAGCATGCTTCAGCAACAAGTACGAGATGCGCATGCCAGTCAAAGGGCAGTCGAAGATAAGCTTACACACAAGGAGAAGGTCATAGAAGAATATCGCGCTGAAACTTTACAGCTGCGAGAACAGACCGGCTCTCAAAGCTTGGAGATAGAGATGTTAAAAGCTCGACTTGCTATGGCTGAAAAGGAGCGTGACGAGGCTGTTGCTAGTAAACTTGCGGCCGAAGAGGCCCATCAAGCAACCAAAGCTGACATTGGTTCCACATTATTTGATTTTTATCTGCACAGCATTTTGGGGCGTGGTAGCCTTGCCTTTCTAGGCCCTAAGTATGAAATTACACTAGCTGAAGTTTGGGAGGCAGCACTCGATATGCTCGGTGGTAAAGGTGCTGGCTATGCTGAGACAGCTCTTGAAGAGCATTATCTCGATGATGATGCCCGCGCCGCTCTTGCCAAGGGAAAAGAGCAACTCGCCAGAGTACGGGCCGGAATGGCGGAAGGGGAACGTTCTGAAAAAGAAATACCACCTACCACTTCTGAATGCCCTTTAGTTTCTTCTGAAGTTGACATCACAGGTTCCAGTACTCATTCGCTGCCTCCTACAAAAACCGGGGTAATTACCCCTACTGATGATGAGGCTTTGGAGGATATCGGGGCTCAAAATTATGAGATTGAACTAACGAAGCAAACAACTTCAGGTAATTTTGACATTGGTCCGATTCAGGTGGATCGCCTGCTTGCTCCTCAAAAGTTTGATGAGCTTCTCGATTACTTCTTGAATCTTGACGAACCCATATCTCCCTTCTTTTGGGGAGATACTAATATTTTTAATTTTTCTTCTTCTGCAGTTGAAACACCAAGTGCTGTGCAGACTTCACCTCCTCCGGTTATCCCTCCTCCGTCTCTTCAGGTGACTTCTCCTTCTGCTACATAGCCCGGGTCACAAGAGGAGCAAATTGAGGCTCTTCATGGCTTGGATGACCCTATCGCTTCGCAAGAGCAGAAGGACGAGGGACTTGAAGGAGGCGAGATCTCTCCGGAGCGGACTCCTTCTGATGACGTAGTTTTGTCCGCTCTTGTTACTCTAGGGAGTGAATCTTCTTCGAAGAGAAGAAAGAAGCACGGAACATCGAAGAGGAGGGGGAAGAAAATCATTGCTACTGAAGAAGAACCGGAAGTTGCACCGGTTGCACCTCCCTCTCCTTCTTCCCTTATGCCTATAGATAGACCTGAAAAGCTAATAATTCGGCCGGGCAAAGGGTCCAAAGGTGGTAAGAAGAAGTGAAGAGTCGGGCTTCGGGCTTTTTGATTCCTTTCTTGTGTAATGGTCGGATGTTGTGCAGGCACCGGCCACTGCTTTTTTATTTTGAAACCTGTATCTGCAATTGAATAAAATGATCCTTTATTTGTACAGACTCTTGTTTGAATTTGAGAATGCATTTATTATTCATTTTTGCACAAGTTTATTTATATGATATTGCGGTGAACTTGTGGTATGTTGTTTGAGCGTATTTTACCGATGTAGCTGTACCATTTTGTATGTAACTATACCATGCTGCCCCCGTACCATAAGCTTGCTGCAATATTTTATACTTTGAGGGGACTTGCACTCTTATTTTCTGAAGAATAATTACTTCATTCTTGAAGAAATTTTTCTTAGAGTACAACTTCCTTCATATAAGTTTTTACGCTTTGTCCTTCGAAGAAATCACTTTTTTTTTCTTTTGCTTATGTACGCATTTTGCCAAGTGAATTCTTCTATGTGGTAAAGCGGGCCTCTGAAGGGTACTTTAACTTTTTTTTTTTTTTTTGAGGAAGGTTATTTTCTAGAATAGGTAAATCACTCTTCCTTTGAAAGTTAAAGTATGCCCTTGATGAGGATAATTTTTTTTTTAAAATAGAAATTTGTACTTCTGAGGAGGGATTTTTCACGTTTCAACACTTGGAAGTTTTATTTCAATCTCGGTGAAACGTGTATCTCCAAAGAGTTGTGCCTTTGAAGAAAGCCTTTTCACGTTTCAACACTTGGAAGTTTTATTTCAATCTCGGTGAAACGTGGGCTTCCGAGGAGGTCTTTCTTTTTGATTGTGTCCCCGGGAGGGGGTTGTACCTCTGAGGAGGGATTTTTCACGTTTCAACACTTGGAAGTTTTATTTCAATCTTGGTGAAACGTGTACCTCCAAAGAGTTGTGCCTTTGAAGAAATCCTTTTCACGTTTCAACACTTGGAAGTTTTATTTCAATCTTGGTGAAACGTGGACTTCCAGAAAGGTCTTTATTTTGTTATGCATTTCAACTTTGGTGAAGTTAAATTCCGAAGAGCGGCTGTTACACTTCAACTCCCGGCGAAATGTGCCTCCGAAGAGGGCTTTATTTTGTTTGCATTTCAACTCTGGTGAAGTGAAATTCCGAAGAGCGGTCGTAACACTTCAACTCCTGGTGAAATGGGCCTCCGAAGAGGGCTTTTATTTTGTTTGCCTTTCAACTCTGGTGAAGTGAAATTCCGAAGAGCGGTTGTTACACTTCAACTCCTGGTGAAATGTGCCTCAGAGAGGGTTTTCATCGCCTGGAAGTTACTCTCTCATGGTCGGAGGGTCATGACTCCTCCAATCTTTTTTGTTAAGTAGAGAACTTTCTTTTTTGTGGCGTATGACCCATTAGAGGTCTTTATTTTCCGAAGAGTTGCGCCTCCGAAGAGGACTTGTGCTGCCGGTGATGGCTTTGGTTGTTCCCTTGTCCACTTGCTTATGCCTTTTCAGCGATCCTCTTTTTTTTTTTTAAAAAAAAAAAAATCTTTCATTCCCTTTTCTTACAAGTAACTTGTTTAATCCAAGGAAGTGTACTTCATTGTCAGGCAAGTTCGTGAGAACGAGCATCAGCTTCTTAATTGGATGTTTGTTTGTTCAAACGATATCAATTTATTAGCAAAGGCCCGTTTCTGTCGAAATCATAGGCCATTCAATTGAAGTACTTCCTATCTAGGATTTGAATTCGGAGCTTTTGTGACTTGAAATTTGGCGAGAATCACTCGGTCTTATTATGTGCAAGTTTCACTTCCATTGTCTGCAAAAATTTAAATCGACATTTCAGCAATACATTCTATGTACTTTTTATATCGAAAATAAAGCAAACATGTAATAATAATAAGGAACACAAGATTTATAGTGGTTCGGCCAGGAAATTGGGCCTACATCCACTTTATATTTTTTTTTATTATTTACTTGCATCAGTTTTACAATTGCCTTCAATTACAAGAATCATACATTCATAATTCTTTTTACAATATTTCAACAAAATTTTCAAGTGAAGTATGGACGCAAATGATTGCTGTTCCATTCCCTTGGAATTTGATCTCCTTCAACAGTAGTGAGTTTGAATGTGCCGTCAAGAAGCTTCTGACCTATGACATATGGTCCTTCCCAATTTGGCCCAAACACACCTGTCGCTGTCATAATTCTCTTCAGGACTAGGTCTCCAATCTCAAAGTTGCGTTGGCGAACTTTGGAATTGAAATGTCTGGCTATCCTTTGCTGATGAGCTGCAATTCTGAGATTAGCCTCATCTCTTTTTTCATCGAGGAGATCTAGCGCTTCAAGCTGTAGCTTTTCATTTTCTGCTTGATTGAAATGGATTCTTCTATGTGAAGGGACCTCTATTTCTACCGAAATCATTGCCTCTGACCCGTATGCTAATGAAAACGGGGTGTGCCCAGTCGCAGTTTTGTGAGTGGTTCTATATGCCCATAGTGCCAGTGGTAGCTTATCGACCCAACCACCTTTTGCTCTTTCAAGTTGATTTTTGATGGTTGACTTAATAATATTGTTCACGGCTTCCACTTGCCCGTTTGCCTGCGGATGAGCCACCGCTGAGAAGCTTTTCCGGATTTTGAATCGCTTGCAAAAATCTTGGAATTCTTCACTTTCAAACTGAGTACCATTGTCTGTAATTATTTTTTGAGGCACACCGTATCTGCAAATGATGTTTTTAGTCACAAAACTTATCATCTTCTTTGAGGTGATAGTAGCCAGTGGTTCAGCTACTGCCCACTTAGTAAAATAATCTACAGCAACAATGGCATATTTAATTCCAGATTTGGCAGTTGGTAACGGTCCTACAAGGTCTATCCCCCATATTACAAACGGCCATGGACTGACCATCTGTGTGAGTTCAGTGGAAGGTGCTCTAGGAATTTTGGCGAATCTTTGGCATCTGTCACATTTTCAGGAATACTCTGATGCATCTCGATTAATTTCTGGCCAAAAATATCCGTATCGGAGAATTTTCTTTGCTAATGTTTAGCCACCTGAATGATCACCACATTCTCCTCCATGTACCTCCGCTAGGATTGCTTTGGACTCTTCCCTAGATACACATCGAAGTAATGGCATTGAGAATCCCCGTCTGTATAATCGGCCATCCTGGATTATGTATCGAGAGGCTTTTCTCAGTAGCTTTTGTCGTTCTTTTGAGTTCCTTGGTAAGGATCCATTGAGCAGATATTCTGTTATCGGAGTCATCCATGATTCTTGCTCTTGAGACATGCTCATGATCCAATCAATGTCCATCTCATCAATGCTAGGAGTCGACAGGACCTCCACTGGAGTTAACCCCAGAAATTGAGCTTCGCCTGTGCTAGAATACTTTGCGAGAGAATCTGCTTTCATGTTTTCTTCTCGAGGAATGTGACTTATCATGTTATGATCGAAATCACCCAGGAGTTCCCAAGCCTTTGACAAGTAGGCGAGCAGATTCCCCCCTTTTGCTTGGAATTCCTTTTTGACTTGGCATACGATAAGCTGAGAATCACTGAATATCTGTAACGCTCGGATGTTTAATTCTTTAGCAATCCTTAAGCCAGCGATAAGGGCTTCGTATTCTGCTTCATTGTTTGTTGAAGGAAATTCCAATCTTAGCGCATAGCATAATGATCGGCCTTCAGGGGTCTCAAGTACAACTCCGGCTCCAGAACAGTAGTCGTTTCTCGCACCATCAACATAGAACTTCCATTGGATTGGGGAATCGTTGACCATCTCTTCCTCACTATTACCCTTATCTGTGAATTCTGCGATGAAATCCGCTAAAGCTTGTCCATTGATTGCTTTTCGGGGATGATAAGTGATGTCATACTGACTGAGTTCAATATTCCACTTTAGAAGGCGACCCGAAGTCTCAGGGCGAAACAGGACTTGGTTTAAAGGTTGATCAGTGAGGACTCTGATAGGATGAGCTTGAAAATATTGCCTCAACTTCCTAGATGCAATTAGTAGGCAATAGGCGAGTTTTTCCAACTTAGAGTAATTCATCTCTGCCCCAGTGAGTCTTTTGCTGATATAGTAAACTGGATGTTGAATCCTCTTGTCTTCTCGTATCAGCACTGCACTTAGAGCATGAGATGATACTGCCAAGTATATAAGAAGATCCTCGCCATCGCCAGGCCTAGAAAGTATTGGAGGCGTTTCCATATGGCGGATCAATTCATCAAAGGCTTTTTGGCATTCGGGACTCCAATCGAAGTTTTTCTTTCCTTTCTTTAGGGCGTCAAAGAATGGGATGCATTTATCTGTGGCTTTGGAAATGAACCGACTCAAGGCGGCGACCTTTCCATTGAGACTTTGCAATTCCTTCTTTGTTCTAGGAGCTTTGACTTCTTTTAACGCAGTAATTTGAGCTGGACTGGCCTCAATTCCCCTAGCGCTCACGATGAAACCTAAAAACTTGCCGGATTCCACTCCAAATGAACATTTTAAAGGATTGAGCTTCATTCTGTATTTTCGGAGGACTGCGAACATGTATGCTAAGTGTTCTATGTGATCCACTGCTTTCTTAGACTTTACTAACATGTCATCGACGTAGACTTCCATAGTCTTGCCCAGTTGCGGTTTGAACATAGAATTAACAAGTCTTTGGTATGTTGCCCCTGCATTCTTCAACCCGAAGGGCATAACCCTGTAGCAGTAAAGACCAGTGTCGGTGATAAAGCTCGTGTCCTCCTGATCTGGCTCATGCATCATGATCTGGTTATATCCGGAGTAAGCATCCATAAAAGATAACAATTCGTGTCCCGCTGTTCCGTTTACCAGTTGGTCGATTCTGGGTAATGGGAAGCAGTCTTTGGGGCAGGCCTTGTTTAGATCTGAAAAATCGATGCATACTCTCCATTTTCCGTTGGCTTTCTTAACCAGCACTGGATTTGAAACCCAATTCGGATAGGTAGATTCTTTGATAAAATTATTCTCCATGAGCCGATCAACTTCTTCTTTTAATGCCGCCGACCTTTCTGGACCTTGAGTTCTCCTTTTCTGTTTCACAGGTGTAAATTTTGGATCAATGTTTAGAGTGTGTACTGCAACTTCTGGGGATATTCCGCACATATCGACATGAGTCCAAGCAAAAACATCCAGATTTGCCTTTAAAAAAGATATTAAGATAATCTGAATTGACGCATTAAGTTGTGAACCCACATTCAACACCTTGTTTGGGTCCTTTGGGTCAACAGGTATTGGTATTTTCGTTTCCACTGGTACCACTCTATTTTCCCCTGCACTGACTTTTCTAGTGTCCATCTCTTTCCTTGCTCCGCTGTGCTCGCCAGTGCAGGGTCCGCCCTGTAATTGCTACAAGGCTGGTTCTTTGATGCGGACTGGGGCTGCCGCATTCTTTCCCATTTCTCTTTTTCTGGTTTCTCGTACCTCTGTCAGATAACACTCTCGCCCAGCATTTTGATCCCCTTTTATAACTCCTACTCCATTGTCTGTAGGGAATTTAATAGTGAGGCGCCACGGGGCAAGAACAGCTTTGAACGCTGCCAGAGTTGGACGACCAAGGAAAGCATTGTAAGCAGAAAATTCGTCGACAATCACAAAAGTTTGCTTGCGGACCACTTTTCTCTCTCCTTCTCCAAGTTCCACAAACAAATCAATGGTTCCTACCGGCTGCTTTGGCTCCCCAGTGAAACCAGCAATTTTCTACGATGAGGCTTGCACATCAGCCATAGGGATCTTCATTTGGTCGAATGTTTTCTTGAAGAGGATATTGCAGGATGTGCCACAATCAATGAGAACTCTTCTGACAATAGCTGGCCCGATACCAGCCGAGATGACTAGGGGATCCAAGGTAGGAGCTTCAATACCTGCGGAATCCCTAGCTTTCAACACAATATCATCATCAAAAGTTCTTTGTTGCTTCAAGGGCGTAGCATCTTCCAAAACGAATACATCTTCCTCGGTCGGTACATACTTTAAAGCTCGGGTATACCTTTCCATCTCACCCCAGCTTCTGCCTGCTGGGTGAGGTCCTCCTGTAATGACATTGATGATGGGCCTTCCAGATTCATGCTCTACAGCCTTCTCACTCGTCCTGGGCTGATGAGTAGGAGTCTGTTGCCCCCGACTAGATGAAGCAGGATTGTTGCTATTCTTTTTCACAAATTGCTGCAGTTTGTTTTCCCTTAGCAACTCTTCAATCAGATTTTTCAACTGGCGGCATTCGTCGGTCTCGTGACCGGGTTGATTATGGAAGCGGCAGAACTTCCCACTCTGTATAGCCTTTTTCCCGGTCCTTAGAGGAGGTGGTTTAGGAAAGTCAACAGAATCTTTAGTGGCAAGTAGATACGCTCCGGCGTATCTGATAAAGGAGTATATTCTGATGGCTTGAAGGATCGGGGCTTCTTCAGATTACTCTGCTTCTTCCCATTGTTATTTTCCCTTTTTTGCCCTACAGATTCATTCTTGCGTGGAGCAACAGTGTTATCTTCATCTTTTTCCAACACCGCCTTTACCGGTACGGGACGGCTCTCTAAGCGTATGAATTCATCTGCTTTTTATAGAATTTTTCAAGGGAATTTGGTTCCTTCATGTTTAGCCATTTCCCAAATTCGCTCGACTTGTCAATACCCTTCATCAGATAAGTCAATATCATTCGCGGTTCTACATTGTCCACCTCAGCTAGCGCTATATTAAAGCGGTTTAAGAAAGAGCTGATAGTCACTCCTGGATTCTGCTCCAAACTTGACAGCGACATGATATCCTTGGCTTTTGAGGATTATAGTCTGAACTGCTCCTTGAATTTCCGGGTTAAGTCAGAAAACTGATCTATAGATCGGACTGGAAGTTTGGTGAACCAAAGCAGAGCTACACCTTCGAGATACGCAGGAAAATATCGGCACTTTATTTCATCAGAGGCTCTGGCACCTGTCATGTGCCAATCATACTTGTATAAGAATTCGTTCGGATCACTTGTCCCCTTGTAGGCTGGAATGGTTGGAGGGACAAACTTCCTTGGGAATTCAGCCTTTAAGATTTTTCTCAGTAAACGGAGTTTTACTTGGGGCGAAACCCCATTCTTTCTCGTCTTCAACCCTCTGCATACTCTCTTTCATAATTTGTCGGACCATTCCAGAAAGATACTCCTCATCATGTCGAGTTCTAGATCCACCAACCTCTGGAAGTGTTTGTTCAAAGGGGCTAGCAGCCCTTTCAGGAGCATTTCTTTCTTCAGGATCATGAATGTTGCCAGCAAAATTCCTTTCATTACCTGCCGGTTGACGGTTTGCACCAAGCAAATCGTTCAACCTATTCAGAATTAGGGCATTCTGGGCATTCTGAGCCTCGAATTGTGCATTTTGGGCATTTATCTGTTGGTTCAGCCCTAAGATTGCAGCATCCAGCTCTGCCTTTGTAACTCCGACAGCTGGAGTGGCTTCATTCGATATAGGGGAAGCGGAGGTTCCCTCTTGAATATTCCCAGATCTGACAGATCTACTTTTCCTTCCAGGAGCCATAATCTCGGATAGACTTCTGGTTTTCAAGGAAATTCTCTCCACAAACCTCTGTGAAGCAATGATGATAGTTCACCTGAGTTCGGTTCTCAGTGAAAGCACCAAAAATGTTAACGCTAAAATTTGAACGCTAACACCCCGGTGTATGAAGGGAGATCGTGAAAGCACCACCCGATAGCTCGGGAACAGATTATAAGCAGATAATAGTGAAAAAACAGTAAACAACAGCAATTTTATAGTGGTTCGGCTTAAGAGAGAGCCTACGTCCACTTTGAATATTTTTATTGATGATTTGATTACAAGTCAATGCAGTTACACTTTGATTACAACACACTTTGAGTTTCAAGTGACTTAGAACAAGTAGCCTAAACTTCAATGTCGATCCAAATCTTTGAACACATGTTAGACATGTTTGATTTCTTCGTGAAGTTCCTTGAAGGTGTTGAAGTAGTTCAGAATGCAGCAGAGTAACGGCGCTTGAAATGAATGAGCCCAAAGTGCCCCCCTAGTTGGAACTAAGGTCGTATTTATAGGCATTTTTCGGAGTTAGGTCGTAGGTCGTGACCGACCTAAGTAAGGTCGTAGGTCGTAGCCGACCTAAGAAGCACTGGTCCCCCTTCCATAAGAACATGCAAGCTCATTTCAACAAGTTCTAGGTCGTAAGCGACTATACCAGTAGCGGCTTAGAGAAGGCGGCCTTCTAATGTAATGTCCTTAGGTCGTGAGCGACCTATCTTAGGTCGTGAGCAATGTCAGAATTACAGTAGCACGAGGTTGCCCTCTAGTCTGGAACGGGTTAGCGGGTTATAGGTTGGTGACGGTCTATGGTAAGACGTAGGTCGCGAGCGACCTACGTGGTATGGTTTGTGGCTTGATAGAATGCATCGAGTTTGACTGAGTAAGATGACAAGTGGTAGGTCGTGTGCGACCTAAGAAGAGAGGCAACCTAAGTATGTTGAATGGTATGGTGTTGCGACCTAAGTTAACACGACTTATAGCTTAGCTCGTTAAACCATTAGGTCGCTAGGTTGTCTCCTTCTCTATCTGTTAAGTCGCCGAATGCTCGAACCGTTAGGTCGCTCGTCTTGTTGACTCGTTACATCGCTCTGGCCTTTAGGTCGCTGGAGCACTAGGTCGTTAGATCCCCTTAGGTCGCTGATACCATTAGGTCGTTATCTTTGTGAGTCGTTAAATCATGGCTCACTATAGGTCGTAGGTCGCTGCTGTAGTTAGGTCGCTAACGAAGAGGAGTTAACACCACTTGTTAGCTCGTTAAGTCGCTTCATCAGTTAGGTCGTTGACTTCGAGTAGAAGATAGGTCGCTCCATTCTCTAAGTCGTATACCGTTTTGGACGGGGCGCTGCCCCGCACCCCACCGGGGGCGCTGCCGCCTGGACCCCTGCGACCTGACCGGGCAGGTCGATCACCGTAGCGGTGGCGTTGCCCCCGCACCTCCGGGTTGGCACCCCCCTGGACCCCCCCCTCCGTAGGGGATCTTATCTGAAAAGCCATTCAACAGAACTTGCTTTGTTGGGATGCTGAGTTGACTATTCTTCGAGACGAACTATCATTGTTTTCTCGGTCGATTTTTGATATCACGGCCATGCTGAAAAAGTGGAGTTAACACTTGCCCCTCGAAGTATACGCCTAGGGACTAGGTCGTGTGATTCGATTCTTCTTAACTCGTGCTTTACTGAGCTGCTGAGCTTGTACTTAGGCAACTTTGCTTTGTTTTGACCTGAAGCCTTTTAAACTTGACCAATGCGATTCAATGGAACTTTGACCTGAACTTGTTGCATCTCTTTACAGATTATTTTAACAACCTGTTAAACGCACCATTTGCAGAAAAATAGGGCGAATATACTCATCACCGATTGCCCATATCGAGTGATGGATTAGATCAAAGAACTGGTATTTTACTGTAAGCAAATTAGTATGGTCTTGATGAAGTGTTGCGAATCAATTATCTTGAATGAAGTATCAACACAAAGTTTACACAGTTATAACTGCTCTCTGCATTGACACCGCATTTACTTTCAAATAAAAGCCTTGAATTCTTCTGAATTGACATATGCCAACCAGTATTATTTCAAGTATTGCTTTATTTACTTGTTATTTTAGTAGCTTTGCACAACACTTCACACGCTTTTAGAAAACGTGCACCTTTACTTTTGAATATTCAGTTCTTCATATAGAATGTCTTATCGATAAGAAGAGTAGTGGGGCAAACTGGATCTTCCCATTTCTGGGATTTTCAAAATCTGAGTTGACCGGTACTAATTTCATTCTTTACTTTTGCAGCACTTCCTTCCTCTTTCCGAATATTCCGGTCAGAAGTCAATTTTTAAAAGACTAAGTGCTGTGATGGTTAAGGAGAGGAGCGTTAAATTTTTTGCTGAAAGATGGATTTTTGCACTAATTCGGACTTTTGCACTCTTTTTGGTTGACTTAGCTTCACGATGCCCCTGGTTTTCAAGAAGAAACTTCAAATGTCCCAGCTTTCGCAAAGGAACTTGCATCAATGGAACCTATTGCGGAAGCCTTATTGGTGTAATGTTTTACTCCATTTGACGGTGTGGGGTCATCCTTGTTGTTTTGCCTTTTGAAACCCGCACGTGCACAACAACTTTTATAGAAACTTTTGTCTGTATTTGAGAATGTATTTATTCCTCATTTTCATACAAGTTTCTTTATTCTCTTTCGATGATAATGCAGTGAGCTTGTGGTACGTTGCTAGGGTACTGCTTTTATTAATGTAGCAATATTATATTGCCCCCATACCATAGCGGTGGCGTTGCCCCCGCACCCCCACCTTGGGGGGTTGGCACCCCCCTGGACCCCCCCTCCGTAGGGGATCTTATCTGAAAAGCCATTCAACAGAACTTGCTTTGTTGGGATGCTGAGTTGAATATTCTTCGAGACGAACTATCATTGTTTTCTCGGTCGATTTTTGATATCACGGCCATGCTGAAAAAGTGGAGTTAACAAAATATAATTGGAAATCATTAATTTATATTACTAATAAAGTAATTAAAGATTTTATTGATTTCTATTAATTAATTCATAATAAGTGACTTATGCGAAGTCAATTAAAATAAGTAATTAAGAATTAACGTAATTGATTATGGTTAATTAATTTTGAAGGAATTAAAGATTACTCGTTGATTTGGTAAGAATAATTAATATCATGAAATTAATTAAAGAAAATTACGTGAATGGAACTGGGAGATAATTAACCCGGGTTGTTAATCAAGAATGAATTGATATAGAGGGGTTGATTTATTAATTGATTTGGAATTAATTAATAATCTAAGTGAAGGTGGTTAGAATGTTCCATTAAAATCAATTGAATTAATTTGTATGTGATTCAGCTTTGCTTATGGATGATTGAATGGTATGGAATACTTTGAATGGGTTGACATCGTTGATATGAAGTGTTGTGAATTTCATTTGGATAATTTGGGATTAGGATGACATGAGATCCGAGGAGATGGGGGTCGGGTATTAGAGAATACCCGAAACCACTTTGGATTAAAAACAAATTGATGTGTGGAATCGATAGGTTGGAATAAAATGATTTAAGTGAACTGGATTATTTAATCTAAGTTTGGTACTTAGGAAATGGATGTGTGGAATTTGTGATGGCTATAACAAAAATTTTGGCCTGCGAATTGGAATGAGTTACCCGGGTTTTATATAAGTCGTTTGCTTTAGTATTCCTTGTTAAGTGGGTTTACTCACGCTGGTTTCCAGCCTGACACGTGTGTTACTTTGGTGTAATGCTCGAGTCAGACCGAGTATTAAATATTTTCGGGTACGTACTTTCTGGAGCTCAGGAGGCGAGCTAGATGGCGGGAGCGTATAGAGTATTTCCGCTGTATTTATATTATAGTTAATCTGAGTCATGATAATTGTATGTATTCAGTGACTGTATATTTGTGAAACTCTGATGGTATTAAAGTGTAATCGACAGATATAATATTCTTTTGTAAACTGTTATTATTTATTATTATATTTTATTCGCTGCGATTGTGAGATGTTTGGTGTTTCTGTTCTTCTTCTTCTATCTCTTTCTTCTTTATCAAAACTGTCTGAAATTTTCGGGTTCGAAAATTTCGGGTCGTCAGATTTGGTATCAGAGCAAAAGGTTAAGCGAGAACCTTGGCTCTGGTGGGGACTACTCATTTAATAGAGTCTATAGTACTCTAGAATGAGTTGATAATATATATATATATATATGTGTGCACGTATGTGTGTGCGCGTACTTGTTATTTTCTTATATAAAGATTTTAAATGATTTTGTATAAAATATATTTTGATATATAAAGCAATATTTCCTTCTAATAAATATTTAGGTGATTAGTTGTTAATTCTTGGAATTAAAATTTAAGGAATAATATAATACAACCAAGCTGAAATTTAATAAAGATAAGCTTGAAATGGATTCAAACTGAAACTGAAGTTTAGAATTGGAATTAAATTAAGTAGGAACAAAAATACAAGTAAATTAAAATTCAAGTGATTGAAAATGAAATTCTAAATCTAATCCCAGAATTTGGAAATTTGGGGTCAAGGTTATGAGAAATAATAAATAAGTATTAATTGGATAATTGGGACTTGTCGGAAACAATGGGTTGTTGAAATTTGATTTGAATTTAAAACCCAGGTTGGTTTAAAATTGTAAAACATGGCTGGAGAGGGCCAAGAAATAAATATGTATATATGTATGGATATACATGATATTAAAGATTAAAGATAATTTGAAATAAACTCTATGTGGTTGAGTTTTGATTTTTCCCTGAAATGTGATATAAGAACCCAAAGTGATATAAGTTTTGAATTTATACAAGGGAAAGAATTTGAAGTTTGAAGTGGGAATTCAATTTGAGAATGAGGTTGACTGGATTAAGTAAATTAAATTTAACTTGGGAGAAGTTAAATACGTGTGAATGAACAACTTGAATTGGAAATTTCAAGATGAAATTGGGATTTAACTTGGAAAGTTAAAAGGTTGATTTGAACTGGGAATTTGTGTGATCTCAAAACGGGTTTGAGATTTAAAAATTGAAATGGGCGGATGTTTTAAAATAAAATTGGATGATATCACCCTATTGTTAATAAACATCTTTAAATTGAGAATGGTATTGTATAAATAAAATAAATTTGAATAATTGAGTTTGTAAATTAAAATTGTTTAAGAACTGGCTTCAAACTGGAAGATAAAATTGAATAATAAATTAAATTTTGAAAAACAAATAAAATTGTATTGAGCACTTATTTGAATCTGAAAAATGTAAGTAGTGATAAATTGAAATGAAGAATTGGACTCAGAAATTTAAGATTGTTTAAAAGATTTAAATAAAAGTTGATTTGGTTTAAAAAGTTAAATCAACCTTTGAGAATTTAACTCGAATTTATGTAATTCGAGGTAGTTTAAATTCAAGATTGAATTGAATTAGTTCAAAATTGAATTTTGTTTGAAGTAATTGGACTGGTGATTGAAGATGTATAAGTTTAAAAAATTTAAATGGGAAATTGGATTGGAGTGAATTGAAGTGATTTAGATTCTGAAATTAAATTGATAATAATTCAAATTGATTGAAATAATATGAAACTAAAGTTAAAATCGAACAGGATTAAAATCAACTAGAATTTGATTTAAATTGGGAAAGAAATCAGGATTTATTAAACTTGAATTGGGGATTAATCGAGTCCAATGGAATTTGGAGTTGAATTGGAATTGGGTCAATTTATATGAAGATTTAAAGTGAGTTGTTGGGGAGGTAAACAGTTGACTCTTGACTATATCCAATATAAATTGTTTTGCTATAAACTTAATTTTTCTAAGCTACTAAATATACACAACCTTTCTTTTTAAAGATAACTTATTATATTTGTTTTACCATTATTTTTTGAGCTATTTAAACATTTTTCAATTGTTTCCTACGCTAATTACTATTTTTCAACTATTTCACAAACTAATTTCTATTTTTCAACTATTTTTTCAGCTATTTCTTAACTATTTTACAGTTAGTTACCTATTTTATAGCTATTTTGTAAACTAATAATTATTTTTCCACTACTTGTTTATTTTTAAAATTTTCAAGCTATTTTCTAAATATAAACTGGTCGGAGTTCCAACTGTTATTAATTTCAATACCCAACCGAGATAAGAATTGAAGTATAAAAGGAGTTTTATACGAGATTGAAATGATCCAAATTTTTGAAAGTTATACATATATATATATATATATATATATAAAGGATCTTATGAGGATTTTGGAAAAAGGTTTTGAGAAACTTTGGATTTGGAAAGGCTTTTGATTTTTGGGTAAAATCAATATTGAATTTGGAAAGCTTAGTTTGAGAATTATCGATTTTGGGATAATCGATTTTGTGTAAAGGAGCTTTGTATGATATCATACTAGGTGTATGATTTGAAGATACTATATGTATAGTATAAAATGTTTTGATGATGGCTATGGGGAAAAAGGCGGTCCCCTGAAATGAACTTCTCAGGAGTGCCACAAGGTGGTGCTGCCTTGAACCCCAAGGGGGGTTCTAAAGTTGATCCAGTGAGGAGTCCGGACAAAACTAGTTCCTGGGATTATTGGGTAGCGTAAGTCGATGGCGTTGATGCCTACAGGGGCATTTGGGTTATGCTGTGATGACAGTGTAATTCGATGTTGCTGCGATCTATTGTGGGGACCATGGCGAAAATCGTGTGGAGGTTGAGTGTCAACGATCTACACTTGATTTTGCCAGGAAGGCAACGCAACGTCAGTAGACTGCGATCTATGGTCAAGTGGAGTGGAGAAGTTTCATTTTTGGCAGCGAAATTTGATGGCGCTGATGCCTACAATTATATGGTTTTTTGCTGTGATAGCTAAGTAACCCCAGTTGTAGCTGCGATCTGTCGTGGGTTCCATGGTGTAATCATTGGGTGCGGTGGCCTACAGTTATCTGTGGATTTTGTCGGGATGGCAATGTAACCATCGGGTTAACTGGGACCATGGATGGGGGTGATGATTCTCAGGGCATTATCACCAAAGATATATCCCTATTCTCTAAAAAAAAACTATATTCTATATTTTCATTAAAATTGTTTTCCATGTATTTTCACTGGGTGTTGAAAACGGGTTTACCAAGTACTTATAGATTTTCAGTCCTACGCCTGATCAACGCATGACTGAATTTCTGTGAGAACATGGGTGGACTGGTTGAGACATCGAGTTATAAAAAGGTATTTTTATAAAGAGTTATTTTAATAGTATTATGTGCTGAAATTTTAAATAAAAGAGCTGGAATTTTGGGAAATAAAAAGGAAATCCAAACTAGAATTTTAACGAAGTGATTTTGTAATTAAAATCGAGTATTGATTTAAAAATTGAAAGTAAGCTAATTGGCTAAATAATTATTTGATTAAGTATATAAATAAAATTTAACTCGGTAAAATAAAATGGATCGTAAATTAATAATGGAATTTCGAAATGAATTAGAATTGTAAATAGAATTCGAGTTAGATTTGACAATGAATTAAATAAGAGGAGATGTTGTAAAATTAAAGTAAAACAGAGTTGGATTGGAAAATGTGGTGGTTTGAATTACAAATAAAATTCAAGGGTGATTTGAATAATGTTTAATGAAATTTGCTAGAAAATTGGATATAAGAAAAGTGACTATAATAGCAATGTTTTGAATTGCAAAACAAAACCCAAGTGAATAGAAATAAATTGAGAGTGGCCATGTATTAATAAATTAAATTTGATAACGAATTAAGTAAGCAAATTAAAAATTTAAAACGGGTTAATTGAGTTAAATGATAAATGGATAAAGTCTGATTTAATAAAGAAAAACTAAATCAAAGCTGTGATTGGAATTGGATTATCAGACTAAAGTTAAATTTGGTGGTATATTAATTTGAAGTATAAATGAGTTCAGTATGTGGTTGGATATTATTTTGATAAATTGAGAAGATGAATTAAAATTAAAAATTAAATGGATGGGCTTACTGAATTTAATGGAAGTTGATTAAATGAGAATCAAATAAAAGTAAACTTAATTTTGATGTTGGAATAAATTAAAGAAAATTAACTTAAATTTAAAAATTTATGGAAGCTGGGCTTCGAATAAGAATAAAAGCCCATTAAATAAAAGCTTGGATTGAATTAATTTGGGAATGGCTAGTAGTATTCAAGAATGGAATATGTTGAGCTTAATAAAATGGTTGTGAATAAATTAAAATGGAATGGAATTAAATAAAATTGAGTCGTAATCAAGTTAAATTGGTTATAAAGCTCCGGTAATTATTTATTCACATGGATATCATCAATTTGCGTAAAAATGAGTGTCGTTTGTCGTAAACGAGATTTAATTAAATTCTATAAAATAGTGGATGCAAATATAATTGATTTTTGAATCAATTAAAGTGAATATGAGCTTGATTGGATTATAAATTAAATGTAAGAAATTGAGTTGTAAACCAATAAAATTTAAACGAAATGATATATGTTTAATTGATAGAAAGAAATTGAATTAGTTTTGAAAACATATAAATTGTTTATGGAAGTGTTTGGTGCTTGATGTTTAGTAACGCATGTGTTTAGCTATTAGAAGTGAGTGAAATGCTAATAAATTTTCTATATATGGCACTTACATATTTAGATTGAGTAAGTACAGGTACCTGAAGGCCGTTTGGCTGGTTTGGATTACGCTAATTGCTAAAATAAATAAGCTGCTTGCTTAAAATGCTAATAAGGTACGCCTACGTAATGAAAATAGGAGATATGAACTGTTTTTTCTTTTTCCGACCGTGTGGCTCGATGTATACATATTTATATCTCTTGTCAAATTGCAAATGCTCCTCCGTACAAAGGAGACAGCCAAAATTTTCCGAAAATTTAGGGAGTTAGAAAATTTATGAAAATTTTGGGAAAATTTTGTGAACGACAAACAATTTCAAATTGGAAATTAAAATAAATTAGTAGATGAAACTACTATGAACCGGTTATAAATGAAAGTTAAAATTTAATGCTCAAATTAAAGATGAATTGAATTCATATGGAAATGGGAAAGATTAATTTGAAATAGGTATGAAACATATGTGAAGAAATGTATAAAATGATTAAAAGGTCACAATTAAATAATATTGCTTGGTAAGATATGCAGGTATAAAAAGGGGAAAAGAAAATTGGATTTGATTCCAAAAGATAAATTTGTATTGGCCGACAAAAAGGTACGTATTTAAATCTTTAGATTAGGTTGGATTGGGTTTTTGTTGCAGCGACTTGGCTTTTGTTTTTTCTTTTGGAAGTTGGGAGCCCGTAGAGGCCCTTTGTAGTAGTACCGAGCTAGCCGCGCAAAGGAGACGCTGGCAAATTTTTCGGAAATTTAGAGAGTTAGAAAAATTTAGAGAAAATTTTGATAATTCAAAATTTGGTTTTTAATTGAAATTTAGACGATTGAGTAAAGGGGTGTTGTTTGAAACTATAGAAGGTTTTGGAAGTTGCTTAAGGTAATGGTGGGTCTTTAGTAAAGGATGGTTAGTAGGATGTTGAATTGAAAGCTTTGGGAAAGTAATCGGGTATTGGGCCATTCTTCCTAACTAGTAATTTCGGGGACGAAATTCTTTTAAGGGGGGAGGAATGTGACGACACAGAATTTTTAGCAATTTAAATTTGAATAGTTAATTGATTCTTAAAATATTTAAAAGGCTAATTTAAGCTTGAATTCAAAATATTAATATTTATTAGATAATTAAAGTATTGAATTATATAATTGAAATTGGGTAAATTGTTGAATTTGAGATTTTATGACTGTTTAAAATAATTTGAAGGCTTGTATATAATGAGGATACTGAAGATAATAGAATGGTTGAAATTTAATTTAAAGGTAATTTGTTCAATTTTCATAATATATCGTTTAAATTGGAACCTGAAAATAGCCTTCCGAGGCACAGCCTCGGAATTCGACGAAACTAGTTCCATCGAGTCCGTAATATTGAATTATTATCGGATTTCAATTTTCGAAGTAATCGGAGTTGTCATTTGACCATGGCAGCTCGAAACGCTTAGATTTATTTTAATTGATTTAATTTAAAATCGATCGTTTAATTCCGTAACTCGCACGTACATTCAAATTAGCCTCCGAAACACGTTCCATTGTGATCCTAACGCGGGTAAAACCTTATAAACGTCGGTCGGTATGTCCGATTCAGAGCTCGGTATTTCATGTTATGGGATCAAGAGATATTTTCGTATTTATATATGTAAAATCAGGCTTACTCGGGAAGCTATCCCTAAACCTATATTAAGTTTCCTTTCCCCTCTCTATTCTTAAGAGATCGTTCCCAAATTAAAAAAATATATATAATACAAATAGATAATGGCCGAAGCCGGCCTCGTCAAATCGATATCATGGTCATTTTATATCCACGCCCCTTCATCTTTTCACCAAGTCGTGAATAACTTAGGGGACGAGCCGAGTTCAGTGACGAGAAGGATGAATTGCGCAAGGGATTGGGTACTGAGAGGTCGCGACGCGACGTTCGCAAGTGGTAGAATCATCGAGGTCGGCATTGAGAGGGCTAGGTTGTGGCAACGTTCGTGATTTTGGGGCATGCGATTTTGGCGAGTTTGTGTGGCCGCGCAGAGGGGTTGAGCTGAGTTCGGCTTGCGAGTTGCTCATGGGTGATAGGACCGAAGGTTAGGGTTTTGGATCGTGTGCTCGCTGGAGGCCGCGGTAGCGCCTCTAGGTCGCCACGTGCATGAGTGGTCAATTGGGGAGAGGCTGTCACGTAGGGGAAAAGGGGGCGGAAGGTATTCTATGGTATGATTTCAATTTATCTTTTTATAAAGATGTTTCGAAATAGTTCTATTGGTATATAGTTAACTGAGATTTCAATAATGCAATGATATATATATTTAAATATATTAACTGTTGAAATTTAATTTTTTGCATTTGCTGTAATATATATATAAGTCTATATAAAGCTGGAATCCGAATTTATATAGATTTTCAAGCATATATGTAGTTTTAACAAAATAAAAATATTTCTATCCTACTAGTTTATTTTTAAAAGGAAAGAATGGGTTTGATAATTAAGTTGTTTTAAATTAACTCATTTAATTATTTAGTAGTTAAAAATAAATTGATGAAGGAAACTATTAGTTTGAAATTTAAGTTTAGTTTAAAATAAATCATTCGATTAAATATAATTAATTAGCTAATTAAAATGTTAAAGAAAAATTTATTGTTCAAATTTTATTAAACGGTAATTGATAATTTAATTATTCCAATTATTAATAAACCATATAAATGTTTATTCAAGGTCAATAATCAAGGGATCAACTCGAGTTTGAAGTGGATTTGCAAATTAAAGCAAAGGTGAGTAAATCTAACTCCGCTGAGTTGTTATTAAATTTCAATAGTCAAATTTTGTTTGAATGCTTGAATTGATTTGATGTGTGTTGAGAATTGATGATTTGATGACTTTGGTTTGTTGGATGGTTCTCAAGTAAATTGTTGTTTGACTCAAAGTATTGGTGTTTAAATTGTTTTAAACTCCAAAAGTAAATAGGGATCGAATTAATTGATTAAGGATTAAGTTAAGTAATGAAATTTAATGAAGTTAGAATAACCAGTGGGCAGTTTAATAAGTAGTTACTTAAGAAATCAATAAAATATAATTATTTAACGAAATAAATAAAAGGAGATAGATAATCACAGGATGAGGTTAATGGAGAATGATTAATATTTGATTGGATTAAAGTAACTGATTTAGATTAGAACAAATTAAAAATATAATTGGAAATCATTAATTTATATAACTAATGAAGTAATTAAAGATTTAATTAATTCATAATAAGAGACTTATGAGAAGTCAATTAAAATAAGTAATTAAGTATTGACGTAATTGATTATGGTTAATTAATTTTGAACAATTAAAGTTTACTCGTTGATTTGGTAAGAATAATTAATATCGTGAAATTGATTAAAGAAATTTACTTGAATGGAATTGGAAGATAATTAACCCTGGGTTGTTAATCAAGAATGAATGGATATAGAGGGGTTGATTAATTAATTGATTTGGAATTAATTAATAATCTAAGTAAAGGTGGTTAGAACGTTCCATTAAAGTCAATTGAATTAATTTGTATGTGATTCAGCTTTGCTTATGGATGATTGAATGGTATGGAATACTTTGAATGGGTTGATATCGTTGATATGAAGTGTTGTGAAATTCATTTGGATAATTTGAGATTAGGATGACATGAGATCCGAGGAGACTGGGGTCGGGTATTAGAGAATACCCGAAACCACTTTGGATTGAAAACAAATTGATGTGTGGAATCGATAGGTTGGAATAAAACGATTTAAGTGAATTGGATTATTTTATCTAAGTTTGGTACTTAGGAAATGGATGTCTGGAATTTGTGATGGCTATAACAAAAATTTTGGCATGTGAATTGGAATGAGTTACCCGGGTTTTATATAAGTTGTTTGCTTTAGTATTCCATGTTAAATGGGTTTACTCACGCTGGTTTCCAGCCTAACCCGGGTGTTACTTTGGTGTAACGCTCGGGTCAGACCGAGTATTACAGATATTTAGGTAGGTACTTTCTGGAGCTCAGGAGGCGAGCTGGATGGCGGGAGCGCATAGAGTATTTCCGCTGTATTTATATTATAGTTAATCTGAGTCATGATAATTGTATGTATTCAGTGACTGTATATTTGTGAAACTCTGATGGTATTAAAGTGTAATCGATAGATATAATATTCTTTTGTAAACTGTTATTATTTATTATTATATTTTATCCGCTGCGATTGTGAGATGTTTGGTGTTTCTGTTCTTCTTCTTCTATCCCTTTCTTCTTTATCATAACTATCTGAAATTTTCGGGTTCGAAAATTTCGGGTCGTTACAGATATAGCATTGAAATCACTTGGATTATTGGAAAATAATTCTGATGATGACAGCTGCATCATCAGCATTCATTTTCGAATTTCTAAGTGACGGATTGCTGCCAAAAAATGATTTGTTCAGAAAAGCTTGTTGTTTTTGAAAATCTCAGAAGAAATTTGTTGGAAATAAACCAGGATTAGTTTGACTCTTGCGAAGTGTGATTTGTGATGTTGGAGATTTCAAAATGATTTGAAACCAAAGACGGGTGTTTAAAAAAATCCTAAAGAGAAAGGTGGTGAGCTTATAAATTGAGATGATTTTTTTTTTAAATCAGGAAGGGAATATAAGATTTGAATGTTGGAAATTTAAATTCAAGGTGAAAAGTTAAAAATGAAATTAACTTGGATTGGGGAATAAAATTTAATTAGATCGAATTTAATTAAATAGGCTGAAAAATAGTATCCAGTTGTTTTCGAATTAAGTTGAAATCGAATTGAGATTAAATAAATACGAGTTTAAAACAAAATTGAATTGGAATAAAAATTCAGTTGAGTTATTGAATGGAATTAGATTCTTAACTGAATAAATGGAAGTACGTTGGGATAATTGAATTAGAATAACTTATAAAAGAATTAGAAATCCAGGGAAATAGAAATATGCTTGGGTTATAAATAAGCATAAGGCTTGAGTTTAAAATAAAGGAAGAATATATTCAAGCCTATAATGAATGGAATTGTGTAAGTAATAAGTTGTGACTTATAATATTTAAAAGGGAATAGAAAACCCAAAATAAATATTTTTGATGAATTGGGAGAGAAAATAAAATCAAAACTTGAATTATAAAAATAAATTGAACTTAAGAAAATTCAATAAAGAGATTTTGAGATTAAAATCAAGTTTTGGATTATGAATTGGCGAAAGTCTATTTAGATAATAAATTAGATAATGAAATGTGTAATGAGAACCCAATGCAGTTAAATAAAAGCTGAATTGTGAGATAATAATGAAGTTTGAAGATAAAACTCAAGTTATAAATCAAATTCGACATGGATTGTTAGTGAAGTAAATGAGATTGAAGTATGAGTTCATAAAAGTAAATGGTAAATTGGAAATGTATCGAATAAAAATGAATTTGGATTAAAATAGTGATGGTTTGAATTGCAAATAAAATCCAATTTGGGTATAAATGAGTTACGTATGTGTTTGGATATTGTTTTGATAAATTGGGAAGGTGAATTAAAAATTAAATAGAATTTGATTAAGATGAGAATCAAATGGAAGTGAACTTAAGTTTGAAGTGGAATAAATTGAGCAAATTAACTTAAGCTAATAAATGGAGGACGATTGAATTTAATTCAACTTAAACTAAGTTTAATGATATTGGAATGGATTTAAATCAAGTGAAAATAAATTTTAATCGAAATAAAATTCGGTGAATTTCAAATACAATTTATTGGAATGAAATTCTTAATTAAATAATTATAAACCATTTAAATTGTTAAGGAATTGAAATAACTTAGTGACAATGAGAAAATAGAATGTTTTCAAGTTTATAGAACGAATTTAAATGAATGCAGATAAGAAATGAATCGCAAATGAATATATCATGAATAAAATTGAAATGGTTATTGAATGAAATAGCATGGATTGTCTTCAAGCTAGATAAAATAGTTTGGACTAAATAAATATGGATTGAGTAAAGTAATTAAAGCTTGGTTTGAATTAATTCGGGAATGGTTGGTAATATACAAGCGTGGAATGGGTCGAGCTAAATAAATGGTCGTGAATAAATTTAAAACAAAAAGGAAATTTAATTGGTAATAAAGATGAACCTAAGTTGTTAATGGTTTTGAATGAACTGGTTTGGTTAATAAAATGAAATGCAGGTGAATGTATTCAAATTTAAAATGCAATGAAAATGAGAATATATGGATTGCGAAAAAATGGAATAGAATTAAGTATAAATTGAGTTGAAATCCATTTAAATTGGTTATAAACTTAAATATTCATTTATTCACATAGATCTCGTCAAATTTCATAGAATAAATTGTCATTTGATGTAAGTGGAAGTAATTAAAATTCTATGAATTGATAGGATTAAAGTAAATTGTTTTTGTGAGCAATTGAATTAAATATGAGTTCGTTTTGCTTGAAAATAAATTAATGTAAGCTTGTGAGTTGTTAACCATTCGGATTAAGTGAAACGGTATGTGATTGGTCGTAAGCAATTAAAATTAATGTTGGAATATTTAAATTGCTTATAAAAAGTGTTTAATGGCCATTTCTTTTAGAATTCATATGTTTTAACTATTGCAAGTAAGTGAAATGTTGTTAAACTTCATATATTTGACACTTACATGTTTAAATTGAGTAAGTACAGGTACCTGAGAGTCGTGTGGCTGGATTTGATTGTGCTATTTGCTAAAAATAATAAGTTGCTTGCTATAAATGCTAAATAAGGCACGCCTATGCAATAAAAATAGGAAATATGAACTGTTTTTGGTTTTTCGGACCGGGTGGGTCGATGTATATATATTTATATCTTTTGTCAAATCACAAAAGCTCCTCGTACAAAGGGGACACTGCCAAAAAATTTCAGAAATCTTGGGAGTTAGTAATTTTTTGAAATTTTTGGTAACGACAAAACGGTTTCAAACTGGAAGTTGAAATAAATTAGTAAATGAAACCAATTAAAAATAATGACATAAATTGGTTATAAATGGAAATTAAAATTTATTATTCAAAGTTAAAGATAAATTGAATTCTTATGCAATTGGGAAAACTAAATTTAATAGAAGTAGATATGAACTAAAGTGGATGGGTGAAAACAAATATAAGAAACATATTAAATGCTTATACGAACCTAAGAAAGGAATGGTGCATTCTCAATGGGACATTGATATTACAAATATATTTTAAGGGAATATTTGAAGGAATAAATATTGTCATTTGGTAAGGAAGTCGATAAAATGTTTATGGAAAATTGTGATTGGATATTTGTGACACCCCACCTCTATACCCATGCTAGCCAAGAATAATACGGTGTAATGCTGTAAACTAGCGCGGAATCAGTAGTTAGGCCTTACATTATTATTGGTTATCTCGATAGGAGTGGTGTATGTATATATATATATATATATACATATATTCTTTCATTTTTCATCTCTGATTTATTTTCTCCCATCGACATACCCTAATTCCAGTATAAAACGAACTACGATGGTTCATAATAGTTTAGGACAAAATATATAATACAACACAGATAATATAAATGCGGAACACAGATAAAAATAGAAAGTCTCATATATAATAACTGATGTCGGTTACAATACACATGATACAATACATATGATACAGTTACAACTGTCGACTCGGGAATTTGCATATACAAGTACATTATCGACTAATATACATGAATACGTATACTCCTATACTATGACACGACAACTCCCAAAAGATAAGAAAAGTCTTCATAGCTCAAACGGCAACCCAAAGAAAGATATCTACAACCTGAAATAACTCGGGTCTGACCCGAGTATTAAATTCAAAGAAAATAATACACGGGTCAGTCTAATTCAAACTCAGTTATTAGTGCACAGAAGCAATAATAATTAAATAATGAATAGATGACAGTCACAATAAATCTCGTCTCCTTCGATCCTTAAATAAAGAAATCGGATAACGATAAATATAACACGTAACAGCGTTAAACAACAAATCAGCAAATTAAACCAAATCAGAACGCAATTCAAAATATTGAATTAATTAAACAAAACAGTTCAAAGCATTGAAATATCAATTAAAATATTAATTCGAGTAGGACTGCATTACACGCACGCGTGCACTTCTTCGCCACTACAGCATATGGAATATGCAAAAGATCAATAAATCAAAACAAAATAGAATATCAATAAAATCAATACTGTTAACGCTAAAATTTGGACGCTAACACCACGGTGTATGAAGTGAGATTGTGAAAGCACCACCCGATAGCTCGGGAACAGATTATAAGCAGATAATAGTGAAAAAACAGTAAACAACAACAATTTTATAGTGGTTCGGCTTAAGAGAGAGCCTACGTCCACTTTGAGTATCTTTATTGATGACTTGATTACAAGTCAATGCAGTTACACTTTGATTACAACACACTTTGAGTTTCAAGTGACTTAGAACAAGTAGCCTAAACTTCAATGTCGATCCAAATCTTTGAACACATGTTTGACATGTTTGATTTCTTCGTGAAGTTCCTTGAAGGTGTTGAAGTAGTTCAGAATGCAGCAGAGTAACGGCGCTTGAAATGAATGAGCCAAAAGTCCCTTGAATGTTGGGGGTGGCCATGTATTTATAGGCAAATCTGGATAGAAGTTTTTCGCCCAAGTCCTCAGTCGTGACCGACTCAGGCTAAGCCGTGGCCGAGTCAAGTTGAGTCGTGGCCGGCTTATCTGATTAAGCATTTGGTCTTCTCACTAGCTCATTCTCTTGCTGGATTCTAAGCCAAGTCCTGAGTCGTTGGCGAGTCAATTCTCACTGGGACATGCATTATAGCAACGGAATATGACTCATTGGCTTTAAGTCGCGGACGAGTCATCCTGAGTCATGAGTCATCAAGTCATTTCTTAGGTCGTCAATCCTCTTGAGTCGTTTCTCATGATGAGTCGTGGACCTGTTGAGTCGCTGAGGCAATACCTTTGATGAGTCGGTAATGCATTGAGTCGGTCCTGCCTTGTGAACTGTTAACCCCTTGAGTCGTAACCCTTTAAGTCGCTTTGAGCTTTAGGTCATTAACCTCTTGAGTCGGTGACTCGATGAGTCGTGAGGCTTCCTGATTCGTAGATCCTTCCTGAGCCGTTAAAGACCTTAAGTCGTGGCTCATCCCAGGCCTTAACTCGTTGACTCCTTTAACTCGTGGGCCCCTTAACTTGTAGGCTGGAACGGGGTTAACATTTGCCCCTCGAAGCACACGCTTAAGTCGTAAGTCGTGTGCTTCGACTTATCATAACCCGGGCATGCCGATTCGAGTTCCAGCTCTTCCAGATATAAAACGCTTGACTCGCTCCTCCTATCTCCCACTTCTTATCAGCGATCCTCTAAACCGCATCCGCCATTAACGCATCTCCAAGTTCTCACAGGCGATTCCAACTCGACTCTCCTCCGATCATCTTTGACACCACATTATGTAAGCAATCTTGCTTCCCTTCCGATTGTCGATCATCATTAACCCATGCGCTCCGTCCCTATCTTCAATTTACTCTCTTGAGTCTTGCATGTTCGGTCATTCTAACCATCAATGGATGTAGGGTTGTCTGATCTGATGATTTGCGTCTTGAGATGATTTAGTGGGGTGATAAGACCGGGATTGTTTATTGATAGTTTTATTGGGTTAATGGGTTATAAGTTGGAAGATTAACAGGTTAGGAGTGAAATGGTTTATGGGTTAGAAGGTAACCTGGTTAGGAGTTAGGTGATTAGTTGGTCAGATAGAGTCGAATACTGCTTTAGGTATGACTCGGCCATTTTTGTATGATCCAGCAACCATGATCCGACCCAACATGCTCCACGACCTAAGCCTTGAGTCGTGGCCGAGATAAGACTTGGAGATTTTCTTATTACTTTGAACCAGAGCTTCTCCCTTTTTATACGACTTACGACTTAGGGCACTGCCGACTCAAAATTTTTGAGCCGTTGACGAGTTAGGACTTGTGTGAATTCTGCTCGAACTTTGAACCATTGCATAAACTTTGAACTATCGAATTTTATTGCATTCATTCACAGGTTATTTTGACTTGCAGGCTAACAATCTGTTCAATACAACATTCACAGAAAACTGGGACGAATATACTGTCATCGACCGCCCATATCAAATGACAGATTAGTTAATAACAGATAATTAACTTAAACAAATCGTGTGAACGAAGTGCCATCGATTTCAAGTAGAATATTAAAGCAACACTGAAATAGTCAATTGAAACTGACCAGCCTGCACTAATATTATGCTTGAACTTTAAATTAACAAGTTCTAAAATTACCATAGTCGATCAATCGTCAACCAGTTTAATTCCAGTTATATTTACTTGTTATTTTCATTAGTTCTGCACAACACTTCACACTTTTAGGAAACGTGCACCTTCGCATTTGAACATCCAGTTGCTTGTGTAGAATGACATCTCAACAAGAAGAACCGATGGGCCAGGCTGAAGATGTCTTCCCAGTAGCCAACCTGTTGGATAACCCTCCGGAAAGAACTCCAACAACTCTAAATCAGCGGGTGTTTAACCAATTGCTCATCCAGTTTGGTATTGCCGAAGCTGATGCCTTACTGCCGGGGCCAAATGATACTGCAGATAGGCCCCCTTCTGGCTTTATTGCTGTCAATCGCCAAATGTGCTTGAGCGGTGCCATACCACCTTTTAATGACTTCCTTCAGCAGTTCCTGCTTCGATTATCTATCTCTCCATTCCAATTGCACCCCAATGGCCATGCCATTCTGATGGGGTTATGTGTTCTATTTAGTAGAGTTCTGGGCCGATTACCGAGCTTTGAGGAAATCTGCTACTTCTGATCATTCACAAAAATTAAAGATCATCCCTCTATCGTAGTTATAAGGAGTGCTCGAAACCGCAAACTCATCACCGATCTTCCTGAAAGCGTTCATGGATTTCTAAATCAGTATTTCTTTGTTCGCTGCCCTCCAGGGTTTTATGCCATCTGGAGAGTAGGAAGTAAGATTTTCCTGTTTTATTTCTCCATTCTTGGGCTTTTCGAAATCCGAGTTGCTAAATTCTAACTTGGCTTCTTCTTTTTTTTCTGTTTTAGCACTTCCTCCTCCCTCTAGAGATCCATGCTATAAACAAATTTTCGAGAGATTGAACGCCGTGGCGGCAGAAGAGAAGAGTATAAAGTTTTTGTTAAACGATGGATTTCTACATCAATATGGGCTTCTTCATTCCTCTCGCTTCACTCAGCTTCGTGAAGTCCCAACTGAAATTTTCGATTCTCCGACGGAAACCCCTGATGCCCCGGACACTACTAAAGAGCATATGCAGGGAGGAACCTCTATAGAAACTCCACTAGTGAAGTGTTCAATTCCGAAGGACGTTGCGGGGCCGTCTGACAAGTCTGCACTTGCCCCAGTTATCGAAGAGGAAGAAACTCCACGATCTTCCGGAAGATCTGCTGACGAAGGAGTTGAGAAAGCCAGTCCCAAAAAACATGATGGTGATGATGTTTTCTAGGGGTTGAGCGATTTAATTGTGACTTCTCAAGAACTTTTCAAAGATGATGTTTCCAAAACTATCTCTTCTGTAATTGAGGCGACATCTTCTCTACAACAAATGTCAACTCCTTCCACTCAAGTTATCACTACCTCTACTCCACAGAGTGGTCTGTAACTTGATGCGTGTAGTTTACACGTTACACAACACTTAGGACTTTTCAGCACTTCTACGCATTCATCTTCTTATACTTTAAAGATTTCTAAAGCTTATTATTTTTATTCCAGATTCTCCAATGGGGCGCAGCAGTTCATACTATGATGATTTCCAGCGCTACGGGAGGCGTAGCCAATATGATTATAGGCGTCACCTCCCCTCTTACAGAGAATCCGATGAAGAGAGGGCCATCAGGAAAGCAGACGAGAGACGAGCATATGAAGAACGTCACCGAAGAGAACAAGAAAGACATGACCCTCCCCACAGAGATGATGATACCCAAAAAAGAAAGACTCACGATGAGAGAGGTAAAGGTCACATGGACGATTCTTCTAGCAAGCGGGCTAAACTTACTGAAGAAACAATGCCGACGGTCTCTCAAAATGTTCCTGCTCAATCTCCTGCCCCCGTTCGTTCCGACATTCAAACAATCATCAACCGGCCCACATACCAAGTTGGGCAAGGTCCTCCCACTCTTCAAAGTCGATTCCCTCAGTGGTGCCTGAGAGGGGTTCGATTTCATCTCGACTTGGTTCCTCTCGACAAATCGGCTATGCTACAAAATCTTGATACTGCCAGGACCGATATTGAAAGAATGTCGAACTGTCAAAAACTTGTCGATGAGCTTCAGAGGGTTAACCGAGCCAATCTCGAGGCCATGCTCACAATGGAGAACGATAAGGCTGAGTGGCAGAAGACTCTCGAACAGCATGACGCCGAAATGAGAAGTATTGCTTCCTATATTGAAAAGCTGGAAGCGGAAGTAGAAAAGCTTAAAGAAGAATTAGTTACTTCATCTACTTTCTATTCTCAAAAGGAGAGCATGCTTCAGCAACAAGTACGAGATGCGCATGCCAGTCAAAAGGCAGTCGAAGATAAGCTTACACACCAAGAGAAGGTCATAGAAGAATATCGCGCTGCAACTTTACAGCTGCGAGAACAGACCGGCTCTCAAAGCTTGGAGATAGAGATGTTAAAAGCTCGACTTGCTATGGCCGAAAAGGAGCGTGACGAGGCTGTTGCTGGTAAACTTGCGGCCGAAGAGGCCCATCAAGCAACCAAAGCTGACATTAGCTCCACATTATTTGATTTTTATCTGCACAGCATTTTGGGGCGTGGCAGCCTTGCCTTTCTAGGCCCTAAGTATGAAATTACACTAGCCGAAGTTTGGGAGGCAGCACTCGATATGCTCGGTGGTAAAGGTGCCGGCTATGCTGAGTCAGCTCTTGAAGAGCATTATCTTGATGATGATGCCCGCGCCGCTCTTGCCAAGGGAAAAGAGCAACTCGCCAGAGTGCGAGCCGGAATGGCGGAAGGGGAACGTTCTGAAAAAGAAATACAACCTACCGCTTCTGAACGTCCTTTAGTTTCTTCTGAAGTTGACATCACAGGCTCCAGTGCTCATTCGCTGCCTCCTAAAAGAACCTGGGTAATTACCCCTACTGATGATGAGGCTTTGGAGGATATGGGGGCTCAAAATTATGAGAATGAACTAAAGAAGCAAACATCTTCAGGTAATTTTGACATTGGTCCGATTCAAGTGGATCGCCTACTTGCTCCTCAAAAGTTTGATGAGCTTCTCGATTACTTCTTGAATCTCGACGAACCCATATCTCCCTTCTTTTGGGGAGATACTAATATTTTTAATTTCTCTTCTTCTGTAGTTGAAACACCAAGTGCTGTGCAGGCTTCACCTCCTCCGGTTATCCCTCCTCCGTCTCTTCAGGTGACTCCTCCTTCTGCTTCACAGCCCGGGTCACAAGAGGAGCAAATTGAGGCTCTTCACGGCTTGGATGACCCTATCGCTTCGCAAGAGCAGAAAGACGAGGGACTTGAAGGATGCGAGATCTCTCCGGAGCGGACTCCTTCCGATGACGTAGTTTTGTCCGCTCTTGTTACTCCAGGGAGTGAGTCTTCTTCGAAGAGAAGAAAGAAGCACGGAACATCGAAGAGGAAGGGGAAGAAAATTATTGCTACTGAAGAAGAAACGGAAGTTGCACCGGTTGCACCTCCCTCTCGTTCTTCCCTTAAGCCTTCGGACCAACCTGAAAAGCTAACCATTCGGCCGGGTAAAGGGTCTAAAGGTGGCAAGAAGAAATGAAGACTTCAGCTTTTAGCTTCTTGTCTTTCTTTTGCATGTACTGGTCGAGAATTGTGTGGGTATCGGCCCCCTGCTTTTTTATTTTGAAACCTGTATCTGCAATTGAATAAAATGATCCTTTATTTGTACAGACTATTGTTTGAATTTGAGAATGCATTTATCATTCATTTTTGCACAAGTTTATTTATATGATATTGCGGTGAGCTTGTGGTATGTTGTTTGAGCGTACTTTACCGATGTAGTCATACCATTTTGTATGTAACTATACCGTGTTGCCCCCATACCATAAGCTTGCTGCAATATTTTATACTTTGAGGGGACTTGCACTCTTATTTTCTGCAGAATAATTACTTCATTCTTGAAGAAATTTTTCGTAGAGTACAACTTCCTTCATATAAGTTTTTACCCTTTGTCCTTTGAAGAAATCACTTTTTTCTTTTGCTTAAGTACGCATTTTGCCAAGTGAATTCTTCTATGTGGTAGAGCGGGCCTCTGAAGAGTACTTTAACTTTCTTCCCCTCTTTTTTTTTTTTGAGGAAGGTTATTTTCTAGAATAGGTAAATCACTCTTCCTTTGAAAGTTAAAGTATGCTCTTGATGAGGATTTTTTTTTTTTAAATAGAAATTTGTACCTCTGAGGAGGGATTTTTCACGTTTCAACACTTGGAAGTTTTATTTCGATCTTGGTGAAACGTGTACCTCCAAAGAGTTGTGCCTTTGAAGAAAGCCTTTTCACGTTTCAACACTTGGAAGTTTTATTTCAATCTCGGTGAAACGTGGGCTTCCGAAGAGGTCTTTCTTTTTGATTGTGTCTCCGGGAGGGGGTTGTACCTCTGAGGAGGGATTTTTCACGTTTCGACACTTGAAAGTTTTATTTCAATCTTGGTGAAACGTGTACCTCCAAAGAGTTGTGCCTTCGAAGAAAGCCTTTTCACGTTTCAACACTTGGAAGTTTTATTTCAATCTCGGTGAAACGTGGGCTTCCGAAGAGGTCTTTATTTTGTTTTGCATTTCAACTTTGGTGAAGTGAAATTCCGAAGAGCGGTCGTAACACTTCAACTCCTGGTGAAATGGGCCTCCGAAGAGGGCTTTTATTTTGTTTGCATTTCAACTCTGGTGAAGTGAAATTCCGAAGAGCGGTTGTTACACTTCAACTCCTGGTGAAATGGGCCTTCGAAGAGGGCTTTTATTTTGTTTGCATTTCAACTCTGGTGAAGTGAAATTCCGAAGAGCGGTTGTTACACTTCAACTCCTGGTGAAATGTGCCTCAGAGAGGGTTTTCATTGCCTGGAAGTTACTCTCTCATGGTTGGAGGGTCATGACTCCTCCAATCTTTTTTGTTGAGTAGAGAACTTTCTTTTTTGTGGCGTATGACCCATTAGAGGTCTTTATCCTCCGAAGAGTTGTGCCTCCGAAGAGGACTTGTGCTGCCGATGATGGCTTTGGTTGTTCCCTCGTCCACTTGCTTATGCCTTTTTCAGCGATCCTCTTCTTTTTTTTCTTTTTTTTTCAAGTAACTTGTTTAATCCAAGGAAGTGTACTTCATTGTCAGGCAAGTTCGTGAGAACGAGCATCAGCTTCTTAATTGGATGTTTGTTCAAACGATCTCAATTTATTAGCAAAGGCCCATTTCTGTCGAAATCATAGGTCGTTCAATTGAAGTACTTCCTATCTAGGATTTGAATTCAGAGCTTTTGTGACTTGAAATTTGGCGAGAATCACTTGGTCTTATTATGTGCAAGTTTCACTTCCATTGTCTGCAAAAATTTAAATCGACATTTCAGCAATACATTCTATGTACTTTTTATATCGAAAATAAAGCAAACATGTAATAATAATAAGGAACACAAGATTTATAGTGGTTCGGCCAGGAAATTGGGCCTACATCCACTTTATATTTTTTCATTATTTACTTGCATCAATTTTACAATTGCCTTCAATTACAAGAATCATACATTCATAATTCATTTTACAATATTTCAACAAAATTTTCAAGTAAAGTATGGATGCAAATGATTGATGTTCCATGCCCTTGGAATTTGATCTCCTTCAACAGTAGTGAGTTTGAATGTGCCGTCAAGAAGCTTCTGACCTATGACATATGGTCCTTCCCAATTTGGCCCAAACACACCTGTCGCTGTCATAATTCTCTTCAGGACTAGGTCTCCAATCTCAAAGCTGCGTTGGCGAACTTTGGAATTGAAATGTCTGGCTATCCTTTGCTGATGAGCTGCAATTCTGAGATTAGCCTCATCTCTTTTTTCATCAAGGAGATCTAGCGCTTCAAGCTGTAGCTTTTCGTTTTCTACTTGATTTAAATGGATTCTTCTATGTGAAGGGACCTCTATTTCTACCGGAATCATTGCCTCTGACCCGTATGCTAATGAAAACGGGGTGTGCCCAGTCGCAGTTTTGTGAGTGGTTCTGTATGCCCATAGTGCCAGTGGTAGCTTATCGACCCAACCACCTTTTGCTCTTTCAAGTTGCTTTTTGATGGTTGACTTAATAATTTTGTTCACGACTTCCACTTGCCCGTTTGCCTGCGGATGAGCCACTGCTTAGAAGCTCTTTCGGATTTTGAATCGCTTGCAAAAATCTTGGAATTCTTCACTTTCAAACTGAGTACCATTGTCTGTAATTATTTTTTGAGGCACACCGTATCTGCAAATGATGTTTTTAGTCACAAAACTTATCGTCTTCTTTGAGGTGATAGTAGCCAGTGGTTCAGCTTATGCCCACTTAGTAAAATAATCTACAGCTACAATGGCATATTTAATTCCAGATTTGGCAGTTGGTAACGGTCCTACAAGGTCTATCCCCCATATTGCAAACGGCCATGGACTGACCATCTCTGTGAGCTCAGTGGAAGGAGCTCTAGGAATTTTGGCGAATCTTTGGCATCTGTCACATTTTCGGGAATACTCTGCTGCATCTCGATTAATTTCTGGCCAAAAATATCCGTATCGGAGAATTTTCTTTGCTAATGTTTGGCCTCCTGAATGATCACCACATTCTCCTCCGTGTACCTCCGCTAGGATTGCTTTGGACTCTTCCCTAGATACACATCGAAGTAATGGCATTGAGAATCCCCGTCTGTATAATCGGCCATCTTGGATTATATATCGAGAGGCTTTTCTCAGTAGCTTTTGTCGTTCTTTTGAGTTCCCTGGTAAGGATCCATTGAGCATATATTCTGTTATCGGAGTCATCCATGATTCTTGCTCTTGAGACATGCTCATGATCTAATCAATGTCCATCTCATCAATGCTAGGAGTCGACAGGACCTCCACTGGAGTTAACCCCAGAAATTGAGCTTCGCCTTTGCTAGAATACTTTGCGAGAGAATCTGCTTTCATGTTTTCTTCTCGAGGAATGTGGCTTACATGTAATGATCGAAATCACCCAGGAGTTCCCAAGCCTTTGACAAGTAGGCAGGCAGATTCCCCCCTTTTGCTTGGAATTCCTTTTTGACTTGGCATACAATAAGCTGAGAATCACTGAATATCTGTAACGCTCGGATGTTTAATTCTTTAGCAATCCTTAAGCCAGCGATAAGGGCTTCGTATTCTGCTTCATTGTTTGTTGAAGGAAATTCCAATCTTAGTGCATAGCATAATGATCGGCCTTCAGGGGTCTCAAGTACAACTCCGACTCTAGAACAGTACTCGTTTCTCGCACCATCGACATATAACTTCCATTGGATTGGGGAATCATCGACCGTTTTCTCCTCACTGTTACCCTTATCTGTGAATTCTGCGATGAAATCCGCTAAAGCTTGTCCCTTGATTGCTTTTCGGGGATGATAAGTGATGTCATACTGTCTGAGTTCAATATTCCACTTTAGAAGACGACCCGAAGTCTCAGGGCGAAACAGGACTTGCTTTAAAGGTTGATCAGTGAGGACTCTGATAGGATGAGCTTGAAAATATTGCCTCAACTTTCTAGATGCAATCAGTAGGCAATAGGCGAGTTTTTCCAACCTAGAGTAATTCATCTCTGCCCCAGTGAGTCTTTTGATGATATAGTAAACTGGATGTTGAATCCTTTTGTCTTCTCGTATCAGCGCTACACTTAAAGCATGAGATGATACTGCCAAGTATATAAGAAGATCCTCGCCATCGCCAGGCCTAGAAAGTATTGGAGGCGTTTCCATATGGCGAATCAATTCATCAAATGCTTTTTGGCATTCGGGAGTCCAATCGAAATTTTTCTTTCCTTTCTTTAGGGCATCAAAGAATGGGATGCATTTATCTGTGGCTTTGGAAATGAACCGACTCAAGGCGACGACTTTTCCATTGAGACTTTGCAATTCCTTCTTTGTTCTAGGGGATTTGACTTCATTCAATGCAGTAATTTGAGCTTGACTGGCCTCAATGCCCTTAGCGCTCACGATGAAACATAAAAACTTGCCGGATTCCACTCCAAATGAACATTTCAAAGGATTGAGCTTCATTCCGTATTTTCGGAGGACTGCGAACATGTCTGCTAAGTGTTCTATGTGATCCACTGCTTTCTTAGACTTTACTAACATGTCATCGACGTAGACTTCCATAGTCTTGCCTAATTGCTGTTTAAACATAGCATTAACAAGTCTTTGGTATGTTGCCCCTGCATTCTTTAGCCCGAAGGGCATAACTCTGTAGCAGTAAAGACCAATGTCGGTGATAAAGCTCGTGTCCTCCTGATCTGGCTCATGCATCATGATCTGGTTATATCCGGAGTAAGCATCCATAAAAGATAACAATTCGTGTCCCGCTGTTCCGTCTACCAGTTGATCGATTCTGGGTAATGGGAAGCAGTCTTTGGGGCAGGCCTTGTTTAGATCTGAAAAATCGATGCATACTCTCCATTTTCCATTGGCTTTCTTAACCAGCACTGGATTTGATACCCAATTCGGATAGGTAGATTCTTTGATAAAATTATTCTCCATGAGCCGATCAACTTCTTCTTTGAATGCCGCCGACCTTTCTGGACCTTGAGTTCTCCTTTTCTGTTTCACAGGTGTAAATTTTGGATCAATATTTAGAGCGTGCACTGCAACCTCTGGGGATATTCCGCACATATCGGCAAGAGTCCAAGCAAAAACATCCAAATTTGCCTTTAAAAAAGATATTAAGGTATTCTGAATTGACGCATTAATTTGCGAACCCACATTCAACACCTTGTTTGGGTCCTTTGGGTCAACAAGTATTGGTATTGTCATTTCCACTAGTACCACTCTATTTTCCCCTGCACTGAATTTCCTAGGTCCATCTCTTTCCTTGCTCCGCTATGCTCGCCAGTGCAGGGTCCGCCCTGTAATTGCTACAAGGCTGGTTCTTTGATGCGGACTGGGGCTGCCGCATTCTTTCCCATTTCTCTTTTTCTGGTTTCTCGTAGCTCTGTCAGATAACATTCTCGCCCAGCATTTTGATCCTCTTTTATAACTCCTACTCCATTGTCTGTAGGGAATTTAATAGTGAGGCACCACGGGGCGAGAACAGCTTTGAATGCTGCCAGAGTTGGATGACCAAGGAAAGCATTGTAAGCAGAAAATTCGTCGACAATCACAAAAGTTTGCTTGCGGACCATTTTCCTCTCTCCTTCTCCAAGTTCCACAAACAAATCAATGGTTCCTACTGGCTGTTTTGGCTCCCCCGTGAAGCCAGCGATTTTCTGCGATGAGGCTTGCACATCAGCCATAGGGATCTTCATTTGGTCGAATGTTTTCTTGAAGAGGATATTGCAGGATGCGCCACAATCAATGAGAACTCTTCTGACAATAGCTGGCCCGATACCAGCCGAGATGACTAAGGGATCCAAGGTAGGAGCTTCAATACCTGCGGAATCCCTAGCTTTGAACACAATATCATCATCAAAAGTTCTTTGTTGCTTCAAGGGCGTAGCACCTTCCAAAACGAATACATCTTCCTCGGTCGGTACATACTTTAAAGCTCGGGTATACCTTTCCATCTCACCCCAGCTTCTGCCCGCTGGGTGAGGTCCTCCTGTAATGACATTGATAATGGGCCTTCCAGATTCATGCCCTGCAGCCTTCTCACTCGTCCTAGGCTGATGAGTAGGAGCCTGTTGCCCCTGACTAGATGAAGCAGGATTGTTGCTATTCTTTTTCACAAATTGCTGTAGTTTGTTTTCCCTTAGCAAATCTTCAATCAGATTTTTCAACTGGCGGCATTCGTCGGTTTCGTGACCGGGTTGATTATGGAAGCGGCAGATTTTCCCACTCTGTATAGACTTTTTCCCGGTCCTTAGAGGAGGAGGTTTAGGTAAGTCAATAGAATCTTTAGTGGCAAGGTAGATACGCTCCGGCGTATCTGATAAAGGAGTATATTCTGATGGCTTGAAGGATCGGGGCGTCTTCAGATTACTCTGCTTCTTCCCATTGTTATTTTCCCTTTTTTGCCCTACAGATTCATTGTTGCGTGGAGCAACAGTGTTATCTTCATCTTTTTCCAACACTTCCTTTACCGGTATGGGTCGTCTTTCTAAGCGTATGAATTCATCTGCTTTTTTATAAAAAATTTCAAGGGAATTTGGTTCCTTCATGTTTAGCCATTTCCCAAATTCGCTCGACTTGTCAATACCCTTCATCAGATAAGTCAATATCATTCGCGGTTCTGCATTGTCCACCTGTTAGCGCTAAAGTTTGAACGCTAACACCCCGGTGTATGAGTTATAGTTGTGAAAGCACCACCCGATAGATCGGGAAAGAATTACAAGCAAGTAATAGCAGAAAAGCAGTAAACAACAACGATTTTATAGTGGTTCGGCTTAAAAGTATAGCCTACGTCCACTCTAAGTACTTTTATTAATAATCCCGTTACAAGCTGATACAATTCTTCTCAAGTACAATATACTTCAAGTTACAAGTGATTTGGAACAAGCCTTAAGCTTCAATGTCGATTAAAGTCCTTAGATTCATGCTGAAGATGTGTGGTTTCTTCGTGAATTTCTTTGATGTATTCCTCTAATCTTGAAGGCTCTAAGTGTTGATGAAGTTCTCAATGCAGCAAGGTAACGGTGTATGAAGAGAATGTGCCAAAAGTCCTTTGAATGTTGGAGGTGGTTGCCTATTTATAGAGAGTTCTGGTCTGAAATTTTTGCCAAGTCCTAAGTCGTGGCCGATCTAAGTTAAGTCGTAGCCGACTTAATATGAGTCGTGGTCGGTCCATCTGGCCCCCTTCTGGCTTCACAGGAGTTCACTTGCACAAGTCCTAGGTCGCCTCCGAGTCAACACTACTCCTTCTTAGTAATATGGCATCGGGCTTATACTTAGTGGCTTTAGGTCGTGGACGAGTTAACTTGGTAAGTCGCAAGTCACGGTCCAACTGGTAAGTCCTGGATCGTGTACGAGTTAAGAGGCCACTGTGCCAAGTAGCTGCATTGAACTTACCTTCCTTTGCTTAGGTCGTGGCCGACTTAACATTGGTCATAGGTCGGCCGCGACTTAGGTCGGTAGCTATCTTGGGTCGGCGTTCCTTAAGTCTTAGGTTGGTATACATGCTAGAGCATTGGGTCGGCACCTCTCTTAAGTCGGTATCCCTTTTCGGCCTTAGGTCGGCATTCCTGTTAAGGCAGTTAGGTCGGCAACCAGTTAAGTCGGTAATCTCCCTAGACTGTTAAGTCGGTATCTATGTTGAGTCAGTAGCCTCATTGAAGTGTTAGGTCGGCAACCCTTTGAATCTTAGGTCGGCACCCCTTTGAATCTTAGGTCGGCACCCCTGTTGAGCCTTAGGTCGGCACCCCTGTTGAGCCTTAGGTCGGCACCCTTGTTGAGCCTTAGGTCGGCATCTCCTTGAGTCGCAGAGTCTAAACCGAGGCGGAGTTAACAATTGCCCCTCGAAGTATACGCCTACTGGTTAGGTCGTGTGCTTCGATAGCCCTTAACCCGTCTCCTCATAGGTCGGTAGGTCGTACGCGAGCTAATAGTTAAGTCGCATGTGCTGCTCCAGATCCCTTCACTGCAAGGTATAAATCACAACCCCTTCTTCTTTCTCATTACCTGCTCTCTCAATCCTGCCATTAAAAATTTCTCCAAGCTTCAAAAGGCGATTTTGCTCCATCAACCACCGATAATTGTTGCGTAAGTGAATTTTCTTCAATCATAGGTTATTGTTGGTCCACGAACCCCATCACTCACACTTAAACCACCACCTCGCATAATGCTTCATCGTGAATTCCATTGCACCCATGGCTGATGGAGTTTATGCCGCTTGGTTCGATTTTAACTGACCGATGATGAAGATGATTCAGGCTAGTTGAATTTGATTTGTGCTAGGGTTGCAAGGTGTTGAACTCGCGGCAGTTTCGAACTAATTGATGGGACTTAACGGGTTATTGCTGTGGTTGATGGAACAGTTATTGGATTAACGGGTTGATGGCCGTAGGATGTTGATTTGGGAACGAGTTAGTGGAGTTGGGTGAACTAGCCTTTGGCCGACCTGGCCCTTAAGTGAAGCGGCCTAAACCCTAAGTCGTGGCCGAGTTAACCCTTGGGAGAAAATTGCCAACTTCTGCTGATCCAACCTTTAAACCGCAGCCGAGTTGACCCTTAGGGGAATTTCACACCCCTTTTTGAATCGCAGCCGAGTTAACACTTAGGCTTTGGGCGTGCTGACATTTTGAGAGCATAGATCCACTTTGAATTTCTGACTCGAACTGCCAAACTAAGTTGCCTGAATTTTGAACTGCCCCAACTTTAAATTTGCTTGAATCTCATTGTATTATTTCACAGATCGCATTAACTTATAAGCTGCTAACCTGCTGAAAATAACAAACAAAGAAAACCAAGGCGAAAATACTTCCATCGACTGCCCATGTCAGATGACAGATTAGTGAAGACAAGACAAGCAACTTAATTATATTGCATGAAATGTTTGTGAATCAATCAGTTAAAGTTAAACATTAATGCAAAGTATCAATAATCTGAACTGATTTATCTGCATCAACATCTTACTTGCATATTTAGGCTTAAAACAATAGTCCCTGAATTTCATAACTAACGAATGTTTGCTAGTTTTCATTCCAGTTATATTTGTCCACTGCTTGATTGATTTTACACAACACTTCACACACTTTAGGAAACGTGCACCTTCATGTTTGAATACCCAGTTGTTTATGTAGAATGACTTCTCACCGAGAAGAAGAAGTGGTAACTCAAGAGGAAGAAACTTTTCTGATAGCTGTTCCCATAGAGAATCCTCCGGAGAGAACCCCGACTATTCTAACTTCGAGAGCGTTTGTCCAGCTGCGCACTCAATTTGGCTTTGCTGAAAGTGACGTTCTTCTACCTGGGCCAAGTGATACTGCTGACAATCCTCCCTATGGCTTTGTTGCAGTCAATCGCCAAATGTGCTTAAGTGGGGTGATTCCTCCTTTTAACGACTTTCTTCGAACTCTTCTCCTTCGGTTGACAATCTCTCCGTTTCAACTTCATCCCAACGGCTATGCCATCTTGACGGGGTTATGTGTTTTGTTTAGAAGAACCCTTGATTGCCTACCGAGTTTTGAAGAAATTCGTTATCTGTGCTCGTTTGCAAAGAGTAAAGATCATCCTTCCCTCATTATTGTGAGAAGTGCCAGAAACCGCAAGCTCATTTCCGATCTTACTGAAAGCGTTCATGGATTTTTGAACCAGTTTTTCTTTGCCCGCTGTCCCTCAGGGTTTTATGCCATCTGGATAGTAGGAAGTAAGATTAGTGTTTCTATTTTTTCCGTTTTGAAACTTTTTCGAGATCCGAACTTTCAGTTGCTAATTTCATTCTTTGTTCCTTTCAGCACTTCCTCTCCCTTCTAGAGACCCAATTCACAAGCAAGTTTTTGAGAGGTTGAGTGCCGTGGCCACAGAAGAGAGGAGCATAAAATTTCTGTTGAGGGATGAATTTTTACATCAAGATGGGCTTCTACACACTTCTCGCTCTATGCATGCTCATGAAGTTCCAACGGAAGTCCCCGATTCTCCGATAAAGACTCCTGAATCTTCGCTGGTGAAGTGCTCCACTTCTGTTGATGTTGCGGGGCCATCTGGTAAACTTGCCCCGGTTATCGAGGAAGAAGAGCCTCAGGGATCCTCTCACCATTCACAAGAATCTGGTGAAAAGGCTAAGAAATCCAATCATGTCAAGCAAAGCAGGGACGATACCTTCGAAGGATTGAGCGACCTCTTCGCTACTTCACAAGAGATCTTCAAAGACGACCCTACTACTACCGGGATTTCTTCTTCAGTAGTTGAAGCTACTTCTATTTTGCAACAGTCGTCGTCGACTCAAGAGTTGATGTTAACTATTACACCCACAACCACTCCCCAAATAAAGAGTGGTTCGTAGATTAATGCGCGTAGTTTGCACAACACACACACTTAGAATTTCTCATCACTTCTATGCACTTATCTTCTTGTACTTTAAAGATTTCTAAAGCTTATTATTTTAATTCCAGATTCTCCTATGGGGCGCAGCGGCTCGTACTATGACGATTTCCAGCGCTACGGGAGGCGTAGCCAGTATGATTACAGGCGTTACCTTCCTTCTTACAGAGAGTCGGATGAAGAGAGGGCTGCCCGAAAGGCTCATGAAAGGAGGATTGAAGAAGAACATCATGAAAGAAGGGAGAGAGAAGAGCGCCATGATTCTTGGCAAAAAGGCGATGACTCCCACAAGAGAAAATCTCATGACGATCGACGAAAAGGTCACATGGGTGAAGACTTAAGCAAACGAGCCCGTCACAGTGAAAAGCAGGCCTCTACTACTCCTGAGAAAGTTACTACTCCTGGCTCGCTCGACATTCCTTCTGACTCTCCCGCTCTTGGGAAATCAGATATTCAAACGATAATTAGCAGGCCCAAATTTCAAGTTGGACCGGGTCCTGCTACTCTGCAGAGCCGGTTTCCTCAATGGTGCCTTAAGGGAGTGAGGTTCGACCTAGACTTGGTCCCCATTGACAAGTCTGCCATGTTGCGCAATCTTGACGCCGTCAAACTTGATATCGAGAGGATGTCAAACTGGCAGAAGCTTGTCGATGAGCTTCAAAGAGTTAACCGTGCCAACATAGAGGCCATGCTTACTATGGAAAACGATAAGGCCGAATGGCAAAAGGTCGTTGAGCAACACGACACCGAGATGAGGAACATTGCTTCTTACAATGAGGAGCTTGAAGCAAAAGTCGAGGAATTGAAACATGAGCTTGCTGCTTCCTCTACTTCCTATTCTCAAAAAGAAGAAATGCTCCTGAAACAAGTGAGAGACGCTCACGCTAGCCAAAGGGATGCCGAAGACAGGCTAGAAGTACAAAAAAGAATCAGTGAAGGCTATGCTACTGATATTGCTGAGCTCCGAAAGAAAAACAACTCCCAGGAGGCGGAGATACAAATGCTTAAGCTTCAGCTTGCCAAAACTGAAAGGGAGCGTGATGAGGCTGTCGCCGGCAGAATCGCAGCTGAAGAATCGCATGAGGCAACCAAAAACAGCATCAGCTCAACATTATTCACTTCTACTTGCACAGCGTCTTGGGGCGTGGAAGCCTTGCCTTTCTAGGCCCCAAGTATGAAATCACACTGGCTGAAGTTTGGGAGACAGCACTTGATATGCTCGGTGGTAAAGGTGCTGGATATGCTGAGTCAGCCCTTGAAGAGCATTATCTTGATGACGAAGCCCGTGCCGCTCTTGCCAAGGGTAAGGAGCAGCTTGCCAGAGCGCGGGCCGGGATGGCGGAAGAGGAGCGTTCTAAAAAAGAAGTACCGCCTACCATCTCCGAACGTCCTCTAGTTTCTCCCGAGGTGGACATTACAGGCCCTAGTGCTCATTTGCCGCCTCCTACAAGAACTGGGGTAATCACCCCTACTGATGAAGAGGCTTTGGAGGACATTGGGGCTCAGAATTATGAGATTGAACTGACAAAGCCAATATCTTCAGGTAATTTCGACATTGGTCCGATTCAGGTGGATTGCCTGCTTATTCCCCAAAAATTTGATGAGCTTCTCGATTACCTCTTGAATCTCGATGAACCCATATCTCCCTTCTTTCGGGAAGATACTAACATTTTCAATTTTTCTTCTTCTGCAGTTGAAACAACAAGTGCCGTGCAGACTTCGCCTTCTCTGGTTATTCCTCCTCCATCTCTTCAGGTGACTCCTCCTTCTGCTTCACAACCTGGGTCACAAGAGGAGAAAATTGAGGCTCTTCATGGTTTGGATGACCCTGTTGCCTCGCAGGAGCAAAAAGATGAGGGACTCGAAGGAGGCGAGATCTCGCCGGAGCGGACTCCTTCTGACGACGTAGTTTTGTCCGCTCTCGTTACTCCGGGGAGTGAGTCTTCTTCGCAGAGAAGAAAGAAGCATGGGACATCGAAGAGGAGGGGGAAGAAAATTATCACCACTGAAGAGCAACCGGAAATTGCGCCAGTTGTACCTCCCTCCCCTTCTTCCCTCATGCCTTCAGACCAACCTGGAAGACCCGAAAAGCTAACCACTCGGCCGGGTAAAGGGTCTAAAGGCGGCAAGAAGAAATGAAGAGTTGAGCTTTTTGATTCCTTTTTTGTGTAATGGTCGGATGTTGTGCAGGCACCGGCCCCTGCTTTTTTTATTTTGAAACCTGTATCTGCAATATCTGCAATTGAATAAAATGATTCTTTATTTGTACAGACTTTTGTTTGAATTTGATAATGCATTTATTATTCATTTTTGTACAAGTTTATTTATGTGATATTGCGGTGAGCTTGTGGTATGTTTTTTGAGCGTACTTTGCCGACGTAGCTATACCACTTTGTTGTAACTATACCATGTTGCCCCCATACCATGAGCTTACTGCAATATCGTATACTTTGAGGGGACTTGCACTCTCGTTTTCTAAAGAATAATTACTTCATTCTCGAAGAGAATTTTCGTAGAGTGCAACTTCCTTCATATAAGTTTCTACGCTTTGTCCTTCGAAGAAATCACTTTTTCCTTTTGCGTGTGTATACATTTTGCCAAGTGAATTCTTCTATGTGGTAAAGCGGACCTCTGAATGTACTTTAACTTTCTCCCCCCTTTTTTTTTAGAATAGGTAAATCGCTCTTCCTTTGAAAGTTAAAGTACGCTCTAGATGAGGTTTTTTTTTTTTTTTTTTTAAATTTGTGCCTCTGAGGAGAGATTTTTTCACGTTTCAACACTTGGAAGTTTTATTTCAATCTTGGTGAAACGTGTTCCTCCAAAGAGTTGTGCCTTTGAAGAAAGCCTTTTCACGTTTCAACACTTGGAAGTTTTATTTCAATCTCGGTGAAACGTGGGCTTCCGAAGAGGCCATTCTTTTTAATTGTGTCCCCGGGAGGGGGTCGTACCTCTGAGGAGGGATTTCTCACGTTTCAACACTTGGAAGTTTTATTTCGATCTTGGTGAAACGTGTACCTCCAAAGAGTTGTGCCTTCGAGGAAAGCCTTTTCACGTTTCAACACTTGGAAGTTTTATTTCAATCTCGGTGAAACATGGGCTTCCAGGAAGGTCTTTATCTTGTTTTGCATTTCAACTTTGGTGAAGTGAAATTCCGAAGAGCGGTTGTTACACTTCAACTCCTGGCGAAATGTGCCTCCGAGGAGGGCTTTTATTTTGTTTGCATTTCAACTTTGGTGAAGTGAAATTCCGAAGAGCGGTCATAACACTTCAACTCCTGGTGAAATGGGCCTCCGAAGAGGGCTTTTATATTGTTTGCATTTCAACTTTGGTGAAGTGAAATTCCGAAGAGCGGTTGTTACACTTCAACTCCTGGCGAAATGTGCCCCCGTAGAGGTCTTTATTTTGTTTGCATTTCAACTCTGGTGAAGTGTAATTCCGAAGAGCGGCTGTTACACTTCAACTCCTGGTGAAATGTGCCCCAGAGATGGTTTACATTGCCTGGAAGTTACTCTCTCATGGTTGGTGGGTCATGACTCCTCCAATCTTTTTTGTTGAGTAGAGAACTTTCTTTTTTGCGGCATATGTCCCATTTGAGGTCTTTGTCCTCCGAAGAGTTGTGCCTCCGAAGAGGAGCATTTTGCCTCCGAAGAGGGCTTTGGTCTCTGAGGAGAAGCATTCGGTCCCCGTAGAGAAACTTTTTTGCCTCCGAAGAGGGCTTTGGTCTCTGAGGAGAAGCATTCGGTCTCCGTAGAGAAGCATTTTGCCTCCGTAGAGGGCTTTGATCTCTGAGGAGAAGCATTCGGTCTCCGTAGAGAAGCATTTTGCCTCCGAAGAGGGCTTTGGTCTCTGAGGAGAAGCATTCGGTCTCCGTAGAGAAGCATTTTGCCTCCGTAGAGGGCTTTGCTCTCTGAGGAGAAGCATTCGGTCTCCGTAGAGAAGCATTTTGCCTCCGAAGAGGGCTTTGGTCTCTGAGGAGAAGCATTCGGTCTCCGTAGAGAAGCATTTTGCCTCCGAAGAGGGCTTTGGTCTCTGAGGAGAAGCATTCGGTCTCCGTAGAGAAGCATTTTGCCTCTGGTCTCCGTAGAGAAGCATTTTGCCTCCAAAGAGGGCTTTGGTCTCTGAGGAGAAGCATTCGGTCTCCGTAGAGAAGCTTTTCGCCTCCGAAGAGGGCTTCGGTCTCTGAGGAGAAGCATTCGGTCCCCGTAGAGAAGCATTTTGCCTCCGAAGAGGGCTTTGGTCTCTGAGGAGAAGCATTCGGTCTCCGTAGAGAAGCATTTCGCCTCCGAAGAGGGCTTTGGTCTCTGAGGAGAAGCATTCGGTCTCCGTAGAGAAGCATTTCGCCTCCGAAGAGAGCTTTGGTCTCTGAGGAGAAGCATTCGGTCTCCGTAGAGAAGCATTTTGCCTCCGAAGAGGGCTTTGGTCTCTGAGGAGAAGCATTCGGTCTCCGTAGAGAAGCATTTTGCCTCCAAAGAGGGCTTTGGTCTCTGAGGAGAAGCATTTGGTCTCCGTAGAGAAGCTTTTTGCCTCCGAAGAGGGCTTCGGTCTCTGAGGAGAAGCATTCGGTCTCCGTAGAGAAGCATTTCGCCTCCGAAGAGGGCTTTGGTCTCTGAGGAGAAGCATTCGGTCTCCGTAGAGAAGCATTTCGCCTCCGAAGAGGGCTTTGGTCTCTGAGGAGAAGCATTCGGTCTCCGTAGAGAAGCATTTCATCTCACAGGAGTATGTTGACCGGTTGTGGTGAAATGCGCGCCCCTAAGTAGGGTTATTGTCAGGAAGTTTGGAGTTTCCTTTTCTCGGTTGGATGGATTCTCGGGAGTGTGTCAACCGATAACTCCACGGCTTTGCAACGAGAAAGACGCCTTTTTTCGGTGAAGCCCGCTTAAGGTCTTTATCCTCTGAGGAGTTATTCCTTCAAAGAGGGCTTGTGCTTCTGAAATATTCTTTTTGCTGGCTGACGCTTGCTCTCGCATGTCTCTTTGCCGTTGATTCATGTTGACAATCCCCATTGCTTCGCAAGCGTCACCACTTTCAGCTACCAAGCCTCTCCCTTACCCAAAGCAGTATATTTTATAGTTAAGCGAATTGGTGGTGGCAGATTTAGGTTCTTTAACTTGCTGTTTGTTTGTTCAAACATTTGTAGTTAGCTATATATGATCTGCTTCTATCCACCTTGCTCACTTTCGTTTGAAGTTCTCCTTTTGTAGGATTTGAATATGGGAATTTTGAATGGCCCAGTGCTTGATTGCCGGATGATGTTGCGGATCGCTTGGTCTCGTGACTGGTAAGCTTTGTTTTTATGGCCTGCATTATTAAATCGTTTTTTTTTTAGTAACACGATTAACGTATTTCATATGCCGAAATAAAACAAAGCAGTTTATAATAGTAGGGAACATAAGAATTATAGTGGTTTAACCGAAACTGGGCCTATATCAACTTTATAGCTTTTGTTATCCGCCTGCCTTGCAATTGCCCTTAACAAGAGAATCATATATTTGTAAATTCTTTGCAATATCTTAGCAAAGTTTTCATGTAAAATATGGATGTAAATAGCTGCTGTTCCAAGTTCTTGGAATTGGTTTTCTTTTGACAGTTGCGAATTTGATTGATTATATTAGCAATTCCTTAGTGCCGTCTTTAAGTGTTCTTCTGTTGGCGGGTGGTTTTAACTGAAGAAACATACTCCAGCCAAATCTTATTTGTTTGCTTAGAGTACTTCTTATTCAGGATTTGACCCTGGAATTCTGTTGTTTAAGGCTTGCTTTTGAATGCTACCAAGGGTTGCTTGATATTGCAATGAATCAGCTTGGTATTGATTGCCTGCAAATTTAGATCGATAATCTTAGTGATATTCTCAGAATATTTCACATATCGAAATAAAATAAGCGACTCGTAATAATAGGGAAAGCAAGACTTATAGTTTTTATTATTCATTGGCATTGTTTTTACTACAGATTTTGAAACAAGAATCATTGGATCAGCACTCTTTTACAAATTTGAAACAAAGTGTTCAAGTAAGGTATGGAAGCAATTGCTGCCCCAGGCTTTAGGAATTGAATTTTTTGGCATGAGAGGACTGGATGGCAACATCTTTCAGAATCGAAACTTCCTTTCACTTTGAAGGTCTCCTTGGAGTGTGAGCACGTCTTCCCGCCTCATCCAATTTTTCCCTGCCTGGTGAGGGCTTGCTGTGATGACACTGATGATAGGACCTTCATCTCCCTATGCCACGGTTCTCTTACTTGAGCTACATTGTTGAGCGGGAACCAGCTGCACCTTAGAGGATGAGGAGTAGTTAATTTCATCTTTTTTCACATACTGTTGTAGTTCATTCTGCTTGATCAATTCTTCAATCTCCTTCCTTAGATGGCGACATTGGTTAGTTTCATGGCCAGGTTGATTGTGAAATTGACAGAATTTCCCATTGTCTGTCGCGCTTCTCCTCATCAGAGGTGGTTTGGGGTAAACCACAACATCCTTCGTTGCCAAGAAGATACTTTCCGGAGTGTCGGTCAAGGGAGTGAAGTTGGAGGGTATGAAGCGTCGAGCTTTTTTCAAGAGTTTCTGTTTTCTTCTTCCCCCATTCTTCTCTTTCTGTTCAATCATTTCCGGTATGTATTCTTCATCGTTACCAGGACTCAATGGGTAATCATCAACTATTCTTTCAAAAGTTCGCCTTGACAAACGTTCGTGGATAGTTGGTCGTGGCCATGAATTCTCTGTTTGGGGGAATGTTCCAATAGTAATGCCAGTTGCTCGTTGAGGAGCATTCCATTCTTCTGAAACCTGGGCCTCTTTGGCAATGGTTTTTATATCACTTTCTAGTCGATGGACTTCTTCCTGCAATGCGTTCATCTTATCCAATATCCTATTGCTTTGAACTTCCATGTGTTGGTATATTCCATATATCACTGCATTTAATTCAGCCCTTGTGACTCCAATACTTGAAGCTGTTTCACTTAGCGTGGGAAGAGCAACGGCATTGCTGCAAGTACCTTCAAACCTTAACAACTTCCGTTTCCTTTCTGAAGCCATGGTTTCTGTTAGAATTTTGTTGAACAATGTTGAAGTTTGCCCCTGAGTTCAATTCTCAGTGAAAGCACCAAAAATGTTAACGCTAAAATTTGAACGCTAACACCCCGGTGTATGAGTTATAGTTGTGAAAGCACCACCCGATAGATCGGGAAAGAATTACAAGCAAGTAATAGCAGAAAAGCAGTAAACAACAACGATTTTATAGTGGTTCGGCTTAAAAGTATAGCCTACGTCCACTCTAAGTACTTTTATTAATAATCCCGTTACAAGCTGATACAATTCTTCTCAAGTACAATATACTTCAAGTTACAAGTGATTTGGAACAAGTCTTAAGCTTCAATGTCGATTAAAGTCCTTAGATTCATGCTGAAGATGTGTGGTTTCTTCGTGAATTTCTTTGATGTATTCCTCTAATCTTGAAGGCTCTAAGTGTTGATGAAGTTCTCATTGCAGCAAGGTAACGGTGTATGAAGAGAATGTGCCAAAAGTCCTTTGAATGTTGGAGGTGGTTGCCTATTTATAGAGAGTTCTGGTCTGAAATTTTTGCCAAGTCCTAAGTCGTGGCCGATCTAAGTTAAGTCGTAGCCGACTTAATATGAGTCGTGGCTGGTCCATCTGGCCCCCTTCTGGCTTCACAGGAGTTCACTTGCACAAGTCCTAGGTCGCCTCTGAGTCAACACTACTCCTTCTTAGTAATATGGCATCGGGCTTATACTTAGTGGCTTTAGGTCGTGGACGAGTTAACTTGGTAAGTCGCAAGTCACGGTCCAACTGGTAAGTCCTGGATCGTGTACGAGTTAAGAGGCCACTGTGCCAAGTAGCTGCATTGAACTTACCTTCCTTTGCTTAGGTCGTGGCCGACTTAACATTGGTCATAGGTCGGCCGCGACTTAGGTCGGTAGCTATCTTGGGTCGGCGTTCCTTAAGTCTTAGGTTGGTATACATGCTAGAGCATTGGGTCGGCACCTCTCTTAAGTCGGTATCCCTTTTCGGCCTTAGGTCGGCATTCCTGTTAAGGCAGTTAGGTCGGCAACCAGTTAAGTCGGTAATCTCCCTAGACTGTTAAGTCGGTATCTATGTTGAGTCAGTAGCCTCATTGAAGTGTTAGGTCGGCAACCCTTTGAATCATAGGTCGGCACCCCTTTGAATCTTAGGTCGGCACCCCTGTTGAGCCTTAGGTCGGCACCCCTGTTGAGCCTTAGGTCGGCACCCTTGTTGAGCCTTAGGTCGGCATCTCCTTGAGTCGCAGAGTCTAAACCGAGGCGGAGTTAACACCACCTCAGCTAGTGCTATATTAAAGCGGTTTAAGAAAGATCTGATAGTCTCTCCTGGATTCTGCTCCAAACTTGACAGTGACATGATATCCTTGGCTTTTGAGGCGTATAGTCTGAACTGGTCCTTGAATTTCCTGGATCTATAGATCGGACTGGAATTTTGGTGAACCAAAGCAGAGCTACACCTTCGAGATACACAGGAAAATATCGACACTTTATTTCATCAGAGGCACTGGCACCTGTCATGTGCCAATCATACTTGTATAAGAATTCGTTCGGATCACTTGTCCCCTTGTAAGCTGAAATAGTTGGAGGGACAAACTTCCTTGGGAATTCAGCCTTTAAGATTTTCTCAGTAAACAGAGTTTTACTTGGGGCGAAACCCCATTCTTTCTCGTCTTCAACCCTCTGCATACTCTCTTTCATAATTTGTCGGACCATTCCAGAAAGATACTCCTCACCATGTCGAGTTCTAGATCCACCAACCTCTGGAAGTGTTTGTTCAAAGGGGCTAGCAGCCCTTTCAGGAGCATTTCCTTCCTCGGCATCATGAATGTTGCCAGCAAAATTCCTTTCATTACCTGCCGGTTGACGGTTTGCCCCAAGCAAATCGTTCAACCTATTCAGAATTAGGGCATTCTGGGCATTCTGAGCCTCGAATTGTGCATTTTGGGCATTTATCTGTTGGTTCAGCCCTAAGATTGCAGCATCCAGCTCTGCCTTTGTAACTCCGACAGCTGGAGTGGCTTGATTCGATATAGGGGAAGCGGAGGTTCCCTCTTGAATATTCCCAGATCTGACAGATCTACTTTTCCTTCCAGGAGCCATAATCTCGGATAGACTTCTGGTTTTCAAGGAAATTCTCTCTACAAACCTCTGTGAAGCAATGACGATAACTCGCCTGAGTTTGACGTTCTCAGTGAAAGCACCAAAAATGTTAACGCTAAAATTTGAACGCTAACACCCCGGTGTATGAAGTGAGATTGTGAAAGCACCACCCGATAGCTCGGGAACAGATTATAAGCAGATAATAGTGAAAAAACAGTAAACAACAGCAATTTTATAGTGGTTCGGCTTAAGAGAGAGCCTACGTCCACTTTGAGTATCTTTATTGACGATTTGATTACAAGTCAATGCAGTTACACTTTGATTACAACACACTTTGAGTTTCAAGTGACTTAGAACAAGTAGCCTAAACTTCAATGTCGATCCAAATCTTTGAACACATGTTTGACATGTTTGATTTCTTCGTGAAGTTCCTTGAAGGTGTTGAAGTAGTTTAGAATGCAGCAGAGTAACGGCGCTTGAAATGAATGAGCCAAAAGTCCCTTGAATGTTGGGGGTGGCCATGTATTTATAGTCAAATCTGGATTGAAGTTTTTCGCCCAAGTCCTGAGTCGTGACCGACTCAGGCTAAGCCGTGGCCGAGTCAAGTTGAGTCGTGGTCGGCTTATCTGATTAAGCATTTGGTCTTCTCACTAGCTCATTCTCTTGCTGGATTCTAAGCCAAGTCCTGAGTCGTTGGCGAGTCAATTCTCACTGGGACATGCATTGTAGCAACGGAATATGACTCATTGGCTTTAAGTCGCGGACGAGTCATCCTGAGTCATGAGTCATCAAGTCATTTCTTAGGTCGTTAATCCTCTTGAGTCGTTTCTTATGATGAGTCGTGGACCTGTTGAGTCGCTGAGGCAATACCTTTGATGAGTCGGTAATGCATTGAGTCGGTCCTGCCTTGTGAACCGTTAACCCCTTGAGTCGTAACCCTTTAAGTCGCTTTGAGCTTTAGGTCATTAACCTCTTGAGTCGGTGACTCGATGAGTCGTGAGGCTTCCTGAGTCGTAGATCCTTCCTGAGCAGTTAAACACCTTAAGTCGTGGCTCATCCCAGGCCTTAACTCGTTGACTCCTTTAACTCGTGGGCCCCTTAACTTATAGGCTGGAACGGGGTTAACAAATACCGTGTGGCTGCAGTTCACGCTTGCGTGCACTGCCTTGCCACTACCGTGATAATGTACCCAAAAACTCACTTCTGTGTGGCTGCAGTTCACGCTTGCGTGCACTGCCCCGCCACTATAGTGATGATGTACACAAAATATCAACGGACCAAAATCAATGAAGGTTCAAATATCAATTCAAATTGTCGATACTGTGTGGCTGCAGTGCACGCACGCATACACTGCCTCGCCACAACAGCATATACAGAAATAGCAACAGTACACGATAATTCATAGTGCAAACAAATGCAATAAGCAAGTGGCGGCAGTTGAAAGCTTCAACCCAGTGAGTTGAAGTGGTTGACTATCTCAAGCAACAACAACCAAACAAGTTCGAACAAGGCAGAGAAATGCCAAAGTGGTCAAGAAAAGTTGACAACAACTGCAGCCGCAGCCAAAAAGTATAAAACAGTGGTACAGGTACAAAATAGAAGGAGGGTGAGGGCTCCAGAGTATGGCACCACAGCACACCAACACATGAATGCAATGGTGACCAAATGCAACGAAGACAAGGCATCAATGCAAGGTAACAGTTCCTAACAAGTGACCAAATGCGAACGCAAATAAACAGCTCAACATGACTCAAAGCGTCAGCGGTGAAGCAAATAGTATGCATCAGGCAGTACAATGACAAAGACAGTGCAAATGCAAACCAGGCCAGATACATAGGTGATGGAGATATGGTTATGGAAGTGCAGTGGTGGATCAAATAATCCAAATTTATATGCAATTAAACAGTGCAGTAAAAACATGCACACTTATATAAATGTATGCAAGAAGCAATACATATGTACTTAGGTGGGCTGCAAATCTAAAGAGGTCGAAACTGTTGCGACTTGATGTAATCAAAGCCATGACAAAATCAAATGAATGCAAACTGCCTTTCATATGCTCAGTACTTCGTAAAACAGGTAGGCAAACTATCTCAAATGGTCAAGACAGCTGCCATGAATGATCAAAACGTGGTGTGAACTCAAAACTTGTGTATAACCAATCTGCAATGGTCCCAAAGGCACAAGTGAACAACATGAAGTTTGTGTGCCTCAAAGGTCATAGGCAATGTAAAAAATGCAGACGGCACATAAATAAAGTCCACACGAGCTCAATGCAAACGAGGAGGAACACAAATGCAGACAACAGCTCAACGTTCCAAATGCATCGAGATGACAAACCAATATGTGCAGTGCAACCTCGACCGACATAGAAAATAGCATATGCAGTGATACATAAAGAACCTGCGTCACTACTGCAACTAAAAGGGAAATAGGCATGTGTACCCAAACTAAGACAACGCAGTAACAAATGTACAAGTATCACAATCAAAAACAAGTCGTAGTGCCAATGATGAAGTACTCCTACAACAAGACAACTAATTCAACAGTCGAGCATCCCCAATAAAGTGATACAACAGTCAAAGACAAAATGGCCAGAGTCACAAAACAATGGGTAATCAAGTTCGAAGCAAATAAATGTCAGAAAGGAATTATTTTTGTAGAATGATTCTAACAATACGATAGCATAAACAAAGTCAAAGTCGAATATGCTACAGAATAACCATGCCAAAGCTATGGAACAACTAATTAAAGTCAAAGCCGGAACCAGAAAGTGTTCACAACCGTGAACCATGAAATCAAGTGAACCAGAAAATGACACAGCAACCACATAAGCAAGAAAATAAGTGATTGAAATAAACAATGACAGAAATTAACCAAAATAAATCACATCGTCAAATAAATTCAAATGTAACTGTTTTCTTTTGAAATTATTTCCAAACCTTATCACCAAGTCAAAAATCGAAATTCAACAAGGTCAATCGGCCGAAATTATCAAATGACAGCGGTTCGAATGTGTAGTAGTTTCAAATAAAACCAACACAAGTATCACGGCCTTCATTTAACAAGTCAGTGCCAAAGACGAACCCTCAAAAATCGAAACCAGGATGAGCGTATCAATGAATCGAATGAAAATCAGAAATCAAAACCATGTGGACTGAAAACGTCAACGAAATCATCATCAACAAAACAAAAAAAATGGAAATACCGAGCATAGCATCGAATTAGATGTGAGTGAATAGTCACTCACCTTTGTCCCACGCGCGAAAACCACGACCGAAGAGAGCAACGAGGAAACGAACGAAGTTAGCATCCATTATCTTCGATTCTAACGATGCCCTAATTTTGGAGAAAGAGGAACGAACGGCAGCCGCCATTATTAATTTTCTTTTCGTTTGTTTGCTTTTAGTGTAGGGTTTCGAATGAGAGAAAATGAAAGAAAGGGGAACGGGTTATCAACCCATAATAATAATCACGACCCAAATCAAAACAAGGACCACGATTTAATTTATAAAGCCCACTTAACATTTAATAAAATTTTCAGGAGAGTTTCAAACTGGTTTTAAAAATTCCAAACAGCAATTAGCTAGGAAAGGTAATCGTCCAAAGATGATAGTTAATCGGAACGAAATACCGGGTTGTTACAATATTATTGCTAAGTGGAATATGTAGGTAATATAAAAGGAAAAGAAAATTGGATTTGGTTTCAGAGGATAAATTTGAATTGCTTGACAAAAAGGTATGTGTTTAAATTTCTGTGAAATTTGATTGGTTTTTTGGATCGAGCCACTTGGCTCTTTGTTTTCTTTTTGGATTTGGGAGGCCGTAGGGCCTTTTGTAATTGTATCGAGCTAGCCGCGCAAAGGAGACGCTGGCGAAATTTTTCGAAAATTTAGAGAGTTAGAAAATTTTTGAGAAAATTTGGTTAATCTAAATTTGAATTCGAATTTAAATTTGAATGGTTATACAAGTAAAGTTATTTGAAAACTATAGAAGGTTTTGGAAAAGTTTGGAAAGTCGATAAGAATAATAATGGGTCTTTAATAGAAAGATAGTTGGTAAGATGTTGATTTGTTTGGTTTTGAGGAAAAGTAAACGGATATTGTGTCATTCTTCATAATCAATAATTTCGTGGACGAAATTCTTTTAAGGGGGAGGAATGTGACGACCCGGAATTTTTAAGCCTTTAAAATCGTAATATTTAATTGATTTTAATATTTAAATGTTAATTTTTCACTTGAATTACGAATATCGCAATTTATTTGATAATTAAATTATTTAATTAAATAATTTAAAGTTGGGTAAAATGCTAAATATGGCGTTTTAAGCCTGTTTATAATAATTTGAAGGCTTATTAAATTTATATTGATAGTACTGAGGATAATAGAAGTTGTAAAATTAAATTTAACAGTGATTAGTTTAGTTTCGAAATTTATATCGTTTAAATTGAATCTAAATATAATATTCCGAGGCACAGCCTCAGAATTCGACGAAATCAATTCCATTGAATCCGTAATATTGAATAGTTATCGGATTTCAATTTTCGTAGCAATTGGAGTTGTTGTGTGAGCGTACGATATATAAACGCGTTGAAATTTTATATCAAAAATTTAATATAATAATTGGGTTTAAAATGATTATCTTCTCCATACGTTCGAATTTGGACTCGAAACCCTTTCCATTGCATTTGAAATATGGGTATAACTTTATAAACGCCTAGTGGCACACCTCGATAGGAATTCGAAATTGTAAGTTGAATTTATCGGAACGGTTTGGATTTGAATTTAAATTAAATATTTATACTAATCAAACTTTCAACCGTATTCTGTCACATCTTCACTTTTGCTGTCACTATAGCCTTCTTTAGCAAACCATTTCCTGATCGACATTACATCTTGTTCCCTCTTTAAATAACATCACGCAATTGTCAAAATCAATCGACAACAAATAATAGCCGAACGAAATTCCCCTTTCCTTCGGTCTAAATCCACGAATTTTTTCCCTCTTCTCTTTTCTCAGTTTAATCAGAGTATCGATAATTCCTATTCATTTTATTTTTTCAATTCGCGACTGGTATGATAGCCGATCCTTTTTCGTTCGAATCTAATCAAGGAATGGGGGGTTCGAGCGTCTCCATTAAATCAAGATCGAGGAATCTATGAGTGTCGACGTCGCGAATAATAGAGCGTGGCTTGGGGGTTCGTTCTTGGGAGCGGAGGCGTACGACAAGTGGACTGTGTGGCGATGTGTGTCGCAGGTTGTTCGTGCTCGTTTCAGGAAGAAGGGCGCGTGTCAGTCGAATGGAAAGTGGCCGATGCTTGGGGGTATTCGAGACCGATGCAGGGAGTTCGAACAATTTGAGGATGAAGCTTTCTTAGCAGAGCTTGTTTTTGGGTACGAAATTTTATTAGTTGAAATTAAGTTAATGTTTAGGTTTAGATTAAATTATCTTCGGAAGAAAAAAAACCAAACAGAAAGAAGATAGAACAACAATATATATACGGGAATTATAATGTTTAAAATGAAGATATGTTTTACAGCAAGATAAAAAGACTTTTGAATGAAATTTATTGTTTTTAAGATGCTATGGTTACTCAAAAAAATTTGTAGAGGAAATTTTGTTTTAAATCAAATTTTGTAGTTAAATAAATTTATCGGAAGAAATTTGTTTAAACAAAATTCATTAGTTTAAAATTTAAATATTAATTAAGTTAAAAATTATAATGGCAATTGAGTATTCGATTATTTGGAATATTAATAAAATCATCTAATATTTATTCAAGGTACATATCTGAAAGAGAACAGGTCGGAATGGAAGTGGGTTGCAAAACAGGAGTCAAAGGTGAGCTAATCTCACTCAGCTGAATTTGAATTTAATTTAAATGATTAAATTAAAATAATTGTTTGAATGGATGAACTGATTGATGTGTTATAGTATGGTATATTTTGGAATTGGCATTTTATATTGTGCTAACGTCGTGGATGCAGGGAAAACAGGTTAGAGGGATCCAACCGGATCCCTCAACATTTATTTAAATTATTTAATACTCTCTATTGTGATTATTTGATATTCTATGATGAATTATATTGGAATATTGAATGCTATAGCTCGATTTGATATAATTGGGTATAATAAATTTCCAAAAATATATAAATTGGGTTTCGGAATGTTAATTAAAGAAGTGAAATTGTGAGTAAAATAATTATGGAAATTTGAATAACTTTAAGAATGAAGGGAAAAAGAAATAAAGTGGATTAAAAATTTCTAATAAATAAATCTTGGGTATGGAAAGGGTAATTTGGAACAATCAGTGGATTAATGAGTTTTAAACTTCAGTGTTATTATTTAAAAGAATATAGCATTTATATTAAATTTAAGATTTAGAATTTTGGAAAGAATAAAGAAGAAATTGGGAAAAATCTGAAATTTGAATATTTCAGTTAAAAGATTTAAAATCAAACGGAAAATAATAATAATAAAGACCACAATTAACGGACTTTGAAATGAATTAAGAAAGTAAAGATATTTATTTCAAATGGAGTAAATTGGAAATCAATTTGGGAAATTGATTTAAGTGATTGAAGTTGGAATTTTTCTCTGGATAACCAAGTATGTTTTTTTAAGTAAATTTTTATATATACATTAAAAGTTTTTAAGTTGTTTTAAAAGCAAGTTTTGGAAAATTGGTTATTTCTAAATATTTAAATTCTAAAGTAAGTATTTTCTTTTAATCTATTATAGCAGTAAATATTTAAAGAGTGACTTAGTATTTGTTTTTAAAAGTGTAAATCTAGTTTTATATTTTGTTAAGTAACCTTATTTTCAAATATTCATATAGTATGTATTTTTTTAAAATTCTTGAAGTAGTTTTAACTTAAATATTTTAAAGTATATTTCAAGGTAAAGTGTTTTGTTTTTTATTAAAAAATCTAGTTTCGTGCTTGGTGATTTCAGTGGAGATAGAAAATATTTGGGAAAGTTTATTCTAAAAGGGAAAGATGATTTGAAACTATTTTCAAAAGGTTGAAAACAGAAATATATCTAGTAAAGATATTTTGAGATAAATAAATAATTTGGGAAATTATTTATTGTTGGATGGTTGTTTCTGAATATTAATTGATAGATAAATCACGACTATCAATATTGGACAAATATGTTAATCGTTTCGAAGAGACCGGGATCGAGATTTATTTCTCGAAAACCACTTCGATCCGGTTTGTACGTTTCGTGTGAAATGAGTTTGGATTCGAAGATGGAGCAGTGAAGTGCAAGGGCTAGTCGCTACTAATCCTGAGGATATTTCCAAAATGGATGTAGTAAGAACATTGCCTTTGGTTCCTTCGAACCCGAGATGGACTTGTATGGATGAATGCTTTCGGAACATCATCAGGAGGACGATGGGCATTCTAAGGGATACGTTCTAAAAAGGTAACGCTTAGCCTCAAGCCTCATCAACCGGGAATGACTGAAAATTAGGGATTATGCAGCAAGGCTAGGTGGGTAGCACCCAAGCAGGGTGAGGTCATCCCTGTCTAGATGTCCCTTTTTATTTCGTCTTAGTGGTTCGGTTGCTGATCCCAACCACGGGGTGATCTCACTCGGGATTATCCAGTAAGGGGTAGTTCCGGTCTTGTGTTGCAGGGGAGCGGGCGTACTCCTCAGTACTGTGATCTAGGCCACGTACTGTGACAGGTGGTACCCCAGTGCCTAGTCATTAGTTGGAAATCCATTCTCCCTACGAGCCTTGTACGAGTTTTGTTTGTATTACCCACTCTGTGGCTAGTAGCTGGAATTTAATAGATGTAACAATTTCGGCTATTTTATAAGTATTTGTATATAGACTTATTATAATATGAGAGATTTCTATAAAAAGTGTTTTAGCTATCGTAAGCTAAAAACCCGACATGTTTATTTGTGGCGTGGTCTTACGAGATGCTTTTGTTTTCAAAAGGATTTTTCAAACTTTAATAATCAATTGGGTGTGATTTTCTCACGCTGGGATTTCAGACTGACTTGGGTGTTCTTTAACTATAATGCTCGGGTCAGACCGAGTATTATAGGATACGTGATATGATGCTGTGGAGCGCAGGAGACGAACAGGATGACGATACGTACTCTCGTACTTGTTTATATATATTCCGCTGTGTTGAGTTGCGGTGTATCCATTTGTATGTTATTGATGTTGAGCTGTGATTGATGTACTCTGATGATGTAATATATAAACAGAGATATTTGATTTTTGAGTAAAGATTATTTATTATCTATTATATTTTATGCCGCTGCGATGGTTAGATTCTGTTGTTGATTTCTATTTTCTTCTTTTACCTCTTCTTCTTTAACCCAAATGGTTCATATTTCTATACAACTAGAGTTGATTTAGGTAGAATAGTGTTGACTCAAGAGGTATGGATTTGCGGGCTGTTAAATTTCTGGGTCGGTGTTCAGTCGACTGAACCCTCTGAGTCAGTCGATTGAGCTGCTCCTATTTTTCCTGTTTTGTTTATGCCTATTTTGCTTAGTTTTCACTTTTTAATCGATTTTTCTTTTTCCAACTAGTTGTTATCATCTTGTTTGATTTGGTAACATCTTCTTTTGAATTTTTGGGAATATCCATTTTGATGGATTTGGTATCGATTTCTTTGGATTTAATTCACATCTTCAAATGTGAATTTTGATGATTGATTGTTTCTACAATCATTTCTATGATTTGTCACTTTAAAATACAAAGGTGTCTATACTAGTAGTAAATATCAAAACTCTTTCATCAAAACGATCTCAACACTATTTTAACACAAAGCTCATTTGAAGCAGCGGATAATTAACAAAACGATATAGTTCGATGAAAGTAGCAAACGGTGGATTGATGATACTGAAATGCCCAAATTCGTCGAACACAAAGATACCGAATTCTAGCTATCTTCGACACGTTGATCGCGCATGATACCGTGAAAGAAGATCTACAATTCTTTAAACGTTGATCAAGCGCACTTGATACCGTGAATTGGCTTCAACAATCGTTGAATCGAGCGCACTCGATTAACCGAAAGTGGAGATAGGAGAGCACACTCAACTACCAATTTAGATGAAAGCACACAGCAATCAAAACAAAGTTTTATTCAACAATCAACTACCAAAAATTTACAACACGCTTGCTATTTATAGAAGTTTCACACTCTGACCCTTAAGTAGTATACGACTTACGACTCCTTAAGTCGGCACCGACTTATCACAAGAGCTACCCAGCCTCTTTACAACACACACGACTCAAAGCTTCACCGACTCATGTCCTAACATAGGTACAACATAGGGACACAACATTTAAGTCGTAGACGACTTAACACACGGCTTAAAGTAATACAGACTCATCACAACACTTAGGTCGTATACGACCTAACGACTCATCATATGTCGGCCATGACTCAACGTACACGACTCAACACTTATTACATCACCTTTACATACATGACCAACTTAAAGATTCTAGAAGGAGCGGCACCTTCCAATGACCCAACTAAGTTAAGTCGTAACCTGTTTAGAGTTAGGTCGATAAGTCGGTACAACTTCCCCTCTGGTCTCCAGTTAGGTCGGAAACGACTTAAATCTTCTTCATTAACTCGCATCTCTCCCCCACGTGACTCCTTAGGTCGAGAACGACCTATGTCTTTCATCTTAAGTCGTGGACGACTTAACTCCTCCTTAAGTCGTGTATGACTTATCTCTTCTCTTCTAGCTTGAGCTGCATCATCCTCCCTTGGTTGAGAGAAATTCGTCCTTGAATTTGTAAACTCTTCCTTATCAAATTGTCCATATCCATAATATGGTACAAGATGCTTAACATCGAACACGTCAGAAGTGTACACATCCTCCGGTACCTTCAACTTATAAGCATTTTCATTAATCCGTTTCATAACTTCTACAGGACCAAATTTTCTGGCTTTCAACTTGTTATAAGCGCCTACTGGAAATCGATCCTTGGTTAATACAGCGTAAACCAAATCACCATCATTAAATTCAACACTTCGTCGCTTCAAATCTGCAGTTCGCTTATACTTCTCATTTGCTTTCTCCAATCGTTCCTAAACGACTTTATGACATTCAGTCAACCCATTAACAAAATCTACAGCTCGTTTAATCGTCGCCTTCCGTTGTGGTACTACCGTTAGGTCCAACGGTCCCCTTGGTAAATTAGAATATACAATCTGAAATGGACTGAATCCCGTACTACGATTCACTGCATGATTATGAGCAAACTCTACTTGGCATAACTTCATGTCCCAACTCTTCAGGTTGTCCTTCACAAGACATCGTAACAAATTTCCTAACGATCTGTTGACAACTTCTGTCTGTCCATTTGTTTGCGGATGATAAGCGCTGCTAAAGTTTAACTTCGTTCCAACCATCTTCCATAAACTTAACCAAAAGTGACTCAGAAAACGAGTATCCCTATCCGACACAATAGTTTCTGGCAATCCATGAAGTCGATAGATCTCCTTGAAAAATAATTGAGCGACATGAACATCATCCGCCGTCTTCTTACATGCAATAAAATGCACCATCTTCGAGAAACGATCCACCACAACATATATAGAGTCATTCCCCCTTTGAGTTTTCGGCAATCCCAACACGAAATCCATGCTAATGTCTACCCATGGTTTTGTAGGAACATGTAATGGCATATACAATCCCGCATTTGTAGCTGTCCCTTTTGAAACCTGACAAACATGACATCTACGCACAAACCTTTCAAATTCCCTTCTCATTGACGGCCAATAATAAGACTTAGAAATTAACTGCAAAGTTCGATCTCTACCCACATGGCCTTCTTCGTGCAACTCTTTCACAACTTTCATTCTCAAACTGCAATCTGGTACACATAATTGATTCCCTTTGAATAAGAATCCATCTATCAACACAAATTCATCAGTACTCCCATCCTTGACTTTCTCAACAAATTTCATAAAGTAAGGATCTTCTTCAACCAATTCTGGCAATAGCTCAAATCCTGTCATTTCAACCTTCATCGTTGTCAACAAATGATTCCTCCTGCTCAATGCATCAGCTACACGATTCGTCACCCCTGATTTGTGCTTTACAACAAAAGTAAACTGTTGTAGATACGCGACCCATGAAGCCTGCCTGGCTGAAATTTTGTCCTGCCCTTGCAAATGCTTCAAAGCTTCATGATCAGTATACAGAACAAACTCCTTCTGAAACAAATAATGTCTCCAATGCTTCACTGCTTGAACAATTGTGTAAAACTCAACATCATAAGTATTATATCTCAACTTAGCTCCAGATAGCTTCTCGCTGAAATAAGCAACCGGTCTTCCTTTCTGACTCAAAACTCCACCAACCCCAACCTTCGATGCATCAGTATGTAATTCAAACAACAACTGAAAATCCGGTAAAACTAGAATTGGTGCTGTCGTCAATAGTGTCTTGATCCTCTCAAAAGCAACCCCTGCTTCCTCTGACCACTCAAACTTCTTTCCCTTCATGCAATCGGTTATAGGTGCCATCACCCTACTAAAATGTGGAATGAATCTTCGATAGAAAGACACCAATCCATGAAAACTCCTCACTTCAGTAATCGTCTCTGGCTGTGGCCAACTCCTGACAGCTTCTACTTTACTTTCATCCACTCGAATTCCTTCCTTTGATAGAACATATCCTAGAAACAAAACACTATCCGCCATAAACATGCACTTTTTTGTTGCAGCATAAAATTTCTCCTGTCGTAGAATCAACAGTACTTCACACAAATGCTGGACATGCTTTTCCATACTCCCGATGTAGATCAATATATCATCAAAGTAAACAACCGCGAATTTTCCAATGTACAATCTGAAAATCTGGTTCATCACTCTCATAAAAGTACTCGGTGCATTCGATAAACCGGACGTCGTAACCAACCATTCGTATAAACCTTCCCTGGTTTTGAAAGCAGTCTTCCATTCATCACCCGGTCTAATATGAATCTGATGGTATCCACTCTTCAAGTCAATCTTCGAAAACACAACAGCCCCATTCAGCTGATCAATCAAATCATCAAACCTCAGCATAGGAAACCTGTATCTCACAGTGATCTTGTTCAAAGCTCTACTGATTGTGCACATTCTCCACGAACCATCCTTCTTTGGCACCAATAAAGCAGGCACTGCACACGGACTCAAGCTCTCCCGAACACGCCCTTGTTCTAACAACTCCTCCACCTGCCTTCGCAACTCCTCATGTTCCTTTGGACTCATTCGGTAATGTGGCCTATGTGGTAATACTGCCCCTGGCACAAGATCAATCTGATGCTGAATATTTCTCAATAGTGGTAACTCCGTTGGTAATTCCTCAGGAAACACATCACTGAATTTTTCCAATACCGGCTTCACTTCCTCTGGAATTTTTACAGATTCAGTGACTTCGTGTCCAATCAACAAAAATACTTCTGGACTCTCCTCTACTTCTTCAATAAATTCCTTCAAAGACAACAAAGTCTTCAGCTCCTCAATCTCTTCTGACTTGCTTTCTCCTTATTGTCTCTTCTTTGGGACAAAAATGATCTTAACACCTTCAAACATAAAACTGTAGCTATTGGTCCGACCGTCATGCTGCACTGCTCGATCATACTGCCATGGTCTTCCCAAAAGTAAATGACAAACATCCATTTCCACAACATCACACCAAATCTCGTCTTTATACTTCTTCCAAATAGAAAATGGAACTCGAACTCGCCTGTCCACCTTCACTTCTCCTCCTTCTCTCAACCACGCTAACTTGTAAGGATTTGGATGCTTCTCCGTCTTCAACTTCAGCTTTCTCACAGCTTCAGTAGAAATAATCTTGTCACAACTTCCAGCGTCAATCACAAATTTGCACACCTTCCCCAGAATAGTGCACGTTGACTGAAAGATGTTACTCCTCAACCAACTATCTTCTTCTTCTTGCTTCAGAATCAAACAAGATCTCCTCATCATCAGATTACATCCTTCATCTCCTGACACGACATCCTGTTCTTCCTCCTCAACTGGACTAGGATAACCTTCACCAACATCCTCACCTTCAACTTCAGCAATCATAGTTCGTCTCTTCGGCTTCGGACATTCATTACTCTTGTGACCCACTTCCTGGCAATTGTAACACTTGAAACTGTGATTGACCTTCGTCTTCGCAAATTCAGTCACAACTGGTTTACTAACAGCTTTCGAAACATTGGAACTCCCACTAATACCCTTCACTTGATTGTTGGAACTAGTAAACACACCACCTCCTCGTCTTCCCTGCTTCTCCCAAGCCAATGCTTTCTGATGTGCCTCTGGAACAGATCTTGGATCAAACATATTAACCATATCCTGGATCTGTATCCTCAACCCTCCAACAAATCTAGCAGTCAACTGTTCCTTTATCTCCATAATGTCGTTTCGAGCAATCAGTTGGTAAAATTCATCGGCATAATCATTAACAGTCTTCGTCCCTTGCCTCAGATTCTGCAACCTTTGATACGTAAGTGATTGATAATTGTAAGGTAAAAATGTAGCTTTCATTAACTTCTTTATCTTCTCCCATGATTCAATCTTTGACTTTCCCATTCTCTGCCGTGTAAGTTTAGTTTGCTGCCACCATGCTAAAGCTCTTCCCCTCAACCTAATAGCAACCAACTTCACTCTTCTATGCTCAGGAACCTCCTTGAAATCAAAAATCTCTTCAACATTAGACAACCAATCAAGAAATTCTTCAGCTACCATTCCTCCTTTTAATTCTGGAATTTCCATCTTCATACCCGATTCCTATCGACGATCATGTTCTACATCCCTATATAAATTTCGAACTTGGTATCGATCTCGATAATGAATGCTAACTTTATCACCATCTTCATCAAAATCAAATGTATGTCTATATCGATCTCGAGCATTCTCATTCCTTCGATCACGCATGTCCCTTCTACTATGTCTCTCCTCATCTCTATATGGCTCATCTTCAAACTCAATTGGAGTTCTTCTCTCTTTATGTCCATAGTCATGGTGATCTCTCCTCGATGAAATTGATGTTTCTCTTCTCTCTCTAAAAGATTACGGTGATACCCTTCTCGCTTCCGTAACCGATGGTGAAACTCGGTTTCCTCCATGGTTCGAGATTGGTGATCTCCTCCTTTGATTTTGATTCGAATCATTCATCAACTTCTCTAACTTTCCAATGCCTTCATCAAATTTCTCATTAATACGTTGTTCCATTTGCTCGGCTTCTTCTCTTCTATACAACGCTTCAACATTCTAATGACGATTAGCTCTCCTCGGCGGCATGATTGAATCAAACACAAATACTTCACAATTCAAACTTCAACTCTATCTTGTATAACAAGTCACGGCCACCACTAGCTCGAACAATATGCAACGACCTAAGGCTCAGGTCGGCTCGGCTTCAACAAGCACGGCTTCAAGCACGTTACTTTCAGACTTTGGCGTGCAAAAATCTCACGGCCAAATTCAAACAACTTCCACACTTTGATCCAAAATGAAATGGATCGAAAGCTTCCAACTTGTTGCAACTTCAAGATGAACACGATGAACACCAACTTCAAACTCTTTGGCTCCAAGACTCGGCTTAGCTATGATTGGCTAAGTCTAGATCTGATACCAAAATACTGACGCAGCGGATAATTAACAAAACGATATAGTTTGATGAAAGTAGCAAACAGTGGATTGATGATACTGAAATGCCCAAATTCGTTGATCATAAAGATACCGAATTCTAGCTATCTTCGACACGTTGATCATGCACGATACCGTGAAAGAAGATATACAATTCTTCAAATGTTGATCAAGCGCACTTGATACCGTGAATTGGCTTCAACAATCGTTGAATCGAGCGCACTCGATTAACCGAAAGTGGAGATAGGAGATCACACTCAACTACCAATTTAGATGAAAGCACACAGCAATCAAAACAAAGTTTTTTTCAACAATCAACTACCAAAAAGTTACAACACGCTTGATATTTATAGAAGTTTCACACCTGACCCTTAAGTCGCATACGACTTACGACTCCTTAAGTCGGCACCGACTTATCACAAGAGCGACCCAACCTCTTTACAACACACATGACTCAAAGCTTCACCGACTCATGTCCTAGCATAGGTACAACACAACGACTCAACATTTAAGTCGTAGATGACTTAACACAGGGCTTAAAGTAATACAGACTCATCACAACACTTAGGTCGTATACGACCTAACGACTCATCATATGTCGACCACGACTCAACGTACACGACTCAACACTTATTACATCATCAAAGGTGTTCTTCTTGTAAAAGTTCAATGGTTCTCAAATCCTAAGGATTGCTCATGGGAATCCAGAGAATTCATCGAGCGAACACGTTCGGGCTTACCCTTTCATGCTCTTTGAGGTGAACTTCCTATTTCAAATTTATTTTGCATTGATATCCTTTTATGGTTGTTACTCTTTATTTTCTTCTTAAGTATTGCGAGGACACAATTTATTTAAGGAGGGGAGTCTGTAACAACCCGTATATTTTACGATTGAATATTTAAATATTTTATTTAAATATTTCATTGCTAGTCGGATTGTAGTCCGTAAGGCTACTTATTGTAAACGATCGAATTAGGACTTGAGACCACCCCTATCGAGTTCAAAATGATGTTTGCGACCTTTTTTAGTATAAACTTCGATATGTTTTTAGTTAGGGGAATTTTCCTACTTTTCACTTAAGGCTTTGGTTTGGTTTCAGCCCATTATACCCAAGCTTCGCCCCCTCTTCTCTTCATTCCTTCATAATTTTCCTAATACTCAAGCTTTAGCAACAATGGAGAGAGGAATGGGAAAATAAAACTCCAAGCCCTAATCATCTTTGCAAATTCAAGTTCTAGCTTCAAATTCATAGAAGAAGCTTTGGTAAGTCTTCTCTTCTTCTTCTACAACTCATTCTCCTTTCAATTTCAGAAATTCCTTAACCTAAATTAAGAAAATTTTCTCTTTTAAGCTTAGATTCAAGCTTCTTGGGTTGGAATTGAGGAGTGATTGTTCTTGCCTTGCTCTATAGCTTCTTCTTCATTATTTTGGGTTTAAAGGTGAGATTTTTATCTACATCTGTGTCTATATTTATCCTTGTTGTTAGGTATGAATTCCTAATACTTATTCATGTGCAATTTCTTTTGATTTGAATTGCTTTGGTGTATATTCCAATTTTTAGTGTTATGAAGTCAAATATTTAAAAATCATAACTTTTATGTTTGATTATGCTTTTGGTGATGCATCGAGGAGCCTATAGGGCTGGGTTGTCGATTGGCGTAAACCCTTAGCGCCCGTTACTCGTCCCATTGCAAATTGAGAGGGTTTGCACTTCTATTAAAATAGGTTAGGAATGCAGGAAAACAGTGTTCATTTCGATAGAAATTTCTAAGTCAGTCGACTGAGCAGAAGCCGAGAATTTTCAGGATCTGCGTTCAGTCGACTGAACCCTTTGAGTCAGCCGACTGAACTGAAATGCGAGAATTTTTTGTGTCTGTGTTCAGTCGACTGAACCCGCTGAGTCAATCGACTGAGCTGCTCCTATTTTCCCGGTTTTGCCAATTTATGCCTATTTTGCATAGTTTTCACTTTTTAATCTATTCTTCTTTCTCCGACTAGTTCTTATCACCTTGTTGGCTTTGATAACATCTTCTTTGGAAATTTGGGAATATCCATTTTGATGGATTTGGTATCGATTTCTTTGGATTTAATTCACGTCTTCAAATGTGAATTTTGATGATTGATTGTTTCTACAATCATTTTTATGATTTGTCACTTCAAAATACAAAGGTTTCTATACTAGTAGTAAATATCAAAACTCTTTCATCAAAACGATTTCAACACTATTTCAATTTAAAGCTCGTTTATTAAAACTGTTTTCCTACCGATTAGTATATGTGTATATATATATATATCTTTACCACACTCGTATGAGAAATCTAATTAAACGGTTTAGTAAAACAAGTGGTATAAAATGCTTGCGTTTACTTCGTCGGTTAATTCTTGGACTTGTTCGATTGAATCTCTTGTGACAATTTTCGAATGGAGATCTACATTTTGTTCGTAAATAATTAAGTTAAGCTAGTGGTTATGGGACATGAAGCTAAACTCATTTATTTACTAGCTTAGTGTAATTTAGATTTATCGCTCAATGGTGATCAATTTGTGATTTAGACTAGCAATGTGCGATGTCTCTTTGTCTGCAAGGGAGACTAAACCCCATATTTAGTGGAGTTTCAACTTGGTGGGGTAGCGACCCATGGTCTTCGGACCGTTTTAATGGAAATTCGGCTCAAAGGTCTTCGGACCATTTTAGTGGAGCATCGACTCAATGGTCTTCGGGCCGTTTTTGTGGAACTTCGGTTCAAAATTGCTGGTTAGCAACCATGGAATAGAGTTCCGTTTTGTGATACACGTGTTGGTGAGTTTTCATGCTCACGTTTTGTGATAGGCCTCTTTTCTCCTTTTTGTGATTTCTGGATTTCTATTGATGATTTCTAGACCTTGTGTTTCACCAATTTTTGTGATTTGCATTGATAAGCTTTATCAATTTTTATGCACTAGTGAATTTGTATTTCACTAACTTTTCCGATTGGCAATAGTAAATTTGGCAACATTGGTGGTTTGGTGAATAAAACATAGAGTATGACATTCTTTTTGATCTTTGAGAAGATTCTTGTGATATTGATTAATCTCTAGTTGATTTTCAATTACATACTTACCACAGTATGGCTTTATGGTTATCATAGGTTTTTTTTCATATCTCGTCTTATGTATCATTTTATCCGATGTTTATAGCTAGACTGATCTTTTTATTATTTTCTTAATAAATAATACTCGGGTCAGACTGAGATGTTGCAGGTGCTTTTGCTTGACTCCTCATCTGGGAGTATTATCCGACTTTTCGCTAATTACATTAGATTTGTTGTTTTTGTTGATATACATTCGAGGTAGAGACTCCTTGATGTATACATATTCTTTTATCTAGCACTTGTAACTGTCATTTTGTGATATTATGGATCTTGTTTGACCACTACTTCGGTGTACACTTTTATGTGTAATATTCATATATGTTTCCGCCTTTGAGATATGAACTTCTGTGACTGATATGTATTATGCTTATTTCTATATTTGTTTCCGAAGATATTGTAGCCACCATGTAGTGACTTTGAGTTTGTGTCGGTATGTCGGATTTCCTCTCGAAATGAATTACATGTTATTCAATCTGACATATCAGTGCTCGCACAAAGCAATTACACGGATGGTCGCTCCTCAACAGCCTTATGCTCCATGCTAGTTGATGGCATTACCCCGTAGTGTCCTTGTCTAGCGTGGGTAAGGGTTGGGGCGTCACACAGAAGGTCGACCAAAATAGCCTCAAGGTCGACTGTGCGGTCGACCGGCAGCCATGGGCTGTCGACCGCCCGGTCGACCCACATACGGCATAGACGAAGCCTCATCCAAGTACGTACAGTGATGTATTTTTGGTTATAACGCGATCTAAGCCATACGTTCTTCGATCTTGTGGCTCCAAACAACCCGTGACGTGGTGGCCCAGGTTCAATCCAAGAATTCAACGGTCTAAAATCCCCAAGCTCCCATATAAATAGAACCCTAGACTTAGCTCTTTTCTCACAATTAGATTTCTCCCAATGAGTTCTTGGTCTAAGACTGAACCCTAAATAGAAAATATTTCTTCGGGTCCATGGCCAAAAGAACCCTAAAAAGAAAATATCTCTAGGGACAAGATCTTCTAAATTAAAATATTATGCACATTGGAGGGGGATCAAGAAGGACCATGTAGCCAAGCTGAGCACATGCAAAGCTAAGGACGTCAGGTGAGTGGATTTATTGATATATTTTTTAAGTTTAAGATATATTATCGTTAAATTTCCATTTAGATAATTTTATTCAATAATTAATTCTATTAATTAAGTTATACTGAATTATAAGAAATTTATTTTTTACTTACAGTATTAGTATTTATTTACTTCTATTTGTACGTTTTGCATTTCTATGCAAGCGTCACTCTTCTTCTATTTTCTCCTCTTTCTACGCGTATAAATTAGAATAGATTGAATGTGAATATGGATTAAATATTTAAGAATAAGGAAATGAAGGAAATAATTTGCAAAGTAATAAAAGTCCAAGGAATGGAATTACTGAAATAAATTACGTTAAAATGAGAAAAGCTAATTAATTTAATAACCAGATTTGGGAGTAACTAAAACGTTAGGTGGTTGGCTTAGAAAATAGGATACATTTCTATAATTTAATATTTAAAAGACAACAATGAACGTAATTGCTAGAATAGAAGAAAGAAAAAAAGAATTAGTGTAAAATAAACATACCATTGTTTTTTTGTCAAGGCGTGGATTTTCGACCCTCGAAAATTCTAACGACCTGCTATTTTCAACCATTCGCATACGCACATACCGGACTTGAATTTCTCAAAATATCAGACTGTTAATTTAAATTTGGAAAAACTCAACATATACCGCAAATAAATCAAGCACGGAATCACAAACATAGAGTAATATAATGATAACGCAGCGGAATAGATAATAGTAGTTCATGAAGCTACTATATAAACATCGGAGTTAGAAATAAAATACAACGGAATATCTCAACTACAACGAAGTCCTCAATACGAACTGATGACTTCTCTGAACCAATCAACTGGAAAAAACTGAAAGCTGAATTGATAGTTGGATCTCTAAAGGAAGATCCAAACTCCAAAGGCGAGTCTCAAATGTTGTATCACTCAGTCTGACCCGAGCGTAAAGCAAAACACAAAAACACTCGAGTCAGGAATAACATTCTTATATCAATAAATCCAGCACAAGTGAATATCAACTGAAATATAATTAACTTAAAGGATGTTTGGGATAACCATCCTCTAAGGATCCATGGAACTATCTACAATGTAGAAATATACACTATAACATAGTGATCATTTCAAATTAATTCATACTTCGAAACCAAAAATATCATTTCCATTTCAAATTGATCTATTTCCCAAAATGGTATGCATATATTAAATAATTTATAAAGTAAGGTATTTGCAATTTCCTCAAAAAATCAACTTTACTTTCCAACTCAAATTAATTCAATCTCAATTTGTCAATTTCCATTCAATTCAGTTTTCTAAATAACAAATTCAAATTATATTGATTTAGAATACTGATCTGAATCACAATTTTACCATTTAATTTTCGGTATATTTCAAATCTTTAATATTCAGCATTTCGAAGTTAAATTTAACAGTTTTCTGCAGATCTCGATTTAGCCTCATATTTTTTTAGTCTTGATATATTCCCTTAATAAACTCAGTATTATTAAATAACCTTAATTTATCCTTAGACTAAATATTCCTTCCGATTTGATTATGCTTTAAATATCATTTAATCACTTTAAATCAAAAAATTAACTTAAAAAAAAATCAAATCTTAAACTTCAAATTCAATAGTTCAAATCGATTTAATTAAGTAGAATTCTTAATTAGATACAATTTTCCTTAATTCCACTTTATCTCCCTTAACTTATACAAATCTTTGAAAATTTGTACAAAGATATAATACTTAAACATATTATATTAATTAAATCAAACTTTATTAGATTAAAGTTCATTATTAATTCTAGTTTATATAAAAACTTAAAGATGTTTCCAATATTTAATAAAACCATATATATATCCCCCTTCAAAATCATAGAAATCATTTTTAAAATATTTATATATAGACCAACGGTGTTTGTATATAAGTTCTTATCCTATGGTTAAGTGACACAGATACTTATAATTTCAATCCATAATTTAAATATATACGGGTAGATATCATTTCCACCCGCAATCCCAAATTCAATTTAAATGAATGTCGCTTGGTTCTACCATTTCAACCCATAACGAAATTCTCCTCTTCTAAAGTCCGTTCGGTTATGAATCATTTCAACCTATAGTGAATTATATACTTACAGGGAACTTACAGAGTGATAACATATATGACAATAATAATAACAGGCATATATCATCAATAACAATATAATATAAACAACAGGATATGATGTCATATCCATAGGTGAATAATTACGTATAAATGCATATCATATATATAACGATTTAAACAATTAACAGTTAAATTTTAGCAACATATTTCAATTATCATTCCAATTGAAATCCAATTTAATAAATAAAAGAACATTAATCGTGAGCGATTGTTCACCTTTTGATGCTAGAGATAATAGAAAATGAAGTTCAGTTACGAATTCCAAAGCAATGCTAGATAGACACGATTCGATGAAGAAAACAGGCACGACGAACAAGCAGATAGATGGAAAAATCGATCAGAACTAATTAGAGTCAATCTTGGTAGAGACAGAAACGAAATGTACGTTGCATTATTATTATTAATTTCAAATCAATATTAATTTAAACACATATTAAATTAAATATATATGTATTTCAAAGTCATTGCTTTTAAATTAAAACCCATATAAAACAACATATATTTATATAGTAAAAGTTGAAATAAATGAATATATATACTCATAAAGACAAACAACATATTACATGTATATATATAACATACACAAAATCTTACATAACTGCATATATATATATACACACATTCTATTTTAAAACGATACTCATATATATAAACCAATAGGCAGCTATATATAACAAACTTACATATCAAATTATTCAGTATTAAACATGTATGTTACCAGAACTAATACATTATATGCTATACGAACAAATACACTATATTATATGCTTTAAAAATGTATGTTATTAAGATATCTATAATAACATATTTCATTATATTGTAAACTGTATACCAATAAAGTAACACAAAATTTACTTCACCTATATTATCACATACTGTTAACAAAACTTTCATTATTAAATTTTATATACTATACATTATTAAATTTTATATACTATACAACATATAAGTATCAGTTTATATAAAATAATATATATAACTATTGTATAACATAAGCTTTAAAAAAACAGAGACTAGTATGATATAATCTTTATAACAAACAAACTAGTATATAAACAGCTTTAGTATATAAACAACTTTATAATTTTTATAAACTTTAAAACTATATAATGGAGGACACATATATATACTTAACTTATTCAATCAAACTATAACTATAATTATAGCTAGTAATACCTAGTATAATATAAACTAACATAATAATATAAAAATACATATTAGTAACTAAAATAATTTGTATTGCCTGCTTTATAAGAATACACACATACAAGCATCAGAACATAACTGGTAAAATATAATGTATATTAACATACCATTAATAATGAAATCAGCAAAACAAACATAAAAATTTTAAACAATTAAAGTAAAAGATATATACATATATATAAGTTGAAGTTAGTATTTAAAACACATTTTAAAAATAAAATTCTCTAGATATTAAAATCAATGTTCATTAAACATGCATATTGGGACCAATATATTTTTAAATTATAAAAAAAAGAAAAGGGATCGTAGACTAAATCCAATGTATATATATAACACGCTACCCAGAAAATGTAAAACAACTAATATATAACTGTATACTACATATACAAAAACGTAATAAAAGAGCTGTAGGAAAGGTAAACCATATGAAGTAATTTTGAAGGCTGTGGGAAAATTTGTACTTAAACAGTAATATATATATTTTACTATCAATAGTCTTTAGACCTAAAAAAACAAGAAAGAAGAAAAAAAAATAGAAAGAAAAAAATATATATGTGCGGCCATTACCTTCAAGAAGAAGCACGTCAGAGAAGATGAAGGCAATATGAGATGCGGATGAAATTGTGTACGTGGATTTTTGTATTTAACATAGGCTTGCGTTGATTTGGTGTATGAAAGGCAAGAAATAAATGATTTGAAACCGTAGAGGAATTATTGGATCTCTGTAACGACCCAGAATTCCTGTCATTTTAAATTCTTATATTTAATTGATTTTAAATATTAACAAGTAAAATTTGTAAGTCGAATAAATTATATTTCAAATATCTAGATTTAATTGGATAATTAAATCGATAATTTAATATTTGAAATTACAGAAATAATTGGAAATTGGGTTTAATGTGATTAAAATTGATTTGTAAAGTTGTATTAAATCGTACTGGAGTTAGAATGATGTTATAGAACTTTTAAAATTGAATTAAAAGTAAATTTGTGGGAATTGACTATTTTAATATTTAATCGATGAGTAAAAATAGTGATTTTTCAAACAGTCTCGGATTTCGACGAACTCAGTTTCATCGGATCTGTAATATTAAATTATTGCAAGATTTCAAATTTCGTGTCAATCGGATTTACAGTTTGTCCGGGACAAGCTAAAATGCGTAGAAATCGGTTTAAGTGAATTTTAAATTTAAATAGTCGATTTGAAAACCTATCTTCCAAATACGATCGAATTGGCTCCCGATATATGTTCCATTATGTTCGAAATAGGGGTTAAAAATTATAAACGCCAGGCGGCACGCTTCATTTGGAGTTCGGAAGAATTTCGGGTGAACAGTGCGCGGAAATTTTCTATAAAAGGACATTCATTCTTCACATTTGCAAACCAATCTAGGGTTTCTAACTGAGCCGCCAGTTTTATAATCAATGGCCAAAATCGTGTCTTCATCTTCTTCATTTTTGTTCAAATCCATCGACTTTTACGCGAAGTGTTCAACTGCAAACTTGTAGAGCTCAGCACGACGAGCAAATCCAACGGCCGTGATCGAAAACGGAGCTGCAAATCGATAGCAAATCTCATTCGAACATTTCCAAGTTCGTACATGTTTTTCAGTGCACGGGGGGCCGAGCTCGACGTGCCCTTGGCCGAAGGCAGAGTCGACAATGCTCTTCGTCGTAGAGTTAGCCGATCGTCTTAAAAACGTTTGAAATGGTTGCAAAAATGGATGAAAAAAAGGCTGCCATGGGTTTGTTCGAACGTGATTACCTGTTGGAGGAGAAACAAATTGCAGCAGCCATGATTTCATCTCCTAGAAGCAACGGCCTTTAATGGAGCTAGGTTTAAAAAAAAATGTGAAATTAATTATATTAAAATTCATGTAATCTTTGTAACATCATAACTTGTTCATACGAGGCCAGAAATTCACGAGACGAATTGCGTTGGAATCGTATGGGCGAATACTACGCGATGGAGCTTGATTGGAGTTGATTTGAGATAGTGTGAATTTTGGGTAAAATTAAACGGTCGTTTAATTTTATTCAGAATGAAACGTTGAAACCGCTATTGGAAGCAAGGTGAGAACTTCTCGCTCAACCGAATTTGTTTCGATTTAAATTTTGAATAGTTAAGTTTAAAATTGCTTAATTATGTGATTGAATGAATGCTGCTATCTTTTGTATCTATAAGCGGAGGTTATTATATTAAACCCATGTACCGCGATATTGCACCTTGAAGTGGAATTGGTATTATATATGTATTTGGAGTTGATTTCCCGCATTATATAGCGGATGAGACCCTATTGCGCTGCATAATAGCGGATGATATTTTATATAAATCCATATATCGCGATATCCCGTCTTGAAACGTGATTGGTATTGTGTTAACACCTGTGGATGCAGGGAAACGGGTTGGAGGGATCCAACTGGATTCCTCAAATAATTGAATTTGTTTCATTGTTGTGTGTTGATTTATTTATAATCTCTGTGTGATTATTGTTAACCCAGTTTCCTCTACGAGTTAAGGTTTACGACTTAAAGCTTTCACGGGTTAAGGAATCTACGAGATAGGATCCACGACTTAAGGCCTCTACGAGTTAAGGAGCCTACGACTTAAGGCCTCCACGGGTTAAAGGGTCTACGAGATAAGGTCTACGACTTAAGGCCTTCACAACCTAAGAACATTACGGCCTGACGACCTAAGGTCTGCATAATCTTACTAGTTAAGGATGACACGACTTAAGGAAGTTTGCGACTTAAGTCATTACAACCTAAATGACCCAAGGGAGTAACGGTCCAGCAACTTAAAGGGACTATGACTTAACGACTCGAGGGACGAGGAGTTAAGACGACTACGCCTAAGTCGTGACCGACTTACGACCTTTACTAGGTCGTTCACGACCTAAGGCCACAGAGGCAAATTCAATACTGCACCATGACTCGTTAACCCCGGTTAAGCCACAAGCCGAGAATCAGTTTAGGTCGGTCACGACCTACGACATATGATAAGTCATACACGACTTAAGACTAGAAGTTAAGGTTCAATGCCGCATCGCTTATGAGAGGACCGGTTGACTCATTTGCGACTTAGGACTTGTGATATATCTAGGGTTCAGCAGGGATGCCTTGAAGAAGTCTCGACCCAGCATTTAAGTGATAACTGACCCACGACTTAATTTAAGTCGTCCACGACCCAACTTAGGTCGGTTACGACTTAGGACTTGGTAATGTTTCCTGCCTAGAATTGCCTATAAATACGACCCTAGCTCCAACTAGAAGAGGACTTTGGGCTGATTTCCTTCAAACACCGTTACTCTGCTGCATTCCAAACTAATCGAATCCAACACTTGAAGCTCTCAAGACATTAAGAACGCTACAAACAACTTCAAGAAGAGATCACATACATCCAACATGGATTCGAAAACTCTCATCTTCATCGAAGTTTAAGCTACTTGTTCTAAGTCTCTTGTAATTCAAAGTGTATTGTATTTGGGAAGAATTGTATCAGCTTGTAACGAGATTATTAATAAAAGTACTTAAAGTGGACGTAGGCTATACCCTAAAGCCGAACCACTATAAAATTGTTGTTGTTTATCGCTTTTCTACTATTATCTGCTTGTAATCTGTTCCCGAGTCGTCGGGTGGTGCTTTCACAACTACAACTCATACATCGGGGTGTTAGCGTTCAAATTTTAGCGTTAACATTTTTGGTGCTTTCACTGAGAATTGATCTCAGGCAAGTTATCATCATTGGTTCACAGAGGTTTGTAGAGAGAATTTCCCTGAAAACCAGAAGTCTATCCGAGATAATGGCTCCTGGAAGGAAGAGTAGATCTGTTAGATCTGGGAATATTCAAGAGGGAACCTCCGCTTGCCCTGCACCTAATCAACCCATTCCGTCTACTGGGGTTACGAAAGCAGAGTTGGATGCTGTAATATTAGGACTGAACCAGCAGATAAACGCCCAGAATGCACAATTAGAAGCTCAGAGTGCCCAAAATGCTCTAATTCTGAATAAGTTGAATGATTTGCTCGGGGCAAACAATCAACCGGCTGGTAATGGAAGGAATTATGCTGGCAACATTCATGATGCTAATGAGAGGAATGCTCCAGAAAGGGCTGCCAGTCCCTTTGAGCAAACGCTTCCTGAGGTTGGTGGATCTGGAACTCGACATGATGAGGAGTATCTTTCTGGAATGGTCCGGCAAATCATGAGAGAAAGTATGCAAAGGGTTGAAGATGAGAATGAATGGGGTTTCGCCCCAAGTAAAACTCCATTTACTGAGAAAATCTTAAAGGCGGAGTTTCCAAGGAAGTTTGTCCCTCCAACTATCCCAGCTTACAAAGGGACAAGTGATCCGAATGAATTCTTGTATAAATATGATTGGCACATGACAGGTGCCAGAGCCTCAGACGAGATAAAGTGCCGATATTTCCCCGTATACCTTGAGGGTGTGGCTCTACTGTGGTTCACCAAGTTGCCAGTCCGATCTATTGATTAGTTTTCAGACTTGACCCGAAAGTTCAAGGAACAGTTTAGACTATATGCTTCAAAGGCCAAAGACATCATGTAATTGTCAAGTATAGAACAGAATCCTGGTGAATCTATCAGATCTTTCTTGAACCTCTTTAATATAGCGCTGGCAGAGGTGGACAATGCTGAACCGCGAATGATATTGACTTATCTGATGAGGGCTATTGATAAGTCGAGCGAATTTGGGAAATGGTTAAACATGAAGGAGCCAACCTCCCTCGAAAAATTCTACAAAAAGGCAGATGAATTCATACGCCTGGAATGCCGTCCTGTACCGGTGAAGGCAGTGTCGGAAAAAGCTGAAGACAACACTGTTGCTCCACGCAAGAATGAATCTGTAGGGCAAAAAAGGGAAAATAACAATGGGAAGAAACAGAGTAATCCGAAGAAGCCCCGATCCTTCAAACCATCAGAGTATACTCCTTTATCAGACACGCCGGAGCATATCTACCTTGCCATTAAAGATTCTGTTGACCTCCCTAAACCTATCCCTTTGAGGACCGGAAAAAAGGCTATACAAAGTGGGAAGTTCTGCCGCTTCCATGATCAACCCGGTCATGAGACCGATGAATGCCGCCAGTTGAAAAATCTGATTGAAGAATTGCTAAGAGAAAACAAGCTGCAGCAATTCGTGAAAAAGAATAGCAACAATCCTGCATCGTCAAGTCAGGGGCAACAGGCTCCTGTTCATCAGCCTAGGATAGGTGAGAAAGCTACGGGGCATGAATCTGGAAGGCCCATCATCAATGTCGTTACAGGAGGGCCTCACCCAGCTGGCAAGACCTGGGGAGAGATGGAGAGATATGCCAGGGCTTTGAAATATGTTCCAGCCGAAGAAGACGTCTTTGTTTTAGAAGACACTACGCCCCTGAAACAACAGAAAACTTTCAGTGATGATATTATTTTCAGAGCCAGAGATTCCTCAGGTGTCGAAGCTCCTACCCTAGATCCCTTGGTCATCTCAGCTGGTATCGGACCGGCCATTGTCAGAAGAGTTCTCATTGACTGCGGAGCATCATGTAATATCCTCTTCAAAAAGACATTCGACCAAATGAAAATCCCCATGGTCGATGTACAAGCCTCATCGCAGAAGATCGCTGGCTTCACCTGGGAGCCAAAGCAACCAATAGGAACCATCGATCTGCTTGTAGAACTTGGGGAAGGAGAAAGGAAAGTAGTCCGCAAGCAAACATTTGTTATTGTCGATGAATTTTCTGCTTATAATGCTTTCCTTGGCCGTCCAACGCTCGCAGCGTTCAAAGCTATCCTAGCCCCGTGGTGCCTCACTATTAAATTCCCTACAGACAATGGAGTAGTATTTATAAAAGGGGATCAAAATGCTGCGCGAGAGTGCTATTTGACAGAATTGCGAGAGTCAAGAAAAAGGGAAATGGTAAAGGATGCGGCCACCCTGGTTCGCATCAAAGACCCAGCCTTGTAGCAATTACGGGGCGGACCCTGCACTGGCGAGCATAGCGGGGCACGGAAAGAGATGGATCCCAGAAAAGCCAGTGCAGGGGAGAATAGAGTGGTGCCGGTTGAAACGACGGTACCGGTACCTGTTGACCCGAAGGACCCAAATAAGGTGTTGAATGTGGGTTCACAACTTAATGTATCAATTCAGAATATCTTGATATCTTTCCTGAAAGCAAATCTGGATGTCTTCGCTTGGACTCATGCTGATACGTGTGGAATATCTCCAGAAGTTGCAGTACACGCTCTGAATATCGACCCAAAGTTTACACCAGTGAAACAGAAAAGAAGAACCCAAGGTCCAGAAAGGTCAGCAGCATTAAAAGAGGAAATTGATCGACTCATGGAAAATAACTTCATCAAAGAATCTACATATCCGAATTGTGTTTCAAATCCTGTGTTGGTTAAGAAAGCTAATGCAAAATGGAGAGTGTGCATCGATTTTTCAGATCTGAACAAGGCCTGCCCCAAAGATTGCTTTCCTTTACCCAGGATCGATCAACTAGTAGATGGAACAGCGGGACATGAATTGTTATCTTTCATGAATGCCTACTCCGGATATAACCAGATCATGATGCATGAACCGGATCAGGAGGACACAAGCTTTATCACCGATATTGGTCTTTATTGCTACAGAGTTATGCCCTTCGGATTGAAGAATGCAGGGGCAACCTACCAAAGACTTGTTAATGCTATGTTCAAACCGCAATTGGGCAAAACTATGGAAGTCTACGTCGACGACATGCTAGTAAAGTCTAAGAAAGCAGCGGATCACATTGAACACTTGGCAGAAATGTTCGCAGTCCTCCGGAAATACAGAATGAAGCTTAACCCTCTGAAATGCACGTTTGGGGTCGAGTCCGGAAAATTCTTAGGGTTTATCGTCAGCGCTAGGGGCATTGAGGCTAATCCAGCTCAAATTACTGCCTTGAAAGAAGTCAAAGCTCCTAGAACAAGGAAGGAATTGCAAAGTCTCAATGGAAAAGTTGCCGCCTTGAGTCGGTTCATTTATAAAGCCACAGATAAATGCATCCCATTCTTTGACGCCCTAAAGAAAGGAAAGAAGAACTTCGTTTGGACTCCCGAATGCCAAAAAGCCTTTGATGAATTGATTCGCCATATGGAGACACCTCCAATACTTTCTAGGCCTGGCGATGGCGAGGATCTTCTTATATACTTGGCAGTATCATCTCATGCTTTAAGTGCAGCGCTGATACGGGAAGACAAAAGGATTCAACATCCAGTTTACTATATCAGCAAAAGACTCACTGGGGCAGAGATGAATTACTCTAAGTTGGAAAAACTCGCCTATTGCTTACTAATTGCGTCTAGGAAATTGAGGCAATATTTTCAAGCTCATCCTATCAGAGTCCTCACTGATCAACCTTTAAAGCAAGTCCTGTTTCGCCCTGAAACTTCGGGTCGTCTTCTAAAGTGGAATATTGAACTCAGTCAGTACGACATCACTTATCATCCCCGGAAAGCAATCAATGGACAAGCTTTAGCTGATTTCATTGCAGAATTTACAGATAAGGGTAATAGTGAGGAAGAAACGTTCAACAATTCCCCTATCCAATGGAAGTTATATGTCGATGGTGCAAGAAATGATTACTGTTCTGGAGCCGGAGTTGTACTTGAGACTCCTGAAGGTCGGTCATTATGCTACGCACTAAGATTGGAATTTCCTTCAACAAACAATGAAGCCGAATATGAAGCTCTTATCGCAGGACTGAAAATCGCTAAAGAACTAAACATACGAGCATTACAGATCTTTAGCGATTCTCAGCTTATTGTATGCCAAGTCAAGAAGGAATTTCAAACGAAAGGGGGAAACCTGCCCGCTTACTTGTCAAAGGCTTGGGAAATTCTGTGTGAGCTCGATCACTATTCAATAAGCCATATTCCTCGGGAAGAGAATATGAAGGCAGATTCCCTCGCAAAGTATTCAAGTTCTGCTGAAGCTCAACTATTGGGATTGGTCCCCGTAGAAGTCCTTTCAGCACCAAGTATAGACGAGATGGATATTGACTGAATTATGAATGTATCTCAAGAACAAGAGTCATGGATGACTCCAATACTGGACTACCTACTCAGAGGTTCTCTGCCTTCCTTGGAAATTCGATAGAGAGACGGAAGCTACTAAGGAAAGCCTCTCGCTATGTAATTCAGGATGGCCGATTATACAGACGGGGATTCTCAATGCCATTGCTTCGATGTGTATCCAAGGAAGAGTCCAAAACGATCCTAGCTGAGGTACATGGAGGAGAATGTGGTGATCATTCAGGTGGTCAAACATTAGCAAAGAAAATTCTCCGATACGGATATTTTTGGCCAGAAATTAATCATGATGCTGCAAGCTATTCCAGAAAGTGCGACAAATGCCAAAGATTTGCCAAAATTCCTAGAGCACCTTCAACTGAACTCACACAAATGGTCAGCCCATGGCCATTTGCAATTTGGGGAATGGATCTCATTGGGCCGCTACCGACTGCCAAATCAGGGATTAAATATGCTATTGTTGCAGTTGATTATTTTACTAAATGGGCTGAAGCTGAACCATTGGCTACTATCACCTCTAAAAAGATGATAAGTTTCGTGACCAAGAATATCATTTGCAGGTATGGAGTGCCTCAGAAAATAATCACAGACAATGGTACTCAGTTTGAAAGCGAGGAATTCCAAGATTTTTGCAGGCGATTCAAAATCCAGAAAAGCTTTTCAGCAGTTGCTCATCCGCAGGCAAACGGGCAAGTGGAAGCAGTAAACAAAATCATCAAATCAACCATCAAAAAGCAACTTGAAAGAGCAAAAGGTGGTTGGGTCGATATGCTACCACTTGCACTATGGGCATACAGAACCACTCACAAAACTGTGACTGGGCACACTCCTTTCTCATTAGCATACGGGTCAGAAGCAATGATCCCGGTAGAAACAGAGGTTCCTTCACACAGAAGGATCCATTTCAACCAAGCAGAAAATGAAAGGCTACAGCTTGAAGCGCTAGATTTCCTTGATGAAAAAAGAGATGAGGCTAATCTCAGAATTGCAGCTCATCAGCAAAGAATAGCCAGACATTTTAATTCCAAAGTTCGCCAACGCAGCTTTGAGATTGGAGACCTAGTCCTGAAGAGAATCATGAAAGCGACAGGTGTGTTTGGGCCAAATTGGGAAGGACCGTATGTAATAGGTCAGAATCTTCTTGACGGCACATTCAAACTCACCACTGTTGATGGAGATCAAATTCCAAGGGCATGGAAGAGCAACCATTTGCGTCCATACTTTACTTGAAAATTTTGTTGAAATATTGTAAAAAGAATTATGAATCTATGATTCTTGTAATTGAAAGCAATTGTAAAACTGATGCAAGTAAATAATGAAAGAATATAAAGTGGATGTAGGCTCAATTTCCTGGCCGAACCACTATAAATCTTTTGTTCCTTATTATTATTACATGTTTGCTTTATTTTCGATATGAAAAGTACATAGAATGTGTTGCTGAAATGTCGATTTAAATTTTTGCAGACAGTGGAAGTGAAACTTGCACATAAAAGGACCAAGTGATTCTCGCCAAATTTCAAGTCACAAAAGCCCCGAATTCAAATCCTAGATAGGAAGTACTTCAATTGAACAGCCTATGATTTCGATAGAAACGGGCCTTTGCTAATAAGTTGAGATCGTTTGAACAAACAAACATCCAATTAAGAAGCTGATGCTCGTTCTCACGAACTGGCCTGGCAATGAAGTACATTTCCTTGGATTAAACGAGTCACTTGTAAAAAAAAAAAAAAAAAAAAAGAGGATCACTGAAAAAGCATAAGCAATTGGACAAAGGAACAACCAAGGCCATCATCGGCAGCACAAATCCTCTTCGGAGGCACGACTCTTCGGAGGATAAAGACCTCTAATGGGTCATACGCCACAAAAAAGAAAGTTCTCCACTCAACAAAAAAGATTGGAGGAGTCATGACCCTCCAACCATGAGAGAGTAACTTCCAGGCGATGAAAACCCCTTTTTGAGGCACATTTCACCAGGAGTTGAAGTGTAACAACCGCTCTTCGGAATTTCACTTCACCAGATTTGAAATGTAAACAAAATAAAAGCCCTCTTCGGAGGCCCATTTCACCAGGAGTTGAAGTGTTATGACCGCTCTTCGGAATTTCACTTCACCAGAGTTGAAATGTAAACAAAATAAAAGCCCTCTTCGGAGGCCCATTTCACCAGGAGATGAAGTGTAACAACCGCTCTTCGGAATTTCACTTCACCAAAGTTGAAATGCAGAGACAAAATAAAAGACCTCCCTGAAAGCCCACGTTTCACCAAGATTGAAATAAAACTTCCAAGTGTTGAAACGTGAAAAGGCTTTCTTCGAAGGCACAACTCTTTGGAGGTACACGTTTCACCGAGATTGAAATAAAACTTCCAAGTGTTGAAACGTGAAAAATCCCTCCTTAGAGGTACAACCCCCTCCCGGGGACACAGTTCAAAGGAAAGATCTCTTCAAGGGCGCAATCAAGAAGAAAGACCTCTTCGGAAGCCCACGTTTCACCAAGATTGAAATAAAATTTCCAAGTGTTGAAACGTGAAAAGGCTTTCTTCAAAGGCACAACTCTTTGGAGGTACACGTTTCACCGAGATTGAAATAAAACTTCCAAATGTTGAAACGTGAAAAATCCCTCCTCAGATGTACAACTTTGTATATAAAAAAAAAAGGAAGAATTTAAAGTGCCCTTCAGAGGTCCGCTTTACCACATAGAAGAATTCACTTGGTAAAATATGCACATAAGTAAAAAAAAAAAAAAGTGATTTCTTCGAACGACAAAGCGTAGAAACTTATACGAAGGGAGTTGTACTCTACAAAAATTTTCTTTAAAGAGAATAAAATGATTGTTCTTTAGCAAATAAGGGTGCAAGTCCCCTCGAAGTATAAGATATGGCAGCAAGCTTAAGGTATGGGGGCAACATGGTATAATAGTATAGCCGCATCAGTAAAGTAATACTCAAGCAACATACCATAAGCTCGCTGCAATATCATATAAATAAACTTGTGCAAAAATGAATAATAAATGCATTCAAACAGAAGTCTGTACAAACAAAGGATCATTTTATTCAATCGAAATGCAGGTACAGGTTTCAAGATAAAGAAAAGCGGGGGCCGGTACCCGCACAATTCTCGACCAGTACATACAAAAGGCAAAAAGCTAAAATGTTCACTTCTTTTTACTACCTTTGGACCCTTTTCCCGGCCGAATGATTAGCTTTTTAGGCCGGTCAGTTGGCACAAGGGAAGAAGGAGGGGTAGGCGCAGCTGGTCCAACTTCTGGCTCCCCTTCAGTAACAGTGATTATCTTCCCCCTCCTCTTTGACGTTCCGTGCTTTTTCCTCCTCTTCGAGGAAGTCTCACTTCCCGGAGTGGCAAGTTTAGACAAAGTTATGTCATCAGAAGGGGTCCGCTCCGGGGATATCTCACCTCCCACAAGTCCCTCGTCTCTATGCTCCTGCGAAGCGATGGGATCGTCTAAACCATGGAGGGCTTCTATTTGTTCCTCTTGCGACCCGGGCTGAGAAGCAGAAGGAGGAGCCACCTGGAGAGACGGAGGAGGGATAACCGGAGGAGGAGAAATTTGAGCGGTGCTTGATACTTTCTCTGTAGAAGAAAAGAGGTTAAAGTCAGTAAAGAGAGGAGATGAAGGCTCATCAAGGTTGAGAAAATAGTCAAGGAGCTCATTAAACCCATGTGAAGTAAATGAGCAATCCACTTGAGCGAAATTTACAGTGGAATTACCTACAGAAGTTGTCTTTATTACATCAATTTCATAGTCCGGGGCTTCAGTACTCTCTTGCGATTCATCTGTAACTTGAGTAATTTTGGCCCCGGTATTAGTTTGAGCAGGGATCGGTACATAAGAGCTAGAGCCAATAATGCCAGCATCGACCGAAGTTGAAGGAGGGACAGGAACAGTCAAATTTGTTTCTTTTTCATGATGCTCTTCCCCCACTATTTCAACCCGCGATCTGGCGAGTTGCTCTTTCCCTCTGGCAAGGGCTACGCGAGCCTCAAAGTCTAAGTAGTGCACCTCCAACTCCTCTTCAGTGTACCCGGCCCCTTTAAACATATCTAGTGCGGCCTCCCACACTTCGGCTAGGGTAATCTCATACTTGGGGCCCAGGAATGCAAGACTGCCACGCCCTAATATACATTGCAAGTAGAAATCAAATAGTGTCGAGCCAATATCAGCTTTGGTAGCTTCATGGGCCTCCTCAGCGGTAATTCTGCCCGCAACAGCCTCATCCCGCTCTCTCTCGATTTTGGATAACTGGGCTTTCAATTTTTCAATCTCTGCAGCCTGAAGGCCAGTTTGTCCTCGCAACTGAGTAATGTCAGTACGGTTGCCCTCTATAATCTGCTCCAACTCATCAGCCTTGGCCTCAGCATCCCTTTGCGCGACATGAGCATCCCGCACCTGTTGAAGAAGCACACTTTCCCTTTGAGAATAAGAAGTGGAAGAAGTAGCAAGCTCCTCTTTAAGTTTCCCAACTTCTGCCTCAAGTTTCTCATTATAATCGGCGATACTCCTCATTTCTGCATCATGCTGTTTAATGATCTTTTGCCATTCAGTTTTGTCGTTCTCCATGGTAAGCATAGCTTCAAGATTGGCCCTATTCACCCTTTGGAGCTCATCAACAAGTTTCTGCCAAGATGACATCCTCTCAATATCGGTTCTGACTGCATCAAGGTTCCGTAGCATAGCATTTTTATCTATGGGAACCAAATCGAGGTCAAAGCGAACTCCTTTTAAACACCAATTAGGAAATCGGCGTTGAAGAGTGGCTGGACCTGGTCCAACTTGGTAAGATGGCCTATTAATGATTGCTTGGATATCAGTACGGGAAGGGGCAGGAGATTGAGAAGAAGTAGGAGTAGTAATCTTCTCTGAAGGCACAGGCATTGGCTCCTCAATAACTTTGGCTCGTTTGCTCGAGTCATCAGTTGTGTGACTCTTCCCTCTATCATCATGAGATTTGCGTTTAAGGGAGTCACTCTCTCTGTGGGAGGAATCATGTCGACTATCTGGTCTTCCAAAGCGTTCTTCATAATCACGTCTTTCCCGAGCCTTCCGGGCTGCCCTTTCTTCATCAGTCTCTCTATGAATAGGAGGATAGGATTGATAGCCATACTGGCTGCGTTTCCCATATCGCTTAAAGTCATCATAGTACGAGCTGCCTCGCCTCATTGGTAAACCTAAAATTTAAAAAGAAGAAATAAAACTTGAGAATCCTTCAAACGTTTAAAAAAGAAAAGAGAGAGCGTAAAAGTGCCAGGAATTCTAAGTGTGTGTGATGTGCAAACTACGCGCTTCAGTCTACGAACCACTCTTTAATTGGGGAGTAGTTGTGGGTGTAATAGATAGCGTCAACTCTTGAGTCGACGGCAACTGTTGCAAAGTAGAAGTAGCTTCAATTACTGAAGAAGAAATCCCGGCAGTGATAGGATCTTCTTTAAAGATCTCTTGTGAGGTAGCAAAAAGGTCGCTCAGTCCTTCGAAAGTATCGTCCCTACTTTGCTTAACAGGACTGGATTTCTCAGCTTTTTCACCAGATTCTTGTGAATGATGGGAAGATCCCTGAGGCTCTTCTTCCTCGATAACCGGGGCAAGTTTGTCAGACGGCCCTGCAGCATCAACAGAAGTGGAACACTTCACTAGCGAAGTCTCAGGAGCAGGTCCTTTAGATATGGATGTGCTAGTAGAAACTGAGGCATCCAACACTCTAGCTGGGGAGTCTGGAATTTCATAAGGACGCGTAGAACGAGAAGTATGCAAAAGTCCGTACTGATGCAGAAACTCATCTTTCAACAGAAATTGAATATCTCTCTCCTCAACCGGTACGGCCTTAAGCCTCTCGAAAGTCGACTTGTGACTGGGATTCCTAGAGGGAGGAGGCAGCGCTGAAAATAAAAGAAGCAGAGTAAACACTTAGCAGGTCAGTCTCACAAAGGCCAGATAACAAACGAAGCAAGGATGGGTGATCTTACTTCCTTCCCTCCACAGAGCATAAAACCCCAGGGGGCAACGAACGAAGAAGAACTGGGTTAGAAACCCGTGAGCAGTGTCGGGAAGGCCAATAATTAATTTGCGGTTTCGGGCGCTCCTCACAACAGTAATAGAAGGATGATCTTTGGTCCGGCTAAAGGAGCATAAGTAACAAATTTCATCAAAGCTCGGAAGTCGATCAAGTGTTCTCCTAAAAAGCACACACAACCCCATTAGAATGGCGTAGCCATTGGGGTGTAGTTGGGATGGAGCAATGGCCAATTGATGAAGAAGTTGTTGGAAAAAGTCATTGAAAGGAGGAACGCCCCCACTTAGGCACATATGCCGGTTAACTGTCACAAAGCCAGAAGGTGCTATGTCAGCAGTGTTACTTCTCTCAGGAAGAATGGCATCTGATTCAGCAATGCCAAACTGAGCACACAGCTGGCGAAAAACTTTATATGATAGTGTAGTAGGAACTCTTTCGGGAGGATTAACTAGTGGAGCCAGATGAACAGTTGCCTCTCCCGTCTAAACTGTTGCATCTTCTTCCTGAGAAGTCATTCTACACAAGCAACTGGATATTCAAATATGAAGGTGCACGTTTCCTAAAAGTGTGAAGTGTCGTGCAAAACTGATAAAAATAGCAAGTAAATATAACTGGAATTAAACTGGTCGACGATTGATCGACTACGGTAATTTCATAACTTGTTAATTTAAAGTTCAAGCATAATATTAGTGCAGGATGGTTAGTTTCAATTGACTATTCCAGTGTCGCTTTAATATTCTACTTGAAATCGATAGCACTTCGTTCACACAATTTACTTAAGTTAATTATCTGTTATTAACTAATCTGTCATTTGATGTGGGCGGTTGATGGCAGTATATTCGTCCCAATTTTCTGTAAATATCATATTAAACAGATTGTTAACCCACAAGTTAAAGTAATCTGTAAAAGAATGCAACAAAGTTCAACAGATCGAAATCCATGCAACAGTTCAAGGTCTAAGCAGAGTTTAAAAATGCAAGTGCTGAGTCGTAGACGACTCAAGAGCTAAGTCGTAAACGACTCAAGTGATAACTCGACAACAACTTAAGTGCTAACTCGTCTACGAGTTGAGAATTTTTCTTCGGTTTAAGTTAAGTCGTTGGTTCTCTGGTTGACTCGTCCACGACGTAAAGAATTATGAGGAGAAACAGGATAGGTCGCTTCACTTTTGAGTCGTTGAGGCTTTGAGTCGGTAGTCCTTTGAATCGTGAATCATAAAAGAAAGACAAGGCTTCAAGTCAGAAAGATACAAATTCTTCTAAGTCTTAACTCGGTTACGACCTAAAACTCATGCCCCAACTAGACGAATAACCTTATCTCCACTCCTAAACCCATAGACCGTCTCACCCCTAAACCGATGAACCCACTAACTATTATCTCGTCTTCTCCAAACCCCTAACAGCCTGATAAAAATAAAATATAAATAGATTGAAACCCATTATCCTCTCCTCGCGAATTATCCAAAACCTAATCAAACTTCCTCGAGTTCACCAGCAATCGATCGTGGCAGCAATTGTGATGAAGCGTGGTATAAGGAACTGGATTAAATTCGCAAGTTAATAGCTATCGCGGAATCAAATGAACTGCGGATTTACTTATGCGATGCGATGATGAGGATTATAGGGACTGAATCAACGGTAAGATGAACTGGTTGATTTTGTTTCCGAAAGCTCGAAGACGTGTTAATGGCAGAAATAGCTCAGAGGTAAGTAATGGGAAGAAGGAAATAGGAGGAACGACCCAAGCATTTTATACCTCAGGGAAGTGGAACTCGAATCGGCACACCAGGGTTATGATGAGTCGAAGCACACGACTTACGACTTAAGGCATGTGCTTCGAGGGGCAAGTGTTAACCCAGTTTCCTCTACGAGTTAAGGTTTACGACTTAAAGCCTTCACGGGTTAAGGAATCTACGAGATAGGATCCACGACTTAAGGCCTCTACGAGTTAAGGAGCCTACGACTTAAGGCCTCCACGGGTTAAAGGGTCTACGAGATAAGGTCTACGACTTAAGGCCTTCACAACCTAAGAACATTACGGCCTGACGACCTAAGGTCTGCATAATCTTACTAGTTAAGGATGACACGACTTAAGGAAGTTTGCGACTTAAGTCATTACAACCTAAATGACCCAAGGGAGTAACGATCCAGCAACTTAAAGGGACTATGACTTAACGACTCGAGGGACGAGGAGTTAAGACGACTACGCCTAAGTTGTGACCGACTTACTACCTTTACTAGGTCGTTCACGACCTAAGGCCACAGAGGCAAATTCAATACTGCACCATGACTCGTTAACCCCAGTTAAGCCACAAGCCGAGAATCAGTTTAGGTCGGTCACGACCTACGACATATGATAAGTCGTACACGACTTAAGACTAGAAGTTAAGGTTCAATGCCGCATCGCTTATGAGAGGACCGGTTGACTCATTTGCGACTTAGGACTTGTGATATATCTAGGGTTCAGCAGGGATGCCTTGAAGAAGTCTCGACCCAGCATTTAAGTGATAACTGACCCACGACTTAATTTAAGTCGTCCACGACCCAACTTAGGACTTGGTAATGTTTCCTGCCTAGAATTGCCTATAAATACGACCCTAGCTCCAACTAGAAGAGGACTTTGGGCTGATTTCCTTCAAACACCGTTACTCTGCTGCATTCCAAACTAATCCAATCCAACACTTGAAGCTCTCAAGACATTAAGAACGCTACAAACAACTTCAAGAAGAGATCACATACATCCAACATGGATTCGAAAACTCTCATCTTCATCGAAGTTTAAGTTACTTGTTTTAAGTCTCTTGTAATTCAAAGTGTATTGTATTTGGGAAGAATTGTATCAGCTTGTAACGAGATTATTAATAAAAGTACTTAAAGTGGACGTAGGCTATACCCTAAAGCCGAACCACTATAAAATTGTTGTTGTTTACCGCTTTTCTACTATTATCTGCTTGTAATCTGTTCCCGAGTCGTCGGTTGGTGCTTTCACAACTACAACTCATACATCGGGGTGTTAGGGTTCAAATTTTAGCGTTAACAATTATCTTTGTGATTGAAATCATTGAAGGCTAAAATTTAGCCGAATATAATTTTAGTATCGTTGGATACCGGAAATAAATAAAAATTTGATTTTTGAAAATTCAAGTTGAAAGTTTATATTAAAAATTAATTTTTGAGAATTGGGTAAATTTAAAAGAAGGAATTCTAAAATAATAAAGTTTTATTTTTAATCTTATTAAATAAAGTTTCAAAATATGGAAAAAGCTTTAATAAATGGATTTTGTGCAATATTATTCACAAGTTGAAGAATTTAGTCAAAATACAGATATAAAAGAGTTTGAAAGATAAAAGAATTTGTTTTCTTTAGAGGAATTAATTTTTAAAAGGAAATAAAATTTTAAATCCATTTAGAAATTGATTTTTTAGGGATTGAATTTGAATATTTTGAAAACTCCATTTGGAAATTTATTTGGTGTTTTGAAATGAATTTAGAATCAATTTGAAAATTGATTTAGGGTTTAAAGAAATTGATTTCAATTTGAGATTTGAATGAAATTCACTTGGTGTTTAGTTTCTTGGGAAATCAATATGGAATTTGATTTGGTTGTTTTTGAAATCAATTGAAAAATTGAATTGTTGGTGAAAGTGAATATTTGAAATCGATTTGAAAATCGTATATCAGTGGATATTAGAAAATTTAAATTCAACATGGAATTTATAAGGGAAAGGGAAATTGGTTTAAAAAAATAAACATAGATTTATTTTTGAAGTGTGGAAGTAAATTTACGGATTTGGAACGTATATTTAAGGTAAATCGCTAAGGATTTATTTAATTGGTTTAAATGAACCAATTTGAAATGAAAGTGTATTCGCCCTAGAAAGCTGAATAAAATTTCTGAATAGCTTTGAAATGTATATATATATATATATATATTTTTGTGTGTGTGTGTGTGTTATTGCAGAATTGGTTTTGAAAAGGATACTTTGGAGCAATTAACTTCTTAAATTGTTTTAAATCGTTTAAGTAAAGGTTTATTAAGTTGATATAGAAATGATTATTTATAGGATTTAATCAATAATTGTTTTAGAAAATTGTTATTTAACTAGTTATACTCTATCTACTAATTTTTATTTTTAAAAATTAGTTTGGACATAAGTTATATGTAACATTGGTATAATATTTTTATAACTAATATTTTAAGTAAAGTGTTTAAAGAAAAATAGTTTTATTTCAAAGTGTTTTCCCGTTATATTTTGGATAAGTGTTATAAATTATTTTAAAGTATTTGAACTCGACAGATTTCCAGTGAAAATGAATAAATATTTGGAAGGGTTCCGTGTAAAGAAAATGATTTGAAATTTGTTTTCAAAAGTTGTAAAGGCGAAAAGTGATTTGAAATTTGTTTTCAAATGGTTGAATTGTGGAAAAATATATCTTGTAAAGATATGTTTGGAAAATAAATAATTTGGGAAAATTATTTGGAATCTGGTGATGTTGTGCATATCTATTGATACTTAAATAACCGACTATCAATATTTTCCTTTAAATGGGTATTTGTTGTGATTTGCTTGAATTTAAATGCTACGCTTATTTTAAAATAAGCGCTCGTTATTCGATTTAGCCGGGAGAGGACCTTTGGGTCATGAATCCCATTCCGAATGATACATCGTAATGGATAGCATTTGAAAACTGGTGATGAAGATCGGATATTTTCGAAAACGGAACGATTACCATCGAATGTCTTTGCATCTGCTGATCTCCGATATAGAGATTTTATCACCCTTTGTGATGGAAGTCTGGACGTGATTAACGAATATCCGGATTGCAAGGGCTTCTTTAGAAGTGCCTTCGGTGCCGTCCGATCCCGGAACGGACTTGTACGAATGTGTGTCTGACATTAAACTTTGTGATTTAAAGCTGATTGCTATCAAATAAATTTCTATTGGTGGCGGAGAATTTATTCTCTTAGCTTAACACCCTTCTCTAAGTCGTACGAGCTCAGAGGTTATGTAGTTGATGGTTACTAGTGATACGTTCCCAATTTGGTAATGTGGCATACGAAGTGCTGCTGATCATTTGTTGATCGAAGCATGGCTTTGTGAAAAAGCATAGCTTTGTGGACGAGACTTCCTCGGACCTCACACCCCGAAAATGGTCAAAACAGGAAAGATGCAGCAAGATTATAGGGAGTAGCGCCCCTTGGGGTATGTGCATTTCCTTCTGGATAGAAGTGGTATCATGGTATGGAGCGTAGATACTTAACTTATATGGATATCCCAAATGTATATATGACTTTGTGATTGTTGTTGGTTGAGGATCCTCAGATAAAGGTTGTTTACAACTAGGGGATGGCATACTTGTGTCAGTATTTACCTACTTTTGCAGAGGCAACCCGCCCTTTGTTGCCAAAGGTCCGGTTAGTTTCTCGGGGGCGTGTAACGACCCGAAATTTTCGCACCCAAAAATTTCAGATAGTTATGAAAAGAAGAAAGAGAAAGAAGAAGAAGAACAAAAACATTAACATCTCACATTTGCAGCCGATAAAATATAATAATAAATAAAAACAGTCTATAAAAGAATATTATATCTGTCGATTGTATTCTAATACATCAGAGTTTCACATTATATACAGTCACTGAATATTTACAACATCACGTCTCAGATTAAAAATAATATAAATACAGCGAAAATACTCTATACGATATTGCCATCCAGCTCGCCTCCTGAGCTCTAGAACGTCCTAACCTGAAAATCTGTAATACTCGGTATGACCCGAGCATTATACCAACGTAACACCCGGGTTAGGCTGGAAACCAACGTGAGTAAACCCGACTAACATGGAATTCCAAAGCAAACAACTTATATAAACCCGGGGTAACATTCATCAATTTAACAAATTCGCAATTTGGTATAGGCAACACTTAATTCACACATCAATTTCTAAGTACCAAACTTGGATAAAATAATCCAATTTACTTAAATCGTTTCATTCCAGCCTATTGATTTCACAAAAACAATTTATACAAATTCGAAGTGGTTTCGGGTATTTCCAAATACCCGACCCCAGCCTCTTCGAGTCTCATGCCATCCCATTCCAAGATGTTCAAGTGAAAAACACAACATTTCATATCAGAGATATCAACTCAATCAAAGCATTCAATACTATTCAGACATCCATAAGAAAAGCTTAATCACTTCCAAATTAGTTAAAATTAATCCTGATTGAATTACTAACCTCATCCACTTAGATTCCTTCATTCAATATTAACTAATTTCAAATCGATTAATTAATTAATCCTTCATTATTCATCTTAATTAATCACACTGGATTAATTATCTTTCAATTGAATTCAAGTAATTATCTTTAATTAATTATCATGATATCAGTTATTCTTAACCATAATCAATAAGTAATCTTTGATTATCTCTTAAATAAATTAACTATTCTAATCACATTAAACTTTAATTATATTAATTAACTTCTCATAAGTCACTTATTATGGATTATTCAATCTTAATTAATCAATCTTTGATTACATCATTAATTATATAAATTAAAGATTTCCAATTATATTTTAATTTATCTTAATCAACTTTAATTACATTAATGAAACCAAAGTATTAATCATTTTCGATTAATCCCAAACTGTAATTAACTATCTTTTATTTTACTTCATTCATAAATTAATTACTCCTTACTTAACCATCATAATCAATCTCTTGATTAATTTCACAAAGTAATTATATTTTCTTAATTACATGGTGTAATTATTTATCACACCATCAATGTTTATTCTGAATTACTTATACTTAGTTAATTAACTTACAACTTAATTTATTTTTATTTATTCAAACCTTTAATTACTAAATTAAATCCCCAAATCATTAATTAATTGAATTAACTAATTGTCCATTTTAATTACCCTACTAAGTTAATATATCATAATCATTAAGCCTTTAGTAACTTTTAAATCGGAAACATTTTCTCATTTATGTTTTAAGTTCAAAACAACCTAAAATTCCCAATGCTTCATGTTAAGCAACAATTAACTCGTGAACCATCCAAAACCCAAAATCACTAGATCATCAATTCACGGTGCATATCAAATCAATTCAATCATCCAACCAAATATTTAAATTTAAATAGAAATCCAATAGAGTGAGATTTACTCACCTTTTCTGTTTGCAATTCCAATCCAGATCTCGACTTGTTTACTTCATAGTTTTGATCCTTGTATAAACATCATACGATTTATTAATATTCGAACAAATCGAATGATCATTTATCGTTTAATAAATTTATTTTAAACTAATAGTTTATTTTTAAACCAACATTTCCTTTTAGAAACCCTTTTTTAACTAAAATAAATTAAATAAGTTTATGGATCAGATTAGTCACTATAACACCTTATTTAAAATAACTAATTATTTTATTTAAACAAAATTTCCTAAATAAATAAATTTTGAAGTTACAAAAATTGTTAAATAAATAGATTTTCAAAATACCCTATTTTAAACAACCATGCGGGTTTTATATGTATATTTATAATTTCAAATAGCTCTATAACATCCCGATATATCCATACTTGCCCAAGATCATCATATATAATTAATTTCTTGAAACAATATATATCAGTAAAATCTGGATAAGTCCACTTAATGTGAATTCTAACATATTTTCCAAAATCCTTACCGCTGACACTCTTTACTTTACTGCATATGTATGTCAATATATATTTATAATTTGAAGTTTTAAAATTTACTGTAACTATTCATCTAGCAGTTTCTTCTCTTTTTTTAGCCTAGGTTTTAAAACAAACAAGATGAAATAAATAAAAATAAAGGAAATAAAATTACTCGCACAAAATGATCGTGAGAGAACCCTAGCCACGGCCTCAACGATGCCGCCCCCAAACCTGACAACCCCATCGCCATCCAAAGCCGCGAGGCCCCAACAACGACATTGCACCCACTTCCAATGGTCGCGATACCAAGCTCCACCGTACTTGAGTCAAACTCAAGTTGACTCCTCGAACGCGGCTACACAAACAATCCAGAAAACCGTCAACCCTAATCCCCTCAATAATTGCTTCAATTGACCTGCATCTCGCTCACGTGAGCGACCCTCTTATCGTCACGAGTCTCCTCCTTCAGGCATCGAAGATGTCGTTTGCTCCTCTTTTCTTTTCTTTTTTTATGAATTACGGTCTTTGTTGAAAGATGAGACAGATGGACGAAAATCAAATATCGATATGATTTTGAAACAGAAGGAGATACTCGGCTAGAACTATAATCAGCCATTTATATTTTTTTATATTGATTTGAACGATTTAATTGCCTGTCGAATCTGAAGAGGGGAAAGAAGAAAGATCGGCCATTTCTTTCTGAAGATTTTCTTCTGAATTGTGAAGGAAGATACGTGTTTAGAACCAGAAAGGAGATAAGCTATGTCGGCGAATTTCATGTATTAGGGTGGCTCGAGTACACTTAGGGTGGCTGAGATGATTTTTATATTTTTAAAATTATTAAATTACCAAAATATCTCTTTAACCAAAACGCAAAATCTCGATCCCCGAATCAGGCATGCCAGCAGGCGTTTATAAGGTTCTACCCGCATTCCGAACACCCCGGAATGTGTTTCGGAGGCTAATTCGATCATATGCGCGAGGTACGGAAGTAAACGATCAATTTTAAATCAAATTGATTAAAATAGTTCTAAGTGTTTCGAGCTGCCAGGGTCAAATGACAACTCCTGTAACAACCCGCATATTTATCGATTTTTATATTTTTATATTTCATCATTGGTCGGATTTTAGTCCGAAAAGCTACTTTTTGCATACGGTCGAATTAGGACTCGGGACCACTCCCATTGAGGTTAAAATGCCGTTTGCGACCTTTTTGAGTATAAGCTTCGATATGTTTGGAGAAAGTTGATTTTTGCTACTTTTCACTTTGGGTTTGGTTTGGGCTCAGCCCTATGTTAACTTATGCTCAAATCTGAGCCACTCTTCCCCACTCACCACATTCTCTTCTCATTTCAGTTTTTAGTGTATTAATGGTGGGAGAGATTGGAAATTAAAAACTCCAAAACCCTTGTTCCTCATGCAAATCAAATTCCTTGCTACAAACTCAAGAAGAACCCATTGGTAAGCTTCTCTTCTTCTTCTCCAACTTATTCTCTTACCAATTTCAGAAATTCCTAAACCTAACTTTGGGAATGTTCTTGTTTTTGAGCTTAGATTCAAGCTCAATTGGGTTGTGTTGAAGAGAGGTTGATTCTCCATTTGCTTTCAAGCTTCTTGTTGTTCGATTTTGTGAAAAGGTGAGATTTTTATCTCACATATATGCTTATATTTATCTTCGATTGTTAGGTATGAATTCCTAACACTTATTCGTGTGCATTTGCTTTTGGTTTGGATTGAATTGGTGTATATTTAAATTTTTAGTGTTTTGAGTTCAATTCGTTAAAAATCCTAACTTCTATGTTTGAACATGTTTTTGGTGATGCATCGAGGAGCATATAGGGCCGGGTAGTCGATTGACATAAACCCTTAGCGCCGTTGCTCGTGCGAATGCAATTTTGGTCAAGATTGAACCTCATTTGTAATAGGCATGGATAAGGCTGGAAACAGGCTCGGTCGACCGACCCCTCTGGTCCGGTCGACCGACCCGCTTCCAAGTGCATAAGCACTTTCTGTTTTAAGGTTCGGTCGACCGAGTACAGGGTTCGGCCGACCGACCTGCTGCCCCGAGAGGTTCCCAACCTTTGGTTCGGTCAACCGATTCAGGGAGTCCGGTCGACCGACCTGATGATTTTTGCCCGATTAGCCTATTTTGCTAATCCGTTTGAATACCCAACTTTAATCGATTCGTGTTGTCTCCCTTTTGTTGTAGTGATTTATTATCGACTTTGATGACCTTTTCTTTGGGAATTTTAGATATATCCACTTTGATGGATTTTATATCGATTTCTTTGGATTTTATTCACATTTTCGAATGTGAATCTTTGTGATTGATTGTTCCTACAATCTTCTTTGTGATTTGTCACTTTAAAAATATAAAGGTTTTCTATACTAGTAGTAAATATCAAAACTCTTTCCTCAAACGATTTCAATACTATTTTAATACCAAACTCGTTTACAAAACCGTTTTCCAATCTATTAGTGTATATACAAACCTTTACCTCACTCGCATGAGAAATCTAATTATACGACTTAGTAAAACAAGTGGTATGAAACGCTTGCGTTCACTTTGTTGGTTAATTCTTGGACTTGTTCGATTGAAACTATTGTGACAATTTTCTAGTGGAGATCTACAATTTGTTCGCAAATAATTAAGTTAAGCTAGTGGTTATGGGACATGATGCTAAACTCATATATTTACTAGCTTATTGTAATTGACACTTCTCGATGATCATGACGATCATTTTTGTGATTTAGAGTAGCAATGTGCGATGTCTCTTTGTCTACGAGGGAGACTAAACCCCGTTTTGTGGAGTTTCGAGTCAAATTGGTGGGGTAGCAACCCACGGTCTTTGGACCATTCGTGTGTCAGGTCTTCGGACCATTCGTGTGTCAAATTAATGGCTAGCTACCATGAGATAGCTTCTCGTTCATGTGTTACAACTGTTGGTGAGGTTTCATGCTCCCGTTCGTGTGATAGGCCTCCCCCTATTTTGTGTGATTTCTGGATTTCGTGTGTCGAATTCTGGGATTTTCTTCTTCACCTATTTTTGTGATTTCTATTGATATGATTTATCAATTTTTGTGCATAGGTGAATTTGTGTGTCGTTTACTGGATTTCTTGAGATGATTTCTAGAATTTGTGCTTCACCAATTATCGTGATTTCCATAAGTTTTATCAATATTTGTGCATTGGTGAGTTTGTGTGTCATTGACTTTTGTGATTTACTTTGATATAATCGTCAATATTTGTGGTTTGATGAACGAAATAAGGAGTATGGCATTTCTTTGATTCTTGTGTAGATTTGGTGATATTGATTAATCTCTCGTTGATTTTCAATTGCTTATATATATCACAGCTTGGAATTGTGATTATTATGTGTTTGGTCATATCTCTTATTCTATATCGTTTCATCTGATATCTATAGTTAGACTGATCCGTTTATTATTTTCTTATTAAATAATACTCGGGTCAGACCGAGATGTTAGAGGTGCTTCTGCTTGACCTCTCACCAGGGAATGATTTCTCTGACTTTTGGTTAACTACTTAGATTAGTAGTTTTTGGCTGTATACATTTGAGATATAGACTCCATAATGTATACTTATTCTTTTGTGTAGTTCATGTAACTATTCTTTTGTGATATTGTGGATCTTTTTAGACCACTATTTGATGTACACTTCCTAGTGTAATATTCATATCTAGTTCCGCCTTTGTGATTTGAATTGTCTGTGACTGATTTATGTTATGTTTATTACTGTATTTGTTTCCGAAGAAATTATAGCCACTGCGTTGTAGCTTTGAGTTTGTTTCGGTATGTCGGATTTCCTTTTAATGCATGTTATACTATCTGACATATCGGTGCTCGCGCAAAGCAATTACATGGATGGTCGCTCCTCAACAGCCTTATTCTCCATGCTAGTTGACAGCATTCACCGTAATGTTCTTGGCTAGCGTGGGTATAGAGGTGGGGCGTCACAGCTTGGTATCGGAGCCAAACTTCGGAACAATATGGAATATTATAACAAGGATCATCGTCCTAAGTCCATCTTATGAGTCGTGCTTTAGGATTTAATTCGAGTCTTCGTACCAATTCATCCTATTTTCCTTATGATTCCTTGTTTATCTATCAAGATTGCTTGATATTCAATTTGGTTAATAAACTTTTTCTTCTTCTTCTTTCTTTCTAAAGGAAGAAAAATGTCTAGACCAGACCACCCCAGAGCCGTGCCATCTAGCACTCCACCCCAAGATGGAGTTTTTCTGACTGCTCAACAGCTTCTTGATTTACTGACAAATGCTCAAGAAGCTGGAGCTAACCCGGAACCTACTCACCCAAAGTCGGGATTTGCATGCTTGTGTAGCGATTACACTAATTTGGGTGGGGAGCCATTCAAAGGTTCCGAAACTGTTATTGAAGTACAGGCTTGGCTAAGGTCGTGCGATCGAATCTTTTCTCGCATGAATCTTATTGACTTTCACCGAGTTCAGGTGGCCTCAAGTATGCTCCGAGAAAGAGCATTGGACTGGTACGAGCTTCTTATTTCTGAAATTAATGAAGCGGATCTCACTTGGGAGAAATTCCGAGAACGCTTCGAGTTGAAATTCGTACCGGAAGCTGAGAAAGTGACATTGGCTCGACGATTTATAGACCTTGTTCAAGGTGAGTCCTCCGTGACTAATTACGTCGCCTCCTTCGAGTCGCTTTCCAAATATGGGATTGAATACATCAACACCCCTTTAAAGAAGAACCAGAGGTTCGTCTATGGCTTAAACAAAAGTCTCAAGAAGTCATTACTTCTAAAATTAGAAGTTTCTTTCGACCAACTCTTTGATATCGCTCTTCGTCTTGAAGAGGCGGATAAGGAGAATGATGTTGAAGTGGTGGGTTCCAAACCAAACTTCAACAACAAGAAGAGGTCAAACAAATTCAAAGGCCCTTATCCCAATAAGAAAGGGAGGCAAGCAACTCCTGCAGAAAAGACCTTTTCCTCTACTCAAGGGAAATGCTATAATTGTGGTTCGAAAGACCATTTTGCGAACAAGTGTTCAAAGCCTCGTACTTGTCGCTATTGCAAGAGCCCGGACCATTTTATGCATGCATGTCCCAAACTTCAATATAGGAAGGAGGGAAAGCTTAATGTTTCTCAAGCCCCTGGCAACACATCTCGTGGCCAAGGTATTTCTCATTCTATTCTGGATGGAATTATTTTATTTCGTGATAATCCTATTCGAGTTCTTTTTGATACGGGTGCGTCCTATTCTTTTATATCAAAAGAGCTTGTTGATACTTTTTCCTTGGATGTTTTGTGTTTAATGACTTCTTTGAGAATTGCGAATCCGGTTGGTGGATCCGCATCGATCAGTTTATTGTGTAAAGATGTCGAGATTATTTTGTGTGATTTTTCTTTCCTAGCCGATTTGCATGTCATGCGTTATTTAGGCTTTGGAATGATTTTGGGAATGGATAGGCTTAACCGTTATGAAGCCCATATCCTATGTCCTGAGCGGACTATTCATCTTCGACATCCTCAATCTTTTAAGCAGATTTCTATTAATCTTAAAGATTCAGATTCCTGCTTGGTTGCATCTTTGTATTCTTTAAATCCTCATGATGACGATGATGATGATGAGGGTGATATTATTTCTCTTATTCACGTCGTTTGTGAATTTTCCGACATATTTGAGCCCGTTTTAGGATTACCACTTAAGCGAGCAATTGAGTTCAGAATTAATCTCATTCCTGGAGCTCAACCTATCACTCGCCCTCCGTATCGTATGTCCAATAAAGAAAACGAGCAGATGCGTAAACAATAATCTGAATTGGAGACGAAGCAATTTATTCGTTCTAGTTCCTCGCCTTGGGAAGCTTCAGCTATTTTTGTGAAGAAATCCGATGGTACACTTAGGCTTTGCGTTGACTACCGCAAGATTAATGATCTTACTATCAAAAATAAATATCCTTTACCTCGGATTGATGATCTATTCGATCAACTTAGTGGTTCTAGAGTCTTTTCACAATTAGACTTAGCTACTGGATTTCATCAGCTTCGTATTGCAGAGGATAGTATTCCTTTGATATCGTTCCGTACTCGATATGGATCTTATGAATGGCTAGTCATGCCATCAGGTCTAACGAATGCTCCGACTTATTTCGTTGACCTTATGAATAGAGTTTTTAAAGACTTCCTCGATCGATTTGTTCTCATCTTTATTGATGATATTCTTGTGTATTCTAAAACCGAGGAGGAGCATGAAAAACATCTTCGAATTGTGTTGGAAACTCTTAGGAGTAATCAATTAAGGGCAAAATTTTCTAAATGCCACTTTTGGCAATCTCGTGTGAAGTTTCTCGGTCATATTATTTCCGAATCCGGAATTTCCGTGGATCCTTCAAAGATTGAAGCGATTCAAGATTGGAAGAGACCGGAGAGTGTGACAGAGATTCGTAGTTTTCTCGGATTGGCGGGCTATTACCGTCGTTTTATCAAAAACTTTTCTAAGATTGCCGTGCCTCTCACTAGCTTGACTAAGAAAGATGTTAAATACATTTGGTCGGACAAATGTGAAGCTTCTTTCCAGAAATTAAAAGAACTCCTTTCTGATGCTCCTATTCTTGTTATTCCCGTGGGGAATCAAGATTTCGTTGTTTATACCGATGCTAGTCGTGTTGGTTTGGGCGTCGTTCTTATGCAAGAAGAACGTGTTATTGCTTATGCTTCAACGCAATTAAAGCCAGCCGAGACTAGATATGCCACTCATGATTTAGAACTCGCGGCTATTGTTTTCGCTCTTCGGATTTGGCGTCATTATCTCTTAGGAGAGAAATTTGTTCTTTACACAGATCATAAGTCTTTGAAATATTTATTTTCTCAAAAGGAACTTAATTTGCGTCAACAACGTTGGCTCCAGTTCCTTGCTCCTTATGATCTTGATATTCTTTATACACCCGGTAAGGGTAATCGTGTCGCCGATGCTCTTAGCCGTAAACAACAAGCTGTTGTTTCTATGATGATATCCGAATGGAACGATCTCGAGATCTTATCCACTTGTGAGATTCGAGACCGCGTATCCGATTTATGCTCATCATTTGTTTTGTGTAGCCTTGAGGCTCATCCTTCTCTTTTAGACCGCATTCTTGAAGCTCAAAGGCTAGATCTCGAATTGGCTCTTCTTGGCCAAAATATTTAGGATAAGATTGATATTGAAGGTTTGAAGGACTTTGATATCGATTCTCGTGGCGGCATTCGGAAATTTGGTAGACATGTCGTGCTAAATATTGGCGATCTTCGTAAGGATATTTTAGAAGATTCTCATCGTTCTAAATTTACCATTTATCCCAGAAGTAGTAAAATGTACGCCGATATGAAGCGACTATATTATTGGGAGGGAATGAAATTCGATATTGCTAACTTTGTTAAGTGTTGCATGACTTGCCAACTCGTTAAGGCCGAACATCAAAGGCCTGCTGGGCTATTGCAACCTTTAGAAATTCCAATTTGGAAGTGGGACCAAATTTCCATGGATTTTATAGATGGCCTTCCCCGTTCTCTTTCGGGTCATGATAGCTTATGGGTGATTGTTGATAGACTTACTAAATCTGCTCATTTTATTCCCGTTCGGTCTAACCGAACCGTTCCTCTTTTGGCCAAGATCTTTATCAAAGAGATTGTTAAATTGCATGGAGTTCCTACTTCTATTGTTAGTGATCGTGATCCATTGTTTACTAGTGGATTTTGGAAGAGTCTTCAAAAAGCTTTGGGAACGACGCTTAATTTTAGCACCGCTTATCATACCCAGTCCGATGGACAAACTGAGCGTGTGAATCAAACTCTTGAAGATCTTCTTTGTTCTTATGTGCTCGATTTTGGTGGATGTTGGGAAGATCATATTTCACTTGTTGAATTTTCCTATAATAATAGCTTCCAATCTAGTATTGGTATGGCACCTTTCGAGGAACTCTATGGAAGGCCATGCCGATCTCCTTCTTGTTGGCTTGAGACCGGTGAGAAGCTGGTTTTAGGTCTAGATTTTATTCGTGATTCCACAGAAAAGAATGATCTTATTCGTCATAGGATGAAGGAAGCCCAGAGTAGACAAAAATCCTACGCCGATAACCGGAGAAGGAAGTTAGAATTTTCTGTGGGAGATCTTGTGTTCATTCGTGTTTCACCTATGAAAGGTGTTGTACGTTTCACTCGATCGGGAAAATTAGCGCCTCGATATATTGGGCCATTTCCTATCACCGAACGTATTGGTTCCATGGCTTATCGCCTTTTGTTGCCGGCTCAATTTTCTGCTATCCATGACGTGTTTCACGTTTCTCAACTTCGGAAATGTCTTCGAGATTCCGATTCTATTCTTGAGCCCGGTGTTGTGGAAGAGATTGAAGTTTCGCCTAATTTAACTTATGAGCAACATCCTATTCGTATCATTGCTTCGGAGGTCAAACGACTTCGAAATAAAGATGTTCCGCTTGTTAAAGTTCAATGGTCTTCAAATCCTAAGGATTGTTCTTGGGAATCTAGAGAGTACATCGAGCGAACACATCCGGACTTACTTTCTCGTGCTCTTTGAGGTGAACTTTTTATTTCAAACTTCTTTTGTGTTGAATATGCTTTTATGGTTGTTACTACATATCTTCTCCTTAAATATTGCGTGGACGCAATTTCTTTAAGGAGGGGAGTCTGTAACAACCCGCATATTTATCGATTTTTATATTTAAATATTTTATTTAAATATTTCATCATTGGTCGGATTTTAGTCCGAAAAGCTACTTTTTGCATACGGTCGAATTAGGACTCGGGACCACTCCCATTGAGTTTAAAATGCCGTTTGCGACCTTTTTGAGTATAAGCTTCTTTATGTTTGGAGAAAGTTGATTTTTGCTACTTTTCACTTTGGGTTTGGTTTGGGCTCAGCTCTATGTTAACTTATGCTCAAATCTGAGCCACTCTTCCCCACTCACCTCATTCTCTTCTCATTTCAGTTTTTAGTGTATTAATGGTGGGAGAGAATGGAAATTAAAAACTCCAAAACCATTGTTCCTCTTGCAAATCAAATTCCTGGCTCCAAACTCAAGAAGAACCCATTGGTAAGCTTCTCTTCTTCTTCTCCAACTTATTCTCTTACCAATTTCAGAAATTCCTAAACCTAATTTTGGGTGTTTTTGTTTTTGAGCTTAGATTCAAGCTCAATTGTGTTGTGTTGAAGAGAGGTTGAGTCTCCATTTGCTTTCAAGCTTCTTCTTGTTCGATTTTGTGAAAAGGTGAGATTTGTATCTCACATCTATGCTTATATTTATCTTCGATTGTTAGGTATGAATTCCAAAAACTTATTCGTGTACATTTGCTTTTGGTTTGGATTGAATTGGTGCATATTCCAATTTTTAGTGTTTTGAGTTCAATTCGTTAAAAATCCTAACTTCTATGTTTGAACATGTTTTTGGTGATGCATCGAGGAGCATATAGGGCCGGGTAGTCGATTGACATAAACCCTTAGCACCGTTGCTCATGCGAATGCAATTTTGGTCAAGATTGAACCTCATTTGTAATAGGCATGGATGAGGCTGGAAACAGGCTCGGCCGACCGACCCCTCTGGTCCGGTCGACCGACCTGCTTCCAAGTGCATAAGCACTTTCTGTTTTAAGGTTCGGTCAACCGAGTACAGGGTTCGGCCGACCGACCTGTTGCCCCGAGAGGTTCCCAACCTTTGGTTCGGTCGACCGACTCAGGGAGTCCGTTCGACCGACCTGACGATTTTTGCCAGATTAGCCTATTTTGCTAATCCGTTTGAATATCCAACTTTAATCGATTCGTGTTGTCTCCCTTTTGTTGTTGTGATTTATTATCGACTTTGATGACCTTTTCTTTGGGAATTTTAGATATATCCACTTTGATGGATTTTATATTGATTTCTTTGGATTTTATTCACATTTTCGAATGCGAATCTTTGTGATTGATTGTTCCTACAATCTTCTTTGTGATTTGTCACTTTAAAAATATAAAGGTTTTCTATATTAGTAGTAAATATCAAAACTCTTTCCTCAAACGATTTCAATACTATTTTAATACCAAACTCGTTTACAAAACCGTTTTCCAATCTATTAGTATATATACAAACCTTTACCTCACTCGTATGAGAAATCTAATTAAAAGACTTAGTAAAACAAGTGGTATGAAACGCTTGCGTTCACTTTGTTGGTTAATTCTTGGACTTGTTCGATTGAAACTATTGTGACAATTTTCTAGTGGAGATCTACAATTTGTTCGCAAATATTTAAGTTAAGCTAGTGGTAATGGGACATGATGCTAAACTCATATATTTACTAGCTTATTGTAATTGACACTTCTCGATGATCATGACGATCATTTTTGTGATTTAGAGTAGCAATGTGCGATGTCTCTTTGTCTGCGAGGGAGACTAAACCCCGTTTTGTGGAGTTTCGACTCAAATTGGTGGGGTAGCAACCCATGGTCTTTGGACCATTCGTGTGTCAGGTCTTCGGACCATTCGTGTGTCAAATTAATGGCTAGCTACCATGAGATAGCTTCTCGTTCATGTGTTACAACTGTTGGTGAGGTTTCATGCTCCCGTTCGTGTGATAGGCCTCCCCCTATTTTGTGTGATTTCTGGATTTCGTGTGTCGAATTCTGGGATTTTCTTCTTCACCTATTTTTGTGATTTCTATTGATATGATTTATCAATTTTTGTGCATAGGTGAATTTGTGTGTCGTTTACTGGATTTCTTGAGATGATTTCTAGAATTTGTGCTTCACCAATTATCGTGATTTCCATTGATAAGTTTTATCAATATTTGTGCATTGGTGAGTTTGCGTGTCATTGACTTTTGTGATTGACTTTGATATAATCGTCAATATTTGTGGTTTGATGAACGAAATAAGGAGTATGGCATTTCTTTGATTCTTGTGTAGATTTGGTGATATTGATTAATCTCTCGTTGATTTTCAATTACTTATATATATCACAGCTTGGAATTGTGATTATTATGTGTTTGGTCATATCTCTTATTCTATATCGTTTCATCTGATATCTATAGTTAGACTGATCCGTTTATTATTTTCTTATTAAATAATACTCGGGTCAGACCGAGATGTTACAGGTGCTTCTGCTTGACCTCTCACCAGGGAATGATTTCTCTGACTTTTGGTTAACTACTTAGATTAGTAGTTTTTGGCTGTATACATTTGAGATATAGACTCCATAATGTATACTTATTCTTTTATGTAGTTCATATAACTATTCTTTTGTGATATTGTGGATCTTTTTAGACCACTACTCTAATGTACACTTCCTAGTGTAATATTCATATCTAGTTCCGCCTTTGTGATATGAATTGTCTGTGACTGATTTATGTTATGTTTATTTCTGTATTTGTTTCCGAAGATATTATAGCCACTGTGTCGTAGCTTTGAGTTTGTGTCGGTATGTCGGATTTCCTTTTAATGCATGTTATACTATCTGACATATCGGTGCTCGCGCAAAGCAATTACATGGATGGTCGCTCCTCAACAGCCTTTTTCTCCGTGCTAGTTGACAGCATTCACCGTAGTGTTCTTGGCTAGCGTGGGTATAGAGGTGGGGCGTCACAACTCCGATTGCTACGAAAATTGAAATCCGATAATAACTAACTATTACGGATCCGATGGAACTGATTTCGTCGAATTCCGAGACTATGCCTCGGAAGGCTATATTCAAATATCGATTTAAACGATATATCATTAAAACTGAACAAATCATTTTTAAATTAAATTTCAACCATTCTATTATCTTCAGTATCGTCATTATAAATTTTATATGCCTTCAAATTATTTAAACATGCTTAGAAATTTTAGATTCTACAATTTCCCAATTTCTAATTACATGATTCAATATTTAAACTATATAATTCAATAATTTAATTATCAAGTAAATATTGATATCTTGAATTCAAGTTAATTTTAACTTTTAAATATTTTAAATCAATTAACTATTCAAATTTAAACTGTTAGAAATTCTGGGTCGTCACATTCCTCCCTCTTAAAAGAATTTCGTCCTCGAAATTACTAGTTAAGAAGAATGGTTCAAAACCCTTCCTAAACCCACAATTCAACAGCCTACCAACTATCCTTTATTAAAGACCCACTATCACCTTAACCAACTTTCTAAAACCTTCTATAGTATCAAACACTACCCTTATGCTCAATCATCTAAATTTCAATTTAAAACCAATTTTGAATTATCAACATTTCCTCAAAAATTTTCTAACTCTCTAAATTTTCGAAATTTTTTGCCAGCGTCTCCCTTGCGCGACCAGCTCGGTACAACTACAAAAGGCCTCTACGGGCTCCCAAATTGCAAAAGAAAACAAAAGCCAAGTGGCTACATCAAAAATCCAATCCAATTTCATACAGAAATTTAAATACGTACGTTTTTGTCGGGCAATACAAATTTATCTTTTTGAATCAAATCCAATTTTCTTTTCCCCATTTAATACCTGCATATCGTGTTTAGAAACAATATTCAACCGAAACTTTACAAATCATTTTATACATTATGTTATACAGTTTTTCATATTTACTTCTATTCAAATTCGTTTTTTTCCGTTTTAATATGAATTCAACTTATTTCAATTTTGAATATTAAATTTTATTTTCCATTTATAACTGAGTCTTATTAGTTCCATCCACTAATCTATTTCAGTTTCATATTTAAAATCGTTTAATTGCTTAACAAAAATTTTCTGAAAAATTTTCAAAAAAATTTCTAACTCCCAAAATTTTGGCAGTCTTCTTTGTACGAAGGAGCTTTTGCTATTTGACAAGAGATATAAATATATATATACATCGATCCACCCGGTCGGAAAAAGCAAAAACAGTTCATATTTCCTAATTGTATTGCGTAGGCGTACCTTATTTAGCATTTTAAGCATGCGGCTTACTTATTTTAGCAATTAGTGCATCCAAATCCAGCCAAACAGCCTTCAGGTACCTGTACTTACTCAATTTAAATATGTAAATGCCAAATATAGAAAATCTATTAGCATTTCACTTACTTTTAATGGCTAAACACAAGCATTTCAAGAAGCAACAAACACCAAACACTTACCATAAGCGATTCTATAACTTTAAAGCTAATTCAATTGCTTTCAACCAAATTCGTAAGTCAGTTCATTCAATTTTATTGGCTTGCAACCCAATTTCTTACATTTTATTGATTTTAAATCCAAACAAACTCATATTCACTTCAATTAATTCTAAAACCAATTTATTTAATCTCTATCAACTCATAGAAATTTAAATCACTTTTATTAACGCCAAACGACAATTATTGTTATGCAAATTCGACGATATTCGCTTAATAAAGTATCTATTTTAGTTTATAACTACTTCAAATTAATTTTAAAGCATTTTGAATTTAATTCCATTTCATTTCTAATTTATTAACCAACCATTTATTTAGCTCGACACATTCCATTCTTGTATACTTCTAGCTATTCCCAAATTAATTCAATCCAAGCTTTTATTTAATGGCTTCACTCTTATTCGAAGCCAAGCTTCCATAAATTTTAAACTTAAGTTAATTTACTTTTATTTATTCCAACATCAAACTTAAGTTTACTTTTATGTGACTCTCATTTAATCAATTTCCATTCAGTTAGCCCATCCATTTTAAATTTTAATTTTAAATTCACCTTCTCAATTTATCAAAATAATATCCAAGCACATACTTAACTCACTTATACTTCAAATTAATATGCCACCGTACTTAAGATCAGTCTGATAATCCAATGTATTTGTAAATTTCATTAAATGTTATTCAAATCACCCTTGAATTTTTTTTGTAATTCAAACCATCACATTTTCCCATCCAACTCTATTTTATTTTTATTTAACAACATCTCCTCTTATTCAATTAATTATCAAATCTAAGTCGAATTCTATTTAAAATTCGAATTCATTCCCAAACCCATCATCAACTTATAATCCATTTATTTTCCCAAGTTAAATTTTATTAATATACTTAATCAAATAGTAATTTAGCCAATTAGCTTATTTCAACTTCTAAATCAATATTTGATTTTAATTACAAATGCACTTCATTAGAATTCTAGTATGGATTTCCTTGATTTCCAAAATTCCAACATCTTTTATTTAAAAAATTTAGAAATGCTCTTAAATTCACATCATACTTAATAAAATAGCTCTTTATAAAAATACTTTTTATAACTCGATGTTTCAACCAGTCCATCCTTGTTCTCACAGAAATTCATTCATACGTTGATCAGGCGTAGGACTGAAAATCTATAAGTACTTGGCAAACCCGTTTTCAACAACCAATGAAAATACTTTTGAAAAATAATTTCATTGAAAGTACAGAAAACAAATTTTGAAAATAGAGAAAATATCTTTGGTGAGAATGCTCTAGAAATCATCACCCCCATCCATGGTCGCAGTTACATCCAGGGTTACGTTGCCGTCGCAGCAAAAGTCCATGTAACTGCATGCTCTCCGCGGCCTCTAGATTACACCATGGATCCCACACAACAAGTCACAGTTACATTCGAGGGTTACGTTGCCATCACAACAAAAGTCCATGTAACTGCAGGCTCTCAACGGCCTTTGATTTTCACTGTCGAAATGAAACTTCTCCACTGCTTCATAGGTCGCAGTTTACCGATATAAAATCAAACGCCGACTGTTGGCTCCCAATGGAAAACACGACTTTCGTTGTGTTATACCATAAGTCGCAATTACATCCTGGGTTATGTTTCCATCGCAGCAAAAGTCCATGTAATTGTTGGCTCTCAGCGGCACACACGACTTCCGCTATGGTATACACTACTCATAATCCCTAGGAACTAGTTTTGTCCGGACTCCTCACAGGATAAACTTTAGAACCCCCCTTGGGGGTCAAGGCAGCACCACCTGGTGGCACTCCCGAGAAGTTCATTTCAAGGGAGCGCATTTTTCCCCAGGGCCATCATCAAAACATTTTATACTATACATATATAGTATCTTTCAAATCATACACCTAGCGTGACATCATACCAAGCTCCTTTACACAAAATCGATTATCCCAAAATAGATAACTCTCAAACTAAGCTCCGAAATTCAATATTGATTTTACCAAAAAATCAAAAGCCTTTCCAAATCCCAAGGTTCCCACGATCCTTTTCCAAGATCCTCATAAGATCCTTTGTATGTATATATATATTTATATATTTAGATATATATAATTTTTTTTAAAAACTTTGGATCTTTTCAAGCTCGTATAAAACTCCTTTTATACTTTAAACATCTACAAAAATCCTTTTCTTCCGGCAATAGATTTAACAAGGAAAGATTTATCTTATATAACAAAGATATATAACTTTGTTTATTCGAAATCAAATATTCAAATTTGATTACTGTTAACTCCCATTTTGAAGCGACCTAAAATGTAATGCAACCTAGCGACCTATCGCTACTTCGCGACCTAACGACTTAAAGCACTTAGCGACCTAACTATAGAAAGTTCAACACGACCTAAGGATATGTACCGATCTAAAGTATGGAGCGACTTAAAAAGGATAACGACTTAACGATCTATCATAGGTCGCTTGCGACCTAAGCAGATGGAGTAAAATCCCTATGCCGCTTCACTTATACCATGGTCTGCTAAGTCGACCACGACCTACTGCTTACTAGCTCGTTCCAAAGTTAAGTGCAATGCTATTCAACCATCTTCAGGAAAAAGCTTGCGACCTACGACCTACGAAGATAAATCTCAATACTGCTTCACTTATGCAGCTACCAGTTGGGTCGTTCACGACCTAGGACTTGCTTGCCAATGTGTCCAAACGAACAAGCACACCCTAGTTGAGTCGCAACCCATGTCTGGTAGGTCGGCCACGACCTACGACCTATCTTAGGTAGGTCACGGCCTACGATCCAGCATGGGAATTCACTATAAATAGAGGGCTAACTCCAACATGAGGGGGACTTTTTTTGGTATAAATTTCTTGAAGGCATTGAGACTTCACTATCTTCAAAGCAATCTACACTCCATCACTTCAAGCACATGCAAGACGCTTAGATCAACTTCGCACAGGAATTCAACACATTCAATCATGGATTCGAAGAACTCTGTCACGATGAAGTTTTCCTTAGCTACTTGTTTTCTGAATTGAATAGGATTGTAATTGAAAGAGATTGTAATGAGTTGTAATCCGATCGGCAATAAAAAGGATTGAAGTGGACGTAGGCTTGATCATAAGACGAATGTTAACGCTAAAATTTGAACGCTAACACCCCGGTGTGTAAAGTGTAGTTGTGAAAGCACCACCCGATGATTCGGGAACAGAATATAAGCAGAAAACCACAGAAAAAAGCAGTAAATGAGCACACAGTTTATAGTGGTTCGGCTTATAATCAAGCCTACATCCACTTCAATCCTTTTTTATTGCTGACTGAATTACAACTTATTACAATCTCTTTCAGTTACAATCCAATTCAACTCGAAAAAAGACAAGTAGCTTAGAGAAAGTTTCGATGCCACAGAGTTCTTTAAATCCATGATTGAATGTGTCGAATCTTTGTGTCAAGTTTGGTCTAAATGTCTTGCGTGAGCTTGAAGTGATGGATTGTTGATTGCTTTGAAGATAGTGAAGTCTCAATCTCTTGAAGAAAATGATCCAAAAGTCCCTTGAATGTTGGAGGTGGTCGCGTATTTATAGGAGCTTCCGGTGTCAAGTTGTAAGCAGCTGCCGAGATGAGTTGGATCGCGAGTCGGCTCCGGGTTAGGCTAGGTCGTAGGTCGCTGGTCCTCACCTATGCATGGCCTATGGTTTAAATGGGAGGCGCAAATTCTTCTGGCCCCAAATCCTATGTCCCAAGTCGCTGCTGAGTTATCATGACGCGCATTGAACTGTTGCACTACTTCCTCCTTCATACCGTTAGGTCGGTCACGACTTATCTTGAGCCATAAGCCGGTCACGACTCTGGCGTGAACCAACTTATCCTTAACAGTTAGGTCGGCAAATAACTTGGGTAGTTAGATCGAAAAACGTGTTAGGTCAGTAGTCTTTTGTAAGTCCTAGGTCGGAATCTCCTTGATCATTAAGTCGGCATCCTTCGTTAAGTCGGCAAAGCGTTAGGTCGGTCTTCTTTAAGGCATTAGGAAGTTCGGTCGGTGTTCATTCGAGCCTTAGGTCGGCATCCTTCGTTAAGTCGGCAGAGTGTTAGGTCGTTTATTATCTTGGATCGGTGAGTCACGGCCGCGGCGGGGTTAACATTTGCCCCTCGAAGCATGCGCCTAATGGTTAGGTCGTATGCTTCGATACTCTTTAACCCGTTCCTTTTTTAGATCGGTAGGTCGTAAACGACCTAACAGTTAGATGGCCTAAGTAGCTTCAGTCTCTACCACAGTGAGATATAAGTCGTCCATTTTATTTTCTTTTTCCTCTTTATTACTTACTCCCTTGTTCGATTCTGCCATTAAAATTTTCTCAAGCTCCTAAAGGCGATCTCATCCCATCTGATCATCGATAACCTCTACCATTGATTGTGTAGGTAACCTCATTCCTCTTCTGATTGTAGGTCACTGTCGATTCGTAAACCTTGTTGCTCGAACTCGAATCGTTCCTTTGCACGACGCCCCATCACGAAATTCATCATACTTATAATCGGCAAGGTGTAGGTTGCTCGAGGTGATCATTGATGCAACAAAGGCAGTTTACTACCTCAAGTTAGATGATTTCTAATAGCATGGCATCGAACTTGTGACAATTTCGAATCGTATTATTGGGTGATTGGTTGGTCATGAATGAAGGCGGCTGCTGATGGAATGGTTATTGGGTTATCGGGTTGATGGAGTGTGATGTTGGTTCGGGAGCGAGTTAGTGAATTTGGGTGGCTTAGCCTTGGCCGACCTAGCTCTTAGTGACCTTAAATCACGGCTGAGATAATACTTGAAGGAAACTTGCCGATTTAAACTTTAAGGCCTGAATCGTGACCGAGTTAATACTTGGAGAAGTTTCTGCCTTTTTGGATCGGAGCTTACTTTCTTATCTCTTCCTTGCGACCAAGAGGACTGAGCTGCCGAACTAACTTTGACTCCGACCCGCTTCAGACCTAGCCTTATCTCGCGAAAGACTTTTAAAATCGTAGCTGACCTAATACTTAAGCTTTGGACGTGTTGTCATTTAGGAGCATAGTCCCACTTTGAGTATTTGACTCGAACTGCCGAACTAAGTTTGCCTAAATTCTGAACTGCCCCAACTTTAAATTTACTTGAATCTCATTGTATTATTTCATAGACCGCATTAACTTATAAGCTGCCAACCTGCTGAAAATAACAAACAAAGAAACCAAGGCGAAAATACTGCCATTGACTGCCCACATCAAATGACAGATTAGTCGAGACGAGACAAGCAACTTAAATATATTGCATGAAATGTTTGTGAATCAATCAACTAAAGTTAAACATTGATGCAAAATATCAACAATCTGAACTGATTTGTCTGCATCAACATTATACTTGCATATTTAGGCTTAAAACAATAGTCCATGGGTTTCATAACTAACAAATGCTTGCTAGTTTTCATTCCAGTTATATTTGTTTATTGCTTTGTTAATTTTACACAATACCTCACACATTTTAGGCAACGTGTACCTTGATGTTTGAATATCCAGTTATTTATGTAGAATGACTTCCCATCAAGAAGAAATGGCAGCTCAAGAGGAAGAAACTTTTCCGGTAGCTCTTCCTATAGAGGACCCTCCAGAGAAAACCCCAACTATTCTAACCCCGAGAGCATTTACTCAGCTGCGCACTTGTTAACGCTAAAATTTAAACGCTAACACCCCGGTGTGTAAAGTGTAGTTGTGAAAGCACCACCCGATGATTCGGGAACAGAGTATAAGCAGAAAGCTGTAGAAAAACAGTAAATAATAGCAGTTTTTATAGTGGTTCGGCTTATGATCAATCCTACGTCCACTCTGAATATCTTTATTGATGATTTCGTTACAAGTTGATACAATTCTTCTCAAGTACAATACACTTTGAATTACTAAACACTTTGAACAAGTAGCTTAAACTTCAATGTAAGAGAAAGCCTTCAAATCCATGTCGGATGTATGAGATTCCTTCTTGAAGTTGTTGATAGCGTTCTACGTGTCTTAAAAGCTTGGAGTGTCGAGTCGGTTTGGAATGCAGCAGAGTATCGGTGCTTGGAAAGAATGAGCAAAAAGTCCCTTTCTAGTTGGAGCTAGGGTCGTATTTATAGGGGAAATCCCCCCTTAGGTCGTAAGTCGTGACCGGTCTAAGGTGAGTCGTGGCCGACTTATCTGGCCTAGCCCCATGGTCTCACAAAAGCTCATTTGTACAAGTCCTGTGTCGCCCACGAGTCAACATCTAAGTCGCAAATGAGCCAGCTGGTCCTTTTGATGCGGCATTGTACCTTCATCCAGTAGCTTTAGGTCGTGGACGACTCAGGCTAGGTCGTGAGTCGTATACGAGTTAACTGATGAGCTTGTTCCCTTCAGATAATAAGCCAAGTCCTGAATTGTGTACGAGTTAAGAGGTTACTATGTTAAGCAAGGAGCAGCACCTCATTTGCTTAAGTCGCTCACGACATATGCTAGGTCGTAAGTCGCAGATAGCTCTAACTCGTTAGCTCGCTTCCTTCTTAAGTCGTGCTTTCTCTTGAACTGTTAAGTCATCTTGTCCTTGAGTCGCGGGCTTTCTTAAGTCGTGGATGCCTTAGGTCGTGGAGCATCCCTTTCCTTCTAAACCGTTGAGTCTTAGACTTCTTTATGTCCTAAGTCGCTAAATCCTTCAACTCGTTGAACTGTTAGGTCGTCCGTTCCTTGAGTCGTAGGTCGTGCCGCCAGCTAAGTCGCTAAACCGTTATACTTTTTAGGTTGTTAAGCCCTTAAACCGTTAAGTCGTTTTACCCCTTAAGTCGTCCAACCTCTTGACTCGCTGAGTCGCTTGTCCATTGAGTCGCCGCCCAACTTGAGTCGTTTGCTTATTGAGTCATTGACCATAGGAGTTAACATTTTCCCCTCGAAGTACACGCCTAAGTCGTAGGTCGTGTGCTTCGACTTATCTTAACTCGGTCGCGGGCGACCTAAGAGATTAATTTGCACATCTATTTGCTTCAGCCCTATATAAGCGTTAGCTCGTTTCTTCCTCCTCATCAACTGCTCCCATATCCTTTTCTGCCATTAGAGACTTTTCGAGTTCCCAAAGGCGAATCCAAGTTAATCGATCAACAATCCATCTTACTATTACCTCATGTAAGTGAATTTGGTCCCTTATTCAATCGCGACTATTGCTGAAACATGAACCTTTACCTTCCGAGCCCAAATCACCTTTGCACTCCTTGCCTAGTCCTTCGAGTTAAGTTGTGATTGATTTCAATCTTTATTGGCTATGTCATCGCTGCGATTCATAGGGTTATAGGATCGTGCTAGGTTTATGGTAGCTCTGTGGTGATTTGGATCAGTTCTTGGGTTTTTCTTGAGAAGATGGTGGATTCTGTTGTTAATGGAAGATAACGGGTTATCGGGTTGGAGAGGGGTTAGTGGATGAAGGAGATAACCTTTAATCGCTGAATAACGCCAGAGACGACCTAAGGATTCTGAAAGTCGACGACCTAAAAATTGTTGCAACCCAACAGATGCTGAACGACCTTCAGATTTGTGACCTAAATTCTTGTAGCACCACCCTTGCGACCTAACTTTTAGGTCGTGTGAACGACCTGGCCTTTAGGTCCTTAACACGGCTTTCCCTTTAGGTCACGAACGTCTTAAGACTTGGACAATTTTCTCACTGCTGAATTGCTACCTTCAGCCTAGACCAACTTCAACCCATCCTGTTAAGTCGTGAACAACTTAGGACTTAGAGAACTTCCGGACTGCGACTAAATAGCTTGAACAAAACTTGAAAACTTCGAGGTGTTGATAGAACTTGATTGTACTTTCAACTCGAACATTAAACTACAGAAATAACTTGCATGACTTTGCTGTGCTTTCTTAACAGATTATACCAAACTTGATGCTAATAACCTGTTAAATACAACATTTGCAGAAAACTACGGCGAATATACTGCCATCGACTGCCCACGTCAAATGACAGATTAGTTAATAACAGATAATTAACTCAAATAAATTGTGTGAACGATGTGCTTTCATCAATTTCAAGTAAAATATTAAAGCAACACTGAAATAGCCAATTGAAACTGACCAGCCTGCACTAATATTATGCTTGAACTTTATATTAACAAGTTCTGGAATTTTGTAATCGATCAATCATCGACTAGTTTAATTCCAGTTATATCCACTTGCTATTTTTATTAGTTTTGCATGACACTTCACAGTTTTAGGAAACGTGCACCTTCACATTTGAATATCTAGTTGCTTGTGTAGAATGACTTCTCAGGAAGAAGATACAACGATTCAGACTGGAGAGGCAACTGTAATTCCGGCTCCTCTGGTCAACCCTCCCGAAAGAGCCTTTTCTACTTTATCGTACAGAGTTTTCCGCCAATTGTGCGCTCAGTTTGGCATTGTTGAATCAAATGCCATTCTTCCCGAGAGAAGTAACACTGCTGACATAGCACCCCCTGGCTTTGTAACGGTCAATCGACAAATGTGCCTGAGTGGGGGCGTTCCTCCTTTCAATGACTTTTTCCAACAACTTCTTCATCAATTGGCCATCGCCCCGTCCCAATTACACCCCAATGGTTATGCCATTTTAATGGGGTTGTGTGTACTGTTTAGGAGGACGCTTGATCGATTCCCAAACTTTGACGAGATTTGCTTCCTATGCTCTTTCACTAGGACTAAAGATCACCCCTCTATTACTGTCGTGAGAAGTGCTCGAAATCGTAAATTGATCATCGGTCTTCCTGACAGCTCTCATGGGTTTTTGACTCAATTTTTCTATGTCCGTTACCCCCCGGGTTTTTACGCTGTGTGGAGAGAAGGAAGTAAGATCATCTACCTTTACCTCTTTTATATTCTGAGTCTTTTGAAGTTCGAATTGCCAAGTGTTAACTTCGTCATCACTTCTTTTCTTTTATCTCAGTACTTCCCCCTCCTTGTAGAGATCCCAGTCACAAGCCAACCCTGGAGAGGCTTGTAGCAGTACCGGTTGAAGAACGGGACGTCAAATTTTTGCTGAACGACGAATTCCTTCACCAGTTCGGACTTCTTCACCCTTCTCGCTCCACACGCCCCTGCGAGGTTCCGGACTCCCCACCTAAAGCATCAAATGCTCTGGTTTCTACAGATACATCCATACCAAAAGGTCCTGCTCCCGAGGCTTCGCTAGCGAAGTGCTCTTCTTCGGTTGATGTTGCGGGGCCATCTGTCGGGCTTGCCCCGGTTATTGAGGAAGAAGAGCCCCAGGGATCTCCTCGACTGTCACAGAAACTTGGCAAAGAAGCCGAAAAAACTAGCCTTGCCAAGCAGAGCAGGGACGATACCTTCGAAGGGCTGAGCGACCTCTTTGCTACCTCGCAAGAGATCTTTAAAGATGATCCTATCACAACTGGGGTTTCTTCTTCATTAATTGAAGCGACCTCTATCCTGCAACAGACTCCGTCGACTCAAGAGTTGACGATAACTATTACACCCACAACCACTACTCAATTAAAGAGTGGTTCGTAGTTTGATGCGCGTAGTTTGCACGCCACATACACTTAGAATTTCTTTTTTGGCACTTTTATGCTTCTGGTTTTTTGTACTTTGAAGAATTCTAACATTTAGTTCTTTTTTTATTTCAGATCCTCCGATGGGGCGCAGCGGATCCTACTATGATGATTTCCAGCGCTACGGGAGGCGTAGCCAATATGACTACAGGCGTTACCTTCCCTCTTACAGAGAATCTGATGAAGAAAGAGCCGCTCGAAAGGCTCAAGAGAAGAAGACTCAAGAGGAGCTTTACGAGAGAAGAGAGAGGGAGGAGCGCCACGACTCTTCGCAAAGAGGCGACGATTCTCATAAAAGAAAATCCCATGATGACAGCGGAAAAAGTCATATGGTTGAAGATTCGAGCAAGCGAGCCCGACATGGTGAGAAGCACACCTTTACAACTCCTGAAAAGGTTACTGCTCCTGCCTCGCTCGACATTCCTTTCGGCTCTCCTGCTCTCGGGAAGGCAGACATCCAAACAATAATTAGTAGGCCCAAATTCCAAGTCGGGCCGGGTCCAGCCACTTTGCAGAGTCGGTTTCCACAGTGGTGTCTTAAGGGAGTAAGGTTTGACCTTGACTTGGTCCCCATTGACAAGTCTGCTATGTTACGAAACCTCGATGCCGTCAAGCTTGATATTGAGAGGATGTCGAACTGGCAAAAACTTGTTGATGAGCTCCAAAGGGTTAATCGTGCGAACATAGAGGCCATGCTCACTATGGAAAACGATAAAGCCGAGTGGCAAAAAGTTCTTGAGCAACACGACACTGAGATGAGGAGCATTGCTTCTTATAATGAAGAGCTTGAAGCAAAAGTTCAAGAATTGAAACAAGAGCTTGCTGCTTCCTCTACTTCCTATTCTCAAAAAGAAGAAGTGCTCCTAGAACAAGTAAGAGATGCTCATGCCAGCCAAAGGGATGCTGAAGACAGGCTTGAAGTGCAGAAGAGAATTAGTGAGGGCTATGTCACTGATATTGAAGAGCTTCAGAAGAAGAACAGCTCCCAAGAGGCGGAGATTCAAATGCTTATGCTTCGACTTTCTAAAGCTGAAACGGAGCGTGATGAGGCCGTTGCCGGCAAAATTGCAGCTGAAGAATCTCACGAGGCAACGAGGGCCAACATTAGCTCAACATTATTTGATTTCTATCTGCATAGCATCTTGGGGCACGGTAGCCTCGCCTTTCTAGGCCCCAAGTATGAAATTACACTGGCTGAAGTTTGGGAGGCCGCACTCGATATGCTCGGTGGTGGCGGCGCTAGCTATGCGGAGTCAGCTCTTGAGGAGCACTATCTTGATGATGATGCTCGTGCCGCTCTCGCGAGGGGGAGAGAACAGCTTACAAAATTAAGGGCCGAAACAACAACAGGAGAATATTCAGGAAAAATCATCTCAACTTCTCCAATTCAACCTTCTCCTTCAGCCGAAATTGACATTATCGGTTCTAGTTCTCATTCCCCATCTCCTACTAAAGTTACCACTGATATCACAAGCATACAAGGTGGAGATGAAGGCAGTGAGAGTGCCGAGGCACAGGCTTACGAAGTTGACGTCAGGGAACCGACTTCTGCTGGTAACCCTACTGACAATCTTGCCCAAGTAGATTGCTCATTTGTTTCTTACGAACTTGATGAGCTTTTTGACTACATCTTGAATCTCAGCGAGCCATTGTCTCCTCTTTTTACTGACTTGAACTTTTTTCCTTCAGAGAAAACGTCGGGCACTGTTCAGGCTTCTCCTCCTCCAGTTATTCCTTCCCCGCCTCTTAAGGTCACTCCTCCTTCTGTCTCGCAACCCGGGTCACCAGAGGAGCAAATAGAAGCTCTTCACGGCTTAGATGATCCCGTTGCTTCTCAAGATCCGAAAGGAGAAGAAACTGAAGGAAGCGAGAGGAATCCAGAACCAACTGGCTCTGACGTTGAACCGTTATCCAAACTTCTTTCTCCAGGGAGTGGGTCTTCCTCCAAGAAGAGAGGAAAGCAGGGAGTTTCCAAGAAGAAGAAGAAGAAGAAGGGATCTTTAACTGGCGAAGAAGAGACGGAAGAAAGTCCGACCGAGCCCCTCTCTCCTTCATCCCCTACCCTCACAAGCCGGCCTAAAAAGTTGGTCATTCGGCCAGGTGCGGGCTCAAAAGGTGGGCGGAAGAAGAAATGATGGCTCTTGTTCTGTGGCTTTCATATCGCTTTTTGCCTTTTTTGCATGTACTGACCGGAAATTGTGCGGGTACCGACCCCCCGCTTTTCTTTTGTTTTTTACTTTGGAACCTGTACCTGTATATAAAATAGTGTTGAATAAAATGATTCTTTTTCTTTGTACAAACTTCTGCCTGTATCTGAGAATGCATTTACTATTTATTTTTGTACAAGTTTCTTTGCACGATATTGCAGTGAGCTTGTGGTATATATTGTTCGAGCGAAATTTTACCGATGTAGTTATGCCATGCTGCCCCTATACCATAAGCCCATTGTAATATTTTATTTTATGAGGAACTTGTGCTTTTTTTTTATAGAGAATAATTATTCCACATTTGGAGGAATATGAATTCATTAAAAAATAGAGCACAAATAAGTTTCTACGCTTCAACCTTCGAAGATATCACTTTTTATTTTGTGCATATACACATTTTATTGAATGAAATCTTCTACGTGGTAGAGCGGGTATTTGTAAGGTACTTCAACTTCTTTTTGAGGAAGAGAATTTTCTAGAACAAGTAATTCATTCTTCCTTTGAAAGTTAAAGTGTGCTTTTAGTGAGGTTTTTTTTTTTTGCATTTCATCTCTGGTGAAGTGAAACTCCGAAGAGCGGCTGTTGCACTTCAACTCCTGGTGAAATGGGCCTCCGAAGAGGGCTTTTATTTTGTTTTACATTTCAACTCTGGTGAAGTGAAACTCCGAAGAGCGGCTGTTGCACTTCAACTCCTGGTGAAATGGGCCTCCGAAGAGGGCTTTTATTTTGTTTTACATTTCAACTCTGGTGAAGTGAAACTCCGAAGAGCGGCTGTTGCACTTCAACTCCTGGTGAAATGGGCCTCCGAAGAGGGCTTTTATTTTGTTTTACATTTCAACTCTGGTGAAGTGAAACTCCGAAGAGCGGCTGTGGCACATCAACTCCTGGTGAAATGGGCATCCGAAGAGGGCTTTTATTTTGTTTTACATTTCAACTCTGGTGAAGTGAAACTCGGAAGAGCGGCTGTTGCACTTCAACTCCTGGTGAAATGTGCCTCCGAGGATTGCCTGGAAGTTACTCTCTCATGGTCGGAGGGTCATGACTCCTCCAATCTTTTTTGGTTGAGTAGAGAACTTTGTTTTTTGCGGCATATGCCTCGTTAGAGGTCTTTATCCTCCGAAGAGTTGTGCCTTTGAAGAGGACTTGTGCCTCCGAAGAGGGCTTTAGTTGTTCCTTGTCCACCTGCTTATGCCTTTTTAGCGATCCTCTATTTTTTCTTTTCAAGCTCGCACTCCCTTCTCTTACAAGTAGTTTGTTTAATCCAAAGAAGTGTACTTCATTGCTAGGCCAGTTCGCGAGAACGGGCATAAGCTTCTTAATTGGATGTTTGTTTGTTCAAACTTCTCAATTTATTAGCTAGAGCCCGTTTTCGACGAAATCATTGACCGTTCAATTGAAGCACTTCTTTTCTAGGATTTAAGTTCGGGAATTTTGTGACTTGAAATTTGTTTGTTGAATGATAAGAAGAATCACTTGGTCTTGTAATGTGCAAGTTTTATTTTCGTTGCCTGCAAAAATTTAAATCGACATTTCAGCAATACATTTAATGTACTTTTCATATCTAAAATAAAGCAAACATGTAATAATAATAAGGAACACAAGATTTATAGTGGTTCGGCCAAGAATTTGGGCCTACATCCACTTTATAGTCTTTCATTATTTACTTGCATCGGTTTTACAATCGCTTTCAGTTACAGGAATCATACATTCATAATTCTTTTACAATATTTCAACAAAGCTATCAAGTAAAGTATGAGCGCAAGTGGTTGCTGTTCCAGGCTCTTGGAATTTGATCCCCTTCGACAGTAGTGAGTTTGAATGTACCGTCAAGAAGCTTCTGACCTATGACATATGGTCCTTCCCAATTTGGCCCAAACACACCTGTCGCTGTCATAATTCTCTTTAGGACTAGATCTCCAATCTCAAAACTGCGTTGGCGAACTTTGGAATTGAAATGTCTGGCTATCCTTTGCTGATGAGATGCGATTCTGAGCTCAGCCTCTTCTCTTTTTTCATCAAGGAGATCTAGTGCCTCAAGATGTAGTTTTTCATTCTCCGCTTGATTGAAATGGATTCTTCTATGTGAAGGGACCTCTGTTTCTACCGGAATCATTGCCTCTGATCCGTATGCCAATGAAAATGGAGTATGCCCAGTCGCAGTCTTGTGGGTAGTTCTGTACGCCCATAGTGTTAGCGGTAGCTTATCGACCCAACAACCTTTTTCTCTTTCAAGTTGCTTCTTGATGGTTGACTTGATAATTTTATTTACTGCTTCGACCTGCTCGTTTTCCTGCGGATGAGCTACTGCTGAGAAGCTTTTTCGGATTTTGAATCGTTTGCAAAAATCTTGGAATTCTTCACTTTCGAACTGAGTACCATTGTCTGTAATTATCTTTTGAGGCACACCGTACCTGCAAATGATATTTTTAGTCACAAAACTTATCATCTTTTTTGAGGTGATAGTAGCCAGTGGTTCATCTTCTGCCCATTTAGTAAAATAATCTACAGCCACAATGGCATATTTAATTCCAGATTTGGCAGTCGGTAATGGCCCTACAAGTTCTAACCCCATATTGCAATCGGCCATGGACTGACCATTTGTGTGAGTTCAGTGGAAGGCGCTCTAGGAATTTTTGCGAATCTTTGGCACCTGTCACATTTTCGGGAATAGTCTGCTGCGTCTCGATTAATTTCTGGCCAAAAATATCCGTATCGGAGAATCTTCTCTGCTAAAGTTTGACCACCTAAATGATCACCACATTCTCCCCCATGCACCTCAGCTAGGATTGTTTTGGACTCTTCCCTGGATACACATCGAAGTAACGGCATTGAGAATCCCTGTCTGTATAATTGGCCATCCTAGACTATATAGCGAGAGGCTTTCCTCAGTAGCCTCTTTCGTTCTTTTGAATTTTCCGGTAAAGAGCCATTGAGCAGATATTCTGTTATTGGAGTCATCCATGATTCTTGTTCTTGAGACACGCTCATGATCCAATCAATATCCATCTCATCAATGCTTGGAGCCGACAGGACCTCCACTGGAGTCAACCCTAGAAATTGAGCTTCGCCTGTGCTAGAGTACTTTGCGAGAGAATCTGCTTTCGTATTTTCTTCCCGAGGAATATGACTTATCATGTAATGGTCGAAATCACCCAGGAGTTCCCAAGCCTTTGACAAGTAGGCAGGCAGATTTCTCCCTTTCGCTTGGAATTCCTTCTTGACTTGGCATACAATAAGCTGAGAATCACTGAAGATCTGTAATGCTTGGATGTTTAGTTCTTTAGCAATTCTTAAGCCAGCGATAAGAGCTTCGTATTCTGCTTCATTGTTTGTTGAAGGAAATTCCAATCTTAGTGCATAGCATAATGATCGACCTTTAGGGGTCGCAAGTACAACTCCGGCTCCAGAACAGTAGTCATTTCTCGCGCCATCAACATATAATTTCCATTGGATTGAGGAATCATCGATCGTTTCCTCCTCACTATTACCCTTATCTGTGAATTCTGCGATGAAATCCGCTAAATCTTGTCCGTTAATTGCTTTTCGTGGATGATAAGTGATGTCATATTGACTGAGTTCAATATTCCACTTTAGAAGACGACCCGAAGTTTCAGGGCGAAACAGGACTTGCTTTAAAGGTTGATTGGTGAGGACTCTAATAGGATGAGCTTGGAAATATTGCCTCAACTTCCTTGATGCAATCAGTAGGCAATAGGCGAGTTTTTCCAACTTGGAGTAATTCATCTCTGCCCCAGTGAGTCTTTTGCTGATATATTAAACTGGATGTTGAATCCACTTGTCTTCTCGTATCAACGCTGCACTTAAAGCGTGAGATGATACTGCCATGTATATAAGAAGATCCTCACCATCGCCAGGTCTAGAAAGTATTGGAGGCGTTTCCATGTGGCGAATCAATTCATCAAAGGCTTTTTGGCATTCGGGAGTCCAATCAAAGTTTTTCTTTCCTTTCTTTAGGGCGTCAAAGAATGGGATGCATTTATTAGTGGCTTTGGAAATGAACCGATTCAAGGCGGCAACTTTTCCATTGAGACTCTGCAATTCCTTCTTCGTTCTAAGAGCTTTGACTTCCTTTAAGGCGACAATTTGAGATGGACTAGCCTCAATGCCCCTAGCGCTCACGATGAAACCTAAGAACTTACTGGATTCCACTCCAAATGAACATTTTAAAGGGTTAAGCTTCATTTCGTATTTTCGAAGGACTGCGAACATGTCTGCTAAGTGTTCTATGTGATTCACTGCTTTCTTAGACTTTACAAACATGCCATCGACATAGACTTCCATAGTTTTGCCCAATTGTGGTTTGAACATAGCATTAACAAGTCTTTGGTAGATTGCCCCCACATTCTTCAGCCCGAAGGGCATAACCCTATAGCAGAAAAGACCAACATCGATGATAAAGCTCATGTCCTCCTGATCTGGCTCATGCATCATGATCTGGTTATATCCGGAGTAGGCATCCATAAAAGATAACAATTCATGTCCCGCTGTTCCGTCCACCAGTTGATCGATCCTGGGTAACGGGAAGCAGTCTTTGGGGCAGCCCTTGTTTAGATCTGAAAAATCGATGCACACTCTCCATTTTCCGTTGGCTTTCTTGACCAGCACTGGATTTGAAACCCAATTCGGATAGGTAGATTCTTTGATAAAGTTATTCTCTATGAGCCGATCAACTTCTTCTTTTAATGCTGCTGACCTTTCTGGACCTTGATTCCTCCTTTTTTGTTTCACAGGTGTAAATTTTGGATCAATATTCAGAGCGTGTAATGTAACTTCTGGGGATATTCTGCACATATCGGCATGAGTCCAAGCAAAAACATCCAAATTTGCCTTTAAAAAAGATATTAAGATATTCTGAATTGACATATTAAGTTGTGAACCCACATTCAACACCTTGTTTGGGTCCTTTGGGTCAACAGGTACTGGTATTGTCGTTTCCACTGGTACCACTCTATTCTCACATGCACTGGCTTTTCTAGGATCCATCTCTTTCCGTGCTCCACTGTGCGAGCCAGTGCAGGGTCCGCCCTGTAATTGCTACAAGGCTGGTTCTTTGATGCGGACTGGGGTTGCCGCATCCTTTCCCATTTCTCTTTTCCTTGTTTCTCGTAATTCTGGCAGATAACACTCCCTCCCAGCATTTTGATCTCCTTTTATAACTCCCACTCCATTATCTATGGGGAATTTAACGGTGAGGCACCATGGGGCCAAAACAGCTTTGAATGCTGCGAGAGTTGGACGGCCTAGGAAGGCATTATAAGCAGAAAATTCATCGACAATCACAAAAGTTTGCTTGCGGACCACTTTTCTTTCTCCCTCTCCAAGTTCTACAAGAAAATCAACGGTTCCTATCGGCTGTTTGGGCTCCCCAGTGAAGCCAGCGATTTTCTGCGATGAGGCTTGCACATCAGCCATAGGGATCTTCATTTGGTTGAATGTTTTCTTGAAGAGGATACTGCAGGATGCGCCATAATCAATGAGAACTCTTCTGACAATAGCTGGCCCGATTCCAGCTGAGATGACTAAGTGATCCAAGGTAGGAGCTTCAATACCTGTGGAATCCGTGGCCCTGAACACAATATCATCACTGAAAGTTCTTTGTTGCTTCAGGGGCGTAGCACCTTCCCAAACAAAGACATCTTCCTCGGCCGGTACATACTTCAAAGCTCGGGTATACCTTTCCATCTCACCCCAGCTCCTGCCTGCCGGGTGAGGTCCTCCCGTAATGACATTGATAACAGGCCTTCCGGATTCATGCCCTGCAGTCTTCACACTTGTCCTGGGTTGATTAGCAGGAGCTCGTTGCCCCTGACTAGACGAAGCAGGATTGCTGCTATTCTGTTCTACAAATTGCTGCAGCTTGTTTTCCCTTATCAAATTTTCAATCAAAAATTTCAATTGGCGGCATTCATCGGTATCATGACCGGGTTGATTATGGAAGCGGCAAAACTTCCCGCTTTGCACAGCTTTTTTCCCGGTTCTTAAAACGGGAGGTTTAGGATAATCGACAGAATCTTTAGTGGTAAGGTAAATGCGCTCTGGCGTATCTGATAAAGGATTATATTCTGATGACCTGAAGGAACGAGGCTTCTTCAGATTTTTCTGTTTCTTCCCATTGTTATTTTCTCTTTTCTGTCCTACAGATTCATTCTTGCGTGGAGCAGCAATGTTATCTTCATCTTTTTCCAATACTGCCTTTACCGGTACAGGACGGCTTTCCAGGCGTATGAACTCATCTGCTTTCTTGTAGAACTTTTCAAGGGAATTTGGTTCCTTCATGTTAAGCCATTTTCCAAATTCGCTCGTCTTGTCGATGGCCCTCATCAGATAGGTCAAGATCATCCGTGGTTCTGCATTGTCTACCTCGGCCAGCGCTATATTAAAGCGATTCAGGAAAGATCTGATAGTTTCCCCTGGATCCTGTTCGAAACTTGACAAGGACATGATATCTTTGGCTTTTGAAGCATATAGTCTGAACTGCTCCTTGAATTTCCGGGTTAAGTCAAAAAACTGATCTATAGATCGAATCGGTAGCTTGGTGAACCAAAGCAGAGCTACACCTTCCAAATATACAGGAAAATATCGACACTTTATTTCATCAGAAGCTCTGGCACCTGTCATGTGCCAATCAGACTTATACAGGAATTCGTTCGGATCACTTGTTCCCCTGTAAGCTGGGATAGTTGGAGGGACGAACTTCCTTGGGAATTCAGCCTTTAAGATCCTTTCGGTAAACGGGGTTTTACTTGGAGCGAAACCCCATTCCTTCCCATCTTCATTCCTTTGCATGCTTTCTTTCATGATTTGTCGAACCATTTCGGAAAGATACCCCTCATCATTTTGAGCTTTAGATCCATCAACTTCAGGAAATGCCAGCTCAAAGTGGCTGGTGGCCCTCTTAGGAATGTTTCTTTCTTCAGCTTCATGAATGTTGCCAGCAAAGTTCCTTTCATTATCCGTTGGTTGACGGTTTACCCCAAGCAAATCGTTCAACTTATTCAAAATTTGGGCATTTTGGGCATTCTGAGCCTCCAATTGTGCACTTTGGGCATTTATCTGCTGGTTCAGCCCTAAGATTACAGCATCCAACTCCGCTTTTGTAACCCCAACAGGTGGAGTGGGTTGATTAGGTACTGTGGAAGCGGAGGTTCCCTCTTGAACATTTCCAGATCTAACAGATCTACTCCTTCTCCCCGGAGCCATGATTTCAGATAAACTTCTAGTCTTCAGAGAGATTACTTCAACAAACTTTCGTGGAGCAATGATGATAATTCACCTGAGTTCAATTCTCAGTGAAAGCACCAAAAATGTTAACGCTAAAATTTAAACGCTAACACCCCGGTGTGTAAAGTGTAGTTGTGAAAGCACCACCCGATGATTCGGGAATAGAGTATAAGCAGAAAGCTGCAGAAAAACAGTAAATAACAGCAGTTTTTATAGTGGTTCGGCTTATGATCCAGCCTACGTGCACTCTGAATATCTTCATTGATGATTTCGTTACAAGTTGATACAATTCTTCTCAAGTACAATACACTTTGAATTACTAAACACTTTGAACGAGTAGCTTAAACTTCAATGTAAGAGAAAGCCTTCAAATCCATGTCGGATGTATGACATTCCTTCTTGAAGTTGTTGATAGCGTTCTACGTGTCTTAAAAGCTTTGAGTGTCGAGTCGGTTTGGAATGCAGCAGAGTATCGGTGCTTGGAAAGAATGAGCAAAAAGTCCCTTTCTAGTTGTAGCTAGGGTCGTATTTATAGGGGAAATCCCCCCTTAGGTCGTAAGTCGTGACCGGTCTAAGGTGAGTCGTGGCCGACTTATCTGGCCTAGCCCCATGGTCTCACAAAAGCTCATTTGTACAAGTCCTGTGTCGCCCACGAGTCAACATCTAAGTCGCAAATGAGCCAGCTGGTCCTTTTGATGCGGCATTGTATCTTCATCCAGTAGCTTTAGGTCGTGGACGACTCAGGCTAGGTCGTGAGTCGTATACGAGTTAACTGATGAGCTTGTTCCCTTCAGATAATAAGCCAAGTCCTGAATTGTGTACGAGTTAAGAGGTTACTGTGTTAAGCAAGGAGCAGCACCTCATTTGCTTAAGTCGCTCACGACATATGCTAGGTCGTAAGTCGCAGATAGCTCTAACTCGTTAGCTCGCTTCCTTCTTAAGTCGTGCTTTCTCTTGAACTGTTAAGTCATCTTGTCCTTGAGTCGCGGGCTTTCTTAAGTCGTGGATGCCTTAGGTCGTGGAGCATCCCTTTCCTTCTAAACCGTTGAGTCTTAGACTTCTTTATGTCGTAAGTCGCTAAATCCTTCAACTCGTTGAACTGTTAGGTCGTCCGTTCCTTGAGTCGTAGGTCGTGCCGCCAGCTAAGTCGCTAAACCGTTATACTTTTTAGGTTGTTAAGCCCTTAAACCGTTAAGTCGTTTTACCCCTTAAGTCGTCCAACCTCTTGACTCGCTGTGTCGCTTGTCCATTGAGTCGCCGCCCAACTTGAGTCGTTTGCTTATTGAGTCGTTGACCATAGGGGTTAACAGCACTCAATTTGGTTTTACTGAGAGTGATGTCCTACTCCCTGGGCCAAGTGATACCGCCGACAGTCCTCCCCGTGGCTTTATTGCAATCAATTGTCAAATGTGTTTAAGCGGGGCGATCCCTCCTTTTAATGACTTCCTCCGAATTCTTCTCCTTCGGTTGTCAATCTCTCCATCCCAACTTCATCCTAATGGTTATGCCATCATGATGGGGTTGTGTGTTTTGTTCAGAAGAACTTTTGATCGCTTACCAAGTTTTGAAGAAATTTGTTACTTATGCTTGTTTGCAAAGAGTAAAGATCATCCTTCCCTTATAATTGTGAGGAGTGTTAGAAACCGCAAACTTATTTCTGATCTTACCGAAAGCGTTCAGGGATTTTTGAACAAATTTTTCTTTGCTTGCTGCCACCCAGGGTTTTATGCCGATTGGAGAGTAGGAAGTAAGATTACCTGTCTCCATTTTTAAGCTTTCTCGAGATCCGAATTACCAATTGCTAATTTCATTCTTTGCTCTTTTCCGCACTTCCTCTTCCCTCTAGAGATCCGGTCCATAAGCAGACTTTTGACAGATTGAGTGTCGTGGCCGTAGCAGAGAGAAGCATCAAGTTTTTGTTGAGGGATGAATTTTTGCACCAATACGGGCTTCTACATACTTCTCGTTCTACACATCCTCATGAAATCCCAGACTCCCCGGCTAGAGCGTTGGATCCCCAATTTCTACAGACACATCCATACCAAAAGGACCTGCTCCCGAGGCTTCGCTAGTGAAGTGCTCCACTTCTGTTGATGTTGCGGAGCCATCTGACGAACTTGCCCCGGTTATTGAGGAAGAAGAGCCTCAGGGATCTCCCCGACGTTCGCAGAAATCTGGCGAAGAAGCCGAGAAAACTAGCCTTGTCAAGCAGAGCAGGGACGATACTTTCGAAGGGCTGAGCGACCTCTTTGCCACCTCGCAAGAGATCTTTAAAGATGATCCTATCACTACAGGGGTTTCTTCTTCAGTAGTTGAAGCGACTTCTATCCTGCAACAGACTCCGTCAACTCAAGTGTTGACGCTAACTATTACACCCATAACCACTACTGAATTAAAGAGTGGTTCGTAGTTTGATGCGCGTAGTTTGTACACCACACACACTAAGAATTTTTTCGGCGCTTTTATGCTTCTGACTTTTTGTACTTTGAAGACTTCTAAAAATTATCTCTTTTTATTTCAGATTCTTCAATGAGACGCAGCAGCTCATACTATGATGACTTCCAGCGCTACGGGGGGCGTAGCCAATATGATTATAGGCGTTACCTCCCCTCTTACAGAGAATCCGATGAAGAAAGAGCCGCCCGAAAGGCTCAAGAGAAGAGGGCTCAAGAGGAGCGTTATGAAAGAAGAGAGAGGGAGGAGCGCCACGATTCTTCGCAGAGAGGTGACGATTCCCATAAAAGAAAATCCCATGATGACCGAGGAAAAAGTCATATGGTTGAAGATTCGAGCAAGCGAGCCCGACATGGTGAGAAGCACACCTCTACAACTCCCGAAAAGGTTACTGCCCCGCCTCGCTTGACATTCCTTCTGGCTCTCCCGCTCTTGGGAAAGCAGATATTCAAACAATAATCAGCAGGCCCAAATTCCAAGTCGGACCGGGCCCGGCCACTTTGCAAAGTCGGTTTCCACAGTGGTGTCTGAAGGGAGTAAGGTTCGACCTTGAGTTGATCCCCATTAACAAGTCTGCCATGTTACGAAACCTTGATGCCGTCAAGCTTGACATTGAGAGGATGTCAGACTGGAAAAAACTTGTTGACGAGCTCCAAAGGGTTAATTGTGCAAATATAGAGGTCATGCTCACTATGGAAAATGATAAAGCCGAATGGAAAAATGTTCTCGAACAACACGATACTGAAATGAGGAGCATCACTTCTTACAATGAAGAGCTTGAAGCAAAAGTTGAGGAACTGAAACAAGAGCTTGTTACTTCCTCTACTTCCTATTCTCAAAAAGAAGAAGTGCTCCTAAAACAAGTGAGAGACGCTCATGCCAGCCAAAGAGACGCCGAAGACAGGCTCGAAGTGCAAAAAAGAATCAGTGAGGGCTATATTGCTGATGTTGCAGAGCTTCGGAAGAAAACCAGCTCCCAAGAGGCGGAAATTCAAATGCTTAAGCTTCAACTTTCCCAAGCTGAAAGAGAGCGTGATGAGGCCGTTGCGGCAAAACTGCAGCTGAAGAATCCCATGAGGCGACGAAGACCAACATTAGCTCTACATTATTTGACTTTTACCTGCACAGCGTCTTAGGGTGCGGTAGCCTCGCCTTTCTAGGCCCCAAATATGAAATTACTCTGGTTGAAGTTTGGGAGGCTGCACTCGATATGCTTGGCGGTAAAGGCACTGGCTACGCTGAGTCTGCTCTTGAGGAGCATTATCTTGATGATGATGCTCGCGCCGCTCTCGCCAAGGGGAGAGAACAGCTTGCGAAATTAAGGGCCGAAACAGCAGCAGGAGAACATTCGGGAAAAACCATCTCAACTGTTCCAATTCAACCTTCCCCTTCGGCAGAAATTTACATTATCGGTTCTAGTTCTCATTCTCCATCCCCTACTAAAGTTACCACCAAGATCACAAATATACAGGGTGGGGATGAAGGCGACGAGAGTGCCGAGGCACAGGCTTATGAAGTTGATGTCAGGAAGCCAACTTCTCCAGGTAACTCTACTGTCAATCTTGCCCAAGTAGACTGCTCATTTGTTTCTGAGGAGTTTTATGAACTTCTTGACTATTTCCTGAATCACAGCGAGCCTTTATCTCCTCCCTTTACTGACTTTAACTTCTTTTCTTCTATAGAGAAAGCACCGAGCATTGTTCAAGCTTCTCCTCCTCCAATTATTCCTCCTTCGGTTCTTCAAGTCACTCCTTCGTCCGCCTCTCAACCCGGGTCACAAGAGGAGAAAGTAGAAGCTCTTCACGGCTTATATGATCCTATTGCTTCTCAAGATCCGAGAAGAGAAGAAACTGAAGGAAGCGAGAAGACTCCAGAACCAACTGGCTCCGACGCTGAACCATTATCTAAACTTCTTTCTCCAGGGAGTGGGTCTTCCTCCAAGAAGAGAGGAAAGGAGGGAGTTTCCAAGAAGAAGAAGAAGAAGGGATCCTTAACTGGCGAAGAAGAAACAGAAGAAAGTCCGACCGAGCCCCTTTCTCCTTCATCCCCTACTCTTACAAGCCGGCCTAAGAAGTTGGTTATTCGGCCGGGTGCGGGCTCCAAAGGTGGATGGAAGAAGAAATGATGGCTCTGGTTCTGTGGCTTTCATATCGCTTTTTGCCTTTTTTGCATGTACTGACCGGAAATTGATCGGGTACCGGCCCCCGCATTCTTCTTTTACTTTTTACCTTAGATAACAATGTTGAATAAAATAATTCTTTTTCTTCATACAAACTTCTGTCTGTATCTGAAAATACATTTATTATTCATTTTTGTACAAGTTTCTTTGTACGATATTGCAGTGAGCTTGTGGTATATATTGTTCGAGCGCAATTTTACCGATGTAGTTATACCATGTTGCCCCTATACCATAAGCTCATTGTAATATTTTATTTTATGAGGAACTTGTACTTTTATTTTTTAAAGAATAATTATTCCACATTTGGAGAAATATTATTTCGTTAAAAAACAGAGTACAAATAAGTTTCTACGCTTCATCCTTCGAAGATATCACCTTTTATTTTGTGCATATACACATTTTACTGAATGAAATCTTCTATGTGGTAAAGCGGGTATTTGAAAGGTACTTCAACTTCTTTTTGAGGAAGAGAATTTTCTAGAATAAGTAATTCATTCTTCCTTTGAAAGTTAAAGTGTGCCTTTGATGAGGAATTTTTTTTTTTTTTACTTGCCACAGTAAAGGGCTTCTTGATTTTTGTTTCTTTGAAAAGTTGCACCTTAGAGGAAGACTTTTTCACGTTTTAACACCTGGAAGTTTTATTTCAATCTTGGTGAAACGTGTTCCTCCGAAGAGGTCTTTCTGCTTGATTGTGCCTCCGGGAGGAGGTCTTTTCATTTTTGCCTCGGGGAAGTGGTCTTTTTGTCTTATTGTGCCTCTGGGAAGAGGTCTTTTTGTTTCTGCCCCTTGGGAGAGGCTTTTTTTTTGGCATTTCAACTCTGGTGAAGTGAAACTCCGAAGAGATGCTGTTGCACTTCAACTCCTGGTGAAATGGGCCTCCGAAGAGGACTTTTATTTTGTTTTGCATTTCAATTCTGGTGAAGTGAAACTCCGAAGAGCGGCTGTCGCACTTCAACTCCTGGTCAAATGGGCCTCCGAAGAGGGCTTTTATTTTGTTTTGCATTTCAACTCTGGTGAAGTGAAACTCCGAAGAGCGGCTGTCGCACTTCAACTCCTGGTGAAATGGGCCTCCGAAGAGGGCTTTTATTTTGTTTTGCATTTCAACTCTGGTGAAGTGAAACTCCGAAGAGCGGCTGTCGCACTTCAACTCCTGGTGAAATGGGCCTCCAAAGAGGGCTTTTATTTTGTTTTGTCTACTTGCTTCTCTTACAAGTAGTTTGTTTAATCCAAAGAAATGTACTTCATTGTTAGGCAAGTTCATGAGAACAGGCATAAGCTTCTTAATTGGATGTTTGTTTGTTCAAACGATCTCAATTTATGAGTAACGGCCCGTTTTCGACGAAATCATTGGCCGTTCAATTGAAGCACTTCCTATCTAGGATTTGAATTCGGGGCTTTTGTGACTCGAAATTTGTATGCTGAATGATAACCAGAATCACTTGGTCTTGTAATGTGCAAGTTTTATTTTCATTGTCTGCAAAAATTTAAATCGACATTTCAGTAATACATTTAATGTACTTTTCATATTGAAAATAAAGCAAACATGTAACAATAATAAGAAACCCAAAATTTATAGTGGTTCGGCCAAGAATTTGGGCCTACATCCACTTTATAGTCTTTCATTATTCACTTGCATCGGTTTTACAATTGCTTTCAATTACAAGAATCATACATTCATAATTCTTTTTACAATATTTCAACAAAGCTATCAAGTAAAGTATCTACGCAAGTGATTGCTGTTCCAAGCCCTTGGAATTTGATCTCCTTCGACAGTAGCGAGTTTGAATGTGCCGTCAAGAAGCTTCTGACTTATGACATATGGTCCTTCCCAATTTGGCCCAAACACACGTGTCACCGTCATGATTCTCTTTAGGACTATATCTCCAATCTCAAAGCTGCGTTGGCGAACTTTGGAATTGAAATGTCTGGCTATCCTTTGCTGATGAGCTGCGATTCTGAGCTCAGCCTCTTTTCTTTTTTCTTCAAGGAGATCTAGTGCCTCAAGCTGTAGTTTTTCATTCTCCGCTTGATTGAAATGGATTCTTCTATGTGAAGGGACTTCTGTTTCTACCGGAATCGTTGCTTCTGACCCGTATGCTAATGAAAACGGAGTATGCCCAGTCGTAGTTTTGTGGGTAGTTCTGTATGCCCATAGTGCTAGTGGTAGTTTATCGACCCAACCACCTTTTGCTCTTTCGAGTTGCTTCTTGACAGTTGACTTGATAATTTTGTTTACTGCTTCCACCTGCCCGCTTGCCTGCGGATGAGCTACTGCTGAGAAGCTTTTTCGGATTTTGAATCGTTTGCAAAAATCTTGGAATTCTTCACTTTCGAACTGAGTACCATTGTCTGTAATTATCTTTTGAGGCACACCATACCTGCAAATGATACTTTTAGTCACAAAACTTATCATCTTTTTAGAGGTGATAGTAGCCAGTGGTTCAGCTTCTGCCCATTTAGTAAAATAATCTACAGCAACAATGGCATATTTGATTCCAGATTTGGCAGTTGGTAAAGGTCCTACAAGGTCTATCCCCCATATTGCAAACGGCCATGAACTGACCATCTGTGCGAGTTCAGTAGAAGGTGCTCTAGGAATTTTGGCAAATCTTTGGCGTCTGTCACATTTTCGGGAATAGTCTGCTGCATCTCGATTAATTTCTGGCCAAAAATATCCGTATCGGAGAATCTTCTTTGCTAAAGTTTGACCACCTAAATGATCACCACATTCTCCCCCATGCACCCCAGCTAGGATTGTTTTGGACTCTTCCCTGGATACACATCGAAGTAATGGCATTGAGAATCCCCGTCTGTACAATTGGCCATCCTGGAATATATAGCGAGAGGCTTTCCTAAGTAGCTTCTATTGTTACTTTTGAATTTTCCGGTAAAGAGCCATTGAGTGGATATTCTGTTATTGGAGTCATCCATGATTCTTGCTCTTGAGACATGCTCATGATCCAATCAATATCCATCTCACTAATGCTTGGAGCCGACAGGACTTCCACTGGAGCTAACCCCAGAAATTGAGTTTCGCCTGTGTTATAGTACTTTGCGATAGAATCTGCTTTCATGTTTTCTTCTCGAGGAATATGGCTTATCGTGCTGTGGTCGAAGTCACACAGGAGTTCCCAGGCCTTTGACAAGTAGGCAGGCAGATTTCCCCCTTTCGCTTGGAATTCCTTCTTGACTTGGCATACAATAAGCTGAGAATCACTGAAGATCTGTAATGCTCGGATGTTTAGTTCTTTAGCAATTCTCAAGCCAGTGATAAGAGCTTCATATTCTGCTTTATTGTTCATTGAAGGAAATTCCAATCTTAGTGCATAGCATAATAACCGACCTTCAGGGGTTTCAAGTACAACCCCGGCTCCAGAACAGTAGTCATTTCTTGCGCCATCAACATATAACTTCCATTGGATTGGGGAATCATCGATCGTTTCCTCCCCACTGTTACCCTTATCTGTGAATTCTGCGATGAAATCCGCTAAAGCTTGTCCGTTGATTGCTTTTTGGGGGTAATAAGTGATGTAAAATTGACTGAGTTCAATGTTCCACTTTAGAAAATGACCCGAAGTCTCAGGGCGAAATAGGACTTGCTTTAAAGGTCGATCAGTGAGGACTCTGATAGGATGAGCTTTGAAATATTGCCTCAACTTCCTCGATGCAATCAGTAGGCAATATGCGAGTTTTTCCAACTTGGAGTAATTCATCTCTGCCCCAGTGAGTCTTTTGCTGATATAGTAAACCAGATGTTGAATCCTCTTGTCTTCTCGTATCAGCGCTGCACTTAAAGCATGAGATGATACTGCCAAGTATATAAGAAGATCCTCACCATCGCCGGGCCTAGAAAGTATTGGAGGCGTTTCCATATGGCGATCAATTCATCAAAGGCTTTTTGGCATTCGGGAGTCCAATCAAAGTTTTTCTTTCCTTTCTTTAGAGCGTCAAAGAATGGGATGCATTTATCAGTAGCTTTGGAAATGAACCGATTCAAGGCGGTGACTTTTCCGTTTAGACTTTGCAATTCCTTCTTCGTTCTAGGAGCTTTGACTTCTTTTAAGGCGGTAATTTGAGCTGGACTAGCTTCAATGCCCCTAGCGCTCACGATGAAACCTAAGAACTTTCCGGACTCCACTCCAAATGAACATTTTAAAGGGTTAAGCTTCCTTCCGTATTTCCGGAGGACTGCGAACATTTCTGCTAAGTGTTCTATGTGATCCACTGCTTTCTTGGACTTTACTAACATGTCGTCGACGTAGACTTCCATAGTCTTGCCCAATTGCGGTTTGAACATTGCATTAACAAGTCTTTGGTAGGTTGCCCCCGCATTCTTCAGCCCGAAGGGCATAACTCTGTAGCAGTAAAGACCAACATCGGTGACAAAGTTCGTGTCCTCCTGATCTGGCTCATGCATCATGATCTGGTTATATCCGGAGGAGGCATCCATAAAAGATAACAATTCATGTCCCGCTGTTCCATCTACCAGTTGATCGATCCTGGGTAATGGGAAGCAGTCTTTGGGGCAGGCCTTGTTTAGATCTGAAAAATCGATGCACGCTCTCCATTTTCCGTTGGCTTTTTCAACCAGCACTGGATTTGAAACCCAATTCGGATAGGTAGATTCTTTGATAAAGTTATTCTCCATGAGCCGATCAACTTCTTATTTTAATGCTGCTGACCTTTCTGGACCTTGAGTTCTCCTTTTCTGTTTCATAGGCGTAAATCTTAGATCAATATTCAGAGCGTATACTGCAACTTCTGGGGATATTCCGCAAATATCGGCATGAGTCCAAGCTAAAACATCCAAATTTGCTTTTAAAAAAGATATTAAGATATTCTGAATTGACACATGAAGTTGTGAACCCACATTCAACACCTTATTTGGGTCCTTCGGGTCAACATGTACTGGTACTGTCGTTTCCACCGGTACCACTCTATTCTCCTCTACACTGGCTTTTCTAGGATCCATCTCTTTTCGTGCTCCGCTGTGCTCGCCAGTGCAGGGTCCGCCCTGTAATTGCTACAAGTTTGGTTCTTTGATGCGGACTGGGGTTGCTGCATCCTTTCCCATTTCTCTTTTCCTTGTCTCTCGCAGCTCTGTCAGATAACACTCCCGCCCGGCATTTTGATCCCCTTTTATAACTCGTACTCCATTGTCTGTGGGCAATTTAATGGTGAGGCACCATGGGGCCAGAACAGCTTTGAACGCTGCAAGAGTTGGCCGGCCAAGGAAAGCATTATAAGCGAAAAATTCGTCAACAATCACAAAAGTTTGCTTGCGGACTACTTTTCTTTCTCCCTCTCCGAGTTCCACAAGCAAATCAATGGTCCCTATCGGCTGCTTTGGCTCCCTAGTGAAGCGAGTTTTTTTCTGTGACAAGGCTTGCACATCAGCCATAGGGATCTTCATTTGGTCGAATGTTTTCTTAAAGAGGATATTACAGGATGCGCCACAATCAATGAGAACTCTTCTGACAATAGCTGGCCCGATACGAGCCGAGATGACTAAGGGATCCAAGGTAGGAGCTTCAACACCTGTGGAATACATGGCTCTGAACACAATATCATCATTGAAATTTCTTTGTTGTTTCAGGGGCGTAGCATCTTCCAAAACAAAGACATCTTCTTCGGCCGGTACATATTTTAAAGCCCGGGTATACCTTTCCATCTCACCCCAGCTCCTGCCTGCTGGGTGAGGTCCTCCCGTAATGACATTGATAACAGGCCTTCCGGATTCATGCCCTGCAGCCTTCTCACTTGTCCTGGGCTGATGACCAGGAGCTTGTTGCCCCTGACTAGACGAAGCAGGATTGCTACTATTCTTTTCCACAAATTGCTGCAGCTTGTTTTCCCTTATCAACTCTTCAATCAAAATTTTCAATTAGCGGCATTCATCGGTATCATGACCGGGTCGATTATGAAAGCGGCAGAATTTCCCGCTTTGTACAGCTTTTTTCCCGGTTCTCAGAACAGGAGGTTTAAGATAATCAACAGAATCTTTGGTGGCAAGGAAAATACGCTCCGGCGTATCTGATAAAGGAGTATATTCCGATGGCTTGAAGGAACGAGGCTTCTTCAGATTTTTCTGTTTCTTCTCATCGTTATTTCCCTTTTTCTGTCCTACAGATTCACTCTTGCATGGAGCAGCAATGTTATGTTCAGCTTTTTCCAATACTGCCTTCACCGGTACAGGACGACTTTCCAGGCGTATGAACTCATCTGCTTTCTTGTAGAATTTTTCAAGGGAATTTGGTTCCTTCATGTTTAGCCATTTTCCAAATTCACTCGACTTGTCAATGGCCCTCATCAGATAAGTCAAGGTCATTCGTGGTTCTGCATTGTCTACCTCGGCCAGCGCTATATTAAAGCGATTTAAGAAAGATCTGATAGTTTCCCCTGGATTCTGTTCTAAACTTGACAACGACATGATATCTTTGGCTTTTGAAGCATATAGTCTGAACTGCTCCTTGAATTTCCGAGTTAAGTCAGAAAACTGATCTATAGACCGGATTGGTAGCTTGGTGAACCAAAGCAGAGCTACACCTTCCAGATATACAGAAAAATATCGGCACTTTATTTCATCAGAAGCTCTGGCACCTATCATGTGCCAATCATATTTATACAAGAATTCGTTCGGGTCGCTTGTCCCCTTATAAGCTGGAATGATTGGAGGGACGAACTTCCTCGGAAACTCAGCCTTTAAGATCCTTTCGGTAAACGGGGTTTTACTTGGAGCGAAACCCCATTTTTTCTCGTCTTCATTCCTTTGCATGCTCTCTTTCATGATTTGTCGAATCATTTCAGAAAGATACCCCTCATCATTTCGAGCTCTAGATCCACCAACTTCAGGAAGTGTCTGCTCAAAGGGGCTGGCAGCCCTCTAAGGAACGTTCCTTTCTTCAGCATCATGAACGTTGTCAGCAAAGTTCCTTTCATTACTCATTGGTTGGCGGTTTTCCCCAAGAAAATCGTTCAACCTATTCAAAATTAGAGCATTTTGGGCATTCTGAGCCTCCAATTGTGCACTTTGGGCATTTATCTGTTGGTTCAACCCTAAGATTACAACATCCAACTCCGCTTTTGTAAGCCCAATAGGTGGAGTGGCTTAATTAGGTACTGGGGAAGCGGAAGTTCCCTCTTGAACATTTCCAGATCTAACAGATCTACTCCTTCTCCCCGGAGCCATGATTTCAGATAAACTTCTAGTCTTCAGAGAGATTACTTCAACAAACTTTCGTGGAGCAATGATGATAATTCACCTGAGTTCAGTTCTCAATGAAAGCACCAAAAATGTTAACGCTAAAATTTGAACGCTAACACCCCGGTGTGTAAAGTGTAGTTGTGAAAGCACCACCCGATGATTCGGGAACAGAATATAAGCAGAAAACCACAGAAAAAAGCAGTAAATGAGCACAGAGTTTATAGTGATTCGGCTTATAATCAAGCTGACGTCCACTTCAATCCTTTTTTATTGCCGACTGAATTACAACTTATTACAATCTTTTTCAGTTACAATCCAATTCAACCCGAAAAAAGGCAAGTAGCTTAGAGAAAGTTTCGTTGCCACAGAGTTCTTTAAATCCATGATTGAATGTGTCGAATCTTTGTGTCAAGTTTGGTCTAAATGTCTTGCGTGAGCTTGAAGTGATGGAGTGTTGATTGCTTTGAAGATAGTGAAGTCTCAATCTCTTGAAGAAAATGATCCAAAGGTCCCTTGAATGTTGGAGGTGGTCGCGTATTTATAGGAGCTTCCGGTGTCAAGTTGTAAGCAGCTGCCGAGATGAGTTGGATCGCGAGTCGGCTCCGGGTTAGGCTAGGTCGTAGGTCGCTGGTCCTCACCTATGCACGGCCTATGGTTTAAATGGGAGGCGCATATTCTTCTGGCCCCAAATCCTAAGTCCCAAGTCGCTGCGGAGTTATCATGACGCGCATTGAACTGTTGCACTACTTCCTCCTTTATACCCTTAGGTCGGTCACGACTTATCATGAGCCGTAAGTCGGTCACGACTCAGGCATGAACCAACTTATCCTTAACAGTTAGGTCGGCAAATAACTTGAGTAGTTAGATCGGAAAACGTGTTAGGTCAGTAGACTTTTGTAAGTCCTAGGTCGGAATCTCCTTGATCATTAAGTCGGCATCCTTCGTTAAGTCGGCAAAGCGTTAGGTCGGTCTTCTTTAAGGCATTAGGAAGTTAGGTCGGTGTTCATTCGAGCCTTAGGTCGGCATCCTTCATTAAGTCGGCAAAGTGTTAGGTCGTTTATTATCTTGGATCGGTGAGTCACGGCCGAGGCGGGGTTAACACCGAACCACAATAAACTCTGTGCACATTTACTGCATTTTCTGTTACTTACTGTTATTTCTTGATTCCCGTATTCACGGGTGGTGCTTTCACATGTTTTTACACACACCGGGGTGTTAGCCTCAGATTTTCACGTTAACAATTACTCTTTCCAATATCAATTTCATTCAAATCCGTACGATGTAAACTTATCATCCTTACGCTATACAAATCTGATCGGTAACTCGATCACACAATTTCATTTTCGAACTAGCATCGTCCACCTGACTTCCTAGTGTGGACACAGATCTGATTTCTTGATCAGAAATCGTCATTCTCCTTGCATAGCCATAACCATGATAGAGAATATCCACAACCAATCAACAATCCATGTCTAGGTTCGCCGTCGAAAATCGAGCGAAAAATCCCAACTGGGATCAATAAACTATCTCGAAATTCTTTGCTCGAATCTGGATCAAATCACTATGCGAATAGAATAATATCCGTGCATCCTACGTATTTAACTTCCTTGATTATTAACCAAATCAATTCCCTTCCTATTCACATTTCCTTTAATTTCCTTTGACTTATTTACAATTGCCTTAATTCTCATTGAATTATCACTTCAATTCTTATCTCAGTTCGGTATTTAAATCAATAACAGTTTGAACTCCGGCCAGTTTATTTTTGGAAAATAGCTTGAAAATTAATAAAATAGGTAAGTAATTGAAAAATAGTTATTAGTTTGCAAAATAGCTATAAAATAGTTAACTAATTGTTAAATTGTTGGAAAATAGTTAAATAGTTTCAGAAATATTAGATAATTGCAAAATTGGAAGATAATAATTTATTTGTAAAATAGTGGGAAAAAATAGTAATTAGTTTAGAAAACAACTGAAAGATGGTAAAATAGCTCAAAAAATAATAGTAAAACAAATATAAAATAAGTCAGCTTTAAAAAGAAAGGTTATATATATATATATATATTTAATAGCTTAGAAAAATAAGTTTATACTAAAACTATTTATATTAAAAATAGTCATGAGTCAACTGTTCACTTCCCCAACAATCCAATGTAAATTTACACTTTCATTTAAATTGATCCAATTCCAATTTGAATAACTCCAATTTCCATAGAAATTTATTTAATCCCAATTCAAGTTGAATTAACCATGATTCCCTTCCAAATTTAAATCAAATTCCATTTGATTTTAATGCAGTTCACTTTAATTATAATTTCAAATTATTCTAATCAATTTGAATTATTATCAATTGAACCCATTTCAAATTCAAATCACTTCAATTTAATCCAATTCAATTTCCAATTTAAATTTTTTAAACTTATACGTCTTCAATCACTAATCCAATTATTTCAAACCAATTCGATTTTGAGCTAATTCAATTCAATCTTGAATTTAAACTATCTCGAATTATAGAAATTCGAGTTAAATTCTCAAAGGTTGGTTTATCCTTTTAAACCAAATTAACTTTTATTCAAAGTTTTTAATCAATTTAATGTCTGAGTTCAATTTTCAAAATTGCATTTTAAATTATCTTAATTTATATATTTCATGGTTCAAATAAGAGTTCAATACAATTTTATTTTAAAAAAAATTAATTTATTATTAAATTTTTATCTTCCAGTTTGAAGCCGGTTCTTAAACAAGTTTAAATTACAATTTAATTATTCAAATTTATTTTATTTTACAATACCATTCCCAATTTAAAGATTTTTATTAACAAAAGGATGACATCATCCAATTTATTTTTAAACGTCCATCCATTTTCAATTTTTAAATCTCAAACCCATTTTGAGATCACACATATTCCCAATTCAAATCAACCGTTTATCTTTCCAAGTTAAATTCCAATTTTACTTAATCCAATCAACCTTACTCAAATTGAATTCCCGCTTCAAACTTCAAAATTCTTTCCCTCTTATAAGTTCAAAACTTATACCACTTTGGGTTTTTACATCACACTTCAGGGGAAAAAAAATCAAAACTCAACCTCTTAGAGTTTATTCAAACTATTTTTGACTTATGTCTATTCCTTATTCATGCAAATTATTTCCTTTACACATGAGGTCATCCTTAAATTTTTAAACCACTTTTGGTTTTTTTATTTCAAATCAAATTTTCAAACAACCCATTATTTGCAACAAGTCCCAATTATCCAAATAATACTTATTTATTATTTTTCATTACTTTGAAACAAAATTTCCGAATTCTAGGACCAGGTTTAAAATTTTATTTTCAATCCATTAAATTTAATTTTGTTGTATTTCTATTTCTACTTAATTTAATTCCAATTCAAGACTTCAGTTTGGTTGTATTATATTACTTCTAAACTTTAATTTCAATAATTTAACAAACAATCGCCTTAATATTTATTAGAAGGAAATATTTCTTTATATATCAAAATATACTTTTATATAAAATCATTTTAAATCTTTTTATAAGAAAATAACAAGTACGCTCTTATATATATATATATATATATATATTCTCAACTCATTCTAGAGTACTACAGACTCTATTAAATGAGTAATCCCCACTAGAACCAAGGTTCTCGCTTAACCTTTCAGCTCTGATACAGAATGTAAGGACCCGAAATTTTCGTACCCCAAAATTCCAGATAGTTATGAAAAGAAGAAAGAGATAGAAGAAGAAGAACAAAAACATTGACATCTCACATTCACAGCTGATAAAATATAATAATAAATAATAACAGTCCACAAAAGAATATTATATCTGTCGATTACATTCTAATACATCAGAGTTTCACATTATATAAAGTCACTGAATATTTACAACTATCATGTCTCAGATTAACAATAATATAATCAAAGCGGAAATACTCTATACGATATTGCCATCCAGCTCGCCTCCTGAGCTCCAGAACGTCCTAACCTGAAAATATGTAATACTCGCTCTGACCTGAGCATTACACCAAAGTAACACCCGGGTCAGGCTGGAAACCAGCATGAGTAAACCAAACTAACATGGAATACCAAAGCAAACAACTTATATAAACCCGAGGTAACATCTATCAATTTAACAAATTCGCAATTTGATATAGACAATAATTAATCCACAAATCAATTTCTAAGTACCAAATTGGATTAAATAATCCAATTCTCTTAAATCGTTTCATTCCAGCCTACTGATTTCACAAAAACAATTTATGCAAATTCAAAGTGGTTTCGGGTATTTCCTAATACCCGACCCCGGCCTCTTCGAGTCTCATGCCATCCCATTCCAAGATATCCAAGTGAAAAACACAACATTTCATATCAGAATGGCCCAATGAGATCCATTCCCCAAATTGCAAATGGCCATGGACTGACCATCTGTGTGAGTTCGGTAGAAGGTGCTCTAGGGATTTTGGCAAATCTTTGGCATTTGTCACATTTTCGGGAATAATCTGCAGCATCTCGATTAATTTCTGGCCAAAAATATCCGTATCGGAGAACTTTCTTTGCTAATGTTTGACCACCTGAATGATCACCACATTCTCCTCCATGCACCTCAGCTAGGATTGTTTTGGACTCTTCCCGGGATACACATCGAAGCAATGGCATTGAGAATCCCCGTCTGTACAATCGGCCATCCTGAATTACATAGCGAGAGGCTTTCCTTAGTAGCTTTCGTCTTTCTATCGAATTTTCTGGCAGAGAACCTCTGAGTAGGTAGTCCAGTATTGGAGTCATCCATGACTCTTGTTCTTGAGATTCATTCATAATCCAGTCTATATCCATCTCATCTATACTCGGTGCTGAAAGGACTTCTACAGGGACCAATCCCAATAGTTTAGCTTCACCAGAACTTGAATACTTTGCGAGGGAATCTGCCTTCATATTCTCTTCCCGAGGAACGTGGCTTATTGAATAGTGATCAAGTTCACATAGGAGTTCCCAAGCCTTTGACAAGTAGGAAGGCAGGTTTCCACCTTTTGCTTGAAATTCCTTCTTGACTTGGCATACAATAAGCTGAGAATCACTGAAGATCTGTAATGCTCGAATGTTTAGCTCTTTAGCGATTTTCAGACCTGCAATAAGAGCTTCATATTCTGCTTCATTGTTTGTTGAAGGAAATTCCAATCTTAATGCATAACATAATGATCGACCTTCAGGAGTTTCAAGTACCACTCCGGCTCCAGAACAGTAGTCATTTCTTGCGCCATCAACATACATCTTCCACTGGATTGGGGAATCATTGATCGTTTCTTCCTCACCATTATCTTTCTCTATGAATTCTGCAATGAAATCAGCCAAAGCTTGTCCGTTGATTGCTTTTCGGGGGTGATAGGTGATGTCATACTGACTGAGTTCAATGTTCCATTTTAGAAGGCGACCCGAAGTTTCAGGGCGAAATAGGACTTGCTTTAGAGGTTGATCAGTGAGTACTTTGATAGGATGAGCTTGGAAATATTGCCTCAGTTTCCTTGATGCAACTAGTAGGCAATAGGCGAGTTTTTCCAACTTGGAGTAATTCAGCTCTGCCCCAGTGAGTCTTTTGCTGATATAATAAACCGGATGTTGAATCCTTTTGTCTTCCCGTATCAGCGCTGCACTTAGAGCATGAGATGATACTGCCAAGTATATAAGAAGATCCTCACCATTGCCTGGCCTAGAAAGTATTGGAGGCATTTCCATATGACGGATCAACTCATCGAAGGCTTTTTGGCATTCGGAAGTCCATTCAAAATTCTTCTTTCCTTTCTTCAGGGCGTCAAAGAATGCGATGCATTTATCAGTGGCTTTGGAAATGAACCGACTCAGGGCGGCGACCTTTCCGTTGAGACTCTGCAATTCCTTCTTCGTTCTAGGAGCTTTAACTTCTTTCAAGGCAGTAATTTGAGCTGGACTAGCCTCAATGCCCCTAGCACTGACGATGAAACCTAAGAACTTTCCGGACTCGACCCCAAATGTACATTTCAGAGGGTTAAGTTTCATTCTGTATTTCCGGAGGACTGCGAACATTTCTGCTAAGTGTTCAATGTGATCCGCTGCTTTCCTGGACTTCACTAACATGTCGTCGACGTAGACTTCCATAGTTTTGCCCAATTGTGGTTTGAACATAGCATTAACAAGTCTTTGGTAGGTTGCCCCTGCATTTTTCAATCCGAAGGGCATAACTCTGTAGCAATAAAGTCCAACATCTGTGATAAAGCTTGTATCCTCCTGATCCGGCTCGTGCATCATGATTTGGTTATAACCGGAGTAGGCATCCATGAAAGATAAAAATTCATGTCCCGCGGTTCCGTCTACCAGTTGATCGATCCTGGGTAATGGGAAGCAATCTTTGGGGCAAGCCTTGTTTAGATCAGAAAAATCAATGCACACTCTCCATTTTCCATTGGCTTTCTTGACCAAAACAGGATTTGAAACCCAATTCGGATATGTAGATTCTTTGATGAAGTTATTTTCTATGAGTCGATCAACTTCTTCTTTTAATGCTGCTGACCTTTTTGGACCTTGGGTTCTTCTTTTCTGTTTAACTGGCGTAAACTTTGGGTCAATATTCAGAGCGTGTACTGCAACTTCTGGGGATATTCCACACATATCGGCATGAGTCCAAGCAAAGACATCCAGATTTGCTTTCAGGAAAGATATCAAGATATTCTGAATTGACACATTAAGCTGTGAACCCACATTTAACACCTTATTTGGGTCCTCCGGGTCAACAGGTACCGGAACTGTCGTTTCCACCGGTACCACTCTATTCTCCCCTGCACTGGCTTTTCTGGGATCCATTTCTTTCCGTGCCCCGCTGTGCTCGCCAGTGCAGGGTCCGCCCCGTAATTGCTACAAGGCTGGTTCTTTGATGCGGACTGGGGTTGCCGCATCCTTCCCCATTTCTCTTTTTCTTGACTCTCGCAGCTCTGTCAAATAGCATTCTCGCGCAGCATTTTGATCCCCTTTTATAACTCCTACTCCATTGTCAGTAGGGAATTTAATAGTGAGGCACCACGGGGCTAGGATAGCTTTGAATGCTGCGAGTGTTGGACGGCCAAGAAAAGCCTTATAAGCAGAAAACTCATCGACAATCACAAATGTTTGCTTGCGGACCACTTTCCTTTCTGCTTCCCCAAGTTCTACAAGCAGATCGATGGTCCCAATTGGTTGTTTTGGCTCCCCAGTGAAGCCAGCGATCTTCTGTGATGAGGCTTGTACATCAATCATAGGGATTTTCATCTGGTCAAATGTCTTCTTGAAGAGGATATTACATGATGCTCCGCAGTCAATGAGGACTCTTCTGACAATGGCCGGCCAAATACCAGCCGAGATGACCAAGGGATCTAGGGTAGGAGCTTCTATACCTGTGGAATCTCTAGCTCTGAAAACAATATCATCGCTGAAAGTTTTCTGTTGTTTCAGGGGCGTAGTGTCTTCTAAAACAAAGACGTCTTCTTCGGCTGGAGCATATTTCAAAGCCCTGGAATATCTCTCCATCTCACCCCAGCTCTTGCCAGCTGGGTGAGGCCCTCCTGTAATGACATTGATAACAGGCCTTCCAGATTCATGTCCCGTAGCTTTCTCACCTGTCCTAGGCTGATGAACAGGAACCTGTTGCCCCTGACTTGACGATGCAGGATTGTTGCTATTTTTCTTCACGAATTGCTGCAGTTTGTTTTCTCTTAGCAACTCTTCAATCAGATTTTTCAACTGGCGGCATTCATCAGTTTCATGACCGGGTTGATTGTGGAAGCGGCAGAATTTCCCACTCTGTATGGCTTTTTTCCCGGCTCTCAAAGGGATAGGTTTAGGGAAATCGACGGAATCTTTAGTGGCCAGGTAGATGTGCTCCGGTGTATGTGATAATGGAGTATATTCTGATGGCTTGAAGGATCGGGGCTTCTTCAGATTACCCTGTTTCTTCCCATTATTATTCTCCCTTTTTTGCCCCACCGATTCATTCTTGCGTGGAGCGACAGTGTTGTCTTCTGCTTTCTCCAACACTGTCTTTACTGGTAAAGGACGGCTTTCCAAGCGAATGAATTCATCTGCTTTTTTGTAGAACTTTTCGAGAGAGGTTGGCTCCTTCATATTTAACCATTTCCCAAATTCGCTCGACTTATCTATAGCCCTCATCAGATAAGTCAATATCATTCGTGGTTCAGCATTGTCCACCTCAGCCAGCGCTATATTAAAGCGGTTCAAGAAGGATCTGATAGACTCACCAGGATTCTGCTCTAAACTCGATAGTGACATAATGTCCTTGGCCTTCGAAGCATATAGTCTAAACTGCTCCTTGAATTTTCTGGTCAAGTCTGAAAACTGATCGATAGATCGGACTGGCAACTTCGTGAACCATAGTAGAGCCACACCTTCCAGGTATACAGGGAAATATCGACACTTTATTTCGTCAGAGGCCCTGGCACCTGTCATGTGCCAATCATATTTATACAAGAACTCATTCGGATCACTTGTCCCTTTGTAAGCTGGAATAGTCGGAGGGACAAACTTCCTTGGAAATTCCGCCTTCAAGATTTTTTCAGTAAACGGAGTTTTACTTGGGGCGAAACCCCATTCCTTCTCATCTTCAACCCTTTGCATACTTTCTTTCATGATCTGCCGGACCATTCCAGAAAGATATTCCTCATCATGCCGAGTTCTAGATCCACCAGCCTCAGGAACTGCCTGCTCAAAGGGACTAGTAGCCCTTTCCCGAGCATTCCTCTCACCAACATCATGAATGTTGCCAGCATAGTTCCTTTCATTACCAGCTGGTTGATTGTTTGCCCTAAGTAAATCGTTCAACTTATTCAGAATCAGAGCATTCTGGGCACTTTGAGCCTCTAATTGTGCATTTTGGGCGTTTATCTGCTGGTTTAGCCCTAGAATCACAGCATCCAACTCCGCTTTCGTAACTCCAACAGACGGAGTGGGTTGATTAGGTACAGGGGAAGCGGAGGTTCCTCTTGAATGTTTCCAGATCTGATAGATCTACTTTTCCTTCCAGGAGCCATAATCTCATATAGACTTCTGGTTTTTAAGGAAATTCTTTCTTCAAATCTCTGTGAAGCAATGATGACAGTTTTCCTGAGTTCAGTTCTCAGTGAAAGCACCAAAAATGTTAACGCTAAAATGTGAACGCTAACACCCCGGTGTGTAAAGTGTAGTTGTGAAAGCACCACCCGATAGATCGGGAAAGAATTACAAGCAAGTAATAGCAGAAAAGCAGTAAACAACAACGATTTTATAGTGGTTCGGTTTAAGGGTATAGCCTACGTCCACTCTAAGTACTTTTATTAATAATCCCGTTACAAACTGATACAATTCTTCTCAAGTACAATACACTTCAAGTTACAAGTGATTTGGAACAAGTCTTAAGCTTCAATGTCGATTAAAGTTCTTAGATTCATGTTGAAGATGTGTGGTTTCTTCGTGAATTTCTTTGAGGTATTCCTCTAATCTTGGAAGCTCTAAGTGTTGATGAAGTTCTCAATGCAGCAAGGTAACGGTGTGAGAATGTGCCAAAAGTCCCTTGAATGTTGGAGGTGGTTGCCTATTTATAGAGAGTTCTGGTCTGGAATTTTTGCCAAGTCCTAAGTCGTGGCCGATCTAAGTTAAGTCGTGGCCGACTTAATATGAGTCGTGGCCGGTCCATCTGGCCCCCTTCTGGCTTCACAGGAGTTCACTTGCACAAGTCCTAGGTCGCCTCCGAGTCAACACTACTCCTTCTTAGTAATATGGCATCGGGCTTATACTTAGTGGCTTTAGGTCGTGGTCGAGTTAAATTGGTAAGTCGCAAGTCACGGTCCAACTGGTAAGTCCTGGATCGTGTACGAGTTAAGAGGCCACTGTGCCAAGTAGCTGCATTGAACTTACCTTCCTTTGCTTAGGTCGTGACCGACTTAACATTGGTCATAGGTCGGCCGCGACTTAGGTCGGTAGGTATCTTGGGTCGGCGTTCCTTAAGTCTTAGGTTGGTATACATGCTAGAGCATTGGGTCGGCACCTCTCTTAAGTCGGTATCCCTTTTCGGCCTTAGGTCGGCATTCCTGTTAAGGCAGTTAGGTCGGCAACCAGTTAAGTCGGCAATCTCCCTAGACTGTAGGTTGGTATCTATGTTGAGTCGGTAGAGTCAGTAGAGTCAGTAGTCTCATTGAAGTGTTAAGTCGGCATACCCTTAGGCCTTAGGTCGGCACCCCCTGTTGAGCCTTAGGTCGGCATGCTTCTAACTGTTAGGTCGGTAAGTCGTGGTCGAGGCGGAGTTAACACATACCTTGTCCGAGGCAAGCCAAAATGCATAGAAATTTGTTTAACCGATTTAATTTAAAATTTTGATCGTTATTTTTGTAACTCGCACATATGATTAAATTGGCTCTGATACCACTTTGTAACGAACGAAATTTCGACTTCCGAAAATCGACATTAATACGTCCACTGTATCAACTATCGAGCAATCGAAGGCCAGAAAACCGAATTGTTAGGGTTAAAGAAGAATAGCTAGAAGAAGAAAGACAGAAAGAAAAAGCAACAGAAACAATATCAGAATCTCACAATTGCAGTGGAACAACATATAATAGATAAATGAATAATCTTTAAACAAAAATAACTATACATTTTATACATTACATCATCAGAGTCAATATACAACACCACATAATAATGGACAGTTATATAAACCTGTCCTTACAAGTGGATACACAGCGGAAAAGATAATATCATATATAAGTGACACGTCTCGCCATCCAGCTTGCCTCCTGAGCTCCACAGCACCTCCTGGATCCCAGAATATCCTAATAACCTAATTCTTGGCTGCCCGTGTGGAAGGTGATTGGCACCTAGAGTTTAGGAAGGGAACAATAAACTTCAGGTCAGTCATGGGACTGGTGTGAGAACTTAAAGCGGTTTATCTTAAAAAAAAAGCAAAGAAATATTTTAAGATAGATCCGCGATGCTTTTAGAAAATGTAACTACCATAGGGCCACCCGCCACACACCATGCAAATGCAGAATTGGAGGAGATTTCTCCTTATGATAGTCAAACATGCTTGATACACAAAATTTCTTTGATACTATTATTATAAGTGTACCGTGGAAAACCTTTCGAAAGTATAATATAAATCTTAGCCAGCATACGACCATTATCGCATGCCTACTATAGCTACCATGTTCAATAGCAGGTTACCGCCACATTCCATGGCAGGTTATACAACTAAAACCGTACAAGGCTTGTATTGTTTCTTTGGATTTTCCAACAAATGGTCAGGCTAAGAAAATTCCTATTGCCACATAGGAATGCTTCTGGCGGGACGCCCCGAGAACCTAACCGGATCTCTGCCAACGCAAGGTTGGGTTACCTCTGCAAAAGTAGGTAACTACTGACACGAGTATGCCATCCACCGATTGTAAATAACCTTTATCCGAGGATCCTCAACCAACAGTAATCACAAAGTCATATATATTGCGATATCCACATAAGTTAAGTATCTAGGCTCCATACCATGATACCACTTCTATCAAGAAGGAAATGCACATACCGTAAGGGGCGCTACTCCCTATAACCTTGCTGGATCTTTCTTGTTTTGACCATTACCGGGTTGTGAGGTCCGATGAAGTCTCGTCCACAAGGCTACGCTTTTCACAAAAGCTATGCTTTGATCAACAAATGATCAGCAACGCTTCGTATGCCACATTACCAAATTGAGAATATATCACTAGTAACCATCAACTACATAACCTCTGAGCTCCTACGTCTCAGAGAAGGGTGTTAAGCTAAGAGAATAAATTCTCCGCCACCAACAGAAATGTATTTGATAGAAACCAGCTTTACATCTCAAATTGTAATGTCATACACATATCCATACAAGTCTGATCCCGGGTCCAACGGAACCAAAGGCACTTCCAAAGAAAACCTTGCAATCCGGATATTCACTAATCACGTCCGGAATTCCCATCACAAAGGGTGATAAAATCTCTATATCGTAGATCAACCGATGCAGAGACATTCGACAGTAATCCTTCTGTTTTTGAAAATATCCAGTCTTCAACACCGGTCTTCAAATGCTATCCACCACGACGTATCACTATTCGGAATGAGATTTATGACCCAAAGGTCTTCTCCCGGCTAAACCAAATAAGAAGCGCTTATTTTAAAATAAGTGTAGCATTTAAATTCAAGCAAATCACAACAAATACCCATTTAAAGGTAAATATTGACAGTAGGTTATTTAACTATCAATAGGTTTGCACAACATCACCAGATTCCAAATAATTTCCCAAATTATTTATTTTCCAAAAATATCTTTACAAGATATAATTTTCCACACTTCAACCATTTGAAACTAATTTCAAATCACTTTTCACCTTTACGACTTTTGAAAACAAATTTCAAATCACTTTTCCTTACACGAAAACATTTCCAAATATTTATTCATTTTCATTGGAAATGTGCCGAGTGCAAATACTTTAAAATAACTTATAACACTTATCCAAAATATAACGGGAAAACGCATTGAAATAAACTATTTTTCTATAAACACTTTACTTAAAATATTAGTTATAAAAAAATATTATACCAATATTACATATAACTTAAGTCCAAACTAATTTTCAAAATTAAAAATTAGCAGATAGAGTATAACTATTTAAATAACTATTTTCTAAAACAATTATTAATTAAATCTTAGAAAAAATCATTTCTATATCAACTTAATAAATCTTTACTTAAAGGATTTAAAACAATTTAAGAAGTCAATTTCTCCAAAGTATGCTTTTCAAAACCAATTCTACAATTATATACTTATATATGTATGTATGTATATTTTTCAAAGCTATTCAGACGTTTTATTTGGCTTTCCAAGGAGAATACGCTTTCATTTCAAAATAGTTCATTTAAACCAATTAATAAATCCTTAACGATTTACTTTAAATTTACGTTTCAAATACATAATTTATTTCTACACTTCAAAAATAATCAATGTTTATTTTTAAACAAATTTCCCATTCCTTTATAAATTCAGTGGTGAATTTAAATTTCCAAATATCTATTGATATACGATTTTCAAATCGATTTCAAATATTCTTTTTCAACTACAATTCAATTTTTCAATTGATTTCAAAAACAACCAAATCAAATCCATATTGATTTCCCAAGAAATTAAACACCAATTGAATTTCATTCAAATCTCAAATTGAAATCAATTTCTACTAAACCCTAAATAAATTTTCAAGTTGATTCAAAATTCTTTTCAAAACACCTAATAAATTTCTAAATGGATTTTCAAAAGATTTAAATTTAATCACCAAAAATCAATTCCCAAATGGATTTCAAAAGATTTTATTTCCTTTCAAAAATAAATTCCTTTTAAAGAAAACAAATTCTTTTATTTTTCAAACTCTTTAAAATCTGTTTTTTAAATAAATTCTTCAACTTTTGAATAATATTACTTGAAATCCATTTATTAAATCTTTTCCCATATTTTGAAATTTTATTCAATAAGATTAAAAATAAAACTTTATTATTTTAGAGTACCTACTTTTAAATTTATCCAATTCTCAAAAATAAATTTAATATAAACTTTCAACTTGAATTTTCAAAAATCAAATTTCTATTTATTTCTGGTATCCAACGATACCAAAATTATATTCAGCTAAATTTTAACCTTCAACGATTTCAATCATTAAGATAGCCACACAGAGATTATAAATAATCAACCCACAACATTGAAAAAATTCAGTTATTTGAGAATCGAGTTGGAACCCTCCAACTTGTTTCCCTGCATCCACAGATGTTAGCACAATACCAATCCTGTTTCTAGACGGAATATCGCGGTACATGGGTTTATATAAAATATCATCTGCTATTATGCGGCGCAATAGGGTCTCATTCGCTATATAATCCGAGAAATCAACTCCAAGTACATATATAATACCAATTCCACTTCAAGGTGGAACATCGCTGTATATGTGTCTAATATAATAACCTTCGCTTAATATGCGGCGTATAGGGTCTATTTCAAAACAACAGATAGCAATTTATCTTTCAATCATACTGTTCGTCGACGGAATTTCTATCGGATTAGAAAACCGTCGAACGAATTTTGAAATAAAAAATAACCGCAATCGCACGGTGTACGAATGTAGCACGCGGCGAATACGGGTCGATCCACCGGGAATTGATGATTTTAAAATTCTATTCAATCAAATTATACCGAAGTCGAGAGTGAATAGCTAGAAATGTAAAAACTAACAAAAACTAGCAAAAGAAAATGATAAAAATATGAGAGTTAAAAGAACAATTTAGAGATAAATCCACTCTCTAGATCATATAAATCAACAAAATGAAGTTATGATCTCTCTTTTCTTGTCATTAGTGAATTAGTTGATGTGCTTATTATAAGTATGGTATATTTGTGCTATTAATTAGCTCAATATAAACCATCAAACTATAACACAACCACTAATACACATTTAACTCTCATGAAATATGACAACAAGTTGAAATAGAAATCTATTTTAAGCATAGCCTATTAACTATTGTTTAGAAATATAGGCTATCAAATTTCAATTTCAACATTCACTTCTTTGTCATAGTCATATTTAGATGAAGAGGCAATTTGTGTTATGTTTGTTTAAGCATAGCCTATTTGTTATGAACAACATAGACTATCAAATTCAAAGCTAAATAACATCATTAAACCACTTCAAATGTTTCCATTAAAGCACAAAAGGAGAGTATAAACATCAAAATGTTGCATCTACATACTAGAGAGCTTCATTACCCCTAAATTGTAGGGATTAAGCTCTCATATTTGTTATCAAATCAACAAATGTAGAAAGCAACATGAAAGCAAAAAAGAAAGAAAAAGAGAGTAAAGCAAAGAAACAAAACTAATCTACTTGCATGAAATAAGAGAAACCTACACTACAACATGAAAGTAAATGAACATGAAAAGGAAAGAGCATGTATTAAATTGCATAAAATAAAAAAGATTACAAGAAATAAAAATTGACTAAGTAGCCATTAAAAGAGAAAGAGAGCTTTCTTTTATTTGATCTAAACTAAACTAAAGAGAAGGAGGCCTAAGAGAGACTAAGAGAAGAGATCATGTTACATGAAACATATGGGTATTTATACATGTATGAAACCCTAATTCACTTTTTTGGGGAATACCCAAAATGCCCCTTAGGAAGTGTGGAGGCCAAGTAATCATTAACATGTCTTAATCCCCCATTAAGTGTACATGAAGCCATTAAGTCCAAAAGCATGCGCATTAGCCTTTAATTTGTACATTAATGTAGGTGGGTAGGTGGGGTCCTCCATGATCTTCACTTTGAATTATTTCCATCTTTATTCCTTTGTATTCTTTGTGCATACATATTTCTTCATGAAACCACTCCTATTTGAGACCATTTTCCTACAAAAATATATATAAATTTCCAATCAATTTTTCTCAAAGAAATATATGCACTTAAATGAGCGTTTTGCCCCTATATGAAGATGAATATGTGAAAATTTGGAATTAAAAAGAATTTTGGTTAAAACAAGTTAAAATACCCAATATGTTCATTTATTTAATTTAAATAGAATAAATATGGTGGTAAAAATATGCACATTTACGTGCACATCACATACAATCAAGCAATTTTAAATCTAACTATTTAAAATTTAAATCGAAACAAATTCGACTGAGTGGGAATCTCTCACCTTGCTTCCAATAGCGGTTTCAGCGTTTTATTCTGAATAAAATTAAACACAAATTTAATTTTTACCCAAAATTCACACTAGCTCCAATCGACTCCAATCCAGCTCCATTGCATAGTGCTCTTTGGGAATTCATACCTCGATTATACCTTATAAATTTATCTGATAAATGGAAAGCTGTGTAATTGAATTTGAATTGAAAGTAAAATAATGTGAATTGGTTGTAAGCAATTAAAATTTGTATCGAAACCTTATAAATTGCTTATGGGAATTATTTTGATTGCATTGCTTATGAAAACTATGTGCTTTCTGTTGAAAATTAGTGAAATGTAAATGAATTTCCTATATATGTCACTTACATGTTTAAATTAAGTAAGTACAGGTACCGGGGCTGTAGTAGGCTGGATTTGGTCGCGCTCAAATGCTAATAAATAACTTCTTTGTTTAAAAATGCCAAAAAGGTACGCCTACGCAATAAAAATAGGAAATACGAACTTTTTTTCTGTTTTCCGACCGTGTGGGTCGATGTATATATATTTATATCTATTGTAATATTGCAAAAGATCCTCCGTACAAGGGAGACTCTGCAAAAAAATTCTGTAAATTTTGGGATTTAGAAAAATTTTGAAAATTTTTGGAAAATTTTTGTTAACGAAAAGTCAATTTCTAAATTGAAATGAAAACGTAGGAATTGAACTAGAGAAGTGTAACCATTAGATTTTGGAAAAGTTAAAATGTTTAAAGGAATTTGAAATTTAATTTGAACAAATGGTTTTGAAAAGTTAATGGATTTCAAGACTTTTTCTCACTTCGCAATTTCGAGGACGAAATTCTTTCAAGGGGGCAAGTTTGTAACGATCCAGAATTTCTGTCATTTGAAATTCATATATTTAATTGATTTTTAAATATTAACAAGTAAAATTTGTAAGTCGAATAAATTTTATTACGAATATCTAGGTTTTATTGGATAATTAAATCGATAATTTAATATTTGAAATTACAAAAATAATTGGAAATTGGGTTTAATTTGATTAAAATTGATTTGTAAAGTTGTATTAAATCATATTGGAGTAAGAATGATGTTATAGAACTTTTGAAATTGAACTAAAAGTCAAATTGTAGAAATTGAGTATTTAATATTTAATTGACGAGTAAAAATAGCCATTTTTCAAACAGTCTCGGATTTTGACGAAACTAGTTTCATTGGATCCGTAAAGTTAAATTATTGTAAGATTTCAAATTTCGTGTTAATCGGATTTACGGTTTGTCCGGGGCAAGCTAAAACGCGTTGGAATCTGTTTAAGTGAATTTTAAATTTAAAATAGTCGATTTGAAAACATATCTTCCAAATACGATCGAATTGGCTCCCGATATATATTCCATTGCATTTGGAATAGGGGTTGGTTGCGAGTCGAGAATCTGGCCGTAAAAGCAAACCCGAGGTATCACTGTGAGCCACGGCAGGGCTGGGATGGATGAAAAGCCTACCGATCGAGTGAGCCGCTGTCGTTGGTTAAAAATCCTAGATCGTCACATTTGGTTTCAGAGCATTTGGTTAAGCGACTACTTTGGCTCTGTTGGGAATTACTCTTTAGAGATAGCGTCAGTAGTGCTCTAGAATAAGTGTGAGTGTAATAATAGATATGAGCGCGTATTTGTTAGTGAATATGAAAATGTTTTATATTGTGTTTGCTTATCCGTTGAGCTGTTTGTGAATTCTAGTCGGTATGTGGGACGCCATATTATCGATAGGGATTTCAAAACACTTAAACGAGATAAACCGACATAGTATCATTTTAAATTAGGTAAATGAAATAATTTTACCTCGATTATATTTTACATATAAAGGAAATAATTTTTCAGAAATTATTAAAATGTATACAAATTGATTGCTTAATTGTTAAAAATGTTAGAATATATATATAAGTTAATTAAAAGATGTTTGAATAATCTAAATAAAAACAACAATTGTAAAAGATTAAATTGTGGAAGCAAATGAATTATTAATATGGAATTATAATTAATGTGTTTTACAATTGTGAAATAATCTTATATATAAGAAGTGAAGTTGTATGAATATATTTATAAATATGAGTTGTAAATAAAAATGAATTTGAACTATGAATTGTAAATGTTGAATCCTGTTTATTTTGGAAATTATTTTTCAAAATTAAAAGTTAAATAGTGAAATTATATAAGAAAAAAATTTATAAATGTGATTTATAAAGAAAAATGGAAATTTTGAAAGAATATTAAGCACCAAATTCACTACTGTCACTGGGAAATATTAAGGGTAATGACTGCAGCATCATCAGTATCATTTTCGAGTTTCTGTGTGATGGATTTGCTACCATAGTAAACTGGAAATTGTAGTCTTGTTGATAAACAAATTTGAAAATTTAAAATCCAAGTTGTAATTGTTGAGTATAAGTAATCAGTTTTGGACTTATAATATGAAATAATAAAGATTTTACTTTGGTAAAGTTGAAATAAATTTGAGTTGGCATAATAAAACATATGATTTGAAATTTAACTAAAGGAAAGTTAGATAAATTGAATTGGATTAGATAGGTGATTATTTATTATGATTTGGAAGTTTAAATATTTAAGTTGTGTAACTTATTAAATGAGAAGATGTAAGTGAAACCAAATGAATAAGTGGTTAAACAATTTTGTTAAGCAAAACGAGATATGAATTTGAATAAGTGATGAAATTTGACTTTGGTAAAAGTTAAATAGAATTTAATTTAGAATTGGAATCTGAAATGGATTTTGTAAAGGAAATTTAAGTTAAGTTAAACAAATGATGTTTGAAATGGAATATAACTTAAGTAATGTTGAATGAAGTTCTTTTTGGTATCGAAGTAAATTAGTAAAGTGAACTAAATGAATATGAACTTGAGTTATGTAATGAAATTCAACGTTCGTGGTTAAATGAATTAGCAATTGAATTAATAAATAGATTGAATGTTAATCGATCTAATGTGAATGAATTGATATGGAATAAGGAATGTAAGTGTTAATTCATTATAAGCTAATGGAGTTGAAGAAAAAATCGAATAATTGAAAGAAAAGTCAATTAGATATCAAACCAATTGGAAATTAAAAGTGTTAAACCAAATTGAAGCTAGACAAAGTGAATATGAATTGTTGATTGTAAATTTAATTAATTTGTTTATGATTTGGTTGTCATATGATTGTTAGTTTTATAATTCATTAAGTGATAATGAAATTGAACTTTTAAAAGGGTGGAGCATGAGATGAGCTATCTAACGACGGTAGTTGATCTTCGTTGAAGTCGATGAGGTAGGTTCGGTTCGCAACACTAGATTCGGCCAATGGGTTCGATTTTTACTGGAAACGAACGCGCGTGAGAAGAAAAACATGTGGCCTTGATTGGCTTGATGGAATCGAATGGCCTAGATAATTGAAGGTTATGAAAATATAAAAAGAAAATAGTAATTTATATTATTTAAATTCGTGAATGTTTAAAAAGCTATAACTTTGTCATACGAGTTTGGAAATTCACGGAGCGAATTGCGTCGGGTTCGTATGGACGAGCACTGCGTTATGGAGCTGGATTGGAATCGATTGGGGGTAGTGATAATTTACGGTAAAATTAAACGCGCATTTAATTTTATTCGGAATAAACCACTGAAACCGCTATTGGAAGCAAGGTGAGAACTCCTCACTCAATCGAATTTGTTTGGATTTAAATTTTAAATAGTTAATTTTAAAATTGCTTGATTATATGATTGAAAGATGATCGTTGTCTGTTTTATTGAAATAGACCCTATACGCCGCATATTAAGCGGTTGTTATTTATCAAACACATATACCACGATATTCCGCCGTGATGTGGAATTGGTATTATATAAGCACTTGGAGTTGATTTTCCTCATTATATATCGGATGAGACCCTATTGCGCCGTATAATAGCTGATGATATTTTATCTAAACCAATGTACCGCGATATCCCATCTTGAAACGGGATTGGTATTGTGCTAACATCTATGGATGCAGGGAAACAGGTTGGAGGGATCCAACAGGATTCCTCAAATAATTGAATTTGTTTCAATGTTGTGTGTTGATTAATTATAATCTCTGTGTGATTATATTTTTGATTGAAATCTTTGAAGGCTAAAATTTAGCCGAATATAATTTTGGTATCGTTGGATACCGGAAATAAATAAAAATTTGATTTTTGAAAATTCAGGTTGAAAGTTTATAATAAAATTTATTGTTGAGAATTGGATTAATTTAAAAGAAGGAATTCTAAAGTAATATAGTTTTATTTTTTATCTTATTGAATAAAATTTCAAAATATGGGAAAAGCTTTAATAAATGGATTTCAGGTAATATCATTCAAAGGTTGAAGAATTTATTCAAAATACTGATTTTGAAGAGTTTGAAAAATAAAAGAATTTGTTTTCTTTAAAAGGAATTTATAAAAAAACGTAAATAAAATTTGAAACCCATTTGGGAATTGATTTTTGGTGATTGAATTTAAATCTTTTGAAAATCCATTTGGAAATTTATTTGGTGTTTTGAAAAGAATTTGGGGAATCCACTTGGGAACTGATTTGTTTGTTTGAAACAAATTTGGGAAATCTATATGGAATTTGATTTGGTTGTTTTTGATATCAATTGTAAAATTGAATTGGTAATGAAAGTGAATAATTGGAATCGACTTGAAAATCGTATATCAATTGATATTTTGGAAATGTCAATACACATGGAATTTATAAAGAAAAGGGAAATTTGTTTAAAAATAAACGTTGATTTATTTTTGATTTGTAGAAATAAATTTACGGATTTGGAACGTAAATTTAAAGTAAATCGGTAAGGATTTATTTGATTGGTTCAAATGAACCATTTTGAAGTGAAAGTGTATTTTCCCGGGAAAGCCGAGTATATTTCCAAAGCAGCTTTTAAAGCATAAACTGAAAGTTCTAAAGTTAGGTTTTAAAGAATACTTTGGAGAAATTACTTCTTAAATTGTTTTAAATCCTTTAAGTAAAGGTTTATTAAGTTTATTATAGAAATGGTTATTTCTAAGATTTAAAACAATAATTGTTTTAGAAAATTGTTATTTAAATAGTTGTACTCTATTTACTAATTTTATTTTGAAAATTAGTTTGGACTTAAGTTAAATGTAATATTGGTATAATATTTTTATAACAAATATTTTAGGTACGGTGTTTAAAGAAAAATAGTTTTATTTCAAAGTGTTTTCCCGTTATATTTTGGATAAGTGTTATAAATTATTTTAAAGTATTTCAACTCGGCAGATTTCCAATGAACATGAATAAAATTTGGAAGTGTTTCCGCCTAAAGAAAATGATTTGAAATTTGTTTTCAAAAGCTGTAAAGGTGAAAAGTAATTTGAAATTTGTTTTCAAATGTTTGAAGTATGGAAAAATATACCTTGTAAAGATTTTTTTGGAAAATAAATAATTTGGGAAAATTATTTGGAATCTGGTGATGTTGTGCATATCTATTGATAGTTAAATAATCGACTATCAATATTTACCTTTAAATGGGTATTTGTTGTGATTTTCTTGAATTTAAATGCTACACTTATTTTAAAATAAGCGCTCGTAATTCGATTTAGCTGGGAGAAGACCTTTGGATCATAAATCTCGTTTCGAATAGTGATACGTCGTAATGGATAGCATTTGAAGACCGGTGTTGAAGACCGGATATTTTTGAAAATGGAAGGATAACCATCGAATGTCTCTGCATCGGCTGATCTCCGATATAGAGATTTTATCACCCTTGGTGATGGGAAGTCCGGACGTGATTAGTGAATAACCGGATTTCAAGGGCTTCTTCGGAAGTTCCTTCGGTTCCGTTCGATCCAGGAACAGACTTGTATGGATGTGTGTCCGAAATTACAATTTGAAATGTAAAGCTAGATTCTATCAAATACATTTCTGTTGGTGGCGGAGAATTTATTCTCTTAGCTTAACACCGTTCTTTGAGACATAAGAGCTCAGAGGTTATGTAGTTGATTGTTACTAGTGATACATTGCAAATTTGGTAATGTGGCATACGAAGCGCTGCTGATCATTTGCTGATCAAAGCATTGCTTTTTTGAAAAGCATAGCTTTGTAGATGAGACTTCGTCAGACCTCACACCCCGATAATGGTCAAAACAGGATAGATGCAGCAAGGTTATAGGGAGTAGCACCCCTAAGGGTATGTGCATTTCCTTCTGGATAGAAGTGGTATCATGGTATGGAGCCCAGATACTTAACTTATGTGGATATCGCAAATACATATATGACTTTATGATTGTTGTTGGTTGAGGATCCTCGGATAAAGGTTATTTACAACCGGAGGATGGCATACTCGTGCCATTAGTTACCTACTTTTGCAGAGGTAACCCGGCCTTGTGTTGTCAAAGATTCGGTTAGGATCTCGAGGCGTCCTTCCAGAGGCGTACCCATGTGGCAACGGGAAGTTCCTTGGCCTGACCATTTATTGGAAAATCCAAAGAAACAACACAAGCCATGTACGGTTTTAGTTGTACAACCTGCCATGTAATGTGACAGCAACCTACTATTGAACATGGTAGCTATAGTAGGCATACGATAATGGTCGTATGTTGGCTAACATTTATATCGTACTTTCGAAATGTTTTCCTGCACTTTGCACTGATATTAATAATATCAAAGAAATTTGCGTATCAAGCATGTTTGATTATCATAAGTAGAAATGTCCTCCAATTCTGCATTTGCATGGTGTGTGTGGCGGGAGGCCTTATGGTAGTTACATTTTCTAAAAGCATTGTGAATCTATCTTAAAATACTTCTTTGTTTGTTTTAAAAGATAAACTGATTTAAGTTCTCACACCAGTCCCATGACTGACCTGGACTTTATTGCTCCCTTCCTAAACTCTGGGTGCCCATCATTTTCCACACGGGCAGCCTAGAGACAGATTATCAGGTTATTCTGGAATTCAGGAGTTGCTGTAGAGATCTGGAGGCAAGCTGGACGGCGTTGCGTATCAACTAGTATATATTTTTATCTTTTTCGCTGTGTATTTAGTTGTGAGGATAGGTTTATATAACTGCCCATTATTGGGTTGTGTTGTATATTGACTCTAATGATGTAATGTATAAAATGTACAGTTCTTTTGATTTAATGATTTTCATTTATCTATTATATGTTGTTCCGCTGCGCATTGTGAGATTCTGATATTGTTTTTGATGCTTCTTCTTTCTACTTCTTCTATCTTTTTATTCTTCTTAAACCCTAACGGTTCAGTTTTCCGGCATACGATTGTTCGACAGTTGATACAGTGGACGTATTAATGTCGATTTTCAAAAGTCGAAAATCCCGTTCCTCACATTTGGTATCAGAGCATTTGGTTAAGCGAAAACTTTGCCTCTATTGGGAATTACTCATTAAAGATAGAGCCAGTAGTAATGTAGAATGAGTGTGAGTGTAATAATAGATATGAGTGCGTATTTGTTAGTGAATATAAAAATGTTTTATATTGTGTTTGCTTATCAGTTGAGCTGTTTGTGAATTCTGGGCGGTATGTGGGACGCCATATTATCGATGGGGATTTCTAAACACTTAGACGAGATAAACCGACATAGTATCATTTTAAATTGGGTAAATGAAATAATTTTACCTCGATTATATTTTACATGTAAAGGAAATAATTGTTCAGAAATTATTAAAGTGTATATAAATTAATTGTTTGGTTTTTGAAAATCTAAGAATATATATGTTAATTAAAAGATGTTGAATAATCTAATTAAAAGAATAATTGTATAAGCAAATGAATTATTAAACATTGAATTATAATTAATGTGATTTACAATTGTTAAATAATCTTATATATAAGAAGTGAAACTATATGAATATATTTATAAATTTGAGTTGTAAATAAAAAATGAATTTGGACTATGAATTGAAAATGTTGAATCCTGTTTATTTTGGAAATTGTTTTCCAAAGTTAAAAGTTAAATAGTGAAATTATATAAGCAAAAGATTTATAAATGTGATTTATGAATAAAAGGAAAAATTTTAAAGAATATTAAGCACTGAATTAACTACTATTACTGGAAAATAATAAGGGTGATGACTGCAGCATCATCGGTATCATTTTCAAGATTCTGTGTGATGGATTTGTCACCATAGTAAATTGGAAATTGAAGTCTTGTTGTGATAAAAAAAATTGAAATTTTAAAACCCAAGTTGTAATTGTTGAATATAAGTAATCAAGTTTTGTACTTATAATATGAAATAATAAAGATTTTGCTTTGGTAAAGTTGAAATAAATTTGAGTTGGCATAGTGACATAGCGGTATAACTCTGATAGAATGATAAATGCCCAATTCCGTTGATCGTAATGATGCTGGAATCTAGCTATCTCCAACACGTTGATCTCGCAAAATACCATGTTGAAAGATCTACAATTCGATCGTTGATGAATCGCAAGTGATACCGAGAAATGGCTTCTACTTCGTTGATTCGCACACGAATAAGCCGAAGAAGGAATGAAAAAGGCGATCACACTCAACTTCAACAATGGTGGCAAAAGCTCACACACAAATTTTATTCAAAAATAAACTCCCCTTTACAATGACAACACAACCCTATTTATAGAAAATACAACACACAGACCGACTTAACATACAACACACGACCTACGACCTAACACCTACGACTTAGCAAGTCACGACCCAACATCATACGAGTTACAATATACGACTTAACAATACATCAACATATCAACAATACAAGTCAACCTCATATGCGACTCAGTACAACACAATACGACATAACTACATAACGACATAACAACATGCGTGACTTAACAGCAACAACACATATGCGACATAACAAGATGCGGCCTAGCTGAGCGACCTAGCGACCTAGGCGAGCGACTTAAGAAAATTGCTTCAGGGAACGACTGAAGCTTCTGGAGCGACATAAGTAACCCTGCGACCTAGCGACATAGCGACATAAGAGAAAGCGGCATAGGCGATCGACTTATAGAAATGCGGCCTTGTTGTTTTGAGCCGTTAGGTCGTTGAGCGACTTAAGTTGGTGCGACTTAAGGAAATCACGATGCGTTGATGGTTAGGGGGGCTTTAGGTCGTGGAGCGACTTATGTGGTTGTGAGTTAACATGGCGCGACTCATAGCAGGCCGAGCGACTCATCGCAGGCGACGTATCATGGTGCGCTGTATCATCCTCCCCTGGTTGAAAAGAATTCGACCTCGAATTCACACTTTCCTCTTCTTCGACATATTTATTCTCATGATATGGAATCAAGTGTTTGACGTTGAAAACATAAGCAGTATGGATATGATCCGGCAATTTTAACTGATAAACATTCTCATTAATCTTCTTTACATTTGCAAAGGACCAATCTTTCTAGCAGCTAGTTTTGTTGTAAGTACCAATACGAAATCGATCCTTAGTCAATACTGCATACACAAAATCTCCTTCTTTGAATTCAACATGTCGTCGTTTGATATCTACGGATTGGTTATATTTCTCATTCGCCTTAAGCAATCGTTCCTGCACAGCTTTGTAGCATTCTTACAATTCATTCACAAGATCACTAGCTCGCTTGACCACTCCATTCTGTTGTGGTACTATAGATAAATCCAATGGTCCTTTAGGAATTGTCGAGTAAACGACCTGGAATGGATTGAACCCAGTGTTACGATTAACTGCATGGTTGTGTGCAAACTCGTCTTGATATAGCTTGGAATCCCAACTCTTCAAATTGTCATTCACGAGGCATCTCATTAGATTACCCAGGGATCTATTCACAACTTCTGTCTATCCATCCGTCTATGGATGATAAGCACTACTAAATTTCAGTTTTGTCCCGACCATTCTCCATAAACTCATCCAAAAATGACTCATAAAACGAGTGTCTCTATCCGATACAACAGATTCGGGCAACCCATGAAGACGATAGATCTCTCTGAAGTATAACTGTGCGACATTAACTGCATCTGCCGTCTTCTTGCATGCAATAAAATGTACCATTTTTGAAAACCGATCGACCACCACATAGATAGAATCATTGCCACATTGCGTCCTCGGCTGTAAAGACCCGGATTTTTGAACGATTAATTTACAATATTTAAATCGGGTTTAAATGTTTAATTTGAACTTTAATTTGATTTTAATATGAACAGTTTGGTTTTATATGATAGAAAGGATTCACAATTTAAATATAACGACCTGTTGAATTATTTAATTATTAAAATAGTAATTGAATATCAGGTAAAATATTAAATCTGGGGTAGTAAGTTTGATTAAAATATTTTAAAGGCTTATAGAATTTATGTTGATGTTAACGCTAAAAATTGAACGCTAACACCCCGGTGTATGTAGAGATTAAGTGAAAGCACCACCCGTGAACACGAGAATTAAAAACAAGCAGAAAAGTCATAGAGAAAGTAGTACAAGTCAACAATTTTATAGTGGTTCGGCTTCAGTTAAGCCTACGTCCACTTTAATCCTCTTTATTTCTGAGTCAATTACAACTTTACAACAATCTTCAATTACAATACTGATGAGACAAACAACTAGAACTCCGATATAGAAGAATTCTTTGAATCCATGTTGATTGTGTTAGATTTCCTCTTGAAGTTTATTGAGATGTCTTTTGTGTTTGAAGTGCCGAGTGAGTCAAGAATTCGGCAGAGTATCGGCGTTCCAGAAATGAGCTAAAAAGATCCCCTCTTAGTTTGAGTAGGCGGGGTATTTATAAGAGAGTTCGGTGTTAGGTCGTAGGTGGCAAGCGACCTTGGATAGGTTGTTGGTCGTAGGTCGTCCGCGACCAAGTGGGATTCATTTACGGCTTATAAATGGTACATTTGATCGTTCTGGAGAAACTGGCAAGTCATAGGTCGTGGCCGACCTAGGCAGGAAGCGGCATAGGAGGCTCCTCTTGTATGTTTAGGTCGTGAGTGACTTAGGTATAAGTCGTAGGTTGTGGGCGACTTAGTAGACATGGTTTACGGCCTAACAGGAGCATCCTTGATCATTCGAACAAGTCATAGATCATGGGCGACCTAGGGAAGGAACGACATAAGGAAGAAAAGTTACCTCGGCTTTGTATAGCTCGCTAGGTCGTTAGGTCGTTAGAGAACTTTATCCCTGTTAGGTCGCTCCCCTCATTAACTCGCTAGGTCGCGTATACCTTCAGGTCACTAGGTCACCTCAGTCCATAAGTCATTGGTACGCTAGGTCGCTCAGTCCATTTAGCAACTAAGTCATTTAACTTGTTGAGCGGCTTTATGTGTTAGGTCGCTTACTCCCTTAGGTAGTTAGGTCGCGCCTTCACATAAGTCGTTAACTCGTTGAGTCATAGGTTGATGGCCCATCTAATCCTTTAGGTCGCTGGGCCGCTTAGCATTAGGTCGATGAGCCTTTCAATCCTTTAGGTCGCTGGGCCCCTTAGCATTAGGTCGATGAGCCTTTCAATCCTTTAGGTCAATGAGTCGTAGAGAAGTGGAGTTAACACTTGCCCCTCGAATTATACGCCTAAGGATTAGGTCGTGTGCTTCGACACTTTTGAACTCGTGCTTCGCCGGGTCGCTAGGTCGTGAGCGACCTAAAGGTGTAGTTAAGCCGTTCGCACCGATTTAGGTTCCACCGTCCTTGCATATAAATTTTCCATCTCCTTCCTCCTTCTATTTACTTACTTGACTGTTCGAAACCGCCATTAACGAATTACTAAGCTCTCGAAGTCGAAAATTCAACCAAGTAGCCATCGATCATCTTCATCGTGTAAGTGGATTTGCTCACTATTGGATCATTGATCACCATCGAGTTATGAACTCCTAATTTTCCTTCCCTAACACAATTTCTTACGCTGCGCTTCACCAAAAGTCGTATTACGATTGATTGTTGCTCGTCATCGGTCGCGCTATCATTGTAATTCTCGCGATCATGGCAATGCATCAGGTTCATGATGGATTTGAGATGACTTGGCTCGATTTTAGGTAATTTTGGTGATATGGAAAGATGATGATGAGGGGTTATCGGGTTAATGGGTTAATGGATAGCAAGCTATGCCGTGACACTTCTGGGGGATACACATGTGGTAGATGCGTGGCAGAATGTAATTGAAGAGCAGGATTAGGGTTGTTTGTTTGAATGTGACTCATGCGAACTAACTAGCTCGCGACTTAACATACTGGAACAACACAAAGCTTAAAGTAGAACGACCTAACAGATTAACGACCTATCTTCCTGCGGCATAGGTTTTAGGTCGCGGCCGAGCTAGAACATAAACAAATTTGCTTTATTAACAATGCGAATTAGGGAGAATAGTTGTCTTAACTTCATAACTTGAGCAGAGCGACCTAAGGGAGCCCTACCTATGCTAGGTCGCTTGGACATGAACTGGACGACCTAAGGGAGTCTCGAGCTAACTTAGGTCATTTCTGTGACTTAAAGAATGAACTGCACATGAACACTTGCAAAATTCTTATAGAACTTGACTGAATTTTTAACTTGAACAACTAGAATGAATTGCTTGGACTTTGAACTTGTCTGGACTTTAAACTGTTTAAACTTTGCTGCACTTCTTTACAGATTATCTTCACTTGTAAGCTAACAACCTGCTGAACACAACATTTGCAGAAAACTACGGCGAATATACTGCCATTGATTGCCCATATCGAATGACAGATTAGTCGATAAAAGATAATCAACTTAAAGATATTTTATGAAGTGCTATGAATCAACAAATTCAAGTGAAGTATTAAAGTAAAGCAATATTAATCAATTAAAACTGATTTGTTTGCATCCATACTACACTTGCATTTGGACTTAAAACAACAAAACCTGAAACTTTGTAACTGACAAATGCCTGTTAGTTTAATTTCAGTTATATTTACTTGTCATTTTATTAGTTCTGCACAACACTTCACACATTTAGGAAACGTGCACCTTCATATTTGAATATCCAGTTCCTTGTGTAGAATGTCTTCTCAAGAAGAGATAATTGAGAAATCTGAAGGAGTCTTCCCGATAGCCGACCCATTGGATAATCCTCCAGAAAGAACTCCAAAGACCCTGAGTCAGCGGGCATTCAACCAATTACGTATTCAATTTGGGATTGCCGAAGCGGATGCTATACTTCCCGGGCCAAATGATACTGCTGACAGGCGACCTCTCGGTTTTGTCGCTGTCAACCGTCAGATGTGCCTTTGTGGTGCCATTCCTCCTTTCAATGAATTTCTTCATCAACTCCTTTTCCAACTAACCATCTCTCCCTTTCAACTACATCCCAATGGCTACGCCATCCTGATGGGATTGTGTGTTTTATTCAGGAGGACACTTAACCGTCTTCCGAGCTTCGAAGAAATCTGCTACTTATGCACATTCGCAAAGAATAAAGACCACCCCTCCATTATACTCGTGAGAAGTGCCTGAAATCGCAAATTTATCACCGATCCTTCCGAAAGTGCTCACGGTTTTCTAAATCAATTCTTCTTCGTCCGCTGCCCCCTAGGGTTTTATGCCATCTGAAGAATAGGAAGTAAGATAGCTCATCCCCGTTCTTTCCATTTTTGAGTTTTTTAAGATCCGAATTGCTAAGTGCTAATTTCATTCTTTTCTTTTACAGCACTTCCTCCTCCCTTTAGAAATCCCAGTCACAAGACAACTTTTGATAGATTAAGTGTCGTGCCGGTTGAAGAAAGAAGTATTAAGTTTTTGCCAAAAGATGAACTTCTGCACCAATACGGGCTTTTGCACCCTTCTCGTTCTACCCAAACTCATGAAGTCCCCTACTCTCCAATAAAGACATCGGATGCCCCAGTTTTGGTCGGAGAACCTACATCGAAAGAACATACTGTTGAGGCTCCGTTGGTAAAGTGTTCTACTTCAATTGATGTCGCGAGGTCATCCAGCAAACTTGCACTTGCCCCCGTCATCGAAGAAGAGGAACCTCCCCAACAATCCGGGAAATGTGGTGACGAAGGAACTTTGAGAGCGAGTCCCGCCAGGCACAGCAGTGATGATATCTTCGAAGGGTTGAGCGACCTGATGATTACTTCACAGAAACTTTTTGAGGATGATCCTATCACTACTAAATTTACTTCTCCAGCAGTCCAAGCAACATCCGTTCTGCAACAAACTCCATCAGCCCAAGAGTTGACACTGGCTGTTAAATCCGTCATCATCTCCCAACCCAGGAGTGGTTCGTAGTTTGACGCACATAGTTTGCACGTTACACACACTTAGGACTTTTTAGCACTTATATGCGTTCAACTTCCTGGTTTTTGAAGATTTTTGAGTTTATTTTCCTTCATTTTCTGGTTCTCCAATGGGAAGATGTAGCTCTTACTACGACGACTTCCAATGTTATAGGAAGCGCGTTTCTTATGACCCCAGGAGGTATCTTCCTGCCTCTTGGGAAAGTGACGAAGAAAGAGCTATGAGGAAGCCTCGTGAGAAGCGCGCTTATGAATAGCACTACGGGAGACGGGACGAACGACATGATTCTTCCCAGAGAGAGGATGATTCCCACAAGCGAAAGTCCCGTGACGATAAGGGAAAAAGCCATGTCAGTGAAGACCCGAGTAAATGGGCCAAACTTGGTGAGAAACTGACATCCGAACTCTCTGAAAAACCAGCTGCTCCTGTTTCTCTGGAAATTCCTTCCTGCTCTCCCCCACTTCCAAGAACCGATATTCAAACAATCATAAGTTAGCCCCCTATCAAGTTGGACAAGGTTCGGCTACCCTTCAAGGCCGTTTCCCGCACTGGTGCTTAAAGGGAGTGTGTTTCGACTTCGACTTGGTCCCGATTGACAAACAAGCCATGTTCCGCAATCTTGATACTGTCAAACTTGATATCGAGAGAATATCTAGCTGGAAGAAGCTTGTTGACGAGCTTCAGAGAGTAAATCGCGCAAACCTTGAAGCCATGCTAACCATGGAAAATTCTTTGCTGATGGGCTGCAATTCTGAGCTGAGCCTCTTCCCTTTTTTCATTAAGGAAGTCAGGTGCTTCAAGCTTCAACACTTTGTTTTCAGCTTGGTTGAAATGAATTCTTCTATGTGAAGGGACTTCTATTTCCACCGGAATCATTGCTTCTGATCCATATGCTAATGAAAATGGAGTGTGCCCGGTCGCAGTTTTGTGGGTGATTCTATATGACCATAGTGCTAGTGGAAGTTTATCGACCCAACCACCTTTCGCTTTTTCCAGCTGTTTTTTGATGGTTGATTTGATAATTTTGTTTACTACTTCCACTTGCCCGTTTGCCTGTCGATGAGCCACTGCTGAAAAGCTTTTCTGGATCTTGAATCGCTTGCAAAAATCTTGGAACTCTTCACTTTCGAATTGGGTTCTATTATATCTGATTATCTTTTGAGGCACACCATACCTGCATATGATATTCTTAGTTACAAAGCTTATCATCTTCTTAGAGGTAATAGTAGCTAATGGTTAAGATTCAGCCCATTTAGTAAAATAATCAAGAGCAACAATAGCATATCTGATTAAGGATTTGGCGGTCGGTAAAGCCCCGATGATATCTATTCCCCAAATAGCAAATGTCCATGGGCTGACCATCTGTGTTATCTCGGTAGAAGGTGCTCTTGGGATTTTTTTCAAATCTCTGGCATCGGTCACATTTTCGGGCATAGCTTGCAGCATCACGATTAATATCTGGCCAAAAATACCCATAATGGAGAATTTTTTTTGCTAGAGTTTGACCACCTGAATGGTCTCCACACTCTCCTCCGTGTACTTCAGCTAGAATTGTCTTAGCTTCTTCCTTGGTCACACATCGGAGTAATGGCATTGAGAATCCCCGCCTGTACAATCGACCATCTTGAATTATGTATCTGGAGGTTGTTCTTAGCAACTTCTGTCGTTCTTTTAAACTTTCTAGTAGAGAACCGTTGAGCAGATATTCCGTTACCGGAGTCATCCATGACTCTTGATCTTGATATATAGTCATGATCTAGTCAATATGCATCTAATCAGTGCTTGAAGATGACAGGACTTCCACAGGAACTAACCCCAATAATTGAGCTTCACCAGTGCTTGCATACTTTGCGAAGGAATCTGGCTTCATGTTCTCTTCCCGGGGTATATGATTTATCGTATAATGGTCAGGATCATCAAGAAGTTCCCAGATTCTTGATAAATAAGCAGGCAGATTTCCTCCTTTAGTTTGAAACTCTTTCTTGACTTGACATAAAATAAGCTGTGAATCGCTGAAGATCTGCGACACTTTGACATTCAACTCTTTAGCAATTCTCAAGTCGGCAATAAGAGCTTCATATTCTACTTCATTGTTTGTCGAAGGGAATTCCAATCTCAATGCGTAGCACAATGAGCGCCCTTTAGGGGTTTCAAGCACAACCCCAGCTTAGGAACAGTAATCGTTTCTTGCACCATCAACATATAATTTCAATCGAATTGGGGGATTATCAGTCACTTCTTCCTCACTATCACCTTTATCTGTACATTCTGCGATGAAATCTGCCAAAGCTTGTCCATTGATTGTTCTCCGGGGATGATAAGTGATGTCGCACTGGCTGAGTTCAATATTCCACTTCAGAAGACGACCCCAAGTCTCAAGACGAAACAGAACTTGCTTTAGAGTTTTATCAGTGAGGACTTTGATTGGATGAGCTTGGAAATACGTGCTCAACTTTCTTGACGCAATCAGTAGACAATAGGAGAGCTTTTCCAATTTTGAATAGTTCACCTCTGCCCCCGTGAACCTCTTGCTGATATAATAGACCGGGCGCTGAATTTTTGCGTCTTCCCGTACCAACGCTGCACTAAGATCATGAGATGAGATTGCCAAATATACAAAAAGATCCTCACCATCGTCGGGCTTAAAAAGTATTGGAGGCATTTCCATATGGGGAATCAATTCATCGAAAGCTTTCTGGCATTCAGGAGTCCAGTCAAAATTCTTCCTTCCTTTCTTCAGTGCATCAAAGAATGGAATGCATTTATCAGTAGCTTTGGAAATGAATCGAATCAAGGCAGTGAGTTTTCCATTAAGAATTTTCAATTCCTTCTTCATTCTAGGAGCTTTTACTTCTTTTAAGGCAGCAATCTGAGTAGGATTAGCTTCAACGCCCCTAGCACTCACAATGAAACCCAGAAATTTTCTGGACTCCACCCCAAACGAACATTTCAAAGTATTAAGTTGCATTCCATACTTTCGTAGGATTGCAAACATTTCCGCCAAATGGTCCATATGGTCTACCGCTTTCTTTGACTTCACCAACATATCGTCAACATAAACTTTCATAGTTTTGCCAATCTGCGTTTTGAACATAGAATTGACGAGTCTTTGGTAAGTTGCCCCTGCATTCTTAAGTCTGAATGGCATGACTCTATAGCAGTAGAGACCTACATCGGTGATGAAGCTTGTGTCCTCCTGGTCTGGCTCATGCATCATAATCTGGTTGTATCCGTAGTAAGCATCCATGAAAGATAACAATTCGTGCCCCGCTGTTCCATCCACCAACTGATCTATCTTGGGTAACGGGAAGCAGTCTTTGGACAGGCTTTGTTCAAATCTGAGAAGTCAATGTAGACTCTCCATTTCCCATTAGCTTTCTTAACCAGTACTGGATTTGAAACCCAATTCGGATATGTAGACGCCTTGATGAACCATTCTCCATAAGCCGGTCTACCTCTTCCTTCAATGCTGCTGACCTTTTAGGACCTTGGGTTCTTCTTCCCTGTTTTACCGGTGTAAACTTCGGATCAGAGTATGTGCCGCAATTTCTGGGGATATTCCGCACATATCAGTATGAGTCCAAGCGAATACGTCCAGATTTGCCTTCAAGAATGATATTAAGGAATTTTGAACCATCACATTAAGTTGCGAACCCACATTCACTACTTTGTTTGGATCTTTCGGGTCAACAGGTACTGGCACCGTTACTTCCACTGGCACCACTCTATTCTCCACCGCACCAGCTTTTCTTGGATCCATTTCTCTTCGTGCCCCGCTATGTTCGCCAGTGCAGGGTCCACCCTGTAATTGTTACAAGGTTGGTTCTTTGATGCGGACTGGGGCTGCCGCATCTTTTCCCATCTCTCTCTTCCTTGCTTCACGCAACTCTATTAGATAACATTCTCGCCCAGCATTCTGATCCCTTTTAATAACTCTAACGCCATTATCCGTGGGAAATTTCATAGTGAGGCACCACGGGGCGAGAATTGCCTTAAAAGCCGCAAGAGTTGGTCGGCCTAGGAAGGCATTGTAGGTAGAAAATTCATCAACAATTAAAATAGTCTTTTTCCGAACCACCTTTTTCTGCCCCTCCCCAAGCTCTACGAACAAGTCGATAGTTCCAATGGGCTGCTTCGGTTCCCCAGTGAACCCGACAATCTTCTGAGATGAGGCTTGAACATCAGCCACTGGAATTTTCATTTGATCGAATGTCTTTTTGAAGAGAACGTTGCAAGAAGCGCCGCAATCTGCAAGCACTCTTCTCATAATAGCCGGCCCAATGCCTGCAGAGATGACCAAAGGATCCATGGTTGGAGCTTCAATACCCATTGAGTCCCTGGCTTTGAACACAATATCATCATTGAATGTTTTCTGCTGCTTCAAAGGTGCTCCATTTTCTAGCACAAAAACACTCTCTTCTGTTGGTGCATACTTCAAGGCACGGGCATATCTTTCCATCTTGCCCCAGCTTCTGCCTGCTGGGTGAGGCCCTCCTATAATCACATTAATAACAGGCCTTTTCGATTCGTGCACGGTATTCCTCTCACCCGAGCCAGATGGATGAGCAGGAAGTTGTTGGCCCTTAGTAGATGAAGTTGGGTCATTTCTACTTCTCTTAACATATTGCTCCAACTTGTTCTCTCTCAGTAGTTCTTCAATTAAACTTTTCAGATGGCGACATTCGTTGGTATCATGACCGGGTTGATTATGAAACCGACAGAATCTCCCACTTTGAGAAGCTTTTTTGTTAACTCTCATTTCAGGCGGTTTAGGATATTCTACCACATCTTTGGTAGCAAAAAAGATATTCTCCGGAGTGTCATTCAAAGGAGTGAAATCTGAAGACTTTAAGCAGCGAGGTTTCTTCATATCCTTCTGCTTCTTCCCACCACTTTTCTCCCTTTTCTGACTCTCGGATTCCCTTTTGGTAGGAGCAGTAGTATTATTCTTGACCTCTGTCAATGCTACTTTAACTAGTGCTCGAAGGCTTTTTAAACGCATGAATTTATCATCCTTCTTATAGAATTTCTCAAGCGAATTCTGTTCTTTCATCTTCAGCCACTTCCCAAATTCGCTTGATTTGTCGATTACCCTCATCAAGTATGTCAAGACCATCCGTGGTTCTGCATTGTCCACTTCAGCCAAAGCTATGTTGAAGCTGTTCAAGAATGACGTGATAGATTCCTCAAGATTCTGTTCCAGGCTTGACGGTGACATAATATCCTTTGCCTTTGAAGCATACAACTTGAATTGCTCTTTAAACTTTCGAGTCAAATCAGCGAACTGGTTTATGGATCGGACCGGAAGCTTTATGAACCAGAGCAAAGCCACTCCTTCCAAATATACCGGAAAGTACCAGCATTTGATCTCATCGGACGCTCTAGCACCAGTCATGTGTCAATCATACTTATATAGGAATTGATTGGGGTCGCTTGTTCCCTTATAAGCCGGGATGTTAGGAGGAACAAACTTCGTTGGGAATTCCGCCTTTAGAATCTTTTCAGTAAACAGAGTTTTGCTCGGACTGAATCCCCATTCCTTCTCATCTTCATCCCTCTGCATGCTTTCTTTAATGATTTGTTGCACCATGCCCAAAAGATATTCCTCATCATTTAAAGGATCTGCAGGATAGACTTCAGCCATTTTCTCGGAAGTTTGTCTGGACAAACGTTCGTAGAGAGTTGGCTGTGGTCTCGATCCTCCAGCTTGAGGAGGTGTGTCTTTGGCGGGGCTAGCTGCTCTTTGAGGAATATTCCTCTCTTCAGGATCATGAACATCATCTGCAAGGTTTTCTGCATTACTCACCGATTGACGGTTAGCTCCGAGCAAAGCATTTAACCTCTCAAGCATTAAAGCATTCTGAGTTTCCATCTATTGGTATAATCCAGATATTGCAGCATCTAACTCTTCTCGTGTAATTCCGGCACTTGGTGCTGCTTGACTAGATGAAGGAGAAGTGGTAGTATTTTCATGGACATTACTAGGTCTTGTAGATCCATGCTTTCTTCCAGGAGCCATTATGTCTGACAGACTTTTGGTTTTGAGAGAGAATCTTTCAACAAACTTTTGCGAAGCAATGACGAAGATAGCCTGAGTTGGGTTTTCAATGCAAGCACCAAAAATGTTAACGCTAAAAATTGAACGCTAACACCCCGGTGTATGTAGAGATTAAGTGAAAGCACCACCCGTGAACACGGGAATTAAAAACAGGTAGAAAAGTCGCAGAGAAAGCGGTAAAAGACAACAGTTTTATAGTGGTTCGGCTTCAGGTTAAGCCTACGTCCACTTTAATCCTCTTTATTACTGAATCAATTACAACTTTACAACTATCTTCAATTACGATACTGATGATACAAAAAACTAGAACTCTGATGTAGAAGAATTCTTTGAATCCATGTTGATTGTTTTAGATTTCCTCTTGAAGTTTATTGAGATGTTTTTCGTGTTTGAAGTGTCGAGTGAGTCGAGAATTCAGCAGAGTATCGGCATTCCAGAAATGAGCCAAAACGATCCCCTCTTAGTTAGAGTAGGCGGGGTATTTATAGGAGAGTTCGGTGTTAGGTCGTAGGTCGAAAGCGACCTTGGATAGGTCGTAGGTCGTCCGCGACCTAGTGGGAGTCTATTACGGCTTATACATGGTACACTTGATACTTCTGGAGAAACTGGCAAGTCATAGGTCGTGGCCGACCTAGGTAGGAAGCGGCATAGGAGGCTCCTCTGGTAAGTTTGGGTCGTGAACGACTTAGGTATAAGTCGTAGGTCGTGGGCGACTTAGTAGACACGGTTTACGGCCTAACAGGAGCACCCGTGATCATTCGAACAAGTCATAGACCGTGGGCGACCTAAAGAAGGAACAACATAATGAAGACAAGTTACCTCGGCTTTGTATGCTCGCTAGGTCGTTAGGTCGTTAGAGAAATTTATCCCTATTAGGTCGCTCCCCTTATTAACTCGCTAGGTCGCGTATACCTTTAGGTCGCTAGGTAACCACAGTCCATAGGTCATTCGTATGCTAGGTCGTTCAGTCCATTTAGCAACAATGTCGTTTAACTTGTTGAGCCGCTTTATGTGTTAGGTCGCTTACTCCCTTAGGTAGTTAGGCCGCCCCTTCACATAATTCGTTAACTCATTGAGTCATAGGTCGCTGGACCATCTAATCCTTTAGGTCGCTGGGCCGCTTAGCATTAGGTCGATGAGCCTTTCAATCCTTTAGGTCGCTGGGCCCCTTAGCATTAGGTCGATGAGCCTTTCAATCCTTTAGGTCATTGAGTCATGGAGAAGAGGAGTTAACAGTTGATAATACTTAAAATAATATATGAGTTAAAATTTGAATTTAGCAGTGGTTTGTTCGATTTTAAAATTTCATCGTTTAAATGGACGTTTAAAATAGCCATCCGAGGCACGGTGTCAGAATTCGACGAAACCAGTTCCATTGGATCCGTAATATAGAATTATTATTAGATTTTAAATTTCGTAATTTTCGAAGATATCGTGTAATCGTACGAAATGTAAACGCCTACAAAATAATTAATTGAAATTGTGATAGGTTGATAGATAATACTGTGTATATAAACTAATAAAAAATAAAAGAAGGGTCCATACAATCAAATAAAAGAAAACCCTAGCCGAGCCTTATCTTGGAAGCCTTTTCCTCTTCAAAAAGAAAGAAAGACTAAATTTCGTTCAAAGTAAATACAGTTCAAAAAAGAATTTAAGAATCAATGGCCGCTAGTTTCTCTCGGCCTCATCAAAAAAAATTCCCTCATCAATTCGGTTCGTTCGAAAAAAGAAAAAAATCATTTTTCATTCGAATCTCGTTCGAGCATAGAGGGGTCGCGACGCGATTCTCGAGCTCGGAGGTATGGAAGTCGCACGCGTAGCGGGTTGTTATCGCTAGGGCTAGGAGGAGGTGACGAAGCCGCGAAGGTTGGCGGCGGTGTGGTTCAAGCGTGAGGTACCATCGCGCTGGGGTAAGTGAACACGAGTATCGCTGGTGATGGATTTGCGTGTGTCGTGGCGGCTGTAACGTATGGATGAGCTAGGGCTTCGGCAACGTACAATTTGGCTCGGTTTTGAGCATCGCGATTGGCCCGACAGCAATGCACAGGGAGGGTTGCGAGAAGGAGGCGACGTTGGTGATCGTGGTGGCATCGAAGTCAGGTCCTGGGTTCGCGAGTCTCTGAGGTACGATCTTAGCATTCGAATTTTGTAATATATATGGTTAAAAATGGATAGACTATGTAGCTAGGAAATTTATTTTCATAAAGTATATATCATTTTTTGGGTTTTTAAATTTAGTTTGTTTGTATACACAAACTAGAAATTTTATATGGGAACTGTAGTAAAGTATACGGTTTTTAAATTATCTATAAGTATACGAATATGCAGATTTTATGTATAAACTGTAAAACAGATCAAAATGGACAAGGTTTTGAAAATTGAAATTTTAAATATTGAAGAATTTATATGTAGACAGGTTTGAAATATAGGGATTTTAGGATGCTGAAAAGCCTATATAAAAAATTGGAATTTTAAACCTATACAGAAATTTTATTTACATAGGACTTTAAAAAAAATATATATAAAGATTAGATTTTTAAAATAAGTATAAGTCATTTTAGTATAAGAAATTACAAAGAAGGGGATTAAAATAAATATATACGTCTAAATTTTAAATATTGCTAGTTCGTTTAAAAATAATTTACTTAGGTGATTAATTTGTTTAATTACCTTATCTAATTATTTTAGTCACTAAAAGATTTTTATAAAGTAGAATTAGTTTAAATTTTAATTATTTGTTGAAATAAATCATTGGTTAAAATTAAATTATTAGAGTTAAAGAATAAATTTATTTAAACGGAAATTAATTGTTCGATCTGTTCAAATATTGATAAAATCATGCAATTGTTTATATAAGGTCAAAAGTTGGGGAATTTGGTCAAGATTGGAAGGATTGCAACTTAAAGCAGAGGTGAGACTTTCTCACTCATTTGGATGCCATAAATTAAATTTAAATGTTAAATTTAAATCATTGGATGTGTTTGGATGATTTATAATTGTTTATGCATTGAATGATATTATAAACCCATATACCGTGATATCCCACTTTGAAGTGGAATTGATATGTTATGGTGCTAACATTTGTGGATGCAGGGAAAATAGGTTAAAGGGATTCAACAGGATTCCTCAAAGATATTTATTTATTATATATATGTTGTCATATGACAGGATGAATGAATTGATATGGAATTGCATGCGAATTGAATTATTAAATGTTAAATAACATGGAAATTGGAATTTGGTAATTTTTAAATACCATATATAATTTAATTAAAGGAAGTTAAATAAAACTTAAATTAAAAAAATATTTCTTTAGGATTCAGATTCACATCTATTGAGACTAAAGTAAAATTAAAAGAATATTCATTACTTGGTTATACTTAAAATTAGTTAAAGTTGAGTTTGGGAAAAATTAAATTATGTACATAGACTCTAAGAAATATTATAATCGATGAATAGAAATAAATTAAAAGGAACTTTATTATGAAATAATGTAAATGGAACTTTATTAAGAAATAAAATAAAAGGAACCTTATTAAGTAATGGAATTTTGTTAAAGAACAAATATGTGATTTCATTGAAGAATAAAATTATAAAGATGGAATCTTTGAAAAAAAAATTGTTTTATAAATAAAAAAAAAACTCAGGGGAGTGATAAATTTATAAACGGGGTTTATAAATGAGATAGAAAGTAATGGTGGATACGTAATGAGATAAGTCATGGCGTGAACTTAATTTGAGTTATGAAAATTGGTTTTGGAAGGAAATATGTGAATATTTCCGAAAGTAAGAAATAAGAATAGGTCAAGAGGAATTTATGGATGAATATTGGGTTTTCTAAAAATATAAATTGGTTTTAAAGGAATATTTTTAAAAATTACTATACTACATAATTTGTGAAGAACTATTATATAGATTTAGAATATTTCGGAAAAGTTATTTTAATGCTTAGTATTTATTATAATAAATTATAGTTTTCTAAACCAGCTTTGAAAATTCATTAATAACTGGATATGAATTAAATTTTTACCTTAAACCATAATTTGAAATAAAACCATTATTCTTACTTTATAAGTCAAGATGTTTTCAAAAATGTTTTGAAAATCCAATTATAAATCCTCTTGAAGTAAAGCCAGTGTAATTAATTTGAATAAGATCTTTAGGGAGGATTTTAGAGGGTCATGAGAACTTGAATAAATCCCAAGTTTAAGATAAGTGAATTTCGAGGTGAGATAAAATTCACAAGAAGAGCAGGAATGAAACTTGAAATATTAATAAGCAAAATGGCTTTGGAAAATTTACAAATGAGACTGTAAATGATTTTTGAGGAAAGAAATAAGAGACAAAAAAATATTTTCCAAGTTTTGAGAACTATTGAAGTGGGAAAATATTATAAATGGTTGGCAAAGACTTAAATGGTTTCACGAGAAATAGAGTGAATTGAATCTAATTTCAAGACATTGAAATATGAAGATAATATCTTAAGTAAATATTCGAGATAAATAATTTGAGGAAATTATTTGATGGTTGCTTGTGAATGGTTAATTAATAGTTAAATAACCGACTATCAATATTGGACAATGCGCTAATCATTTCGAAGAGTCCAGGATCAGATTTAATGATCCGAAAACAACTTCAATCCAGTTTGAACGATTACGAATGAATACCGTGAAGAGTTGAAGACAATGATTCGATTTGTCCAGACCCAGGGTAACTTGTATGGATTGAATGCTTTAAGAACATCTTTAGGGGGATGCAGAGCATTCTAAGAGGGACTCGTTATTGAAAGGTAATGTTTAGCCTCCAACCTCAACAACCGAGAATGGCTAAAACAGGGGAGGTGTAGCAAGACTTCATGGCTAGCCCCCACTGGAGAGTATTGTTTCACCTGTCTAGATGTCCCTTTTTGTTTTGGCTTGGTGGGTGGTTGGTTGCGCCAACCACGGGGTGATCTTGCTTGGGACTGTCCAGTGAGGGATGGTTCCGGACTTGTGTTGCAGGGGAGTTAGGGTGGCTCATCGGTACTCTGATCTAGACCAGGTACTGTGACGGGCGGCACCCCGGTAGCCCTGCCATTGTATGGAACCCAATCTCCAATAAGCGCCTGTACGGTTTTGATTGTGCCCAACTATTGCTGAAACGTGAGATGCAAGCATTTCACCTAGACTCTAATTTACTTTTTATAGACATTATTATAAGATCAGACGAATTTAATAAAAATGTTTTGGCTATCGTAAGGTAAAAACCCGACATGATTATTTGTGGCATGGTCTTATGAGATGCTTTTGTTTTTCAAAGGATTTTTGAAAATATAATAATCTAATTGAGTGTGATTTCTCACGCTGGTTTTCCAAACTGACTCGGGTGTTGTTTTATATGATGCTCGGGTCAGATCGAGTTAAACAGGATCAGGTTAAAAGCTAAGGAGTTCAGGAGATGAGCCGATGGCAGAGCGTACTTCCGTATTTGACTATTATTTCCGCTGTTTATGGAGAATTATTAGTTGTCTCTGTATGGATGGTTGTTGTACTCTGATGATGGTATGTATGTACAGTATACAGTACAGATTTCTTTGTATGTATAACTGTATTCTATATATTATATTTCATTCCGCTGCGATGTGAGATTCTGATGTTGTTTTTATTTCTTTTTCTTCTACCTTTTTCTTCTTTTACCCGAAGACTCGTACTTTTGTGCCACTTTGGATTGAACTGTTGTGGAATTTGTTAGTTCAAAGCGGTACGGATTTGCGGGCCTTTAAACCTGGTATCAGAGCTGAAAGCTTAAGCAAGAACCTTGGCTCTGATGGGAATTACTCATTAGAGATAGAGTCATTAGTACTCTAGAATGAGCTTCAGTATATTAATAGATATGAGAGCGTATTTGTTAGTGAATATAAAGTGATTTTATATTGTGTTGATTGATTTATTTAGTGGCATATAAACCTTCGTCAGCACAGTTTGCACAACTATGGCGAAGGGGTTTCTGAAAACTTGAATAGAACAATTCGACACAGTATTGTTTTCGAAAGCGGGTAAATGAAATAATTTTACCCAAATATATTTGATATAAAAAGAAATGATTTTCTGCAAATTACTATATGTAATTAAAGTGTTTAGATGATAGTATTATAGAAAAATAAGATTATAAGATTTAAATGGCTTATATAACCAAGGAAAATATGAGATTGAATTTTTGAGTTAAAATTGAAAATGAAGTCGAAAATAAGGATTTAACTTGGATTAAGTTGAAAATTTAACTTTTGAAAATTTAACTTTTGGAATTTAACTAATGATGGAAAATAATAATAATATAAATAAATTGGTGAAGTAAATGAATTTTAGAGTGTAAATGAATTAGATTGGAAAAATTTAATAGAAATTAAATGTGAATTGGAAGACAAAATCAAATTTGGTTGAAATTAATTTAAGCTCAGTAAATGGAGGAGAGTTGATTTAATTTGGAATAAAATTCAGTTGTATTTGAATTAAGTTGGAATCAAATTGGAAGGAAATAAATGGAGATATGGATGATATTAAATGAAATTATGTTCTTACTTAATTAAATCCAAGTTAATTGGTGGATTATTTAACTGAAGTTCAGTTAAATAAAATTGAATTGTAATAAAATTCAATTGAGTTGTAAATAATATTGAGTGAAGTTAAAATTCTTAATTTAACAAGTAAAAGTAAGTTGAATAATAAATTTTATTGGGATGAATGAATTTAAAATAGCCCATAAAGGTTAGAGCATTGAAATAAAAATATACTTGACCAAGTAACAATATGTAATTCCGAATTAAAAATAGAAGATGAATGAGATTGATTATTATTGGATGGAAATGTGAATATAAATAAATTGTGATTTATGAGGGAAAAATATGAAGAAGTTAAATAGTAAGCCAAAAAAATAAAACTTTTTTGCACTTGGAGAATGGAATAAAAAAATCCAAATTTGAATTATAAAATAACATTGAACTCAGGTAAAATAATAAGATGATTTTAAAGATAAAAAAAACCCAATATGGAATTGGAAGTGGGAATGAACTAATTTGGAATAAATTGGTTAGTTGAATATGTTAATGAGATTTAAATTGGTTAAATAGAAGTTGGATTATGAGACAGTAATGGAGTTGGAATGAACTCGAGTTATAAAATTCAACTGGGATTGGTGGTGAATTAAATACAAGTGGAAATGTTGTGGAATTAGATTGAAATAAAAATGGTTTGCATTTGCAAATAAAATCCAGTTCGGGTATAAATAAGTTAAACATGATTTTGTTATTAATAAAATAAATTCAGATGAATTGCGTGTGGAATTTTGAAATTAAAATGGATTATGAGAATGGCTAATTGAATTTAATGGAAATTGATTGGATGAAAACAAAATTAAAATAGAAATAAACTGGAGTATGAAGTTGGAATAAGTAAATTGACTTAAGTTAATAATAATAAAAGCTTGGCTTCGAGTAAGGGTGGATGCCCATTAAATGAAGCTTGGATGAATTTAACCTGGGAAATGACTATTAATTAATAAGCATGGAATATTGAGGTTAATAAAATGGTTTGTCTGGAACCAATGATGGAATAAAATACAAATATATAGTATGTTAATAAAATGGAATGAAATTAGAAATAATTGAGTTGAAATCAATTTTAAAATGGTTATGAAACTAAAGGAATTGTTTGTTTGAATTAATATCGTCGAATTGCTTAAATTAATCGTTCGACGTAAACGGAATTAAAAAAAGAATTCCATGGAATGATAAAGTAAATAAAAATTTGACTTATAAATCAAATGCAAGGAATATGTGTCGGTTAGATTAAAAATGGATAGAATGTATGAAATTGATGTTAAAAATCATTCCGAATTGGATAGGATAATATAGAAATCGAATAAAGCGATTGGGTTAACATTGAGGCTTTGTTAGTTGCTTATGGACACTGTTTGTGTGTATTGTTTATAAAAAAATAAACTTGTGATTATTAACTGATAGAAGTAGCATGGATAGATTTTGAAATCAATTATCTTTGAAATGAATTGTTTGGGCATAATTATGAATTGAAGATGAGCAAATGAGTTGTTAGTCACTTAAGTTGAATGCAAATAGTATGTGAATCGGTGGAAAAAAACCGGAAGTAGTTTGGAAACCATATAAATTGGTGTATGGAAGTATTTATAATGTATTTCTTACGTTATTGATTGTTGTAGCTGTTTAAATGAATGAAATGTTATAAATTTTATAAATATGTTACTTATGTGTTTAAATTGAGTAAGTACAGGTACCGGAAGACCGTTTAGCGAGATTTTGGACGCGCAAATGCTTAAATAAATACGCCGCTTGCTTAAAATGCTAAATAAGGTAAGCCTATGCAATACAAACTAGGAAATATGAACTGTTTTTGGTTTTTCCGACGGTGTGGGTCGACGTATATATATTTATATATATTGTCAAATTGCAAAAGCTCCTCCGTACAAATGGGACTCTGCCAAAAAAATTCGGAAATTTTGGGAGTTAGAATTTTTTTTGAAATTTTTGAAAATTTTGTTAACGAAAAACGTTTTCAAATTGGAAATTGAAATAAATTAGTGAATGAAACTATTTTAAAATAATGACATGAATTTGTTATAAATGGAAAATAGAATTTAAATATTCAGATTTAAAAATAAATTGAATTAATACGGAAATGGAAGAATCAGTTTGAATAAGAATAGATACAAACTAAAGTGGTAAGATGAAAATAAATATAAGAAACACATAAAATGCTTATACTAACTTAAGTAAGGAATGATGCATTCTCAATCGGGAATTGTTATTTCAAATATAATCTAAAATAATATTTGAATGAATAGATATTGACATTTGTAAGAAAGTCAATAAAATGTTTTTGAATATTATGATTGGACATATTGCTGTGTAAGATATGCAGGTAATATAAAGGTAAAGAGAATTGATTTTGATTTCAGAAGAATAATTTGAAATGATCAACAAAAAAGGTTTGTGTTTAAATTTCTATATGAAAATTGATTAGATTTTCATCGAGCCCCTTGTTTTTTTTGTTTTCTTTTAGGATTGGGAGGCCGTAGAGCCATTTCGTAGTTGTACCGAGCTAGCCGTGCAAAGGAGACGCTGGCAAAAAATTTCGGTAATTTAGGGAGTTGGAAAAAATTTGAGAAAATCTTGAGAATTCAAAATTTAATTTTAAATTGAAACTTGAATGGTTAAACAAATAGTATAGTTTGAAACTAGGGAAAAGTTTGGAAAGTTAATAAGAAGGATAATGCGTCTTGTTAACCTCGTTTTACCCAACGACTCATCTACTTAAGGAAGGTACCGACTCAACTGGTAGCGACTCAGTTAAGGACTAGACCGACTTATCTACTCAAGGACTGGACCGACTCATCTACTCAAGGGGTTAACGGTTCACAAGGCAGGACGACTCATGGTAAGCAGCGACTCAGAGTTGACAACGACTCAGTGGATCAACGACTCAACGAGTTAACGACTCGAAGGAGCAGAGTGGCTTAACTAGTTAACGGCTCACAAGGCAGACCGACTCAATGCATTACTGACTCATCAAAGCTATCGCCTCAGCGACTCAACAAGTCCACGACTCATCGTAAGAAACGACTCAAGAGGATTGACGACCTAAGAAATGACTTAACGACTCATAACTCAGGATGACTCGTCCACGACTTAAAGCCACTGAGTCGTATTCCATTGCCCCAATGCCTGTCCCAATGAGAATTGACTCGCCAACGACTCAGGACTTGGCTTAGAATCCAGCAAAAGAATGGGCTAGTGAGAAGACCAAATGCTTAATCAGATAAGCCGGCCACGACTCAACTTGACTCGGCCACGGCTTAGCCTGAGTCGGTCACGACTCAGGACTTGGGCGAAAAATTCCTATCCAGATTTGCCTATAAATACATGGCCACCCCCAACATTCAAGGGACTCTTTTTGGGGCTCATTCATTTCAAGCGCCGTTACTCTGCTGCATTCTGAACTACTTCAACACCTTCAAGGAACTTCGCGAAGAAATCAAACATGTCTAACATGTGTTCAAAGATTTGGATCGACATTGAAGTTTAGGCTACTTGTTCTAAGTCACTTGAAACTCAAAGTGTGTTGTAATCAAAGTGTAACTGCATTGACTTGTAATCAAATCGTCAATAAAGATATTCGAAGTGGACGTAGGCTCTCTCTTAAGCCGAACCACTATAAAATTGCTGTTGTTTACTGTTTTTTCACTATTATCTGCTTATAATTTGTTCCCGAGCTATCGGGTGGTGCTTTCACAATCTCACTTCATACACCGGGGTGTTAGCGTTCAAATTTTAGCGTTAACATTTTTGGTGCTTTCACTGAGAACCAAACTCAGGTGAGTTATCATCATTGCTTCACAGAGGTTTGTAGAGAGAATTTCCTTGAAAAGCAGAAGTCTATCCGAGATTATGGCTCCTGGAAGGAAAAGTAGATCTGTCAGATCTGGGAATATTCAAGAGGGAACCTCCGCTTCCCCTATATCGAATCAAGCCACTCCAGCTGTCGGAGTTACAAAGGCAGAGCTGGATGCTGCAATCTTAGGGCTGAACCAACAGATAAATGCCCAAAATGCACAATTCGAGGCTCAGAATGCCCAGAATGCCCTAATTTTGAATAGGTTGAACGATTTGCTTGTGGCAAACCGTCAACCGGCAGGTAATGAAAGGAATTTTGCTGGCAACACTCATGATGCTGAAGAAAGGAATTCTCCTGAAAGGGCTGCTAGCCCCTTTGAGCAAACACTTCCTGAGGTTGGTGGATCTAGAACTCGACATGATGAGGAGTATCTTTCTGGAATGGTCCGACAAATTATGAAAGAGAGTATGCAGAGGGTTGAAGACGAGAAAGAATGGGGTTTTGCCCCAAGTAAAACTCCATTTACTGAGAAAATCTTAAAGGCTGAATTCCCAAGGAAGTTTGTCCCTCCAACCATTCCAGCTTACAAGTGGACAAGTGATCCGAACGAATTCTTATACAAGTATGATTGGCACATGACAGGTGCCAGAGCCTCTGATGAAATAAAGTGCCGATATTTTCCTGTGTATCTCGAAGGTGTAGCTCTGCTTTGGTTCACCAAGCTTTCAGTCCGATCTATAGATCAGTTTTCTGACTTAACCCGGAAATTCAAGGAGCAGTTCAGACTATACGCTTCAAAAGCCAAAGATATTATGTCATTGTCAAGTTTAGAACAGAATCCGGGTGAAACTATCAGATCTTTCTTGAATCGCTTTAATATAGCGCTGGCCGAGGTAGACAATGCAGAACCATGGATGATCTTGACCTATCTAATGAGGGCCATCGACAAGCCGAGCGAATTTGGGAAATGGCTAAACATGAAGGAACCAAATTTCCTTGAAAAATTCTATAAAAAAGCAGATGAATTCATACGCTTGGAAAGCCGTCCCGTACCGGTAAAGGCAGTATTGGAAAAAGCTGAAGATAACACTATTGCTCCACGCAAGAATGAATCGGTAGAGCAAAAAAGGGAAAATAACAATGGGAAGAAGCAGAGTAATCTGAAGAAGCCCCGATCCTTCAAGCCATCAGAGTATACTCCTTTATCAGATACGCCGGAGCGTATCTACCTTGCCACTAAAGATTCTGTTGACTTTCCTAAACCTCCTCCTCTAAGGACCGGGAAAAAGGCTATACAGAGTGGGAAGTTCTGCCGCTTCCATAATCAACCCGATCACGTGACCGACGAATGCCGCCAGTTGAAAAATTTGATTGAAGAGTTACTAAGGGAAAACAAGCTGCAGCAATTTGTGAAAAAGAATAGCAACAATCCTGCTTCATCTAGTCAGGGGCAACAAGCTCCGGCTCATCAGCCTAGGACAAGTGAGAAGGCTGTAGGGCATGAATCTGGAAGGCCCATTATCAATGTCATTACAGGAGGACCTCACCCAGCAGGCAGAAGCTGGAGTGAGATGGAAAGGTATACCCGATCTTTAAATTATGTACCGACTGAGGAAGATGTATTCGTTTTGGAAGGTGCTATGCCCCTGAAGCAACAAAGAACTTCTGATGATGATATAGTGTTCAAAGCTAGGGATTCCCCAGGTATTGAAGCTCCTACCTTGGATCCCTTAGTCATCTCGGCTGGTATCGGGCCAGCTATTGTCAGAAGAGTTCTCATTGATCGTGGCGCATCTTGCAATATCCTCTTCAAGAAAACATTCGACCAAATGAAGATCCCTATGGCTGATGTGCAAGCCTCATCGTAGAAAATCGCTGGTTTCACTGGGGAGCCAAAGCAGCCGGTAGGAACCATTGATTTGTTTGTGGAACTTGGAGAAGGAGAGAGAAAAGTGGTCCGCAAGCAAACTTTTGTGACTGTCGACGAATTTTCTGCTTACAATGCTTTCCTTGGCCGTCCAACTCTCGCAGCATTCAAAATTGTTTTGGCCCCGTGGTGCCTCACCATTAAATTCCCCACAGATAATGGAGTGGGAGTTATAAAAGAGGATCAAAATGCGGGGCGGGAATGTTATCTAACAGAGCTACGAGAGACCAGAAAAAGAGAAATGGGAAAGACTGCGGCAGCCCCAGTCCGCATCAAAGAACCAGCCTTGTAGCAATTACAGGCGGACCCTGCACTGGCGAGCACAGCGGAGCAAGGAAAGAGATGGATCCTAGAAAAGACAGTGCAGGGGAGAATAAAGTGGTACCAGTAGAAACGACAATACCAATACCTGTTGACCCAAAGGACCCAAACAAGGTGTTGAATGTGGGTTCACAACTTAATGCGTCAATTCAAAATATCTTAATATCTTTTTTAAAGGCAAATTTGGATGTTTTTGCTTGGACTCATGCCGATATGTGCGGAATATCCCCAGAAGTCGCAGTACACGCTCTAAATATTGATCCAAAATTTACACCTGTGAAGCAGAAAAGGAGAACCCAAGGTCCAGAAAGGTCGGCAGCATTAAAAGAAGTTGATCGGCTCATGGAGAATAATTTTATCAAAGAATCTACCTATCCGAATTGGGTTTCAAATCAAGTGCTGTTAAGAAAGCCAACGGAAAATGGAGAGTATGCATCGATTTTTCAGATCTAAACAAGGCCTGCCCCAAAGACTGCTTCCCATTACCCAGAATCGATCAACTTGTAGACGGAACAGCGGGACACGAATTGTTATCTTTTACGGATGCTAACTCCGGATATAACCAGATCATGATGCATGAGCCAGATCAGGAGGACACGAGCTTTATCACCGACGTTGGTCTTTACTGCTACAGAGTTATTCCCTTCGGGCTGAAGAATGCAGGGGCAACATACCAAAGACTTGTTAATGCTATGTTCAGACCGCAATTGGGCAAGACTATGGAAGTCTACGTCGATGGCATGTTAGTAAAGTCTAAGAATGCAGTGGATCACATAGAACACTTAGCAGACATGTTCGCAGTCCTCCGAAAATACAGAATGAAGCTCGATCCTTTAAAATGTTCATTTGGAGTGGAATCCGACAAGTTTTTAGGTTTCATCGTGAGCGTTAGGGGCATTGAGGCTAGTCCAGCTCAAATTACTGCATTAAAGGAAGTCAAAGCTCCTAGAACAAAGAAGGAATTGCAAAGTCTCAATGGAAAAGTCGCCGCCTTGAGTCGGTTCATTTCCAAAGCCACAGATAAATGCATCCCATTCTTTGACGCCTTAAAAAAAGGAAAGAAAAACTTCGATTGGAGTCCCGAATGCCAAAAAGCCTTTGATGAATTGATTCGCCATATGGAAACGCCTCCAATACTTTCTAGGCCTAGCGATGGCGAGGATCTTCTTATATACTTGGCAGTATCATCTCATGCTTTAAGTGCAGCGCTGATACGAGAAGACAAGAGGATTCAACATCCAGTTTACTATATCAGCAAAAGACTCACTGGGCAGAGATGAATTACTCTAAGTTGGAAAAACTCGCCTATTGCCTACTAATTGCATCTAGGAAGTTGAGGCAATATTTTCAAGCTCATCCTATCAGAGTCCTCACTGATCAACCTTTAAAGCAAATCCTGTTTCGCCCTGAGACTTCTGGTCGTCTTCTAAAGTGGAATATTGAACTCAGTCAATATGACATCACTTATCATCCCCGAAAAGCAATCAATGGACAAGCTTTAGCGGATTTCATCGCAGAATTCACAGATAAGGGTAACAGTGAGGAGGAAACAGTCTACGATTCCCCAATCCAATGGAAGTTATATGTCGATGGTGCAAGAAACGACTACTGTTCTGAAGCCGGAGTTGTACTTGAGACCCCTGAAGGCCGATCATTATGCTATGCACTAAGATTGGAATTTCCTTCAACAAATAATGAAGCAGAATACGAAGCCCTTATCGCTGGCTTAAGGATTGCTAAAGAATTAAACATCCGAGCGTTACAGATATTCAGTGATTCTCAGCTTATTGTATGCCAAGTCAAAAAGGAATTCCAAGCAAAAGGGGGGAATCTGCCCGCCTACTTGTCAAAGGCTTGGGAACTCCTGGGTGATTTCGATCATTACATGATAAGTCATATTCCTCGAGAAGAAAACATGAAAGCAGATTCTCTCGCAAAGTATTCTAGCACAGGCGAAGCTCAATTTCTTGGGTTAATCCCAGTGGAGGTCCTGTCGACTCCAAGCATTGATGAGATGGATATTGATTGGATCATGAGCACGTCTCAAGAGCAAGAATCATGGATGACTCCGATAACAGAATATCTGCTCAATGGATCTTTACCAGGGAACTCAAAAGAACGACAAAAGCTACCGAGAAAAGCCTCTCGATATATAATCCAAGATGGCCGATTGTACAGACGGGGATTCTCAATGCCATTACTTCGATGTGTATCCAGGGAAGAGTCCAAAACAATCCTAGCGGAGGTACATGGAGGAGAATGTGGTGATCATTCAGGTGGCCAAACATTAGCAAAGAAAATTCTCCGATACGGATATTTTTGGCCAGAAATTAATCGAGATGCAGCAGAGTATTCCCGAAAATGTGACAGATGCCAAAGATTCGCCAAAATTCATAGAGCTCCTTCCACTGAACTCACACAGATGGTCAGTCCATGGCCATTTGCAATATGGGGAATAGACCTTGTAGGACCGTTACCAACTGCCAAATCTGGAATTAAATATGCCATTGTTGCTGTAGATTATTTTACTAAGTGGGCAGAAGCTGAACCACTGGCTACTATCACCTCAAAGAATATGATAAGTTTTGTGACTAAAAACATCATTTGCAGATACGGTGTGCCTCAAAAAATAATTACAGACAATGGTACTCAGTTTGAAAGTGAAGAATTCCAAGATTTTTGCAAGCGATTCAAAATCCGAAAAAGCTTCTCAGCAGTGTCTCATCCGCAGGCAAACGGGCAAGTGGAAGCCGTGAATAAAATTATTAAGTCAACCATCAAAAAGCAACTTGAAAGAGCAAAAGGTGGTTGGGTCGATAAGCTACCACTGGCACTATGGGCATACAGAACCACTCACAAAACTGCGACTGGGCACACCCCGTTTTCATTGGCATACGGGTCAGAGGCAATGATTCCGGTAGAAATAGAGGTCCCTTCACATAGAAGAATCCATTTCAATCAAGCAGAAAACGAAAAGATACAACTTGAAGCGCTAGATCTCCTTGATGAAAAAAGAGATGAGGCTAATCTCAGAATTGTAGCTCATCAGCAAAGGATAGCCAGACATTTCAATTAAAGTTCGCCAACGCAGCTTTGAAATTGGAGACCTAGTCCTGAAGAGAATTATGACAGCAACAGGTGTGTTTGGGCCAAATTGGGAAGGACCATATGTCATAGGTCGGAAGCTTCTTGACGGCACATTCAAACTCACTACTGTTGAAGGAGATCAAATTCCAAGGGCATGGAACAGCAATCACTTGCGTCCATACTTTACTTGAAAATTTTGTTGAAATATTGTAAAAAGAGTTATGAATGTATGATTCTTGTAATTAAAGGCAATTGTAAAACTGATGCAAGTAAATAATGAAAGAATATAAAGTGGATGTAGGCCCAATTTCCTGGCCGAACCACTATAAATCTTGTGTTCCTTATTATTATTACATGTTTGCTTTATGTTCGATATAAAAAGTACATAGAATGTATTGCTGAAATGTCGATTTAAATTTTTGCAGACAATGGAAGTGAAACTTGCACATAACAAGACCAAGCGATTCTCGCCAAATTTCAAGTCACAAAAGCCCCGAATTCAAATCCTAGATAGGAAGTACTTCAATTGAACGGCCTATGATTTCGAAAGAAACGGGCCTTTGCTGATAAATTGAGATCGTTTGAACAAACAAACATCCAATTAAGAAGCTAATGCCCGTTCTCATGAACTTGCCTGACAATGAAGTACAATTCCTTGGATTAAACAAATTACTTGTAAGAAAAGGGAATGAAGGCTTAAAAAAAAAACAGAGGATCGCTGAAAAGGCATAAGCAAGTGGACAATGGAACAACCAAAGCCATCATCGGCAGCACAAGTCCTCTTCGGAGGCACAACTCTTCGGAGGATAAAGACCTCTAATGGGTCATACGCCACAAAAAAGAAAGTTCTCTACTCAACAAAAAAGGATTGGAGGAGTCTTGATCCTCCAACCATGAGAGAGTAACTTCCAGGCGATGAAAACCCTCTCTGAGGCACATTTCACCAGTAGTTGAAGTGTTACGACCGCTCTTCGGAATTTCACTTCACTAGAGTTGAAATGCAAACAAAATAAAAGCCCTCTTCGGAGGCCCATTTCACCAGGAGTTGAAGTGTAACGACCGCTCTTCGGAATTTCACTTCACCAGAGTTGAAATGCAAACAAAATAAAAGCCCTCTTTGGAGGCACATTTCACCAGGAGTTGAAGTGTAACAGCCGCTCTTCGGAATTTCACTTCACCAAAGTTGAAATGCATAAAAAAATAAAGACCTCTTCGGAAGCCCACGTTTCACCGAGATTGAAATAAAACTTCCAAGTGTTGAAACGTGAAAAGGCTTTCTTCAAAGGCACAACTATTTGGAGGTACACGTTTCACCGAGATTGAAATAAAACTTCCAAGTGTTGAAACGTGAAAAATCCCTCCTCAGAGGTACAACCTCTTCCCGGAGACACAATCAAGAAGAAAGACCTCTTCGGAAGCCCACGTTTCACCGAGATTGAAATAAAACTTCCAAGTGTTGAAACGTGAAAAGGCTTTCTTCAAAGGCACAACTCTTTGGAGGTACACGTTTCACAAAGATTGAAATAAAACTTCCAAGTGTTGAAGCGTGAAAAATTCCCTCCTCAGAGGTACAACTTTCTATTTAAAAAAAAAAAAAATCCTTCAGAGGTACAAACTTCCAAGTACCCTTCAGAGGCCCGCTTTACCACATAGAAGAATTCACTTGGCAAAATGCGTACATAAGCAAAAGAAAAAAGTGATTTCTTCGAAGGACAAAGCGTAAAAACTTATATGAAGGAAGTTATACTCTACGAAAAATTTCTTCAAGAATGAAGTAATTATTCTTCAGAAAATAAGAGTGCAAGTCCCCTCAAAGTATAAAATATTGCAGCAAGCTTATGGTATGGGGGCAACATGGTATAGTTACATACAAAATGGTATAGCTACATCGGTAAAGTACGCTCAAACAACATACCACAAGCTCACTGCAATATCATATAAATAAACTTGTGCAAAAATGAATAATAAATGCATTCTCAAATTCAAACAAGAGTTTATACAAAGGAAGAAGAATCATTTTATTCAACATTATTTTATATACCGGTACAAGTTCCAACAAAAGAAAAGCGGGGGGCCGATACCCGCACAATTATCGACCAGTACATGCAAATGACAAGAAGCTAAAAGCTGGAGTCTTCATTTCTTCTTGCCACCTTTAGACCCTTTACCCGGCCGAATGGTTAGCTTTTCAGGTCGGTCTGAAGGCATAAGGGAAGAAGGAGAGGGAGGTGCAACTGGTGCAATTTCCGGTTCCTCTTCAGTAGTAATGATTTTCTTCCCCCTCCTCTTCGATGTTCCGTGCTTCTTTCTTCTCTTCGAAGAAGACTCACTCCCTGGAGTAACAAGAGCGGACAAAACTACGTCATCAGAAGGAGTCCGCTCCGGAGAAATCTCGCCTCCTTCAAGTCCCTCGTCTTTCTGCTCTTGCGAAGCGATAGGGTCATCTAAGCCATGAAGAGCCTCAATTTGCTCCTCTTGTGACCCGGGCTGTGAAGCAGAAGGAGGAGTCACCTGAAGAGACGGAGGAGGGATAACCGGAGGAGGCGAAGTTTGCACAGCACTTGATGTTTCAACTACAGAAGAGAAATTAAAAATATTAGTATCTCCCCAAAAAAAAAGGGAGATATGGGTTCGTCGAGATTCAAGAAGTAATCGAGAATCTCATCAAACTTTTGAGGAGTAAGCAGGCAATCCACTTGAATCAGACCAGTGTCAAAATTACCTGAAGATGTCTGCTTCGTTAGTTCAATCTCATAATTTTGAGCCCCAATATCCTCCAAAGCCTCATCATCAGTAGGGGTAATTACCCCGGTTCTTGTAGGAGGCAGCGAATGAGCACTGGAACCTGTGTTGTCAACTTCAGAAGAAACTAAAAGACGTTCAGAGGTGGTAGGTGTTATTTCTTTTTCGGAACGTTCCCCTTCAGCCATTCTGGTCCACACTCTGGCGAGTTGCTCTTTTCCATTGGCAAGAGCGGCGCGGGCATCATCATCAAGATAATGCTCTTCAAGAGCTGACTCAGCATAGCCAGCACCTTTACCACCGAGCATATCGAGTGCTGCCTCCCAAACTTCAGCTACTGTAATTTCATACTTAGGGCCTAGAAAGGCAAGGCTGCCACGCCCCAAAATGCTGTGCAGATAAAAATCAAATAGTGTGGAGCCAATGTCATCTTTGGTTGCTTGATGGGCCTCTTCGGCCGGGAGTTTACCAGCAACAGCCTCGTCACGCTCTTTTTCGTCCATAGCAAGTCGAGCATTTAACATCTCTATCTCCAAGCTTTGAGAGCCGGTCTGTTCTCGCAGCTGTAAAGTTTCAGCGCGATATTCTTCTATGACCTTCTCCTTGTGTGTAAGCTTATCTTCGACTGCCCTTTGACTGGCATGCGCATCTCGTACTTGTTGCTGAAGCATGCTCTCCTTTTGAGAATAAGAAGTAGATGAAGTAGCTAATTCTTCCTTAAGCTTTTCTACTTCCGCTTCCAGCTTTTCATTATAGGAAGCAATACTTCTCATTTCGGCGTCATGCTGTTCGAGAGTCTTCTGCCTCTCAGCCTTATCGTTCTCCATTGTGAGCATGGCCTCGAGATTGGCTCGGTTAACCCTCTGAAGCTCGTCGAGATTGGCTCGGTTTCGAGCACTCCTTATAACTACGATAGAGGGATGATCTTTAATTTTTGTGGATGTGCAGAAGTAGCAGATTTCCTCAAAGCTCGGTAATCGGCCCAGAACTCTACTAAATAGCACACATAACCCCATCAGAATGGCATGGCCATTGGGGTGCAATTGGAATGGAGAGATAGATAATCGAAGCAGGAACTGCTGAAGGAAGTCATTAAAAGGTGGTATGGCATCGCTCAAGAACATTTGGCGATTGACAGCAATAAAGCCAGAAGGGGGCCTATCTGCAGTATCATTTGGCCCCGGCAGTAAGGCATCAGCTTCGGCAATGCCAAACTGGATGAGCAATTGGTTAAACACCCGCTGATTCAGAGTTGTGGGAGTTCTCTCCGGAGGGTTATCCAACAGGTTGTCTACTGGGAAGACATCTTCAGCCTGGCCCATCGGTTCTTCTTGTTGAGATGTCATTCTACACAAGCAACTGGATGTTCAAATGCGAAGGTGCACGTTTCCTAAAAGTGTGAAGTGTTGTGCAGAACTAATGAAAATAAACAAGTAAATATAACTGAAGTTAAGCTAGTTGGCAATTGATCAATTACTAAATTTCAGGACTTGTTAATTTAAAGTTTCAGGTATAGTGTTATTGCAAACTGGTCAATTTCAATTGACTATTTCAACATTGCTTTAGCGCTCTACTTGGATTCATTGGTTTAAAGTACTTCATTCACGCAATCTATTTAACATTTATCCTCTATTGACTAATCTGTCATTGGATGTGGGCAATCGATGGCAGTATATTCGTCCCGATTTTCTGTGATTGTTGTATTAAACAGGTTGTATACTTGCAAATTGAAGCAATCTGTAAAACTAAAATACGCAACAAAGTTTAGCAGGTTAAAGTCCAAACAATTCAATATTAAGGCAGTTTACTTCAGCAATTCAAGACAAAGATCGAGTCAGAATTATGCTTCAAAGCAAGTATAATGCGATAACTCATCCACATTTTAAAGATTATGAAGCAAGTTAAGCTAGGTTATTCATGCTCCAAGACATTAAGTCACTGGTTCTCTAAGTCGTAAGGCATAGTAATGGAAAAGATTTTAGTTCGAGGCAGTTTGAAATTCTCCAAGTCCTGTCTCGGCTGCGACTCAAATCCTAGGTTACATCTAATTGAACCGGTCATAGGTTCAAACCACAAGGAGAAACTCGGTGTGAAAAATAGTTCAAGTGCTGAGTCGTTCACGACTTATGACTTGAGTCGTTCATGGCCTATGGCTTAAGTCGTTCACGGTAGAAGATTTGAGTCGTTCGCGGTTCAAAGGATGAGTCGTGGTGAAGATCTAAGGGGCTGAGTCGCTCGTGCAATCAAAAAACCTAAGTCATCAAAAAACCAATTAGGCTGTATGAATCCAAAATCATTTCCTCAACCGGTCGTCCACTCTCCAACCCATTAACCCGTTAAGGGTCATTTCATCTCTTCCAAATCCACCACTTTCTCAGTAAAACCTATTATTTCTCTGCACCAACAAATCGCCCAAGACAGATTCGAATCGCCTCAGGTCCATCGTACATCCAACACATAGCTGAGCTCTCGTAAGCCGCAACAACATAGCTAATGACGATTGGAAATCAATAGCAGCTTGGCTCGAGGATGCAACGCGACGCATGACGTTGAATTAGAATCAGAGGATGGGGATTCACGATTTAGCGGCAAACATGGTTGGATAAATATTGAATTCACTTACGCAATGTAATAGCAAGGATAAGTCGTCAACTGATTAACTCGGAAACGCCTTCAAAGGTTCGGAGAAGTATTAATGGCAGATGCGACTTAAGAGATAGGTATTGAGAAGTAGGAGGTAAGAGTGACGACTCAAGTCTTTTATAGCTGTGAGCAGTGAAAGTTGAATCGGCACACGAGACAGGATGAGTCGAAGCACACGACCTACGACTTAGGCCTGTACTTCGAGGGGCAAGTGTTAACCTCGTTTTACCCAACGACTCATCTACTTAAGGAAGGTACCGACTCAACTGGTAGAGACTCATTTAAGGACTAGACCGACTTATCTACTCAAGGACTGGACCGACTCATCTACTCAAGGGGTTTAGCGGTTCACAAGGCAGGATGACTCATGGTAAGCAGCGACTCAGAGCTGACAACGACTCAGTGGATCAACGACTCAATGAGTTAACGACTCGAAGGAGCAGAGTGGCTTAACTAGTTAACGTCTCACAAGGCAGACCGACTCAATGCATTACCGACTCATCAAAGCTATCGCCTCAACCACTCAACAAGTCCACGACTCATTGTAAGAAACGACTCAAGAGGATTGACGACCTAAGAAATGACTCAACGACTCATAACTCAGGATGACTCGTCTGCGACTTAAAGCCACTGAGTCGTATTCCATTGCCACAATGCCTGTCCCAATGAGAATTGACTCGCCAACGACTCAGGACTTGGCTTAGAATCCAGCAAAAGAATGGGCTAGTGAGAAGACCAAATGCTTAATCTGATAAGCCGGCCACGACTCAACTTGACGCGGCCACGGCTTAGCCTAAGTCGGTCACGACTCAGGACTTGGGTGAAAAATTCCTATCCAGATTTGCCTATAAATACATGGCCACCCCCAACATTCAAGGGACTCTTTTTGGGGCTCATTCATTTCAAGCGTCGTTAGTCTGCTGCATTCTGAACTACCTCAACACCTTCAAGGAACTTCGCGAAGAAATCAAACATGTCTAACATGTGTTCAAAGATTTGGATCGACATTGAAGTTTAGGCTACTTGTTCTAAGTCACTTGAAACTCAAAGTGTGTTGTAATCAAAGTGTAACTGCATTGACTTGTAATCAAATCGTCAATAAAGATATTCGAAGTGGACGTAGGCTCTCTCTTAAGCCGAAACACTATAAAATTGCCGTTGTTTACTGTTTTTCACTATTATCTGCTTATAATCTGTTCCCGAGCTATCGGGTGGTGCTTTCACAATCTCACTTCATACATCGGGGTGTTAGCATTCAAATTTTAGCGTTAACACGTCTTTTATTAAAAGATAGTTGGTAGGATGTTGAATTGTTGATTGAGGAGAAATAGTAACGGGTATTGGACCATTCTTCCTAACTATTAATTTCGGGGATGAAATTCTTTTAAGGGGGAAGGAATGTAACGATCCGGATTTTTGAACGATTAATTTACAATATTTAAATTCGATTTAAATATTCATTTTGAACTTTAATTTGATTTTAATATGAACGGTTTGGTTTTATACGATAGAATGGATTCAGAATTTAAATATAACGACCTCTTGAATTAATTAATTATTAAAATAGTAATTGAATATCGGGTAAAATATTAAATCTGGGGTAGTAAGCTTGTTTAAAATATTTTAAAGGCTTATAGAATTTATATTGCTAATGCTAAAAATAATAGATGAGTTAAAATTTGAATTTAGGAGTTGTTTGTTCGATTTTAAAATTTCATCGTTTAAATGGACGTTTAAAATAGCCATCAGAGGTAGGCATAGTCTTGAAATTCGATGAAACCAGTTCCGTTGGATCTGTAATATTTGATTATCATCAGATTTTATATTTCGTAATTTTCGAGCTATCGTGTAATCGTACAAAATGTAAATGCCTAGAAAATAATTAATTGAAATTGTGATAGGTTGATAGATAATAATGTGCATATAAAATAATAAAAATAAAACAAGGGTCCAGACAATCAAATAAAAGAAAACCCTAGCCGAGCCTTCTCTTGGAAGCCTCTTTCTCTTCAAAATTAAAGAAAGACAAAATTTTGTTCAAAGTAAATACAGTTCAAACCAAAATTTAAGAATCAATTGCCGCTAGTTTCTTTCGGCCTCATCGAAAAAAAATTCCCTCATCAATTCGATTCGTTCGAAACAGAAAAAACAACATTTTTCTTTCGAATCTCGTTCGAGCATAGACGGGGCGCGGCGCGATTCTCGAGCTCGAAGGTATGGAAGTCGCACGCGTAGAGGGTTGCCATCGCTAGGGCTTGGAGGAGGCGACGAAGCCGCAAAGGTTGGCGGCGGCGTTGTTCAAGCGCGAGGCAGCATCGCGCTAGGGTAAGCGAACACGAGTGTCGCTGGTCATGGATTAGCGCATGTCGTGGAGGCTGTAGCGTATGGAGTAGCTAGGGCTTCGGCAACGTACGATTTGGATCAGTTTTGAGCATCGCGATAGGCTCGGCAGCATTGCGCAGGGAGGGTTGCGGGAAGGAGGCGACGTCGATGGTCGTGGTTACATCGAAGTCTGGTCCTGTGTTCGCGAGTCTCTAAGGTACGATCTTAGCATTCGAATTTTGTAACATGTATGGTTTAAAAAAATAGAGAGACTGTGCAGTTAGGAAATTTGTTTCCGTAAAGTATATATCAGTTTTTGGGCTTTTAAATTTAGTTTGTATACATATTCAAACTGAAAATTTTATATGGGAACTACAGTAAAGTATATGCTTTTTAAATTATATATAAGTATACGAATATGCAGATTTTATGTATAAACTGTAAAACGGATTAAAATGGACAAGGTTTTGAAAATTCAAATTTTAAATATTGAGGAATTTTTATATAGACAGGTTTGAAATATATGGATTTTTGGATGCTGAAAAGCCTATATAAAAAATTGGAATTTTAAACCTATACAGAAATTTTATATACATAGGACTTTAAGAAAAAAATATAAAGATTAGATTTTTAAAATAAATATAAGTCATTTTATTATAAGAAATTACAAAGAAGGAGATTAAAATAAATATATACCTCTACATTTTAAATATTGCTAGTTCGTTTAAAAATAATTCACTTAGGTGATTAATTTGTTTAATTAGCTTATTTAATTATTTTAGTCACTAAAAGATTTTTATAAAGGAGAATTTCATTAAATTTTAATTATTTGTTGAAATAAATCATTGGCTAAAATTAAATTATTAGAGTTAAAGAATAAATTTATTCAAACGGAAATTAATTGTTCGATCTGTTCAAATATTAATAAAATCATGTAATTGTTTATATAAAGTCGAAAGTCGGGGAATTGGGTCAAGATTGGAAGGATTGCAACTTAAAGCAGAGGTGAGACTTTCTCACTCATTTGGATGCCATAAATTAAATTTAAATGTTGAATTTAAATAATCGGATGTGTTTGGATGATTTATAATAGTTTATCCACTGAATGATATTATAAACCCATATACCGTGATATCCCACTTTGAAGTGGAATTTATATATTATGGTGCTAACATTTGTGGATGCAAGGAAATCAGGTTGCAGGGATTCAACAGGATTCCTCAAAGATATTTATTTATTATATATATATATGGTGTCATATGACAGGATGAATGAATTGATATGGAATTGCATGCGAATTGAATTATTAAGTGTTAAATAACATGGAAATTGGAATTTGGTAATTTTTAAATACCATAAATAATTTAATTAAAGGAAGTTAAATAAAACTTAAATTAAAAGAATATTTCTTTAGGATTCAGATTTACTTATATTGAGACTAAAGTTAAAATAAAAGAATATTTATTACTTGGTTATACTTAAAATAAGTTAAAGTACAGTTTGGGAAAAATTAAATTATGTACAAAGACTCTAAGAAATATTGTAATCAATGAATAGAAATAAATTAAAAGGAACTTTATTAAGAAATAAACTAAAAGGAACTTTATTAAGAAATAAAGTGAAAGGAACCTTATTAAGAAATGGAAATTTGTTAAAGAACAAATATGGGATTTTATTGAAGAATAAATTTATAAAGAAAGGATCTTTGAAGAAAAATGTTTTTATAAATAAAAAGAAAACTCAGAGGAGTTATAAATTTATAAAAGGGGTTTATAAATGAGATAGAAAGTAACCGTGGATACGTAATGAGATAAGTCATGGCAAGAAATTAATTTGAGTTATGAAAATTGGTTTTGGAAGGAAATAGCTGAATATTTCCGAAAGTAAGAAATGAGAATATGGTCAAGAGGAATTTAGGGATGAATATTGGGTTTTCTAAAAATATAAAATGGTTTTAAAGGAATATTTTTAAAAATTACTATACTATATAATTTGTGAAGAACTATTATATAGATTTAGAATATTTCGGAAAAGTTATTTTAATGCTTAGTATTTATTATAATAAATTATAGTTTTCTAAACCAGCTTCGAAAATTCATTAATAACTGGATATAAATTAAATTTTTACCTTAAACCATAATTTGAAATAAAACCATTATTCTTACTTTATAAGTCAAGATGTTTTCAAAAATGTTTTGAAAGTCCAATTATAAAACCTCTTGAAGTAAAGCAAGTGTAATTAATTTGGATAAGATCTTTAGGGAAGATTTTATAGAGGGTTACGAGAACTTGAGTAAATCCCAAGTTTAAGATTAGTGAATTTCGAGGTGATATAAAATTCACAAGGAGAGAAGGAATGAAAGCTGAAATATTAATAAGCTAAATGGCTTTGGAAAATTTACAAATGAGACTGTAAATGATTTTTGAGGAAAGAAATAACAGATAAAGAAATATTTTCCAAGTTTTGAGAACTATTAAAGTGGGAACATATTATAAATGGTTGGCAAAGACTCAAATGGTTTCACGAGAAATAGAGTGAATTGAATCTAATTTCAAGACATTGAAATATGAAGATAATATATTAAGTAGATATTCGAGATAAATAATTTAAGGAAATTATTTGATAGTTGTTTGTGAATGATTAATTGATAGTTAAATAACTGACTATCAATATTGGACAATGCGTTGATCGTTTCGAAGAGTCCGGGATTGGATTTAATTATCCGAAAACCACTTCGATCTGAGTTGAACGATTACGAACGAAGACCGTGAAGAGTTGAAGACGATGATTCGGTTTGTGCAGACCCAGGGCAACTTGAATGGATTGAATGCTTTCAGAACATCGTCAGGGGGACGAAGAGCATTCTAAGTGGGACTCGTTCTTGAAAGGTAACTTTTAGCCTCAAGCCTCATCAATCGGGAATGGCTAAAACAAGGGAGGTGGAGCAGGACTTCGTGGGTAGCCCCCACTGGAGGTAAGGTTTCCCTGTCTAGATGTCCCTTTTTATTTCGGCTTAGTGGGTGGTTGGTCGCGCCAACCACGGGGTGATCTCGCTTGGGACTGTCCAATAAGGGATGGTTCCGGTCTTATGTTGCAGGGGAGTTAGGGTGGCTCCTCGGTACTCTGATTTAGACCAGGTACTGTGACGGGCGGTACCCCGGTAGCCCTGCTATTGTATGGAACCCAATCTCCAATAAGCACCTGTATGGTTTTGATTGTGCCCAATTATTTTTGAAATGTGAGATGCAAGCATTTCAGCTAGATTCTTATTTACTTTCTATAGACACTATTATAATATCGGACGAATTTAATAAAATGTTTTGGCTGTAAGGTAAAAACCCGACATGTTTATTTGTGGCGTGGTCTTACGATATGCTTTTGTTTTTCAAAGGATTTTTGAAAATATAATAATCCAATTGAGTGTGATTTCTCACGCTGGTTTTCCAGACTAACTTGGGTGTTGTTTTATATGATGCTCGGGTCAGATCGAGTTAAACAGGATCAGGTTAAAAGCTAAGGAGTTCAGGAGACGAGCCGATGGCAGAGCGTACTTCCGTATTTGACTATTCTTTCCGCTGTGTATGGACAATTATTAGTTAACTCTGTATGGATGCTTGTTGTACTATGATGATGGTATGTATGTATATGTATACAGTATAGATTTCTTTCTATTTAAAATTGTATTCTATATATTATATTTCATTCCGCTGCGATGTGAGATTCTGATGTTGTTTTTGTCTCTTCTTCTTCTACCTCTTTCTTTTTTTACCCGAAGACTCGTACTTTTGTGCCACTTTGGATTTAACTGTTGTGAAATTTTGTTAGTTCAATGGGGTACGGATTTGCAGGCCTTTACATCGGCAAACACAACACAAAGTCCATACTAACATCCACCCATGGTTTAGTAGGTATAGGAAACGACATATATAAACCTTCATTTGTTGCGGTTCCCTTTGAAACTTGACAAATATGGCACCTCTGAACAAACTTTTCAACTTCCTTCCTCATTGACGGCCAAAAATAAGATTTTGAGATCAATCGCATAATACGGTCGCTAACCACATGTCCTTCTTCATTTAATTCTTTGATGATTTTCATTCGTAGACTGCAATCCAGAATACACAACTGATTCCCCTTGAATAGAAAACCTTCAACCAGCATATATCCATTCACGCTTCCCTTCTTGACTTTGTCTAGGATTTCGGAAAAATATGAATCTGAAGTAAGCAAATCTGGAAGTAAATCAAAACCCATCACCTCTATTCGCATGGTTGTTAGTAAATTCTCCCTCCGACTCAATGCATCGGCGACGCGATTAGCTACTTCGGACTTATGTTTTACGGCGAATGTAAATTGCTGCAAGTAAGCCATCCACGATGCATGCCTAGCTGCAATTTTATTCTGCCCTTGCAAATGTTTCAACGCTTCATGGTCCGTATACAAAACAAATTCTTTGTGGAACAAGTAATGTCTCCAATGCTTCACAACCTGCACAATAGCATAAAACTCCACATCATAAGTATTGTATTGCATCTTTGCTCCAAAAAGTTTTTCACTGAAATAGGCAATTGGACGACCCTTCTGACTCAACACTCCTCCAATTCCAACATTTGATGCATCCATATGTAACTCAAATAGTAACTGAAAATCCAGCAACACTAAAATCGATGCTGAGGTTGAAAGTTCCTTGATTTGCTCAAAAGCAGATCATGCTTCTTCCATCCATGAAAACTGCTTTCCTTTCATACAATAAGTAACAGGAGTCATCACACTACTAAAGTGCAGTATAAATCTTCGGTAAAATGAAGCTAACCCAAGAAAACTTCGGACTTCTGTTATAGTTTTGGCATGTGGCCAACTTCTGATTGCGGCTACTTTACTTGGTCCACTTGTATCCCTTCCTTAGACACGACATATCCCAGAAATAAAACATTTTGCGTCATGAACACACATTTCTTGGTTGCTGCATAGAACTATTCTTGACGAAGAATAGTTATGTGGCGCCCCACCTCTATGCCCCGTCTAGCCAAGGACGCTACGGTGTAATGCCGTCAACTAGCGCGGAGAATAAGCCTGTTGAGGAGCGACCATCCATGTAATTGTTTTATGCGAGCATCGATATGTCAAATAGTACAACATGCATCTGGTTTAAGGCGGAAATCCGACATACCGATACAAACTCAAAGCTACTACACAGTGGCTACATATATTCTTTGGAAACAAATATAGAAATAAACATAACACAAATTAGTCACAGACATCCATATCACAAAGGCGGAAATAGATATGAATATACAACACAAGAAAGTGTACATCAGAGTAGTGGTCGAACAAGATCCACAATGTCACAAAAATGATAGCTACAAGTGCTAGACAAAAGAATATCGATACACCAATAGTATATATCTCAAATGTATGCAACAAAAACTACTAATCTAAGTAGTTAGCCAAAAGTCAGGGTGATAATCCCAAAGGTGAAGTCAAGCAGAAGCACCTGTAACATCTCGGACTGACCCGAGTATTATTTAATAAGAAAATAATAAATGGATCAGTCTAGCTATAAATATCAGATAAAATGATAGAGAATAAGAGATATGACATAGATATATGGTAACTATAAAGATATTCTGTAATAAATATGTAATTGAAAATCAATAAGAGATTAAACAATATCACGAGAATCTCCTCAAAGATCAAAAGGAATGTCGTACTCCTTATTTACCAAATCACCAAACTATAAATATTGACAATAATATCAATGCCAATCACAAAAGTTAATGACACACAAATTCACCAATGCACAAATACTGATAAAACTTATCTATGTAAATCACGAAATTGGTGAAATACACAAATTCCAGAAATCATCAATGGAAATCCAGAAATAACAAAAAGGGGGGAGGCCTATGACAAAATGGGAGCATGAAAACTCACCAACACGCGTATTACAAAATGGAACACTATTCCATGGTTGCTAACCATTAATTTTGAGCCGAACCTCCACAAAACGGCCCGAAGACCATGGTTCGCTACCCCACCAATTTAACCCGAAGCTCCACAGAAATGGGGTTTTGTCTCCCTCGTAGACAAAGAGACATCACACATTTCCTAGTCTAAATCACAAAAATGATCATCAACGATCATCAAGAAGTGTCAATCACAGTAAGCTAGTAAATATATAAGCTTAGCGTTATGTCCCATAACCACTAGATTAACTTAAATATTTACGAACAAATTGTAGATCTCCACTCGAAAATTGTCACAAGAGATTCAATCCAACAAGTCCAAGAATTAGCCGACGTTGTAGACGCAAGCGTTTCATACCACTATTCTACTACGCCGTTTAATTAGATTTCTCGTACGAGTGAGGTACAGGTTTGTATATTTTTTTAAAAAAATGACAATTCAAAAAAATGATCGTGGAAACGATCAATCACAAAAATTCACATACGAAGACGTGAATGAAACCCAAAGAATTCGATTCCAAATTCATCAAAGTGGAAATACCCTTGCTACTTAATAGCTATGACCTACGACTTAACCTAAGTCAACACAAGGAATCAATGGCTCAAGAAATAGAACACGGCTTAAAGCAGGGGCGACCTAAAGGGTGGCGCGACCTAACTGCAACGACCTAAGGAATGGCGCGACTAACTGCCGAGCGACCTAAGGCAGAAGCGGCTTAGGGAGATAGCATGCGGCCAAGGTGGTGTGACCTAATCAAGGCGCGACCTAAGACATAGCGTGACCTATAGTGGTGCGACCTAAAGGGTTAGCGTCATAACATGGCCGAGCGACCAAGGGGTACAACGACCTAAAAGATGGAAGGAAGGCGAGCGACCTAGTGAGAAGGCCGAGTGACCTAACGACTTAACAAGGAAGAGCGACCTAACAACTTAAGGGGTAACAAGGCGGAGAAACGACCTAGCACGACGCGACCTAACCAATACCGAGCGGCTTAAGGAAGTAAAGACGGCCAAGCGACCTGGCGACCTATGTTTACGACCTAAGGCCGAGTGACCTAACGACATATGGCGGAGGAATGACCTAAATGCAGGCCCAGAATCCTTCATATGCAGGTCAAGCGACCTAAGGGTTTTGAAGCTCAAAACTCACTCAATTTGCAACCGATCGACCACGAACGCGAGGAGATTACGCCTATCGGCTACCCGGTCGTATTGGCTACTCGATGCACACCAAAAACGTGTTTAAACATCAAAGATTGGATTTTTAAAGATATGAACCCAATACACTAAAAATTGGGATTTTCACCAATTCAATCCAAATCAATGGCAAATGCATATGTAAAAGTGTTAAGAATTCATACCCAACAATCAAAGATAGATATAGACAAAGATGTGAGATAAAAATCTCACCTTTAGACAAAATCAATGAAGGAGAAGCCTAAAAGCAAAGGAGGCGTAACAACCCGCATATTTATCGATTTTATATTTAAATATTTTATTTAAATATTTTATCGTTAGTCGGATTTTAGTCCGAAAAGCTACTTTTTGCAAACAGCCGAATTAGGACTCGAGACCACCCTCATTGAGTTCAAAATGTCGTTTGCGACCTTTTTGAGTATAAGCTTCGATATGTTTGGAGAAAGTTGAATTTTGCTACTTTTCACTTAGGGTTTTGGTTTGGGCTGAGCCCACTTATGTATTCAGTTCCAACCCTCTCCTCTTCATTCACTTCTTTTCTATTTTCCTAATACTCAAGCTTTTATGTTAATGGAGAGTGGAAGAGGAAATTAAAACTCCAAGCCATAGTTTTCTCTTGCAAATCAACTCTAGCTCCAAACTAATAGAAGAAACCATTGGTAAGCATCTCCTTCATCTTCTCCAACTCTTTCTCCATTCAATTTCAGAAAATTCCTAAACCTAATTTAGGGGATGTTTCTCTTTTAAGCTTAGATTGAAGCTTCTTGAGTTGTTATTGAAGAGGAATTGATCTTAGCTTGCTTTCAAGCTTCTTCTTCTATTGTTTGGGTTCAAAGGTGAGATTTTTAATCTCACATCTATGCTTATAATTATCTTCGATTGTTAGGTATGAATTCCTAACACTTATTCATGTGCATTTGAGTTTGATTTGGATTGCTTTTGCGAATATTCCAATTTTTAGTGTTTTGAGTTCAATTCATTAAAAATCCTAACATTGATATTTGAACATGTTTTTGGTGATGCATCGAGGAGCTTATAGGGCCGGGTAGTCGATTGGTATAAACCCTTAGCGCCGTTGCTCGTGCGATTGCAATTTGGTCGGGATTTGCACCTCCTTAGAAACAGGGTAGGAAGTGCAAGTATACAGGTTCGGCCGACCGAGCCCCCTGGGCCGGTCGACCGACCTGTAGTCCAGGCACTTCCTGCCTCTGTTTGGAAGTGCTGGTCACAGGCTTTGGCCGACCAAGCTCCCTGGGCCGGTCGACCGACCTGGTGCCCCGAGCACTTCCAACCTCTGGTTCGGTCGACCGACTCAGGGAGTCCGGTCGACCGACCTGCTACTATTTGCCCGATTAGCCTATATTGCTAATTCGTTTGAATATCCAACTTTAATCGATTCGTGTTGTCTCCCTTTTGTTATTGTCATTTATTATCGACTTTGATGACCTTTTCTTTGGGAATTTTAGATATATCCACTTTGATGGATTTTATATCGACTTCTTTGGATTTTATTTACATCTTCGAATGTGAATTTTTATGCCCGATTGTTTCTACAATCTTCTTTGTGATTTGTCACTTTAAAAATATAAAGGTTTTCTATACTAGTAGTAAATATCAAAACTCTTTCCTCAAACGATTTCAATACTATTTTAATACCAAATTCGTTTATAAAACCGTTTTCCAATCTATTAGTATATACAAGCCTTTACCTTACTCGTATGAGAAATCTTATTAAACGACTTAGTAAAACAAGTGGTATGAAACGCTTGCGTTTACTTCGTCAGTTAATTCTTGGACTTGTTCGATTGAATCTCTTGTGACAATATTCTAGTGGAGACCTACAATTTGTTCGTAAATATTTAAGTTAAGCTAGTGGTTATGGGACATGATGCTAAGCTCATATATTTACTAGCTTACTGTAATCGACACTTCTCTTTGATCACGACGATCATTTTTTGTTTTAGACTAGCACTGTGCAATGTCTTTGTCATTTGGTTCATCGGATGTCCCGCTGTACGACGTCGTTGTTCCCTTGGATTGTGATTTGGTTCATCGGATGTCCCGCTGTACGATGTCGTTGTTCCTTTTTATTGTGATTTCTGGATTTCGTATGTTGAATTCTGGAATTTATGTTTCACTAACTTTTACGATTGGCATGAATATATATGTCATTTATTGTGGCTTGGTGAATGAAATTAGGAGTATGACATTCCTTTTTATCTTGAGTAGATTATTGTGATATTGATTAATCTCTTGATGATTTTCCAATTACTTATTTATCACAGCTTGGCATTGTGATTATTATATGTTTATGCCATATCTCTTAATTCTATACCATGTTATCTGATATTTATAGCTAGACTGATCCGTTTATTATTTTCTTATTAAATAATACTCGGGTCAGACTGAGATATTACAGGTGCTTCCTCATTGCTTCCTATCTGGAACCATCTTCTGACTTTTGGCTAACTACTCTAGTTTGGTAGTTTTTGTTGTATACATTTAAGATACAGACTCCTTGATGTATACATATTTTTGTCTAGCACTTGTATTTATTCCTTTGTATTATTGTGGATCTTTTTGACCACTACTCTGATGTACACTTTCATGTGTTATATTCATATCTATTTCCGCCTTTGTGGTATGAATTGTCTGTGACTGATTTATGTTATGTTTATTTCTATATTTGTTTCCGAAGGATTTATATAGCCACTGTGTAGTAGTCTTGAGTTTGGGTCGGTATGTCGGATTTCTCTCTTGATAAAGAAATGCATGTTATACTATCTGACATGTCGATGCTCGCGCAAAGCAATTACACGGATGGTCGCTCCTCAACAGCCTTATTCTCCGTGCTAGTTGACAGCATTCCCCGTAATGTTCTTGGCTAGCGTGGGCATAGATGTGGGGCGTCACTGGAGGAATCAACCACACTTGAATCTCTACACAAGAAGCTTGAATCAATGGCTTCTCTTTGAATTTAGAGTTGGATGTTGAATTTGCAAATGAGCTAGGGCTTGATGTTTTAATTTCCCATTCCTTCCTCCATTTTTGATGAAGCTTGAGTGTTAGAAAACGAAAGAGAAGTTATGAAGAGAAGGGGGTTGAACTAGAGTAAATAGTTTAGGCTAATGGGCTAAACCAAACCCAAAGGCCAAAGTGAAAAGGTGACAAAATTCCACTAACTCCAAACATATCAAAGTTTATACTCAAAAAGATCACAAACGGTGTTTTGAACTCAATGTTTGTGGTTCCGAGTCCAAATTTGACCTTATGCAAAAAGTAACCTTTTGGACGAAAATCCGACTAACGATAAAATATTAGAATAAAATAATTAAATATTAAATCGTAAAATGTGCGGGTTGTTACAGACTCCCCTCCTTAAAGAAATTGCGTCCTCGCAATATTTAAGAAGGAAATATAAGGTAACAACCATGAAAGCATATCAACACAAAAGAAATTTGAAATATGAAATCCACCACATAGAGCACGAGAAAGTAAGTCCGGATGTGTCCCTCGATGAACTCTCTAAATTCCCAAGAGCAATCCTTAGGATTTGAGGACCATTGGACTTTAACAAGAGGAACATCTTTATTTCAAAGGCGCTTGACCTCCGAAGCAATAATACGAATAGGATGTTGCTCATAAGCTAAATTAGGTGAAACTACAATTTCATCCACAACACCGGGCTCAGGAATAGAATCAGAATCTCGAAGGCATTTCCGTAATTGAGAAATGCGAAACACGTCGTGAATAGCAGAAAACCGAGTTGGTAATAAAAGGCGATAAGCGACGAAACCAATACGTTCGGTGATAGGAAATGGCCCAATATATCGAGGCGCTAATTTTCCCGATCGACTTAAACGTACAACACCCTTCATAGGTGAAACACAAATAAACACAAGATCTCCCACAGAAAATTCTAATTTCCTTCTCCGGTTATCGGCATAGGATCTTTGCCTGCTCTAGGCCTCTTTCATCCTATGACGAATAAGGTCAATCTTTTCTGTGAAATCACGAATAAAATCTGTTAACTCCAACTCGGTCATGACTCACCGATCTAGCACATCAAACAGTTAGCGACCCAGCGTTCTGCCGACCTAAGGCACGAAGGGATGCCGACCTAGTATCTTGGCATGGAAGACCGACCTAACTGCATAAGGCTTAAGAGGGATACCGACCTAAGGGGCTTGAGAAGCATGCCGACTTAAGGCCTTAAAGAAAGTTCCGACCTAACGTCTTGAAATGATGCCGACTTAAGGTTCAAGAGAAATCTGCGACCTAGGAAAACTTCGTGACTTAAGGTGCATGGCGACTTACGAGTTAAGGCCTGGACGACTTGAGAAATGTCACGACTCAGGAGGCTGCGATCTAAAAAAGCTAAAAAACAGGACGACCTAGTGACTCAAGACAAAAAACAGTGGAAGCAACTGCATTTAAGTCGTGACCAACCTACGACCTAGTATAAGTCGTTCACGACCTAAAACTACAGAGCTCAAAATAGATGCTGCCTCATTTTAAACCGTGAACCTCTTAACTCGTGAACGAGTCAAGACTTGTATCTAGGTGAACAAAGAAAGACTCGGTGCCGCTTCACTCATGCCACTGCCTGCTAACTCTTGGCCCTTAGGTCGTGCGCGACCTACAACTGTCCCTAAGTCGGTCACGACTTATAACTTGGGCGATATTTCCAGACCAGAGTTCTCTATAAATACCGACCTACCTCAAACATGAAGGGGACTTTTGGGGGGGTCAATCATTTCAAGCGTCAATACTCTGCTGAATTCTCGACTCATTCAACACTTCAAGTACTCCAAACACCAAGGACTCTACTGCGATCTTCAAGAGAAAATCTACATCATTCGACATGAATTCAGAAGATTATTCTCCATCAAAGTTTGGTCTACTGGTTTAAAGTCTGTTGTAATTGAAGATTGTTGTAAAGTTGTAGTCAAATTCAGTAATAAAGAGGGTTAAAGTGGACGTAGGCTTCTCATAAGCCGAACCACTATAAAAACATTTGTCTTTTCTGCTTTTTCTGTGATTTCTCTATTTGTTCATTAGTTCCCGTGTTCACGGGTGGTGCTTTCGCTCAACTTCATTTAACACCGGGGTGTTAGCGTCTGATTTTCACGTTAACATTTTGGTGCTTTCACTGAGAACCCAACTCAGGAAACTTCCACTATTGCTCCGCAAAGAATTGTTGAAAGAATTTCTTTTAAAACCAGAAGTTTGTTGGAAATAATGGCTCCTGGAAGATAGCGAAGTTCTATAAGATCCGATAATGTTCAAGAGAACACCGCTACCTCTCCTCCTTCAAGTCAAGCAGCTCCAACTATTGGAGTTACACGGGCGGAACTGGACGCCGTAGTTTTGGGGTTGAATCAGCAATTGAATGCTCAGAATGCGCAGTTGGAAGCCCAGAATGCCCAGAATGCCCTGATCTTGAGTAAGCTGAATGATCTACTTGGGGCAAATCGTCAACCAGCTAATAATGATGGGAACCCTACTGCAGGAGTTCAGAATGTTGAAGGAAACATTTCTCAAAGAGTCGCAGACCATGCAGAAAGAACTCCTCTTCAAGCTGGAGGATCAGGGCCACAGCCGACTCTCCGTGAACGGTTGTTAAGGTAGAGTTCAGAAAGAGTGGCTGATATGCGCCCTCCAGAGCCACTAAATGACGAAGAATATTTTTCGGGCATGGTTCGTCAAATCATGAAAGAAAGTATGCGAAGAGATAAAGGCGAGAAAGAGTGGGGTTTTGCTCCTAGCAAAACTCCATTTACTGAAAAGATCTTGAAGGCGGAGTTCCCAAGGAAATTCGTTCCTCCTACTATCCCGGCTTACAAGGGGACGAGTGATCCTAACGAGTTTCTGTATAAGTATGACTGGCATATGACTGGTGCCAGGGCATCGGATGAAATTAAGTGCCGATACTTCCCGTTTTATCTAGAAGGTGTAGCTCTATTATGGTTTACAAAGCTGCCGGTCAGGTCCATCGATCAATTCTCCGATTTGACCAGGAAATTCAAGGAGCAATTTCGATTTCATGCTTCTAAAGCAAAGGACATAATGTCACTGTCAAGTCTAGAATAAAATCCGGGAGAGTCTATCAGGTCGTTCTTGAATCGCTTTAACATAGCATTGGCTGAGGTGGACAATGCTGAGCCACGCATGGTCTTGACATACTTGATGAGGGCAATTGACAAGTCAAGCGAATTTGGAAAATGGTTAAAAATGAAGGAACCAAACTCACTTGACAAATTCTACAAGAAAGCAGATGAGTTCATGCGCTTGGAAAGCCTTCAAACACCGGCTAAAGTGGTAACAGTAGAAGCTGGGAACAATGGTGTTCCTCCGAACAAGAAAGAACGTAACACTCAGAAAAGGGAAAACGATGGGGGAAAGAAACAAGGAGACTCTAAGAGAGGCCGTTCTTTCAATTTCACGCCCTTGACCGATACCTCTGAAAACATTTTCTTCGCGACCAAAGATGATATCAATTATCCAGCGCCACCTAAAATGAGAGTTGCGAATAAGATGGAAAAAAGTGGATGGTTTTGTCGGTTATACAACCAACCCGGCCATGACACCAACGAATGCCGTTAGTTGAAAGAGGTAATTGAACAGCTCTTGAAGGAAAACAAACTCCAGAAGTATGTGAAAAGGAACAGAAATGCCCCAGCTTCGTCAACTCAAGGACAACAAGTTCCCGCACACCGTCCTACCTCAAGTGAGAAGGCCGTGGAACATGAATCAGAAAGGCCTGTCATCAATACAATAACTGGAGGACCTCACCCAACAGGCAAAAGTTGGGGCGAGATGGAAAGGTATGCTCGGGCTGTTAACGCTAAAATTTGAACGCTAACACCCCGGTGTATGAGTTATAGTTGTGAACGAACCACCCGATAACTCGGGAACAGAGTACAAGCAGATGATAGCGGAAAAGCAGTAAACAACAACAATTTTATAGTGGTTCGGCTTAATGGTATAGCCTACGTCCACTTTAAGTACTTTTATTGATGATCTCGTTACAAGCTGATACAATTCTTTCCAAGTACAATACACTTTGAATTACAAGTCACTTAGAACAAGTAGCTTAAACTTCAATGGAGATTAGAGTCTTCATATCCATGTTGGATGTGTGTGATCTTTTCTCGAAGTTGTTTGTAGCGATCTTCGTGTCTTGAGAGCTTTAAGTGTTGAATTGGTTTGGAATGCAGCAGAGTAACGGCGCTTGAAGAGAATCAGCCAAAAGGTCCCTTGAACGTTGGAGGTGGTTGCGTATTTATAGGCAAATTTCTAGGCGCTGGAATTGTTATGTCATTCATCGTAAGTCGTGACCGACTCAGGATGAGTCGTAAGTCGTGGGCGACTGAACTGGTTGAGCCCAGACTTCGTATCAGAGTGTCTCTGGTCCTCTGTATATAGCACAAGTCCTAACTCGTCTGCGAGTTAATAGGTCGTGGTCCAAGATGAGACGGCATTGGATTTCTACTTAGTAGCTTTAAGTCGTGGACGACTCAAGCTAGGTCGTGAACGACCTACCATAGGTCGTAGGTCGGTCCTTTGTTGTTTTGGGATTTTAGTCAGTTAGGTCATTTGACACCTTAGGTCGTTGAGTCGTTAGAGAACTTGAGTCGGTCTATCCCATACACCGTTAGTCCCTTGAGTTGCTCCACTCCTCTAAGTCGCCTTAAGTTTTAACTCGTTAGCTTGTTGAGTCGGTAGCATGTTGAGTTGGTTGCTTGTTGAGTCGGTTGCCTTTTGAGTCGGTTGCCGGTTGAGTCGGTTGCCTGTTGAGTCGGTTGCCTATTGAGTCGGTTGCCTGTTGAGTCGTGAGGCTTCTCGAGTAGTGGATCCCTTCTGAACCGTTAAGAACCTTAAGTCGTGAGTCGGCCCAGACCTTGACTCGTTGCCTAAACGGAGTTAACATTTGCCCCTCGAAGTTCACGCCTAAGTCGTAGGTCGTGTGCTTCGACTCATCTTAACTCGTGTGCCGATTCAACTGCCACTGCTCAAAGCTATAAAAGACTTGAGTCGTTCCCCTTACTTCCTTCTTCTCATTTCTTATCCTTTGAACCGTGTTTGCCATTAACGCATCTTCGAGCACTCAAAGGCGATTCCAACCTGATTTATTTTCGACCATCTTTAGCATCACATCGTGTAAGAGAATTTGCATCTTTTTTCAATTGCTGATGATTGCCGATCTCCGCTTCTGTTTTTCCCCTTTATCCTTGCGAATACTATTACATCGGACATTGATGGATTAAAGGCAGGCGGTTTGATCTTACTTGTAACGATTTGAGATTTGAGGCGACCTAGTGGTGTGATGGAACTGGGGTTAACCATTGCGAGGTTATTGGGTTATCGGGTCATGGATTAGATGGTTAATGGGTTAGGAGTTAGATGGTTAATGGGTCAGACTGATTCGAACATTGCCGTAGGTTTGACTCGGCTATTTTTGTATGATCCAGCGACCCTCGCGATTCAACCGTGATACGACTCAACATGCTTCACGACCTAAGCCTTGAGTCGTGGCCGAGACAAAACCTTTGAGTCATGGCCGAGATAAGACCCTTGAGTCGTGCCCGAGATAACACCTTTGAGTCGTGGCCGAGATAAAACCTTTGAGTCGTGGCCGAGATAAAACCTTTGAGTCATGGCCGAGATAAGACTTGGAGATTTTCTTATTATTTTGAACCAGGGCTTCTTTAACATACTCCACGACCTAAGCCTTGAGTCGTTGCCGAGATAAGACTTGGAGATAATCTCCTTATTTTTACAACTCATGACTTAGGGCATTGCCGACTCAGAACTTTTGAACCACTGACGAGTTATGACTTGCGTGAATTCTGTTTGAATTTTGGACCATTGCATTAACTTTGAACTATTGAATTTTATTGCATTCATTCACAGGTTATTTTGACCTGCAGGCTAACAACCTGTTCAATACAACATTCACAGAAAACTGGGACGAATATACTGTCATCGATTGCCCATATCAAATGACAGATTTGTTAATAACAGATAATTAACTTAAACAAATTGTGTGAACGAAGTGCTATCGATTTCAAGTAGAATATTAAAGCAACACTGAAACAATCAATTGAAACTGACCAGCCTGCACTAATATTATGCTTGAACTCTAAATTAACAAGTTCTGAAATTACCATAGCCGATCAACCGTCAACCAGTTTAATTCCAGTTATATTTACTTGTTATTTTTATTAGTTCTGCACAACACTTCACACTTTTAGGAAATGTGCACCTTCGCATTTGAACACCCAGTTGCTTGTGTAGAATGACATCTCAACAAGAAGAACCGATGGACCAGGCTGAAGATTTCTTCCCAGTAGCCAATTTGTTGGATAATCCTCCGGAGAGAACTCCCACCACTCTGAATCAGCGGGTGTTTACTCAACTGCTCACCCAGTTTGGAATTGCCGAAGCTGATGCCTTATTGCCGGGGCCAAATGTTACTGCAGATAGGCCCCCTTCTGGCTTTATTGCTGTCAACCGCCAAATGTGCTTGAGCGGTGCCATATCACCTTTTAATGACTTCCTTCGGTAGTTCCTGCTTCGATTATCTATCTCTCCATTCCAATTGCACCCCAATGGCCATGCCATTCTGATGGGGTTATGTGTGCTTTTTAGTAAAGTTCTGGACCGGTTACCGAGCTTTGAGGAAATCTGCTACCTCTGCTCATTCACAAAGATTAAAGATCATCCCTCTATCGTAATCATAAGGAGTGCTCGAAACCGAAAACTCATCACCGATCTTTCTGATAGCGTTCATGGATTTCTAAATCAGTATTTCTTTGTTCGTTGCCCTCCAGGGTTTTATGCCATCTGGAGAGTAGGAAGTAAGATTTTCCTGTTTTTATTTCTCCAATCTTGGACTTTTCAAAATTTGAGTTGCTGAATGCTAACTTGGCTTCTTTATTTTTTCCTGTTTTAGCGCTTCCTCCTCCCTCTAGAGATCCATGCTATAAACAAACTTTCGAGAGATTGAACGCCGTGACGGCAGAAGAGAGGAGTATCAAGTTTTTGCTAAATGATGAATTTCTACATCAATATGGGCTTCTTCATTCTTCTCGCTTTACTCAACTTCGTGAAGTTCCAATTGAAATTCCCGATTCTCCGGCGGAAACTCCTGATGCCCCGGCCTCTATTAAAGAGCACATGCAGGGAGGAACCTCTATGGAAACTCCACTAGTGAGATGTTCAATTCCGAAGGACGTTGCGGGGCCGTCTGATAAGTCTGCACTTGCCCCTGTTATCGAAGAGGAAGAAACTCCACGATCTTCCGGAAGATCTGCCGACGAAGGAGTTGAAAAAGCCAGTCCCAAAAAACATGATGGCGATGATGTTTTCGAGGGGTTGAGCGATTTAATTGTGACTTCCCAAGAACTTTTCAAAGATGATGTTTCCAAAACCATCTCTTCTGTAATCGAGGCGACATCTTCTCTACAACAGATGTCAACTCCTCCTACTCAAGTTATCACTACCTCTATTCCACATAGTGGTTTGTAACTCGATGCGTGTAGTTTACACGTTACACAACACTTAGGATTTTTCATCACTTCTACGCGTTTATCTTCTTCTACTTTAAAGATTTCTAAAGCTTATTATTTTTATTCCAGATTCTCCTATGGGGCGCAGCGGCTCGTACTATGATGATTTCCAGCGCTACGGGAGGCGTAGCCAGTATGATTACAGGCGTTACCTCCCGTCTTACAGAGAATCGGATGAAGAGAGGGCCATCAGGAAAGCCGACGAGAGACGAGCATATGAAGAACGTCACCGAAGGGAACAAGAAAGACATGACCCTCCCCACAGAGATGATGATACTCAAAAGAGAAAAGCTCATGATGAGAGAGGTAAAGGTCACATAGACGATTCTTCTAGCAAGCGGGCTAGACTTACCGAAGAAACAATGCCGACAGCTTCAGAACATGTTCCTGCTCAATCTCCTGCTCCCGTTCGCTCCGACATTCAGGCAATCATCAACCGGCCCGCATACCAAGTTGGGCAAGGTCCTCCTACTCTTCAAAGTCGATTCCCTCAGTGGTGCCTGAGAGGGGTTCGATTTGATCTCGACTTGGTTCCTCTCGACAAACCGGCTATGCTGCGAAATCTTGATACTGTCAGGACCGATATTGAAAGAATGTCGAACTGGCAAAAACTTGTCGACGAACTTCAGAGGGTTAACCGAGCCAATCTCGAGGCCATGCTCACAATGTAGAATGATAAAGCTGAGTGGCAGAAGACTCTCGAACAGCATGACGCCGAAATGAGAAGTATTGCTTCCTATAATGAAAAGCTGGAAGCGAAAGTAGAAAAGCTTAAGGAAGAATTAGCTACTTCATCTACTTTCCATTCTCAAAAGGAGAGCATGCTTCAGCAACAAGTACGAGATGCGCATGTCAGTCAAAGGGCAGTCGAAGATAAGCTTACACACCAAGAGAAGGTCATAGAAGAATATCGTGCTGAAACTTTACAGCTGCGAGAACAGGCCGGTTCTCAAAGCTTGGAGATAGAGATGTTAAAAGCTCGACTTGCTATAGCCGAAACGGAGCCTGATGAGGCTGTTGCTGGTAAACTCGTGGCCGGAGAGGCCCATCAAGCAACCAAAGCTGATATTAGCTCCATATTATTTGATTTCTATCTGCATAGCATTTTGGGGCGTGGCAGCCTTGCCTTTCTGGGCCCTAAATACGAAATTACATTAGCTGAAGTCTGGGAGGCAGCACTTGATATGCTAGGTGGTAAAGGTGCTGGCTACGCTGAGACAGCTCTTGAAGAGCATTATCTTGATGATGATGCGCGCGCCGCTCTTGCCAAGGGAAAAGAGCAACTCGCCAAGGTACGGGCAGGAATGGCGGAAGGGGAACGTTCTGAGAAAGAAATACTGCCTACCTCTTCTGAACGCCCTTTAGTTTCTCTCGAAGTGGACATTACAGGCTCTAGTGCTCATTCGCCGCCTCCTATAAGAACCGGGGTGATCACCCCTACTGATGATGAGGCTTTGGAGGATATCGGGGCTCAGAATTATGAGATTGAACTTACGAAGCAAACATCTTCAGGTAATTTTGATATTGGTCCGATTCAGGTGGACCGCTTGCTTACTCCTCAAAAGTTTGATGAGCTTCTCGATTACTTCTTGAATCTTGATGAACCCATATCTCCCTTCTTTCGGGGAGATACTAATATTTTTAATTTCTCTTCTTCTGCAGTTGAAACGCCAAGTGTTGTGCAGACTTCACTTCCTCCGGTTATCCCTCCTCCGTCTCTTCAGGTGACTCCTCCTTCTGCTTCACAACCCGGGTCACAAGAGGAACAGATTGAGGCTCTTCATGGCTTGGATGACCCTATTGCTTCGCAAGAGCAGAAGGACGAGGGACTTGAAGGAGGCGAGATCTCTCCGGAGCGAACTCCCTCTGATGACGTAATTTTGTCCGCTCTTGTTACTCCAGGGAGTGAGTCTTCTTCGAAGAGAAGAAAGAAGCACGGAACATCGAAGAGGAGGGGGAAGAAAATCATCACTACTGAAGAGGAACCGGAAGTTGCACCGGTTGCACCTCCCTCTCCTTCTTCTCTTATGCCTATAGGTAGACCTGAAAAATTAATCATTCGGCCAGGCAAAGGGTCCAAAGGTAGCAAGAAGAAGTGAAGAGTCGGACTTCGGGCTTTTTGACTCCTTTTTTGTGTAATGGTCGGATGTTGTGCAGGCACCGGCCCCTGCTCTTTTTTTTTATTTTGAAACTTGTATCTGCAATTGAATAAAATGATCCTTTATTCGCACAGACTCTTGTTTGAATTTGAGAATGCATTTATTATTCATTTTTGCATTTTGCACAAGTTTATTTATATGATATTGCGGTGAGCTTGTGGTATTTTATATGTAACTATACCGTGTTGCCCCCATACCATAAGCTTGCTGCAATATTTTATACTTTGAGGGGACTTGCACTCTTATTTTCTGTAGAATGACTATTTCATTCGTGACGAAATTTTTCATAGAGTACAACTCCTTTCATATAAGTTTTTACGCTTTGTCCTTCGAAGAAATCACTTTTTCCTTTTGCGTATGTACACATTTTGCCAAGTGAATTCTTCTATGTGGTAAAGCGCACCTCTGAATGTACTTTAACTTTCTTCCCTCTTTTTTTTTTTTAGAATAGGTAAATTACTCTTCCTTTGAAAGTTAAAATATGCTTCTTGATGAGGATTTTTCTTTTAAATAGAAATTTGTACCTCTGAGGAGGGATTTTTTCACGTTTCAACACTTGGAAGTTTTATTTCAATCTTGGTGAAACGTGTACCTCCAAAGAGTTGTGCCTTTGAAGAAAGCCTTTTCACGTTTCAACACTTGGAAGTTTTATTTCGATCTCGGTGAAACGTGGGCTTCTGAAGAGGTCTTTCTTTTTAATTGTGTCCCCGGGAGGGGGCTGTACCTCTGAGGAGGGATTTTTCACGTTTCAACACTTGGAAGTTTTATTTCAATCTCGGTGAAACGTGTACCTCCAAAGAGTTGTGCCTTCGAAGAAAGCCTTTTCACGTTTCAACACTTGGAAGTTTTATTTCGATCTCGTTGAAACGTGGGCTTCTGAAGAGGTCTTTATTTTGTTTTGCATTTCAACTTTGGTGAAGTGAAATTCCAAAGAGCGGTGGTTACACTTCAACTCCTGGTGAAATGTGCCTCCGAAGAGGTCTTTATTTTGTTTGCATTTCAACTCTGGTGAAGTGAAATTCCGAAGAGCGGTCTTAACACTTCAACTCCTGGTGAAATGTGCCTCCGAAGAGGTCTTTATTTTGTTTGCATTTCAACTCTGGTGAAGTGAAATTCCGAAGAGCGGTCCTAACACTTCAACTCCTGGTGAAATGTGCCTCCGAAGAGGTCTTTATTTTGTTTGCATTTCAACTCTGGTGAAGTGAAATTCCGAAGAGCGGTCGTAACACTTCAACTCCTGGTGAAATGTGCCTCAGAGAGGGTTTTCATCGCCTGGAAGTTACTCTCTCATGGTTGGAGGGTCATGACTCCTCCAATCTTTTTTGTTGAGTAGAGAACTTTCTTTTTTGTGGAGTATGACCCATTAGAGGTCTTTATCCTCCGAAGAGTTGCGCCTCCGAAGAGGACTTGTGCTGCCGATGATGGCTTTGGTTGTTCCTCTGTCCACTTCCTTATCCCTTTTTCAATGATCCTCTGCTTCCCCTTCTTTTTTTTTTAGCTTTCATTCCCTTTTCTCACAAGTAACTTGTTTAATCCAAGGAAGTGTGCTTCATTGTCAGGCAATTTCGTGAGAACGAGCATTATCTTCTTAATTGGATGTTTGTTTGTTCAAACGATCTCAATTTATTTGCAAAGACCCGTTTCAGTCGAAATCATAGGCCGTTCAATTGAAGTACTTCCTATCTAGGATTTGAATTCGGGGCTTTTTTTTTTTTGAAATTTGGCGAGGATCACTTGGTCTTTTTATGTGCAAGTTTCACTTCCATTGTCTGCAAAAATTTAAATCGACATTTCAGTAATACATTCTATGTACTTTTTATATCGAAAATAAAGCAAACATCTAATAATAATAAGGAACACAAGATTTATAGTGGTTCGGCCAGGAAATTGGGCCTACATCCACTTTATATTCTTTCATTATTTACTTGCATCAGTTTTACAATTGCCTTCAATTACAAGAATCATACATTCATAGTTCTTTTTACAATATTTCAACAAAATTTTCAAGTATAGTATGGACGCAAATGGTTGCTGTTCCATGCCCTTGGAATTTGATCTCCTTCAACAGTGGTGAGTTTGAACGTGCCGTCAAGAAGCTTCTGACTTATGACATATGATCCTTCCCAATTTCGCCCAAACACACCTGTCGCTGTCATAATTCTCTTCAGGACTAGGTCTCCAATCTCAAAGCTGCGTTGGCGAACTTTGGAATTGAAATGTCTGGCTATTCTTTGCTGATGAGCTGCAATTCTGAGATTAGCCTCATCTCTTTTTTCATCAAGGAGATCTAGCGCTTCAAGCTGTAGCTTTTCGTTTTCTGCTTGATTGAAATGGATTGTTCTGTGTGAAGGGACTCTATTTCTACCGGAATCATTGCCTCTGACCCGTATGCCAATGAAAACGGGGTGTGCCCAGTCGCAGTTTTGTGAGTGGTTCTGTATGCCCATAGTGCCAGTGGTAGCTTATCGACCCAACCACCTTTTGCTCTTTCAAGTTGCTTCTTGATGGTTGACTTAATAATTTTGTTCACGGCTTCCACTTGCCCGTTTGCCTGCGGATGAGCCACTGCTGAGAAGCTTTTCCGGATTTTGAATCGCCTGCAAAAATCTTGGAATTCTTCACTTTCAAACTGAGTTCGGTTGTCTGTAATTATTTTTTGAGGCACACCGTATCTGCAAATGATGTTTTTAGTCACGAAACTTATCATCTTTTTTGAGGTGATAGTAGCCAGTGGTTCAGCTTCTGCCCACTTAGTAAAATAATCTACAGCAACAATGGCGTATTTAATTCCTGATTTGGCAGTTGGCAATGGTCCTACAACGTCTATTCCCCATATTGCAAACGGCCATGGACTGACCATCTGTGTGAGTTCAGTGGAAGGAGTTCTAGGAATTTTGGCGAATCTTTGACATCTGTCACATTTTCGGGAATACTCTGCTGCATCTCGATTAATTTCTGGCCAAAATTATCCGTATCGGAGAATTTTCTTTGCTATTGTTTGGCCACCTGAATGATCACCACATTCTCCTCCGTGTACCTCTGCTAGGATTGCTTTAGACTCTTCCCTGGATACACATCGAAGTAATGGCATTGAGAATCCCCGTCTGTATAATCGGCCATCCTGGATTATGTATCGAGAGGCTTTTCTCAGTAACTTTTGTCGTTCTTTTGAGTTCCCTGGTAAGGATCCATTGAGCAGGTATTCTGTTATCGGAGCCATCCATGATTCTTGCTCCTGAGACATGCTCATGACCCAATCAATGTCCATCTCATCAATGCTAGGAGTCAACAGGACCTCCACTGGAGTTAGCCCCAGAAATTAAGCTTCACCTGTGCTAGAATACTTTGCGAGAGAATCTGCTTTCGTGTTTTCCTCTCGAGGAATGTGACTTATCATGTAATGATCGAAATCACCGAGGAGCTCCCAAGCCTTTGACAAGTAGGCGGGCAGATTCCCCCCTTTTGCTAGAAATTCCTTTTTGACTTGGCATATAATAAGCTGAGAATCACTGAATATCTGTAACGCTCGGATGTTTAATTCTTTAGCAATCCTTAAACCAGCGATAAGGGCTTCGAATTCTGCTTCATTGTTTGTTGAAGGAAATTCCAATCTTAGTGCGTAACATAATGATCGACCTTCAGGGGTCTCAAGTACGACTCCGGCTCCAGAACAGTAGTCGTTTCTCGCACCATCGACATATAACTTCCACTGGATCGGGGAATTGTCGACAGTTTCTTCCTCACTGTTACCCTTATCTGTAAATTCTGCAATGAAATCCGCTAAAGCTTGTCCATTGATTGCTTTCCGGGGATGATAAGTGATGTCATACTGACTGAGTTCAATATTCCACTTTAGAAGACGACCCGAAGTTTCAGGGCGAAACAGGACTTGCTTTAAAGGTTGGTCAGTGAGGACTCTGATAGGATGAGCTTGAAAATATTGCCTCAACTTCCTAGACGCAATTAGTAAGCAATAGGCGAGTTTTTCCAACTTAGAGTAATTCATCTCTGCCCCAGTGAGTCTTTTGCTGATATAGTAGACCGGATGTTGAATCCTTTTGTCTTCCCGTATCAGCGCTGCACTTAAAGCATGAGATGATACTGCCAAGTATATAAGAAGATCCTCGCCATCGCCAGGCCTAGAAAGTATTGGAGGCGTCTCCATATGGCGAATCGATTCATCGAAGGCTTTTTGGCATTCGGGAGTCCATTCGAAGTTTTTCTTTCCTTTCTTTAGGGCGTCAAAGAATGGGATGCATTTATCTGTGGCTTTGGAAATGAACCGACTCAAGGCGGCGACTTTTCCATTGAGACTTTGCAATTCCTTCTTTGTTCTAGGGGCTTTGACTTCTTTCAATGCAGTAATTTGAGCTGGACTGGCCTCAATGCCCCTAGCGCTCACGATGAAACCTAAAAACTTGCCGGATTCCACTCCAAATGAACATTTTAAAGGATTGAGCTTCATTCCGTATCTTCGGAGGACTGCGAACATGTCTGCTATGTGTTCTATGTGATCCACCGCTTTCTTAGACTTTACTAACATGTCATCGACGTAGACTTCCATGGTCTTGCCCAGTTGCGGTTTGAACATAGCATTAACGAGTCTTTGGTATGTCGCCCCTGCATTCTTCAACCCGAAGGGCATAACTCTGTAGCAGTAAAGACCAGTGTCGGTGACAAAGCTCGTGTCCTCCTGATCTGGCTCATGCATCATGATCTGGTTATATCCAGAGTAAGCATCCATAAAAGATAACAATTCGTGTCCCGCTGTTCCGTCTACCAGTTGGTCGATTCTGGGTAATGGGAAGCAGTCTTTGGGGCAGGCCTTGTTTAGATCTGAGAAATCGATGCATACTCTCCATTTTCCGTTGTCTTTCTTAACCAGCACTGGATTTGAAACCCAATTCGGATAGGTAGATTCTTTGATAAAATTATTCCCTATGAGTCGATCAACTTCTTCTTTTAATGCCGCTGACCTTTCTGGACCTTGAGTTCTCCTTTTCTGCTTCACAGGTGTAAATTTTGGATCAATATTTAGAGCATGCACTGCAACTTCTGGGGATATTCCGCACATATCGGCATGAGTCCAAGCAAAAACATCTAGATTTGCCTTTAAAAAAGATATTAAGATATTCTGAATTGACGCATTAAGTTGTGAACCCACATTCAACACTTTGTTTGGGTCCTTTGGGTCAACAGGTATTGGAATTGTCGTTTCCATCGGTACCACTCTATTTCCCCCTGCACTGACTTTTCTAGGGTCCATCTCTTTCCTTGCTCCGCTGTGCTCGCCAGTGCAGGGTCCGCCCTGTAATTGCTACAAGGCTGGTTCTTTGATGCGGACTGGGGCTGCTGCATTCTTTCCCATTTCTCTTTTTCTGGTTTCTCGTAGCTCTGTTAGATAGCACTCTCGTCCAGCATTTTGATCACCTATTATAACTCCTACTCCATTGTCTGTAGGGAATTTAATAGTGAGGCACCACGGGGCGAGAACAGCTTTGAACGCTGCCAGAGTTGGACGACCAAGGAAAGCATTGTAAGCAGAAAATTCATCGACAATCACAAAAGTTTGCTTGCGGACCACTTTTCTTTCTCCTTCTCCAAGTTCCACAAACAAATCAATGGTCCCTACCGGCTGCTTTGGCTCCCCAGTGAAACCAGCAATTTTCTGCGATGAGGCTTGCACATCAGCCATAGGGATCTTCATTTGGTCGAATGTTTTCTTAAAAAGAATATTGCAGGATGCGCCACAATCAATGAGAACTCTTCTAACAATAGCTGGACCGATACCAGCTGAGATGACTAGAGGATCCAAAGTAGGAGCTTCAATACCTGCGGAATCCCTAGCTCTGAACACAATATCATCATCAAAAGTTCTTTGTTGCTTCAAGGGCGTAGCACCTTCCAAAACAAATACATCTTCCTCGGTCGGCACATACTTTAAAGCTCGGGTATACCTTTCCATCTCGCCCCAGCTTCTGCCTGCTGGGTGAGGTCCTCCTGTAATGACATTAATAATGGGCCTTCCAGATTCATGCCCTGCAGCCTTCTCAATCGTCCTAGGCTGTTGAGTAGGAGCCTGTTGCCCCTGACCAGATGAAGTAGGATTATTTCTATTCTTTTTTACAAATTGCTGCAGTTTGTTTTCCCTTAGCAATTCTTCAATCAGATTCTTCAACTGGCGGCATTCGTCGGTTTCGTGACCGGGTTGATTATGGAAGCGGCAGAACTTCCCACTCTGTATAGCCTTTTTCCCGGTCCTTAGAGGAGGAGGTTTAGGAAAGTCAACAGAATCTTTAATGGCAAGGTAGATATGCTCCGGCGTATCTGATAAAGGAGTATACTCTGATGGCTTGAAGGATCGGGGCTTCTTCAGATTACTCTTCTTCTTCCCATTGTTATTTTCCCTTTTTTGCCCTACAGATTCATTCTTGCGTGGAGCAACAGTGTTATCTTCAGCTTTTTCCAACACTGCCTTTACCGGTACGGGGCGGCTTTCTAAGCGTATGAATTCATCTGCTTTTTTATAGAATTTTTCAAGGGAATTTGGTTCCTTCATGTTTAGCCATTTCCCAAATTCGCTCGACTTGTCAATACCCTTCATCAGATAAGTCAATATCATTCGCGGTTCTGCATTTTCCACCTCAGCTAGCACTATATTAAAGCGGTTTAAGAAAGATTTGATAGTTTCCCCTGGATTCTGTTCCAAACTTGACAGTGACATGATATCCTTAGCTTTTGAGGCGTACAGTCTAAACTGCTCCTTGAACTTCCGGGTCAAGTCAGAAAACTGATCGATAGATCGGACGGGCAGCTTGGTGAACCAAAGAAGAGCTACGCCTTCGTGATGCACAGGGAAATATCGGCACTTTATTTCATCAGAGGCTCTGGCACCTGTCATGTGCCAATCATATTTGTATAGGAATTCGTTCGGATCACTTGTCCCCTTGTAAGCTGGAATGGTTGGAGGGACAAACTTCCTTGGGAATTCAGCCTTTAAGATTTTCTCAGTAAATGGAGTCTTACTTGGGGCGAAACCCCATTCTTTCTCGTCTTCAACCCTCTGCATACTCTCTTTCATAATTTGTCGGACCATTCCAGAAAGATACTCCTCATCATGTCGAGTTCTAGATCCACCAACCTCTGGAAGTGTTTGTTCAAAGGGGCTAGCAGCCCTTTCAGGAGCATTTCTTTCTTCAGCATCATGAAGGTTGCCGGCAAAATTCCTCTCATTACCTACTGGTTGATGGTTTGCCCCAAGCAAATCGTTCAACCTATTTAGAATTAGGGCATTCTGGGCATTTTGAGCCTCGAGTTGTGCATTTTGGGCATTGATCTGTTGGTTCAGCCCTAAAATTGCAGCATCCAGCTCTGCCTTTGTAACTCCGACAGCTGGAGTGGCTTGATTCGATATAGGGGAAGCGGAGGTTCCCTCTTGAATATTCCCAGATCCGACAGATCTACTCTTCCTTCCAGGAGCCATAATCTCGGATAGACTTCTGGTTTTCAAGGAAATTCTCTCTACAAACCTTTGTGAAGCAATGATGATAACTCGCCTGAGTTCAGTTCTCAGTGAAAGCACCAAAAATGTTAACGCTAAAATTTGAACGCTAACACCCCGGTGTATGAGTTATAGTTGTGAAAGCACCACCCGATAACTCGGGAACAGATTACAAGCAGATGATAGCGGAAAAACAGTAAACAACAACAATTTTATAATGGTTTGGCTTAATGGTATAGCCTGCGTCCACTTTAAGTACTTTTATTGATGATCTCGTTACAAGCTGATACAATTCTTTCCAAGTACAATACATTTTGAATTACAAGTCACTTAGAACAAGTAGCTTAAACTTCAATGGAGATTAGAGTCTTCATATCCATGTTGGATGTGTGTGATCTTTTCTCGAAGTTGTTTGTAGCGTTCTTCGTGTCTTGAGAGCTTTAAGTGTTGAATTGGTTTGGAATGCAGCAGAGTAACGGCGCTTGAAGAGAATCAGCCAAAAGGGCCCTTGAACGTTGGAGGTGGTTGCGTATTTATAGGCAAATTTCTAGACGCTGGAATTGTTAAGTCATGAGTTGTAAGTCGTGGCCGACTCAGGATGAGTCGTAAGTCGTGGGCGACTCAACTGGTTGAGCCCATACATCGTATCAGAGTGTCTCCGGTCCTCTGTATATAGCACAAGTCCTAACTCGTCTGCGAGTTAATAGGTCGTGGTCCAAGATGAGCGGCATTGGATTTCTACTTAGTAGCTTTAAGTCGTGGACGACTCAAGCTAGGTCGTGAATGACCTACCATAGGTCGTAGGTCGGTCCTTTGTTGTTTTGGGATTTTAGTCAGTTAGGTCATTTGACACCTTAGGTCGTTGAGTCGTTAGAGAACTTGAGTCGGCCTATCCCATACACCGTTAATCCCTTGAGTCGCTCCACTCCTCTAAGTCGCCTTAAGTTTTAACTCGTTAGCTTGTTGAGTCGGTAGCATGTTGAGTTGGTTGCTTGTTGAGTCGGTTGCCTGTTGAGTCGGTTGCCTGTTGAGTCGGTTGCCTGTTGAGTCGTGAGGCTTCTCGAGTAGTGGATCCCTTCTGAACCGTTAAGAACCTTAAGTCGTGAGTCGGCCCAGACCTTGACTCGTTGCCTAAACGGAGTTAACATTTGCCCCTCGAAGTTCACGCCTAAGTCGTAGGTCGTGTACTTCGACTCATCTTAACTCGTGCGCCGATTCAACTGCCACTGCTCAAAGCTATAAAAGACTTGAGTCGTTCCCCTTACTTCCTTCTTCTTATTTCTTATCCTTTGAACCGTGTTTGCCATTAACGCATCTTCGAGCTCTCAAAGGCGATTCCAACCTGATTTATTTTCGACCATCTTTAGCATCACATCGTGTAAGAGATTTTGCATCTTTTTTCAATTGCTGATGATTGCCGATCTCCGCTTCTGTTTTTCCCCTTTATCCTTGCGAATACTATTACATCGGACATTGATGGATTAAAGGCAGGCGGTTTGATCTTACTTGTAACGATTTGAGATTTGAGGCGACCTAGTGGTGTGATGGAACTGGGGTTAACCATTGCGAGGTTATTGGGTTATCGGGTCATGGATTAGATGCTTAATGGGTTAGGAGTTAGATGGTTAATGGGTCAGACTGATTCGAACATTGCCGTAGGTTTGACTCGGCTATTTTTGTATGATCCAGCGACCCTCGCGATTCAACCATGATACGACTCAACATGCTTCACGACCTAAGCCTTGAGTCGTGGCCGAGACAAAACCTTTGAGTCGTGGCCGAGATAAGACCCTTGAGTCGTGGCCGAGATAACACCTTTGAGTCGTGGCCGAGATAAAACCTTTGAGTTGTGGCCGAGATAAAACCTTTGTGTCGTGGCCGAGATAAGACTTCGAGATTTTCTTATTATTTTGAACCAGAGCTTCTTTAACATACTCCACGACCTAAGCCTTGAGTCGTTGCCGAGATAAGACTTGGAGATAATCTCCTTATTTCTACGACTCATGACTTAGGGCATTGCCGACTCAGAACTTTTGAACCGCTGACGAGTTATGACATGCGTGAATTCTGTTTGAATTTTGGACCATTGCATTAACTTTGAACTATTGAATTTTATTGCATTCATTCACAGGTTATTTTGACTTGCAGGCTAACAACCTGTTCAATACAACATTCACAGAAAACTGGGATGAATATACTGTCATCGATTGCCCATATCAAATGACAGATTAGTTAATAACAGATAATTAACTTAAACAAATCGTGTGAACGAAGTGCTATCGATTTCAAGTAGAATATTAAAGCAACACTGAAACAATCAATTGAAACTGACCAGCCTGCACTAATATTATGCTTGAACTCTAAATTAACAAGTTCTGAAATTACCATAGCCGATCAACCGTCAACCAGTTTAATTCCAGTTATATTTACTTGTTATTTTTATTAGTTCTGCACAACACTTCACACTTTTAGGAAACGTGCACCTTCGCATTTGAACACCCAGTTGCTTGTGTAGAATGACATCTCAACAAGAAGAACCGATGGGCCAGGCTGAAGATGTCTTCCCAGTAGCCAATTTGTTGGATAATCCTCCGGAGAGAACTCCCACCACTCTGAATCAGCGGGTGTTTACTCAACTGCTCACCCAGTTTGGAATTGCCGAAGCTGATGCCTTATTGCCGGGGCCAAATGATACTGCAGATAGGACCCTTCTGGCTTTATTGCTGTCAACCGCCAAATGTGCTTGAGCGGTGCCATACCACCTTTTAATGACTTCCTTCGGCTGTTCCTGCTTCGATTATCTATCTCTCCATTCCAATTGCACCCCAATGGCCATGCCATTCTGATGGCGTTATGTGTGCTTTTTAGTAAAGTTCTGGACCGGTTACCGAGCTTTGAGGAAATCTGCTACCTCTGCTCATTCACAAAGATTAAAGATCATCCCTCTATCGTAATTATAAGGAGTGCTCGAAACCGAAAACTCATCACCGATCTTTCTCATAGCGTTCATGGATTTCTAAATCAGTATTTCTTTGTTCGTTGCCCTCTAGGGTTTTATGCCATCTGGAGAGTAGGAAGTAAGATTTTCCTGTTTTTATTTCTCCAATCTTGGACTTTTCAAAATTTGAGTTGCTGAATGCTAACTTGGCTTCTTTATTTTTTCCTGTTTTAGCGCTTCCTCCTCCCTCTAGAGATCCATGCTATAAACAAACTTTCGAGAGATTGAACGCCGTGACGGCAGAAGAGAGGAGTATCAAGTTTTTGCTAAATGATGAATTTCTACATCAATACGGGCTTCTTCATTCTTCTCGCTTTACTCAACTTCGTGAAGTTCCAACTGAAATTCCCGATTCTCCGGCGGAAACTCCTGATGCCCCGGTCTCTATTAAAGAGCACATGCAGGGAGGAACCTCTATGGAAACTCCACTAGTGAGATGTTCAATTCCGAAGGACGTTGCGGGGCCGTCTGATAAGTCTGCACTTGCCCCTGTTATCGAAGAGGAAGAAACTCCACGATCTTCCGGAAGATCTGCCGACGAAGGAGTTGAAAAAGCCAGTCCCAAAAAACATGATGGCGATGATGTTTTCGAGGGGTTGAGCGATTTAATTGTGACTTCCCAAGAACTTTTCAAAGATGATGTTTCCAAAACCATCTCTTCTGTAATCGAGGCGACATCTTCTCTACAACAGATGTCAACTCCTCCTACTCAAGTTATCACTACCTCTATTCCACAGTGTGGTTTGTAACTCGATGCGTGTAGTTTACACGTTACACAACACTTAGGATATTTCATCACTTCTACGCGTTTATCTTCTTGTACTTTAAAGATTTCTAAAGCTTATTATTTTTATTCCAGATTCTCCTATGGGGCGCAGCGGCTCGTACTATGATGATTTCCAGCGCTACGGGAGGCTAGCCAGTATGATTACAGGCGTTACCTCCCGTCTTACAGAGAATCGGATGAAGAGAGGGCCATCAGGAAAGCCGACGAGAGACGAGCATATGAAGAACGTCACCGAAGGGAACAAGAAAGACATGACCCTCCCCACAGAGATGATGATACTCAAAAGAGAAAAGCTCACGATGAGAGAGGTAAAGTCACATAGACGATTCTTCTAGCAAGCGGGCTAGACTTACCGAAGAAACAATGCTGACAGCTTCAAAACATGTTCCTCCTCAATCTCCTGCTCCCGTTCGCTCCGACATTCAGGCAATCATCAACCGTCCCGCATACCAAGTTGGGCAAGGTCCTCCTACTCTTCAAAGTCGATTCCCTCAGTGGTGCCTGAGAGGGGTTCGATTTGATCTCGACTTGGTTCCTCTCGACAAACCGGCTATGCTGTGAAATCTTGATACTGTCAGGACCGATATTGAAAGAATGTCGAACTGGCAAAAACTTGTCGACGAACTTCAGAGGGTTAACCGAGCCAATCTCGAGGCCATGCTCACAATGGGGAATGATAAAGCTGAGTGGCAGAAGTCTCTCGAACAGCATGACGCCGAAATGAGAAGTATTGCTTCCTATAATGAAAAGCTGGAAGCGGAAGTAGAAAAGCTTAAGGAAGAATTAGCTACTTCATCTACTTTCCATTCTCAAAAGGAGAGCATGCTTCAGCAACAAGTACGAGATGCGCATGCCAGTCAAAGGGCAGTCGAAGATAAGCTTACACACCGAGAGAAGGTCATAGAAGAATATCGTGTTGAAACTTTACAGCTGCGAGAACAGGCCGGTTCTCAAAGCTTGGAGATAGAGATGTTAAAAGCTCGACTTGCTATAGCCGAAACGGAGCGTGATGAGGCTGTTGCTGGTAAACTCGCGGCCGAAGAGGCCCATCAAGCAACCAAAGCTGATATTAGCTCCACATTATTTGATTTCTATCTGCATAGCATTTTGGGGCGTGGCAGCCTTGCCTTTCTGGGCCCTAAATACGAAATTACATTAGCTGAAGTCTGGGAGGCAGCACTTGATATGCTAGGTGGTAAAGGTGCTGGTTACGTTGAGACAGCTCTTGAAGAGCATTATCTTGATGATGATGCCCGCGCCGCTCTTGCCAAGGGAAAAGAGCAACTCGCCAAGGTACGGGCCGGAATGGCGGAAGGGGAACGTTCTGAGAAAGAAATACTGCCTACCTCTTCTGAACGCCCTTTAGTTTCTCCCGAAGTGGACATTACAGGCTCTAGTGCTCACTCGCCGCCTCCTATAAGAACCGGGGTGATCACCCCTACTGATGATGAGGCTTTGGAGGATATCGGGGCTCAGAATTATGAGATTGAACTTACAAAGCAAACATCTTCAGGTAATTTTGATATTGGTCCGATTCAGGTGGACCGCTTGCTTACTCCTCAAAAGTTTGATGAGCTTCTCGATTACTTCTTGAATCTTGACGAACCCATATCTCCCTTCTTTCGGGGAGATACTAATATTTTTAATTTCTCTTCTTCTGCAGTTGAAACGCCAAGTGTTGTGCGGACTTCACTTCCTCCGGTTATCCCTCCTCCGTCTCTTCAGGTGACTCCTCCTTCTGCTTCACAACCCGGGTCACAAGAGGAACAGATTGAGGCTCTTCATGGCTTGGATGACCATATTGCTTCGCAAGAGCAGAAGGACGAGGGACTTGAAGGAGGAGAGATCTCTCCGGAGCGAACTCCCTCTGATGACGTAGTTTTGTCCGCTCTTGTTACTCCAGGGAGTAAGTCTTCTTCGAAGAGAAGAAAGAAGCACGGAACATCGAAGAGGAGGGGGAAGAAAATCATCACTACTGAAGAGGAACCGGAAGTTGCACCGGTTGCACCTCCCTCTCCTTCTTCTCTTATGCCTATAGGTAGACCTGAAAAATTAATCATTCGGCCAGGCAAAGGGTCCAAAGGTGGCAAGAAGAAGTGAAGAGTCGGACTTCGGGCTTTTTGACTCCTTTTTTGTGTAATGGTCGGATGTTGTGCAGGCACCGGCCCCTGCTCTCTTTTTTTATTTTCAAACCTGTATCTGCAATTGAATAAAATGATCCTTTATTCGCATAGACTCTTGTTTGAATTTGAGAATGCATTTATTATTCATTTTTGCATTTTGCACAAGTTTATTTATATGATATTGCGGTGAGCTTGTGGTATTTTGTATGTAACTATACCGTGTTGCCCCCATACCATAAGCTTGCTGTAATATTTTATACTTTGAGGGGACTTGCACTCTTATTTTCTGTAGAATGACTATTTCATTCGTGAAGAAATTTTTCATAGAGTACAACTCCTTTCATATAAGTTTTTACGCTCTGTCCTTCGAAGAAATCACTTTTTCCTTTTGCGTATGTACAGATTTTGCCAAGTGAATTCTTTTATGTGGTAAAGCGGACCTCTGAATGTACTTTAACTTTCTTCCCTCTTTTTTTTTTTAGAATAGGTAAATTACTCTTCCTTTGAAAGTTAAAATATGCTTCTTGATGAGGATTTTTCTTTTAAATAGAAATTTGTACCTCTGAGGAGGGATTTTTTCACGTTTCAACACTTGGAAGTTTTATTTCAATCTTGGTGAAACGTGTACCTCCAAAGAGTTGTGCCTTTGAAGAAAGCCTTTTCACGTTTCAACACTTGGAAGTTTTATTTCGATCTCGGTGAAACGTGGGCTTCTGAAGAGGTCTTTCTTTTTAATTGTGTCCCCGGGAAGGGGCTGTACCTCTGAGGAGGGATTTTTCACGTTTCAACACTTGGAAGTTTTATTTCAATCTCAGTGAAACGTGTACCTCCAAAGAGTTGTGCCTTCGAAGAAAGCCTTTTCACGTTTCAACACTTGGAAGTTTTATTTCGATCTCGGTGAAACGTGGGCTTCTGAAGAGGTCTTTATTTTGTTTTGCATTTCAACTTTGGTGAAGTGAAATTCCGAAGAGCGGTTGTTACACTTCAACTCCAGGTGAAATGTGCCTCCGAAGAGGTCTTTATTTTGTTTGCATTTCAACTCTGGTGAAGTGAAATTCCGAAGAGCGGTCGTAACACTTCAACTCCTGGTGAAATGTGCCTCCGAAGAGGTCTTTATTCTGTTTGCATTTCAACTCTGGTGAAGTGAAATTCCGAAGAGCGGTCGTAACACTTCAACTCCTGGTGAAATGTGCCTCCAAAGAGGTCTTTATTTTGTTTTCATTTCAACTCTGGTGAAGTGAAATTCCGAAGTGCGGTCGTAACACTTCAACTCCTGGTGAAATGTGCCTCAGAGAGGGTTTTCATCGCCTGGAAGTTACTCTCTCATGGTTGGAGGGTCATGACTCCTCCAATCTTTTTTGTTGAGTAGAGAACTTTCTTTTTTGTGGCGTATGACCCATTAGAGGTCTTTATCCTCCGAAGAGTTGTGCCTCCGAAGAGGACTTGTGCTACCGATGATGGCTTTGGTTGTTCCTCTGTCCACTTGCTTATCCCTTTTTCAATGATCCTCTGTTTCCCCTTCTTTTTTTTTTCTTTTTTTTTAGCTTTCATTCCCTTTTCTCACAAGTAACTTGTTTAATCCAAGGAAGTGTGCTTCATTGTCAGGCAATTTCGTGAGAACGAGCATTAGCTTCTTAATTGGATGTTTGTTTGTTCAAACGATCTCAATTTATTAGCAAAGACCCGTTTCAGTCGAAATCATAGGCCGTTCAATTGAAGTACTTCCTATCTAGGATTTGAATTCGGGGCTTTTTTTTTGAAATTTGGCGAGGATCACTTGGTCTTTTTATGTGCAAGTTTCACTTCCATTGTCTGCAAAAATTTAAATCGACATTTCAATAATACATTCTATGTACTTTTTATATTGAAAATAATGCAAACATGTAATAATAATAAGGAACACAAGATTTATAGTGGTTCGGCCAGGAAATTGGGCCTACATCCACTTTATATTCTTTCATTATTTACTTGCATCAGTTTTACAATTGCCTTCAATTACAAGAATCATACATTCATAGTTCTTTTTACAATATTTCAAAAAAAATTTCAAGTATAGTATGGACGCAAATGGTTGTTGTTCCATGCCCTTGGAATTTGATCTCCTTCAACAGTGGAGAGTTTGAATGTGCCGTCAAGAAGCTTCTGACTTATGACATATGGTCCTTCCCAATTTGGCCCAAACACACCTGTCGCTGTCATAATTCTCTTCAGGACTAGGTCTCCAATCTCAAAACTGCGTTGGCGAACTTTGGAATTGAAATGTCTGGCTATTCTTTGCTGATGAGCTGCAATTCTGAAATTAGCCTCATCTCTTTTTTCATCAAGGAGATCTAGCGCTTCAAGCTGTAGCTTTTCGTTTTCTGCTTGATTGAAATGGATTCTTCTGTGTGAAGTGACCTCTATTTCTACCAGAATCATTGCCTCTGACCCGTATGCCAATGAAAACGACGTCGTTGTTCCTTTTTATTGTGATTTCTGGATTTCGTATGTTGAATTCTGGAATTTATGTTTCACCAACTTTTACGATTGGCATGAATATATATGTCATTTATTGTGGCTTGGTGAATGAAATTAGGAGTATGACATTCCTTTTTATCTTGAGTAGATTATTGTGATATTGATTAATCTCTTGATGATTTTTCAATTACTTATTTATCACAGCTTGGTATTGTGATTATTATATGTTTATGCCATATCTCTTAATTCTATATCATGTTATCTGATATTTATAGCTAGACTGATCCGTTTATTATTTTCTTATTAAATAATACTCGGGTCAGATTGAGATATTACAGGTGCTTCCTCATTGCTTCCTATCTGGAACCATCTTCTGACTTTTGGCTAACTACTCTAGTTTGGTAGTTTTTGTTGTATACATTTAAGATACAGACTCCTTGATGTATACATATTTTTGTCTAGCACTTGTATTTATTCCTTTGTATTATTGTGTATTATTGTGATATGAATTGTCTGTGACTGATTTATGTTATGTTTATTTCTATATTTGTTTCCGAAGGATTTATATAGCCACTGTGTAGTAGTCTTGAGTTTGGGTCGGTATGTCGGATTTCCCTCTTGATAAAGAAATGCATGTTATACTATCTGACATGTCGATGCTCGCGCAAAGCAATTACACGGATGGTCGCTCCTCAACAGCCATATTCTCCGTGCTAGTTGACAGCATTCCCCGTAATGTTCTTGGCTAGCGTGGGCATAGATGTGGGGCGTCACTGGAGGAATCAACCACACTTGAATCTCTACACAAGAAGCTTGAATCAATGGCTTCTCTTTGAATTTAGAGTTGGATGTTGAATTTGCAAATGAGCTAGGGCTTGAAGTTTTAATTTCCCATTCCTTCCTCCATTTTTGATGAAGCTTGAGTGTTAGGAAACGAAAGAAAAGTTATGAAGAGAAGGGTGTTGAACTAGAGTAAATCGTTTAGGCTAATGGGCTAAACCAAACCCAAAGGCCAAAGTGAAAAGGTGACAAAATTCCACTAACTCCAAACATATCAAAGTTTATACTCAAAAAGATCACAAACGGTGTTTTGAACTCAATGTTTGTGGTTCCGAGTCCAAATTTGACCTTATGCAAAAAGTAACCTTTTGGACGAAAATCCGACTAACGATAAAATATTAAAATAAAATAATTAAATATTAAATCGCAAAATGTGCGGGTTGTTACAGACTCCCCTCCTTAAAGAAATTGCGTCCTCGCAATATTTAAGAAGGAAATATAAGGTAACAATCATGAAAGCATATCAACACAAAAGAAATTTGAAATATGAAATCCACCACATGGAGCACGAGAAAGTAAGTCCGGATGTGTCCCTCGATGAACTCTCTAAATTCCCAAGAGCAGTCCTTAGGATTTGAGGTTGGACTTTAACAAGAGGAGCATCTTTATTTCAAAGGCGCTTGACCTCCGAAGCAATAATACGAATAGGATGTTGCTCATAAGCTAAATTAGGTGAAACTACAATTTCATCCACAACACCGGGCTCAGGAATAGAATCAGAATCTCGAAGGCATTTCCGTAATTGAGAAACGCGAAACACGTCGTGAATAGCAGAAAACCGAGTTGGTAATAAAAGGCGATAAGCGACGGAACCAATACGTTCGGTGATAGGAAATGGCCCAATATATCGAGGCGCTAATTTTCCCGATCGACTTAAACGTACAACACCCTTCATAGGTGAAACACGAATAAACACAAGATCTCCCACAGAAAATTCTAATTTCCTTCTCCGGTTATCGGCATAGGATCTTTGCCTGCTCTAGGCCTCTTTCATCCTATGACGAATAAGGTCAATCTTTTCTGTGAAATCACGAATAAAATCTGTTAACTCCAACTCGGTCATGACTCACCGATCTAGCACATCAAACAGTTAGCGACCCAGCGTTCTGCCGACCTAAGGCAGGAAGGGATGCCGACCTAGTATCTTGGCATGGAAGACCGACCTAACTGCATAAGGCTTAAGAGGGATACCGACCTAAGGGGCTTGAGAAGCATGCCGACTTAAGGCCTTAAAGAAAGTTCCGACCTAACGTCTTGAAATGATGCCGACTTAAGGTTCAAGAGAAATCTGCGACCTAGGAAAACTTTGTGACTTAAGGTGCGTGGCGACTTACGAGTTAAGGCCTGGACGACTTGAGAAATGTCACGACTCAGGAGGCTGCGATCTAAAAAAGCTAAAAAACAGGACGACCTAGTGACTCAAGACAAAAAACAGTGGAAGCAACTGCATTTAAGTCGTGACCAACCTACGACCTAGTAAAAGTCGTTCACGACCTAAAATTACAGAGCTCAAAATAGATGCTGCCTCATTTTAAACCGTGAACCTCTTAACTCGTGAACGAGTCAAGACTTGTATCTAGGTGAACAAAGAAAGACTTAGTGCCGCTTCACTCATGCCACTGCCTGCTAACTCTTGGCCCTTAGGTCGTGCGCGACCTACAACTTTCCCTAAGTCGGTCACGACTTATAACTTGGGCGATATTTCCAGACCAGAGTTCTCTATAAATACCGACCTACCTCAAACATGAAGGGGACTTTTGGGGGAGTCAATCATTTCAAGCGTCAATACTCTGCTGAATTCTCGACTCATTCAACACTTCAAGTACTCCAAACACCAAGGACTCTACTGCGATCTTCAAGAGAAAATCTACATCATTCGACATGAATTCAGAAGATTATTCTCCATCAAAGTTTGGTCTACTGGTTTAAAGTCTGTTGTAATTGAAGATTGTTGTAAAGTTGTAGTCAAATTCAGTAATAAAGAGGGTTAAAGTGGACGTAGGCTTCTCATTAGCCGAACCACTATAAAAACTGTTGTCTTTTCTGCTTTTTCTGTGATTTCTCTACTTGTTCATTAGTTCCCGTGTTCACGGGTGGTGCTTTCGCTCAACTTCATTTTACACCGGGGTGTTAGCGTCTGATTTTCACGTTAACATTTTGGTGCTTTCACTGAGAACCCAACTCAGGAAACTTCCACTATTGCTCCGCAAAGAATTGTTGAAAGAATTTCTTTTAAAACCAGAAGTTTGTTGGAAATAATGGCTCCTGGAAGAAAGCGATGTTCTATAAGATCCGATAATGTTCAAGAGAACACCGCTACCTCTCCTCCTTCAAGTCAAGCAGCTCCAACTATTGGAGTTACACGGGCGGAACTGGACGCCGTAGTTTTGGGGTTGAATCAGCAATTGAATGCTCAGAATGCGCAGTTGGAAGCCCAGAATGCCCTGATCTTGAGTAAGCTGAATGATCTACTTGGGGCAAATTGTCAACCAGCTAATAATGATGGGAAACCTACTGCAGGAGTTCAGAATGTTGAAGGAAACATTTCTCAAAGAGCCGCAGACCATGCAGAAAGAACTCCTCTTCAAGCTGGAGGATCAGGGCTACAGCCGACTCTCCGTGAACGGTTGTTAAGGCAGAGTTCAGAAAGAGTGGCTGATATGTGCCCTCCAGAGCCACTAAATGACGAAGAATATTTTTCGGGTATGGTTCGTCAAATCATGAAAGAAAGTATGCGAAGAGATAAAGGCGAGAAAGAGTGGGGTTTTGCTCCAAGCAAAACTCCATTTACTGAAAAGATCTTGAAGGCGGAGTTCCCAAGGAAATTCGTTCCTCCTACTATCCCGGCTTACAAGGGGACGAGTGATCCTAACGAGTTTCTGTATAAGTATGACTGGCATATGACTGGTGCCAGGGTGTCGGATGAAATTAAGTGCCGATACTTCCCGTTTTATCTAGAAGGTGTAGCTCTATTATGGTTTACAAAGCTGCCGGTCAGGTCCATCGATCAATTCTCCGATTTGACCAGGAAATTCAAGGAGCAATTTCGATTGCATGCTTCTAAAGCAATGGACATAATGTCACTATCAAGTCTAGAGCAAAATCCGGGAGAGTCTATCAGGTCGTTCTTGTATCGCTTTAACATAGCATTGGCTGAGGTGGATAATGCTGAGCCACGCATGGTCTTGACATACTTGATGAGGGCAATTGACAAGTCAATCGAATTTGGAAAATGGTTAAAAATGAAGGAACCAAACTCACTTGACAAATTCTACAAGAAAGCAGATGAGTTCATGCGCTTGGAAAGCCTTAAAACACCGGCTAAAGTGGTAACAGTAGAAGCTGGGAACAATGGTGTTCCTCCGAACAAGAAAGAACGTAACACTCAGAAAAGGGAAAACGATGGGGGAAAGAAACAAGGAGACTCTAAGAGAGGCCGTTCTTTCAATTTCACGCCCTTGACCGATACCTCTGAAAACATTTTCTTCGCGGCCAAAGATGATATCAATTATCCAGCACCACCTAAAATGAGAGTTGCGAATAAGATGGAAAAAAGTGGAAGGTTTTGTCGGTTATACAACCAACCCGGCCATGACACCAACGAATGCCGTTAGTTGAAAGAGGTAATTGAACAGCTCTTGAAGGAAAACAAACTCCAGAAGTATGTGAAAAGGAACAGAAATGCCCCAGCTTCGTCAATTCAAGGACAACAAGTTCCCGCACACCGTCCTACCTCAAGTGAGAAGGCCGTGGAACATGAATCAGAAAGGCCTGTCATCAATACAATAACTGGAGGACCTCACCCAACAGGCAAAAGTTAGGGCGAGATGGAAAGGTATGCCCGGGCCTTGAGGCATGTACCAGCTAAAGAGAATGTTTTTGTCTTAGAGAATGATGCACCTTTAAAGCAACAAAAGACTTCGACAGATGATATTGTGTTCAGTGCCAGGGATTTTTTGGGTATCGAAGCTCCGACCATAGATCCTTTGGTCATATCCGCTGGTATTGGGCCGGCAACTGTGAGAAGAGTTCTAGTTGATTATGGAGCCTCATGCAACATCCTCTTCAAGAAGACCTTTGATCAAATGAAAATTCCAATGGCTGACGTTCAAGCTTCATCACTTAAGATTGCTGGGTTTGCTGGAGAACCCAAACAGGCAATTGGGACCATAGATTTGTTTGTAAAAATCGGAAAGGGACTGAGGAAGGTGGCTCGAAAGCAAAACTTTATAATTGTTGAAGAATTCTCTGCCTACAACGCCTTTTTGGGCCGACCAACTCTTTCTGCATTCAAAGCTGTTCTTGCTCCATGGTGCTTGACTCTAAAATTCCCTACAGATAACGAAGTTGGTGTGGTTAAGGGAGATCAAGATGCGGGGCGAGAATGTTATTTTGCAGAATTGCGAGAATCCAGGAAGAGAGAGATGGGAAAAGGTGCGGCAGCTCCAGTCCGCATCAAAGAACCAACCTTGTAGCAATTACAGGGTGGGCCCTGCACTTGTGAATGTAGTGGGGCACGAAAAGAGATGGATCCAAGGAAAGCCAGTGCAAGGGAGAATAGAGTGGTACCAGTAGAGGTAATAGTACCGGTGCCCGTAGACCCAAAGGAACCAAACAAAGTGCTTAATGTGGGATCACAACTCAATCCGACAGTTTAGAATGTTTTGATTTCATTTTTGAAGGCTAACTTGGATGTATTCGCTTGGACTCATGCGAACATGTGTGGAATATCCCCAGAGATTGCAGTGCATACCCTGAACATTGATCCAAAATTTACACCTGTGAAACAGAAGAGAAGGACTCAGGGTCCTGAGAGAACGGCAGCGTTAAAAGAAGAAGTGGATCGACTCATGGAGAACGGGTTCATTAGAGAATCTACTTAACCAAATTGGGTCTCAAATCCAGTGCTGGTTAAGAAAGCCAACGGAAAGTGGAGAGTGTGCATTGATTTTTCGGATTTGAACAAAGCCTGCCCCAAAGACTGTTTCCCGCTGCCCAGGATCGATCAGTTGGTGGATGGGATAGCGGGACATGAATTGTTATCTTTCATGGATGCATACACCGGATATAACCAGATTATGATGCATGAGCCGGATCAAGAGGATACAAGCTTCATCACAGATGTCGGACTTTACTGCTACAAGGTCATGCCTTTCGGACTCAAGAATGCAGGGGCAACGTACCAAAGGCTAGTTAATGCAATGTTTAAACCACAGATTGGCAAGACAATGGAAGTTTATGTTGATGATATGCTAGTAAAGTCTAAGAAAGCAGTGGACCACATGGATCACTTGGCAGAGATGTTTGCAGTACTCCGAAAGTATAAAATGAAGCTTAATCCCCTGAAATGTTGATTTGGAGTGGAGTTCGGAAAGTTTTTGGGTTTCATTGTGAGCGCTAGGGGCATTGAAGCCAATCCAGCTCAAATCACTGCCTGAGAGAGGTCAAGGCTCCTAGAACGAAGAAGGAATTGCAAAGTCTCAATGTAAAGGTTGCTGCTCTGAATAGGTTCATCTCCAAAGCTACTGATAAATGCATTCCATTCTTTGATGCTCTGAAGAAAGGAAAGAAAAACTTTGAGTGGACTCCTGAATGTCAGAAAGCATTTGATGAGTTGATTCGTCATATGGAAGTGCCTCTGATACTTTCAAAACCTGACAGTGGTGAAAATCTCTTCATATATTTGGCAATTTCGTCTCATGCTCTCAGTGCAGTGTTGGTACGGGAAGATGCAAGGATTCAACGCCCAGTCTATTATATCAGCAAAAGGTTCACTGGGGCAGAGATGAACTATTCAAGATTAGAAAATCTCGCCTATTGTTTATTGATCGCATCAAGAAAATTGAGGCCTTATTTCCAAGCTCATCCCATCAAAGTCCTCACTGATCAGCCTCTAAAGCAAGTCCTTTTCCGTCCTGAGACTGCGGGCCGTCTTTTGAAATGGAATATCGAACTCAGCCAGTATGACATCACTTATCATCCCCGGAAAGCAATCAATGGACAAGCTTTAGCAGATTTCATCGCAGAATGTACGGATAAGGGTGATAGTGAGGTAAAAGTCATTGATAGCATCCCAATCCAATGGAAATTGTATGTCGATGGCGCAAGGAATGATTACTGTTCCGGAGCAGGGGTTGTCCTTGAAACCCCAAAAGGGCGATCACTATGTTATGCACTGAGACTAGAATTCCCTTCGACAAATAATGAAGCTGAATACGAAGCTCTCATCGCTGGATTAAGGATCGCAAAGAACTAAACATCAAGGCATTGCATATCTTCAGTGATTCCCAACTTATTGTTTGTCAAGTCAAGAAGGAATTTCAAGCTAAAGGAGGAAATTTACCAGCCTATTTATCAAAAGCCTGGGAGCTCCTTCAAGCTTTTGACCGTTATTCAATAAACCATATCCTCCGAGAAGAAGTATTCAAGTACTGGTGAAGCTCAACTATTGGGTTTAGTTCCCATCGAAGTTTTGTCAGCCCCAAGCACAGATGAAATGAATGTTGATTGGATTATGAATGTATCCCAAGAGCAAAAGTCATGGATGACTCCGATACTTGAATATCTACTCAATGGTTCTCTGCCAGAAAATTCAAAAGAAAGACAAGAGCTGATGAGGAAAGCCTCCAGATATGTAGTTCAAGATGGTCGTTTGTACAGACGAGGATTTTCAATGCCATTACTCCGATGTGTGACAAAGGAAGAAGCTAAAACAATTCTAACTGAAGTACACAGAGGAGAATGTGGGGATCATACAGGTGGTCAAACTTTAGCAAAGAAAATCCTCCGTTATGGGTACTTTTGGCCATAAATTAATCAGGATGCTGCCGACTATTCCCGAAAGTGTGATAAATGCCAGAGATTCGCTAAATTCCCTAGGGCACCTTCCACTGAGCTAACACAAATGGTCAGTCCATGTCCATTTGCCATCTGGGGAATAGATCTCATTGGGCCTTTGCCGACTGCCAAATCAGGGATTAAATATGCTATCGTTGCTGTTGATTATTTTACTAAATGGGCCGAGGCCGAACCCTTGGCCACTATTACCTCTAAGAAAATGATAAGTTTTGTGACTAAGAATATCATTTGCAGGTATGGTGTGCCTCAGAAGATAATCACAGACAATGGTACTCAGTTTGAAAGTGAGGAGTTCCAGGATTTTTGCAAACGATTCAAGATCCGAAAGAGCTTCTCAGCAGTGGCTCATCCACAGGCAAACGGGCAAGTGGAAGCAGTAAACAAAATCATCAAATCAACCATCAAAAAGCGGTTGGAAAAAGCAAAAGGTGGTTGGGTCGACAAGTTATCGCTTGCACTATGGGCATACAGGACCACTCACAAAACTGCGACTGGGCATACTCCATTTTCATTGGCATACGGATCAGAAGCAATGATTCCGGTGGAAACTGAAGTCCCCTCACATAGAAGGATCCATTTTGATCAAAGTGAGAATGAAAAATTGCAACTGGAAGCACTTGACCTTCTTGATGAAAGAAGAGAAGAGGCAAGGCTTAGAATTGCATCTCACCAGCAAAGAATAGCCAGGCACTTCAATTCCAAAGTTCGTCGGCGCAGCTTCGAAGTTGGAGACTTAGTCCTGAAGAGAATCATGACAGCCATAGGTGTGTTTGGGCCAAACTGGGAAGGACCATATGTTATTGGCGCAAAGCTTCTTGATGGCACATTCAAACTCACAACAGTCGAAGGAGAACCAATCCCAAGAGCTTGGAATAGCAATCATTTGCGTCCCTATTTTACTTGAAAGCATTGCTGAAATATTGTAAAAGAATTGCAAATATATGATTCTTGTATTGAAAGCAATTGTAAAGCAAGTGAATAATGAAAAGCTATAAAGTGGATGTAGGCCCAGTTTTTTGGCCGAACCACTATAAATCTTGTGTTCTCTACTATTATAAACTTCTTTGTTTTATTTCGACATATAAAATACATTAATTGTGTCATTAAAATGTCGATTTAATAATGATGGTCACAAAAGCAAAGCTTACCCATCACAAGACCAAGCAATCCCCGGCATCACTCAGCAAACAAACACTAAACCATTCAAAATTTCCATACTCAAATCCTACAAAAGAAGTGCTTCAAACAAAAGTTGGCAATGTGGATGGAAGTGGACCATTTCTAACTAACTGCAAATGTTTGAACAAACAAACAGCCAGTTAAATAAATTGTGTCTACCACCACCAACTCACTCAACTATGAAGTATATTTCTTTGGATAAGGGAAATTATTGGCAACTAGAAAGTGAAAACACTTGCAAAAGATAACGGGGGTCGCCGACGTGAATCGATGGCAAAGAGACATGGGCGAGGAAGCTTCAATCAGCAAAAGACCTCTTCAGAGGCACAAGCCCTCTTCGGAGGCACAACTCTTCGGAGGATAAAGACCTCGAGCGGGCCTAGCCATAAAAAGAGAGATCTTTCTCGTTACAAAGTTGCGGAATGATCGGTCGATACACTCCCGTGAATCCATCCAACTGAGAGAAAGAAACTCCAAACTTCCAGGCAAAAGCCCTACTCAGAGGCACACGTTTCACCGAGATTGAAATAAAACTTTCAGGTGTTGAAACATGAAAAGCCCTCTCCGGAGGCCCATTTCACCACAATTGAAATGCTAAAAGACCTCGAGCGGGCCAACCAGAAAAAGAGAGATCTTTCTCGATACAAAGTTGCGGAATGATCGGTCGATACACTCCCGTGAATCCGTCCAACCGAGAGAAAGAAACTCCAAACTTCCAGGCAGTAACCCAGCTCAGAAGCACACATTTCATCATCGGTCGATACACTCCCGTAAAATGAAATGTGAAAAGCCCTCTTCGGAGGCCCGCTTCCCAGCGAACAGGGAAAAATAAAAGCCTCTCCCAAGGGGCAGAAACCAAAAAGACCTCTTCCCAGAGGCAGAAACAAAAAGACCTCTTCCCAGAGGCAGAAACAAAAAGACCTCTTCCCGGAGGCAGAAATGAAAAGACCTCCTCCTGGAGGCACAATCGAACAGAAAGACCTCTTCGGAGGCACACGTTTCATCAAGATTGAAATAAAACTTCCTGGTGTTGAAATGTGAAAAAAGCCCTCCTCGGAGGCACAACTCTTCAAAGTCACACGTTTCACCGAGATTGAAATAAAACTTCCAAGTGTTGAAACGTGAAAAAACCCTCCTCAGAGGTGCAACTCTTCAAAGAAGCAAATATCAAAAAGCCCTTTACTGTGGCGTAAAAAAAAAGCCATCTTCAAAGGCACACTTTAACTCTCAAAGGAAGAATGATCCACCTATTCTGGAAAATACTCTTCCTCAAAAAGAAGTTAAAGTACCCTTCAGATGCCCGCTTTACCACATAGAAGAATTCATTTGGTAAAATGTGTATATGCACAAAAGAAAAAGTGATATCTTCGAAGGATGAAGCGTAAAAACTTATATGGAGAGAGTTGTACTCTATTTTTAACGAAATAATATTCCTCCAAGTATGGAATAATTATTCTCTAGAAAATAAAAGTACAAGTCCCCTCAAAATATAAAATGTTGCAACGAGCTTATGGTATAGGGGCAACATGTATAACTACATCGGTAAAATTACGCTCGAACAATATACCACAAGCTCACTACAATATCGTGTAAAGAAACTTGTACAAAAATGAATAATAAATGCACTCTCAGATATAAACAGAAGTTTGTACAAAGAAAAAGAATCATTTTATTCAACACTGTTAAAATTTTGTACAGGTACAAGTTTCAAAGTAAAAAGTAAAAGAAAAGCGGGGGCCGGTACCCGCACAATCTCCGGTCAGTACATGCAAAAAGCAAAAAGCGATATGAAAGCCACGGAACCAGAGCCATCACTTCTTCTTCCGCCCACCTTTTGAGCCCGCACCTGGCCGGATAACCGACTTCTTAGGCCGGCTTGTAAGAGTAGGGAATGAAGGAGAAAGGGGCTCAGTCGGACTTTCTTCCTTTTTTCTTCGCCCGTTGAAGATCCCTTCTTCTTCTTGGAGACTCCCTGCTTTCCTCTCTTCTTGGAGGAAGACCCACTCCCTGGAGAAAGAAGTTTAGCTAATGGTTCATCATCGGAACCAGTTGCTTCTGGAGTCTTCTCACTCCCTTCAGTTTCTTCTCCCTTGTGTTCTTGTGAAGCAATGGGATCGTCCAAGTCTTGGAGAGCTTATATTTGCTCCTCTTGTGATCTTGGTTGCGAGGCAAAAGGATGAGTCACCTGAATAGATGGAGGAGGAATAATTGGAGGAGGGGAAGTTTGAACAATGCTCGACGTCTTCTCTACAGAAGGAAAAATGTTCAAGTCAGAAAAAAGAGGAGATAAAGGTTCGCTGAGGTTCAAGAAGTAATCAAGAAGCTCATCGAGCTCTTAAGAAATGGATGAGCAGTCTACTTGGGCAAGATTAACAGAAGAGTTACCTGCAAAGGTTGGTTTCCTGACATCAACCTCGTAAGACTGTGCCTCGGCACTCTCGTCGCCTTCATCTCCACTTTGTATGCTTGTGATCTCGGTGGTAACTTTAGTAGGAGATGGAGAATGAGAACTGGAACCGATAATGTCAATTTCGGCCGAAGGAGAAGGCCGAATTGGAGCAGTTGAGATAGTTTTTCCCGAATGTTCTCCTACCGCCATTTCGGCCCTTAATTTTGCAAGCTGTTCTCTTCCCCTGGAGAGAGCGGCGCAAGTATCATCATCAAGGTAATGCTCCTCAAGAGCTGATTCGGCATAGCTAGCGCCTTTACCACCAAGCATATCAAGTGTAGCCTCCCAAACTTCAGCCAGCGTAACTTCATATTTAGGGCCTAAGAAGGCGAGACTACCACGCCCCAAGATGCTGTGGAGGTATAAGTCAAAAAGTGTCGAGCTGATGTTGATCTTTGTTGCCTCGTGAGATTCTTCAGCTGCAATTTTACCGGCAACAGCCTCATCACGCTCTCTTTCAGTCTTGGAGAGTTGAAGCTTTAGCATTTGAATCTCCGCCTCTTGGGAGCTGGTTTTCTTCCGAAGCTCTGCAATATCAGCGATATAGCCCTCACCGATTCATTTTTGCACTTCGAGCCTGTCTTCGGCGTCTCTTTGGCCGGCATGAGCGTCTCTCACTTGTTTTAGGAGCACTTCTTCTTTTTGAGTGTAGGAAGTAGAGGAAGTAGCAAGCTCTTGTTTAAGTTCTTCAACTTTTGCTTCAAGCTCTTCATTATAAGTAGCGATGCTCCTCATTTCAGTATCATGCTGCTCAAGAACTTTCTGCCATTCGGCTTTATCATTCTCCATAGTAAGCATGGCCTCTATATTTGCACGGTTGACCCTTTGAAGCTCGTCTACAAGCTTTTGCCAGTTCGACATCCTTTCGATATCAAGCTTGACGGCGTCGAGATTTCGTAGCATGGCAGGCTTGTCGATAGGGACTAAGTCAAGATCGAACCGCACTCCCTTCAGGCACCACTGTGGAAACCATCTTTGCAAAGTGGCTGGGCCCGGTCCAACTTAGAACTTAGGCCTACTAATTATTGTTTGGATGTCTGTCTTCCCGAGAGCGGGAGAGCCGGAAGGAATGTCAAGCCAGACGGGGGCAGTGATCTTTTCAGGAGTTGTGGAAGTATGCTTCTCACCGTGTCGAGCACGTTTGCTTAATTCCTCAACCACATGACTTTTTCCCCGGTCATCGTGGGATTTTCTCTTATGGGAATCATAGCGCTCCTCCCTCTCTTTTCTCTCAGAACGCTCTTCTTGCGCCCTCCTCTCCTGAGCCTTTCGGGCGGCTATCTCTTCATCGGATTCTCTGTAAGAGGGGAGGTAGCGCCTATAATCATATTGGCTACGCCTCCCGTAGCGCTGGAAGTCATCATAGTAGGATCCGCTGCGTCCCATCGGAGAATCTGAAATAAAAAGAGATAAGTTTTAGAATTCTTCAAAGTACAAAGAGTCAGAAGCATAAAAGTGCCGAAAAAATCCTAAGTGTGTGTGATGTGCAAACTACGCGCATCAAAGTACGAACCACTCTTTAATTGTGGAGTAGTTGTGGGTGTAGAAGTTAGCATGAACTCTTGAGTTGACGGAGTCTGTTGCAGAATAGAAGTCGCTTCAACTACTGAAGAAGAAACCCCGGTAGTGATAGGATCATCTTTAAAGATCTCTTGTGAGGTGGCAAAGAGGTCGCTTAGTCCTTCGAAAGTGTCGTCCCTGCTCTGCTTGACAGGGCTAGTTTTCTCAGCTTCTTCGTCACCAGACTTCTTTGAATACGGAGGAGATTCCCGAGGCTCTTCTTCTTCAGTGACCGGGGCTAGTTTGCCAGATGACCCCGCGACATCAACAGAAGTGGAGCACTTAACTAGAGAAGCCTCAGAAGCGGGTTCTTTTGGTATGGATGTGTCAGTAGAAACTGGGGCATCCGACGCTCTAGCAGGGGAGTCTGGGACTTCATGAGGGTGTGTAGAGCGAGAGGTATGAAAAAGCCCGTATTGATGCAAAAATTCATCCCTCAACAAGAATTTTACACTTCTCTCTTCCGCGGCCACGACACTCAGTCTCTCAAAAACTTGCTTATGGATTGGGTCTCTAGAAGGGAGAGGAAGTGCTGAAAAGAGCAAAGAATGAGATTAGCAATTGATAATTCGGATCTCGGAAAAGTTTGGAAATGGAGAAAATAGAAACAGGTAATCTTACTTCCTACTCTCCAGATGACATAAAACTATGGGGGGCAACGAGCAAAGAAAAACTGGTTCAAAAATCCATGAACGCTTTCTGTGTGATCAGAAATAAGCTTACGATTTCTAGCACTTCTCACGATGATGAGGGAAGGATGGTCTTTACTCTTGGCAAACGAGCATAAGTGGCGAATTTCTTCAAAACTCGACAAGCGATCAAGAGTTCTCCTGAACAAAACACACAACCCCATCAAGATGGCATAGCCATTAGGATGAAGTTGAAATGGAGAGATTGTCAACCAAAGGAGAAGGGTTCGGAGGAAGTCGTTGAAAGGAGGAATCGGCCCGCTTAAGCACATTTGACGATTGACTGCAACAAAACCATGAGGAGGACTATCGACAGTATCATTTAGTCCGGGTAGTAGAGCATCATTTTCAGCAAAGCCAAACTGAGTGCGTAGCTGAATGAATGCTCTCGGAGTTAAGATAGTCGAAGTTCTCTCTGGAGGATTCTCTACGGGAATAGCTATCGGAAAGGTCTCTTCAGCTTGTGCTACCTCTACTTCTTCTTGATGTGAGGACATTCTACACAAGCAACTGGATATTCAAATTTGAAGGTGCACGTTTCCTAAAAGTGTGAAGTGTTGTGCAAAACTAATAAAAATAAACAAGTAAATATAACCGAAGTTGAGTTCGTCGACAATTGATCGACTATCAAATTTCAGGACTTGTTAATTTGAAGTTCAAGCACAATGTTAATGCAAACAAGAAAGTTTAATTGATTATTCCAATGTTGCCTTGATACTTTGCCTGAATTCGTTGTTTTAAAGCACTTCGTTCACACCATCTGTTCAAGTTGATTAATTGTTATTAACTAATCTGTCATTTGATGTGGACAGTCAGTGGCAGTATATTCGTCCCAATTATCTGTAATTGTTGCATTAGACAGGTTATTAGCTTGCAAGAGTGATCTGTGGAAAAATGCAATAAAGTTTAACAAGTTAAAGTCCAAACAATTCAGCACTCAGGCAGTTTATTTCAGCAAATCAAGTTAAAGTTCAAGGTTCAAGCAAAATTGTCAAGTGCGACAACTAAAGTGTTGACTCGGCGACGACTTAAGTGTTGACTCGGCGACGACTTAAGTGTTGGCAACGACTTAAGAAATTCTTCCTACGGGTTAAATCAAATCATTGGTTATCTGGCTAACTCGTCCACGACCTAAGGATTACGAGGCGAGTTAAGTTAGGTCGTTTCAATCTTGAATTGTTAGTGTCTTAAGTCGGCAATGCTCTAAGTCGTTAACCATGAAAAATAGAAAAGGCTTCCGTCCGAAGCAACGCATATTTCCTCAAGTGCTAACTCGGTAACGACTCAAGGCTTAGGTCGCATTACGTTAGGCCAGCAAGTTTCCCCAAGTGCTAGCTCGGGCATGACTGAAGGGTTAGGTCGGCAAGTTTCCCCAAGAGCTAGATCGGCAGCGACGCAAGGTTTAGGTCGGCCTAAAGATAAATTGCCCAAAATTGCTGGGTCACGTCCAGGCCGTTGTCTCACTCCACCAAACCCGTTAACCCCATAGCTGTTCCATCAACAAAAAACCTTCATCTCGTTCATACTACCGGATCATCCCATAAGCTGGTTCAAAACCACCACGAATCCAACGCCTTACAATCTAAACGCGATTCAAAATTGGCTACGCCTAAAGCAGTAACCCATTGGCATCATTTCATCGATAGCCTAAAGCTAGATCAAACTAACTAAGGATCATCAACTATAGGTGGAACAGGATTCGTGATGAAGTGTGGTACAAAAGACGGTTTAAATTTGAGGGGCAGAATTCATGAATCGATGGTAATCTAGGATCGAGGAGGGAGCAAGTTGACTTACTCGATGAATGGCAAAGGTTATCAGTGATCGACTGGAGTAAAATCGCCTTTGGGAGCTCTGGATGATTTTAATGGCAGAATTGAGCAAGGGAGTAAGCAATGAAAAAGAAGGAGATGGATGTTTTGTACATTACAGTAGGTGTAACTGAAGAGGCAGATATAACTGTTGGGTCGCGTACGACCAACCGACCTAGTGGTGGACGAGGTAAAGGATATCGAAGCACACGACCTAACCATTAGGCGTGTACTTCGAGGGGCAAATGTTAACTCCATCTCGGCCATGACTCACCGATCTAGCACATCAAACAGTTAGCGACCCAGCGTTCTGCCGACCTAAGGCACGAAGGGATGCCGACCTAGTATCTTGGCAAGGAAGACCGACCTAACTGCATAAGGCTTAAGAGGGATACCGACCTAAGGGGCTTGAGAAGCATGCCGACTTAAGGCCTTAAAGAAAGTTCCGACCTAACGTCTTGAAATGATGTCGACTTAAGGTTCAAGAGAAATCTGCGACCGAGGAAAACTTCGCGACTTAAGGTGCGTGGTGACTTACGAGTTAAGGCCTGGACGACTTGAGAAATGTCACGACTCAGGAGGCTGCGACCTAAAAAAGCTAAAAAACAGGACGACCTGGTGACTCAAGACAAAAAAGAGTGGAAGCAACTGCATTTAAGTCGTGACCAACCTACGACCTAGTATAAGTCGTTCACGACCTAAAACTACAGAGCTCAAAATAGATGCTGCCTCATTTTAAACCGTGAACCTCCTAACTCGTGAACGAGTCAAGACTTGTATCCAGATGAACAAAGAAAGACTCAGTGCCACTTCACTCATGCCACTGCCTACTAACTCTTGGCCCTTAGGTCGTGCGCGAGCTACAACTTTCCCTAAGTCGGTCACGACTTATAACTTGGGAGATAATTCCACACCAGAATTCTCTATAAATACCGACCTACCTCAAACATGAAGGGGACTTTTGGGGGGGGGGGGGGGTCAATCATTTCAAGCGTCAATACTCTGCTGAATTCTCGACTCATTCACCACTTCAAGTACTCCAAACACCAAGGACTCTACTGCGATCTTCAAGAGAAAATCTACATCATTTGACATGAATTCAGAAGATTATTCTCCATCAAAGTTTGGTCTACTGGTTTAAAGTCTGTTGTAATTGAAGATTGTTGTAAAGTTGTAATCAAATTCAGTAATAAAGAGGGTTAAAGTGGATGTAGGCTTCTCATAAGCCGAACCACTATAAAAACTGTTGTCTTTCCTGCTTTTTCTGTGATTTCTCTACTTGTTCATTAGTTCCCGTGTTCACGGGTGGTGCTTTCGCTCAACTTCATTTTACACCTGGGTGTTAGCGTCTGATTTTCACGTTAACAAAATCTAGACCTAAAACCAGCTTCTTACCGGCCTCAAGCCAACAAGAAGGAGATCAGCATAGCCTTCCATAGAGTACCTCGAAAGGTTCCATACCAATACTGGATTGGAAGCTATTATTATAGGAAAACTCGACAAGAGAAATATGATCTTCCCAACTTTCACCAAAATCAAGAACACATGCACGAAGAAGATCTTCAAGAATTTGATTCACACGCTCAGTTTGTCCACCGGACTGGGGATGATAAGCGGTGCTAAAATTAAGCTTCGTTCCCAAAGCTTTTTGAAGATTCTTCCAAAATCCACTAGTAAACAATGGATCACGATCACTAACAATAGAAGTAGGAACACCATGCAATTTTACAATTTCTTTAATAAAGAGTTTGGACAAGAGTGGAACGGTTCGATTGGACCGAACGGGAATAAAATGGGCAGATTTAGTAAGTCTATTGTTAACGCTAAAATTTGAACGCTAACACCCCGGTGTGTAAAGTGTAGTTGTGAAAGCACCACCCGATGATTGGGGAACAGAGTATAAGCAGAAAACTGCAGAAAAAAACAGTAAACAACAGCAATTTTATAATGGTTCGGCTTAATAGTTTGCCTACATCCACTTTGAATATCTTTATTGATGAATTCGATACAGATTGATACAATTCTTCCCAAGTACAATACACTTTGAGTTACTAAACACTTTGAACGAATGGCTTAAACTTCAATGTGAGTGAAAGTCTTCCAATCCATGTCGGATGTATGAGATTGCTTCTTGAAGTTGTTGGTAGCGTTCTACGTGTCTTGAAAACTTTGAGTGTCGAGTGGGTTTGGAATGCAGCAGAGTATCGGTGCTTGGAAAGGATGAGCCCAAAGGTCCCTTTCTAGTTGGAGCTAGGGTCGTATTTATAGACATTTCTCGGAGTTAGGTCGTAACTCTTAAACGACTCGTAATAAGTCGTAATTCGTACGTGACTCATGATAGGTCGCGGCCGACCTACTGGGTTTAGCTCATGGCTTGGTCCAAAGTTATGCACCCATTTGAATGAATGACACAAGTTCTAAGTTGTCCTTGAGTTAACCAAATGCAACTTCCTTTATGCTAGCATGAGTCGCTGACGATTCAAGGTAGGTCGTAAGCACAATTCTTTAACTCGTGCAATTCCTCAATTGTTGAGTCGGTAACTTGCTGAGTCGTGAAGTGCCTTGTGTCATTAAGTACCTTGAGTCGTTAAGTCGGCAATCAGTTGAGTCGTCATTCATTTTAGGTTGGCAACGAGCTAAGACTGTTGAGTCGTGGCATTCCCTAAGTCGTTTAGGTCTTAACCTGTTAGGTCATTAGCTCCTTAACTCGTAAGCTCTTTAACTCTTAGACGCCTTAACTCGTGTGCTCTTTAACTCGTAAGCTCCTTATCTCGTAGACGCCTTAACTCGTGTGCCCTTTAACTCTTAAGCTCCTTATCTCGTAGACGCCTTAACTCGTGTGCTCTTTAACTCGTAGGTTCCTTAACTCGTAGACGCCTTAACTCGTGGTCGAAATGGGATTAACATTTGCCCCTCGAAGCACACGCTTAAGTCGTAAATCGTGTGCTTCGACTCATCATAACCCGGGCGCGCCGATTAGAGTTACAGTGCCTCCAGATATAAAATGCTTGAGTCGTTCCTCCTATCTCACTCTTCTCATTACTTATCCCCTAAGCCATTCCTGCCATTATCACGTCTTCAAGCCTCCAAAGGCGATCTCGACCCAATTTTACTTCCAACCATCTCTAGCTTCACACCACGTAAGCAACTTTCTCTTTTTCCCAATCGCCGATCACCATCATCGATCTCCGCCCACGATTTACATCCTTGAGCCTTGCAAATACTACTGCATGGATCATCGGTGGACTTAAGGCTATTTGATTTGATTCAGGATAACTTGCGATTTATAACGATTTCGTGGTGTGATAAGATTAAAGTTAAGGATTGTGAAGTTACTGGATTAATGGGTCTGGAGGAAAAAGCTTGTGGGTTAGGAGAAAAGACTAACGGGTTAGGAGGAGAAGTTAACGGGTTAAGAGTGAACCGTCGTTTTGAGTATGATTCAGCAGTCTTATGCGACTAAGTATTCTCTGCGACTTAGCAACCTTTACGACTTAAACCCTGAGTCGTAGCGGAGTTAAAGCTTTGAAATCTTGAGTCGTGGCCGTGTTAGTACTTAGGAAAATTCCCACTGCTTTTCCACTGGAGTGCTTCCTCTGTTTCGCGACCTTTGACCCAAAGCACTGCCGACTTAGAACACCATTGATTTAAAATTGAAGCAACTTAAACTGACTCGCCCCTTAATCGTTAAGTCGTGGGCAAGCTAACCAGAAAACCAATGACCTGACCTAACATTGAACCGTTGCATGGACTTTGAACTGTGAACTTTATTGCATTCATTCACAGGTCACCTTAACTTGCGAGCTAACAATCTGTCCAATACAATATTTATAGAAAATTAGGACGAATATACTTTCATTGACTGCCCACATCAAATGACAGATTAGTTAATAACAGATAATTAACTCAAATAAATTGTGTGAACGAAGTGCTTTCATCAATTTCAAGTGAAATATTAAAGCAACACTGAAGTAGTCAATTGAAATTAACCAGCCTGCACTAATATTATGCTTGAACTTTAGATTAACAAGTTCTGAAATTTTGTAGTCGATCAATCATCGACTAGTTTAATTCCAGTTATATTTACTTGCTATTTTTATTAGTTTTGCACGACACTTCACACTTTTAGGAAACGTGCACCTTCACATTTGAATATCCAGTTGCTTGTGTAGAATGACTTCTCAGGAAGAAGGTACAACAGTTCAGGCTGGAGAGGCAACTTTTATTCCGGCTTCACTAGTCAATCCTCCCGAAAGAGCCCCTACCACGCTATCATACAAAGTGTTTCGCCAGTTGTGCGCTCAGTTTGGCATTGCCGAATCAGATGCCATTCTTCCTGAGAGAAGTAACACTGTTGACATAGCACCCCCTGGCTTTGTGACAGTTAACCGACAAATGTGCCTGAGCGGGGCCATCCCTCCTTTCAACAACTTTCTCCAGCATCTTCTTCGTCAACTGGCCATCGCTCCATCCCAGCTACATCCCAACGGTCACGCCATTCTAATGGGGTTGGGCGTGCTATTTAGGAGAATGCTTGACCGACTTTCGAGCTTTGAATAAATCTGTTACTTATGTTCCTTTACCCGGACCAAAGATCATCCTTCTATTACTGTTGTGAGAAGCGCCCGAAACTGCAAATTGATCGTTGGCCTTCCAGACACTGCTCATGGGTTCCTAACCCAGTTCTTCTTTGTTTGTTGCCCCCCGGGGTTTTATGCTGTGTAGAGGGAAGGAAGTAAGATCATCCATCTTTGTTACTACGTTGTTATCCGACTTTTGCGAGAATGAATTGTTAAGTGTTAACTCCGCTCCTTTTTACTTTCAGCGCTCCCCCCTCCTTCCAGGCATCCCAGTCATAAGCCAACTTTCGAGAGGCTCAAGGCCGTGCCAATTGAGGAGGGAGACATTCAATTTCTATTGAAAGATGAATTTTTGCACCAATACGGACTTTTGCATACTTCTCGTTCTACACATCCTCATGAAATCCCAGACTCCCCGGCTAGAGCGTTGAATGCCCCAGTTTCCATCGACACATCCCTACCAAAAGGACCTGCTCCCGAGGCTTTGCCAGTGAAGTGCTCCACCTCTGTTGATATTGCGGGGCCATCTGACAGACTTGCCCCGGTTATTGAGGAAGAAGAGCTTCAGGGATCTCCCCAACATTCACAGAAATCTGGTGAAAAAGCTGAGAAAACCAGTCCCGTCAAGCAGAGCAGGGACGACACTTTCGAAGGACTGAGCGACCTCTTTGCCACCTCGCAAGATGATCCCATTACTACCGGGGTTTCTTCTTCAGTAGTCGAGGCGACTTCTATTCTGCAACAAACTCCGTCAACTCAAGAGTTCATGTTAACTTCTACACCCATAACTACTCCACAATTAAAGAGTGGTTCGTAGTTTGATGCGCGTAGTTTGCACATTACACTCACTTAGAATCTTTCAGCACTTTTATGCTTCTGACTTTTTGTACTTTGAAGAATTCTAAAATTTAGCTATCTTTTTTATTTCAGATCCTCCAATGGGACGCAGCGGATCCTACTATGATGACTTCCAGCGCTACGGGAGGCGTTGCCAATATGATTATAGGCGTTATCTCCCCTCTTACAGAGAATCCGATGAAGAAAGAGCCGCCTGAAAGGCTCAAGAGAAGAGGGCTCAAGAGGAGTGTTATGAAAGAAGAGAGAGGGAGGAGCGCCACGATTCTTCGCAGAGAGGCGACGATTCCCATAAAAGAAAATCCCATGATGACCGAGGAAAAAGTCATATGGTTGAAGATTCGAGCAAGCGAGCCCGACATGGTGAGAAGCACACCTCTACGACTCCTGAAAAGGTTACTGCCCCGCCTCGCTTGACATTCCTTCTGGCTCTCCCGCTCTTGGGAAAGCAGATATTCAAACAATAATTAGCAGGCCCAAATTCCAAGTTGGACCGGGCCCGGCCACTTTGCAAAGCCGGTTTCCACAGTGGTGCCTGAAGGGAGTGAGGTTCGACCTTGACTTGGTCCCCATTGACAAGTCTGCCATGTTACGAAATCTCGATGCCGTCAAGCTTGATATTGAGAGGATGTCGAACTAGCAAAAACTTGTCGACGAGCTTCAAAGGGTTAATCGTGCAAATATAGAGGCCATGCTCACTATGCAAAATGATAAAGCCGAATGGCAAAAGGTTCTCGAACAACACGATACTGAAATGAGGAGCATCGCTTCTTATAATGAAGAGCTTGAAGAAAAAGTTGAGGAACTGAAACAAGAGCTTCCTACTTCATCTACTTCCCATTCTCAAAAAGAAGAAGTGCTCCTAAAACAAGTGAGAGATGCTCATGCCAGCCAAAGGGATGCCGAAGACAGGCTTGAAGTACAAAAAAGAATTAGTGAGGGCTATGTTGCCGATGTTGCAGAACTTCGGAAGAAAACCAGCTCCCAAAAGGCGGAGATTCAAATGCTTAAGCCTCAACTTTCCAAAGCTGAAAGGGAGCGTGATGAGGCCGTCGCCGGCAAAATTGCAGCTGAAGAATCTCACGAGGCGACGAGGACCAACATCAGCTCAACATTATTTGATTTCTACCTACATAGCATCTTAGGGCGCGGTAGCCTCGCCTTTCTAGGCCCGAAGTATGAAATTACTCTGGCTGAAGTTTGGGAGGCTGCACTCGATATGCTTGGCGGTAAAGGCGCTGGCTATGCTGAGTCAGCTCTTGAGGAGCATTATCTTGATGATGATGCTCGCGCCGCTCTCGCCAAGGGGAGAGATCAGCTTGCAAAATTAAGGGCCGAAACAGTGGCAGTAGAATATTCGGGGAAAACCATCTCAACTGCTCCAATTCAACCTTCTCCTTCGGCCGAAATTGACATTATCGGTTCTAGTTCTCACTCTCTATCTCCTACCAAAGTTACCACCGAGATCACAAGCATACACGGTGGAGATGAAGGCGACGAGCGTGCCGAGGCACAGGCTTACGAGGTTGATGTCAGAAAACCGACTTCTGCAGGTAACCTTACTGTTAATCTTGCCCAAGTAACTGCTCATCTGTTTCTTACGAGCTTGATGAGCTTTTTGACTACTTCTTGAATTTCGACGAGCCATTGTCTCCTCTTTTTGCGGGAATTACTAACATTTTTGACTTTTCCTTTGTAGAGAAAGCGCCGAGCGTCATTCAAACTTCTTCACCATCAGCTACTGTTCCTCTGCCTTCCCCAATCACTCCTACTCCTCATCCGGGATCATAGGAAGAAATAATAGGTGCCCTCCGGGGCTTGGATGACCCAGCTGCTTCGCAAGAGCAAAAGGACGAAGGACTTAAGGGAGGTGAGATATCTCCGGAGCGGACTCCTTCTGATGACATAACTGTGTCTAAACTTGTTACTCCAGGAAGTGAGTCTTCTTCAAAGAGGAGAAAGAAGCGCGGAACATCGAAAAGAAGGAGGAAGAGCATCATTGCTACTGAAGAGGAACTGGAAGTTGAACTAGTTGTTCCTCCCTCTCCTCCTTCCCTCACGCCTATAGATCAACCCAAAAAGTTAACCATCCGGCCGGGTGAAGGGTCCAAGGGTAGCAAGAAGAAATGAAGATTCCAGTTTTTAGCTTTTTGTTTTTTGCACGTACTGGTCGGGGATTGTGCGGGTACCGGCCCCTGCTTTCTTTATCTCGAAACTTGTTTTTGTAAGAAATTGTAATAGAATTGAATAAAATGATCCTTTATTTGTACAAACTCTTGTTTGAATTTGAGAATGCATTAATTTTTATTTTCGTACAAGTTTCTTTGCACGATATTGCAGTGAGCTTGTGGTATACTGTTCGAGCGTAATTTTACCGATGTAGTTATACCATACTGCCCCTATACCATAAGCTCGTTGCAATATTTTATATTTTTAGGGGACTTGTACTTTTATTTTGTAGAGAATAATTATTCCATACTTGGAGGAATATTATTTTGTTTAAAAACAGAGTACAACTTCCTCCAAATAAGTTTTTACGCTTCATCCTTCGAAGATATCACTTTCTTCTTTTGTGCATATACACATTTTACCAAGTGAATTCTTCTATGTGGTAAAGCGAGCATCCGAATGGTACTTCAACTTCTTTTTTGAGGAAGAGAATTTTCCAGAATAGGTGGATCATTCTTCCTTTGAGAGTTAAAGTGTGCCTTTGAAGATGGCTTCTCTCTTTTTTTTTTTTACATGCCACAGTAAAGGGCTTTTTTATTTTTGGCACCATCAACTTTTGCTTCTTTGAAAAGTTGCACCTCTGAGGAGGGCATTTTCACGTTTCAACACTTGGAAGTTTTATTTCAATCTCGGTGAAATGTGTGCCTTCGAAGAGTTGCGCCTTCGAGGAGGACTTTGGTCTCTGAGGAGAGGCATTTAGTCGTCGTAGAGAAGCATTTTGCCTTCGAAGAGGGCTTCGGTTTCTAAGGAGAAGCATTCGGTCTCCGTAGAGAAGCATTTTGCCTTCAAAGAGGGCTTCGGTCTCTGAGGAGAGGCATTCGGTCTCCGTAGAGAAGCATTTTGCCTCCGAAGAGGGCTTCGGTCTCTGAGGAGAAGCATTCGGTCTCCGTAGAGAAGCATTTTGCCTCCGAAGAGGACTTCGGTCTCTGAGGAGACGCATTCGGTCTCCATAGAGAAGCATTTTAACTCCGAAGAGGACTTCGGTCTCTGAGGAGAAGCATTCGGTCTCCGTAGAGAAGCATTTGGCCTCCGAAGAGGGCTTCGGTCTCTGAGGAGAGGCATTCGGTCTCCGTAGAGAAGAATTTTGCCTCCGAAGAGGGCTTAGGTCTCTGAGGAGAGGCATTCGGTCTCCGTAGAGAAGCATTTTGTCTCCGAAGAGGACTTCGGTCTCTGAGGAGACGCATTCGGTCTCCGTAGAGAAGCATTTTGCCTCCGAAGAGGGCTTCGGTCTCTGAGGAGAAGCGTTCGGTCTCCGTAGAGAAGCATTTTGCCTCCGAAGAGGGCTTCGGTCTCTGAGGAGAAGCTTTCGGTCTCCGTAGAGAAGCATTTTGCCTCCGAAGAGGACTTCGGTCTCTGAGTAGAAGCAGTCGGTCTCCGTAGAAAAGCATTTTGCCTCCGAAGAGGGCTTTGGTTTCTGAGGAGAGGCATTCGGTCTCCGTAGAGAAGCATTTTGCCTCCGAAGAGGGCTTCGGTCTCTGAGGAGAAGCGTTCGGTCTCCGTAGAGAAGCATTTTGCCTCCGAAGAGGGCTTCGGTCTCTGAGGGTACCTCTAGGGAGAGGCTTTTTGTTTGATTGTGCCTCTGGGAAGAGGTCTTTTTGTTTCTGCCCCTTGGGGGAGGCTTTTATTTTTCCCTATTCGCTGGGAAGCGGGCCTTCGAAGAGGGCTTTACTTTGTTTTGCATTTCAACTCTGGTGAAGTGGACCTCCGACGAGCGGCTCTTACACTTCAACTCCTGGTGAAATGTGCCTCCGAAGAGGGCTTTATTTTGTTTAGCATTTCAAATCTGGTGAAGTGGGCCTCCGAAGAGGGGCTCCTACACTTCAATTCCTGGTGAAATGTGCCTCCGAAGAGGGCTTTACTTTATTTGGCATTTCAACTCTGCTGAAGTGGGCCTCCGAAGAGGGGCTCCTACACTTCAACTCCTGGTGAAATGTGCCTTCGAAGAGGGCTTTAATTGCCTGGAAGTTAATCTCTCATGGTTGGAGGGTCATGACTCCTCCAATCTTTTTTGTTGAGCAGAGAACTTTCTTTTTTGCGGCATATGCCTCGTTAGAGGTCTTTTTTCTCCGAAGAGTTGTGCCTCCGAAGAGGGCTTGTGCCACTGAAGAGGTCTTTTGCTGACTGATGCTTGCTTGTGTCTCTTTGCTATTGATTCATGTTGGCGATCCCCGTTGTCCTTTGCAAGTGTTATCACTTTTTAGCTGCCAATGATTTCCCTTATCCAAAGAAGTATATTTCATAGTTAAGCAAGTTGGTGGTGGCAGACACAGGCTATCTAACTGGTTGTTTGTTTGCTCAAACATTTGCAGTTAGTTAGATATGGTCCACTTCTAACCACATCGCTCACTTTTGTTTGAAGCACTTCTTTTGTAGGATTTGAATATGGAATTTTTGAATGGCTCAGTGTTTGATTGTTGGATGATGTCAAGGATCGCTCAGTCTTGTGACGGGTACCTGCATTATTAAATTGACATTTTAGTAACACGGTTAACGCATTTTATATGTCGAAATAAAACAAAGCGGTTTATAATAGCAAGGAACACAAGAGTTATAGTGGTTTAGCCAAAAACTGGGCCTATATCCACTTTATAGCTTTTTGTTATTCGCTTGTTTTGTGATTGCTTTCAATAGAAGAATCATATATTTGTAATTCTTTTACAATATTCCAGCAAAGATTTCAAGTAAAGTATGAACGCAAATAGTTGCTGTTCCAAGTTCTTGGGATTGGTTCTTCTTTGACAGTTGTGAGTTTGATTGAGTATATTAGCAACTTCTTGGTGCCATCTTTAAGCATGCATCATCTTCTTTTGCTGGCGGGTAGTTTTGACCAAAGAAATATACTCCAGCCAAATCACTATTTGTTTGCTTAGAGTACTTCTTATTTAGGATTTGACCCTAGAATTTTGTTGTTTAAAACTTGCTTTTGATTGCTACCAAGGGTTGTTTGGTATTGCCTGCAAATTTAGATCGACATTCTTAGTGATACTTTCAGAGTACTTTACATATCGAAATAAAATAAGCCACTTGTAATAATGGAGAAAACAAGACTTATAGTTTCTATTATTTATTTGCCCTGTTTTTACAATAGCTTTTGATACAAGAATGATACATTCAGCACTTTTTTACAAATTTGTAACAAGGCGTTTAAGTAAAATATGCAAGCAAATGCTGTCCCAGGCTTTAAGGAATCGAATCTTTGGCATGAGAGGACTAGATGACAGCGCCTTTCAAAATTGAAATCTCCTTTCACTTTGAGGATTTCCTTGAGGCATGAGCATGTCTTCTTGTCACATTCAATTTTTTCCTGCCGGGTGAGGGCTTGCCGTGATGACACTAATAATAGGCCCTTCATCTCCCTGCGCTACAGTTCTTTTATATGAGCTGCATTGTTGAGCGGGAACTAGCTGCCCTGTAGAGGATGAGGAGAGGTCATTTCTATCTTTCTTCACATATTGTTGCAGTTCATTCTGCTTCAGCAATTCTTCAATCTCTTTCTTTAACTGGCGACATTGGTTAGTATCATGGCCGGGCTGATTGTGAAATTGACAGAATTTTCCATTGCCTGGCGCACCCCTCCCCTTCGGGGGTTGTTTGGGGTATATGACAACATCTTTTGTTGCCAAGAAGATATTCTACGGAGTATCAGTCAAGGGAGTGGAGTCGGAGGATTAAAGCGCCGAGCTTTTTTCGAGACTTTCTACTTTCTCCAACCTTCATTCTCCTTTTTCTGTTCGATCATCTCCAATATGTATTCCTCTTCATTGTGAGGACTCCAGGGATAGTCGTCGACTATTCTTTCAAAAGTTCGCCTTGACAAACGTTCGTGGATAGTTGGTCGTGGCCATGAACTTTCCGTTTGGGGGAATGTTCCAATGGTAATGCCAGTTGCCCGTTGAGGAGTATTCCATCCCTCCGAAACATGAGCCTCTTTGGCGATGGTTTTTATATCATTTTCTAGTCGATGAACCTCCTCTTGCAATGCATTCATTTTCTCGAGTATCCTATTGATCTGGACTTCCATGTGTTGATATAATCCATACACCACGGCGTCTAGTTCAGCCCTTGTGACTCCAATACTAGAAGCTGTTTCACTTAGCGTGGGAAAAGCAATGGCATTGCTACAAGTACTTTCAAACCTCAAAAATTTACGTTTCCTTTCAGAAGTCATGATTTCTTTTAGACTTTTGGTTCGGAGAAAAATCTTTTCCACAAGCTTTTGTTGAGCAATGGCGGAAGTTTTCCTGAGTTCACTTTTCTCAGTGAAAGCACCAAAAATGTTAAAGCTAACACCCCGTTTTGTAAAGTGTAGTTGTGAAAGCACCACCCAATGATTCGGGAACAGAGTATAAGCAGAAAACTGCAGAAAAAAACAGTAAACAACAGCAATTTTATAGTGGTTTGGCTTAATAGTTTGCCTACGTCCACTTTGAATATCTTTATTGATGAATTCGATACAGATTGATACAATTCTTCCCAAGTACAATACACTTTGAGTTACTAAACACTTTGAACGAATGGCTTAAACTTCAATGTGAGTGAAAGTCTTCCAATCCATGTCGGATGTATGCGATTCCTTCTTGAAGTTGTTGGTAGCGTTCTACGTGTCTTGAAAGCTTTGAGTGTCGAGTGGGTTTGGAATGCAGCAGAGTATCGGTGCTTGGAAAGGATGAGCCCAAAGGTCCCTTTCTAGTTGGAGCTAGGGTCGTATTTATAGACATTTCTCGGAGTTAGGTCGTAACTCGTACACGACTCGTAATAAGTCGTAATTCGTACATGACTCATGATAGGTCGCGGCCGACCTACTGGGTTTAGCTCATGGCTTGGTCCAAAGTTATGCACCCATTTGAATGAATGACACAAGTTCTAAGTCGTCCCTGAGTTAACCAAATGCAACTTCCTTTATGCTAGCATGAGTCGCTGACGATTCAAGGTAGGTCGTAAGCACAGTTCTTTAACTCGTGCAATTCCTCAATTGTTAAGTCGGTAACTTGCTGAGTCATGAAGTACCTTGAGTCGTTAAGTACCTTGAGTCGTTAAGTCGGAAATCAGTTGAGTCGTCATTCATTTTAGGTTGGCAACGAGCTAAGACTGTTGAGTCGTGACATTCCCTAAGTCGTTTAGGTCTTAACCTGTTAGGTCGTTAGCTCCTTAACTCGTAAGCTCTTTAACTCTTAGACGCCTTAACTCGTGTTCTCTTTAACTCGTAAGCTCCTTATCTCGTAGACGCCTTAAATCGTGTGTTCTTTAACTCGTAAGCTCCTTATCTCGTAGACGCCTTAATTCGTGTGCTCTTTAACTCGTAGTTTCCTTAACTCGTAGACGCCTTAACTCGTGGTCGAAACGGGGTTAACATCTATCGACTATCACCCATAAGCTATCAGAACCCGAATGAGAACGGGGAAGGCCGTCAATAAAATCCATGGAAATTTGATCCCACTTCCAAATTGGAATTTCTAAAGGTTGCAATAACCCATCGGGCCTTTAATGTTCGGCCTTGACAAGTTGGCATGTCATGCAACACTTAACAAAGTTAGCAATATCAGATTTCATTCCCTCCCAATAATAAAGTCGCTTCATATCTGCGTACATTTTACTACTACCGGGATGAATGGTAAATTTAGAACGATGAGAATCTTCTAAATGTCTTCACGAAGATTATTAATATTTGGCACGATAAGTCTACTAAATTTTCAAATACCGCCACGAGAATCAATATCAAAGTCTTTCAAACCTTCAATATCAATTTTATCCCTAAGATTTTGGCCAAGAAGAGCCAATTTGGGATCTAGCTATTGAGCTTCAAGAATGCGGTCTAAAAGACAAGGATGAGCCTCAAGGCTACATAAAAGAAGAGATGAACATAAATTGGAAACATGATCTCGAATCTCAGAAGTGGATAGAATTCCGAGATCATTCCATTCGGATATCATCATAGAAACAACCGCTTGTTGCTTACGACTAAGTGCGTCTGCAACACGATTTCCCTTTCTGGGGGTATAAAGAATATCAGGATCATAAGCTGCAAGAAATTCGAGCCAACGTTGTTGACGCAAATTAAGTTCCTTTTGAGAAAACATATACTTCAAAGATTTATGATCGGTGTAAAGAATAAACTTTTCTCCCAAAAGATAATGACGCCAATTCGAAGGGCGAAAACAATAGCCGCGAGTTCTAAATCATCAGTGGCATATCTAGTCTCGGCAGGCTTCAATTCTCTAGAAGCATAAGCAATAACACGTTTTCTTTGCATAAGAACGGTACCCAAACCAACACGACTAGCATCGGTATAAAAAATAAAATCTTGGTTTCCCTCGGGAATCACAAAAATAGGAGTATCAGAAAGGAGTTCTTTTAATTTCTGAAAAGAAGCTTCACATTTGTCCGACCAAATGTATTTAACTCCCTTCTTTGTCAAGCTAGTAAGAAGCACGGAAATTTTGGAAAAGTCCTTTGTGGAATGGCGGTAATAACTGGCCAATCCAAGAAAACTATGGATTTCCGTCACACTCTCCGGTCTCTTCCAGTTTTGAATCGCTTCAATCTTCGAAAGTTCCATGGAAATTCCGGATTTGGAAATAATGTGACCGAGAAACTTCGCACGAGATTGCCAAAAGTGGCATTTAGAAAATTTTGCTTTTAATTGATTGCTCCTAAGAGTTTCCAACAGAATCCGAAGATGTTTTTCATGCTCCCCCTCGGTTTTAGAATACACAAGAATATCATCAATAAGGATGAGAACAAACCGATCGAGGAAGTCTTTGAAAACTCTATTCATAAGGTCAACGAAATAAGCAGGAGCATTCGTTAAACCAAATGGCATAACAAGCCATTCATACGAATCATAACGAGTGCGGAAAGATGTCAAAGGATGCTATCCTCCGAAGCAGATGAAAACCGGTAGCTAAGTCTAATTGTGAAAAGACTCTAGCACCACTAAGTTGATCGAATAGATCATCAATCCGAGGTAAAGGATACTTATTCTTGATAGTAAGACCATTAAGCTTGCGATAGTCAATGCAAAGCCTAAGTGTACCATCGGATTTCTTCACAAAAATAGCAGAAGCTCCCTAAGGCGAGGAACTAAAGCGAGTAAATTGCTTCGTCTCCAATTCGGATATCTGTTTATGCATCTCCTCATTTTCTTTATTGGACATACGATAAGGAGGACGAGTAATAGGTTGAGGTCCAGGGATGAGATTAATTCTGAACTCAATTGCTCGCTTAGGTGGTATTCCTAAAACGGGCTCAAATATGTCGGAAAATTCACGAACAACATGAATAAGAGAAATAATATCTTTCTCATCATCATTATCGTCGTTATGAGGATTTAAAGAATAAAAAGATGCAACTAAGCTTGAATCCGAATCTTTAAGGTCAATAGAAATGTGCTTAATAGATTAAGGATGTCAAAGATTGATAGTCCGCTTAGGACATAGGATTTGGGCTTTATAGCGGTTAAGCCAATCCATTCCCAAAATCATTCCAAAGCCTAAGTAGCCCATAACATTCAAATCGGCTCGGAAAGAAAAATCGCATAAAATAATCTCGACATCTTTACACAATAAACTGATTGTTGCGGATCCACCAACTGGATTCACAATTCTCAAAGAATTCATTAAACACAAAACATCCAAAGAAAAAGTATCAACAAGTTCTTTTGATATAAAAGAATGGGACACACCCGTATCAAAAAGAACTCGAATAGGATGATCACGAAATAAAATATTGCCATCAAGGATAGAATGAGAAATACCTTTACCACGAGATGTGTTGCCAGGGGCTTGAGCAACATTAAGCTTTACCTCCTTCCTATTTTGAAGTTTGGGACAAGAAGATAAATAATGATCCAGGCATTGCAATAGCGACAAGTATGAGGCTTTGAACACTTGTTTGCATAATGGTCCTTAGAACCACAGTTGTAGCATTGCCAACCACTTGGGATAGAAGTCTTAGTTGCTGGAGAGGCTTGCTTTCCTTTCTTATTGTTGGGATAAGGACCTTTGAACTTATTAGGCCTTTTCTTTATGTTGAAGTTCGGTTTGGCACCCATAACTTCAACATCACTTTCTTTATCTGCCTCTTCAAGATGAAGAGAGATATCAACGAGTTGATCAAAAGAAACTTCTAATTTTAGAAGTAATGGCTTCTTGAGATTTTTATTCAAGCCATAGACAAATCGTTGGTTTTTCTTCAATGGGGTGTTTATGTACTCGACCCTGTATCTAGAAGGTGACTCAAATGATGCGACATAGTCTGTCACAGAGGATTCACCTTGAACAAGGTCAATGAAACGGCGAGCCAAAGTAACCTTCTTAGCTTCTGGCATAAATTTTAATTCGAAGTGTTCCTGGAATTTCTCCTCTATAAAATCTGCTTCATTTATCTCAGAAATCAGAAGCTCATACCAACCTAATGCTCTCTCTTGGAGCATACTTGAGGCCACCTGGACACGGTGAAGATCAACAAGATTCATGCGAGAAAAGATTCGATCGCACGATCTCAGCCAAACCTGGAATCTAATAATGGTTTCTGAACCTTTGGATGGCTTTCCACCCAAATTGGTATAATCGCTGCAGAAACGTGCAAATCCAGACCTATGGTGAGTAGACTCTAGATTAGATCCGGCTGCTTGAGCGTTCCTTACTAGATCAAGAAGCTGCTGGGCAGACATGAATACTCCATCTTGGGGAGTAGCACGAGATTGACCGGCGTTGGGACGGCCAGGTCAAACCATTTCTCTTCCTTTTGAAAGAAAGAAAGAAGAAACGTAAGGTTATTCACCAAAAGAATATCAAGAAATCTTGATAGATAAACAAGGAATCATAACGAAAATAGGATGAATCGGTGCGAAGACTCGGATTAAATACAAAAGCAAGATTCCTAAGATGGACATAGGACGATGATCCTTGCGAGATTATTCTACATTGTTCCGAAGAATGGCTTTGATACCAAGTTGTGACGCCCCACCTCTATACCCACTCTAGCCAAGGACACTGCGGTGTAATGTCGTCAACTAGCATGGAGAATAAGGCTGTTGAGGAGCGACCATCCATGTAATTGCTTAGTGCGAGCACCGATATGTCAGATAGTACAACATGCGTCTGGTTTCAGGAGGAAATCCAACATACCAATACAAACTCAAAGCTACTACACAGTGGCTACATATATTCTTCGGAAACAAATATAGAAATAAACATAACACAAATCAGTCACAGACATCCATATCATAAAGGCGGAAATAGATATGAATATATAACACATGAAAGTGTACATTAGAGTAGTGGTCAAACAAGATCCACAATGTCACGAAACAAGTGCTAGACAAAAGAACATGGATATATCAATGAGTCTATATCTCAAATGTATACAACAAAAACTGCTAATCTAAGTAGTTAGCCAAAAGTCAGGGTGATAATCCTAGCGGTGCAGTCAAGCAGAAGCACCTGTAACATCTCAGTCTGATCCGAGTGTTATTTAATAAAAAATAATAAACGGATCAGTCTAGCTATAAATATCAGATAAAATGATATAGAATAAGAGATATGACATAGATATATGGTAACCACAAAGCCGTACTGTAATGAGTATGTAATTGAAAATCAATAAGAGATTAATCAAAATCACGAGATTCTTCTCAATGATCAGAAGGAATGTCGTACTCCTTATTTACCAAATCACCGAACTATAAATAATGGCAATAACATCAATGCCAATCACAAATGTTAATGACACAAAAATTCACCAATGCAGAAATATTGATAAAACTTATCATTGCAAATCAAGAAAATTGTTGAAAATACAAATTCCAGAAATCATCAATGGAAATCCAGAAATCACAAAAAGGAGGGAGGCCTATCATAAAATGGGAGCATGAAAACTCACCAACACGTGTATCACAAAATGGAACGCTATTCCATGGTTGTTAACCATTAGTTTTGAGCCGAAGCTCCACAAAACGGCCCGAAGACCATGGGTTGCTACCTGACCAATTTGAGCCGAAGCTCCACAGAAACGGGGTTTAGTCTCCCTCGTAGACAAAGAGACATCACACATTTGCTATTCTAAATCACAAAAATGATCATCAACGATCATCACGAAGTGTCAATTACAGTAAGCTAGTGAAGATATAAGCTTAGCCTTATGTCCCATAACCACTAGCTTAACTTAAATATTTACGAACAAATTGTAGATCTCCACTCGAAAATTATCACAATAGATTCAATCAAACAAGTCCAAGAATTAACCGACGAAGTAGACGCAAGCGTTTCATACCACTGTTTTACTACGCCGTTTAGTTAGATTTCTCGTACGTGTGAGGTACGAGTTTGTATATTTTTATAAAAAAATGACAAGTCACAAAAACGAGCGTGGAAACGATCAATCACAAAAATTTACATACGAATACATGAATGAAATCCAAATAATTCGATTCCAAATTCATCAAAGTGGAAATACCCTTGCTACTTAATAGCCACAACTTACGACTTAACCTAAGTCAACACAACGAATCAACGGCTCAAGAAATAGCACACAGCTTAAAGCAGGGGCGACCTAAAGGGTGGCGCGACCTAACTGCAACGACCTAAGGAATGGCACGACCTAACTGCTGAGCAACCTAAGGTAGAAGTGGCTTAGGGAGCTAGCATGCGGCCTAGGTGGCGCGACCTAATCAAGGCGCGACCTAAGACATAGCGCGACCTATATGGGTGCAACCTAAAAGGGTAGCGTCATAAAATGGCCGAGCGACCAAGGGGTGAAACTACCTAAAAGATGGAATGTAGCCGAGCGACCTAGTGGGAAGGCCGAGCGACCTAACGACTTAACAAGGCAGAGCGACCTAACGACTTAAGGGGTAACAAGGCCGAGCAACGACCTAGCACGACGCGACCTAACCAATGCCGAGCGGCTTAAGGAAGTGAAGACGGCCGAGCGACCTAGCGACCTATGTTTACGACCTAAGGCCGAGCGACCTAACGACCTCTGCGTGAGGAACGACCTAAATGCAGGCCAAGAATCCTTCATATGCAGGCCAAGCGACCTAAGGGTTTTGAAGCTCAAAACTCACTCAATTTGCAACAGATCGACCACAAACGCTAGGGGACTACGCCTGTCGGCTACCCGGTTGCATTGGCTACTCGATGCATCACCAAAAACGTCTTTAAACATCAAAGATTGAATTTTTAAAGATATGAACCCAGAACACTAAAAATTGAGATTTTCACCAATTCAATCCAAATCAATGGCAAATGCATATGTAAAAGTGTTAGGAATTCATACGCAACAATCAAAGATAGATATAGACAAAGATGTGAGACAAAAATCTCACCTTTACACAAAATCAATGAAGGAGAAGCCTAAATGCAAAGTAGGAATCAACCACACTTGAATCTCTACACAAGAAGCTTGAATCAATGGCTTCTCTTTGAATTTGGAGTTGTGTGTTGAATTTGCAAATGAACTAGGGCTTGGAGTTTTAATTTCCCATTCCTTCCTCCATTTTTGATGAAGCTTGAGTGTTAGGAAATGAAAGTGAAGTTACGAAGAGAAAGGGGTTGAACTAGAGTAAATAGTTTAGGCTAATGGCCTCAACCAAACCCAAAGTCCAAAGTGAAAAAGTGACGAAATTCCACTAACTCCAAACATATTAAAGTTTATACTCAGAAAGATCACAAACGGTGTTTTAAACTCAATGGATGTAGTTCTGAGTCCAAATTTGACCGTATGCAAAAAGTAACCTTTCGGACTAAAATCCGACTAACGATAAAATGTTAAAATAAAATATTTAAATATTAAATCGTAAAATGTGCGGGTTGTTACAACTTAACACCTGTCGCAAGTGTTTAATGTGCTCCTCCGTGCTAGCACTATATATCAAGATATCATCAAAGTAGACTACTACAAACTTCCCGATGTAAGGTCTGAAAATTTGATTCATCACCCTCATAAATGTACTTGGTGCATTAGATAGACCAAATGGCATAACCAGCAATTCATATAATCCTTCCTGAGTCTTGAATGTTGTCTTCCATTCATCACCGGTCTAATGCGAATCTGATGATAACCACTCTTAAGATCGATCTTTGAAAAGATTACAGACCCACTAAGTTGATCCAATATATCATTATATCCTGGAATAAGAAATCGGTATCTGACAGTTATTTTGTTGAGGCCCGGCTGTCGGTACACATTCTCCATGAACCATCTTTCTTCGGTACCAACGGAGCTGGTACAGCACAAGGACTGAGACTCTCCCAAACACGCCCTTGCTTAAGCAACTCCTCAACCTATCTCCTCAACTCTTCACGCTCCTTTGGACTCATACGATAATGTGGCCTACGCAGTAAAACAGCACCTCGCACTAGATCAATTTGATGTTGTATATCCTTTAGTGGCGGTAATTCCTTGGGTAATTCCGCAGGAAAGACATCTTCAAATTCATTCAACAACGGTTTAACTTCTGTAGGAATTTCAAGATCTTCACTTGTTTCATACCCAATCAACATAAACAATTCAGCCCAATCTTTCACTTCTTCAACAAATTCTTTCGTAGATAATAGACTAGTTGATTCCACCTTCTTCTCTGACTTGCTTTCACCTTGTTCACGCTTCTTAGGAACTAAGGTAATTTGAGTTCCTTCGAACATGAAACTATTGTTGTTGGTGTGTCTATTATGTTGTACAGCTCTATCATATTGCCATGGTCTTCCCAGTAGTAGATGACACGCATCCATATCAACAACATCACGCCATATATCATCTTTGTACTTCTTCCCAATAGAAAATGTAACAAATTATCGTCTTCCCACTGTCACCTCTCCACCTTTCTTTAGCCATGCCAATTTATAAGGTCTATGGTGTTTTTCAGTCTTCAACCCTAACTTCGTGATGGCTTCTTCAGAAATAATGTTATCACAACTGACCGCATCAATAACAAATCGACAAACCTTTCCCAAGATAGTACATGTAGACTGAAAGATATTGCTTCTTAGCCAACTAGAATCATTCTCATGCTTTTGCACTAAACAACACCTCCTTATCATCAAGTTACACCCTTCGTCTCCTGACACAACTTCTTCATCTTCATCAAACTTCGATGGTTGAGAATAATCAATCTCAGCTTCCACATCCTCATACTCACATTCCTTTGCAACTAATGCTCTCTTCTTTGGCTTTGTACATTCATTGCTTTTATGGCCAAACTCCTGACAACTATAGCACTTGATACAGTTATTTTCCTTTACTTTAGCGGCCTCATTGACAATTGGTTTACTGATTGCTTTGGGAACATTAGCACTGCTACTAGCACCCATACTTTGGTTTTTAGAACCCACAAACACACCACTTCCTCGTCTCCCTTGTTTCTTCCAAGCTAGAGCTTTCTGATGTGCTTCAGCAACAGACATTAGATTGAACATATTAACCATGTCTTGAATTTGCGTTCGTAACCCTCCAATATATCTAGCTGTTAGTTGTTCCTCGGTCTCCAAAATATCATTCCTTGCAATCAATTGATAGAATTCATCTGCATAGTCATTCACTGTCCTCGTCCCTTGTCTCAAATTCTGCAAACGTTGATACATAAGAGATTGATAATTGTACGACAAGAAAGTTGCTTTCATCATCTTTCTCATCTTCTCCCAAGTGACAACTTTTGATTTTCCCATTCTCTCCTGAGTTAGTTTAGTTTGCTGCCACCAAGCCATAGCTCTTTCCCTTAGTCTTGTAGCAACTAATTGGACTCTGCGATTATCAGGCACCTCCTTGAATTCCAAAATTTCTTCAACATTAGACAACCAATCAGAAATTCATCGGCTTGCATACCACCTTTGAATTCTGGAATTTCCATCCTCATACCTGACTCCCATTTACGATCATTTTCCGAATCTAAATATTGATTTCGCACTTGGCCTTGATTTCGATAATGAATACTACCTCCATCACCATCTTCCTCAAAATCATATGTATGTCGATATCCATCCTGACCATCTACATCTCTACGACTACGCATGTCCCTTCTACCCTGTCTTTCAGCATCACGATATGGTTCTTTCTCAAACCCACGTTGAGTTCTTCTCTCTTCATATCGATACCCAAGGTGTTCTCGCCTCATTGAAACTGAAGATTCTCTCCTATCTCGATAAGACTGGGGTGACATCCTCCTTTCTTCCGAAACTGATGGTGAAACCCTGTTTCCACTATGGTTCTACACTGGTGAAGTTCTCTTTTGATTGTGATTCGTGTCATTCATTAACTTCTCTAACTTTTCAATACCGTCATTGAAATTTTCATTGATACGCTGCTCCATCTGCTCAGCTTCTTGTCTTCTATACACATCTTCAACCCGATGATAACAATTAGCACGTCTTGGAGGCATGTTTCTTCACAATCTCGGTTCTTTGACTTGGCTTCGATCTAACTTCCTTTAACTCGCTCGACTTTAACTGCTCTTGTTCTTACTCGATCCAATCCGGCCTTGATCTTGCTTAGATTCAAAACTGATTTGACGCAATCTCTGATATGGCTCCAATATGGATTGATTAGGACCTAAAGTGGCTCGGATCTGATATGGCTTTGATATGGATTGATTAGGCTCTGAACTGGCTCGGATCTGATATGGCTGTGATACCAAAAAGTGACGCAGTGGTATAACTCTGATAGAATGATAAATGCCCAATTCCGTTGATCGTAACGATGCCGGAATCTAGCTATCTCCAACCCGTTGATCTCGCAAGATACGGTGTTGAAAGATCTACAATTCGATCGTTGATCACTCGCAAGTGATACCGAGATTTGGCTTCTACTTCGTTGATTCGCGCACGAATAACCCGAAAAAGGTAAGAAGAAGGAGATCACACTCAACTTCAATAATGGTGGCAAAAGCTCACACGCAAATTTTATTCAAAAATCAACTCCCCTTTACAATGACAACGCAACCCTATTTATAGGAAATACAACACACGACCTACGACCTAACACCTGCGACTTAACAAGTCATGACCCAACCTCACACGAGTTACAACATACAACTTTACAATACATCAACATATCAACAATACAAGTTACAACCTCATATGCGACTCAGTACAACACAATACGACATAACTACATAACGACGTAACAACATAACAACATACGCGACTTAACTACAACAGCACATATGCGACATAACAGGATGCGGCCTAGCTGAGCGACCAAGCGAACTAGGTGACCGAGCGACTTAAGAAAGCGGCTTCAGGGAACGACTTAAGCTTCTAGAGAGACAGAAGGAACCCTACGACCTAGCGACCTAGCGACATAAGAGAAAGCGGCATAGGCGAGCGACTTATAGAAATGCGGCCTTGTTTTCTTGAGCCGCTAGGTCATTGAGCGACTTAAGGAAATCACGATACGCTGATGGTTGGGGCGGCTTTAGGTCGTGGAGCGACTTATGTGGTTGCGACTTAACGTGGCATGACTCATAGCAGGCCGAGCGACTCATAGCAGGCGATTTATCATGGTGCGCTGCATCACATAATAAAACATATGATTTGAAATTTAACTAACGGAAAGTTAAATAAATTGAAATGGGTTAGATAGGTAATTATTTAATATGATTTGGAAGTTTAAATATATAAGTTGTATAACTTATTCAATGAGAAGATGTAATTGAAACCAAATGATAAAATGGTTAAACAATTTTGTTAAGCAAAACGAAATATGAATTCGAATAAGTGACGAAATTTGACTTTGGTAAAAGTTAAATAGAATTTACTTTAGAATTGGAATCTGAATTGGATTTATAAGGGAAATTTAAGTTAAGTTAAACAAATGATGTTTTAAATGGAATATAACTCAAGTAATGTTGAATGAAGTTCGTTTTGGTATCGAAGTAAATTAATAAAGTGAATTAAATGAATATGAACTTGAGTTATGTAATGAAATTCAATGTTTGTGGTTAAATGAATTAGCAATTGAATTAATAAATGGACTGAATGTTAATCAATCTAATGTAAATGAATTGATATGGAATAAGGAATGTAAGTGTTAGTTCATTAGAAGCTAATGAAGTTGAATAAAAAATCGAATACTTGAAAGAAAAGTCAGTTAGATATTAAACCAACGGGAAATTAAAAGTGTTAAACCAAATTGAAAATAGACAAAGTGAATATGAATTGTTGAATGTAAATTTAATAAATTTGGTTATGATTTGGTTGTTATATGATTGTAGTTGATTGTATATAATTCATTAAGTGTTAATGAAATTGAATTGATAAATGGAAAGCTATGTAATTGAATTTGAACTGAAAGTGAATTAGGTGAATTGGTTGTAAGGAATTAAAATTTGTATTGAAACCTTGTAAATTGCTTATGGGAATTATTTTGATTGCATTTCTTATGAAAAACTATGTGTTTTCTATTGAAAATTAGTGAAATGTAAATGATTTTCCTATATATGTCACTTACATGTTTAAATTGAGTAAGTACAAGTATCGGGGCAGTAGTTGGCTGTATTTGGTCATGCTAAAATGCAAATAAATAACTGCTTTGCTTAAAAATGCTAAAAAGGTACGTCTACGCAAAAAAAGGAAATCTGAACTATTTTTCCGTTTTCCGACCATGTGTGTCGATGTATATATATTTATATCTATTGTGATATTGCAAAAGCTCCTCCGTACAAGGGAGACTCTGCCAAAATTTTCTGTAAATTTTGCGAGTTAGAAAAAATTTTGAAAATTTTTGGAAAAATTTTTATTAACGAAAAGTCAGTTTCTAAATTGAAATCAAAATGTAGGAATTTAAGTAGAAAAGTTTAACCATCGGATTTTGGAAAAGTTATGAAATTAAAATGAATCTGAAATCAAGTGGAACGGTTAGTTTTTGAAAAAAAGTTAATGGATTCTGTAACTTTTTCTTACTTGGCAATTTCGAGGGCGAAATTCTTTTAGGGGGGAAGTTTGTAACGACCCAGAATTCCTGTCATTTCAAATTCGTATATTTAATTGATTTAAAATATTAACAAGTAAAATTTGTAAGTCAAACAAATTATATTTCGAGTATCTAGATTTAATTGGATAATTAAATCGATAATTTAATATTTGAAATTACAAAAATAATTGGAATTGGGTTTAATGTGATTAAAATTGATTTGTAAAGTTGTATTAAATCATATTGAAGTTAGAATGACATTATAGAACTTTTAAAACTGAATTAAAAGTAAATTCGTGGAAATTGAATATTATAATATTTAATTGAAGAGTAAAAATAGTCATTTTTCAAGTAGTCTCGGATTTCCATGAAACAAGTTTCATCGAATCCGTAATGTAAAATTATTGTAAGATTTCAAATTTCGTATCAATCGGATTTACGGTTTTTCCGAGCAAGCTAAAACGCGTAGAAATCGGTTTAGGTGAATTTTAAATTTAAATAGTCGATTTGAAAACCTACCAAATCTGATCGAATTGGCTCCTGTTATATATTCCATTGCGTTTGGAATTGGGGCAAAACATTATAAATGCCAGACGGCACGCTTCATTTGGAGTTCTGACAAATTCTGGGTGAATAGTGTGCGGAAAATTTCTATAAAAGGTCATTCATTTTTTACATTTGCAAACCAATCTAGGGTTTCTTATCTAGCCGCCAGTTTTATAATCAATGGCCAAAATCGTGTCTTCGACATCTTTATTTTTGTTCAAATCCATTGACTTTTACGCGAAGTGTTCAACTGCAAACTTGTAGTGCTCGACACGGCGAGCAAATAAGACGGCTGTGATCGACAACGGAGCTGTGAATCCATGGCAAATCTCATTCGAACATTCCACGTTCGTACACTTTTTTCGCTGCATGGGTGTGGGGGCGAGCTCGACGTGTTCTAGGCCGAATGTGGAGTCGACGATGCTCTTCGTCGTAGGGTTGGTCGATCGTCTTCAAAACGTTTGAAATGGTTGCAAAAATTCATGAAAAGAAGGCGGCCATGGGTTTGTTCAAACGCGATTACCTGTTGGAGGCGAAGCAAATTGCAGCGGCGACGATTTCATCTCCTGGAAGCAACGACCTGTATTGGAGCATGGTTTAAAAATAAATAAAATTTGTGAAATTAATTATATTAAAATTCGTGTAATCTTTGTAACATCATAACTTTTTCATACGAGGTCGGAAATTCACGAAACGAATTGCGTTGGAATCGTATGGATGAATACTACGCGATGGAGCTAGATTAGTGTTGATTTAAGCTAGTGTGAATTTTGGGTAAAATTAAACGGTCGTTTAATTTTATTCGGAACGAAACGCTGAAACCGCTATTAGAAGCAAGGTGAGAACTTCTCACTCAATCGAATTTGTTTCAGTTTAAATTTAAAATAGTTAAATTTAAAATTGCTTGATTGTGTGATTGAATGATGGTTGCTATCTGTTGTATTGAAATAGACCCTATATGCCGCATATTAAGCGGAGGTTATTATATTAAACCCATATACCACTATATTCGACCTTGAAGTGGAATTGGTATTATATATGTATTTGGAGCTGATTTTCCGCATTATATAGAGGATGAGACCTTATTACGCCGCATAATAGCAGATGATATTTTATATAAACCCATGTACCGCGATATCCTATCTTGAAACGGGATTGGTATTGTGCTGACATCTGTGGATGCAGGGAAACAGGTTGGAGGGATCCAACTAGATTCCTCAAATAATTGAATTTGTTTCAATGTTGTGTGTTGATTTATTTATAATCTCTATGTGATTATCTTTGTGATTGAAATCGTTGAAGGCTAAAATTAAGCCGAATATAATTTTGGTATCGTTGGATACCGGAAATAAATAAAAATTTGATTTTTGAAAATTCAGGTTGAAAGTTTATATTAATTTTTTTTGAGAATTGGGTAAATTAAAAAAAAAGAATTCTAAAATAACAAAGTTTTATTTTTAATCTTATTGAATATAATTTCAAAATATGGAAAAAGCTTTAATAAATGGATTTCGGGTAATATTATTCAGAGGTTGAAGAATTTATTCAAAATATGGATTTTAAAAAATTTGAAAAATAAAATAATTTGTTATCTTTAAAAGGAAATAAAATTTGAAATCCATTTGGAAATTGATTTTTTGGGGATTGAATTTTAATCTTTTGAAAAATCCATTTGGAAATTTATTTGGTGTTTTTAAAAGAATTTGGAACCAATTTGAAAATTGATTTAGGGTTTAGTAGAAATTGATTTCAATTTGAGATTTGAATGAAATTCACTTGGTGTTTAATTTCTTAGGAAATCAATACGGAATTTGATTTGGTTGTTTTTGAAATCATTTGAAAAATTGAATTGTTGTTGAAAGTGAGTATTTGAAATCGATTTGAAAATCGTATATCAGTGGATAATTGGAAATTTAAATTCACCATGGAATTTATAAGGGAAAGGGAAATTTGTTTGAAAAAAATAAAGATTGATTTATTTTTGAAGTATGGAAATAAATTTACGGATTTGGAACAAAAATTTAAAGTAAATCTGTAACGATTTATTTAATTGGTTTAAATGAACCATTGTGAAATGAAAGTGTATACTCCCTGGAAAGCCGAATAAAATCTTTGAATTGCTTTGAAATATATATATATAATTCTAGAATCGGTTTTGAAACGGGTACTTTGGAGAAATTAACTTCTTAAATTGTTTTAAATCCTTTAAGTAAAGGTTTGTTAAGTTGATATAGAAATGATTATTTCTAAGATTTAATCAATATTTGTTTTAGAAAATAGTTATTTAAATAGTTATACTCTATCTACTAATTTTTATTTTTGAAAATTAGTTTGGACTAAAGTTATATGTAATATTGGCATAATATTTTTATAAATAGTGTTTTATGTAAAGTGTTTAAAGAAAAATAGTTTTATTTCAGTGTTTTCCCGTTATATTTTGGATAAGTGTTATAAATTATTTTAAAGTATTTGAACTCGGCAGATTTCCAGTGAAAATGAATAAATATTTAGAAGTGTTTCCGCGTAAAGAAAATGATTTGAAATTTGTTTTCAAAAGTTGTAAAGTTGAAAAGTGATTTGAAATTTGTTTTCAAATGGTTGAAGTGCGGAAAAATATATCTTGTAAAGATATTTTTGGAAAATAAATAATTTGGAAATATTATTTGGAATCTGGTGATGTTGTGCATTGTGTGTGTGGCGGGAGGCCTTATGGTAGTTACATTTTCTAAAAGCATCGCAGATCTATTTTAAAATATTTCTTTGTTTGTTTTTTTTTAAATATAAACTTTTTAATTTCTCACACCAGTCCCATGTCTGACCTCGAGTTTATTGTTCCCTTCCTAAACTCTGGGTGCCCATCAGTTTCCACACGGGCGGCCTAGAGTCAGGTTATCAGGTCATTCTAGAATTCAGGAGTTGCTATAGAGATCTCGAGGCAAGTTGGATTGCATGGCGTATCAACTAGTATATAGTATTTCTTTTCCGCTGTTTGTTGTTGTAAACTCTGATAATCTAAAAGAATATTCTTTTATTATCTTATATTATATAATTCATTTATCATAATAACTATCTTCTTAAATAGTCTGCATAGTGAGACCTAGGTTCATCATCGTTCACAACTTCAAGTTCTTATCTAATAATTTACTTGATTTATGTCATACTTTACTTTACTTTCTTCTATTCTAAGAAGTAATTATATTTTATTTGGTTGTTTATGAAAACCAAATCCATTTTCATATTTTAATATTAGATAATACTATAAACAATAATTTATAACTGCTAGATATTTCTTTTAGTATTTTGGAATAGTGTAAAATACAGTGGTTTCTGTATTTTACACTAATTCTCTTATTATTTCTTTTATTCTAGTAACTACGTTCATTGTTGTCTTTCAAATATTAGATTATAGAAATGTATCCTATTTTCTAAACCAACCAGTTAACCTTTTAGTTCCTCCCAAATCCAGTTATTAGATTAATTAACTTTTCTCATTATTATAGTAATTCCATTCCTCAAACTTTATTACTTTACATCTTATTTTCTTCATTCAGTATTCTTAATTATTTAATCCATATTCACATTTAGTCTATTCTAATCCATACGCGAAGAAAGAGGAGAAAATAGAAGAAGAATGACGCATACATAGAAATCCAAAATGTAGAAACAGATGCAAATAAATACTAATAGTGTAAATAAATTGTAAATTCCTTACGTTCAGCATAACTTAATTGATAGGGTTAATTATTGAATAAAATTATCTAAATATGAATTTAAGGATAATATATCTTAAACATAATAGATATATAAAAAATCCACTCACATTGCTAGCTTTCCAAATCTATTTTTATTATTTCAGATCTGTCCCTAACATCTATATTCACTTTCCATGTTATCCCTATTTGAATTACAAACGGTATATTTACAGATCTATAATATTTGAAAGAGGGAAGAGATTTGAATTAAAATTAGCAAATAAAACTAAGACTTAGGCTTTTACTTTTGATATAGTCTTCTAATTTGAACCAATTGCTAATTCGCTAATTAATTCTATTCTCTTTCTATTCAGATCTAAATTCGTGTGAAGTAGATCTAAAATTTTGTTATTAAGAAAGTTTAGAAGAGATAGAAAAACGATAGAGCTTCTATAGGCAAGAGAAAAATAATGAAAATGAGGCTCCGCACCTATATTTATAGTGTTTCAAATCAGTGCTAACCATTAGATATAAGACTCTAAAATCTAAAGCGTACACTTAGTCTATCGACATTAAATTAATATATTTTCTTCTGCTTTTGTTTCTATATCAAATTGATTCTCCAATAATCTTTTCATAAATCACTTTCACCTTCTCTCTCGTAATCTATCGAAATATATATTTTTAAATGTGATGTTTCTTTTAAATAAGATTCCCTTATTAATCACCCAATTAATAGATTTCATATATACCAAGAATTAATTTATTATCTAATTAATCCATTCCTGCACTGTGATTTCTTACTAAATTAAAATGCCAATCAACACCATATTAATTCGTAACATATATGCATATTAATTTATTTTATTCCCGTAAGTATTGCATGCACATACTCTACAATTGAAATTTGAATCACATTCTTAATTATATATGTTACTATAAGTATCTATGTTTATTAATTGACAATTGATTATTCGCATAAATTTCTCTTCCTCATTTTATTCTCTTGCACTAATATATATATATATATATATATATATATATATATGTTACATGAATATGTTCTCTTTCTTGTCAGTTCCTATCAATTAATCACATCTACTAATTAATTGAATATTAATTTCCCATTTAAACAAACAACGTCAATTTATCTTCCCTATTAATTGATTTTACATAATTTCTCTCTTTAATTTATTTGCTACACGAATATATATGTATTCCAAATAATATTAATTAGTTGCCTCATTTACAAACATTTCTTCGCTTTAAAATTTCAAACATATGTAACTTAGTTAAATTATTTGCATATATAATTGTAAATTCACACGGGGTATTACATTCTCCCCCCCATAAAATTTCATCCTCGAAATCATATGAGGGTTCAATTATGTAATTTACCATATTAATCACATCATTTTGTGTACATCCAATTTTGCAACAACCAGTGCATAGTGCATTGTACAAAGTGCAATACATCACAAAATATATGCATGTACAAGAATTTCTATGTGGTACCTCCTATATGAATGCTTTTTCTTTTTGAAATTCCTTTTAAAACATGATGCACACATCTTAAATATACTTGTAATTTCTGTAGGAATGCAATCTTTTGAAAACTCAAAACATTTTTCATTCAATTTTTCCCACACTCCTACAAAATAGGAGCATCGTTAAATAATTTTTTCCGCCAAAACCTACAACACAACTTTTAATTTTCGAATTTTAGAAAATTCTAATTCTCCAAACTCAATTTCTTATGTTATAAAGGTGGAGGAAAATAGAAAATCTTCATATTTCTTCGATTTTCTTTTGCGCACATCTTCCTCCATACTTTGGATTTAGGCTACTATTAAAAAAAATTATTTGCTTCCCCAAGCACAGTTTATATAAGAAATATCTCTTTTTAAATTTTTTTGCTGACGTTTCGGTCGCTTTATTTTAATTTTTTATTTTCCTTTTAGTTTTCTTATTTTTCTTTTACTCTTTTTTTTACACAACAACTAAATACAACTATCATCTAGGGCAAGGAGGTCTAGGACCATGTCCACTTTGACATAGAAAGGTCCTACTCTAGGAATCCAAGTAACTCATATGCTCACCTACCGCCTATTACTTGTTACCAAATTACGATGTATTACTCATGACGAATAAGATCTATTCATATCTTATATTCCATGCTCAAAAGGGAATAACAATGTCTCATTCACTATAATGGATGTGGTTTTTAATCTATGCAGTCTCTATCTAAAAACACAACTAAGCTTAGGGAAATTTTCTCTTTACCTTTCATGTTTTCCTCAACTAAGGTCCACCTATCCCAACCACGTGTGTCTTAATCTTACTAATGCCATTTCACTATTCTTCTATAGTCTACATACATGATGCAACATTTCTAGGTTTTCACTAGTATCCTATACATCTTATGGGAAATTTTATTATTAGTAAGAGTAATTACTGCTGCAACCTTCTACTTTTCCCGTTACACCTAGGAAATGATCCCTTTCTACTCCATATTCAAAAGACTGATTTGGTTTGGTATTTATCAGTTTTCTTCAAAAATTAGAAAACGTCTAAATTTTATCTTTTCAAAAACTTATTTACTTTTCCACCAAACCATTTTTTTAAAACATTTCTTTCTTGTTCTTAAAATATTTTTCGTTTTTCTTGACTTTAAAAAAAAATGTCCTCACATGTTTTCAAAGTATCCTTTTCTTTATAGATTTTCAAATTTGCTAAAACTGGGACAGATAAGAACAATTATTTTATCAAAAATCTCTTAACTTTTATCAAAAATCTCTCTTAACTTTCCTACTCTTCCAATTACTTAACCTTGAAGGAGTTACTAACTTAATACACTTAATGGTTTTATACCTTAATATATTGGAATTGCCTTCTTTTATGAGAAACCATTAACACTAAAACCGTCTATGAATCCATTAGAGGAAGATTTCATGTTTATGTGAATTTATAAGGAATTTATTTTATATTTTATCGAAATAGGCTATACAAAATATGGTGCTTTCCATACCTTGTACATCTCTTTCACGTATTCCTTATAGCTCGCACAAAACAACTTTATTTGTGATTCATAGAAAATTATATCATTATTCATCTCATTCCAATAGATTAAGGTATGTTTACTCTATATTTACTTACATAAATATTTCCTACTAAATTCATTAATTTATCATACATTATTTTTCAAAAGAACTCACTTATAAAACTTCTTTATAACTAGAAAATATTTTCTTGTGCTTATTTAAATAATATGTGTACATACAAACCACTTAGAAATTATCTTCAAAACTCAATTGGGTCAAAACAGATGTTGCGTAAAACACCGTTACTACAACCCAAAAATACTAATATATGGATTCAATTAAAATAAATATCAATAAATCTCGTACGCTATGTAAAAACATTTACATTGGGAGTCATCTACTATAACAATAGTGTCATATTCTATGCTTCCTTTATTTTTACTGAAAACATTTATTACGATAGTAAATGTTGTAACCTACGTTTTCGATACTTAACACACGCTAGGTTTTTATATTTAAAATAACTGTTTACCAACAAAGAAACTAGCGAGCTATACATACTCTATAATTCTTCAAGAAGAATTTCACATTTTACAAAATTTACATCATATAAAGCCAATTTAATTTTCATACCACTTATTTTTTCAAAAATCCAATATTTAGTTCCTCAAATGTATTAACAATTATATTTTTCAACCTTTTTAATTCAAAAGTTTACTTTTTATTAGATTAGACATAAAGTGGATTTTCTTCATACTAAAACCTCTTGTTCTTCCTGAAATAAAAACACTCTCTCTACTATCCCTAATGAACTTTCCTACTTCCTAAAACATATCGATACAAATTTTCTCTCAAAAAATGGCTTATTTGAATGCTATAAATTGGTAATAACGTTAGGCTCTACATACTTGGGTCATCCCAAACCCAACTAGAAAACTATGCACAAATATACTTCTAAAAAAATTCCGTATGTTAAAGTCTATGGTTGGGGAATATTTGGATTTTGGTACATAATATATTTATATTTTATTCAAAAATACAAATACGTTCACTCAATATCTTCCTAGGAATCCTAACCCATGCTCTGATACCTAATGCAACAAAGCAAATTCCAGTGGGTCCGGATTTTTCGCAAAAATGCTAAAACCCAAGCCCATAGTGAAACCCTAGTTAGGAATCTGGTATCCTGCAAATAGGCAATGACAAATATATTTGTTCTTAATTAAATATCTCATAGCGGAATTGACTAAAATATAACAGTAAATAAATAATCACCGATATACTAACACTTTCTAATCAAATGTCTTAAAGCTAGGAAGTCTCTGCCATCTACTTAACATATTGGACATTATGAGGAGGGTGTGGGAACTAAAGCTCTGGTGAATGAATAAACAATATACTTAAAGGCTAATTCTACATATGTCTTTTTATTTCCAATTACTCTTCTATTAGGTTCATTAGGTTACAATACTTCGCCTCTGTCCGTGAACCATGCCCATCAACTCCATGTAAATTAATACCTAATAACTAATATATACATATATGTAGCATATGCCTATTGACCATATCGGTCCTAGGTACCACATATAGTACCTTCCGTGACCTCCTCGAAAAGGGCTCCATCATTTTGCTTCGAGAGTGTTCCATAACTACATCTTTGAAGGACTATTTCGTAAGGCCCACATTACAGAGCTCCATCATCTTGCTCAATAGCTATATCTGTACAGGACTGCTTCGTAAGGCCTATAATACATATACTCCATCGTCTTGTTTCCCGAGTGTTCCATAGCTACATCTGTAATGACTGCTTCATAAGGCCTACAATACATATGCTCCACTACTTACTATGAAAACGTAAATCGCGTCCGCAGTAGTCTATTCTAGTGCTCAAACATCCACAATGTACCACCCAATGCACACATTGAGGACTACATAATCCTTCATTCTACTATTTGAATCCTACCAATAAGGTCAATGTTGTAATGTACACAGTCAGGGATTTTCTATATCTATAAAGGACTGCTTCATTAGGCCTACAATACCGATATTCTAGTTGGTCTCTCTCTTTTTCATCGTGGCTATGGCCCTATGCAACCACCTCTCAACTAACCAAAAGACTTCTAAAGATTTAAGTGGTTTTTCTCTACTGCAAACAATCTATTGTTCAAATGGTGACGCCCCTCATCTAAAGTATCGATAGTGAAATAATCATTGGCATGTTGGTTTAACTCTAGTCTTTCCCTAAAACACTCTTGGTCTTGATGTGGCCGATATCCGCATGCGACTATTATTAAGCTTACTTGAAAGTGCTGGACATACGAATAACTTAGTCCAAACACCAAGCCCCTCTGACTACCTACAAAGGTCTGCTTTGCTAGGCTTACAGGCACTCAAGGCATACTCTCTTGATGGAACACCTACAGACCTGCTACTAAGGGTGCAGCTTCGTTCGGCCTACCTAGAGGGCCATCCTAGAGTATCCTCATGTCCCGTTAAAGTCCCATACTTCCTTGAAGACCAAAAACACTAAGTTGGACATGCTTCTCCATTTCTGAAATACATGATGAACTTCTTCTTAGACGCTTCATCCTTTGGGCTGCTCCAAACGCATCTCAATTCTTTTATTAGACCTTAAGTTTAATCTTCTAATTTGCGTTTAGTGTACTTTCTTATTCCGTTGGCTATTTATATATCCTAATTAGCATCTTTTTTCCTCGTCTCACCACTATTTGTTGTGATATTTCCATTTTATTTAATAGGGCATGCTGTTGGTATGAGCCACATTCATTATCTTGCTTATTTAACGTAATATAAATCTTAAGTTAATTAAAATAAGCCTCTTTTATGATTCCTGCTTTATTTGCTTATTGACAATATAGATTATTTGAATAAGCTTCTGCCATTATTTTTTCTCATTAATTTATTCAAAATCTTAAAATAAGCTTTTCCATTCTTATTACTTAATTATAATCTTTGTTATAATTCTACATGTAATTGTCATTTTGTGTTTTTTATAGTCCATACATAATTCCAGCATTTCTTTTCTTTTCTAGTCTGCCTTCTTTTATTATGATATAGAATACTCTTTTATTCTCTTATATTATATAATTCACTAATCATAATAACTAACGTCTTAAATAGTCTACGTAGTGAATGCAAACCTAGGTTCATTAATGTTTACATCTTCAAGTTTTTATCTAATAATTTACTGGATTCATGTCATACTTTGCTTTATTTTCTTTTATTTTAGGAAGTAATTCTATTTTATTTGTCTGTTATGAAAAATAAATCCATTTCCATATTTTAATATTAAATAATACAATAAACAATAATCCGTAACTGCTAGATATTTCTTTTAGTATTTTGGAATAGTGTAAAATACAGTGGTTTCTCTATTTTACACTAATTATCTTTTCTTTCTCTTATTCCAGCAATTACGTTCGTTATTGTTTTTTAAATATTAAATTGTAAAAATGTATCCTAGTTTCTAAACCAATCAATCAACCTTTTAGTTGCTCCAAAATCCAATTATTTGATTAATTAACGTTTCTCATTTTAACATAATTTATTATAGTAATTCCATTCCTCAACTTTTATTACTTTACATCTTATATCTTTCATTTCAGTATTCTTAATTATTTAATGCATATTCACGTTTAATCTATTCTAATCCATACGCGAAGAAAGAAGAGAAAATATATTAAGAATGACGCTTGCATAGGAATCCAAAACGTAGAAACAGATGTAAATAAATACTAATACTGTAAATAAACTGTAAATTCCTTATAATTCAGCGTAACTTAATTAATAGGATTAATTATTGAATTAGATTATCTAAATGGGAATTTGACGATAATATATCTTGAACTTAAAAATATATAAATAAATCCACTCACATTGCTTGCTTTCTAAATCTCCCTGTTTTTAGTCCAAATCGGTCCATCACCTCCCTTGTAATCCCTATTTGGAATTACAAATGATATATTTATAGATCTATAATATTTGAAAGAGAAGAGGAAGAGATTTGGATTAGAAATAGCAAATAAAATTCAGATCGAGGGTTTTACCTTTGATATAGCCTTCTGATTCGAACCAATTCCTTATTCTCTAATTAATTCTATTCTCTTTCTATTTGGATCTAAATTCATGTGAATTAGATCTTAAATTTTGTTAATAAGAAAGTGTAGAAGAGATAGAAAAATGCCAGAGCTTCTGTGGCCAAGAGAAAAATAATAAAAACGAGGCTCTTCACCTATGTTTGTAGTGGTTCAAATCAGTGCTAACCATTAGATATAAAACCCTAAAATCTAAACCGTACACTTGGCCAATGGACACTAAATTAATAGGTTTTATTCTTCGTTTATTTTAATTTTAAATTGCTTCTCCAACAATCCTTTCATTAATCACTTTCCTCTTCTCTCTCGCAATCTATGGAAACATATATTTTTAAATGTGATTTTTCTTTTAAATAAGATTCACGCAATTAACAGATTGCATATATACCGAGAATTAATTTACTATCCACTTAATCCCTGCTTGCACTGTGATTTCTTACCAAATTATTTTGCCAATCAACACCATATTAATTCGTCACATATATGCATATTAATTTGATACCAAGCTGTAACGCCCCACCCCGAGAACCACCTTAGCAAAGAGAATTAACAAGTAATTCCGTCTACTAAAGCGTAGAATAGGGCTGGTTATGGACGACCATCTATAATTTTGTCTTAAACATTCATTGAATACGTCGATAAATGCATTATAATTTTTTTTTCAACTCAAGTGGATCGACATACCCAGCAAATGCTTAATCCTAAACTAAAGGTGGCTAACGTAACTATTAGAACAAAATACAATAACTAAATGTAAACCACATCACAGAATAGTAACCGACACCATATATATACATATACACTGATACACGTTCAATACAATACAATATGAATACAATAAAGGTGGTACACGACCACACCATATACATCGAATCAAATGTAAATACATCAGAGTATGCGGAAGAAATAAACTACCCAAGAGAAAGAAGAGATGATATCCAACATCAACTTCAAACTAAGCCAAATAGATGATACCTGAAACAACTCGGTCTGACCCGAGTGAAAACACACGGGTCAAGCTAGCTAGAACTTATCATTTTTTATTCCCATAATTATTGCTTGTATATATTCTACAATTGAATTTTGAATCAAAAACTTAATTATATATGTTACCATAAGTCTCCACTATTATTAATTGACAATTGACCATTAGCATTAATTTCTCTTCCACCATTTTATTCACTTGCACTAACATATATGTTTCTAATCATATCAATTAGTTGGAACAATATATGTTCCCTTTCTTTTCCGTTCTTGTCAATTAATCACCTCTACTAATTAATTGAATATTAATTTTCCTTTTAAACTAAAACCATCGATTAATCTTCCCTGTTAATTGATTTATATAATTTCTCTCTCTAATTTATTTGTTACACAAATATATATATGCATTCCAAATAATATTAATTAGTTGCCCCATTTACAAACATTTCTTTGTTTTAAATTTTAAACATATATAACTTAATTAAATTATTTGCATATATAATTATAATTTAACATGTGGTGTTATAATAATAGAACCTATGATGCTAATTTTTATGAATCTAGATTTCATTTTAAATTAAGAAAAGTGGAGGGCACATCAAATAACACCATGCCTATTAGAACTGAACTTAACGAGTCTCTGAAAGTGAATGCAGAAGAAGTAAAAGGGCAAGGACCGCAAAAGATTTTGCTTCATATTTTAATGCATTTTTTATGAAAGAGGATCCCTTAAACCTCCAAGAGGCCTTATCTTCCTTGGATGATGATTTTTAGAAATAGGCTATAAATGATGAAATGAATTCTTTGGAATCAAATAAGACTTGGAACATAGTAGATTTACCACCTGGTTATAATTCTATAGGCTGTAAATGGGTACTTAGAAAGAAATTAAAACCTGATGGCACAGTTGATAAATATAAAGCCCTTTTAGTAGATAAATGATTTAAGCAAAGAGAAAATGTAGACTTTGTTGACACCTTTTCACCTGTATCTAGAATTACATCCATTTGAGTACTAATTTCACTTGCATCTATTCATAATTTTATAGTACACCAAATAGATGTCAAAACTACCTTTTTAAATGGTGAATTACAAGAGGAAATTTATATGTACCAACCTGAAGGATTTGTTGATGGTCTAGAAGATAAAGTTCGCAAGTTAGATAAATCATTATATGTCTTAAAACAATCACCTAAAAAATGGCATGAAAAATTTGACAAATTAATAATCTCACATGGTGTCAAAGTAAATCAAAGTGACAAATGCATTTACTATAAATCTAGAATGACTTTTGTACTACCATTTGTCTGTATGTAGATGACCTACTTATTTTTGGGTCAAACATTCATGCCATTAACTTTATTAAATCTTTGTTAAGTGCTAATTTCGATATTAAAGATCTAAGTGAAGCAATTGTAATCTTTGGTATTAAGATTATTAGGTCTGAAAAGGGACTTTCTTTAGATCAATCTCATTATATTGAGAGGATTCTAAAGAAATAAAATTACTTTGATTGTAAACCTGCATGGACGCCATATGACCCTAGTGTAAAGCTATCTTTAAAAACTGGTGAATGTGTAAGATAGTGTAATTGTGCAAGCATCATTGGCAGCCTTCGGTATGCCATTGATTGTACTAGACTCGACATTGCCCATGTCATTGGATTATTACACAGGTTTACTAGTAGACCTAGTATAGAGCATTGGCATGCTATTGCGAGGGTGATGAGATACCTAAAACGAACCATGAAGCTTGGGTTACATTATGAAAAATTTCCAGCTACCTTGAAGGTTACACCGATGTGGACTGGAATACTTTATCTGATGATTCAAAAGCAACCAATAGCAATATCTTTGGCATTGTTGGAGGAGATGTTTCTTGTAAATCCAAGAAATATACTATTTTGGCTCAGTGTACTATGGAATCTGAGATGATAGCACTAGCCACAGCTCGTGAAGAAGTAGGGTACTTAAGAAATCTGCTAGCGGAGATTCCTCTATGGGAAAAACTAATATCAGCTGTGTTGATCCATTGCAATAGTATCGCGGCTATTGCAACCATTATTACATTGGTAAAAGACAATAGATACGTCGTAAGCACAATACTATTAGAGATCTACTCCCTTCAGGTGCTGTTCAAGTGGAACATATGCAGTGATGAGAATTTGGCAGATCCTTTGACGAAAGGACTAGCCAGAGTGAAAGTCCTTAGAAATTCTAAAAGAATGAGACTATTGCCCTTAAATTGTTGAGTCACACACAATGGTAACCCGGCCTAATGAATGGAAGTCCCAAGAACTAGGTTCAATGGGTAAGAACAAGTTGTGAAGTAATATTAGTTGAACATGCTATTTTTATATTAAGAAGCGTGCATTCCAGAAGTGATTGGAGGATGTGTTAATAAAAGCTCTTAATGAGATCTCTGTTTGGAGGGGAATTACACTTTAGTATATCAGATTACACTTTAATGAGATCTGTATCCTCAAATTACACTTTCATACATCAGATTTACATTCATTTATACAACCACGAGACAGTTATAACAACATGCCCCAGTTATACAACAACTTATCACAAAAGAAACACTCCATACGTTTCCTGCATCCATCTTGCCTCCTGAGCTCCAGAACGTCCTTAGCTGAAAATCATTAATACTCGGTCTGACCCGAGCATTACATCAAAGTAACACCTGGGTCAGGCTGGAAACCAGCATGAGTAAACCCATCTAACATCAATACAAAAGCATACAACTTATGTAAACCCGGGTAGCTTGTATCAATTTACAATTTCACAAGTTGTTATAGACATCACTTATGTGACAACCCGGTATTTCGCATCAATTGATAATCGACATTAAACGATTAATAGTGTTGCTAATTGCCAATTAAGTTTTTTTTAAATTGTGTTAAAAGGATTTTTGGGCTTTGAAATTAAATAGTGGCCCATGTTTTTATTGTGGCCGTAAAAATTTGCAAAGCAAATAACCGTCCCCCTCTTTACCCTTTTCATTTGGAAACCCAACCCTAAAATCGAACGAAAGAAAATAAATGGCTGCTCGATTTCGTTCGTCCCTCTTCTTCATTCTTCTGCGAATCTAGGGCATAGAAATCGAAGGAGATAGATGGCGCTCGCTCGTTCGTTCTCGTCTCCGTTTTCTCCTTGCTTGGGTCTCGGCCGCTTCGAACAAAGGTGAGTGATACTTGTCACTCACATCTAATTCGAACTCTCCATGATTCTTCTGTTTCTTTTCTTTGTATGATTTGGTTGCTGTGTAACTCGACTTAGGTCTTGATTTCTCTGAATTTTTACATTTACTCGGGTTTGAATACTTGATTGACTTTCGGCTTTGAATAGTCAATTGATATTTGTAGCTGGGTTATAGTATAATTTGAACAGCAAATGACTTTGAGCATTTTTGGTTGGCATCGACATTAAAGTGAATTTTGTTCTGTTTGATTTGGGACCACCACGGCTCTATTTTTTTGGCTTCGGTCACTGATTTGGTTTCTTGACAACTACTGCTTTTGAAACTGTTATTGACAGTATTTGGTTCTTGTTTGTAATCCCTGCGAACTTATTTTTGGTTCGAATTTTATCCTATGGCTTCGGAACTGACTGGTTCCATGACATGTGCAGCTGCACTAGCATTTTGTTGACAATATTTGAATCAGCCGCGTATTTGGTTCTTATGAATATAGTATGACATGAGCCTTGCCTCTGTTTTCACTGATGCTTTGAATTTTTTTATGTTACGTAACCTGTTCTTTGGTGTTGGGAAATTGTTTCTGCAGTGTTTACTGCAACTGGACATGTACAATTTCCATTACGAAATTTCTCGTTCTCATGATATTTTCCTTTGTTTGTTGTGTTGTTGCTATGCCCTGCATAATTCTCTCTCATATGTTGGCATTTGATTCATTTTGGAAAAGTGATGTTGTTGACCTTTATTTAAGTCCATAATAAATACATATAGTAGTAAAGCCAGGTTATAATCTTTTCAACTAATTACGTGTATTCTCATGCATGCTTGGGTCATCATTTTTAAAAGGAAGCATGAAATTATATCAAGATATTTTTGATGAAAATTTATGTGGCTTTGCATTTGCTTTAAGCATTTGACTTAGGTCCTGATTTGGGTATGCGACACCATGACTTCGGTCAGTGGATTGGCAGTTAACTTAACTGCTGTACCATGATATTTGACCTTGTCTTAAGTATATTTCGATATTGTTTCACAAAAGTTGAAGTGTTTTCCTTCCTGTTGCGTACGTGCATAATTATTTTGCAAAGTTGAAGTGTTTTACCTCCTACTGCATGCGTGTGTATGTAGTTTACTTCCGACTGCATGCGTGTATGTAGTTTACAATATAGAAATTCTTTACTTCCTAGCTACCTTGTCTGTGTTCACAGTGTTGCACTGTGTAACTTGTTGTTTCACTGGTACTTGTGTTAGTTTAACACTTTTCTATTGTTTCTTGGGTATTGAACTATTTCGAGCTTTATGCGAGCCTTTGTGCTTTGTCTTTTGGCTGTGCATTTTCCTTATGTTCCTATTTCGGCCAGTATATTTCCGGCCTGCAGTTTGAAATTGAGAAATGTATGTCTTCATATACAAACCAATGTGTTTCAAATATTCACTTGATGACGATTGGTCCAAAAAATGGTGTACTTGCAATTGTATGATGTGGTGTTGGTTTTCATTCATTTGTTAAAGTCTGCACTGTATATCTCCAATCTCATGTATTGCTGTGCATTGTTTACTGTCAACCTGAACCAGTTAGTCGAGCTTGCATACTTCATGTTACCTTGACTTTGGTTATTGCACTGAGTCGAGTCTTGATCGCAGTGACTTGACCTTTGCATTTCGTTTGTTTTTGAATTCACTTGAGTTGAATCCAGCTTGTAGTTCGGATTTGACCTTGTGCTGATTTCTATTTTATCGCTGCAGTGGCGAGGCAGTGCACGCGTGCGTGTACTGCAGCCACATAGCATTGATTTCATTGATATTTCATTTACTTTTAATTCATTGCGCAGTCTCTGATTTGAGCTATGGTCGAGGTTGGATTTTATGTCTTGGCCATTTCATTTTGAATTCACTTGAGTTGAATCCGGTATTTCGGGTTTGACCTTGTGTTCGCTTTGCGACTTTATTAGATTCGCAATTGAGTTGAATCCAGTATTTCGGGTTTGACCTTGTGCTCGTTGTGAACTTTTAATTGAGCTTTTGAGTATTCTACCACTCTATTGGCGAGGAAGTGCACGCATGCATGTACTGCAGCCAATACAGAATCTGACGTTTTATATTGATTGATTTCACTTGATTTGATCATTTTCTTGTTGTCTAATCATCTATTATGATAATTAGATTCTGAGTTTCTAATTATTTAATTTAATAATTAGATTTTATTGTTAGTTGCCGTTTAGGCAATTCTGATGTTTTCTAAATTATCTTCATCGATATTCTTTTAATTTATCTTTGTTGATGATTTAAATCTGCTGATCAGTTGTTTAACACTATTACGTGTTATATTCACCGTATTCCGATTCCTTTATAAATGGGTCGGATAGACGTGGATTATTGTGATTTTCATTTATTCATTACTTAACTATTATTGCTTCTGTGCAATAATGATTGAGTTTGAATTAGACTGACCCGTGTATTATTTTCTTTTGAATTTAATACTCGGGTCGGACCCGAGTTTATTTCAGGTTGTAGATATCTTGATTTGGATTGCTGCCAGAGTTATGAACACTTTTCGTATCTTTTGGAGTTGTCGTGTCATAGTATAGGTTGATATGTATTCATGTATATTAGACGATAATGTACTTGTATATATAACTTCCTGAGTCGACAGTTGTAGTTGTATCATATATACCGTGTCAAATGTATTGCAACTGACATCAGTTATTATATATATATGAAACTTTTTCTTTAACTGTGTTCCGCATTTATATTATGTGTGTTATTATTGTTTGTTTTGTCCTAAACTATTATGAACCATCGTAGTTCGTTTTATACTGGAATTGGGTATGTTGATAGAAGTGAACAAATAAGAGATAGAAAACTAAAAATATATACTACTCCTATCGAAATAACCAGTACTAGTGTGAGGCCTAACTACGGATGGCCGCTCCTATCCGGCCTTATTCTTCATGATAACAGACAGTATTTCCTTTAATACTCTTTGTTATTGTGAGCATAGAGGTGGGGCGTCACAGTTGGTATCAGAGCTTGGGATTAATGGACATAATATAAAACATAACTTAGATGGATCATGTGTTACAACTATTAGTCGATGTTTTATTATGCTTTGAGTCAAAACTAAAGTTTTGAAATTACGACGAAATTTTTAAATATTCTTATTTAAAAATAAAAGTGAGTTTGCGTTTTGTTGATTTGGTTTATTCGTGTTTTGTTTATCAAAGTGCGCAGCGAAAACAATGAGATTGTCTTCGCTGAGTACGGCTGATAACTTTTTTTTGAAAAAAAATAATAAATTATGAAATTGAAATAAGTTTCATTTGTTGTTTACATAACTGTGTTTAATTTGTTTTCTTTGAAAATTTCGAATCCGATTTGAGGATTCGAAACGATTGCATTTATGTGATTTTTGTTGAGATTTCTGCTGTTTTGAATTATCTTTGTTGAAGATATATTTGAATGATTTCCTTGTTCTTTTTGCGGTATACGTGCAAAATTATGTTGCACGTAATTGCAGTAATTTTACGGTTAACCGATGTTTGGTTTTAACGTATTTTGTTGCCGTTATTTTTATAACGGAATTTTACATCGGTGCTAAATTTTTGAAGCCCGGTTTTTTGTTGGCATTTTAATGAATGAAAATTCGTTGATATGATATTTTGATGCAAATTATTTAGATGAGATTTTGACGTTTAAAAATTGCTGTCACTTTGACTTCAGTATCCGCCATATTTTAAAGTGGATTTTCAAGGGTTATCCTGCAATGCTGATTTTGAGATCCGTCTCTATGGTGTTTTGAGAAGTACAATTTTCTTATTGAAATTATCACTAATGTTGCTGCTTTATCACGGATTTGCAAATCGTTTTAAAAATAAAATTGTTTTTCAAAATTTGTATAGTTTATGCTTTCAAAAGAATGGCGAAGCAATTTAAACGATTCAGAAAAATCGAGGACTATGAACCCTTTCTTTTACTGATTCGCTTAATTCCGGACTTATTCGTTTGAGAATGTAGGTTATTTACTTTTATAAAATAAATGAAATTGTTTTCAGAATTCTTACAGTTTGCGTTTTCAGAAGAATGAGAAAGTGACTTAAACGTTTCAAAAAAATCGAGGATTATGACCCCTTTCTTTTACTGATTCGCTTAATTTTGGACTTGTCCGTTTGAGAATGTGAAATGTTATTTTGAATACACAATTTTGCACTTTCAAGGAAACGATGAAGAGATTTAAACGGTTTAGCAAAAGTGCGGAGTATGGAACCACACTTTCAGTATTTCGGTTAATTCCGGACTCGTTAATTGAAACATTTGTTGTTTGATGATTTTACACGTTCAAGGAAACGATGAAGAGAATCAAACGATTTAGTAAAACACGTGGTATGGGACATGTGTGTTTGCTATTTTGGTTAATTTCGGACTCGTTAATTGAATATTTGATGATTTTCATGTGCTTTCGAGCCACTATGTTGCACCTTCGGGTCATATGTTGGACCTTCGGGTCAATACCAGTACCGGACCTTTGGGTCATTTGTTGGACCTTCGGGTCATTTGTTGGGCGCCAAAATTATGTTGGGTACTTGGTAGGCTTCGGCCATTTGTTGATGCACGCGCGGCGTAGCTAAAACTCGCCATCTGATGGGATCGATCCAACCTTTTATGTTGATTTTCTAGATTATCTTAATTGATTTCAAGATATTTGTTGTTTCCAATTATTTGCAGGTAATTGGATATTTATTGATATGAGTTCTGATTATCGCTTGTGATAATCGAATATTTGTCGATTTTGATTATCGTTTTTGATAATAAATTTTTTGTTGATATGAGTTCTGATTATCGTTTGTGATAATCGGATATTTGTTGATTTTGATTATCGTTTTTGATAATCGAATATTTGTTGTTTCTGATTATTGCTTGTGATAATCGGATATTTGTTGATTTTGATTATCGTTTTTGATAATCGAATATTTGTTGATATGAGTTTTGATTATCGTTTTTGATAATCGGATATTTGTTGATTTGATTATCGTTTTTGATAATCAAATATTTGTTGATATGAGTTCTGATTATCGCTTGTGATAATTAGATATTTGAAATTTGATTATCGTTTTTGATAATTAAATATTCGTTGATTTAAGATTTGATTATCGCTTGAGATGATTAAATAATTTTTGATTTGAGATTTAATTATCGTTTTTGATAATTGAATATTTGTTGATTTGAGAATTCCGAGTATCGTTTTTGATAATTAGACCTTTGTTGTTTTCTGATTGCCGTTTTGGTAATTAAATAATTGTTGTTTTCAAATTATCTGGTTAATAACTAGATAATTGCAGTTTTGCTAATTGTGATTTGTGTTTTCTAATTATCTTTGTTGATAATTAGATTTTGTTGTTTTCTAGTTATCGTATCGATAATTAGATATTGCTGTTTTGTGATTTCTGTATTCTAATTATCTAATTGATAATTGAATGTTGCTGATAATTGCATTCATTCAGTTTTGTTGTTTTCTGACTATCTAATTGATAGTTAGATTTTTGCTGAGAATTTGTGGATTTCCTTTATGAAATTAAAAGATTTCTTTGGTGTTTATATGGTACTACATCGATGTTCCAAATTATTCGAGTTTTTAGTTTCTCGGACATACCATCATTGTCCTACGCCGTTGTACCGGCTCAATTTTCTGCTATTCATGACGTTTTCCGCGTCTTCCAATTACGGAAATGCCTTAGGGATTTTCGATTTTTTTATTCTTGAACCCGGTGTTATTGAAGAAATGGAAGTTTTGCCTATTTGACTTTTGAGCAACCTTCTATTCACATCATCGCTTCGGGGGTGTAACACCTTCGAAATAAATATGCTTTCTTGCGGAAGTTCAATGGTTCTCAAATCCTAAGGATTGCACTTAGGAATCCAGAGAATTCATCGAGCTAACACGTTCAGGCTTACTCTATCATGCTCTTTATGGTGAACTTCCTATTTCAAATTTCTTCATTTTGTGATCTTATGCTTTTATGGTTGTTACCTTTTATCTATTTATTCCTTATGATTGCGAGGACGCAATTTCTTTAAGGAGGGGATTGTGTAACAACCCGGTATTTCGCATCAATTGATAATCGACATTAAACGATTAATAGTGTTGCTAATTGGCAATTGAATTTTTTTTTTTTTAATTGTGTTAAAAGGATTTTTGTGCTTTGAAATTAAATAGTGGCCCATGTTTTTATTGTGGCCATAAAAATTTGCAAAGCAAATAACCGTCCCCCTCTTTACCTTTTTCATTCGGAAACCCAACCCTAAAATCGAACGAAAGAAAATAAATGGATGCTCGATTTCGTTCGTCCCTCTTCTTCGTTCTTCTGCGAATCTAGGGCATAGAAATCAAAGGAGATAGATGGCGCTCGCTCGTTCGTTCTCGTCTCCGTTCGTCTCCTTGCTTGGGTCTCGGCCGCTTCGAACAAAGGTGAGTGATACTTGTCACTCACATCTAATTCGAACTCTCCATGATTCTTCTGTTTCTTTTCTTCATATGATTTGGTTGCTATGTAACATCACTTAGGTCTTGATTTCTCTGATGTTTTACATTTACTCGGGCTTGAATACTTGATTGACTTTCGGCTTTGAATAGTTAATTGATATTTGTAGCTGGGCTACAGTGTAATTTGAACTGCAAATGACTTTGAGCATTTTTTGTTGGCATCGACAGTAAAGTGAATTTTGTTCTGTTTGATTTGAGACCACCACGGCTCTATTTTTTTGGCTTCGGTCACCGATTTGGTTTCTAGACACCTACTGCTTTTGAAACTATTATTGACAGTATTTGGTTCTTGTTTGAAATCCCTGCGAACTTATTTTTGGTTCGAATTTTATCCTATGGCTTATGAACTGACTGGTTCCATGACATGTGCAGCTGCACTAGCATTTTGTTGACAATATTTGAATCAGCCGCGTATTTGGTTCTTATGAATCTAGTATGACATGAGCCTGGCCTTTGTTTTCACTGATGCTTTGAATTTTCTTTATATTACGTAACCTGTTCTTTGGTGTTGGGCAATTGTTTCTGCAGTCTTTACTGCAACTAGACATGTATAGTTGCCATTACGAAATTTCTCATTCTCATGATATTTTCCTATGTTTATTGTGTTGTTGCTATGCCCTGCATAATTCTCTCTCATATGTTGGCATTTGATTCATTTTGGAAAAGTGATGTTGTTGACCTTTATTTAAGTCCATAATAAATACATATAGTAGTAAAGCCAGGTTACAATCTTTTCAACTAATTACGTGTATTCTCATGCATGCTTGGGTCATCATTTTCAAAAGGAAGCATGAAATTATATCAAGATATTTTTGATGAAAATTTATGTGGCTTTGCATTTGCTTTAAGCATTTGACTTAGGTCCTGATTTGGGTATGCGACACCATGACTTCGGTCAGTGGATTGGCAGTTAACTTAACGGCTGTACCATGATATTTGACCTTGTCTTAAGTATATTTTTATGTTGTTTCACAAAAGTTGAAGTGTTTTCCTTCCTGTTGCATACGTGCATAATTATTTTAAAAAGTTGAAGTGTTTTACCTCCTACAGATGCGTGTGTATGTAGTTTACTTCCGACTGCATGCGTGTATGTAGTTTACAATATAGAAATGCTTTACTTCCTAGCTACCTTGTCTGTGTTCACAGTGTTGCACTGTGTACCTTGTGGTTTCACTGGTACTTGTGTTAGGTTAACACTTTTCTATTGTTTCTTGGGTATTGAACTATTTCGAGCTTTATGCGAGCCTTTATGCTTTGTCTTTTAGCTGTGCATTTTCCTTGTGTTCCTATTTCGGCCAGTATATTTCCGGGCTGCAGTTTGAAATTGAGAAATGTATGTCTTCATATACAAACCAATGTGTTTCAAATATTCACTTATGACAATTGGTCCAAAAAATGGTGTACTTGCAATTGTATGTTGTGGTGCTGGTTTTCATTCATTTGTTAAAGTCTTCAATGTATATCTCCAATCTCATGTATTACTGTGCATTATTCACTGTCAACCTGAACCAGTTAGTCGAGCTTGCATGCTTCATGTTACCTTGACTTTGGTTGTTGCACTGAGTCGAGTCTTGATCGCAGTGACTTGACCTTTGCATTTCGTTTGTTTTCGAATTCACTTGAGTTGAATCCAGCTTGTAGTTCGGATTTGACCTTGTGTTGATTTCTATTTTATCGCTGCAGTGGCGAGGCAGTGCACGCGTGCGTGTACTGCAGCCACATAGCATTGATTTCATTGATATTTCATTTACTTTTAATTCATTGTGCAGTCTCTGATTTGAGCTATGGTCGAGGTTGGATTTTATGTCTTGGCCATTTCATTTTGAATTCACTTGAGTTGAATCCGGTATTTCGGGTTTGACCTTGTGTTCGCTTTGCGACTTTATTAGATTCGCAATTGAGTTGAATCCGGTATTTCGGGTTTGACCTTGTGCTCATTGTGAACTTTTAATTGAGCGTTTGAGTATTCTACCACTGTATTGGCGAGGCAGTGCACGCGTGCGTGTACTACAGCCAATACAGAATCTGACGTTTTATATTGATTGATTTCACTTGATTTGATCATTTTGTTGTTGTCTAATCATCTATTATGATAATTAGACTCTGAGTTTCTAATTATTTAATTTAATAATTAGATTTTGTTGTTAATTGCCGTTTAGGCAATTCTGATGTTTTCTAAATTATCTTCATCGATATTCTTTTAATTTATCTTTGTTGATGATTTAAATCTGCTGATCTGTTGTTTAACACTATTACGTGTTATATTCACCGTATTCCGATTTCTTTGTAAAAGGGTCGGATAGACGTGAATTATTGTGATTGTCATTTATTCATTACTTAAGTATTATTGCTTCTGTGCACTAATGACTAAGTTTGAATTAGAGTGACCCGTATATTATTTTCTTTTTAATTTAATACTCGGGTCAGACCCGAGTTTATTTCAGGTTGTAGATATCTTGATTTGGATTGCTGCCAGAGTTATGAAGACTATTCATATCTTTTGGAGTTGTCGTGTCATAGTATGGGTTGATATGTATTCATGTATATTAGACGATAATGTACTTGTATATTGTTAACGCTAAAATTTGAACGCTAACACCCCGGTGTACGAGGTGAGATTGTGAAAGCACCACCCGATAGCTCGGGAACAGATTATAAGCAGATAATAGCAAAAGAGCAGTAAACAACAGCAATTTTATAGTGGTTCGGCTTAAGAGAGAGCCTACGTCCACTTTGAATATCTTTATTGACGATTTGATTACAAGTCGATGCAATTACACTTTGATTACAACACACTTCGAGTTACAAGTGACTTAGAACAAGTAGCCTAAACTTCAGTGTCGATCCAAATCTTTGAACTCATGTTGGACATGTATCATTTCTTCGTGAAGTTCCTTGAAGCGTTCTTTATATCTCAAAAGCTTTAAGTGTTGAAGTAGTTCGAAATGCAGCAGAGTAACGGCGCTTGAAATCAATCAGCCAAAAGTCCCTTGAATGTTGGGGGTGGCCATGTATTTATAGGCAAATCTGGATAGGAATTTTTCGCCCAAGTCATGAGTCGCGACCGACTCAGGATGAACCGTGACCGACTCAAGATGAGCCGTGACCGACTCACATATCACGAGTCAGCAGGCAGCGGCATAACTGAAACGGCATTGAGCTTGTTCCTCATATGCTTAGGTCGCCAGCGACTTATGATAGGTCGTTAGTCGTCTTGAGTCGTTGGAAACCCTGAGTCGGTCTGCCCCATAAACCACTAACTAGTTAAGCCACTCTGCTCCTCTAAGGCATTAACTCGTTGAGTCGTTCATCCCCATAAGTCGTGAGTCGCGCAATTCTTTAACTCGTGCAACTCCTCAGTTCAGTTGAGTCGTTGATCCACTGAGTCGTTACAAGCCCTGAGTCGTTGAGTCGGTCTAGCCCTTGAGTCATCTCATATGAGTCGTAAACTTCGTTGAGTCGGTAACTCACTGTGTCGGCCTGTCTCATGAACCGTTAATCCCCATGAGTCGTTCCATTCCTTTAAGTCGCCGTGAACCTTAACTCGTCAGCTAATTAAGTCGCAACCAGTTGAGTCGTTAACCTTATTAAGTCGGCAACCTTGTTAAGTCGGCAAACTTATTAAGTCGGTAAGTCGTGCCACTTGTTAGCTCGTTAACCCGCTTCATCAGTTAGGTCATTGACTTCGAGTAGAAGATAGGTCGCTCCATTTTCTAAGTCGTATACCGTTTTGGACGGGGCGCTGCGCCGCACCCCGCCGGGGGCGCTGCGCCGCACCTCGCCGGGGGCGCTACCCCCTGGACCCCTGCGACCTGACCGGGCAGGTCGATCACCGTAGCGGTGGCGTTGCCCCCGCACCCCCACCTTGGGGGGTTGGCACCCCCCCTGGACGCCCCCTCCGTAGGGGATCTTATCTGAAAAGCCATTCAACAGAACTTGCTTTGTTGGGATGCTGAGTTGACTATTCTTCGAGATGAACTATCATTGGTTTCTCGGTCGATTTTTGACATCACGGCCATGCTGAAAAACTGGAGTTAACATATATATAACTTCCTGAGTCGATAGTTGTATTTGTATCATATGTACTGTGTCAAATGTATTGTAACTGACATCAGTTTTTATATATATATGAAACTTTTTGTTTAACTGTGTTCCGCATTTATATTATCTGTGTTATTATTATATGTTTTGTCCTAAACTATTATGAACCATCGTAGTTGGTTTTATACTGGAATTGGGTATGTTGATGGGAGTAAACAAATAAGAGATAGAAAACTAAAAATATATACTACTCCTATCAAAATAACCAGTACTATTGTAAGGCCTAACTACGGATGGTCGCTCCTATCCAGCCTAATTCTTCATGATAACAGACGGTATTTCCTTTAATACTCTTTGTTATTATGAGCATAGAGTTGGGGAGTCACAACTTATTTCACATATCAAATTCTAAGTACCAAAACTTAGATTAAATGGTCCAATTCACTTAAATCGTTCCATTTCAGCCTATTGATTCCACATATCAAATCTATACATAATTCTTTTATAGATTATAAATCGAAGTGGTTTCGGGTATTTACAAATACCCAACTCCGGTCTCTTCGAATTCAATGCCATCTTAACCCACACTATTTAAGTGAGTCACAATTCAACCCTTAATCACAAGATGACACTCTTTCACACAACAATTCATCATCGACAGATAACCACATAATCACCATTAAAGAAAAACATATCATCTCTCAAACATTTCATATCAGAAATATCAACCAGTCATTTATAAGCACGATTAATTAGTCACCCATTCTTAATTAAATCAAATCAATTTCTTTAATTATTTTTAAATCTTGTATACTTAACAATAATTAATTATAAACCATTAATTAATCATCCCCTAATTATCCTCTCTAATTACATTCAATAATTAGCCTTTAATTAATTTACCACATTCATTAATCAACCTTGATTAATCACATTCAGTAATTAATTATTCTTAATTACTTACATAAATTAATTAATCCCTTAATTAATAAATAAATCCTTAAATTAATTACACTAATTAATAATTCTAAATTACTTCTCTTAAATAATTAACCACTAATTACTTTCATCAAGTAACTATCCATTGGTTAATTACCCTTAACTAATTACCTTAATTAATTACATTGATTAATCATTCTCTAATTACATTAAACAATTATCTCTAAATTAATTACATCAATTAATTATTATTAACCATTTCCTTTAATTACCCTTTTAGTAATTGATTAACGATTCTCTAATTACATTCACTTATTATACTTTTAATTAATCCCATTCCGGATTAACTATCCCTTAATTACTTACTTTAATTAATCATTTAATTAATTACACCCAGTAATCCTTCGTTAATTACTTTACTATGAATTAGTTATTCAGCTTAACTTAATTAACATTGGTTAATTAAGTTAAGACAAATAAGGTTTAATTTTTAAATAAACCTCTCAACTTTAATTTATCAAATATTAATAAATCAATTATCATTCAAAACGGTTCAAAGATAATTAACTTTAAACTTAATTTGTTAAACTATAAAACTCTGGGAATTTAAAACATTTAAAACTCAACAACTAAACCGATTTGTTAAAAACAATGAAAGGGTAAATTTATTTTGGATTTTGTTTTTCTTAAACCCAAATTTCTTTTATTTACAAAAAATCTTGCTTTAAATTAGACAACACACAAAAACCATTTAGCCTAAACGCATCAACAACCCGATCCCAAAAATGCACAGACCATGAAAAACCAATTGGACCAAAGCCCATAACAAAACCCATCGAGACAAGCCTGCAGTCCCCACCAAAAGTTCTCCTTCCCAAACTTCTCAATTACTAGGCAATCACCCAAAACAGCATTGAAGATGATCATCACGAACTTGAGAAATCATCTTCGTTCAACCTCGAAATCCAAGAAAACCTTTCCTGCTTCAAACAAGACGCAATCCCGGAACCCCTAAATTCAGTTCGCTCGTTCTACCCGATCATGAACTTCCATATGCACAAATCTCTGCACGCCGTGCACGTGAACATCGCTAATGTCTAACTTTTCCTGTTGATGAATATCTTCTCTAGTCAACCACCTTCTTTACAAACCACCTGAGCGCCCAGTTTAACATTTACAACCCTATCTCAAAATTTCACCCTTCAACCCAAAATTTGAACAAGCCTCGGCAATTAATCCCCTTGTGCCACCGCTAATGACACTGGTAACCCCGTCGCCATGCCTAAACATATGCCAGACACTTCTCTTCCATTTTCCCCTCCCCTAGCTCAACTCGATGCTGCCAAGACGTCGCACCATCCACACAAAAATCGACAGCCTGAAGCAGCCCCTAAACCCTACGATGGTTTCTCTTGGCCGTTTCGATGGCTTACAAATCTTGCCACGATTTTTCCTAAGTAACATGACCTCCAAACTATCAACTGGCCAAGCCTCAAATGCAAACGTCACTCGCTTTGTCGAAAGTTTGTCGAAACCCCATTTGCGTTCAACTTTAAAATGCACACACAAAACTCAACTAAATTTTTTGATTTTATCTTAAAAATCCTAGTTTTCGAAATAGATTCACGCTATATGATTGAAACCACAAATTATTTTGGTTGAAATTTGACATGTTGTTAAAATTCACCTTAAATCATCAATTTCTAGATAACAACTTAATAATTTCACTTGAGACTATTTAAAAAAAATAGATTTCATTAATACAAAAATATTTCCTTTTGACAATATAACCTATAATTGCTTGACTAAAGCGAAATGGATTTTTTGTGTGGTTATATGGGTCAGTAAATCAAAACAGTGGTTTAAAAATCCAAACTCAGTCATGCATAAGCATATTCACAGCAACTATAAACTGATACATTCTCTCATTCATACAAACATTCTTCATATCATATCCTTAAGTATTAAGCACATGCATCAGTTAAAAACAGTTTACTCACAGTGAAACTTTGAACAGGGAGACAGAGTTTTGAAATCTGCAACTTCACTTGAAAACTGAAAATTTAAATTGATTTTTCTCTGGTTTCATTATCTGGGTTGAATCTGAAATTTTTATGTAGAATTTGTAAAGAAAGGTTTCCTTGCTTTAGATTTGAATTCCTCTGGTTTCATCCTTTAAAGGTTTTATTTTTTTTCTTTGAATTTCTTTGCTCTGGTTTGATTACTTGCTGATTTGAGGATTTTAGATCAAGTGTGAAATGATTTATACACATTTGTTTTCTTTGTTTTTGAAATGAGAATAGGAAAACGAATAAAAAAAGTAAGAGGTGTGCTTATATAAACTAATTTATGATTTATTTAAAATTAAGAAAAATAAATACACGAGGTGACACTTGTCCTCCACCCTATTTAATTTCTTAACACATGTACTAAGGAAACGCCTCTGGAAAGATGCCCCGAGAACCTAACCGAATCTCTGCCAACACAAGGCCAGGTTACCCCCAGTTGGGTAACTACTGACACGAATATTCCATGCCCCTGTCGTAACCGACCTAAATCCCAAGATTCACCAACAATCACAAAATATTAAGTTTGCAGCAACATCATAGGTTAAGTGTCAAGGCTCCATACCATAATACCACCTCTATTCATAAGTAATGACATGCACTAAGGGGGTGCTATCCTCTAATAACCTTGCCGCATCTTTCCTATTTTGACCATTATCGAGGTGTGGGTCCGACGAAGTCTCGTCCACAAAGGTACGCTTTTCACAAAAGCCATGCTTTGATCAACAAATGCTCAACAGCACTTCGTATGCCACATTACCAATTTGGGAATATACCACTAGTAACCATCATCTACATAACCTCTGAGCTCGTACGTCTCAGAGAAGGGTGTTAAGCTAAGAGAATAAATTCTATACCACCAACAGAAATGTATTTGATAGAAACCATCTTTACATCTCAAATTGTAATGTCAGACACACATCCATACAAGTCCGTTCCGGGATCGAACAGAACCGAAGGCACTTCCAAGAAGTCCTTGCAATTCGGATATTCACTAATCACGACCGGACTTCCCATCACAAAGGGTGATAAAACCTCTATATCCGATGTTAACTCCACTTTTTCAGCATGGCCGTGATATCAAAAATCGACCGAGAAACCAATGAACGTTCGTCTCAAAGAATAGTCAACTCAGCATCCCAACAAAGCAAGTTCTGTTGAATGGCTTTTCAGATAAGATCCCCTACGGAGGAGGGGTCCAGGGGGGTGCCAACCCCCCAAGGTGGGGGTGCGGGGGCAACACCACCGCTACGGTGATCGACCTATCTTCTACTCGAAGTCAACGACCTAACTGATGAAGCGGGTTAACGAGCTAACAAGTGGCACGACTTACCGACTTAATAAGGTTGCCGACTTAATAATGTTGCCGACTTAACAAGGTTGCCGACTTAATAAGCTTAACGACTCAAGGATTGGACGACCTAAGAAGTGCCACGACTTAACGAGTTAAGGTTCAAGGCAACTTAGAGGAATGGAACGAGTCAAGAGGGTTAACGGTTCATGAGATAGGCCGACTCAGTGGATCAACGATGCAAGAACTGTGCGACTCAAGGTCTTCACGACCTAACAATTCAAGGGCTGAACGACCTACGAGTTAAGGATCTACGAGTTAAAGACTCTGCGAGTTAAAAGATCTACAAGTTAAGGCCACTACGAGTTAAAGACTCTACAAGTTAAAAGGTCTACGAGATAAGGATCTACGGCTTAAGGCCTCCACGAGTTAAAGAGTCTACGAGATAACAATCTTACGAGTTAGAAGATGGCGCGACAGGAAGTCTACGGCTCAAAGGATAAGTTGTTCACGATTTAAGACTTGGAGACAAGTTCGACACCACGCTGTAGTAAGAAGAATCGCTGACAACTTACGACCTATGATGAGTCGTGTACGACTCATGCTAGCATAAAGGAAATTAGGTTTGGTTAACTCGTGAACGACTTAGAACTTGTATCATTCATTCAGATGGGTGCATAACTCTGGGCCAAGCCATGAACCCAGTAAATTAGCCGCGACCTACCATGAGTCGTACACGAGTTACGACTCATCATGAGTCGTACACGAGTTACGACTCATCGTGAGTCGTATACGAGTTACGACCTAACTCCGAAGATGCCTATAAATACGCCCATAACTCCAACAGAAAGAGGACTTTTTTGGCTCATTCATTTCAAGCGCCGTTACTCTGCTGCATTCCGAACTACTCCAACACTTAAAGCTTTTGAGATACAAAGAAAAGCCTCAAAGAACTCCACGAAGAAATCATGCATGTCCAACATGAGTTTGAAGATTTTGATCGACATTGGAGTTTAGGCTACTTGTTCTAAGTCACTTGTAACTCGAAGTGTGTTGTAATCAAAGTGTAATTGCATCGACTTGTAATCAAATCGTCAATAAAGATATTCAAAGTGGACGTAGGCTCTCTCTTAAGCCGAACCACTATAAAATTGCTGTTGTTTACTGCTTTTTCTGTGATTTTCTGCTCATACTCTGCTCCCGAATCATCGGGTGGTGCTTTCACAACTTCACTTTATACACCGGGGTGTTAGCGTTCAAATTTTAGCGTTAACATTTTTGGTGCTTTCACTGAGAATTGAACTCAGGAATACTTTCACCATTGCTTCGCGAAAGTTTGTTGAAAGAATCTCTCTAAAGACCAGAAGTTTATCCGAGATAATGGCTACTGGAAGACAGCTCAGATCTGATAGATCCGGTGATGCTCATGAGAATACTACCACTTCTCTTGCTCCAAATGAAGCAGCTCCGAGTGTTGGAATTACACAAGAGGTGTTTGATGCTGCAGATTCTGGGTTATATCAGCAAATGGAAGCCCAAAACGCTCTAATGCTGGAAAGAATGAATGCTTTACTTGGGGGCAACCGTCAAACAGAAAATAATAAAGAGACCTTTGCAGATGATGCCCGTGATTCCCAAGAGAAAGGTATCCCTCAAAGAGCAGTTGGCACCGCCGCAGGGGCACCTTCTCAACCTGAAGGTTCAAGGCCGCAGCCAATTTTTCGCGAACATTTGCCCAGGCAAACTTCTGAAAGAGCAGCTGACTTTTGCCCGGCAAAGCCTCTGAACGATAAGGAGTACCAATCAGGGATGATTCGCTCAATTATGAAAGAGAGCATGCAGAGGCAAGAGGATGAAAATGATTGGGGGTTTGCTCCAAGTAAGACACCGTTCACCGAAAAGATCTTGAAGGCAGAGTTTCCAAGGAAATTTGTACCTCCTACTATCCCAGCCTATCGAGGCACAAGTGACCCTAATCATTTCCTGTACAAGTACGATTGGCATATGACCGGGGCAAGAGCAACAGATGAAATCAAGTGCCGATACTTTCCGATATACTTAGAGGGAGTGGCCTTACTTTGGTTCACAAAGCTACCAGTTAGATCCGTGGATCAATTTTCCGAATTAACACGAAAGTTCAAAGATCAGTTCAGGCTATATGCTACAAAGGCCAAGGATATAATGTCACTCTCTAGTCTAGAACAAAATCCCAGGGAGTCTATCAGATCGTTCTTAAACCGCTTCAATATAGCCTTGGCCGAGGTTGATAACGCAGAGCCACGGATGGTTTTGACTTACCTGATGCGGGCTATCGATAAATCGAGTGAATTTGGCAAATGGCTAAAAATGAAGGAGCCAAACTCACTTGAGAAATTCTATAAGAAGGCCGACGAGTTTATGCGCTTGGAAAGCTTTCCTGTGCCAACAAAAGCAGTAGTGACCGAAATTCAGAATGTCAATGTTACTTGTAATAAAGGAGAATCTGGAGGACAGAAAAGGAAGAATGATAATGGGAAAAAGCAGGGAAATCCAAAGAAAAACCGCCACTGTGAACCGTCGGATTATACACCCTTAACTGATACTCCAGAGAACATTTTCTTAGCAACAAAGGATATTGTTGAATATCCTAAACCACAAAAGTTGAGACTTAGGAAAAATGCCACGCAAAGTGAAAGATTCTGTAAATTCCACAATCAACCTGGCCATGACACTGACGAGTGTCGCCATTTGAACGATCTGATTGAGAAGCTATTGTGTTAACTCCTCTTAGTTGGAAACTGGAAAATGTGGAGCGACCTAACTAGACCAACGACCTAACTAGACCAATGACCTAAGAGACCTAGCGACCTAAAGGATAATGCGACCTAGCGACCTAAAGGATAATGCGACCTAGCGACCTAAAGGATAATGCGACCTAGCGACCTAAAGTCTTTATGCGACCTAGTACCTTTAGTCCTTAGCGACCTAAGAGATGGAGCGGCCTAGCGACTTAACTTATCAAGTGACCTAAAAGTAGCTGCGACCTAAGCGAAGCTGCGACCTACAGAACTCTGCGGCCTAAGGGAAGCTGCGACCTATGGAACTCTCACGACCTAAGATAGGTCGCTCATGACCTAAGGAAATTGCATTAGAAGGCCGCCTTTTCTATGCCGCTACTAGTAAGGTCGCTCACGACCTAGAACTTGTGCAAATCAGCATGCGTATTCTTGTGAAAGAGAAGACAGTGTATTTTAGGTCAGTCACGACCTACGACCTAACTTAGGTCGGTCACGACCTACGACCTAACTCCGAAAAATGCCTATAAATACGACCCTAGTTCCAACTAGCAAAGGACTTTTGGCTCATTCATTTCAAGCGCCGTTACTCTGCTGCATTTTGAGCTACTTCAACACCTTCAAGGAACTTCACGAAGAAATCAAACATGTCAAACATGTGTTCAAAGATTTGGATCGACGTTGAAGTTTAGGCTACTTGTTCTAAGTCACTTGAAACTCAAAGTGTGTTGTAATCAAAGTGTAACTGCATTGAATGGTAATCAAATCATCAATAAAGATATTCAAAGTGGACGTAGGCTATCTCTTAAGCCGAACCACAATAAAATTGCTGTTGTTTACTGTTTTTTCACTACTATCTGCTTATAATCTGTTCCCGAGCTATCGGGTGGTGCTTTCACGATCTCACTTCATACACCGGGGTGTTAGCGTTCAAATTTTAGCGTTAACATTTTTGGTGCTTTCACTGAGAAATCGAACTCAGGCGAGTTATCATCATTGCTCCACAGAGGTTTTTAGAGAGAATTTCCTTGAAAACCAGAAGTCCATCCGAGATTATGGCTCCTGGAAGGAAAAGTAGATCTATCAGATCTGGGAATATTCAAGAGGGAACCTCCGCTTCCCCTATATCGAATCAAGCCACTCCAGCTGTCGGAGTTACAAAGGCAGAGCTGGATGCTGCAATCATAGGGCTGAACCAACAAATAAATGCCCAAAATGCACAATTCGAGGCTCAGAATGCCCAGAATGCCCTAATTCTGAATAGGTTGAACGATTTGCTTGGGGCAAACCGTCAACCGGCAGATAATGAAAGGAATTTTGCTGGCAACATTCGTGATGCTGAAGAAAGAAATGCTCCTGAAAGGGCTGCTAGCCCCTTTGAACAAACACTTCCAGAGGTTGGTGGATCTATAACTCGACATGATGAGGAGTATCTTTCTGGAATGGTCCGACAAATTATGAAAGAGAGTATGCAGAGGGTTGAAGACGAGAAAGAATGGGGTTTCGCCCCAATTAAAACTCCGTTTACTGAGAAAATCTTAAAGGCTGAATTCCCAAGGAAGTTTGTCCCTCCAACCATTCCAGCTTACAGGGGGACAATTGATCCGAATGAATTCTTATACAAGTATGATTAGCACATGACAGGTGCCAGAGCCTCTGATGAAATAAAGTGCCGATATTTTCCTGTGTATCTCGAAGGTGTAGCTCTGCTTTGGTTCACCAAACTTCCAGTCCGATCTATCGATCAGTTTTCTGACTTAACCCGGAAGTTCAAGGAGCAGTTCAGACTATACGCCTCAAAAGCCAAGGATATCATGTCATTGTCAAGTTTGGAGCAGAATCCAGGAGAGACTATCAAATCTTTCTTAAACCGCTTTAATATAGCGCTAGCTGAGGTGGACAATGCAGAACCGCGAATGATATTGACTTATCTGATGAAGGGTATTGACAAGTCGAGCGAATTTGGGAAATGGCTAAACATGAAGGAACCAAATTCCCTTGAAAAGTTCTATAAAAAAGCAGATGAATTCATACGCTTAGAAAGCCGTCCCGTACCGGTAAAGGAAGTGTTGGAAAAAGCCGAAGATAACACTGTTTTTCCACGCATGAATGAATCTGTAGGGCAAAAAAGGGAAAATAACAATGGGAAGAAGCAGAGTAATCTGAAGAAACCCCGATCCTTCAAGCCATCAGAATATACTCCTTTACAAGATACGCCGGAGCGTATCTACCTTGCCACTAAAGATTCTGTTGACTTTCCTAAACCTCCTCCTCTAAGGACCGGGAAAAAGGCTATACAGAGTGGGAAGTTCTGCCGCTTCCATAATCAACCCGGTCACGAAACCGACGAATGTCGCCAGTTGAAAAATCTGATTGAAGAGTTGCTAAGGGAAAACAAACTGCAGCAATTTGTGAAAAAGAATAGCAACAATCCTGCTTCATCTAGTCAGGGGCAACAGGCTCCTACTCATCAGCCTAGGATGAGTGAGAAGGCTGCAGGGCATGAATCTGGAAGGCCCATTATCAATGTCATTACAGGAGGACCTCACCCAGCGGGCAGAAGCTGGGGTGAGATGGAAAGGTATACCCGAGCTTTAAAGTATGTACCGACCGAGGAAGATGTATTCGTTTTGGAAGGTGCTACGCCCTTGAAGCAACAAAGAACTTTTGATGATGATATTGTGTTCAAAGCTAGGGATTCTGCAGGTATTGAAGCTCCTACCATGGATCCTCTAGTCATCTCGGCTGGTATCGGGCCAGCTATTGTCAGAAGAGTTCTCATTGATTGTGGCGCATCCTGCAATATCCTCTTCAAGAAAACATTCGACCAAATGAAGATCCCTATGGCTGATGTGCAAGCCTCATCGTAGAAAATTGCTGGTTTCACTGGGGAGCCAAAGCAGCCGGTAGGGACCATTGATTTGTTTGTGGAACTTGGAGAAGGAGAGAGAAAAGTGGTCCGCAAGCAAACTTTTGTGATTGTCGACGAATTTTCTGCTTACAATGCTTTCCTTGGTCGTCCAACTCTGGCAGCGTTCAAAGCTGTTCTTGGCCCGTGGTGCCTCACTATTAAATTCCCTACAGACAATGGAGTAGGAGTTATAAATGGGGATCAAAATGCTGGGCGAGAGTGTTATCTGACAGAGCTACGAGAAACTAGAAAAAGAGTAATGGGAAAGAATGCGGCAGCCCCAGTCTGCATCAAAGAACCAGCCTTGTAGCAATTACAGGGCGGACCCTGCACTGGCGAGCACAGCGGAGCAAGGAAAGAGATGGACCCTAGAAAAGTCAGTGCAGGGGAAAATAGAGTGGTACCAATGGAAACGACAATACCAATACCTATTGACCCAAAGGACCCAAACAAGGTGTTGAATGTGGGATCACAACTTAATGTGTCAATTCAGAGTATCTTGATATCTTTTTTAAAGGCAAATCTGGATGTTTTTGCTTGGACTCATGCCGATATGTGCGGAATATCCCTAGAAGTTGCAGTGCATGCTCTAAATATTGATCCAAAATTTACACCTGTGAAACAGAAAAGGAGAACTCAAGGTCCAGAAAGGTCGGCGGCATTAAAAGAAGAAGTTGATCGGCTCATGGAGAATAATTTTATCAAAGAATCTACCTATCCGAATTGGGTTTCAAATCCAGTGCTGGTTAAGAAAGCCAACGGAAAATGGAGAGTATGCATCGATTTTTCAGATCTAAACAAGGCCTTCCCCAAAGACTGCTTCCCATTACCCAGAATCGATCAACTGGTAGACGGAACAGCGGGACACGAATTGTTATCTTTTATGGATGCTTACTCCGGATATAACCAGATTATGATGCATGAGCCAGATCAGGAGGACACGAGCTTTAACACCGACATTGGTCTTTACTGCTATAGAGTTATGCCCTTCGGGCTAAAGAATGCAGGGGCAACATACCAAAGACTTGTTAATGCTATGTTCAAACAGCAATTAGGCAAGACTATGGAAGTCTACGTCGATGACATGTTAGTAAAGTCTAGGAAAGCAGTGGATCACATAGAACACTTAGCGAACATGTTCGCAGTCCTCCGAAAATACGGAATGAAGCTCAATCCTTTGAAATGTTCATTTGGAGTGGAATCCGGCAAGTTTTTAGGTTTCATCGTGAGCGCTAGGGGCATTGAGGCCATTCCAGCTCAAATTACTGCATTGAAAGAAGTCAAAGCGCCTAGAACAAAGAAGGAATTGCAAAGTCTCAATGGAAAAGTCGCCGCCTTGAGTCGGTTCATTTCCAAAGCCACAGATAAATGCATCCCATTCTTTGACGCCTTAAAAAAAGGAAAGAAAAACTTCGATTGGAGTCCCGAATGCCAAAAAGCCTTTGATGAATTGATTCGCCATATGGAAACGCCTCCAATACTTTCTAGGCCTGGCGATGGCGAGGATCTTCTTATATACTTGGCAGTATCATCTCATGCTTTAAGTGCAGCGCTGATACGAGAAGACAAAAGGATTCAACATCCAGTTTACTATATCAGCAAAAGACTCACTGGGGCAGAGATGAATTAGTCTAAGTTGGAAAAACTCGCCTATTGCCTACTAATTGCATCTAGAAAGTTGAGGCAATATTTTCAAGCTCATCATATCAGAGTCCTCACTGATCAACCTTTAAAGCAAGTCCTGCTTCGCCCTGAGACTTCGGGTCGTCTTCTAAAGTGGAATATTGAACTCAGTCAGTATGACATCACTTATCATCCCCGAAAAGCAATCAATGGACAAGCTTTAGCGGATTTCATCGCAGAATTCACAGATAAGGGTAACAGTGAGGAGAAAACGGTCGACGATTCCCCAATCCAATGGAAGTTATATGTCGATGGTGCGAGAAACGACTACTGTTCTGGAGCCGGAGTGGTACTTGAGACCCCTGAAGGCCGATCATTATGCTATGCACTAAGATTGGAATTTCCTTCAACAAACAATGAAGCAGAATACGAAGCCCTTATCGCTGGCTTAAGGATTGCTAAAGAATTAAACATCCGAGCGTTGCAGATATTCAGTGATTCTCAGCTTATTGTATGCCAAGTCAAAAAGGAATTCCAAGCAAAAGGGGGGAATCTGCCCGCCTACTTGTCAAAGGCTTGGGAACTCCTGGGTGATTTCGATCATTACATGATAAGTCACATTCCTCGAGAAGAAAACGTGAAAGCAGATTCTCTCGCAAAGTATTCTAGCACAGGCGAAGCTCAATTTCTGGGGTTAACTCCAGTGGAGGTCTTGTCGACTCCGAGCATTGATGAGATGGACATTGATTGGATCATGAGCATGTCTCAAGAGCAAGAATCATGGATGACTCCGATAACAGAATATCTGCTCAATGGATCCTTACCAGGGAACTCAAAAGAACGACAAATGCTACTAAGAAAAGCCTCTCGATACATAATCCTGGATGGCCGATTATACAGACGGGGATTCTCAATGCCATTACTTCGATGTGTATCCAGGGAAGAGTCCAAAGCAATCCTAGCAGAGGTACACGCAGGAGAGTTTGGTGATCATTCAGGTGGCCAAACATTAGCAAAGAAAATTCTCCGATACGGATATTTTTGGCCATAAATTAATCGAGATGCAGCAGAGTATTCCCGAAAATGTGATAGATGCCAAAGATTCACCAAAATTCCTAGAGCTCCTTCCACTGAACTCACACAGATGGTCAGTCCATGGCCATTTGCAATATGGGGGATAGACCTTGTAGGACCGTTACCAACTGCCAAATCTGGAATTAAATATGCCATTGTTGCTGTAGATTATTTTACTAAGTGGGCAGAAGCTGAACCACTGGCTGCTATCACCTCAAAGAAGATGATAAGTTTTGTGACTAAAAACATCATTTGCAGATACGGTGTGCCTCAAAAAATAATTACAGACAATGGTACTCAGTTTGAAAGTGAAGAATTCCAAGGTTTTTGCAAGCAATTCAAAATCCGGAAAAGCTTCTCAGCAGTGACTCATCCGCAGGCAAACGGGCAAGTGGAAGCCGTGAACAAAATTATTAAGTCAACCATCAAAAAGCAACTTGAAAGAGCGAAAGGTGGTTGGGTCGATAAGCTACCACTGGCACTATGGGCATACAGAACCACTCACAAAACTGCAACTGGGCACACCCCGTTTTCATTGGCATACGGGTCAGAGGCAATGATTCCGGTAGAAATAGAGGTCCCTTCACATAGAAGAATCCATTTCAATCAAGCAGAAAACGAAAAGCTACAGCTTGAAGCGCTAGATCTCCTTGATGAAAAAAGAGATGAGGCTAATCTCAGAATTGCAGCTCATCAGCAAAGGATAGCCAGACATTTCAATTTCAAAGTTCGCCAACGCAACTTTGAGATTGGAGACCTAGTCCTGAAGAGAATTATGACAGCGACAGGCGTGTTTGGGCCAAATTGGGAAGGACCGTATGTCATAGGTCAGAAGCTTCTTGACGGCACATTCAAACTCACTACTGTCGAAGGAGATCAAATTCCAAGGGCATGGAACAGCAATCATTTGCGTCCATACTTTACTTGAAATTTTTTTCGAAATATTGTAAAAAGAATTATGAATGTATGATTCTTGTAATTGAAGGCAATTGTAAAACTGATGCAAGTAAATAATGAAAAAATATAAAGTGGATGTAGGCCCAATTTCCTAGCCGAACCACTATAAATCTTGTGTTCCTTATTATTATTACATGTTTGCTTTATTTTCGATATAAAAAGTACATAGAATGTATTGCTGAAATGTCGATTTAAATTTTTGCAGACAATGGAAGTGAAACTTGCACATAATAAGACCCAGTGATTCTCGCCAAATTTCAAGTCACAAAAGCTCCAAATTCAAATCCTAGATAGGAAGTACTTCAATTGAACGGCCTATGATTTCGACAGAAACGGGCCTTTGCTAATAAATTGAGATCGTTTGAACAAACAAACATCCAATTAAGAAGCTGATGCTCGTTCTCACAAACTTGCCTGACAATGAAGTACATTTCCTTGGATTAAACAAGTCACTTGTAAAAAAAAAGAGGATCACTGAAAAAGCATAAGCAAGTGGACAAGGGAACAACCAAAGCCATCATCGGCAGCACAAATCCTCTTCGGAGGCACAACTCTTCGGAGGATAAAGACCTCTAATGGGTCATACGCCACAAAAAAAGAAAGTTCTCTACTCAACAAAAAAGATTGGAGGAGTCATGACCCTCCAACCATGAGAGAGTAACTTCCAGGTGATGAAAACCCTCTCTGAGGCACATTTCACCAGGAGTTGAAGTGTAACAACTGCTCTTCGGAATTTCTCTTCAGCAGAGTTGAAATGCAACAAAATAAAAGCCCTCTTCGGAGGCCCATTTCACCAGGAGTTGAAGTGTTACGACCGCTCTTCGGAATTTCACTTCACCAGAGTTGAAATGCAACCAAAATAAAGACCTCTTCGGAGGCACATTTCACCAGGAGTTGAAGTGTAACAGCCGCTCTTCGGAATTTCACTTCACCAAAGTTGAAATGCAAAACAAAATAAAGACCTTTCTGGAAGCCCACGTTTCACCGAGATTGAAATAAAACTTCCAAGTGTTGAAACATGAAAAGGCTTTCTTCAAAGGCACAACTCTCTGGAGGTACACGTTTCGCCAAGATTGAAATAAAACTTCCAAGTGTTGAAACGTGAAAAATCCCTCCTCAGAGGTACAACCCCCTCCCGGGGACACAATCAAAAAGAAAGACTTCTTCGGAAGCCCATGTTTCAACGAGATTGAAATAAAACTTCCAAGTGTTGAAACGTGAAAAGTCTTTCTTCGAAGGCGCAATTCTTTGGAGGTACACGTTTCACCAAGATTGAAATAAAACTTCCAAGTGTTGAAACGTGAAAAATCCCTCCTCAGAAGTACAAATTTCTATTTCAAAAAAAAAAAAAATCCTCATCAAGGGCATACTTTAACTTTCAAAGGAAGAGTGATTTACCTATTCTAGAAAATAACCTTCCTCAAAAAAAAAAAAAAAAAAAGAGGAAGAAAGTTAAAGTACCCTTCAGAGGCCCGCTTTACCACATAGAAGAATTCACTTGGCAAAATGCATACATAAGTAAAAAAAAGTGATTTCTTCGAAGGACAAAGCGTAAAAACTTATGTGAAGGAAGTCGTACTCTATGTAAAATTTCTTCAAGAATGAAGTAATTACTCTTCAGAAAATAAGAGTTCAAGTCCCCTCAAAGTATAAAATATTGCAGCAAGCTTATGGTATGGGGGCAACATGGTATAGTTACATACAAAATGGTATAGCTATATCGGTAAAATACGCTCAAGCAACATACCACAAGTTCACCACAATATCATATAAATAAACTTGTGCAAAAATGAATAATAAATGCATTCTCAAATTCAAACAAGGGTCTGTACAAATAAAGGATCATTTTATTCAATTGCAGATACAGGTTTCAAAATAAAAAAAGCAGGGGCCGGTGCCTGCACAACATCCGACCATTACACAAAAAAGGAGTCAAAAGCCCGAAGTCCGACTCTTCACTTCTTCTTACCACCTTTGGACCCTTTGCCTGGCCGAATGATTAGTTTTTCAGGTCTATCTATAGGCATAAGGGAAGAAGGAGAGGGAGGTGCAACCGGTGCAACTTCCGGTTCCTCTTCAGTAGTGATGATTTTCTTCCCCCTCCTCTTCGATGTTCCGTGCTTCTTTCTTCTCTTCGAAGAAGACTCACTCCCTGGAGTAAAAAGAGCGGACAAAACTACGACATCAGAAGGAGTCCGCTCCGGAGAGTTCTCGCCTCCTTCAAGTCCTTCGTCCTTCTGCTCTTGCGAAGCGATAGGGTCATCCAAGCCATGAAGAGCCTCAATCTGCTCCTCTTGTGACCCGGGCTGTGAAGCAGAAGGAGGAGTTACCTGAAGAGACGGAGGAGGGATAACCGAAGGAAGTGAAGTCCGCACAGCACTTGGTGTTTCAACTGCAGAAGAAGAGAAATTAAAAATATTAGTATCTCCTCGAAAGAAGGGAGATATGGGTTCGTCGAGATTCAAGAAGTAATCGAGAAGCTCATTAAACTTTTGAGGAGTAAGCAAGCGATCCACCTGAATCGGACCAATGTCAAAATTACCTGAAGATGTTTGCTTCGTTAGTTCAATCTCATAATTCTGAGCCCCGATATCCTCCAAAGCCTCATCATCAGTAGGGGTAATTACACCGGTTCTTGTAGGAGGCAGCGAATGAGCACTGGAACCTGTAATGTCCACTTCGGAAGAAACTAAAGGACGTTCAGAAGTGGTAGGTAGTATTTCTTTCTCAGAACGTTCCCCTTCCGCCATTCCGGCCCGTACCCTGGCGAGTTGCTCTTTTCCCTTGGCAAGAGCGGCGCGGGCATCATCATCGAGACAATGCTGTTCAAGAGCTGTCTCAGCATAGCCAGCACCTTTACCACCTAGCATATCGAGTGCTGCCTCCCAAACTTCAGCTAATGTAATTTCATACTTAGGGCCTAGAAAGGCAAGGCTGCCACGCCCCAAAATGCCGTGAAGATAAAAATCAAATAATGTGGAGCTAATGTCAGCTTTGGTTGCTTGATGGGCCTCTTCGGCCGCGAGTTTACCAGCAACAGCCTCGTCACGCTCCTTTTCGGCCATAGCAAGTCGAGCTTTTAACATCTCTATCTCCAAGCTTTGAGAGCCGGTATGTTCTCGCAGCTGTAAAGTTTCAGCGCGATATTCTTCTATGACCTTCTCCTTGTGTGTGAGCTTATCTTCGACTGCCCTTTGACTGGCATGCGCATCTCATACTTGTTGCTGAAGCATGCTCTCCTTTTGAGAATAGAGAGTAGATGAAGTAGCTAATTCTTCTTTAAGCTTTTCTACTTCCGCTTCCAGCTTTTCATTATAGGAAGCAATACTTCTCATTTCGGCATCATGCTTTTCGAGTGTCTTCTGCCACTCAGCCTTATTGTTCTCCATTGTGAGCATGGCCTCGAGATTGGCTCGGTTAACCCTCTGAAGCTCGTCGACAAGTTTTTGCCAGTTCGACATTCTTTCAATGTCGGTCCTGACAGTATCAAGATTTCGCAGCATAGCCGATTTGTCGAGAGGAACCAAGTCGAGATCAAATCGAACCCCTCTCAGGCACCACTGAGGGAATCGAATTTGAAGAGTGGAAGGACCTTGCCCAACTTGGTATGCGGGCCGGTTGATGATTGTTTGAATGTCGGAACGAACCGGGGCAGGAGATTGAGCAGGAACATTTTGAGAAACTGTCGGCATTGTTTCTTCAGTAAGTTTAGCCCGCTTGCTAGAAGAATCTTCCATGTGACCTTTACCTCTCTCATCGTGAGTCTTTCTTTTCTGGGTATCATCATCTCTGTGGGGAGGGTCATGTCTTTCTTGTTCTCTTCGGTGACGTTCTTTATATGCTCGTCTCTCATCTGCTTTCCTGATGGCCCCCTCTTCATCCGATTCTCTGTAAGAGGGGAGGTGACGCCTGTAATCATATTGGCTACGCCTCCCGTAGCGCTGGAAATCATCATAATATGAACTGCTGCGCCCCATTGGAGAATCTGGAATAAAAATAATAAGCTTTAGAAATCTTTAAAGTATAAGAAGATGAATGCGTAGAAGTGATGAAAAATCCTAAGTGTTGTGTAACGTGTAAGCTACATGCATCAAGTTATAGACCACTCTGTGGAGTAGAGGTAGTGATAACTTGAGTAGAAGGGGTCGACATTTGTTGTAGAGAAGATGTCGCCTCAATTACAAAAGAGACAGTTTTGGAAACATCATCCCTAAAAAGTTCTTGAGAAGTGACCATTATGTCACTTAAACTCCCAAAAATATCAACTCCAAGATCAACGTTCTTATCAGTATGAGGAAGGGACTCCTCTTCTTCAGTTATATGGGCAAGTGCAGGCTTTTCAGATGGCTCCGCATCATCCCTTGGAGTGGAACATTTTACTAGTGAAGTTTCTATAGAGGTTCCTCCCCGCATGTGCTCTTTAATAGAGACTGGGGAATCAGGAGTTTTCATCGGAGAATCGGGAACTTCAGTCGGAACTTCACGAAGTTGAGTAGAACGGGAAGAATGTAAAAGCTCAAACCGATGAAGAAGTTCATCTGTCAATAGAAATTTTGCGCTCCTTTCTTCAGCAGCCACAATGCTTAGCCTTTCAAAGACTGGTTTATGACTGGAATCTCTAGAGGGAGGAGGAAGTGCTGTAAAAATAAGGAATGGAATCAGCACCTAGCAATACGAACCATGAAAAACTTAAGATGAAATTGAAGAGAGAAGAAAAAAAAAGATCTCACTTCCTATTCTCCAGTCTGCGTAAAATCCTACGGGGCAACGAATATAGAAGAATTGATTCAAAAAACCATGTGCACTCTCCGGCAAATCCAAAATTAGTTTACGGTTCCTCGCACCTCTTACAAGTACAATTGAAGGGTGGTCCTTGTTCTTCGCAAAAGTGCACAGGTAACAGATTTCCTCAAAACTCGGAAGACGGTCAAGAGTTCTCCTAAACAGAATGCACAATCCCATCAAAATGGCATAGCCATTGGGATGCAGTTGGAATGGAGAGATCGTCAGTCGAAGAAGGATTTGTTGAAGAAATTCATTAAAGGGAGGAATTGCTGTACTTAAGCACATTTGGTGATTAATGGCAACAAAACCGGAAGGTGGTCTATCAGCAAAATGATTTGGTCCAAGGAGTAAAACTTCTGCCTCGGCAATACCAAATTGAACGCATAATTGATTAAGCACCCGCTGTTTCAGAAGGGTAGGAGTTCTTTCCGGAGGGTTCTCTAGTGGAATAGCAACCGGGAAAGCCCCTTCGACGTGTTCTATCATCTCTTCTTGTTGAGACGTCATTCTACATGAGTAACTGGATGTTCAGGTGTGAAGGTGCATGTTTCCTAAAAGTGTGAAGTGTTGTGCAAAACTAATAAAAATAACAAGCGAAATAACTGAAATTAAACTAATTGACAACTGATCGATTGTGAGATTTCAGGACTTGTTAATTTAAAACTCAAGCGCAGTGTTAATTCAAACAAAATTTTAGCTTTGCTTTAACAATTCATTTGAGTCGGTTGATTCACAGCATTTCACTCACACAGTTCATTTAAGTTGATTATTCTTTATCGACTAATCTGTCATTCGATGTGGGCGGTCAGTGACAGTATATTCGTCCCATTTTTCTGCAAATGTTATGTTTAAACAGGTTGTTAGATTAAAAGTTAGGGCAATCTGCAAAGGAATGTAATGAATTTCAAATGACTCAAGTCCAAGCAGTTCAATCAAATTCTCTAAAAAATTTCACAAGTCCTAGGTCGACCAACGACCTAGTATAGGTCAGAGCTCTTTTAGGTCGCACTGTGCAAATGAAAGGGGTCTAGAGCAATGCAAATTTATCAAATTCTAACTCAGCTGCGACCTAAAAACCTATGCTGCAGAAATTAGGTCGTACAAGTTTTAGGTCGTTCAGCGACCTAATGTAGGTCGAAAATGTTCTTTTGGTCTTAAGGGCCCTAAGGTCGTGAAGCATTTTTTGTCACTCAAATCTGTTAGGTCGCCTAACTTCCTCTCTGCACCAGACCCAATAACCCAGCATTTCAAAGCAATGCGCTTTCGCCTAAGTCCTAGGTCGTGAAAGTCCTAGGTCATGAGGTTCTATAGGTCGCGCAGGTTCATGGGTCGGTTCTAATAGGATCTTAAGCAAGCTCCCGCTCAAGCGAAAAACCTCGCTTTCCTCCACCAATCACCTTCTTCTCCACTAACCCATTAACCCGTTATCACTCATGAGCAAGTCCATCATCCCCTTCGTAAAATTCATCATTCCTACATGCCACCGAATCATCCAGGAATCAAATCCAAATACCTCCGATCCATTAATGTTACCGTGCCTTCTTGAATCACAACGATGACATATCGAACGGCGATCAAAGATCGATGGTAATAATCATTCAAAATAGGGCACCACACATGAATTGGACTCGAGGCGGAAAACATGGATTCACAATTGGACGGCGATTATTGTGGGTTAGAGATTGAATTCACTTACGTATTATGTTGGTAAAGATAAATTGACAGCTAAATGGGTTGAATTTGCCTTCGAGAACTTGAGAACTTGATAATGGCCGAATAGGAAGTTCAGAGCAGATGAAGTGGAAGAGGAACGACCTATGTCATTTATACCCCAGGGAAGTGAGATGTGAATCGACACACACGACCTAATTTTCTCGATAGGTCGCTCGCGACCTAACAACTCACCAGAGCTCGAGTTAAGAGAATCGAAGGACACGACCTATGACCTAGGCACGTACTTCAAGGGGCAAATGTTAACTCCTCTTCGTTGGAAACTGGAAAATGTGGAGCGACCTAACTAGACCAACGACCTAACTAGACCAATGACCTAAGAGACCTAGCGACCTAAAGGATAATGCGACCTATCGACCTAAAGGATAATGCGACCTAGCGACCTAAAGGATAATGCGACCTAGCGACCTAAAGGATAATGCGTCCTAGCGACCTAAAGGATAATGCGACCTAGCGACCTAAAGTCTTTATGCGACCTAGTACCTTTAGTCCTTAGCGACCTAAGAGATGGAGCGGCCTAGCGACTTAACTTATCAAGTGACCTAATAGTAGCTGCGACCTAAGGGAAGCTGCGACCTACAGAACTCTGCGACCTAAGGGAAGCTGCGACCTATGGAATTCTCACGACCTAAGATAGGTCGCTCACGACCTAAGGACATTGCATTAGAAGGCCGCCTTTTCTATGCCGCTACTAGTAAGGTCGCTCACGACCTAGAACTTGTGTAAATCAGCATGCGTATTCTTGTGAAAGAGAAGACAGTGTATCTTAGGTGAGTCACGACCTACGACCTAACTTAGGTCGGTCACGACCTATGACCTAACTCCGAAAAATGCCTATAAATACGACCCTAGTTCCAACTAGCAAAGGAATTTTGGCTCATTCATTTCAAGCGCCGTTACTCTGCTGCATTCTGAGCTACTTCAACACCTTCAAGGAACTTCATGAAGAAATCAAACATGTCAAACATGTGTTCAAAGATTTGGATCGACGTTGAAGTTTAGGCTACATGTTCTAAGTCACTTGAAACTCAAAGTGTGTTGTAATCAAAGTGTAACTGCATTGACTTGTAATCAAATCATCAATAAAGATATTCAAAGTGGACGTAGGCTATCTCTTAAGCCGAACCACTATAAAATTGTTGTTGTTTACTGTTTTTTCACTACTATCTGCTTATAATCTGTTCCCGAGCTATCGGGTGGTGCTTTCACGATCTCACTTCATACACCGGGGTGTTAGCGTTCAAATTTTAGCATTAACATATTGAAAGAGAATAAACTTCAGCAATATGTCCGGAGAAACAGGAATGATCCATCTTCATCCACTCAGGGGCAAATACTTCTCACTCATCATTACGACCCAAATGAAAGAACTACAACGCAGGGATCTGAGAGGCTTATCATTAATGCTATCACAGGGGGACCTCACCCAGCGGACAGAAGTTGGGATGAGATGGAAACATATGCTCGTGCTTTGAGACAAGCCCCGGAGGGAGAGAATATCCTTGTTCTGGAAGATGATGCCTAATGGCCATATTTCACTTAATGGCTTTTGCTTAAAATTCATAGAATAATACTGGATTTATGATTCCTGCATAAAATGCCGTTGTAAAAACAATGCAAATAAATAATAGAAACTATAAATCTTGAGCTTTCTATTACAATAAAATGCTTGTTTCATTTCGATATGCAAATATCTTAAAATATATTGCTAAAATGTCGATTTAATGTTGCTGGCAATCAAAGCAAAGCTCACCTAGTCAACACATCACAAAGCCAAGTGATTCCTACAAATCGCTCAACAGGCGAATATCAGGCCACAAATATTCCAGACCCAAATCCTACAAAAGAAGTGCTTCGAGCAAACAGTGAGTGATTCAACTGGAGGTGGGCCCTTGCAAACTAATTGAGATCGTTTGTGCAAACGAACATTCGATTAAGTAGCTTGTGTCCGCCCCTCCAAGCTCACTTAGCAATGAAGTACACTTCTTTTGATAAAATAAACTACTTCCAAAAGAAGGAAATGTGGGTTTGGAAATGATAACGGGGAATCACTGATGATCAAATGGTGAAAAGACATGGGCGAGCAGGAAGGAAACAAATAAAGACCTCTTCGGGGGCACATTTCACCAGAGCTGAAGTGCAAACTCTTCGGAGGCCCACTTCTCCAGAACTGAAATGCCAAATAAAGACCTCTTCGGGGGCACATTTCACCAGAGCTGAAGTGCAAACTCTTCGGAGGCCCACTTCTCCAGAACTGAAATGCCAAATAAAGACCTCTTCGGGGGCACATTTCACCGGAGCTGAAGTGCAAACTCTTCGGAGGCCCACTTCTCCAGAGCTGAAATGCCAAATAAAGACCTCTTCGGGGGCACATTTCACCGGATCTGAAGTGCAAACTCTTCGGAGGCCCACTTCTCCAGAGCTGAAATGCCAAATAAAGACCTCTTCGGGGGCACATTTCACCTGAGCTGAAGTGCAAACTCTTCGGAGGCCCACTTCTCCAGAGCTGAAATGCCAAATAAAGACCTCTTCGGGGGCACATTTCACCGGAGCTGAAGTGCAAACTCTTCGGAGTCCCACTTCTCCATAGCTGAAATGCCAAATAAAGACCTCTTCGGGGGCACATTTCACCGGAGGTGGAGTGCAAACTCTTCGGAGGCCCATTTCTCCAGAGCTGAAATGCCAAATAAAGACCTCTTCGGGGGCACATTTCACCGGAGCTGAAGTGCAAACTCTTCGGAGGCCCACTTCTCCAGAGCTGAAATGCCAAATAAAGACCTCTTCGGTGGCACATTTCACCAGAGCTGAAGTGCAAACTCTTCGGAGGCCCACTTCTCCAGAGCTGAAATGCCAAAGAAAGACCTCTTCGGGGGCACATTTCACCGTGCAAACTCTTCGGAGGCCCACTTCTCCAGAGCTGAAATGCCAAACAAAGACCTCTTTGGGGGCACATTTCACCAGAGCTAAAGTGCAAACTCTTCGGAGGCCCGCTTCTCCAGAACTAAAATGCCAAATAAAGACCTCTTCGGGGCACATTTCACCGGAGATGAAGTGCAATCTCTGTGGAGGCCCACTTCTCCAGAGTTGAAATGTCAAATCAAAGCCCTCCAGCGAGGCGGGAAAAAAAAACAAAAGAAAAAGAAAGGCTTCTCCAACACAAGGCACACTCTACTAAAGAAAGAATAATATTTCCTCAAAAATGGAAAATTATTCTCTAAAGAAAGAGTGCATAACTTCTCAAAATGGAAGAGTTATTCTCTAAAGTAAGAGTACAAGTCTTCTAAAAACAGAAGAATTGTTCTCCAAAATCTCCTCAAAATGGAGAATATTACAATGAGTTGTGGTATGGGGGCAATATAATAGTGCTACATTAATAAAAGCAGTACCCAAGCAACGTACCACAAGCTCACTGCAATATCATCCAAAGAGAATAAAGAAACTTGTATGAAAATGAGGAATAAATACATTCTCAAATACAGACAAAAGTTTCTATAAAATTTGTTGTGCACGTGCGGGTTTCAAAAGGCAAAACAAGAAGGATGATCCCACACCGTCAAATGGAGTAAAACATTACACCAATAAGGCTTCCGCAATAGGTTCCATTGATGCAAGTTCCTTTGCGAAAGCTGGGACATCTGAAGTTTCTTTTTGAAAACCAGGGGCATCGTAAAGCTAAGTCAACCAAAAAGAGTGCAAAAGTCCGAATTAGTGCGAAAATCCATCTTTCAACAAAAAATTTAACGCTCCTCTCCTTAACCGTCACAGCACTTAGTCTTTTAAAAATTGACTTCTGACTGGAATGTTCGGAAAGAGGAAGGAGGTGCTGCAAAAGTAAAAATGAAATTAGTACCGGACAACTCAGATTTTGAAAATCCCAGAAATGGGAAGATCCAGTTTGCCCCACTACTCTTCTTATCGAAAAGACATTCTATATGAAGAACTGAATATTCAAAAGTAAAGGTGCACGTTTTCTAAAAGCGTGTGAAGTGTTGTGCAAAGCTACTAAAATAACAAGTAAATAAAGCAATACTTGAAATAATACTGGTTGGCATATGTCAAGTCAGAAGAATTCAAGGCTTGTTATTTGAAAGTAAGTGCGGTGTCAATGCAGATAGCAGTTATAACTGTGTAAACTTTGTGTTGATACTTCATTCAAGATAATTGATTCGCAACACTTCATCAAGACCATACTAATTTGCTTACAGTAAAATACCAGTTCTTTGATCTAATCCATCACTCGATATGGGCAATCGGTGATGAGTATATTCGCCCTATTTTTTCTGCAAATGGTGCATTTAACAGGTTGTTAAAATAATCTATAAAGAGATGCAACAAGTTCAGTTCAAAATTCCATTAAATCGCATTGGTCAAGTTTAAAAGGCTTCAGGTCAAAACAAAGCAAAGTTGCCTAAGTACAAGCTCAGCAGCTCAGTAAAGCACGAGTTAAGAAGAATCGAAGCACACGACCTAGTCCCTGGGCGTATACTTCGAGGGGCAAGTGTTAACTCCACTTTTTCAGCATGGCCGTGATATCAAAAATCGACCGAGAAACCAATGATAGTTCGTCTTGAAGAATAGTCAACTCAGCATCCCAACAAAGCAGGTTCTGTTGAATGGCTTTTCAGATAAGATCCCCTACGGAGGGGGGGTCCAGGGGGGTTGCCAACCCCCCAAGTTGGGGGTGCGGGGGCAACGCCACCGCTACGGTGATCGACCTATCTTCTACTCGAAGTCAACGACCTAACTGATGAAGTGAGTTAACGAGCTAACAAGTGGCACGACTTACCGACTTAATAAGGTTGCTGACTTAATAAGGTTGCCGACTTAATAAGGTTGCCGACTTAACAAGGTTGCCGACTTAATAAGCTTAACGACTCAAGGATTGGACGACCTAAGAAGTGCCACGACTTAACGAGTTAAGGTTCAAGGCAACTTAGAGGAATGGAACGACTCAAGAAGGTTAACGGTTCATGAGACAGGCCGACTCAGTGGATTAACGACTCAAGAACTGTGCGACTCAAGGTCTTCACGACCTAACAATTCAAGTGCTGAATGCCCTACGAGTTAAGGATCTACGAGTTAAAGACTCTACGAGTTAAAAGATCTACGAGTTAAGGCCACTACGAGTTAAAGACTCTACGAGTTAAAAGGTCTACGAGATAAGGATCTACGGCTTAAGGCCTCCACGAGTTAAAGAGTCTACGAGATAACAATCTTACGATTTAGAAGATGGCGCGACAGGAAATCTACGGCTCAAAGGATAAGTTGTTCACGACTTAAGACTTGGAGACAAGTTCAACACCACGCTATAGTAAGAAGAATCGCTGACAACTTACGACCTATGATGAGTCGTGTACGACTCATGCTAGCATAAAGGAAACCGCGTTTGGTTAACTCGTGAACGACTTAGAACTTGTATCATTCATTCAGATGGGTGCATAACTCTGGGCCAAGCCATGAACCCAGTAAATCAGCCGCGACCTACCATGAGTCATATACGAGTTACTACTCATCATGAGTCATACACGAGTTACGACTCATCATGAGTCGTACACGAGTTACGACTCATCGTGAGTTGTATACGAGTTACGACCTAACTCCGAAGATGCCTATAAATACGCCCATAACTCCAACAAAAAGAGGACTTTTTTGGCTCATTCATTTCAAGCGCCGTTACTCTGCTGCATTCCAAACTACTCCAACACTTAAAGCTTTTGAGATACAAAGAAAAGCCTCAAAGAACTCCACGAAGAAATCATGCATGTCCAACATGAGTTCGAAGATTTTGATCGACATTGGAGTTTAGGCTACTTGTTCTAAGTCACTTGTAACTCGAAGTGTGTTGTAATCAAAGTGTAATTGCATCGACTTGTAATCAAATCGTCAATAAAGATATTCAAAGTGGACGTAGGCTCTCTCTTAAGCCGAACCACTATAAAATTGCTGTTGTTTACTGCTTTTTCTATGATTTTCTGCTCATACTCTACTCCCGAATCATCGGGTGGTGCTTTCACAACTTCACTTCATACACCGGGGTGTTAGCGTTCAAATTTTAGCGTTAACATCCGAGATCAGCCAATGCAGAATCATTCGACGGTAATCCTTCCATTTTCAAAAGTATCTAGTCTTCAACACCGTTCTTCAAATGTTATCCATTTCGACGTATCATTATTCGGAATGGGATTTATGAAACAATGGTCTTCTCCTGGCTAAATCGAATAACGCGGGCTTATTTTAAAAATAAGTGTAGTATTCAAATTCAAGCAAATCACAACAAATACCCATTAAAGGTAAATTTTGATAGTCGGTTATTTAACTATCAAGGCCAACAACCAAATATCCAGCACCATAACAATAACTAGGCCCTTTTTATTTATCTTCCATAAATTAATAACTTGCAAGATATTCACATCAATTTATCTTTAAAAAGATATGTTCTCTAAGCTATTTTAATTTCATATTGGAAAAGCAATTCCAAATACTTATTCATTTTCAATTTATTTCTAGAAGATAAAAACCCAAAACATTTCACTTCGTATTGGAAAACATTTCCATACTGATTTAACAATAAGTAATTCACAAATCTATTTATTTTCAATACATAGAAAATATTCAGTATACTTAAAACAAGATTAAGTATATATTTTATTCTTTTAAGGAAAAAATTCTCTCAAACACATTTATTTGAGCCAAAACAAATGTTGCGTAAAACATCGTTACCACAACCAAAAATCACTAGTATAGGGATTCGAAATTAAGATAGATATATAAATCCCAATACTATACAAATTATTTCCTTTCGGAAATCATCTATATAACAACAGTGTTATAGTCCATCATTTCCTTATTTCTCGAAAACGTCTATTTTAATGAATGTTGAAATATATGGTTTCGATCATTAACACATTTTAAAACAACTTCAAATCTTTTTAGTTCTATTTGGAGGATCACTTCCTAAAACATTTCTTTAATATATTATTCACTGTCCAAAATCGTGAATATAAATCGTATACCAAATTCAACACTTCTTCATATTTAATTTAAAGGATTATCCACCATCCAAAATTGTGAATATACTTCCTTTAATAAGCTATAATAATTAACTTATCAAATTCACTTGGTTTTGGATTTATAAAACAACGTTTATAAATTCACATTCATATATAAATCTTATAAAAAATTCAACTTATAAAATCCCTTAATTTACAAATTCTATTTATATCTCATTTAAATGTCAAAATTCAAATTATAAATAAATTTAACTATAAATCTTTTATTTTACAAAATCTATTCATTTTATAACTTCACAATTTATAAATCTATAAATTTCAGTTACTTACGAAATCCGTTTATATTTCATTTTAACACTGATAAAAACTCGTTTCGTTATTCCAATATTTTTAATTTATAAATATCAATTTTATAAATCTTTTATATAAACTGTTTATAATAATTCAAAAATCCCAATTTAAACTATTTTATATAATTCATTAACTCCATATTTCAAAAATCACCTTTCGGTTATATTTCACAAAAATCATAATTTTTATAACATTAAAATTATAACGTTTATTTATTTAAAATAAATAAATTCCAAAAATTTATATAAAACGTATACTTTCAAAAATCACTTGAAAATCATTATAAAATCAAAATCGTTACTTTAACATTTTTAAAACTCCAAAAATAGGCCCAATCCTGCAACAGCACGAAATATAACATTACGGCATCCAGAACATCATATATCATATGATTATAGAATATATCACAATAGCAGTAAATAAATCAATACGATTGAGGAATCCAGCTGGAACCCTCCAACCTGTTTTCCCTGCATCCACAGATGTTAGCGCAATACAAATCCTGTTTCAAGATGGAATATCACGGTATATGGGATTTATAAAATATTATCCGCTATTATGCGACACAATAGGGTCTCATCCGCTATATAATGCTGGAAAATCAACTCCAAGTACATATATAATACCAATTCCAATCAGGATGGAATATCGCGGTATATGTGTTTAATAAATAACATCCGCTTAATATACGGCGTATAGGGTCTATTTCAAAACAATAGATAATAATTTATCATTCAATCACACAATCAAGAAATTTTAAATCTCACTATTTAAAATTTAAATCGAAACAATTTCGATTGAGTGAGAAGTTCTCACCTTGCTTCAATAACAGTTGCAGTGTCTTATTTCGAATAAAATTAAACGCGCGTTTAATTTTACCCAAAAATTTCGCTAACTCCAATCGACTCCAATCCACCTCCATTGCATAGTGTTCGTCCATACGAACCCAATGTAGTTCATTTCGTGCGAAACAGACCTCGTATGAACAAGATATTGTATTTTAAACATCGTATAAGTTTGTAATATAATACAATTCATATTTTCTTTTTATTTTAAACCTTCATCTAATCTCTGCCGTTGATTCCTTTTCCCCAAAATCTTGGCCGCCCCCCTTTTCTTCTCCCCTCATCGGGAACACGCACGAATACAACCCACGGCCGCCATTAGGGTTTAAATTTTTGCACCTTCTACATCCACTTTGACAAAGATCAACTACTTCCACTTGAATGCCCATCACCACGCCTACACTCGCCGAGAGTATCACTGAGCTCGGCTCTTCCTGTATCTTGATTTTCGTGCGTGAAACGAGCACGAACGCGGCCATGTAGTTGCTGCTCCACCTAACAAATTTTGATCACAACCGTATGCATATGAAGATCTCGCGATGCTCTATGATTTACTAGTTAATAGTTTGTTGAATTATTGTACGGATTTGAAGAAATTAAAGGAAGAAGAATGGAACAATTTCGGCCATTAATCGGAAGGCGGCGGCTAGGGTTGAGTGTAAAATGAAGGAAGTTAGGTCCTTTTGTAGAAAATTTGAAGACACTATTCATCCCGAAAATTTTCAAACTCCAAACGAAGCATGCCGCCTGACGTTTGTAATGTTTTACCCCCATTCTGAACACAATGGAACATATATCGGGAGCCAATTCGATCAAATTTGTAAGATAAGTTTTCGAACCGACTATTTAAATTCTAAATTTACTCGAATCGATTTCTACGCGTTTTTAGCTTGCCCCGGACAAACCGTAAATCCGATTGACATGAAATTTGAAACCAAACAATAATATAACAATACGGATCCGATGTAACTGGTTTCGTCATAATCCGAGACTGTTTGAAAAATGGCTATTTTAACTCATCAATTAAATATTAAGATATTCAATTTTCACAAATTAACTTTTAATTCAATTTTAAAAGTTCTATAACATCGTTCTAACTCAATATGATTTAATACAACTTTAAAATCAATTTTAATCAAATTAAACCCAATTTCCAATTATTTCAGTAATTTCAAATATTAAATTATCGATTTAATTATCCAATTAAATCCAGATATTCGAAAAAACTTTATTCGACTTACAAATTTACTTATTAATATTTAAACTCAGTTAAATTTATGAATCCCAATTGACAGAAATTTTGGGTCGTTACAAACTTCCCCCTAAAAAGAATTTCATCCTCGAAATTACCAACTAAGAAAAGTTACAAAATCCATTAACTTTTCAAACACCCATTCAAATTAGATTTCAAATTCACTTAAATGTTTAACTTTCCCAAAGTCCAATTGTTATACTTCTTACAATAACTTTACTAAGTTTTCAAATCATACTTAGTTATCTTTTCAAATTTTTCAGTTTTCGCAAAAATATTCTAACGCCTTAAATTTTCAGAAAAATTCGCCATGGTCTCCTTTGCGCGGCTCGATCAGAAAAAATGGCTATATATATATATATATATGTATGTATGTATATGTATATATATATATATATTATATCACAAATATACATCTCATCAAGTAATGAGGCATCCCGCAGGGAAAAAAGTGTAAAAGTACGATATGTAATCTGAGATGTGTACCTTATATATTTATTAGGGAGCATATACGGCTAACATAGCGCGAAAGCGAGCTCCAAAAACGAAGCAAGCGCCATCTGCACCTATTAAACACTCAACAAACAATGAGAAACATGTATATATGAAAGCAATATCAATATACAACATATATCAACAACAATATGTGCCAATATAGCAAATGCTATAAAAGGCAACAAATGCAACCATCAACCAACTAGCATTCAACTAACATCTATAAAGAAATCAATATTCATTCATATTAAATTAGTTTACGTTCACTAATTTACATTAAAGTAAGTTTACTTTCCATTCAATCAAATTCAATTCTATTTAGATTTACCTACTTCCAATTTGAATTCAATGATTTATAGCTTTCATTTTCATTTATTTAATTTCGTATGAATTTTTGATACAATCTACTAACAACCAACGTATAACCAACTTAACCAAATTTATTTAATTCGCTTACATTCATTCAATTTGTTTCATCACTTTTAATTAGTTTAATTCAATTATTCAATTCTCGATTTCATTAGCTTTAATGAATTAACACTTACATCCATTATTTCATATCAATTTATTTACACTCAATTGATTTACACTCAATTCATTCATTAATTCAATTGCTAATTCATTTAACCACAAAAGTTGAATTTCATTTATATAACTCAAGTTCACATCCATTTAACTCACTTTATTATTTTACTTCGATACCAAAATCAACTTCATTCATTATTACTTAAGTTATATTCCATTTCAAACATCATTTGTCTAACTTAACTTCAATTTCCAATTATAAATCAAATTCAGATTCCAATTCTAGTTCTATTTGCTTACAAATTCGAAATGGATTTCAATTTCATTTTCTTGCACTTGCAAATTTTATTTATTCATTCACAATTTATTTTTCAACTTAATAATTGTATTCCAATCATTTAGTCTATTAGACTTCTAAAATTCACCTTTATTCCATAAACATTTTATATGACATTCTACAGTCTTTTCAATCTTTCAAAACCATTTTTGAAACCAACTAATTATCCTTTTAATTTCAAACCCAAATCCAAATCTTCCAAACAACTTCCATTTAAAACAACTTGGCAGCAATCACTCTTTTGGAAACCCGAAAATGAACACCGATGATGTCGCGATCATTATCGGATTATTTTCCAGCGACCAAAAAGAGTTTAGTGCTTTCTTTCCTTCAAAACAATTTTCCAAAACCATTGAAAATCATTTTCAAACTTAAAATTTTTTAAATTTCCCAAATCTCAAAATTTCAAATTCTTTAAATTTGTTTTCAAATATTTCTCTGGAATTCCATTTCAAATTATGAATCAAAGTTTACAATTCATATTTATAAATATATTCATATAGTTTCACTTGCTTATACTGAATAATTCATATAGTTTCACTTGCTTATACTGAATAATCCATTTGCTTATAATTTCATACTGAATAATTCATTTGCTTATACAATTTATTATTTTAATTAGATTATTCAAACATCTTTCAATTAACTTATATATATTCTTACATTTTCAACAACCAAACAATCAGTTTATATATACTTTAATAATTTCTGAAAAATTATTTATTCATATATAAAATATAATCGATGTAAAATTATTTCATTTACCCAATTGAAAATGATACTATATCGGTTTATCTCGTTTAAGAGTTTAGAAACCCCTAACGAAACAGTTAGCTAGACTGCACCGAATAGAATCTATAAACAATCAACCGATAAGTCAACACAATACAAAACAATTTTATATTCACTAACAAATACGGCTCATATCTATTATTACACTCACACTCATTCTAGAGTACTACTGACTCTATCTCTAATGAGAAATTCCCAACAGAGCCTAGGTTGTCACTTAACCATATGCTTTGATATCAAATGTAACGAAAGCGATTTTGGACTCCCGAGGGTCGACATTAATACGTCCACTATATCAACTGCCGAGCAATCGAAGGCCGAAAAACCGTACCGTTAGGGTTAAAGAAGAGGTAGAAGATAGAAGAAGAAAAAGAAAAGCAACAGAAACACTATCAGAATCTCACAATCACAGCGGAGCAACATATAATAGACGAATGAATATCTATAAAACAAAGGACTATATCAGTTATTACATTACATCACATTACATTACATTATCAGAGTTTACAACAACAAACAGCGGAAAAGAAATACTATATACTAGTTGATACGCCAAGCCATCCAGCCTGCCACCAGATCTCTACAGCAACTCCTAAATTCCAGAATGACCTGATAACCTGACTCTAGAATGCCTGTGTTAAAATTAGTGGGCACCCAAAGTTTAGGAAGAGAACAATAAACTCCAGGTCAGTCATGTGATTGGTATGAGAACTTAAAACATTTTGTCTTTAAAAATAAGCAAAGAAATATTTTAAAATAGATTGGCAATGCTTTTAGAAAATAAGAATACCATAAGCTCTCCCGCACACACACACAATGCAAACGCAGAATCGAAGGGGATTTCTCCTTATGATAGTCAAACATGCTTGGTATGAAAATTTTCCTTAATACTATTATGATAAGTGCAAAGTGTAGGAAAACATTTCGAAGATAATGATATAAATCTTAGCCAACATACGGCCATTATCGTATGCCTACTATAGCTACCATGTTCAATAGCAAGTTACCGCCACATTCCATGGCAGGTTATACAACTAAAACCGTACAACTCTCCTATTGTTTCTTTGAATTTTCCGACAAACGGTCATGCCAAGGAATTTCCCATTGCCATGTGGAAACGCCTCTGGAAAGACGCCTCGAGAACCTAACCGGATCTCTGCCAACACAAGGCGGGGTTACCCCTAGCTGGATAAATACTGGCACGAATATGCCATCCCCGGTCGTAACCGACCTAAATCCCGGGATTCACCAACAACCACAAAATAATAAGTTTGCAGCAACAACATAGGTTAAGTATCAGGGCTCCATACCATAATACCACCTCTACCCAGAAGGAATGACATACACTAAGGGGGCGCTATCCCCTGATAACCTTGCCGCATCTTTCCTGTTTTTACCATTATCTGGGTGTGAGGTCCGATGAAGTCTCGTCCACAAAGCTACGCTTCTCACAAAAGCCATGCTTTGATCAACAAATGCTCAACAGCACTTCATATGCCACATTACGAATTTGGGAATATATCACTAGTAACCATCAACTACATGACCTCTGAGCTCGTACGTCTCAGAGAAGGGTGTTAAGCTAAGAGAATAAATTCTCCGCCACCAACAGAAATATATTTAATCTAAAAAATCTTTACATCTCAAATTGTAATGCCAGACACACATCCATACAAGTCCGTTCTGGGATCAAACAGAATCGAAGGCACTTCCAAAGAAGTCCTTGCAATCCGGATATTCACTAATCACGACCGGACTTCTCATCACAAAGGGTGGTAAAACCTCTATATCGGAGACCAGCCGATGCAGAGTCATTCGACGGTAATCCTTCCTTTTTCAAAAATATCTGGTCTTCAACACCGGTGTTCAAATGCTATCCATTTCGACATATCATTATTCGGAATAGGATTTATGACAAAAAGGTCCTCTCCCGGCTAAACCGAATAACGCGCTTTTATTTTTAGAAATAAGTGTAGCACTCAAATTCAAGCAAATCACAACTAATACCCATTAAAGGTAAATATTGGTAGTCAGCTATTTAACTATCAAGGCCAACAACCATATATCCAGCACTATAACAATCACTAGGCCCTTTTTATTAATCTTCCATAAATTAATTACTTGCCAGACATTCACTTCAATTTATCTTTAAAAAGATATATTCTCTAAACCATCTCAATTTCATATTAGAAAAGCAATTCCAAATACATATTCATTTTCAATTTATCATTAAAAGATAATGTGACGACCGCCCATGACACCTGCACCCAACAAGGAGATAGTGCACAGTAAAGTGTGCCAGGCCGCCGTTGACGATCATCAAGGTAAGGTAAACACAGAATAGTCTATCGTATTACTCACAGCGCGTGGATAAAATACAATAGAAAAGTATACATAGTGAAGCTCCATAGAATAGAATCTCATCATATAAACTCATAATAGTTTGGTACAACAATCTGAATAGTCAATACATCAAGCCTCACCACATAACACTCAGAGAATCATACAAACAGCGGAACATTCATTACATATAGTAAGAAAACAATATGCAAAATCCTCCAGCTCGTCTTCGTCATCAACATCGTTAGTCACTAAGAACAGCACCTGTCACCTGCTACCTAGTCTGCCCATCCCAAAACGGATGAAAAACCCAAGGTAATAAGTGTTGAACATAAAACCTTGAGTCAGACAAAAGTCCTAGCGAACGGTAAATCAACTATCAAACATACCAAAAGAGCATAAAGGGTAAAAAAAGAATAGGAACCCAACTATCCCACTCCATCTCTTTCTAGAGTGATAGCCCCCAGACCCACTAAGCAGAAATAAACATAGCAAAGCAGACATTTAGATTAAAACAATTATCACTCGAGTCAAGGTCGATGTTTTCCAGGCACAAACCCCCAAGGCCTAAACCAAGATCAGATAAGCACCCACAAAACATCGCCCTTGAGATCGAATGATGATACAACCAAACATCCATGACTCTGGCTATCACTGTTATCATTGCTTCGATATCACCGTTAATTGAATGACCGACTCATTCTTTCATCCATCCGTCGAGGGCTAATGGTAACCCCGGTTCTAGACAGAACTCCGTACGTCGTCGCAGCCCGTGCCTAGGACTATCGAATCTTCCCAGAGTACTTAGCACGTCGTCGCAGCCCGTGCCTCGGTTTATCGAATCTTCCCAGCGTACTCTTGCTTTGAGCCTGCTAGAACCTTCAATATTGATGAGATCTCAGCCTTCTAGTCATCCTCCTCGACGACTATTCTCATACTAGCTCAAGCGCCTCTCGATACAACCATTATCCACAAACTCGAACCATATCACCGAGTTATCAACACGCTTGGGATGCTCCCGTCTGGATTAAACCAAGGCTATCTCACATCGTGCTTTGCTTTATCGCATCATAGCAAAGTCCCATCTCAACACCGTGTTTTGCCTCATCGCATCATAGCAAAGTCCCATCTCAACATCATCATCAAATCTATCCATATGAGCTTTATCATCCGCTTCATATGCCACAAGCAGCTTTCCTTATTCAAGAGCCTTTCCACTTAGCTTTTGAATCATCTTCGACCAACTTGTCCATATCAAATCATCAATCAACTAACACATAACAATCAATCAAATCAATCATTAATCCAAGTAATCAATCATTCAAACAAGATCTAAATAAACAGTTATAACAATAAATGGAAATTTCGTAAATAAAGAGTTCAAATCTAATAAGCATGAATTCTAAGTAATATCTTGATGAATGAACTAGCATAGGTTAACATGTAGTAAAGTGGATATCAAAACATTATGAACAATGGATCTACATGCAGACTTAAGGAAAATGCATGAAATCACTATCTTTAACATACAAACAAGCCACCGATCCAATATACTCGTTTGGGTCCGTGTGAGAGATAACCACCACTCACCGAATCACCTAAACACTTCAAAAGCAACAAACTTCAGATCTGGACAGCAAAGGATCTAGCTTGATCCGATAAGATTTCCCTTCAAACGATGAAATCTCTCCTCAATGGATGGAGATCTTCAACTTAAGCTCTTGTATCTTCGATTTGATCTTCAATCTAGGTGGATGGAAGCACAAGATTAGAGTGGAGAAAAGAAGTGAAGAAGTGTTGTAGTCGAGTTCTCAAAATAGCGGCACTTCGTCGCTTCAAAAATCCGGATCCCAAAAAGTGAACCAAAGCCGTGTATTCACAGGCCAAATTCTTATGTCGTTCGGCCTCCTTAAGTCGGTCACGACTTAACCCTTGCTGACCTAACGACCTACGGCTCATCACTCCACGGCTCAACGACTTACAAATGTAGCCGACCTAACTACCTAACACACACGAACATATATGCGACTTAACTACCTTGCCAACCTAACACTTAAGTGGCTCGTACAACCTAACATAAGTCGGTCACGGCTTAAATATAATGCCGACCTAACCATCCTAACGGGTTAACACATCTACTCTACCTATGGCTTAGCGACTTAGCAAACCCTACGACCCAACGACTTAAGATTCCCATGACCTATCTCAACACAGCGCTAATCTCTAGGTCACTAACTCGTTAACTCGTTAACTCCTAAGCCGTTACCCAAAGGTCGTTCCATCCTATAAGTCGGTCCAACACTTAGGTCGTTAACTCCTATAAGTCATCTAATCTCTTAAGTCAGTCAAATCTTATAAGTCACTCCAACTCCTAAGTCGCTCCACCGACTCATGCTACAACTCGATCCAACCTTGGACGACTCATATCTGGACGACTTAAGCTCCAAACAACTTAAATTCTAAATGACTTAATAACACTAACATCCTAACAACAGCTGTTCTACGATTCTTCGATCCGTAAAAATACGGGTCGTTACATTCTCTCCCCCTTAGGAATTTCGCGCCCGAAATTCCAAACAAACAAGAGCAACCAAAACAATTCTGCATGCCTACCATCCATAGCAATCAACAAACAATGCATCCAATTACTAGCCTAGCATACAGAATTCTAAGACTAGAACAAGTTACAATTTCATGACATGCCCCGACACCTTAGGGCCATACCTTGAAGAGTTTAGGATGAGCTGCCTTCGTCCTCTCTTCCTCCTCCCATGTACAGTCGTTAACATCATCACTCCATTATACCTTGAGCAACTTGACTACCTTCCTCCTAAGCTGTTTTGTGTCAGTTTCCACAACACGAAGCGGCTTACGAGGTCTTCTAACAACTGGATCAACTTCCAAATCTTCATAGCTATCATCAGAAACCACTGTACTTGGGTCGTGCACATACCTCCGTAGATACGATACGTGAAAATCATTGTGCACACCCGACATCTTTTCTGATAATTCCAACTTATAAGCGAGCTTTTCAAATCACTCAACGATCGGGAATGGTCCAACAAATCTCAGAGTCAATTTTCCTTTCTTCCCGAATCGAATAAAATTCTTCAGTGGAGAAATCCTTACAAAAACCATATCACCTACGCCGAATTCCAAATCCTTACGACGCTTATCGGCATAACTTTTCTGACGGTCTTGGGCCTCCTTCATTCGTCGCTGAATGATCTCTATACAATCCGTTGTCTGTTGATTCATTTCTGGCCCAAGTATCAACTTTTCTCCTGTTTCCAACCAATATGTCGGAGAGTTACACAGTCTTCCATACAATGCCTCATATGGTGCCATACCAATACTTGACTGGTAACTGTTATTATACGGAAATTCCACCAAATGAAGATAATCTTCCCATGATCCATCGAAGTCCAAAACACATGCTCTGAGGAGATCCTCCAAAACTCGGTTGACTCTCTCGGTCCGACCATCTGTCTGAGGGTGATAAGCTCTACTCAAACACAACTCGGTTCCCAAAATTTCCTGGAAGCTCTTCCAAAATCCACTAGTGAACAATGGGTCTCGATCGCTCACTGTACTTTTCGAAATACCATGGAATCGAGCTATCCACTTAGCATACAACTCAGCCAATTTCGATGCAGTCATAGTTGATCGAACATGAATGAATCTTGCACTGTTAGTCAATCGATCTACGATGACCCAAATCCCTTCATTTCCTGCTCCGGTTCTAGGTAACCCATCGATAAAATCCATCGATATTTGCTCCCACTTCAATGTAGGAACTTCTAACGGCTGAAGTAATCCACTTGGCTTCTTCTGTTCGGCTTTTACCAACTTGCAGTTCATACATTTGGAAATAAAATTTCCAACATTCTTCTTCATACCTTCCGAGTAATAGGTTCTCTTCATATCCCGATACATCTTATTTCCACCTGGATGAATTGTCAACTTCGAATGATGACTCTCCTTCAGAACTTCGTCTCTCAATTCATCTATATCGGGAACAACAAGTCGTCCTCGCTTCCGAAGCCAACCCTCTCGATCGACCTCGAATCCCTTATCCTTCTCTGCATCCAGCCCAGATTCCAAATCCTGGATAATCTTGACAAGCTTATCGTCTTGCTTTTGGCTCTCGCCAATTCTTTCCACCATAGTAGGTCTTATTGATAAGTTTGCCAACATCTCAGGTTCCAATTCACATCTGGGCCTAAAGTCAAATCTAGCCAAATACTCGAGACTCTTCCATTCTGAAAACATGGCTCCCAGTTCTGCATGTCTTCGACTTAACGCATCTGCCACTGTGTTACCCTTTCCCCGAATATAGGCTATACCAAAATCATATGATGCTAAAAACTCTATCCATCGTTGCCGTCGAACATTCAAATCCTTTTGGGAGAAAAGATACTTCAATGACTTATGATCTGTAAACAACTCGAATCGAACTCCCAATAGGTAATGTCGCCACATCTTCAGAGCAAATACAATCACCGCTAACTCCAAATCATGAGTCGGATAATTCCTTTCATGCGTCTTCAGTTGTCGACTTGCATACGCAACAACTTTATCCTTCTGCATTAGCACGGCTCCAAGTCCAGTACAACATGCATCGGTGTAAACCACCATCTCATCATTTCCACTTGGAATAGTCAAAACAGGAGCACTTGTCAGTCGCGCTTTCACGATTCCGAAAGCTTGTTCACACTTAGCATCCCATCTGAACACTTGATTCTTTTTAGTCAATCATGTTAATGGTGCAGCTATCTTGGAAAAGTCTTTGATAAACCGACGATAATATCCTGCTAATCCAAGAAAATTTCTCACATCAGATGCATTCTTAGGTCTAACCCAATCCTGGATTGCTGCCACCTTGGCGGGATCAACCGCTATTCCATTTCCAAAGATAACATGACCTAAGAACCTCACTTCACTCTTTCAGAAGTGACACTTCGAAAACTTAGCCTTCAACTGATGTTTTCACAGGGTTTCCAAAACAATCCACAAGTGCGTCTTGTGCTCTTCCTCAGTTCTGGAATAAGTCAGAATATCATCCACGAACACAACTACAAACTTGTTCAATTGATCCCTGAACACTCTATTCATAAGATCCGCAAAATATGCTGGTGCATTGGTCAATCCAAACGGCATTACCAGCCACTCATAGAAACGGATGGTGTCCTGAAAGCAGTCTTCGGCACACTATCCTTTGCCACTCTCAACTGGTGAAATCCCGTTAACAAATCCATCTGAGAAAACACCTTAGCTTCGTGAAGCTGGTCAAACAAGTCATCTATTCTCGGCAATGGATACTTGTTCTTCTTAGTCACTTTATTCAGCTCACGATAATCCACACACAACCTCAATGATCCATCCGCTTTGGTTGCAAACACAACTGGTGCACCCTATTCAGACACACTACGCCGAATGAATCCTTTTTGTAAAAGGTCATCAACTTGCACCTTCAACTCTTGCTGTTCCCTAGGCGCGATACGCCTAAGAGGCATCACAACTGGTCTGGCTCCTTCAAATAGATCGATACAAAACTCGATCTCTCTATGCGGCGGTAACCCTTTGACCTCGTCAAAGACATCCTCAAATCCATTCACAATAGGCACCGATGACAGTCCGTTCCATGGAACAACTAGCGAATACATGAAGCTCATGAAGACGCCTTCTTCATGCTTACTTCGTATCACAACCTTTCGCCCCTCCACATTCTCGATTGTCACCTCCAGCCTCTTACAATCAACCCTTGCCGCATACTTCCTAAGCCAGTCCATACCGAAATAATTCCGAACCCCGTAAAGTTCAGAACAAAACAATCACAAACAAAAGAGCAATCATGATTCGATACAACCAGACCACGGCATATCATACACAAACAAGACGAACCCCCAACTGGATTAGTCACAACCAACGGTCTATCCACAATATCCTGTTCCAAACCCAACCGGCCTACAAGTTCACTACAAACAAAGGAATGCGACGCCTCAGTATCAAATAACACTCTAACTGGAACAACACAAATGGAAAGAGTACCTTGAACCACCACACTCTTTCCTTTCTCTTCCGCCATAGGCGTTTTCGAAGACGATGGCACAGCCCCCAAAGCATAAGCTTGCACAATCCATTGGTCCTTCCTCGGTTCTGGTTAATTCTTCCTGAAATGCCCCGGTTTGTCACAGTTGTGGCACTTCGCAGGCACCTTCGGATTCTTACAGTCTCTGGAGAGATGACCCTTCTACTGACAGTTGTAGCAGGTCACTTCACCCTTCGGCTTCTTCTGGCCATCCTTAACCTTCTGCTGCCGCGGCTTTCTCTTCTTGTTTCCACCCTGCTGTGGTTTAGATTCCTCCTTAGTCACAGCAACAACAGATCCTTCCTTAGGAAACAGATTCTCATGCCTGAGAGCTTTCTCGACAAGCTTCTCAAATGGATCGTCCAGATGATCCACCAACTGTCTCCCAAGATAAGTGTCCAAGCATGTCACAAACTTCTCATTCTTCTTATAGGGAGATTCAACATATGACTGAGCATACTTGGACAATGCTTCAAACTCAGAAACATACTCAAGAACTGGTCTTCCACCATGCTTGACTTCCACAAACTTCTTGAACAGAACAGATTTCTGAGCTGTAGAAATGAACTTAGCCTCAAATCTGACTTGGAATTGCTCCCAAGTAATTTCTTCCTCTGGAGTATCAATGGCGATAGAGTTCCAGCAATCAGAAGCTCTTCCTTTAAGCTGTCTTGATGCAAGCTTCCTTTTGGTTGCATCCTCAATTCCCAAATCACCAAAAATCCTTCAACAAGCATCAATCCACCTCTGAATTTCAATGGTTGATTCTGTTCCCAAGAAAACCTTTCCTCCAAGAGCAGTATAGTCTTTGCACAACTTAGCAAAATCCACTGGTTTTGGGGCTTGAACCTGAACTCCAACATCTACCGTTGGCCCCAGAGATGGCATTCTCCTCATGATCGAAGTCATCAAAACCTCGAACATAGAAGCATAATCAACAGCCCCCTCAGCAGCACGGCCTTCCCTAGCAGCTGGTCTCCCTCTTCGACTCATTCCTAATATCTAAAAGAAATGATTAATATACCTTGAGAAACAACTGCATAAGGAGTTCAAATCCTTCTAAGCTACTATATTATATATAGTAATCATCCATAAAAATACAATTACGTCCCTCATACGTAGTTACGTCAGCGAGTGTTGGCTAAAATCGATTAACCAATGCTCTGATACCACAATGTGACGACCGCCCATGACTTCTGCACCCAACAAGGAGATAGTGCGCAGTAAAGTGTGACAGGCCGCCATGGACGATCATCAAGGTAAGGTAAACACAGAATAGTCTATCGTATTACTCACAGCGCATGGATAAACTACAATAGAAAAGTATACATAGCGAAGCTCCATAGAACAGAATCTCATCATATAAACTCATAATAGTTTGGTACAACAATCTGAATAGTCAATACATCAAGCCTCACTACATAACACTCAGAGAATCATACAAACAACAGAACAACCAGTACATATAGTAAGAAAACAATATGCAAAAGCCTCCAGCTCGTCTTCGTCATCAACAACGTTAGTCACTAAGAACAGCACCTGTCACATGCAACCTAGTCTGCCCATCCGAAAACGGATGAACAGCCCAAGGTAATAAGAGTTGAACATAAAACCTTGAGTCAGACAAAAGTCCTAGCGAACGGTAAATCAACTATCGAACACACCAAAAGAGCATAAAGGGTAAAAAAAGAATAGGAACCCAACAATCCCACTCCATCTCTTTCTATAGCGATAGCCCCCGGACCCACTAAGCAGAAATAAACATAGAAAAGCAGACATTTAGAGTAAAACAATTATCACTCGAGTCAAGGTCGATGTTTTCCAGGCACAAACCCCCAAGGCCTAAACCAAGATCAGATAAGCACCCACAAAACATCGCTCTTGAGACCGAATGATGATACAACCAAACATCCATGACTCTGGCTATCACTGTTATCATTGCTTCGATATCACCGTTAATTGAATGACCGGCTCATTCTTTCATCCGTCCGTCAAGGGCTAATGGTAACCTCGGTTCTAGACAGAAATCCGCACGTCGTCGCAGCCCGTGCCTAGGACTATCGAATCTGCCCAGAGTACTTTGCACGACGTCGCAGCCCGTGCCTGGGATTATCGAATCTGCCCAGCGTACTCTTGCTTTGATCCTGCTAGAACCTTTAATAACGATGAGATCTCAACCTTCTAGTCATCCTCCTCGACGACTATTCTCATACTAGCTCAAGCGCCTCTCGAGCCAACCATTATACATAAGCTCGAACCATATCACCGAGTTATCAACACGCTTAGGATGCTCCCGTCTGGATTAAACCAAGGCTATCTCACATCGTGCTTTGCTTTATCGCATCATAGCAAAGTCCCATCTCAACACCGTGCTTTGCCTCATCGCATCATAGCAAAGTCCCATCTAAACATCATCATCAAATCTATCCATATGAGCTTTATCATCCGCTTCATATGCCACAAGCAGCTTTCCTTATTCAAGAGCCTTTCCACTTAGCTTTTGAATCATCTTCGACCAACTTGTCCAAATCAAATTATCAATCAACTAAATCATAAAAATCAATGAAATCAATCATTAATCCAAGTAATCAATCATTCAAACAAGATCTAAATAAACAGTTATAACAATAAATGGAAATTTCGTAAATAAAGAGTTCAAATCTAACAAGCATGAATTCTAAGTAATATCTTGATGAATGAACTAGCATAGGTTAACATGTAGTAAAGTGGGTATCAAAACTTTATGAACAATGGATCTACATGCAGACTTAAGGAAAATGCATGAAATCGCTATCTTTAACACACAAACAAGCCACCGATCCAATATACTCCTTTGGGTCCGTGTGAGAGATAACCACCACTCACCGAATCACCTAAACACTTCAAAAGCAACTAACTTCATATCTGGACAGCAAAGGATGTAGCTTGATCCGACAAGATTTCCCTTCAAACGATGAAATCTCTCCTCAATGGATGGAGATCTTCAATTTAAGCTCTTGGATCTTCGATTTGATCTTCAATCTAGATGGATGGAAGCACAAGATTAGAGTGGAGAAAAGAAGTGAAGAAGTGTTGTAGTCGAGTTCTCAAAATAGCAGCACTTCTTCGCTTCAAAAATCCGGATACCAAAAAGTGAACCAAAGCCGTGTATTTATAGGCCAAATTCTTAAGTCGTTCGGCCTCCTTAAGTCGGTCACGACTTAACCCTTGCTGACCTAACGACCTACGACTTATCACTCCACGGCTCAACGACTTACAAATGTAGCCGACCTAACTACCTAACACACACGAACATATACGCGACTTAACTACCTTGCCAACCTAACACTTAAGTCGCTCGTACGACCTAACATAAGTGGGTCATGACTTAAATATAATGCCGACCTAACCATCCTAACAGGTTAACACTTCTACTCTACCTACGGCTTAGCGACTTAGCAAACCCTACGACCCAACGACTTAAGATTCCCACGACCTATCTTAACACAGAGCTAATCTCTAGGTCACTAACTCGTTAACTCTTTAACTCGTTATCTCTTTAACTCCTAAGCCGTTACCCTTAGGTCGTTCCATCCTATAAGTCGGTCCAACACTTAGGTCGTTAACTCCTATAAGTCGTCTAATCTCTTAAGTCGGTCAAATCCTATAAGTCACTCCAACTCCTAAGTCGCTCCACCGACTCATGCTATAGCTCGACCCAACCTTGGACGACTCATCTCTGGATGACTTAAGCTCCAAACAACTTAAATTCTAAATGACTTAATAACACTAACATCCTAACAACAACAGTTCTACGATTCTTCGATCCGTAAAAATACGGGTCGTTACAGATAAAAACCCAAAACATTTCACTTCGTATTGGAAAACATTTCCATACTTATTTAATAATAAGCAATTCACAAATCTATTTATTTTCAATACTTAGAATATATTCAACATACTTAAAACACGATTAAATATATGTTTTATTCTTTTAAGGAAAACATTCTCTTAAACACATACATTTGAGCCAAAAAGAATGTTGCGTAAAACATCGTTACGACAACCAAAAATCACTAGTATAGGGATTTGAAATTAAGATAGATATATAAATCCCAATACTATACAATTTATTTCCTTTCGGAAATCATCTACTATACCAACAGTGTTATAGTCCATCATTTCCTTATTTCTCGAAAACGTCTATTTCAACATTTGTTGAAATCTTTGGTTTCGATCTTTAACACATTTTAAAACAACTTCAAATTGTTTTAATTCTATTTAGAGGATCACTTCCTAAATCATTTCTTTAATATATTACCAACTGTCCAAAATCGTGAATATAAATCATTTACCAAATTCAACACTTCTTCATATTTAATTTAAAGGATTACCCACCGTCCAAAATCGTGAATATACTTCCTTTAATAAGCTATAATAATTAACTTATCAAATTCACTTGGTTTTGGATTTATAAAACAACGTTTATAAATTCACACTCATATATAAATCTTATAAAAACTTCAACTTATAAAATCACCTAATTTACAAATTCTATTTACATCTCATTTACATGTCAAAATCCAAATTATAAGTAAATTTAACTATAAATCTTTTATTTTACAAAATCTATTCATTTTATAACTTCACAATTTATAAATCTATAAATTTCATTTACTTACGAAATCCATTTATATTTCATTTTAACACTGATAAAAACTCGTTTCATTATTCCAATATTTTTAATTTATAAATATCAATTTTATAAATCTTTTATAAAAACCGTTTATAATAATTAAAAAATCCCAATTTAAACTATTTTATAAAATCCATTAACTGTGTATTTCAAAAATCACCTTTCGGTTATATTTCACAAAATCTTAATTTTTATAACACTAAAATTATAACGTTTATTTATTTAAAATAAGTAAATTCCAAAAATTAAAATAAAACGTATACTTTCAAAAATCACTTGAAAATCATTTTTAAAATCAAAATCGTTACTTTAACATTTTTAAAACTCCAAAAATAGGCCCAATCCTGCAACAACACTAAATATAACATTACGGCATCCAGAACATCATATATCATTTGATAACAGAATATATCACAATAGCTGTAAATAAATCAATACGGTTGAGGAATGCAGTTGGAACCCTCCAACCTTTTTTCCCTGCATCCACAAATGTTAGCGCAATACCAATCCCGTTTCAAGACGGAATATAGTGGTATACGGGATTTATAAAATATTATCCGCTATTATGCGGTGCAATAGGGTTCTCATCCGCTATATAATGCGGGAAAATCAACTCAAAGTACATATATAATACCAATTCCAATCAAGTTGGAATATCGCGTTATATGTATTTAATAAATAACATCTGCTTAATATGCTGCGTATAGGGTCTATTTCAAAACAAAAGATAATAATTTATCATTCAATCACACAATCAAGAAATTTTAAATCTAACTATTTAAAATTTAAATCGAAACAATTTCGATTGAGTGAAAAGTTCTCAGCTTGATTCAATAATAGTTGTAGTGTTTTATTTCGAATAAAATTAAACGTGCATACGAACCCAATGCAATTCGTTTCATGCGAAACAGACCTCATATGAACAAGATATGGTATTTTAAACATCGTATAAATTTATAATATAAAACAATTCATATTTCTTTTTATTTTAAACCTTCATCTAATCTCTACCATTGATTCCTTTCCTCTAAATTCTTGGTTCGCCCCCTTTTCTGCTCCCCTCATCAGGAACGTGCACGAATACAACCTACGGCCTCCATTAGGGTTTAAATTTTTACACCTTCTATATCCACTTTGACAACGATCAACTACTTCCACTTGAATGCCCATCACCACGCCTACACTCGCCGTGACTATCACTGAGCTCGGATCTTCCTGTATCTCGATTTTCGTGCGTGAAATGAGCACGAACGCGGCCATGAAGCTGCCGATCCACCTCACGAATTTCGATCATAACCGTATGGATATGAAGATCTCGCAATGCTCTATGATTTACTAGTTGAAAGTTTGTTGAATTATTGCACGGATTTGAAGAAATTAAAGGAAGAAGAATGGAACAATTTCGCCCATTAATCCGAAGGTGGGGGCTACGGTTTAGAATTAGGGTTGAGTGTAAAATGAAGGAAGTTAGGTCCTTTTATAGAAAATTCGACGATACTATTCATCCCGAAATTTTCCGAACTTCAAACGAAGCGTGCCACCTGGCGTTTATAATGTTTTACCCCCATTCCAAACAAAATGGAATGTATATCGGGAGCCAATTCGATCAAATTTGGAAGATAAGTTTTCGAATCGACTATTTAAATTCAAAATTTACTCGAATCGATTGCTATGCATTTTTAGCTTGCCCTGGACAAACCGTAAATCCGATTGACACGAAATTTGAAACCATACAATAATATAACATTACAGATCCGATGAAACTGGTTTTGTCAAAATCCGAGAATGTTTGAAAAATGGCTATTTTAACTCGTCAATTAAATATTAAAATATTTAATTTTCAAAAATTAACTTTTAATTCGATTTTAAAAGTTCTATAACATCATTCTCACTCCAATATGATTTAATACAACTTTACAAATCAATTTTAATCACATTAAACCCAATTTCTAATCACTCCGGTAATTTCAAATCTTAAATTATCGATATAATTATCCAATTAAATCCCGATATTCGAAAAAACATTATTCGACCTACAAATTTTGCTTATTAATATATAAAATCAGTTACATTTATGAATTTCAATTGACAAAAATTCTGGATCGTTACAAAACATTGCCCAAGCACACAATCAACAATCTTAAATTTAACTATTATAATGAATCATCAATCAATAACTGAAATTTCAATTATTAAAATTTTGAGTGAGAAAATCTCACCTTTTCTTTGAATTTGCAGTTCATTTCCATCCCAGACTATTTTCTCCACTATTTTGACCTTGTATAAACATTTATACAGTTTATTATTATTTGAATAAACCTAACAATTTATTCCTCATTTAAAAATTTTTAACTCAATTTAATACTTTGACTCAAACAGTTTTTTTCCTAAAAATAAATAAATTTATATTTACCAAAATGATTAAATAAGTTTACTAAAGGGTTAATAACTACAATACATATTGTCATTTTTATTTTTATTTTTGGAATAAGCTAGTAGGTTTTAAAATATACATATGTATACATTTTATTTTCTTACCTCATTTTTCTATATTATAACAACAACATTATTTTATTGTAAATACATAAGTCTTTAAATCACTTTTATAAAATCTACTGTTTATATAATTACTGTTCAGCAAAAAATATTTATATGAGTAAATTAAAATTTATAAAAATTCGAGGATACCTCACAACAAAGCTCGAAAAGCACGCAACCAACATCGCTTCCCAGAGATGCTCGAACCTTAACTTAAGCACCACAGCGCCTCGACCGAACCCGCTACCCTTCACCGTAGCTACCCACGAACGACTACCCACAAACGACCCTCTTTCAACTCAGTCATCACCACGATATGGCGACGCACTCCATCTCTACCCTCGAACCCACACATTGGCCTCGCCACGAACTGCTGCGCCCGAACCTTGGTGGTCGACTTTGCTCAATGATGACGACTCGATTTGCAGCCGTGCTTGAACTCATGGGCCAACGCGGACTTGATTGGTTTGCGATAAAGGGATGATTCGAAGGGGAGGAGGCAGCCATTATTTTGAAAATAAAAAAATCGATTTCGTTTCTTTTTAATACTTTTCTGAATGAAGATGGAAAGCGAATATGGGGTTTTAAAAAAATTGAAGAGGGGAGTTTCGTGCTCTGAAAGCCAGCGTCGAATGTCTGCTACCGAGGAGACATGAAAAAAGAGTGATGGGAACGCAAATAGCATTGATGTGGGTAGGATTCCGACTGGAGTTGACTCGAAAAATAATTTTTTTATTTAAATTCAAGTTCCAATTTGTCTCGTTGAACGTAACACGAAAATTTTGGCTTCCTACCGAGGCGTGCCGTTAGGCGTTTATAAGGTTTTACCCGCATTACGAACGCAATGGAAAAGGTTCCGAGTCCAAATTCGATCGTATGGAGAATATAGGTTTTTGGACTCAAATGTTATATTAAATTCCAATATAAATTTTAGTGCGTTTATATATCGTACGGTCACACAACAACACCAATCACTACTAAAATTGAAATCCAATAATAAAACACTATTACGGATCCAATGGAACAGGTTTTGTTGAAATCAGAGACTATGCCTCGGAAGGCTATTTTTAAATATCGATTTAAACGATATAATTTCCAAATGGAACAAAATAGTTCCAATTTCAATTCTGAAGCATCCATTAACCTCAGTATTATTAATATAAATTTTCTAAGCCATCAAATTATTTTTAACAAGCTTAAAATTGGAAATTCAAATTTTTACCCATCATTAATAAATTAAATTCAAAAATTTAATTGCCAAATTCACATTTATATTCGAAATTCAAGTCAAACTAATCTCCATGTATTTAAAAACGATTAAATATTTTGATTTCAAATGTTCAAAATTCTGGGTCGTCACATCCTCCCTCCTTAAAAGAATTTCGTCCTGAAATTCCTTGTTAAGAAGAATGATCCTCAACCCGTTTAACTTTTTCCAAACCAATATTTATCAACCCAAATCTTTTTATTAAAGATTCATTTCAACTGTTAACGCTAAAATTTGAATGCTGACACCCCGGTGTGTAAAGTGTAGTTGTGAAAGCACCACCCGATGATTCGGGAACAGAGTATAAGCAGAAAACCACAGAAAAAGCAGTAAATGACAACGATTTTATAGTGGTTCGGCTCAATAGTTTGCCTACGTCGACTCTGAATATCTTTATTGATGATTTCGTTACAAGTTGATACAATTCTTCCCAAGTACAATACACTTTGAACTACTAAACACTTTGAACGAGTAGCTTAAACTTCAATGTAAGTGAAAGTCCTCAAATCCATGTCGGATGCATGAGATTTCTTCTTGAAGTTGTTCATAACGTTCTACGTGTCTTGAAAGCTTTGAGTGTTGAGTTAGTTTGGAATGTAGCAGAGTATCGGTGTTTGGAAAGAACGAGCCAAAAGTCCCTTGAATGTTGGAGGTGGTCGCGTATTTATAGGTGTGATTCTGGGCGGCAGTTTTTCACTCAAGTCATGAGTCGTGCACGACTCATGGAGAGTCGTAAGTCGCATTCGACTCAAGGTTCAAGAGTCAGCAGGCAGTGGAGTAAGTGAAGTGGTTCTGAGCTTTTCTTTGTTCATTTGGATACAAGTCCTAACTCGTTCGCGAGTTAAGAGGTCACGGTTTAAAGTGAGGAAGTACTAAAATCTTGGCTCTGCGGTTTTAGGTCGTGTACGACTTAAACTAGGTCGTAAGTCGTCTAAAAGTCATCTTATTATGGCATGGTATTGAACTTGTTCTTTAAGTCTTAGGTCATAACGTCTTAAAGTCGTGGACTTTCTTAACTCGTGACATGACCTAAGTCGCTTAGGTCTTAATTCTGTTAGGTCGTTAGTTCCTTAACTCGTAAGCTTTTAAGTCGCAGGCTCTTTAACTCGTGCGCCTCCCCTGAGACATGACATATCTTAAGTCGCAGAGGCTTTAAGTCGTAGACTTCTTGGTCCGTTGAGTTGCTGTTTCCCTTGAGTCGTAGAAACCTTAAGTCGTGGATGCCTTAGGTCGTAAAGTACTCTAAGTCGGCAACTTCTTTATGGTATTGAGTTGGTCTATTTTCTTAGGTCGTTAGGTCGTAGCTTCCTTAAGTTGGTAAGTCGTCAGTCCCTTAAGTCGTCCATCCTCTTAAACTGTTAAGTCGTGGCTTCTTTAAGTCGTTAATTCGCTCAATACCTTAACTCACTAAGTCGTTATACTTTTAGGTTGGTAACTCGTGTTATCTCTTAGGTCGTTAGCAAAGCGGAGTTAACATTTGCCCCTCGAAGTATACACCTACGTCGTAGGTTGTGCGCTTCGACTTAATTCTACAAGGTCGTGAGCGACCTAAGGGATAGGCTAACCCGTGCGTCCATTCACTTTCCTCTTCTTCCTCTATATAGCCTATTAACCCGTTTCCTCCTTCTTTACTGCTTCAATATCCTTTTCCGCCATTAGCGACTTTTCAAGTTTTCGAAGGCGAATCCAAGATAATCGATCAACGGTTCATCTTTTCCATTACATTGTAAGTGAACTTGATCCCTAAACCAACTGCGACTATTGCTGAAACACCAATCTTTTACCTCCTGACCCCAAATCATCTTGCACGCCTTGCCTAGTTTTTGAGTCAAGTTGCGATCGATTACAATCACCGTTAGCTACGTTGCCATCGCAATTCATAAGATTACAGCACCGCACTAGACTTACGGCGGCTTCATGATGATTCGGATCGATGTTTGATGAGTTGATGGGGTGAATGGATAACAGGCTTAGTTGAGGGGATGATGGTTTAATGTTATTTAGGCGATAACGGGTATCGGGTTCGAGAGGGGTTAGCTGGTTGAGGGGATAACTTTAAATTCTTACGACTTAGCTTGCTTTCGAATCGACCGACTTTGTTTATACACGACTCAACTTTTAGGTCATGTTAATTTCCCGACGATTTAGGACTTAGGTCGTACGAGCGACTCAACCCTTTAGATCCTTACCACAACTTATCCTTTAGACTGTGAACGTCTCAAGCCATAAGTCGTGAACGACTCAGCACTTAGGCTATTTTCCCTATCGAGTTGCTTCTTGGGGCTTAACCCCTGACCGACTCAAGTAGATGGGACCTAGGCTTTGAGTCGTTGGCGAGTCAGGACTTGTGTGAATTTTGTTCGTGCTTTGAACCGTTGCATGGACTTTGAACTGTTGAACTTTATTGCATTCATTCACAGGTTGCTTTAACTTGCAAGCTAACAATCTGTCCAATACAACATTTACAGAAAATTGGGACGAATATACTGCCATCGACTGCCCACATCAAATGACAGATTAGTTAATAACAGATAATTAACTTAAATAAATTGTGTGAATGAAGTGCTTTCAACTCATCAATTTCAAGTAAAATATTAAAGCAACACTGAAATAGTCAATTGGAACTGACCAGCCTGCACTAATATTATGCTTGAACTTTATATTAACAAGTTCTGAAACTTTGTAATCGATCAATCATCGACTAGCTTAATCCAGTCATATTTACTTGCTAATTTTATTAGTTTTATACGACACTTCACACTTTTAGGAAACGTGCACCTTCACATTTGAATATCCAGTTGCTTGTGTAGAATGACTTCTCAGGAAGAAGATACAACGGTTCAGACTGGAGAGGCAACTGTTATTCCGGCTCCACTGGTCAATCCTCCTGAAAGAGCCTCTTCTACTTTATCGTACAGAGTTTTTCGCCAATTGTGCGCTCAGTTTGGCATTGCTGAATCAGATGCCATTCTTCCCGAGAGAAGTAACACTGCTGACATAGCACCCCCTGGCTTTGTAACGGTCAATCGACAAATGTGCCTGAGTGGGGGCGTTCCTCCTTTCGATGACTTCTTCCAACAACTTCTTCGTCATCTGGCCATCGCCCCATCCCAATTACACCCCAATGGTTATGCCATTTTAATGGGGTTGTGTGTACTGTTTAGGAGGATGCTTGATCGATTCCCAAGCTTTGACGAGATTTGCTTCCTATGTTCTTTCACCAGGACTAAAGATCACCCCTCTATTACTGTCGTGAGAAGTGCTCGAAATCGTAAATTGATCATCGGTCTTCCTGACAGCGCTCATGGGTTTTTGACTCAATTTTTCTATGTCCGCTGTCCCCCGGGGTTTTACGCTGTATGGAGGGAAGGAAGTAAGCTTAACCATTCTTACTATGTTTGTTATCCGACTTTTGTGAGACTGAATTGTTAAGTGTCAACTTCGCTTCTCTTTTTTTATTTTCAACGCTTCCCCCTCCTTCTAGGGATCCCAGTCATAAGCCAACTTTTGAAAGGCTCAAGGCCGTGCCAGTTGAGGTGAGAGACATTCAATTTCTGTTGGAAGACGATTTTTTGCATCAGTACGGACTTCTGCATACTTCTCGTTCTACTCACCCCTGCGAGGTTCCAGACTCCCCACCTAAAGCATCAGATGCCCTGATTTCTACAGACACATCCATACCAAAAGGACCTGCTCCCGAGGTTTCGCTAGTGAAGTGCTCCACTTCTGTTGATGTTGCGGGGCCATCTGTCGAACTTGCCCCGGTTATTGAGGAAGAAGAGCCTCAGGGAACTCCCCTACATTCACAGAAATCTGGCGAAGACGCCGAGAAAACTAGCCTTGTCAAGCAGAGCAGGGACGATACTTTCGAAGGGCTGAGCGACCTCTTTGCCACCTTGCAAGAGATCTTTAAAGATGATCCTATCACTACCGGGGTTTCTTCTTTAGTAGTCGAAACAACTTCTATCCTGCAACAGACCCCGTCAACTCAAGAGTTGACGCTAACTATTACACCCACAACTACTCCTCAATTAAAGAGTGGTTCGTAGTTTGATGCGCGTAGTTTGCACATCACACACACTTAGAATTTTTTCGGCACTTTTATGCTTCTGACTTTTTGTACTTTGAAGAATTCTAAAATTTAGCTCTTTTTTATTTCAGATCCTCCGATGGGGCGCAGCGGATCCTACTACGATGATTTCCAGCTCTACGGGAGGCGTAGCCAATATGATTACAGGCGTTACCTCCCTTCTTACAAAGAATCTGATGAAGAAAGAGCCGCCCGAAAGGCTCAAGAGAAGAGGGCTCAAGAGGAGCATTATGAAAGAAGAGAGAGGGAGGAGCACCACGATTCGTCGCAGAGAGGCGACGATTCTCATAAAAGAAAATCCCATGATGACAGAGGAAAAAGTCATATGGTTGAAAATTCGAGCAAGCGAGCCCGACATGGTGAGAAGCACACCTATACAACTCCTGAAAAGGTTTCTGCCCCCGCCTCGCTTGACATTCCTTCCGGCTCTCCCGCTCTCGGGAAGACAGACATCGAAACAATAATTAGCAGACCCAAATTCCAAGTTGGACCGGGCCCGGCCACTTTGCAAAGTCGGTTTCCACAGTGGTGTCTGAAGGGAGTGAGGTTCGACCTTGACTTGGTTCCCATTGACAAGTCTGCCATGTTACGAAATCTCGACTCCGTCAAGCTTGATATTGAGAGTATGTCAAACTGGCAAAAACTTGTCAACGAGCTTCAAAGGGTTAATCGCGCAAACATAGAGGCCATGCTCACTATGGAAAATGATAAAGCCGAATGGCAAAAGGTTCTTGAGCAACATGACACTGAAATGTGGAGCATTGCTTCTTACAACGAAGAGCTTGAAGCAAAAGTTGCGGAGATGAAACAAGAGCTTGCTGCCTCCTCTACTTCTTATTCTCAAAAAGAAGAAGTGCTCCTAAAACAAGTGAGAGACGCTCATGCCAGCCAAAGAGATGCCGAAGACAGGCTTGAAGTGCAAAAAAGAATTAGTGAGGGCTATGTTGCCGACATTGAAGAGCTTCGGAAGAAAAACAGCTCCCAAGAGGCCGAGATTCAAATGCTTAAGCTTCAACTTTCTAAAGCTGAAATGGAGCGTGATGAGGCCGTTGCCGGCAAAATTGCAGCTGAAGAATCTCACGAGGCAACGAGGACCAACATCAGCTCAACGTTATTTGATTTCTACCTGCATAGCATCTTGGGGTGCGGTAGCCTCGCCTTTCTAGGCCCCAAGTATGAAATTACTCTGGCTGAAGTTTGGGAGGCCGCACTTGATATGCTTGGTGGTAACGGCGCTGGCTATGCTGAGTCAGCTCTTGAGGAGAATTATCTTGATGATGATGCACGTGCCGCTCTCGCCGGGGGAGAGAACAGCTTGCGAAATTAAGGGCCGAAACAGAGGCGGGAGAATATTCAGGAAAAATCATCTCAACTGCTCCAATTCAACCTTCTCCTTCAGCCGAAATTGACATTACCGATTCTAGTTTTCATACACCGATTCCTACTAAAGTTGATACCGGAGCTGCAATCACGCAAGTTGTAGATGAGCCACAAGAGAGTGCTAAAGCTGTAGACTACGAAATTGATGTGATACCACCAACTTCTCCAGGTAACCCTAATAATGCTCGGTGGACAACTTGCCAATTATCTACGGAGTTGACGAGATTCTTGATTATTTCTTGAATCTCGACGAGCCGTTGTCTCCTCTTTTTGCGGGAAATACTGACACTTTTATCTTTTCCTTTGTAGAGAAAGTACCGAGCACCATTCAAACTTTTCCACCTCCAGTTACTGTTCCTCTGCCTTCCCCAATCGCTCCTACTCCTTATCTGGGATCACAGGAAGAAATAATAGGTGCCCTTCGGGGCTTGGATGACCCAGCTGCTTCACAAGAGCAAAATGACGAAGGACTTGAGGGAGGTGAGATATCTCCGGGGCGGACTCCTTCTGATGACATAATTTTGTCTAAACTTGTTACTTCAGGAAGTGAGTCTTCTTCAAAGAGAAGAAAGAAGCACTGAACATCAAAGAGGATGGGGAAGAGCATTATTGCCACTGAAGAGGAACCGGAAGTTGAACCAGTTGTGCCTCCCTCTCCTTCTTCCCTCATGCCTATAGATCGACCCGAAAAGCTAACCATCCGGCCGGGTAAAGGGTCCAAAGGTGGCAAGAGGAAATGAAGATTCTAGTTTTTAGCTTTCTGTTTTTTGCATGTACTGGTCGAGGATTGTGCGGGTACCGGCCCCCGCTTTCTTTATTTCGAAACTTGTATCTGCAATATAATTGAATTAAAATGATCCTTTATTGGTACAAACTCTTGTTTGAATTTGAGAATGCATTTATTATTCATTTTTATACAAGTTTATTTATATGATATTACAGTGAGCTTGTGGTATATTGTTTTGAGCGTAATTTCGCTAATGTAGTTATACCATGTTGTCCCTATACCATAAGCCTATTGCAATATTTTACATTTTGAGGGGACTTGTACTTTTATTTTCTAGAGAATAATTATTCCATACTTGGAGGAATATTATTTCGTTAAAAAGTACAACTTTCTCCATACAAGTTTTTACGCTTCAACCTTCGAAGATACCACTTTTTCTTTTGTGCAAATACACATTTTATCAAGTGAATTCTTCTATGTGGTAAAGCGGACCTCTGAAGGGTAATTTAATTTCTTTTTGAGGAAGAGTATTTTCCAGAATAGGTGAATTATTCTTCCTTTGAAAGTTGGAGTGTGCCTTTGATGAGGGCTTCTTCACGTTTCAACACTTGGAAGTTTTATTTCAATCTCGGTGAAACATGTGCCTCTGAGTAGGGCCTTTGCCTGGAAGTTTGGGGTTTCTTTCTCTCGGTTGGACGGATTCACGGGAGTGTATTGACCGATCATTCCGCAACTTTGTATTGAGAAAGATCTCTCTTTTTCTGGTTAGGCCCGCTCAAGGTCTTTGACTTGGACTCTAAAGAGTAGCATTGGGTCTCCAAAGAGAAGCATTTGGACTCTGAAGATTAGCGTTGGACTCTGAAGAGTGGCTTGAACTCTAAAGAGTGGCATTGGGTCTCCGAAGATAAGCATTTGGACTCTGAAGAGTAGCGTTGGACTCTGAAGGGTAGTTTGAACTCTAAAGAGTTGCATTGGTTCTCCGAAGAGAAGCATTTGGACTCTGAAGAGTAGCGTTGGACTCTGAAGAGTTGTTTGAACTCTAAAGAGTGGCAATGGGTCTCCGAAGAGAAGCATTTGGACTCTGAAGAGTAGCGTTGGTCTCCGAAGTGTAGTTTGAACTCTAAAGAGTGGCACTGGGTCTCCGAAGAGAAGCATTTGGACTCTGAAGAGTAGCGTTGGACTCTGAAGAGTAGTTTGAACTCTAAAGAGTGGCATTGGGTCTCCGAAGAGATGCATTTGGACTCTTTAGAGTAGCGTTGGACTCTGAAGAGTAGTTTGAACTCTAAAGAGTGGCATTGGGTCTCCGAAGAGAAGCATTTGGACTCTGAAGAGTAGCGTTGGACTCTATGATTTGTAGGAATCGCTATGCTTTGTGATGTGTTGGATGAGCAAGCATTATTCCGATAACCTGCAATACTAAATCGAGATTTTTAGTAATATTTGCTTATTGAAATGATACAGGCATTTTAACGGCATCAAAGAATACAAGATTTATAATTTCTCATTACTGATTCACATCACATTTGCAATGGTTAACAGCACAAGAATTATTCATTCATCATCATTTTACAAAGTTAAGCAACACTATTAAGTAAAATATGGGTGTAAATGAATGTCATCCCATGATTTTGCGATTCACGTGTCAGTCAATGACCAGCTTCTCGGATTCTTGCTCCGTAGTTCTGTTGCTTGAACCAGGTCGGTAAGGAGGACACGGTTGCCCCTGAGCGGACGAGGTTGGGTCAATTTTGTCTTTCTTCACATATTGTTAAAGTTTATTCTGTTTTAGCAATTCTTCAATCACACTTTTTAACTGGCGACATTGATCAGTATCGTGACCAGGTTGGTTGTGAAATCGACAGAATTTCCCATTTTGCACTGCCCCTCTTCCCATCTCAGGCGGTTTAGGGTACTTGATAACATCCTTTGTTTCCAAGAAGATTCTTTCTGGTGTATCAGTTAAGGGGGTGAAGTCTGAAGGATTAAAACGTCGAGGTTTCTTCTTGTTTCCCCGCTTCTTTCCTTCATCATTTTCCCTTTTCTGGTTCCCAAATCCTCTCTTGTTAGAGAAGACATCGTTATTCTTAATTTCGGCCACCACTGCTTTTTCTGACATCGAGAGATTTTCTAGGCGTATGAATTCGTCAGCCTTTTTATACAACTTTTCGAGTGAATTTGGTTCCTTCATTTTAAGCCACATCCCGAATTCACTTGACTTATCGATGGCCCGCATTAAGTATGTGAGGATCATTCGGGGCTCTGCGTTGTCTACCTTGGCTAAAGCTATATTAATACGGTTCAAAAAAGACTTGATGGGCTCTCCGGGCGATTGTTCTATACTGGACAGTGACATTATATCTTTTGCCTTTGACACATACAACCTGAATTGTTCTTTAAATTTTCGGGTTAAATCGGAGAATTGATCTATGGATCGAACCGGTAGCTTGGTGAACCAAAGTAAAGCCACCCCTTCTAAATATACTGGAAAATATCGGCATTTAATCTCATCCAATGCTCGTGCCCCAGTCATATGCCAATCATATCTGTATAGAAATTGGTTAGGGTCACTTGTCCCTCGATAGGCTGGGATGGTAGGAGGTACAAATTTCCTGGGAAACTCCGCCTTTAAAATCCTTTCGGTAAACGGGGTTTTACTTGGAGCGAAACCCCATTCTCTCTCGTCTTCATCCCTTTGCATGCTCTCTTTCATGATTTGTCGAACCATTTCAGAAAGATACCTCTCATCATTTCGAGCATTAGATCCACCAACTTCAGGAAGTGTCTGCTCAAGTGGGCTGCCAGCCCTCTCAAGAACGTTCCTTTCTTCAGCATCATGAACATTGCCAGCAAAGTTCCTTTCATTACCTGTTGGTTGATGGTTTGCCCCAAGCAAATCATTCAACTTATTCAAAATTAGGGCATTTTGGGCATTCTGAGCCTCCAATTGTGCACTTTGGGCATTTATCTGCTGGTTCAGCCCTAAGATTACATTATCCAACTCCGCTTTTGTAACCCCAACAGGTGGAGTGGCTTGATTAGGTACTGGGGAAGCGGAGGTTCCCTCTTGTACATTTCCAGATCTAACAGATCTACTCCTTCTCCCCGGAGCCATGATTTCAGATAAACTCCTAGTCTTTAGAGAGATTCTTTCAACAAACTTTCGCGAAGCAATGGTGAAAGTATTCCTGAGTTGGGTTCTCAGTGAAAGCACCAAAAATGTTAACGCTAAAATTTGAACGCTAACACCCCGGTGTGTAAAGTGTAGTTGTGAAAGCACCACCCGATGATTCGGGAACAGAGTATAAGCAGAAAACCACAGAAAATGCAGTAAATAACAACGATTTTATAGTGGTTCGGCTCAATAGTTTGCCTACGTCCACTCTGAATATCTTTATTGATGATTTCGTTACAAGTTGATACAATTCTTCCGAAGTACAATACACTTTGAACTGCTAAACACTTTGAACGACTAGCTTAAACTTCAATGTAAGTGAAAGTCCTCAAATCCATGTCGGATGCATGAGATTTCTTCTTGAAGTTGTTCATAGCGTTCTACGTGTCTTGAAAGCTTTGAGTGTTGAGTTAGTTTGGCATGTAGCAGAGTATCGGTGTTTGGAAAGAACGAGCCAAAAGTCCCTTGAATGTTGGAGGTGGTCGCGTATTTATAGGTTTGATTCTGGGCGGCAGTTTTTCACTCAAGTCATGAGTCGTGCACGACTCATGGAGAGTCGTAAGTCGCATTCGACTCAAGGTTCAAGAGTCAGTAGGCAGTGGAGTAAGTGAAGTGGTTCTGAGCTTTTCTTTGTTCATTTGGATACAAGTCCTAACTCGTTCGCGAGTTAAGAGGTCACGGTTTAAAGTGAGGAAGTACTAAAATCTTGGCTCTGCGGTTTTTGGTCGTGTACGACTTAAACTACGTCGTAAGTCGTCTACAAGTCATCTTATTACGGCATGGTATTGAACTTGTTCTCTAAGTCTTAGGTCGTAACGTCTTAAAGTCGTGGACTTTCTTAACTCGTGACATGACCTAAGTCGCTTAGGTCTTAATTCTGTTAGGTCGTTAGTTCCTTAACTCGTAAGCTTTTAACTCGCAGGCTTTTTAACTCGTGCGCCTCCCCTGAGACTTGACATATCTTAAGTCGCAGAGGCTTTAAGTCGTAGACTTCTTGGTCCGTTGAGTTGCTGTTTCCCTTGAGTCGTAGAAACCTTAAGTCGTGGATGCCTTAGGTCGTAAAGTACTCTGAGTTGGCAACTTCTTTATGGTATTGAGTTGGTCTATTTTCTTAGGCCGTTAGGTCGTAGCTTCCTTAAGTTGGTAAGTCGTCAGTCCCTTAAGTCGTCCATCCTCTTAAACTGTTAAGTCGTGGCTTCTTTAAGTCGTTAAGTCGCTCAATACCTTAACTCGCTAAGTCGTTATACTTTTAGGTTGTTAACTCGTGTTATCTCTTAGGTCGTTAGCAAAGCGGAGTTAACATCAACTAACTTACCAAATTCAATCATAAGTTTCCAAACAACATTGTTTTCTTAACAATTCAAATTTTAAACTTTCAAAATTTCTCAAAATTTTTCTTACTCTCGAAATTTTTGTAAAATTTCGCCAGCGTCTCCTTTGCGCGGCTATCTCGGTATGACTGCAAAATGGCACCACAAGCCCACAAATTCCAAAAGAAAACAAAAAAGCCAAGTGGCTAGACAAAAAATCACCAGATTTCATTCTAAAATTGAAATAAATACCTTTTTGTCGAGCAATTCAATTTTATCTTTGAAATCAAAATCCCAATTCCATTTCCCCGTACACATCTGTATATTCTAATATCCATAATATCCGATTACAAAATTCAAATATCATTTTGCACATTCCTTTACGGAATTTCAATATATACTTCTTATACCATTTTTACGTCACTATCGAAGTTATATCCATTATCATTCAATCTTGCATTTTGTAACGACCCGAAATTTTCTAACCCGAAAATTCCAGATAGTTATGAAAAAGAAGAAAGAGATAGAAGAAGAAGAACAGAAACACCAAACATCTCACAATCGCAGCGGATAAAATATAATAATAAATAATAATAGCTTACAAAAGAATACTATATCTGTCGATTACATTTCAATACATCAGAGTTTCATATATATTCAAATGCTGGTTATATATAATCAATTTATCACACAATTACAATAATATAATTATAGCGGAAATATTCTAAGCGATATTGCCATTCTGCTTGCCTCCTGAGCTCTAGAACGTACCTACCTGAAAATTTGTAATACTCGGTATGACCCGAGCATTACACCAAAGTAACACCCGGGTCAGGCTGGAAACCAGCCTGAGTAAACCCAACTAACATGGAATACCAAAGAAATCATCTTTTATAAACCCGGGTAACAGATATCAATTCACAAGCTACATATTATCACAGACAACGCTTAGTCCACATTTAAATTTTCTAAATACCAAAATTTAGATTATTAAAACAATCCAATACCTCCAAATCACTTCAATCCAGCATATAGATTTTATATATCAATCTACAAACATTCGAAGTGGTTTCGGGTATTTCTCCTATACCCGACCCCGGTCACTTCGAATCTCATGTCATTCTATTCCAAGTTATCCAAAAGAAATACTCAACATTTCATATCAGAGTTATCAACTCCTTCAAATCATCCAATACCATTCAATCATTCAATAGCAAAGCTTAATCACATTACAAATAATTTCTATTGATTCAAATTGAAATTCAAGCCATAATCACTTAGATTCTTTCATTAATTAATTTCAAATTAATTACTCAACCCTTCCTGATTCATCTTAATTAATCACCCTAGATTAATAATCTTCCAAATCCATTCAAGTAATTATCTTTAATTAATTTCACAAAATTAATTATTTTGACTAAATCAATGAGAAATCTTTAATTACTTCACAAATTAATCAACTATAATCAATTACACTAATTCTTAATTACTTACATTAATTAATTTCTCATTAGTCTTATGATTAATTCATCTTAATTAATCAATCTTTAATTACACCGTTGATTATATAAATTAATGATTTCCAATTATGTTTTGATTTGTTCTAATCTAAATTAATTACTTTAATTCAACCCCAATATTTATCATTCTCGATTAATCTCAATATGTAATTAACTTTTTTTTATTTACTTCATTAGTAAGTTAATTATTCCATAAAAAATTATCTTAATATTCTCTTGACCAATTTCACTAAGCAATTATATTTTATTAATTACATTAATTAATTATTTATCACACCACCAAATGATTAATCTGAATTACTTATACTTAGTTAATTAACTTACAACTTTAATTTATTATTTATTTAAATACCTTCAATTACTAAATTAAATAACCCAAATCATTAATTAATTAAATTAATTATCCATTTCAATTTACCTTGCTAATTTGATGTATCACAAATCATTAAACCTTTTGTAACTTTTAAACGGAAACATTTTCTTATTTATTGTTTTAAGTTTAAAACAACTTAAAAATTCCAATACTTCGAGTTAAGTAATGATTAACTCGAGAACCATTCAATACCAAAATCACCAGATCATCAATTCACAGTGTACATCAGATAAATTTAATCATTCAACCAAATATTTAAGTTTAACCATTTAAATTTAACTAGAAATCCAACAGAGTGAGATTCACTCACATTTGCCTCACAATTGGCCATCCACTTCATTCAATTAATTACATCCAGTGATTATTTATTTGTTACTTCCCAAGAGATTTTTTAATTCATTATTCCTTAGCTATTAATTATTAACCTTCATTTTTAATTCCTAAAAACCTAATTCCCATTTGTAAATTACTAACTCTAAATTACTTAATCGAAAATTCAAATCAATTACTTAATTAATCTTTAACTTATTTCATAAATGACCATATCTTAAATATACTCAAGATAAACATGTTCTTTGTTAAATACTAATCGCAATAACATTTTACTTAATTTGTAAAATAATTAAGTTTTAAGTATCTTTTATGTATTTAACATACTAATTTAACAATAAATCAAACCGTCTTAATTTAAGCTTGGAGAGCCGTTAATTTACAGGGTTCATAAATGATTTTAAACAATTCCAATTTTTTTTAAACTAAGTTTTAAAACCAGACAGAGATAAATAAGTAAATAAAGGACAAAAAGTACTCATTATCGACCATCGTCTCCATGTGAAACCATAGCTTGGACTTCAAGATTCAAGTCGCCGCTCTTCCTGCTTTGCGAACCAACGTGGCTCATCCACGTCACGAGAAGTTCAACACGATTTTGAAATCGTGGCCAAACATCCTCCTTCAACACGCTCGCCTCCCAACATCGGCAATCTTAGTTCCCAAATCTCCTTCCTCTGATCTACTACGTCAACCAATAGTGAACGAAACCGAGCCCTAGCAATTTCTCTCTTTGCACGTGCGTCCCCAGTAGATTTCAACTGGATAGTCGAGCAAATTGTAGGAGCTTCGGGTTTGAACTCGACTAGAGCCCTGACGCGGCCATTTGATATAGTTGATATCGAATTAGGGAAGGAAAAGGAGTAACTGGATGAGAAGACTTCGGCCATTTCTTTTTTTTTATTTTTCTTATGTATTGTTATAATTGACTTTTACTGAAGAAAAAGGAGAGTCTTGATTTTTATTTCGGTATGATTCTTCTGGAAAGAACGAAGAGAAAAAAATATCCACCTGACTTTATTTATTTAATCAACGAAGTGGCGTATGGGGAAAGCTAAGGAAACGTAATATAAATTGAGAATGGCTTCTTGAGTAAGATTGTCTATCTAAATTTTATTGTATTAGTGTTTTTTTTAATTCCAACGCGTTTTTCTTCCGCACGGGCAAACGGTAAATCTAAATGCTACGAAAATTGAAATCCGGTAATAATTAACTATTACGGATCCAATGGAACTGGTTTCGTCGAATTCCGAGACTGTGCCTCGGAAGGCTATTTTTAAATATCGATCTAAATGATATATTATCAAAATTAAACAAATTACCTTTAAATTAAATTTCAATTATCCAATTATCTGCAGTAGCATTATTATAAATTTTATAAGCCTTCAAATTATTTTAAACAGGATTAGAAGTTTCAGATTCAACAATTTACCCAGTTTCAATTATTAAATTCAATATTTAAACTATATAATTTAATGATTTAATTATCCAGTAAGTGTTTATATCTGAAATTCAAGTTAAAATTAACTTTTTGAATATTTAAAATCAATTAATTATCCCATTATGAATTGTTAAAAATTCCGGGTCGTCACACATTTTCAATTTCATTTGAATTTAATTCACAATTTCAATTCTGTTTGAATTCAATTTATCTTCAACTCTGAATATTGAATTTTATCTTCCATTTACAACTAATTCATATCATTATTTTAATTTAGTTTCATTCACTAATTTTCTTCAATTTCAATTTTGAAATCGTTTGTCGCTAACAAATTTTTTCAAAAATTTGTGGAAAATTTTGGCAGAGTCTCCATTGTACGGAGGAGCTTTCGCAATTTGACAAAAGATATAAATATATATACATCGACCCACCCGGTCGAAAAAAACAAAAACAGTTCATATTTCCTATTTTTATTGCATAAGCGTACATTATTTAGCATTTTTAAGCAAAGTGGTTTATTGTTAGCATTTTGCGCAATCAAGTCCGGCCAAACAACCCCCTGTACCTGTACTTACTCAATTTAAACACATAAGTGACATATATAGGAAGTTTATTCACATTTCACTAATTTCCAATAGTAAACACAGAGTTTTCACAAGCAATACATTCAAAATAGTTCTCACAAGCAATTTATATGGTTCCGATACAAATTTAATTGCTTACAATCAATTCACATGCCATTTCTATTCAATTCAAGTGATTTACAACTCACTTTCTTTCATTCAATTTATTTTTGAGCAAAATGAACTCATATCTACTTCAATTGATTCAAAATCAATTTGATTTACTTTTATTTACTCGTAGAATTTTATGCATACTCGTTTGCGTCAAACGACAACCATTTCTATGCAAATTCAACGATATTCACTAAATAGAATACCCAAACTAGTTTATTACTAATTTAAATTGATACCAACTCAATCTGCACTTTATTTTGTTTCGTTTTCAATCGATTCTATTCTATTCATTTTGCATTTCATATTTACATTCGCTTCAATTAAAACCCCTTCAAAATTTCCAGTTTATCCTCCATTTATTAATTTAGAATATTTCTCAACTCCAAATTTTACTTAAGAATTTGACCATTTATTTCTCAAGTTCAAGATAATTTTTTCTATATACTTCTTATACTTAAACTGGATTCCAAATTCCATATGAATTCATTTTACCTTTCATTTATAAATATTGAATTCAATTTATTTTAAACCATATTAAATTTGTCAATCTTTTAATTAGTTTCACTAACTAATTTTAATTCAATTATTAACAATTAGCTCCATTTGATCCAATATTTACGTAAGTTATTTCAGTTCAAATCTTAAAATTTTTTTTTGTAACACTTCCCAACTTCAATCCTTGATTTGATTTTCATTTATCAAATCCATTTCCATCTACTAATTTAATTCAATTAGTTTTACTCACTTATCCATTAAATTTCAACTTTCCATTCTCAATTCATCTCAAATTTATTTTATCAATAACAAGGAAATTCAATTTATTTCTACCTACTTGAATTTATTTGCAAATTTGAACCATTTTTTTTAACTCACAATTAAAGTTTTAATTTAACTAATTCAACTTTCCTATTTCATGAATTAATTAATTATCATATTAGTTTACTTGAATTCAATCCATTTTATTTTTATTTTCCCCAAGTTTGGTTTTTTTTCTTAAGTTCACTTCATTTAATTGATTCACTTATACTTATTTTAATTTAACTCCATCCTTAATTTAATTCATTTTAGTCAAATTGTATAAGTTATCAACTCATTTACTAATTCCATGAATATTCAAAATAGGATTCCAAAGACATCCCGACTTTTCAGAAGCATTTTTGAGATCAAATTTTCTTTTGAATTTCCAAAACTAAATCCATTTTGCAAACAACTTCAATTTAAAATAATTTGGTAGCAATTTTCTCTCTTGGAAACTCGAAAATGAACATCGATGATGCTGCAGTCATCACTGAAGTTGTTTTCCAGCGACCGAAATGAGTTTGGAGATTTCATCCCTTCAAAACCTTTCCAGTATTTGTCCGGAATTCTATTTCAAATTATGAATCCCATTTTCAATTTACAATTCTCATTTGTAAATGGATTTTATTTTCTTAACTCTTTGTCATTACTTCAATTTCTTTTTCAACTTTAATGATAATGATTTAATATTATCACTATCAAACAACCAAGCAACCATATATACTATAATAATTTATGGAAAATCATTCCTTTCATATACAAAATAGTTTTGGGTAAAATTATTTCATTTACCCAATTTTAAAAACAATACCATCTCAATTTATCTTGTTTAAGAGTTTAGAAATCCCTATCGAAACAGTTGGCCAAACTGCACCGACCAAAATCTATAAACAATAAACCAATAAGTCAACACAATATAAAACAATTTTATATTCACTAACAAATACGTGCTGATAGCCACTATTACACTCACACTCATTCTAGAGTGCTAGTGACTCTATCTCTAATGAGTAATACCCAACAGAGCCAAGGTTGTCGCTTAACCAAATGCTCTGATACTACATGTAAACGCTCGCAAATCCGTACTCTTTTGAACCGGAAAAAATCAACAACAATTCAGCCAAAGAGGAACAAACTTACGAGTCTTTGGAGTTAAAGAAGAAGAGGTAGAAGAAGAAGGAAAGAAAACAACAACAGAATCTCACATATCTCAGCCACACAAATATAATACATAAGTAAATATCTTTAAACAGAATCACTATATCAGTTATTACATTACATCACATTATATTATCAGAGTGTACAACAAGAAACAACGGAAAGAAATATTACATATATAGTGAAACGCTTCGACATCCATCTTGCTCTTGATTTCCAAAGCAACTACTGAATTCGAGAATGACCTGATAACCTAACTCTAGACTGCCCGTGTGGAAATTGGTGGGCACCTAGAGTTTAGAAAGGGAACAATAAGCTCCAGGTCAGTCGTGGGACTGTTGTGAGTCTTAAAAATAGTTATTTTCACAAAGAAAATAAAAAGAAACCCGGTATGCTTTTGGAAAATGAAACTACCATAAGGCCTCCCCCCACACGCACAATGCAAATGTAGAATTGGAGGAGATTTCTCCTTATGATAGTCAAACATGCTTAATACGCAAAATCCTTTCGATATTATTATTATTGCATAGTGTAGAAAACATTTCGAAACTACAACATTAATCTTAGCCAGCATAGACATTCCGAACTATGCCTACTATAGCTACCATCTAAACAGTGGTGGCCACCATAAGTAAATGGCAGGTTATACAACTAAAACCGTACAAGGTGCGTATTGGAGTTTGGATATCCAACAAATGTTCCGGCTAAGGAACTTCCTACAGCCACATGGGTACGCCTCTAGAGGGACGTCCCGAGAACTTAACCATCTCTCTGCTAACACAAGGCCGGGTTACCACTGTAACTATGTAACTACTACTCGAGTATGCCATCCCCCGGTCCTTTGGGACCTTTATCTGAGGATCCTCTACAACAACAATCACAAAGAAAAGTATTTGCAGTAACCACACAGGTTAAATATCAGGGCTACATACCTGACACCACCCTTTTTCCAGAAGGAAATGACATACCCTAAAGGGCGCGACCCTCATATCCTTGCCGCATCTTTCCTGTTTTGACCATTTCCGAGGTGTAAGGTCTGACGAAGTCTCGTCCACAAAGCTACACTTTTCACAAAGTCATGCTTTGATCAACAAATGATCGGCAACACTTCGTGTTCCACATTGCCAAATTGGGAATGTATCACTAGTAAGCATCAACTACATAACCTCTGAGCCCGTACGTCTTGGAGAAGGGTGTTATGATAATAGAATAAATTCTCCGCCACCAACAGAAATGTATTCGATAGAGACCGGCTGTACATCTCAAAGTGTAACGCCAGCCACACATCAGTACAAGTCCGTTCCGGGATCGAACGGAACTGATGGAACTTCCGAAGAATCCCTTGCAAATCCGAATATTCACAAATCACGTCCGAAATCCCCATCACATAGGGTGATAAAATCTCTATACCGGAGCAACCCGGCGCAGAGACATTCGATGGGTAATCTTTTCGCTTTCAAAAATACCCAGTCTTCAACACCGTCTTCAAATGCAATCCCATTCGTCGTATCATTATTCAGAATGGGTTATACGACACAAAGGTCTACTCCCGGCTAATCCGAATAACAAGCGCTTATTTTCAAAAATAAGTGTTCATTTAGATTTCAAACAAATCACAACAATTTTAACTTTGATATTTGAAATAAAAGATCCATCACAATCACAAAGGTTCGATGTGGGTTTCGAATATCCAATTGGAATTCGACTTCCAGTCGAATCGGAATTCAAATGTCATTTAAAGGCCAATATTGATAGTCGGTTATTTAACTATCAATCAATATTTACAACAATTACCAGATTTAAATAATTTTCACGAATTATTTATTTTCATAATATCTTTGCAGGATATATTTTTAACACTTCATCACTTTGAAAATCAAATTTCAAATTGATTTCCCATCCTTTAAAACCAGTTCCAAATCTTTTCCACACTTTAAAAATAAAGCAATGTTTATGTTAAAATCAATTTCCCTTTCCCTTATAAATTTCCATTGTGGGTTTACATTTCTAAATATCAACTGATATACGATTTTAAATCGATTTTCCAACATTCACTTTCAAACACCAAATTGATTTCTAAATTTATTTTCAAAACACGAAATTAATTTCCCTTCGAACACCTAATCAATTTTCATATTGATTTCCAAAATTTATTACAATTACCAAATCAATTCCAATTTGATTTCCAAAGGATTTATTTTCAAACACCAAATCAATCATTTTAAGAATTTATTTCACAAGATTTATTTTTAAACACCGAATCAAATTCCAAATTGATTTCTAAATTTATTTTCTTTTAAAATAAATTCCTTTCAACTATCAAAATCCATATTTTAAATAAATTATTCAACCTTTGAATAGTATTACCCGGAATTCATTTATTAAGCCTTTTTCCATAATTTTGGAATTTTATTCAATAAGATTATAGTTAAAACTTAATCCTTTTAAAATTCCTTCTTTTAAGTTTGTTCAATTTTCAAAAATAAAGTTTACTATAAATTTTCAACTAGAATTTTCAAAAATCCAATTTTTATTTATTTTCGGTATCCAACGATACCAAAAATATATTCGATTGAATTATAGCCTTTAACGATTTTAACCACGAATAAAATCACAAAAGGATTATAAAAAAAATCAACAAACAACATATGAAACAAATTCAATATTTGAGGAATCCAGTTGGATCCCTCCAACCTGGTTCCCTGCATCCACAGATGTTAGCACAACTATTAAATACCAATTCCACTTCGAGGTGGAATATCATGGTATATGCGATTTATAAAATATTATCCGCTATTATGCGGCGCAATATGGTCTATTTCAAAACAAATAATAACAACCATTACCCAAGCACACAATCAACAATCTTAAATTTAACTATTATAATCCAATCATCAATCAATAACTGAAATTTCAATTATTGAAATTTTGAGTGACAAAATCTCACCTTTGCCTTTAGTTTGTAGTTCATTTCCATCCCAGACTGTTTTCTCCACAATTTTGACCTTGTATAAACATTTATACAGTTTATTAATATTCGAATAAACCTAACAATTTATTCCTCATTTAATAAATTTTAACTCAATCTAATACTTTTACTCAAACAATATTGTTCCTAAAAAAAATAAATTTCTAGTCACCAAAATGATTAAACAAGTTTACTAATGGGTTAATAACTATAATACATATTGTTATATTTATTTTCATTTTTGAATTATGCTAGTAGGTTTTAAAATGTACATATGTATACCTTTAATTTTCTTACCTCATTTTTCTATATAATAACAACAGTGTTTTATTGTAAACACATGAATCTTTAAATCACTTTTATAAAATCTACTGTTTATATAATCACTGTTCATTATATGAGTAAATTAAGATGTATAAAAATTCGAGGATACCTCACAACAAAGCTCGAAAAGCACGCGACCAACATCGCTTCTTAGAGATGCTCGAACCCTAACTTGAGCACCATAGTGCCTCGACCGAACCTGCTGCCCTTCACCGTAGCTACCAACGAACAGCTACCCCCAAACGACCCTCTTTCACCTCAGTCATCACCACGATATGGCGACGCACTCCATATCAACCCTCAAACCCACACAGTGGCCTCGCCACGAACTGCTACGCCCAAACCTTGGTGGTCGACTATGCCCAATGACGACGACTAGATTTGCGTCCGTGCTCGAACTCGTGGGCCAATGCCGACTTGATTGGTTTGCGATAAAGGGATGAATCGAAAGGAGGAGGTGGTCATTATTCTGAAAATAAAAAAATCAATTTATTTTTTGTTTTTATTATTTTTCTGAATGAAGACGGAAAGGGAATTCGGGGTTTTAAAATAATTGAAGAGGGGAGTTTCGTGCTATGAAAGCCAGCACTGAATGTCTGCTACCAAGGAGACAAGAAAAAAGAGTGATGGGAATGCAAATAGCATTGATGTGGATAGGATTTCGGCTGGAGTTGAGTGGGAAAATAATTTTTTTATTTAAATTCAAATTCCAATTTGTCATGTTAAACGTAACACGAATTTTTTTATTTCCTATCGGGCGTGCCGCTAGGCGTTTATAAGGTTTTACCTGCATTCCGAACATAATGGAAGAGGTTCCGAGTCCAAATTCGATCGTATTGAGAATATAGCTTTTTGGACCCAACTGTTATATTAAATTCCAATATAAATTTTAGTGCATTTATATATCGTACACTCACACAACAACTCCAATCGCTACTAAAATTGAAATCCGATAATAAAACACTATTACAGATCCAATGGAACTAGTCTAGTCGAAATCCGAGACTGTGCCTCGGAAGGCTATTTCTAAATATCGGTTTAAACAATATAATTTTCAAACGGAAAAAAATAGTTCCTATTTTCAATTCTGAAGCTTCCATTACCTCAGTATTGTTAATATAAATTTTCTAAGTCATCAAATTATTTTTAACAAGATTAAAATTGAAAATTTAAATTTTTACCCATCATTAATAAATTAAATTCAATAATTTAATTGCCAAATTCACATTTATATTCGAAATTCAAGTCAAACTAATCTCCAAATATTTAGAAACGATTAAATATTTTGATTTCAATGGTTCAAAATTCTGGAAACACCTTTAAAATATATATAGTATCGCCAAAAATAGTTTTATAAAAATACTTTTTATAACTCGTTGTTTGAACCAGTCTATCCTCGTTCTTACAGAATTGGGTCATACGCTGATCAGCCGTAGAACTAAAAATCTATAACTACTTGGTAAACCCATTTTTAACATCTAGTGAAAATATTTGAAAAATAATTTTATTGAAAATATAGAAAACATTTTCGAAAATAGAGGAATATCTTTGGTGAGAATGCTCTTGAAATCATCACCCCCATCCATGGTCGCAGTTAACCCGATGGTTACGATGCCATCCTGGAAAAATCCATCGATAAGTGTAGGCCTCTGTGCCCCTCGATTACGCCATGGAACCCGCTACAGATCACAGTTACATCCAGGGTTACGTTGCTATCACAACAAAAGTCCATGTAACCGTAGGCCTCAGAGCCTTCGAATTTCGCAGCCAAAAGAATGAAACTTATCCACTTCCACATAGGTCACAGTCTATCGATGTAAAATAAAAGGTAGATTGTTGGCTCTCAAAGGCACACATAACTTTCGATATGTCACCATAGGTCGTAGTTTACCGATGTAAAATCAAACATAGACTGTTGCCTCTTAGCGGCACACACGACTTTCGCTATGTCCGTAGTAGATCGCAGTGACATTGAGTTAAACTATCATCATAGCATAACTCAAATGCCTCAGTAGGCATCAGCACCCTCAACTTTCACTACAAACTACACAGAATCCTGAGGAAGTTTTGTCTGGCCTCCTCACAGTATCAACTTTCGAGCCACCTCCTCTATGAGGCTCAAAGCAGTACCAACCTATGGTACTCCTCAGAAGTTCATTCAAGGGAGTGTCTTTTTCTCTAGAGCAATTTTCAAAACACTTTATACTATACACATATAGTATCTTCCAAATCATACACCTAGTATGCATGTCACATAAATCTCCTTTTCACAAAATCGATTATCCCAAATTCGATATTTCTCAAACTAGGCTTTCCAAATTCCAATATTGATTTTACCCAAAATCAAAAAGCCTTTCCAAATCTAAAGGTTCCAAAACCTTTCCTCAAAATCATTCTCATAAGATCCTTTATATATATATATATATATATATATGTGTATATATGTATGTATAACTTTAAAAATCTTTGGATCACTTCAAACTTTATAAATTCCCTTTTATAATTCAAACACTTTCAAAAATCTTTTCCATCCAGCAATAGATTCAACTAGGGGAGATTTATCTTATATAACAAAGATATATTACTTTGTTTATTCTAAATCAAATATTCAAATTCGATTACTCTATAAAGTCACTTACTAAATTACTTACTTTCATAAAGTAATTTTTTTACCTTAGATATATCAAATTTCCACTTCACTTCATCATATATTTCACAAAATATACCTTTTCTTTCAAAAAACATTTCACATTTCTTATCCACAAATTTCCAGTATCAATTTCATTCAAACCCGTACAATGTACACATATCATCCGTACGCTATACCAATCTGATCGCTCACTCTATCACACAATTTCACTTTTGAACTAGTATCGTCCATCCGACTTCCTAGTGCGGACTTAGAACTGGTTTCTTGATCAGAAACCGTCATTCTCCTTGCTTAGCCATAATTATGATAGAGAATATCCCGTGTGACGACCCGACTTTCTACTCCCAGAAAATTGCATCATGTTGAAGAAAGAAAGGGATGGAAAGAGGAAAGAAAGAAGAGAAAGAAGAAATAACACTAGAATCTCAACAGCGGAACGAATAAATAACATTAATAACATAAGTATTTACATAGTTTACAACAATAATCAGAGTTACACAACATACACAACATATACTAGATAGTTATAATCACCTGTCTAGTATTCACAACTCAATACAACTCAGCAAAAGATACCAACACAGATAACACGCAGTGGAATCTATATATCTAATGCAGAAGCCTCCTGCTCCGTTGCTTATCCATTATTCGTCAAAGTCAACCTGAATGCCTTGGCTACTTATCAAAATTTGAGTACCCAAGAGTTTAAGAAAACATAAGATAAACTCCGGGTAAGAAATGGGTCTGGTGTGAGTAACATGTTAAGTTCTTAACTTTAAAAACCTTTTGAGAAGAAAGGTATCACGTAAGACTTCCCACACATAAACATGGAAAAGTTTTTACCTTATGCTAACCAAATCATTTGATAGGAAATCCGATGATATTAAAATAGTGTCTAGGGTTTTCCAAGTAAATATGAAATAGCCGAAATTGTTACATTTATTAAATTCCAGCTACTGGCCACAAAAGTGGGTAATACAACCAAAACCGTTGGCACTTATTGGATTTTGGATTTCATACAATGGCAGGGCTATTGGGGTACCGCCCGTCACAGTACGTGGCTTAAATCACCGTACCGAGGAGCCACCCAAACTCCCCTACAACACAAGGCCGGGACCATTCCTTACTGAACAGTCCCGAACAAGACAACACCGCAGTTGTTTGCAACCAATTGCCCACACAGCCGAAAATAAAGGGACTCCTAGACAGGGGAAAATCTTGGCATGACCCACTTAACCTTGCTGCACCTCCCTTGTTTTAGCCATTCGCGGTTGATGAGCCTTGAGGCTACTATTACCTTTAGAGAACATATTTCTTAGAATGCACATCGTCCACCTGACGATGTTCTGAAAGCATTTAATTCATACAAGTTCGTTCCGGGTTCGTACGAAATCGAAGGCATTATCTCGTTACACTCATTTTGAAATCACCCTCAGAGTTAATGACGATAACCCTTGCACTCTGAATCTTCATCTTCACTGGAGATTCCCGACCTTTCGTTAATTTGGATCGATGTAGTTTTCGGATATCCAACTATAGAAACCTGATCCCGGTCTCGAAATCCAAAACGTGTCTTTTAGGTCCAAGTTGTTTTAAAGTTTAGAACAATTCAATTCAATATTATCTATATACACACAGATAGATAATACACAACATCATAATAGGAAATCAACATTATCATCACAACAGATAATCCATATTATCATCCCGAACAGTTAATTCATATTATCAACTCAAATGCAACCATAGCATCCAAATCACACAGCATCACTTATCTCATATCAGAGATCTCAACTATTCAGGGTAATCAGTATTAACCAACACTCACAAGCAATGACTTGTTAATCCATTCTATACTTAATTTAAAATGAATTAAATTAGTTACTTCTTCACTAATTAACTTAAAATAAATAAATTAATCACTTCATCCATATGAATCTTGCTTGCATATCCCTTAATTAATTACAAATCAATTAATTAATTACCGTCAACAAATTACCCTAATTAATCATCTTGATTAATTATCCTTTAATTACATTCAAGTAATTAATCTTTAATTAATTTCACAAATTATTTGTTCCAAACCAAATTCAGTAATTAACCTGTATTTACCTCATTAATTAATTATAATTAATTACATTAGTCCTTAATTAATTACGTGAATTACTTCCTTCATTGATTAATTGTTCTTATTAATCAATCACTAATTATATAAATTAATGATCCTTAATTATTTATTTACAATTACTCTATTAAATTAATTAACAATTATCTATATTGATTAATCACTCTTGATTAATCACATTAAGTAATTAATTACATTTAATTAATTACATCTCTTTATTATCTTCAGATAACTCAATTATCAAAACCTAAATTAATTACACTAAGTAATTAATTATTAATTACTTCCTCTATGTAATTATTTTGCAAACTTATTACATATTAATTACACAAAGTAATTAATTTCCAAACTCCTCCATTACCCAATTATTTTTCAATTTAATTACATCAAGTAATTTATCTTCTTAATTACTTCACTAAGTAATTATTCATTTATAATCACATTGGGTAATTACTTCTCAAATAAATCAGTGATTAATTTAAATTAATTAAACTTAATTAATTAACTTAGCTAATCAAAATAAACTCAATTAATTACAATTAGTAATTAATTTCCTTAATTACTTTCATTAAGTAATTATACTCGAAACAATTCAAATGATTATCTTTAAATTAATTAATCCAATTAATCATTAAAATTTATAACATTAATTAATTATAAAATAATACCAAGTTAACGACCTTCATTAACCAATAATAAATTTTTAATTACATCTCTATAGTAATTAACTGAATTAATCAATATTAAATATAATTTCATTTAACTATAAAACCCATTTATTAATATCTAATTATTTAATTAATCAAGTGATAACAAAAAACTTAATTAATTTTTAATTACTTGATTAATAAATTCAAATCATTAATTAAATTAAATAAAATCTTATTTAATTAATCGATTTCTTAATTAAAATTTAATCATTTTTAATTAACTTACTAATCCTTTAATTAATTAAATAAAACCCTTAATTATTTAATTAATTAACCCAAATTATTAATTACAAAACTTAATCACCTTAATCATTTAACGAATTATCAATTTCTAAGTTCAAATCAACTTAATGATAATCATTAATCTTATTCACGATTTAATTCATTTTCAAAGTAATTTAAAAATAATTTGCCTTTACATTTCCTCTAAATTCCATTTTAAATTAAAATGAAATCAAGTTTAAACTTAAACAAGGTTTAAGTAGTTAAAACCCTTTTATTTCATTTTAAAGAATTACTTAAGGTAAATTTAAAAATATTTTAACCCATATTCAATTTAAAATATACTCTAAATATTCTAAGTGGTTTTGAAAACATTTAAATTCAAAAACTTATTTTATTTCAAACTAGAATTCAAAATCATGTTTTAAATTCAGATTTAAAAAATTAAATTTAAAATCCTATTTTCAGATTTTAAAAGCATGTTATAAATACTTTATGATTCATCCTTAATTATAACATTTGAATTCATAAACTTATTTCCATTTGAAAACTTTTAGATTCAAATTCCAATTTGAATTCAGGAATTCAATCCTGATTTTAACTTAAATTTTAAAATCTAGTTTTAAATCTCATTTTTTTAAGATTTCAAAAACACTTTGTAAAATACTGTACAGTTTTTAGTTATTAAACATTTCATTTTTTTACAAATTTATTTATTTGAAATCTGGAATTCAAATTCATTTTAATTCATAATTTAAACTTGTTTCAAGTTTAGTTCAAATCTTACTTTGCTTCCATTTTATTTAAATTTAGTTTAAAAATTTAAAAACCTGAAACTGTCAGGTTTCATAAGACAAAACCTGGAAACTAGCATAATCGAGCCCAACCCTTTTTTACTTTGAGTCAACCCTCACTTGACTTAGAGCCAACCTTCATATGACTCGATTACTTACTCGAGTATAATCTGCATTTCCCCCAAACTAACAAAACACCCAAAATTTCCGATATCCAGAAACTATGAGCACCATGCACATGCACGGTGGCTCTGACCTCTTCCAGTCAACTCTGGCAGCATCATCACACCTGAATACAACCTCACTCAGCAACACGATCATCAAAACAATCCCATTCACCTGGAATCAGAAAATCAGCCTCAATTCAAACCTGGAACATCATAAGCTCTTCAATTTCCAAATCTGTCAACTGCAACATTCCACTCCTTCGACCATCGTTAGAGCTAAAACTCCGGCTACTTTCTCCTCTTGGACCCAGCAACCATTCCCCATGGTTGCTAATCACTCGATCAAACAGAGAGATAGAATGATCCTATTTCCTAGCATGATCAAAAACTAGGGTTACCAATTTATTTTGAACACCGCCGACGCCATACCAACTTGATCACTGTTAACGCTTAAAACCGAACGCTAACACCCGGTGTATATAGAGATTGAGTGAAAGCACCACTCGTGAACATGGGAACTAAAAACAAGTAGAAAGGTCATAGAGAAAGCAGAAAAGACAACAGTTTTTATAGTGGTTCGGCTTCAGGTAAGCCTACGTCCACTTTAATCCTCTTTATTACTGAATCAATTACAACTTTACAACAATCTCCAATTACAATACTGATGAGACAAACAACTAGAACTTCGATGTAGAAGAATTCTTAGAATCCATGTTGATTGCGTTAGATTTCCTCCTGAAGTTTGTTGAGATGCCTTTCGTATTTGAAGTGTCGGGTGAGTCGAGAATTCAGCAGAGTATCGGCGCTTGAAGAGATCGGCCAAAAAGTACCTACGAAAGTTGGAGATGGCAATTTATTTATAGAGGGTTCTAGGCAGAAAACATTACCAAGTCCTAAACCGTAACCGACCTAAGTTGGGTCGTGGACGACTCAAATTAAGTCGTGGGTCGGTTGCGACTTAACTGCTAGGTCGAGGCTTTGGAAAGGCATCCTTGCAGAACTCTGGATATATCACAAGTCCTAAGCCGTGTACGAGTTAAGAGGCCGCGTGCTAAGTAGCTGTATCGGACTTGCCTTCCTTTGCCTGGGTCGTGTATGACTTAGCATAGGCCGTAATTCGGTCGCGACTCAAGTATAGTTCGTGATCTTGTCCCTGTCCTGAGCAGTTAGAGCGGCAACCTCCTTGGATAGTTAGATCGCCATCTATCTTAGGCCAGCATCCATGTTAGGTCGGTAACCTACCTAAGCCTTGAGTCGGCATCCCCTTAAATCTTAAGTCGGCATTCATTAAGTCGGTAACCTTTAAGGCATTAGGCCGGTACTCATGTTAGGTCGGTAGCTATCTTAGGTCGTATCCTGTAGGTCTTAGGTCGGCATTCCTGTTTAGGCAGTTAGGTCGGTATCCATGTTAGGGCTTAGGCAGTTAGGTCGGCATCCGTACTAGGTTGGCAACCTTTTGGGTCGGTAACTTTTAAGTCGTTGAGTCATGGCCGGGGCGGAGTTAACATTTTCCCCTCGAAATATACGCCTAATGGTTAGGTCGTGTGCTTCGATATCCTTTAACCCGTCCCCCTTTTGGGCGGTAAGTTGTACGCGACGTAACAGTTAAACCGTATGTGCCGCTTCAGGTCCCTCCACTACAAGGTATAAGTCACGCATCTTCTTCTTCCTTTCTATTACTTACTCTCTCGCTTGATTCTGCCATTAAAAAATTTTCCGAGCTCCCAAAGCCGATTTCGTTCCAATCAATCACCGATAATCTTTGCTACTCATTGCGTAAGTGAACTTGCTCTTTTCTTGATCCCTTATTGTCATTGATTCACGAATTCCATCACTCAAACTTAAACCGCCTCCTTGTATAATGCTTCATCACGAATCCCGTTATATCTATGGTTGATGAAGCTTAGGTTGCTCGGTTTGGCTTTAAATGACCGATGAGGCGATGAAGACGGTTTATTGCTTCAGGCTAGTTGATTTTGATTTGCGTTAGGATTGCAAGGTGTTGAACATGTAGTGGTTTCGAACCGATTTTATGGATGATCCGATAACATGAAACAGTATGAATGGAATGAGGGTTTTTTATGGATGGAGCGGCTATCAGGCTAACAGGTCGAGTGGATTGAGATATCGGCCTGAAATCGACCCAGCAATTTTAGGGCGTACTATCTTTTGGCCGACCTAAGTCGAGATGATCTAAACCTTAGTTCGTGGACGAACTAGCACTCGGGGAAATTTGCCGACCCAATACTTAAATCATGGCCGAACTAGCACTTGGGAAATCTTGCACCACTTTTTGAACCGGAGCCTTTCTCCTTATCACTCCTCACGACCTAAAGAACCACCGATTTAAGGAATCAGAGACTTAATATTAACTCGCGAGAGATTCCTTGGGTCGCAGCCGAGTTAACACTTGGATGCCCAACTCGAATTCTCACTTAAAAACATAATTCCAACTTGAATACTCAGCTTGATCTGCTGGACTGAACAGCTTAAATCCTACATTGTTTTAACTTTGTTGCCTTATTTCACAGATCACATTAACTTATAGGCTAACAACCTGCTGAAAACAACAATCACAGAAAACCGAGGCGAATATACTGCCATTGACTGCCCACATCAAATGACAGATTAGTCGACATAGAGTAATCAACTTAAATACACTTTATGAAATGCCGTGAACCGATCAACTAAAGTGAAGTATTAATGCAAAGCATCGCTAACTTGAACTGATTTGTTTCCATCAACATTACACTTGCATATTAAAACAACGAACCCTGGACTTTATAACTGACAAATACTCGCTAGTTTTTATTCCAGTTATATTTTCATATTGCTTGATTGATTTTACACAACACTCCACACATTTTAGGAAACGTGCACCTTCATGTTTGAATATCCAGTTGTTTGTGTAGAATGACTTCCCACCAAGAAGAAGAAGTGGTGGCTCAAGTGGGAGAGATCTTTCACACAGCTGTTCCCATAGAGAATCCTCCAGAGAGAACTTCGAATATCCTAACTCCGAGAGCATTTATTCAGCTACGTACTCAATTTGGTTTTGCTGAAAGCGATGCCCTACTTCCCGGGCCAAATGATACTGCCGACAGTCCTCCCCCCGGTTTTGTCGCAGTCAATCGTTAAATGTGCCTAAGCGGGGCGATTCCACCCTTTAATGACTTCCTTCGAACCCTTCTCCTTCGGTTGACAATCTCTCCATTCCAACTTCATCCAAATGGCTACGCCATCTTGACGGGGTTGTGTGTATTGTTTAGGAGAACTTTTGATTGCTTGCCAAGTTTTGAAGAAATTCGCTACTTATGCTCGTTTGCAAAGAGTAAAGACCATCCTTCCCTTATTATTGTGAGAAGTGCTAGAAACCGTAAGCTTACTTCTGATCTTACCGAAAGTGTTCATGGATTTTTGAACCAGTTTTTCTTTGCTCGCTGCCCCCTAGGGTTTTATGCCATCTGGAGAGTAGGAAGTAAGATTACCTATTTCTATTTTCTCCATTTTCAAACTTTTTCGAGATCCAAACTACCAATTGCTTATTTCATTCTTTTCCCTTTTCATCACTTCCTCTCCCTTCTAGAGACCCAAGCCATAAGCAAGTTTTTGAAAGATTAAGTGCTGTGACTGCTAGAGAGAGAAGTATAAAGTTTTTGTTGAGGGACGAATTTTTGCATTAGTATGGACTTTTACACACTTCTCGCTCCACACACCCCCATGAGGTTCCAAACTCCCTACCTAAAGCATTAGATGCCCCAGCTTCCACTGACGGACCCATACCAAAAGAACCTGCCTCCGAGGCTTCTCTGGTGAAGTGCTCTACTACTGTCGATGTTGCGGGGTCGTCTGGCAAATTCGCACTTGCCCCAGTCATTGAGGAAGAAGAGCCTTAGGGATCTCCCCAACATTCACAGAAATCTGGTGAAGAAGTCGGGAAAACAAGCCCTGTCAAGAAGAGCGGGGACGACACTTTCGAAGGGTTGAGCGACCTCTTTGTCACCTCACAGGAGCTCTTCAAAGACTGCCCTGTCACTATTAGGGTTTCTTCTTCAGTAGTGGAAGTGACTTCTTCTTTGCAACAAGCTCCGTCGACCCAAGAGTTGACGTTAACTACTACCCCCACGATTACTCCGCAATCGAAGAGTGGTTCGTAGTTTGATGCACGTAGTTTGCACATCACACAAACTTAGAACCTTTCGGCACTTTCATGCACCTAATTCTTTGTACTTTGAAGATTCTAAAGTCATGCTTCTTTTATCTGAAGACTTTTAAGAATTGTCTTTTTTTTATAAATTTCAGATTCTCCGATGGGACGCAGCGGCTCTTACTATGACGACTTTCAACGCTATGGGAGGCGTAGTCAATATGATTATAGGCGCTACCTTCCCGTTCACAGAGAAACCGACAAAGAGAGAGCCGCTAGAAAGGCTCAGGAGAGGAGGGCTCAAGAATAGCGTTATGAGAGAAAAGAAAGGGAGGAGCACCATGATTCTTCCCGGAGAGGTGACGACTCTCACAAAAGAAAGTCGCATGATGATCGGGGAAAAAGCCATGTGGTTGAGGACCCACGCAAGCGTGCCCGGCATGGTGAGAAGCTTGCATCTACAACTCCTGAAAAGGCCACTTCCCCCGTTTCATTCGACATCCCTTCTGGCTCTCCTGCTCTCGAGAAGATAGACATTCAGGCAATAGTTAACAGGCCTAAATTTCAAATTGGACCAGTCCCAGCCACTCTACAAAGCCGGTTTCCACAATGGTGCTTAAAGGGGGTTCGCTTCGATCTCGACTTAGTTCCAATTGACAAGCCTGCCATGCTGCGAAATCTCGATGCCGTCAAACTTGATATTGAAAGAATGTCGGGCTGGCAAAAGCTTGTTGACGAGCTCCAAAGGGTAAACCGTGCGAATCTCGAGGCCATGCTTACTATGGAAAATGACAAAGCTGAATGGCAGAAGGTTCTTGAGCAGCAGATACCGAGATGAGGAGCATCACTACTTACAATGAAGTGCTTGAAGCGAAAGTGGAAAAGCTTAAAGAAGAGCTCGCCACTTCTTCTACTTCCTACACTCAAAAAGAAGAAGTGCTTCAGAAACAAGTGAGAGATGCTCATGTCGGCCAAAGAGACGCCGAAGACAGGCTTGACGTGAAAAAAAGAATCAATGAGGGCTATATTGCTGATATTGCAGAGCTTCGGAAGAAAACCGACTCTCAAGAGGCGGAGATCGAAATGCTTAAGCTTCAACACTCCAAAGCTGAAAGAGAGCGTGATGAAGCCGTTGCCGGTAAAATTGCAGCTGAAGAATCTCATGAGGCAACGAAGATCAGCATCAGCTGACATTATTTGACTTCTACCTGCATAGCGTCTTGGGGCACGGTAGTCTCGCCTTTCTAGGTCCTAAATATGAAATTACTTTGGCTGAGGTGTGGGAGGCCGCACTTGATATGCTTGGTGCTAAAGGTGCTGACTACGTCGAATCAGCTCTTGAGGAGCATTACTTGGATGACGAAGCTCGCGCCGCTCTCGCCAAGGGAAAAGAACAACTTGCGAAATTAAGAGCGGAAATGGCAGAAGGAGAACGTTTAGGAAAAACTACTTCAACTGATCCAGTTCATCCTTCACCTTTGGCCTAAATCGACATTGTCGGCTCCAATTCTCATTCTCCATCCTTGGTTAAAGTTACAACTGAGATCACAAGCATACATGGTGGAGATGAAAGCGAAGAGAGCGCTGAAGCACAGGCTTATGAGGTTGATATCAGGAAGCCGACTTCTCCAGGTAACTCTACTGTTAATCTTGCCCAACTAGACTTCTTATTTGCTTCTTATGAGTTTGATGAGCTTCTTGACTATTTCCTGAACCTCAACGAGCCTTTATCTCCTATCTTTACTGACTTTAACTTCTTTTCTTCTGTAGAGAAAGTGTCGAGCATCGTTCAGACTCACCCTCCTCCAATTATTCCTCCTTCGCCTCTCCAGGTCACTCCTCCATCCGCCTCTCAACCCGGGTCGCAAGAGGAGAAAATAGAGGCTCTCTGAGACTTGGATGATCCTAATGTTCCACAGGAACACGAGGGAGAAGGGCTTGGAGAAGGCAATGAGTCTCCCGAGCGAACCACTTCAGATAACATAAAATTGTCTGCTCTTCTTACTCCGGGAAGTGAGTCTTCTTCTAGGAGGAGGAGGAAGCGTGTCACTTCCAAGAAGAGAAGGAAAGACATTCTTGTTTCTGAAGAGGAAGCAAAAGTTGATCTGGCAGTAACCCTCTCTCCTTCATCCCCGACTCTCCCAAGCCATCCTGAAAAGCTGCCTATTAGGTCAGGTGAAGGCTCTAAGGGTGGTGGCAAGAAGAAGTAAGGGGTCCTACTTCGATTTATTTTTACTTTTTGCTTTTTGCATGTACTGGGCGGAGATTTTGCGGGTACCGGCCTCCGCTTTTCTTTTTCTTTTTATTTTGAAACCTGTACCTATACAAAATTTTGACAGTATTGAATAAAATGATTCTTTTTGTTTGTACAAACTTCTGTCTGTATTTGAGAATGCATTTAATATTCATTTTTGTACAAGTTTCATTATATGATATTGCAGTGAGCTTGGGGTATGTTGTTCGAGCGTAATTTTACCAATGTAGTTATACCATGTTGCCCCTATACCATAAGCTCATTGCAATATTTTATACTTTGAGGGGACTTGTGCTCTTAGTTTCTGGAGAATAACTATTCCATACTTGGAGGAATACTATTCTGCTCAAAATAGAGTACAGCTCACTCCATATGAGTTTCTACGCTTTATCCTTCGAAGATATCACTTTTTCTTTTGTGCATACACACATTTTTACCAAGTGAATTCTCCTATGTGGTAAAGCGTGCCTATAAAGGGCACTTTAACTTCTTTTTGAGGAAGAGTATTTTCAAGAATAGATGAACCAGTCTTCCATTGAAAGCTAAAGTGTGCCTTTGAAGAGGGCTTCTTCTTTTTTTTTTATTGCGCCTCGGTGGAGGGCTTTTGATCTTTGTTTTGCATTTCTGACGAAATGCTTCTTTGAAAAGTTGTACCTCTAAGGAGGGCTTTTTCACGTTTCAACACTTGGAAGTTTTATTTCAATCTCGGTGAAATGTGTACCTCCGAAGAGTTGTGCCTCCGAGGAGGGCTTTCCACGTTTCAACACTTGGAAATTTTATTTCAATCTCGGTGAAACGTGTGCCTCCGAAGAGGTCTTTCTCTTTGATTGTGCCTCTGGGAAGAGGTCTTTTTGTTTGATTGTGCCTCCGGGAAGAGGTCTTTTTGTTTCTGCCTCTGGGAAGAAGTCTTCTTGTTTCTGCCTCTTGGGAGAGGCTTTTATTTTTTCCTGTTCGCTGGGAAGCGGGCCTCCGAAGATGGCTTTTCAGACTTTGACTCACGGGAGTGTATCACAGATCACGGTGAAATGTGTGCCTATGAGTAGGGCTTTTGCCTGGAAGTTTGGAATTTCTTTCTCTTAGTTGGACGGATTCACGAGAGTGTATCACCGATCAGTCTGCAACTTTATGTCGAGAAAGAACTCTCTTTTTCTGGTTAGGCCCGCTCGAGGTCTTTTAGTATTTCAACTGTGGTGAAATGGGCCTCCGAAGAGGGCTTTTCACGTTCCAACACTTGGAAGTTTTATTTCAATCTCGGTGAAACGTGTGCCTCTGAGTAGGGCTTTTGCCTGGAAGTTTGGAGTTTCTTTCTCTCAGTTGGACGGATTCACGGGAGTGTATCACCGATCAGTCCGCAACTTTATGTAGAGAAAGAACTCTCTTTTTCTGGCGAGGCCCGCTCGAGGTCTTTATCCTCCGAAGAGTTGTGCCTTCGGAGAGGGATTGTGCCTCCGAAGAGGTCTTTTGCTGTTTGATGCTTGTTGGCCCATGTCTCTTTGCAAGTGTCATCCCTTTTTAGTTGCCAATAGTTTTCCTTATCCAAAGAAATATACTTCATAGTTAAGAGAGTTGGTGGTGGTAGACACAGGATATTTAACTGGATGCTTGTTTGTACAAACATTCGCAGTTAGATAGAAATGGTCCACTTCCATCCACATCGCTAACTTTTGTTCGAAGCACTTCTTTTGTAGGATTTGAGTATGGAAATTTTGAATGGTTTAGCGTTTGCTTGCTGTGTGATGTCGGAGATCGTTTCGTCTTGCGATGGGTAAGCTTTGTTTTTATGGTCTGCATTATTAAATCGACATTTTAGTAACACAATTAACGTATTTTATATGTCGAAATAAAACAAAGCAGTTTATAGTAGTAGAGAACACAAGATTTATAGTGGTTCGGCCAAAAGCAGGGCGTACATCCACTTTATAGCTTCTCATTATACACTTGCTTTACAATTTCTTTCAATACAAGAATCATATATTCATAATTCTTTTACAACATTTCAGCAAAGCTTTTAAGTAAAATATGGACACAAATGATTGTTGTTCCAAGCTCTTGGGATTGGTTCTCCTTCGACAGTTGTGAGTTTGAATGTGCCATCAAGAAGTTTCGTGCCTATGACATACGGCCCCTCCCAGTTTGGCCCAAACACACCTGTGGCTGTCATAATTCTTTTCAGGACTAGGTCCCCAACTTCAAAGTTGCGCTGACGAACTTTGGAATTGAAGTGCCTGGCTATTCTTTGCTGATGAGCTGCAATTCTAAGTTAGCCTCTTCTCTTCTTTCATCAAGAAGGTTAAGTGCTTCCAATTGCAATTTTTCATTCTCATCTTGATCAAAATGGATCCTTCTGTGTGAGGGGACTTCAGTTTCCACTGGAATCATCGCTTCTGATCCGTATGCCAATGAAAATGCAGCATGCCCAGTCGCAGTTTTGTGGGTGGTTTTGTATGCCCATAGTGCAAGCGGTAACTTATCGACCCAACCACCTTTTGCTTTTTCTAGCTGCTTTTTGATGGTTGATTTGATGATTTTGTTTACTGCTTCCACTTGCCCGTTTGCCTGCGGATGAGCCACTGCTGAGAAGCTTTTTCGGATCTTGAACCGTTTGCAGAATTCTTGGAACTCCTCATTTTCAAACTGGGTACCATTGTCTGTGATTATCTTCTGAGGCACACCATACCTGCAAATGTTATTTTTAGTCACAAAACTCATCATTTAGTTAGAGGTAATAGTAGCCAATGGTTCGGCTTCAGCCCATTTAGTGAAGTAATCAACAGTAACGATAGCATATTTAATTCCCGATTTGGCAGTCGGCAAAGGCCCAATGAGATCTATTCCCCAGATGGCAAACGGCCATGGACTGACCATTTGTGTTAGCTCAGTGGAAGGTGCTCTAGGAATTTTGGCGAATTTCTGGCATTTATCACACTTTCGGGAATAGTCAGCAGCATCCTGATTAATTACTGGCAAAAAGTATCCATAACGGAGGATTTTCTTTGCTAAAGTTTGACCACCTGTATGATCCCCACATTCCCCTCCATGTACTTCAGTCAGAATTGTCCTAGCTTCTTCCTTTGTCACGCATCGGAGTAATGGCATTGAAAATCCTCGTCTGTACAAACGACCATCTTGAACTATATATCTGGAGGCCTTCCTCATCAGCTTCTGCCGTTCTTTTGAAATTTTCGGCAAAGAACCATTGAGTAAATATTCAAGTATCGGAGTCATCCATGATTCTTGCTCTTGGGATACATTCATAATCCAATCAACATCCATTTCATCTGTGCTTGGAGCTGACAGGACTTCGACGGGAACTAATCCCAATAGTTGCGCTTCACCAGTACTTGAATACTTTGCGAGAGAATCCGCCTTCATGTTCTCTTCGCGGGGTATATGGTTTATTGAATAACGCTCAAAATTTTGAAGAAGCTCCCAGGCTTTTGATAAATAGGGGGGTAGATTCCCTCCTTTAGCTTGAAATTCCTTCTTGACTTGGCAGACAATAAGCTGAAAATCACTGAAGATCTACAATGCTTTGATGTTTAGTTCTTTAGCGATCCATAAACCAGCGATGAGGGCTTCATATTCTGCTTCATTATTTGTCGAAGGGAATTATAGTCTCAGTGCATAACATAGCGATCGCCCTTCTGGGGTTTCAAGGACAACTCCTGCTCCAGAACAGTAATCATTTCTTGCGCCATCGAGATACAATTTCCATTGGATTGGGACGTTATCAGTGACTTCTTCCTCACTATCACCTTTATCCGTACATTCTGCGATGAAATCTGCTAAAGGTTGTCCATTGATTTCTTTCCGGGGATGGTAAGTGATGTCATATTGGCTGAGTTCAATATTCCATTTCAAAAGACGACCCGAAGTCTCAGGACGGAATAGGACTTGCTTTAGAGGTTGATCAGTGAGGAATTTGATGGGATGGGCTTGGAAATACGGCCTCAATTTTCTTGATGCGATCAACAAACTATAGGCGAGCTTTTCCAACTTTGAATAGTTCATCTCTGCCCCAGTGAATCTTTTGCTGATATAATAGACTGGGCGTTGAATTCTTGTGTCTTCCCGTATCAATACTGCACTGAGAGCATGAGATGAAATTGCCAAATATACGAAGAGATCTTCACCATTGTCAGGCTTTGAAAGATCGGAGGCACTTCCTTATGACGAACCAACTCATCGAATGCATTCTGACATTCAGGAGTCCACTCAAAGTTTTTTCTTCCTTTCTTCAGAGCATCAAAAAATGGAATGCATTTGTCAGTGGCTTTTGAAATGAACCGACTCAAGGCAGCAACCTTTCCATTGAGACTTTGCAATTCCTTCTTCATTCTAGGAGCCTTGACCTCTCTCAGGGCAGAGATCTGAGCTGGATTAGCTTCAATTCCCCTAGCGCTCACAATGAAACCCAAAAACTTTCCGGACTCCACTCCAAATGAACATTTCAAGGGATTAAGCTTCATTCTGTACTTTCGGAGTACTGCGAACATCTCTGCCAAGTGATTCATGTGGTCCACTGCTTTCTTAGACTTCACTAGCATGTCATCAACATAAACTTCCATTGTCTTGCCGATCTGTGGTTTAAACATGGCATTAACAAGCCTTTTGTAAGTTGCCCCTGCATTCTTGAGTCCAAAAGACATGACCTTGTAGCAGTAGAGTCCAACATCTGTGATGAAGCTTGTGTCCTCTTGATCTGGCTCATGCATCATAATCTTATTATATCCGGAGTATGCATCCATAAAAGATAACAATTCATGCCCTGCCGTCCCATCCACCAACTGATCGATCCTGGGCAATGGAAAACAGTCTTTGGGGCAGGCTTTGTTCAAATCTGAAAAGTCAATGCATACTCTCCACTTTCCGTTAGCTTTTTTAACCAGCACTGGATTTGATACCCAATTTGGATAAGTAGATTCTCTGATGAAACCGTTCTCCATGAGCCGATCCACTTCTTCTTTTAACGCTGCCGTCCTCTCAGGACCCTGAGTTCTTCTTTTCTGTTTCACGGGTGTAAACTTTGGATCAATGTTTAGAGTGTGTACTGTAATCTCTGGGGATATTCCATACATGTCAGCATGAGTCCAAGCGAATACATCCAAATTTGCCTTCAAAAACGAATCAGAACATTCTGAACCGTTGTGTTGAGTTGTGAACCCACATTAAGCACTTTGTTCGGGTCCTTTGGGTCAACGGATACCGGCACTATTACCTCTACCGGTACTACACTATTCTCCCCTGCATTGGCTTTCCTTGGATCCATCTCTCTTCGTGTGGCACTACATTCACCCATGCAGGGTCCACCCTGTAATTGCTACAAGGTTGGTTATTTGGTGCGGACTGGAGCCGCCGCACCTTTTCCCATCTCTCTTTTCCTTGATTCACGCATCTCTGTAAGATAACATTCTCGTCCCGCATCTTGGTCTCCTTTAATCACGCCAACTCCATTATCCGTGGGGAATTTTATGGTCAGACACCACAGGGCAAGAACAGCTTAAAATGCAGCAAGAGTTGGTCGGCCTAAAAAGGCATTGTAGGTAGACAATTCTTCAACAATTATGAAGGTTTGCTTTCGAGCCACTTTACTCGGTCCTTTTCCAAGTTCTACAAACAAATCTATGTTCCCAATTGGTTGTTTGGGTTCTCCAGCAAACCCAGCAATCTTAAGTGATGAAGCTTGAACGTCAGCCATTGGAATTTTCATTTGATCAAAGGTCTTCTTGAAGAGAATGTTGCATGAAGCCCCACAATAAACTAGAACTCTTCTCACAGTAGCCGGTCCAATACCAGCGGATATGACCAAAGGATCTATCGTATGAGCTTCGATACCGAAAGAATCTCTGGCACTGAATACAATGTCATCTGTGGAAGTCTTTTGTTGCTTTAAAGGCGCATCATTCTCTAAAACAAAAAATTCTCTTCAGCTGGTACATGCCTCAAGGCCCGGGCATACCTTTCCATCTCGCCCCAGCTTTTTCCTGCTGGGTGAGGCCCTCCAGTTATTATATTGATGACATGTCTTTCCGATTCATGCTCTACGGTCTTCTCACTTGAGCCAGGACGGTGAGTGGGAACTTGTTGTCCTTGAGTTAACGAAGCTGGGGCATTTCTACTCCTTTTCACATACTGTTGGAGCTTGTTCTCTTTCAAAAGTTGTTCAATTACTTCTTTTAACTAACGGCATTCGTTGGTGTCATGGCCGGGCTGGTTGTCGAACCGGCAGAACCTTCCACTCTTCTCCATCTTATTTCCCACTCTCATTTTTGGCGGTGTCGGATAATTGACATCATCCTTTGTTGCAAAGAAGATGTTCTCAAGGGTATCGGTCAAGGGCGTGAAATTGAAAGGACGGCCTTTCTTAGCATCTCCCTATGTCTTTCCACCATCATTCCCCCTTTTCTGAGTGTTAGGCTCTTTCTTGTTTGAAGAAGCACCATTGTTCCCGGCTTCCACCGATACCACCTTAGCCGGTGTTTGGAGGCTCTCCAAGCGCATGAATTCATCTGCTTTCTTGTAGAATTTGTCAAGTGAGTTTGGTTCTTTCATTTTCAACCATTTTCCAAATTCACTCGATTTGTCAATCGCCCTCATCAAGTATGTTAGGATCATGCGTGGCTCAGCATTATCTACCTCGGCCAATGCTATGTTAAAATGATTTAAAAATGATCTGATAGATTCTCCCGGATTTTGCTCTAGACTTGACAGCGACATTATAACCTTTGCTTTAGAAGCATACAATAGAAATTGTTCCTTGAATTTCCTGGTCAAATCGGAGAATTGATCAATGGACCTGACTGGCAGCTTTGTAAACCACAATAGAGCCACACCTTCAAGATATACCGGGAAATATCGACATTTGATTTCATCAGACGCTCTAGCACCCGTCATATGCCTGTTGTATTTATACAGAAACTCGTTAGGATCACTCGTCCCCTTGTAAGCCGGAATAGTAGGGGGAACGAATTTCCTTTTGAACTCTGCCTTCAAGATCATTTCAGTAAATGGAGTTTTGCTTAGAGCAAAACCCCACTCTTTCTCATCTTCATCTCTTCGCATATTTTGCTTCATGATTTGACGAACCATACCCGAAAAACACTCTTCATCATTTAGAGGCTCCAAAGGGCACACATCAGCCACTCTCTTCGAATTCTGTCTTGACAATCGCTCACGGAGGGTCGGCTGCGGCCCTGATCCTCCAGCTTGAGGAGGAGTCCTTTCTACAGGGTCTGCGGCTCTTTGAGAAATGTTCCCTTCAACATCCTGAACTCCCACAGTAGGGTTCCCATCATTATTAACCGGTTGACGATTTTCTCCTAATAGATCATTCAACTTACTTAAGATCAGGGCATTCTGGGTATTCTGGGCTTCCAACTACGCATTCTGAGCATTCAATTGTTGATTCAACCCCAAAACTACGGCGTCCAATTCTGCTCGCGTAACTCCAACAGTTGGAGCTGCTTGACTTGAAGGAGGAGAGGTAGCAGTATTCTCTTGAACATTGTCGGATCTTACAGAACTTCTTTTTCTCCCAGGAGCCATTATTTCCAATAAACTTCTGGTTGTAAAAGAAATCCTTTCAATAGACCTTTGCGGAGCAATGATGGAAGTATCCTGAGTTGGGTTCTCAGTGAAAGCACCAAAAATGTTAACGCTTAAAACCGAACGCTAACACCCCGAAGTTTATAGAGATTGAGTGAAAGCACCACCCGTGAACACGGGAACTAAAAACAAGTAGAAAGGTCATAGAGAAAGCAGAAAAGACAACAGTTGTTATAGTGGTTCGGCTTTAGGTAAACCTACGTCCACTTTAATCCTCTTTATTACTGAATCAATTACAACTTTACAACAATCTCCAATTACAATACTGATGAGACAAACAACTAAAACTTCGATGTAGACGAATTCTTAGAATCCATGTTGATTGCGTTAGATTTCCTCCTTAAGTTTGTTGAGATGCCTTTCGTATTTGAAGTGTCGGGCGAGTCGAGAATTCAGCAGAGTATCGGCGCTTGAAGAGATCGGCCCAAAAGTCCCTTCGAAAGTTGGAGATGGCAATGTATTTATAGAGGGATCTAGGCAGAAAACATTGCCAAGTCCTAAACCGTAAACGACCTAAGTTGGGTCATGGACGACTCAAATTAAGTTGTGGGTCGGTTGCGACTTAACTGCTAGGTCGAGACTTCGGAAAGGCATCCTTGCTGAACTCTGGATATATCACAAGTCCTAAGCCGTGTACGAGTTAAGAGGCCGTGTGCTAAGTAGCTGTATCAGACTTGCCTTCCTTTTCCTTGGTCGTGTACGACTTAACATAGGCCGTAAGTCGGTCGTGACTCAAGTATAGTTCGTCATCTTGTCCCTGTCCTGAGCAGTTAGAGCGGCAACCTCCTTGGATAGTTAGATCGGCATCTATCTTAGGCCAACATCCATGTTAGGTCGGTAACCTACCTAAGCCTTGAGTTGGCATCCCCTTAAATCTTAAGTTGGCATTCATTAAGTCGGTAACCTTTAAGTCGGTAACCTTTAAGTCATTAGGCCGGTACCCATGTTAGGTCGGTAGCTATCTTAGGTCGTATCCTGTAGGTCTTAGGTCGGCATTCCTGTTTAGGCAGTTAGGTCGGTATCCATGTTAGGGCTTAGGCAGTTAGGTCGGCATCCATACTAGGTCGGCATCCTATTGGGTCGGTAACTTTTAAGTCGCTGAGTCATGGCCGGGGCGGAGTTAACAATAACCATTCATGTAATTTTCCATGATTCTCCGATCACCCATTTTCCTTCCTACAGAAGCACGACCTCCAAATCCAGTTAAATCACCAGAGATGATTCAAAAATCCACTTTGGGTCAAAATAGTAATGCACAGTCAAACCCAACTTAAAATTTATGATTTTACTCTTAAAAAACATGACTTGGTCTAAGTATTTAGTGTGTATACCTTAATTGCTCAATTAACAAGTTTGAATTTTAACAGTGACTTGAGTTTCCCCCTTTAAACTTGATTTCCAGAGAAATTTCAGTTTCTATTTAAGTTAAGATAATTTTTAAAATTAAGTTTATAACAAAATAAACAATATTTGTTTAAATCCTTAGTCTTAAAAATTAATAGATAATGAAAAATGAATTTAAATAGGAAACTGGGTGGAAATTTTAGATCAGGGATGTTATACATTCAAACTTAACATATATCGCATATCACATATGCACAGGAGATTTTCAACATATATACAAAAACAACTTAGTTTGGACATAATTCAAACAACCAAATCTACCTTAAGTTTTAAAAAAAAAATGCCACTCGCCAGCGAAACAGAGCGTCAATGATTTTTGAAAAGTTTGATCTTTAAAATAGGTATGCTGCCCTGATTTTAAACTCATGCACGCAGGCTTGATATTGCTCAAATTCCAGGTTGCTTGCATTTGAAACTCTGACCAAAATCATATGCATGCAGGCTCTTTGAAAAATGCAGAAATTTGAATTGCAGGAATTTATCTCAGGTTGAAAATGCTAACATGATTTAATAGAGAAAATGCAGTTGCATCTACAGGTTCGCAAAGAAATGCAGATTTTTGTTTGCAATTGTAATTTGAGGAGTGAAATTTTGGATTTGCTTTTGAGGGTATTTTGAATTTCAGATCTTTCTTCTTTAATTCATTTATCTTTGGTTTGGAGATAAAGAATGAAGGGAAAATAAAAATGTTTATAAGGGCTGAAAAATACTTTAATTAAAATAAAGAAAAGATCAAAATACAAATGACACTTGTCATGTAATTTAGTTCCTACATTTACACATGTTATTTAGATTACTAATAGTTTAACACATATCTTTTATTTGATTTAGTATTTTTTTATATGTTTATAAAGGATTTTACTTTAATTTATTTTACACTTTTGTAAATTTATTATTTTAAAGAAAATGTAAATATAAAAAATTATAAATTAAAACTTATTCAAATATTTTAAAGAATCTAATATTTTGAATCTCAAAATCAATTCCAATTCAAATCAAACTTTTTTGAAATCCAAATTTAAAATAAATTTATTCAATTTAAAAAGAAAATTCCATTTTCTTATTTTAATTCTTTTTATATTTATGGAAAAATAAAATGTTTATTAATATGGCTTGAAAATAACAATTCAACAAATTTGAAATGATTTATAAAAAGATTATAAATCACTTTTATTATCAAATGAATTAAAACCATATGCTATTTTGTAATTTAAATTTGTATATAAAATTTTTGAATTATATTTATCAAATAAAATCTAAAAAGAAATAAACAAACTTTTATTTAAATTTAGAACAAAAATTAGTTTCAGATAAATTTTTAAACAATTTAACATCTATTTTAAGTATTTACAAATCATATAGTTATTAATTAAAATAACTTTGAGAAACTTAAAATTAATTTTAAACATAGTTTCCCAATTTCTAAATATATTATTAGAATTTAAAAACAAAACTTCATTTATTTTTTAAATTCCAAAACAAAGATTATTTATAATATATATATATATACACATTACAATTAAAAAATATTTATTTAGCTTTTAAAAGATAAAATCTCTAATTAAATATTTGTTTAATCAGATTATTAAACCAATTAAGTTTTATTAATCAATATTATCAAATGAATTTAATTTTATATAAAGATTATTAAATTAATATTGTCAAAATTTCCGGGATATTACATTCCTTCCCCATTAAAAGAATTTCGTCCCCGAAATCTAAAACAAAGGTAATTTAATAACCTATTTAAAAATAATTTGATTTCAAAACACAAGCATATATAAAACATATGCTAACAATCAAAGCAATCAATTCACCGAATCAAACAAAATTAACTATCCAGACAAAATTCTGAATAGAGTTTCCTCGAGTTTCCCAAGTAAACACCGGGATATTCGCTCTATAAAAATCCAAACAATCAACACTACTAAGCTACATAACTCCTAGTCATCCAGATCTACAACTGAACAAGACATCAAACTACAGAAGAGTCTGACTCAACAACCAAATCTCCCAGAACAGCTGATTCCAAAACCAAAAATAGATCATACACGTACTCCCTCAGAGATACGTGAAACACATCGAATTCCAGTTGTCCAAACTGGCAATTCAATCCAGAAAACCAAACACTTATCCATAACAGAACACAGAAGAAATCCAAAACATCTTGGAGCTAGCATACCCGACCTTACCAAAATTTATAGCCCCTAAAAACTGAGAAACTTATCCAAAATCAGATCCCCGACTTCAGATTCACAAAATCCTTCGGAAGATCTTGGGCCGCCTACATCCTACCTGATCAGCTCAATCCTTGCTGATGTCTCTACAAATAAACTGGACCAAACCCAATCCACCATAATGATCCTCCCCGATCAATCAAGATCAAGAACAATCTTCCACTCAAAATTATCAGAAGAAAACAATTTTCTCCTATCCGAAAAAGAAAAGCAGATGCACTCCATAACTGCTTCCGCTGCACAACTCTGATCTGGAGTAGAAAAGAATGTCGATGAAGAACACAAGCACAACTGGACGACATAACCAAAAAGATCTCTGATAACCAAGAGAAAATTCAAAAATTTCTCAAATCCTGAGCTGCTTCAGCAAATTCCATCTCAGGGAACCAACCTTCAACTGTTGAACCACCAATACCACACTTGGAATCCTAGTCGATAAGAAATCTGAATCTCTAGATGTGGACAACCCTAAACTTTCTTGAAAACATCCAGAATAAATCTCTAACAATCCAAGAGATTACTCACTCATCGCAAGTCACCTTTGCAATTCATCCAAACTAAAATCCAAAGAAAAACGTTCTCTCTTTAACAATCAGAACATATTACACTGGCCTAGCCAATCCATCGAAGAAATGGATTCACTCAGCTGTTTCTGAACTCCACCTCCAGAAAACTGCTAAGCCAGACAATTCTGCCGACACACAGAACACACCTAGCTGCACTGCTGACACCAATGCCAAAGAATTCCCAATCCAAAGCTCTTCGAGAAACTCGGACTTCAAACCAAACAGAAACACCCTGCTGAACTCAGCCACAACGCCGAAGCAGACCTACTTCCTTAAAATCATTCCAAAGAAATCATCTTCGGAAACATCCATTGTCACTGCATCTCACCACGCAGCTACTACTCACCGAGGTGTCAAAATTCCATCACTCGCTTCTGCCCAACAGACAGATCCAAACTCTACTTATCTAACTTCGAAGATGAATTCCGAACCTTAACAGGTTACCTTCAGAGATCAATGAAGTCCTTACACCACTGCAAAGCTCACTCGAGACTGTATTAGTTCTACAGACTCGACAGATACACTTCCAACCTCAAATATTCAAACTCCAACCAATGGTGGTCGTGTTACACACACAACTACCCAATCAATCTTTATAACTCATATTAGAAAACAAAAACAGATGACCCAATAGATAGGTAGAATAAATATATTTAAATATATTAAAAATTATAGATACTGTAACGACCCTGGTTTTTGGCCCTGTTTGTTTTAGTAAATGTTTAATCTAATTAAATAAAATGTAAACTGATCATATTAAAATGAATATTATATTGTAAATATTGCCATTTGTTTATAATATATATTGGTATTTTGAATGAAAGTGAAATTTGAAAATTTGAAATAAATATCCCAATAATATTTACAATAAAAATCTATCTTATATAATTTAATTAAAATACTTTACTTTGTTTACATCTGATAAATATACATATGAATAATAATGTTCGAAATTTAAAATAAATCTCTTTATAATATTTATCTTATACAATCAAATTAAAAAAAATTCTTTTGTTAACATTTGATAAAAATATCTATAGATGATAATGTTTAAAGTTAAAAACCTAATTCTAGCAATATAAAATATAAATGTAAAATATGAGCCAAACCTATGTATATAATTTAAATAAAATGCAAATAGGAAATAAAAATAAAAATGTAACTACAAACAAGAAATAAAGTGAAATATAAAATAAAGAATTAAATTTAGGAACAAAATATAGAATAGAATGAAAACAAGGCCAAAGTATAAATAAAACAAGATAAGTATGTATATAATTATTCAAGCTAGAAAATAATAAAATAAAATAACCTTCTTTCACAAGAACATCTACCTGCAAGTCTACAATTACATATAAAATATCTATGCAGCAAACACAATTATAAGAGTGTTAACAATTCAAATTAAATGTCTTCATTCAAGAGTATAAGACCTGCAAGTATATATTTCTAAACAAAACATCTTTACACAACAATTCTTCATATGCAAGCCATATGTTTACCTGCTATAAGTACAAAACTGCATACAAACATTCATCTACAGCAAAACATAATTATACCATGTAAGCCTATTAAGTAACAAAGCATGCACCTACGATCAACTCAGCCTACTATTTGGTCAATGCTAATATTTACAAATCTTTATTTTTCTACAATGAAAGATCTGATCAATAGAAAACAAAATAAAGAAACAGCCTAACTAGTTAATACCTGCCTTGAGCTTCCTGTTCTTCTCTTATATATATAATCATGTCCATCTCTTTTAGTTCGTTTGGTAGCTCATAAGAAAAGGAAAAGGGAGACAAACCCAAATTTATTCAAAACAAAAACAGAAAAAAAAAAGAGAACTCAAGCAGATTCAAGATAATTTCAAAACAGATCAAAACTCATGACAGTTTCAGGCTATAAGCTTTCATATATCAGAGTGTTCTTTGTTCAGGAATGTTATAGGTGAGTAAACTAAATTTTAAAAGTTTTAATTTATTTTAAATAGTTCAAACTTCATTTGATAAACTGATTTGTATATGCTTTAGTTTGCATATGTTTTGAGATACTCTGTGTTCTTTGAAATTTGGTACAGGTTTCATATTCGGGTCTAAACTTAAGTTATTCCTATTCAAATCTTTGATAAACTTTGATTTCTCAACAAACAAGATGTCAAACTTAAATTAAGGATTTTTAAAGGTTGATCTAAATCATCTTCATCAAGCAAGTCGCTGTAATAACGATGTACAGGTAATTAAGTAATAATTGAAATTATTCGATTGTTGTAAAATATTGATTCAAGATTTTATATTGAATTCATACTACAAATTATGATTTTTAAAACAAAACTCCATATTTATAGATTAATATTCAAAGAGTATTTTGGAATTAAACTAAATTTGCCTTTCATCCTATTTCAAGTGATCGATTCAATTTTAATTAATGAAACTTGGATTGAAGCAAGCTTATCCATCCATGATCTCGGGAAAAATGTGAATTAATTTTTCTATTGAGTAAAATTTGAGTACGAGACCATGTTAGGGTTTTATTGGAAAAAATTTTCCTCTCTGTAAATAAGACGCGTACGGCCCCTATGTATGATCGAGCTCCACACAATTTAAGGAAGTGGAAGAGGGTAGTGTTATCGTGGTGTGGCCAAGGGTTGAAGGGCTTAGGTGGTCTCAGAGGTGATGGCGATGTCGTTTTGTCCATAGAGGTGAGCTTCTGTTTTTCGAGCAAAGGGCATTATTTCGATTCGAGTTTCCTTGAGGTGATTCGAGATTTATTTTCGTGTCTACGCATAATTCGCTCCTTTTCGACGTTGTTAGCGGTTGCCGGAGTTGGGTCGCGCCGCCGTGCACGTGCACGACAGCGGTGATTTGGTGTCAGCACCGTGAAGGGGTCTGTCTCGTGTCATACTTGTGTCGTGCTTGTGTAGTTTGGGTGTTTGTATCAGGTTGTTATCATGTTCGAGAGGGAGAGCCTGATGCTAATTATCATAATTTCAATTTAAACATACTGTAAATAAAAAAAAGAGAAGGAGAGAAGAAGAAGAAGAGTGTGCGTACAGGTAAGGCACGGGTGATTTTGGGGGATAACTTCGAAGTAGCGCACGTGTTTTGAATAGGGGAGGTCTCGGGTTTGACAAATTGCAGTTGTGCATTAGTATTGAAGTTAATTAAAATTTGGTTTCCATAAATTTTATAGCACTATGAAGACTTTGGATTCAAGTTATGATGATTTTATTTAATACATAACGATGTTTTAAAACACTTAAATATTATTTTAATTAAGTAGTTAATCTAAGTTAAGTACAAGTTAATTAACATTTAAGTCGTGTAGTTAATAACAAATTGATTCTTCAAGTTAAAGATTATTTCCTTCTAAATGTTAATTAAGTTGAATAATTAACATTAATTAATTATTTTTGGAAAGTAACTGAGAATAATTACTTTATAATTATAATAAGAGATCGATGAATAATTAAGAAAAATGGTTAATTTGTAATTAACTACTTTAGTTAGTAAATTAATGAATTAATATTTAATCAATTAAGTAATTTAATTTAGAATTAATAAATGATTAATTAAGTAATTAGTAGTTAACAAATAAGTAATTAAGTTTGATTAATTAATAATTAAAGTTATTAATTAATCAATAATGAATAGTTAATTAAGTAATTAAAGTTAAATAACTGGGTTAAGAAGTAATTAAGTTAACAGTGTGAAATAAAATAATTAAGTAAATAAGACTAAATAATTGATTAAGCAATGATCGATTAATTTAAATAATTTGAAAAGAAATAAGTAATAAACTGATAATCAATAATTAAATCAACAGGGTTAAGTGATTAGCTCTCAGGTAATTAATTTAAATTGAATTAATTACAAATAAGAATTAAAGATGACTACTTACGGATTGTTGTGTAGAATATATGATTGTGATATTTATTTGATGATATTCTGTGATGCTCTGTGATGTGCTGTGTTATATCTATGATGATTGTGTATGATTCATCTGTTATAATGTTATCGGAATTCAATTGTTGAATTTAAATTATTTAAACTGTTTAAGTTAATTAGACAACTTGGCCTTTAAAATGGCGTTTGGATTTCGATGAGACCGGGATCGGGTGTCATTTACGATTATCCGAAAACCACTTTGATCCAGATTAAATGATAGGTCGTGAATTCTGAAATGGAAGTCGAGATGGTGTTTTCAGAATGCAAGGGTTATCGTCGTTTACTCTGAGGGTGAGACCGAAATGAGTGTGACGAGATAATGCCTTCAGTTTCGTTCGAACCCGTAACAAACGTGTATGGATTGAATGCTTTCAACACATCGTCAGGCGGACGATGAGCATTCTAAGAAATACGTCCTGTAAAGGTAATCGCAGCCTCAAGCCTCATCAACCGAGAATGGCTAAAACAGGGGAGTTGCAGCAAGGTTAGGTGGGTCATGCCCAAGAAGGATGAGATATTCCTCTGTCTGGATGTCCCTTTTATTTCGGCTGTGTGGGAGGTTACTAGCTACAACCGCGGGGTTATCTTGTTCGGGATTGTTCAGTAATGAATGGTTCCGGCCTTGTGTTGTAGGGGTTCGGGAGTGATCCTCGGTAGGTGATCTAGGCCCCGTACTGCGATGGGCGGCACCCTAGTAGCCCTACCATTGTTGGAAATCCATTTTCCCTACGAGACCCTATGGTTTTGATTTGTATTACCCACTTTTGTGGCTAGTAGCTGGAATTTAACAGATGTAACAATTTTGGCTATTTTCTATTTTCTTGAAAACCCTAAACACTATTATAATATCACCGGATTTCCTATGAAATGTTTTGGTTAGCGTAAGGTAAAAACTTACCCGTATTTATTTATGGGGAGTCTTACGTGATACCTTTATTTTCAAATGTTTTCAAAGTTAAACAACTTTAAACCGTTTACTCATACCAGACCCATGTCTGACCCGGAGTATATATTTTGTTTTTCATAAACTCTTGGGTACATAAATTTTTATGAGTAGCCAAGTGATAGGTTTTAGACCTTGATTTATGGAGGAGCTTGGAGAAGGAGTTCCAAACGTATGTAGATACCTATCTAGTTCCGCTCTGTCGGTAGTTGATGTATGTTGTATCTCTGATGATGTAGTGGCAAATGTATGTATGACTGTCAGGTATATTATGTTGTATAACTCTGATATATGTAAAACTATGTAATAATTATGTGATGTATTATATTTTGTTCCGTTTCGCTGTGAGATTCTGATGTTGTTGTTTCTTTCTTCTATTCTTTTCTATTTCTATCCCTGTCTTTTCTTAATGATGATACGTCTTTCCGGTAGTAGAAGGATCGTCACAGTTGGCATGAGAGCTTAGGTTGGTGATAACCTTGGCTCTGGTAGGAATGACTCATAGAATAGAGTCTGTAGTACTCTAAAATGAGTTTGAGTGTATTAATAGATATGAGCGCGTATTTGTTAGTGAATATGAAATTGTTTTTATATTGTTTTGACTTATCTATTGAGTGTTTATGGATCATGGTCGACGGGTGGGACGCCATTTCATCGATAGGGATTTCTAAACTCTTAAGCAAGGTAAATCGACACAATATTGTTTTTAAAGTGGATAAACGAAATAATTTAACCCAAAATTATATTTTGTCATAAAAGAAATGTTTTTCTAAAATTATTATATATATATTTGGATGTTTGGTTGTTAATACTACAATTAAATAAAAATTTAAAATTTTAGTGGCTTATAACCAAATAAAATTGTCTAATTATGGTTTAAATAAAAAGGAATATAATTAAAATTTGATTAAACCAGAATTTAAGTCTCGGAAATTTGAAAGGTGTTTAAAATGAATTTAAACAAAAGGTATGGGAATTTAAAATCTTGGGAATGTTTGAAATGTTTTTCCAAAAATTTAAAGGTAGTAATGGAGAATTGTTTTGAAAAATATTGTTGAATGGAAATTGTTTTGGGAAGAATTTATGGAAGTAAGGAAGCACTGAACACACTTCAATCGCTGGAAAATAATCCGGATGATGATGTCCACATCATCGGTATTCATTTTCGAGCTTCTAAAGCGATGGATTCCTACCAGGATAGTTGGTCGTGATATTGTTTGGGCTTGTTGGGTATACAAGTTGTTTTAGAAATTTCAAAGGGGAATTTGTCTTGGTGAAACAAAAGTTTGGAATTTGGAAATTTGATTTGTTATACCAAGTGGGTATGTGTAGTTATCATTTCAAAATGGTTTTGGAAATGAAAACCGGGTAATCGAGTCCTAAGAAATTCTATTTAAATAATGTGAAAAGTTCAAATGAATCAACTATTGAACTTATAAAGTACGGTTGATATTAATAAGAAGGAATTGGGAATTTTAATCCGGGTATTAAAATTTAACTTAAGTAAATGAAAGTGAAGAAAATGTAGTTGAATTTAACCTGAGATAAGTTAAATAAAATAAAATTGAAATTAAATTGAATTGAACATAAAATTGGAAGGTAAAATGATTGTAATTGCGAAATGAAAATTTATACCTAGTAAGTGTTATATATAATCTAAAATTGTGGTTATAAGATGAAATGACTCATATGAGAAATATAAGCTTTTAAGTAAATAAATAAGTTTTGAACTCATATATTGAGTAATAAAATTTAAAAGAATGGTAAGTAGCTAGATTTAACTGAAGTTGAGTTGGAATAAAAATGAATTTAAATGAATTCAATTGAGTTATAGATAATATTGTATGGAATAAAAATCTTACGTAAGTAAATAAATGTAAACCAAGTAAGCATTGAATTGGATTAAAATAGAATTGGTGTGAGTTGTAAACAAATCTAATTCAAGCATAAATTGAATGACCTTATTATAAATAAATTAAATAATGAATTGTTAATGTAAGTTAAAATTTAAGAATGGATAAAAGAATAAACTAATCGAATAAATTAGTAAAAATTTGGGATTTGATTAAAGGAAAATCATATCAAAGATTTAAATGGAAGTGGGTGGAATAGGATAAACTTAAGTTATTGGGTGGAACAGCTTGAAGAAAATAAATAACTTAGGTACATTGTGAGATGGTTATTGTAACGCTTGCGATTTTTCGTTGACGAAAAACCGAAATGTTATGGGTTTAAGAAAGAAGAAAAGAAAAAGAAAGAGGTAGAAGAAGAGAGAAGGAAAACAGAACAGAAAGAAACAACAGAAACAACATCAGAATCTCACAATTCGCAGCGGAACAACATATAATAATAAATGAATAATCTTTAAACAAAGAACTATGTCAGTTATTACATTACATCACATTACAATTCATTACATCAGAGTGTACAACAACAAATAATTTTAAACAGCGGAAAAGAAATACTATATACTAGTAATATGCCATGCCATCCAGCTTGCCTCCTGCAACTCCTGAATATCCAGAATATCCTGATAAACCTTAACTCTTGACTGCCCGTGTGAAAATTGGTGGGCACCCAGAGTTTAGGAAGGAAAACAATAAACTCCAAGTCAGTCATGTGACTAGTGTGAGAACTCAAAACAGTTTATTTTCTTTAAAATCAAAACTAGAGGAATATTTTTAAATCAATTCGCAATGTTTTTTAAAAAAAATGAGACTACCATAAGACCTCCCGCCACACACACAATGCAAACACAGACTTGGGGAAGATTTCTTCTTATGTTAGTCAAAGATGCTTGATACGAATTTAAAATCTAATTAATTTTGATATTATTACTAGTGCATAGTGTAGAAAATTTATTTCGAAAGTAAAGATATAAATCTTAGCCAGCATAGGTACCATTATATTATGCCTACTAATAGCTACCATATTAGATGGCAGGTTCTACAACTAAAACCGTACAAGATCGTATTATTTCTTTGGATTTCCAACGAATGGTCAGGCGAAGGAACTTCCCATTGCCACATGAGAATGCCTCTGGATGGACATCCCCGAGAACCAAACCGGATCTCTACCAACACAAGGCCGGGTTACCCCTAACTGAGTAACAACTGACCGAATATGCCATCCCCCGGTCCTTTGGGACCTTTCAATCGAGCGCTCGCAATCAATTCACACAATCATAAAGTGTTTTCAACATGAGTAAGTATCTGCGCTCCATACCATGATACCACCCTTTTCCAGAAGGAAATGCACAAATCCTAAAGGGCGCTACCCCTCATAACCTTGCTGCTTCTTTCCTGTTTTGACCATTCCGGGGTGTGAGGCTCGACGAAGTCACGTCCAAAAAAACATACTTTATACAAAAGCCATGCTTTGGGTCAACAAATGATCATAGAAATGATCACTAGAATAGACGATCCAATAAAAGATCCTATCACAAATAATCAACACAATGATCATTTCACAGCAACACTCAGCATGTCACATTACCAAATTGGGAATATATCGCTGATAACTTCAACTATATAACCTCTGAGCTCGTACGTCTCAGAGAAGGGTATTAAGCTAAAAGAATAAATTCTCCGCCACCAACAGAAATATATTTGAAAGAAATCGGCTTTATATCTCAATTTGTAATGTCAGGCATACTATCCATACAAGTCTGTTCCGGGATCGAACATAACCGAAGGCACTTCCAAAGAAGTCCTTGCAATCCGGATATTCACTAATCACGTTCGGACTTTCCATCACATATGGAGTCTCTATACCGAGGACCAGTCGATGCAAAGACATTCGACAAGAAACCCTTTCGTTTTCGAAAATATCCGGTCTTCAACACCGGTCTTCGAATGCAATTCATAAAGACGTATCACATATTCGGAATGGGTTATACGACCCCATGGTCCTTTCCCGGTTAACCCGAATAGTGAGCGCTTATTTTAAAAAAAAATAAGTGTGGCATTCAATTTCAAGCAATTCACAACAAATACCATTCAAAGGTAAATATTGATAGTCGGTTATTGAACTATCAATAGATATGCACACATCACCAGATTCTAAATAATTTTCCAAATTATTTATTCCCCAAAAATATCTTTACTAGATATATAGTTTTCACACTTCAAAAATAAATCAACATTTATTTTCAAACAAATCCCCTTTTCATTTATAAATTCCATAATGAATTTATATTCCCAAAATATACGATTTCAATTCTTCATTCCAATTTACCTTCAAAAAGATAAATTCTCAAAACGTTTCATTTCACATTGGAAAAACATTTCCTTACTTATTTATTCATAATTAATTCACAAATTTTATTTATTTTCTATATTTGGAAAATATTCTATATACTTTAATCGAGATTAAGTATATATTTCATTCTTTAAGGAAATCATTCTCTTAAACATATTTATTTGGGCCAAAACGAATGTTGCGTAAAACATCGTTACGACAACCCAAAATCACTAGTATAGGGATTCGAAATTAAAATAGATATATAAATCCCAATACTATATAAAACATTTCCTTTCGGAAATCATTTATTATAACAACAGTGTTATAATCCACTATTCCCTTTTATTTCTCGAAAACATCTATTTCAACAATAAATGTGGAAATCTATGGTTTCGAATCTCAACATATTTTAAAACATCGTTAGATCGTTTTAATACAAACATCACATTCAAAAATAATTTCTTTAACTTATTATTCACTATTCAAAAACGTGAATATACCTTGTTAATAAATTTCATCACTTCTATTCATTTTATTTTAAAGGATTATTCACTGTTTAAAACGTGAATATAACTCCATTAATAAATTACACAATTCACTTATCAAAATAAGTCGTTGCGGATTTATAAAACAATGTTTATAAATTCTATTTCTATTTCTTTTATAACAACTTCCTTTTATAAATTTCCTTTATTAACTTATCTCAATTCATATCACAATGATATATTAAAAATTCATATTATAAGTCAAATACTTATAATTTATTTGTTTATAAAACCCTTCCTTTAAACTTCATAAATCTTATAAATCTTATAACTTATAAGATTCATTTATTTATCCAAATCCATTCCTTTAATAACTTTATGAATTTTATTTTATTTTCCTTTACAAATTTTATAAACCTACTGTTTAAAAATTCTATTTATAACTTCATCGTTATAATCCCATAAATTTCATTCATTTGTGAAATTCAGTCACAGTTCATTCTAACACTTAGAAAAGCTCGTTTTATAACTCCAATATTTATAAATATCAATTTATACATCTTTTATAAAAATCAATTTATACTATTGTTTTAAAACGTCTTAAAATTCCTTTATAATTTCATCATTTGGATTTATAAAATAATCAAATTTTATAAATCCTATTTTTTTTTTTTTTTACTTTTTATAATAAATTCAAAAATCCCAGTTTAAACTATTTTATAAAATCATAAATCCCATATTTTCAAAAATCAACTTTTAACTGTATTTCTCAAAAATATAATTTTTATAACATTAAAATTATAACGTTTATTTATTTAGAATGAATCGATTCCAAAAATATTTTATAAACGTATATTTCCAAAAATCACTTTAGAAATTCCTTAAAAATCAAAATCATTATTTTTAAACTTCCAAAAATTGGATCTGACGATACGACACATCAATAGTCAATCACGACTTTCAAACATCATATATCATCCATGATAAACAATCAAATATCACAATATACGAAATCAAATAAATATTTGTGAGGAATCCAGTTGGATCCCTCCAACCTGTTTCCCTGCATCCACAGACATTAGCACAATACCATTCCGTTTCAAGACGGAATATCGCGGTATATGGGATTTTTATAAATATTATCCGCTTACTAACGGCGCATAGGGTCTCATCCGCTAAAAGAAAATGCGGGAAATCAATCAACTGCAATATATACATATGCCAATATATATATATTGCTATATACTAATATATAATACCAATTCCGTTTCAAGAAGGAATATCGCGGTATATGTGTGTAATAAATAACCTCCGCTTACTAACGGCGTATAGGGTCTATTCACATCCAATATATATAACAATCATCATTCAATCATTCAATCAACACAGTCAATCAATTTTAAATCTAACTATTTAAAATTTAAATAATTCCTTTAGAGTGAGAAGTTCTCACCTTTATTCTCGTTTGCAATCCACTTCCAATTCAACTTGTTTTCTTCATTGATACCTTGTATAAATATTTACACAATTTATTAATATTCGAATCAATCGAATAAATTAAATTTTCATTAGATAATTTCGATTCATCGGCGATTTCATTTTTTTTAGTTAAATTAACTGATAGTTTTATTTTTAAACCAATTTCTCGTTTAAACAAATTTATTTAACTAATTATTAAATTTCCTTTCTTTCAATAAATTTAATTAACCAGTGGCCTTTATTTTAAATCAATTCCTTTTAGTAAATTAACCAAACATTTAAAATTTATATTAATTTTCTTTTTATACACACTTTTCACATTTAAAAAAAAATAATATTCCTGTCTTTAAAATTTTAACTTCAACAATTTATCAAATCCACTTGAATATTTATTTTTATTTAAAAGATTATTTTTAGTGACTTAAAATAGATTAACTAAATAAATCTATCACCTTATTATTTTAGTTTTAACATAACTTTATAAATCAAAATATTCTTTTTGATAAGTCATTTTATTTAATAAATTAAATCTCTAACAAATTTTCTTTCACAAAATATTTTCCTTTTGAAACTAAAATTCAAATTCAACTAGTATTTTATTTATAACTCTAAATTAATATCCTTATATCAATTTCTTTGAATAAATTTATTTAATCGAAGAATTAAATCTCAAACAAAAATTCCTTAAATAAATTTATTCAATTACAATTAAATTATAAAACTAAATTCTATTTCTATTTCTTTTTCTGTATATAAATCTTCATTTGCTGCTTAAAATTAAATTCTCAACAAAAGTTTATTAAATTTCAAAATTTAAATTGTAAACTAAAAGAATACCTTATTGTTAATATATATCCATACACACTTATGTATATATTATAAAATTTAACTAAATAATTTAAATTAAATTATTCAAATTCTACCTCACAGCATCAATCGATCAAGCACCCAACCCTAACAGTAAAATTCGTTTCTTTTAAATCTAAATATATTTCGTTTAAATTAAATTAAACAAAATCGATACCACTGTAACCACTGCCTTGAATCCCCCATCTCCAAACAACCATTGCCACTGCAGTCTCGACGCCGTCGCGCCCACGCGACTTCAACGTCGCCTCGGCCCCTCATCGCAGCCATCATCCCCATACGCGCGCGCTTCCATGCCCTAGCCTGCATCGATTTCGCCGCTTCGTGCTTCCCCTCACCTCGCGTGCGCACGCGAGCTACTCCACGTCGCCTCCACCTTCAATCGCGCGACATCATCCACGCGACTTCGCCACCCACGAGATCAATCTCCTTCCCACGGCCACGCCTAGCCGCCGCTTGCTTGAAGCCGTCGCCGTCCACTTGCGCCGCCACTTCCCCAAAAATCGAACGCCATCAGAATAGACCCCACGCACGAACGCGAGGCTTGAATTTGTTGGAGGAAGTCGCGATTTTTGATTTAGGGGAGAGGAAAATGGACACGGCCATTAAATCTTTATTTGCTTTCGATTTTTGATTTTGCGTTTGAATCTGAGGAAATGAGGGAGAGACGAGATACTTAAAATCGAACGAAGTATGTTTGGCACGATTTATTTTGTGATTATAGGCATGGTTTACACGATCATCATCGTGATATTGGCGTGATTTTCTGCGTGAGAAGAGGAGAGTAACGTGTGTTAGTTGACTAAATTTAAATTTAAATTTAAATTGAATCTAATTTGATTTCGACGCGTTTATCTCTCGTACGCTCACATAACAGCTCCGAAAAATACGAAATTTGAAATCCGGCAATAATTCAATAATACGGACCCAATGGAACTGGTTTCGTCGAATTCCGAGACTGTGCCTCGGACGGCTATTTTAAATATCGATTCAAACGATTTAATTTCAAAACTGAACAATTCACTTTCAATTTCAATTCTGAAGCTTCTAAAATCTTCAGTATTATCAATACGAATTTTACAAGCCTTTGAAATATTTTTAATCGGCTTAAAATTGAAGATTCAAATTTTTATTCAACTCTCAAATAGATTAAACTCTATAATTTAATCGCCAAATTCATTATGAAAAATTGAAATTCAATTTGAACCATCATTCAAATATTTAAAATTAATTAAATATTCTCAAATTAAATTATTAAAAATTTTAGGTCGTTACAATCTTCCCCCCTCAAAAGAATTTCGTCCCGAAATTACAAGTTAAGAAGAATGCCCTTATCCCGTCTATCATTTTTCACATCCAAATAGTTTTATCAACTTACCAACCTAAATCTTTTTTTTTACTAGAGATTCTCTATCTTTTCAACTAGCTTTCTAACTTTTATTATAGGTTTCAAACTATATTGTTTTCCCAACAATTCAAATTCAAATTCAAATTCAAATTTCAAACTTTCAAAATTTTGTCAAAATTTTTCTAACACCCTAAATTTTCGAAAAATTTCGCCAGCGTTTCCTTTGCGCGGCTCGATCGGTACGACTACAAAATGGCTCCACGGCCCCTCAGAATCAAAAAGAAAAGAGAAAAGCCAAGTGGCTAGAGAAGAAAGTCATCAAATCTCATACTGAAATTGAAATACGTACCTTTTTGTCGAGCAATTCAATTTTATCTTTGAAATCAAAATTTCAATTCCTTTATACACCTGTATAACCTGCTAGTAATAGCATCTAATTCCAACATTCAAACCATTTTGCCAATTTTATTACAAAATTTTCAACATATGCTTCTTATACATTTTTACTTCACTATTGAAGTTGCATATATATTTCATTCAATTTTACATTTCAATTCAATTCACAATTTCAATTTTATTTGAATTCAATTCTCAATTCTAAATATTGAATTCTAACGATTAGCTTTTATTTAGTAATTCATATTACTACCTTAAATTAGTTTCATCCACTAATTCATTTCAATTGTCAATTCTCATATTCCATATTCATATTCCTATTCATATTCATTCCATTTGAAATTATTTCACAAATGAATAAATTATCAAGTTAATTTACTTGAATTCAATCCCTTTTATTTAATTCCCTTACTAATGATAATAGTTCAATAGTATCACTTCTAACAATCATGCAACCATATACTATAATAATTCATAGAAAATCATTTCTTTTCTACACAAAATAGTTTTGGGCAAAATTATCTTATTTACCCGATTCAAAAACAATTTTATATTCACTAACAAATACGCTCTCATATATATTATTACACTCAAACTCATTCTAGAGTACTGCTCACTCTATCTCTAATGAGCAATACCCAACAGAACCATGGTTGTCGCTTAACCAACAGCTCTGATACCAAATGTAACGCTTGCGATTTTTCGTTGACGGAAAACCGAAATGTTATGGGTTTAAGAAAGAAGAAAAGAAAAAGAAAGAGGTAGAAGAAGAGAGAAGGAAAACAGAACAGAAAGAAACAACAGAAACAACATCAGAATCTCACAATTCGCAGCGGAACAACATATAATACGAAATGAATAATCTTTAAACAAAGAACTATGTCAGTTATTACATTACATCACATTACAATTCATTACATCAGAGTGTACAACAATAAACAATTTTAAACAGCGGAAAAGAAATACTATATACTAGTAATATGCCATGCCATCCAGCTTGCCTCCTGCAACTCCTGAATATCCAGAATATCCTGATAAACCTTAACTCATGACTGCCCGTGTGAAAATTGGTGGGCACCCAGAGTTTAGGAAGGAAAACAATAAACTCCAAGTCAGTCATGCGACTGGTGTGAGAACTCAAAACAGTTTATTTTCTTTAAAATCAAAATAGAGGAATATTTTTAAATCAATTCGCAATGTTTTTTTTTTAAAAATGAGACTACCATAAGACCTCCCGCCACACGCACAATGCAAACGCAGACTTGGGGAAGATTTCTTCTTATGTTAGTCAAAGATGCTTGATACGAATTTAAAATCTAATTAATTTTGATATTATTACTAGTGCATAGTGTAGAAAATTTATTTCGAAAGTAAAGATATAAATCTTAGCCAGCATAGGTACCATTATATTATGCCCACTAATAGCTACCATATTAGATGGCAGGTTCTACAACTAAAACCGTACAAGATCGTATTGTTTCTTTGGATTTCCAACGAATGGTCAGGCCAAGGAACTTCCCATTGCCACATGAGAATTCCTCTGGATGGACATCCCCGAGAACCAAACCGGATCTCTACCAACATAAGGCCGGGTTACCCCTAACTGAGTAACAACTGACCGAATATGCCATCCCCCGGTCCTTTGGGACCTTTCAACCGAGCGTTCGCAATCAATTCACACAATCATAAAGTGTTTTCAACATGAGTAAGTATCTGGGCTCCATACCATGATACCACCCTTTTCTAGAAGGAAATGCACATATCCTAAAGGGCGCTACCCCTCATAACCTTGCTGCTTCTTTCCTGTTTTGACCATTCCGGGGTGTGAGGCTCGAGGAAGTCACGTCCACAAAAACATACTTTATACAAAAGCCATGCTTTGGGTCAACAAATGATCATAGAAATGATCACTAGGATAGACGATCCAATAAAAGATCCTATCACAAATAATCAACACAATGATCATTTCACAGCAACACTCAGCATGTCACATTACCAAATTGGGAATATATCGCTGATAACTTCAACTATATAACCTCTGAGCTCGTACGTCTCAGAGAAGGGTGTTAAGCTAAAAGAATAAATTCTCCGCCACCAACAGAAATATATTTGAAAGAAATCGGCTTTGTATCTCAATTTGTAATGTCAGGCATACTATCCATACAAGTCTGTTCCGGGATCGAACAGAACCGAAGGCACTTCCAAAGAAGTCCTTGCAATCCGGATATTCACTAATCACGTTCGGACTTCCCATCACATGTGGAGTCTCTATACCGGGGACCAGTCTATGCAAAGACATTCGACAAGAAACCTTTTCGTTTTCGAAAATATCCGGTCTTCAACACCGGTCTTCGAATGCAATTCATAACGACGTATCACATATTCGGAATGGGTTATACGACCCCATGGTCCTTTCCCGGTTAACCCGAATAGTGAGCGCTTATTTTTAAAAAAAATAAGTGTGGCATTCAATTTCAAGCAATTCACAACAAATACCATTCAAAGGTAAATATTGATAGTCGGTTATTGAACTTATGCACACATCACTAGATTCCAAATAATTTTCCAAATTATTTATTCCCCAAAAATTTCTTTACTAGATATATAGTTTTCACACTTCAAAAATAAATCAACATTTATTTTCAAACAAATCCCCTTTTCATTTATAAATTCCATAATGAATTTATATTCCCAAAATATACGATTTCAATTCTTCATTCCAATTTACCTTCAAAAAGATAAATTCTCAAAACGTTTCATTTCACATTGGAAAAACATTTCCTTACTTATTTATTCATAAGTAATTCAGAAATTTTATTTATTTTCTATACTTGGAAAATATTCTATATACTTTAATCGAGATTAAGTATATATTTCATTCTTTAAGGAAATCATTCTCTTAAACATATTTATTTGGGCCAAAACGAATGTTGCGTAAAACATCGTTACGACAACCCAAAATCACTAGTATAGGGATTCGAAATTAAAATAGATATATAAATCCCAATACTATATAAAACATTTCCTTTCGGAAATCATTTATTATAACAACAGTGTTATAATCCACTATTCCCTTTTATTTCTCGAAAACATCTATTTCAACAATAAATGTGGAAATCTATGGTTTCGAATCTCAACATATTTTAAAACATCGTTAGATCGTTTTAATACTAACATCATATTCAAAAATAATTTCTTTAACTTATTATTCACTATTCAAAAACGTGAATATACCTTGTTAATAAATTTCATCACTTCTATTCATTTTATTTTAAAGGATTATTCACTGTTTAAAACGTGAATATAACTCCATTAATAAATTACACAATTCACTTATCAAAATAAGTCGTTGCGGATTTATAAAACAATGTTTATAAATTCTATTTCTATTTCTTTTATAACAACTTCCTTTTATAAATTTCCTTTATTAACTTATCTCAATTCATATCACAATGATATATTAAAAATTCATATTATAAGTCAAATACTTATAATTTATTTGTTTATAAAACCTTTCCTTTAAACTTCATAAATCTTATAAATCTTATAACTTATAAGATTCATTTATTTATCCAAATCCATTCCTTTAATTATGAATTTTATTTTATTTTCCTTTACAAATTTTATAAACCTACTGTTTATAAAATTCTATTTATAACTTCATCGTTATAATCCCATAAATTCCATTCATTTGTGAAATTCAGTCACAATTCATTCTAACACTTAGAAAAGCTCGTTTTATAACTCCAATATTTATAAATATCAATTTATACATCTTTTATAAAAATCAATTTATACTATTATTTTAAAACGTCTTAAAAGTCCTTTATAATTTCATCATTTGGATTTATAAAATAATCAAATTTTATAAATCCTATTTTTTTTTATAACTTTTTATAATAAATTCAAAAATCCCAGTTTAAACTATTTTATAAAATCATAAATCCCATATTTTCAAAAATCAACTTTTAACTATATTTCTCAAAAATATAATTTTTATAACATTAAAATTATAACGTTTATTTATTTAGAATGAATCGATTCCAAAAATATTTTATAAACGTATATTTCCAAAAATCACTTTAGAAATTCCTTAAAAATCAAAATCATTATTTTTAAACTTCCAAAAATTGGATCCGACGATACGACACATCAATAGTCAATCACGACTTTCAAACATCATATATCATCCATGATAAACAATCAAATATCACAATATATGAAATCAAATAAATATTTGTGAGGAATCCAGTTGGATCCCTCCAACATGTTTCCCTGCATCCACAGACATTAGCACAATACCATTCCGTTTCAAGACGGAATATCGCGGTATATGGGATTTTTATAAATATTATCCGCTTACTAACGGCGCATAGGGTCTCATCCGCTAAAAGAAAATGCGGGAAATCAATCAACTGCAATATATACATATGCCAATATATATATGTTGCTATATACTAATATATAATACCAATTCCGTTTCAAGACGGAATATCGCGGTATATGTGTGTAATAAATAACCTCCGCTTACTAATGGCGTATAGGGTCTATTCACATCCAATATATATAACAATCATCATTCAATCATTCAATCAACACAGTCAATCAATTTTAAATCTAACTATTTAAAATTTAAATAATTCCTTTAGAGTGAGAAGTTCTCACCTTTATTCTCGTTTGCAATCCACTTCCAATTCAACTTGTTTTCTTCATTGATACCTTGTATAAATATTTACACAATTTATTAATATTCGAATCAATCGAATAAATTAAATTTTCATTAGATATTTTCGATTCATCGGCGATTTCATTTTTTTAGTTAAATTAACTGATAGTTTTATTTTTAAACCAATTTCTCGTTTAAACAAATTTATTTAACTAATTATTAAATTTCCTTTCTTTCAATAAATTTAATTAACCAGTGGCCTTTATTTTAAATCAATTCCTTTTAGTAAATTAACCAAACATTTAAATTTTATACTAATTTTCTTTTTATACACACTTTTCACATTTAAAAAAAAATAATATTCCTGTCTTTAAAATTTTAACTTCAACAATTTATCAAATCCACTTGAATATTTATTTTTATTTAACAGATTATTTTTAGTGACTCAAAATAGATTAACTAAATAAATCTATCACCTTATTATTTTAGTTTTAACATAACTTTATAAATCAAAATATTCTTTTTGATAAGTCAATTTATTTAATAAATTAAATCTCTAACAAATTTTCTTTCACAAAATATTTTCCTTTTGATATTAAAATTCAAATTCAACTAGTATTTTATTTATAACTCTAAATTAATATCCTTATATCAATTTCTTTGAATAAATTTATTTAATCGAAGAATTAAATCTCAAAGAAAAATTCCTTAAATAAATTTATTCAATTACAATTAAATTATAAAACTAAATTCTATTTCTATTTCTTTTTCTATTTATAAATCTTCATTTGCTGCTTAAAATTAAATTCTCAACAAAAGTTTATTAAATTTCAAAATTTAAATTGTAAACTAAAAGAATACCTTATTGTTAATATATATCCATACACACTTATGTATATATTTTAAAATTTAACTAAATAATTTAAATTAAATTATTCAAATTCTACCTCACAGCATCAATCGATCAAGCACCCAACCCTAACAGTAAAATTCGTTTCTTTTAAATCTAAATATATTTCATTTAAATTAAATTAAACAAAATCGATACCTCTGTAACCACTGCCTTGAATCCCCCATCACCAAACAACCATTGCCACTGCAGTCTCGACGCCGTCGCGCCCACGCGACTTCAACGTCGCCTCGGCCCCTCAGCGCTGCCATCATCCCCATACGCGCGCGCTTCCATGCCCTAGCCTGCATCGATTTCGCCGCTTCGTGCTTCCTCTCACCTCGCGTGCGCACGCGAGCTACTCCACGTCGCCTCCACTTCAATCGCGCGACATCATCCACGCGACTGCGCCACCCACGAGATCAATCTCCGTCCCACGGTCACGCCTAGCCGCCGCTTGCTTGAAGCCGTCGCCGCCCACTTGCGCCGCCGCTTCCCCCAAAAATCGAACGCCATCAGAATAGACCCCACGCACGAGCGCGAGGCTTGAATTTGTTGGAGGAAGTCGCGATTTTTGATTTAGGGGAGAGGAAAATGGACACGGCCATTAAATCTTTATTTGCTTTCGTTTTTTGATTTTGCGTTTGAATCTGAGGAAATGAGGGAGAGACGAGATACTTAAAATCGGGCGAAGTATGTTTGGCACGATTTATTTTGTGATTATAGGCACGGTTTACACGATCATCATCGTGATATTGGCGTGATTTTCTGTGTGAGAAGAGGAGAGTAACGTGTGTTAGTTGACTAAATTTAAATTTAAATTTAAATTGAATCTAATTTGATTTCGACGCGTTTATCTCTCGTACGCTCACATAATAGCTCCGAAAAATACGAAATTTGAAATCCGGCAATAATTCAATATTACGGACCCAATGGAACTGGTTTCGTTGAATTCCGAGACTATGTCTCGGACGGCTATTTTAAATATCGATTCAAACGATTTAATTTCAAAACTGAACAATTCACTTTCAATTTCAATTCTGAAGCTTCTAAAATCTTCAGTATTATCAATACGAATTTTACAAGCCTTTGAAATATTTTTAATCGGCTTAAAATTGAAGATTCAAATTTTTATTCAACTCTCAAATAGATTAAACTCTATAATTTAATCGCCAAATTCATTATGAAAAATTGAAATTCAATTCGAACCATCATTCAAATATTTAAAATTAATTAAATATTCTCAAATTAAATTATTAAAAATTTTAGGTCGTTACAGTTATTTAAATATTGGTTGTCGAGTTTAATAAAATGGTTTGGAATCAAACTTTTTGAAATGGAAAAAAATGCAATGAAAGCATTGTGAATAAATTAAAACGGGATGGAATCAACTGTAAATTGAGTTGGAATCAATTCAAAATTGTTATAAAGCTTAAGTAATTGTTTATTCACAATAATATTGCCAAATTGCATAAGAAAATGGGTCATTCGAAGTAAACGATAATGGATAAAAATTTATGAATTATTCGAAGCGAAATAGGATGATTTTGAAATGAATTGGAATGAAAATGAGTTTGTTTTGCTTAAATGAATTAAATATAAGCAAGTAAATTGTCAATCACTTAAACTGAAGGGAATGGTTTGAGAATTGGTTGGATGTAATTGTAATAAGTGTCGAAACCTTACATATGTGCTTATGAAAATATGTAATGCTAAATAAAGGTATGCCTACGCAATAAAAATAGGAAATCCGAACTGTTTTAATTTTTCCGACCGTGTAGATCGACATATATATATATATATATATATATATATATATATATATATATATATATATATCTTATCAAATTGCAAAAGCTCCTTCGTACAAAAGAGACTTTGGCAAAAAACTAAAAAAAAATTGGGAGTTAGAAGAAAAAAATTATTAGCAACAAAACGATTTCAAATTGAAAATTGAAATAAATTAGTGGATGAAACTAATTTAAAATAATGATAGAAATCGGTTATAAATGGAAGATAGTCCATAAAATTCAATATTCAGAGTTGAAGATAAATTGAATTCACATGGAATTGGAAATTCAGATTTTAAAATAAGAGGATATAAAGGCTAAAGTGGTAGAGTAATAATATAAGAGTATATATAATGCTTATGTTAAACTTAACAAATGAATGGTGAAATTCTTAAGTATATTTGATATTGAGAAAATTATTCCAAGTGGATAGAAATCAAAATAATGTGAATAAAAGTAAATTGATATAGTTGATAATCAATGGATACAAATACGTAGGATATACGTATATTATTTTATTCGCATAACAATTTGATCCAGATTCGAGCACATAATTTCAAGATAGTTATATCGATCCGAGTTAGGATTGTTCACTCGATTTTCGACGGCGGACCATGGATATGGATTTTGATTGATACTGGAAATCTCTATTATATTTGTGGCTATGCAAGGAGAATGACAGTTCCTGATCAAGAAACCAGATCTTAGTTCGCACTAGGAAGTCGGGTGGACGATACTAGTTCGGAAGTGAAATTGTGTGATCGAGCGAGCGATCTGATTTGATATTGCGTACGAATAGTATATGTACATCGTACGAGATTAAATGAATAGATATTGAAATTCAGTAAAGAAGTCAATAAAATTGGGAAAGAATTGGTACTGTAGTTTTCAGTATTGAACTGCGAGGACGGATGTCTGGAATTCATTGTGTATTCCATATATCCCATCTAAGGGAATTTGTTCATGATCCATCATTTTTTGTACAACCAGTAGTTCAGGAAATTGGAAGTCGAATCAAAATTGACTGTGGTCAGGGATCGAGTTCGGATTGTTGATCATCAAGAGACAACTCTGGATAGATTTGGGAAAGCTTATCCGGATTTGTGTTCGGATAGCTGGTGATGTTTGCTAGGATAGACTATTGGTTGTTTGTTAATATATGAATGATATCTATGTTTGACTAGTTGGTATAACAGCTTTTTAAATTACCTTTGTTTTAAATTTTGGGGAAGAAATTCTTTTAAGGGGGGAGGAATGTAACGACCCTGGATTTTGGCCCCGTTTATTTTAATAAATGTATAATCTAATTAAATAAAATGCAAACCGATCATATTAAAATGTATATAATTTTGGAAATATTGCCATTTGTTTATAATATATATTGGTATTTTGAATGAAATTGAAATCTGAAAATTTGAAATAAATATCTCAATAATATTTACAATAAAAATCTATCTTATATAATTTAATTAAAATAATTTACCTTTTTTACATCTGATAAATATACATATGAATAATAATGTTTGAAATTTAAAATAAATCTCTTTATATTATTTATCTTATACCATAAAATTAAAATATTTTCTTTTGTTAACATTTGATAAAAATATCTATAGATGATAATGTTTAAAATTAGAAATCTAATTCTAGCAATATAAAATATAAATGTAAAATATAAGTCACACCTATGTATATAATTTAAATAAAATACAAATAGGAAATAAAAATAAAAATGTAACTACAAACAAGAAATAAAGTGAAATATAAAATAAAGAATTAAATTGAAGAACAAAATATAGAATAGAATGAAGACTAGGCCAAAATATAAATAAAATAAGAAGTATGTATATAATTATTCAAGCTAGAAAATAATAAAATAAAATAACCTTCTTTCACAAGAACATCTACCTGCAAGTCTACAACTACATATAAAATATCTATTCAGCAAATGCAATTAGAAGAGTGTTAACAGTTCAAATTAAATTTCTTCATTCAAGAGTATAAGACCTGCAAGTATATATTTCTAAACTAAACATCTTTACACAACAAATCTTTATATACAAGCCATATGTTTACCTGCCATAAGTACAAATCTGCATACAAATATTCATCTACAACAAAACATAATTATACTATGTAAGCCTATTAAGTAACAAAGCATGTACTTACTATCAACTCAGCCTACTATTTCGTCTATGCTAATTTTTACAAATATTTACTTTTCTATAATGAATGATCTGATTAATATAAAACAAAATAAAGAAATAGCCTAACTAGTTAATACCTGCCTTGAGCTCCCTCTTCTTCTCTTATATATATAATCATGTCCATCTCTTTTAGTTCGTTTGGTAGCTCATAAGAAAAAGAAAAGGGAGACAAACTCAAATTTATTCAAAAAGAAAAAGAAAAAAAAGAGAACTCAAGCAGATTCAAGATAATTTCAAAACAGATGAAAACTCATGACAGTTTCAGGCTACAAGCTTTCATATATCAGAATGTTCTTTGTTCAGGAATGTTATAGGTGAGTAAACTAAATTTTTAAAAGTTTTAAGTTAATTTAAATAGTTCAAACTTCATTTGATAAACTGATTTGCATATGCTTCAGTTTGCATATGTTTTGAGATACTCTATGTTCTTTGAAATTTGGTACAAGTTTCATATTCGGGTCTAAACTTAAGTTATTCTTATTTAAATCTTTGATAAACTTTGATTTATCAACAAACAAGATGCTAAACTTTAAGATTTTTAAAGGTTGATCTAAATCATCTTCATCAAGCAAATCACTGTAATATTGATGTAAAGGTAATTAAGTTATAATTGAAATTATTCGATTGCTGTAAAATATTGATTCAAGATCTTATATTGAATTCATAGTGCAAAAATATGATTTATAAAACAAAAATCAAGATTTATAGATTAATATTCAAAGAGTAGTTTGGAATTAAACTAAATTTGCCTTTCTTCCTATTTCAAGTGATCGATTCAATATTAATTAATGAAACTTGGATTGAAGCAAGCTTATCCATCCATAATCTCGGGAAAAATGTGAATTAATTTTTCTATTGAGTGAAATTTAAGCACGAGACTGTATTAGGGTTTTACTGGAAATTTTGTTCCTCTCTGTAAACAAGACTCGTACGGCCCCCACTTGTGATCGAGCTCCACGCAATTCAAGGAAGTGGAAGAGGTTCGTGTTGTCATGGTGTAGCCAAGGGTTGAGGAGCTCAAGTGGTCTCAGAGGTGATGGCGAAGTCGTTTTGTCGACAAAGGTGAGCTTCTGTTTTTCGAGCAAAGGGCATTATTCCGATTCGAGTTTCCTTGAGGTGATTCGAGATTGATTTTGGTGTCTACGTATAATTCGCGACTTGTCGACCTTGTTAGTGGTTGTCGGAGTTGGGTCGCGCTGCCGTGCATGTGCACGGCAGCGGTGATTTTGTGTAAGTGCCGTGAAGGGGTCTGTCTCGTATCATACTCGTGCCGCGCTCGTGTAGTTTGGGTGTTTGCATCGGGTTGTTACCGTGTTCGAGAGGAAGAGCCTGATGCTTATTAACATAATTTCAATTTAAACATATTGTAAATAAATAAAAAAAAAGAAGGAGAGAAGAAGAAGGGTGTGCGTACAGGTAAGGCACGGGTGATTTTGGGGTATAACTCGAAGTAGCGCACGAGTTTTGAACTGGGGAGGTCTCGGGTTTGACAAATTACAGTTTTGCATTAGTATTGTAGTTAATTAAAATTTGGCGTCCATAAATTTTATAGCACTGTGAAGACTTTGGATTCAAGTTATGATGATTTTATTTAATACGTTACGATGTTTTAAAACACTTAAATATTATTTTAATTAAGTAGTTAATCTAAGTTAAGTACAAGTTAATTAACATTTATGTTGTGTAGTTAATAATAAATTGATTCTTCAAGCTAAAGAAAATTTCTTTTTAAATGTTAATTAAGTTGAATAATTAATATTAATTAATTATTTTCGGAAAGTAACTAAGAATAATTACTTTATAATTATAATTAGAGATCGATTAATAATTAGGAAATAAGGTTAATTTGAAATTAACTACTAAAGTTAGTAAATTAATGAATTAATAGTTAATTAATTAAGTAATTTAATTTAGAATTAATAAATGATTAATTAAGTTATTAGTTGTTAACAAACAAGTAATTATGTTTTTTTAGTTAATAATTATAGTTATTAATTAATCAATAATGAATAGTTAATTAAGCAATTAAAGTTAAATAACTGGGTTAAGAAGTAATTAAGTTAATAGTGTGAAATAAAATAATTAATTAAATAAGACTAAATAATTGATTAAGAAATGATCGATTAATTTATATAATTTGAAAAGAAATAAGTAATAAACTGATAATCAATAATTAAATCAACAGGGTTAAGTGATTAACTCTCAGGTTATTAATTTAAATTGAATTAATTACAAATAAGAATTAAAGATGACTGCTTACGGATTGTTGTGTGGAATATCTGATTGTGATATTTATTTAACGATATTCTGTGATGCTCTGTGATATGCTGTGTTATATCTATGATGATTGTGTATGATTCATCTGTGATAATGTTATGCGAATTCAATTGTTGAATTTAAATTATTTAAACTGTTTAAGTTAATAGACAACTTGGTCTTTAAAATGGCGTTTGGATTTCGATGAGACCGGGATCGGGTGTCATTTACGATTATCCGAAAACTGCATCGATCCAAATTAAACGATAGGTCATGAATTCTGAAATGGAGATCGAGATGGTGTTTTCAGAATGCAAGGGTTGTCGTCTTTGATTCTGAGGGTGATTCCAAAATGAGTGTGACGAGATTATGCCTTCGGTTTCGTTCGAACCCAGAACGAACGTGTATGGATTGAATGCTTTCAACACATCGTCAGGCGGACGATGAGCATTCTAAGAAATTTGTCATGTAAAGGTAATCGCAGCCCCAAGCCTCATCAACCGGTAATGGCAAAAACAGGGGAGATGCAGCAAGTTTAGGCAGGTCAAGCCCAACCAGGATGAGATATTCCCCTGTCTAGATGTCCCTTTTATTTCGGCTGTGTGGACGATTACTAGCTACAACCGTGGGGTTATCTTGTTCGGAACTGTTCAGTAAGGAATGGTTCCGGCCTTGTGTTGTAGGGGATCGGGAGTGATTCTTGGTACGGTGATCTAGGCCCCGTACTCTGATGGGCGGTACCCCAGTAGCCCTGCCATTTTTGGAAATCCATTTTCCCTACGAGACCCTACGGTTTTGATTTGTATTAACCACTTTTGTGGCTAGTAGCTGGAATTTAATAGATGTAACAATTTCGGCTATTTTCTATTTACTTGAAAACCCTAGACACTATTATAATATCATCGGATTTCCTATGAAATGTTTTGGTTAGCATAAGGTAAAAACTTACCCGTATTTATTTATGGGGAGTCGTACATGATACCTTTATTTTCAAATGTTTTCAAATTAAACAACTTTAAACCGTTTACTCGTACCAGACCCATGTCTGACCCGGAGTTTATATTTTGTTTTTCATAAACTCTTGGGTACTCAAATTTTTATGACTAGCCAAGTGAAAGGTTTTGGACCTTGATTTCTGGAGGGGCTTGGAGCAGGTGTTCCAAACATATGTAGATATCTATCTAGTTCCGTTGTGTCAGCAGTTGATGTATGCCATATCTTTGATGTATGTAGTGACAAATGTATGTATGACTGTCAGGTATATTATGTTGTATAACTCTAATATATGTAAAACTATGTAATAGTTATGTGATGTATTATATTTTGTTCCGTTCAGCTGTGAGATTCTGATGTTGTTGTTTCTTTCTTCTATTCTTTTCTATTTCTATCCCTTTCTTTTCTTAATGATGATACGTCTTTCTGGTCCTAGAAGGACGGGTCGTCATAGATACATTCTCTCAATATAGACACCATTCCAAAGCCTAGGTATTCACTCAACCTAATGCTCTGATACAAACTATGGCGACCCAACTTTCTACTCCTAGAAAATCACATCATCTTGAAGAAAGAAAGGGATAGAAAGAGGAAAGAAAGAGGAGAAAGAAGAAATAACACTAGAATCTCAACAGCGGAACGAATAAATTATATTAATAACATAAGTATTTACATAGTTTACAACAATAATCAAAGTTACACAACATACACAACGTACACTAGACAGTTATAAACACCTGTCTAGTATTCACAACTCAAAAGAACTCAACAAAAGATACCAACATAGAGAACACACAACAGAATCTATATATCTAATGCAGAAGCCTCCTTCTCCATTGCTTCTCCATTATTCGTCAAAGCCAACCTGAATCCCTTGGCTACTCGTAAAAATTTGAGTACCCAAGAGTTTAAGAAAATAGAAGATAAACTCCGGGTCAAACATGGGTCTTGTGTGAGTAACAAGTTAAGGTTGCTTATCTTTAAAAACCTTTTGAAAAGAAAGGTATCACGTAAGACTTCCCACACATAAACATGGAAAAGTTTTTACCTTACGTTAACCAAATCATTTGATAGGAAATCCGATGATATTGTAATAGTGTATAGGGTTTTCAAGTAAATATCAAACAGCCGAAATTGCTACATTTATTATATTCCAGCTACTAGCCTCAAAAGTGGGTAATACAATCAAAACCGTTGGCCTAGATCACTATACCAAGGAGCCACCTTAACTCCCCTGCAACACAAGGCCAGGACCATTCCTTACTGAACTGTCCCGAACAACCCCGTAGTTGTTTGCAACCAACTGCCCACATAGCCGAAAATAAAGGGACTTCTAGATAGGGGAAAATATTGTCCTACTTGAGCATGACCCACTTAACCTTGCTGCACCTCCACTGTTTTAGCCATTCCCGGCTGATGAGGTTTGAGGCTACGATTACCTTTAGAGAACACATCTCTTAGAATGCTCATCGTCCACCTGACGATATTTTGAAAGCATTCAATCCATACAAGTTCGTTCCGGGTTCGAACGAAATCAAAGGCATTATCTCGTTGCACTCATTTTGGAATCACCCTTAGAGTTAATGACGATAACCCATGCACTCTGAATCTTTATCTTCACTTGAGATTCACGACCTATCGTTAAATTGTATCGATGTGGTTTTTGGATGTCCAACTATGGAAACCCGATCTCGGTCTCACCAAAATCCAAAACGTTCTTTTAGGTCCAAGTTGTTTTAAAGTTTAAAACAATTCAATTCCATATTATCTATATACACATAGATAGATAATACACAACATCATAATAGGAAATCAACATTATCATCACAACAAATAATCCATATTATCATCCCAAATAGATAATTCATATTATCAACTAAAATGCAACTATAGCATCCAAATCACATAACATTACTTATCTCATATCTGAGATCTCGACTATTCAGGGTAATCAGTATTAACCAACATTCACAAGCAATGGATTATTAATCCATTCTATAATTAATTTAAAATGAATTAAATTAATTACTTCTTCACTAATTAATTTAAAATAAATTAAATTAATCACTTCATGCATATAAATCTTGCTTACATATCCCTTAATTAATTACAAATCAATTAATTAATTACCCTCAACAAATTACCCTGATTAATCATCTTGATTAATTATCCTTTAATTACATTTGTTAACTCCATCTCGGCCATGACTCACCGATCTAGCACATCAAACAGTTAGCGACCCAAGTTCTGCAGACCCAAGGCACAAAGGGATGCCGACCTAGTATCTTAGCATGGAAGACCGACCTAACTGCATAAGGTTTAAGAAGGATACCGACCTAAGGGACTTGAGAAGCAGACCGACTTAAGGCTCAAAGGAAGTTCCGACTCAACAGCCTTAGCTTGTTACCGACCTAACCTACGAACCGACTCAGAATGAGTGACGACTCAACTGGTTGCCGACTTAACAGGGACAGCGACTCACCGGGTTATAACCTTAATGCCTTAAAGATGTTGGCCGACTCATGGGGCAGACGGACCTAAGGCCTATGGTAGGTCGTTCGTGACCTAAGCAAGCGAATCAGATACCTCATCATTTCATGACCTGGCCCCATAACTCATTTACGACTTTGGACTTGCGTGAAGTCAGGTAAGTCGGCTTAACTCTACTAGACCGTGGATTTGCTTCTATAGGTCGGCCGTGACTCAACTAAAGTCGGTCACGACTCATGACTTGAGCGAAAAACTGCTGCCCAGAATCACACCTATAAATACGCGACCACCTCCAACGTTCAAGGGACTTTTGGCTCATTCTTTCCAAGCACCGATACTCTGCTACATTCCAAACTGACTTGACACTCAAGGCTTTCAAGACAGGTAGAACGCTACCAACAACTTCAAAAAGGAATCTCATACATCCGACATGGATTTGAAGACTTTCACTCACATTGAAGTTTAAGCCATTCGTTCAAAGTGTTTAGTAATTCAAAGTGTATTGTACTTGGGAAGAATCGTATCAATCTGTAACGAATTCGTTAATAAAGATATTCAAAGTGGACGTAGGCAAACTATTAAGCAGAACCACTATAAAATCGCTGTTGTTTACTGTTTTTTCTGCAGTTTTCTACTTATACTCTGTTCCCGAATCATCGGGTGGTGCTTTCACAACTACACTTTACACACCGGGGTGTTGGCGTTCAAATTTTAGCGTTAACATTTTTGGTGCTTTCACTGAGAATTTAACTCAGGGGAATTATCATCATTGCTCCACGAAAGTTTGTTGAAGTAATCTCTCTGAAGACTAGAAGTTTATCTGAAATCATGGCTCCAGGGAGAAGGAGTAGATCTGTTAGATCTGGAAATGTTCAAGAGGGAACCTCCGCTTCCCCAGTACCTAATCAAGCCACTCCACCTGTTGGGGTTACAAAAGCAGAATTGGATGCTGTAATTTTAGGGCTGAACCAGCAGATAAATGCCCAAAATGCACAATTGGAGGCTCAGAATGCCCAAAATGCTCTAATTTTGAATTGGTTGAACGATTTGCTTGGGGCAAACCATCAACCAACGAGTAATGAAAGGAACTTTGCTGGCAACGTTCATGATGCTGAAGAAAGGAACGTTCCTGAGAGGGCTGCCAGCCCCTTTGAGGAGACACTTCCTGAAGTTTGTGGATCTAAAGCTCGAAATGCTGAGGGGTATCATTCTGAAATGATTCGACAAATCATGAAAGAGGGCATGAAAAGGAATGAAGACGAGAAAGAATGGGGTTTCGCTCCAAGTAAAACACCGTTTACCGAAAGGATCTTAAAGGCTGAGTTTCCGAGGAAGTTCGTCCCTCCAACCATTCCAGCTTATAAGGGGACAAGCGACCCGAACGAATTCTTGTATAAGTATGATTGGCATATGAAAGGTGCCAGAGCTTCTGATGAAATAAAGTGCCGATATTTTACTGTATACCTGGAAGGTGTAGCCCTGCTTTGGTTCACCATGCTACCAATCCGGTCTATAGATCAGTTTTCTAACCTATCCCGGAAATTCAAGCAGCAGTCAGACTATATGCTTCAAAAGCCAAAGATATCATGTCGTTGTCAAGTTTAGAACAGAATCCAGGGGAAACTATCAGATCTTTCTTGAATCGCTTTAATATAGCGCTGGCCGAGGTAGACAATGCAGAACCACGGATGATCTTGACTTATCTGATGAAGGCCATTGACAAGTCGAGTGAATTTGGAAAATGGCTAAACATGAAGGAACCAAATTCCCTTGAAAAATTCTACAAGAAAGCAGATGAGTTCATACGCCTGGAAAGCCGTCCTGTACTGGTGAAGGCAGTATTGGAAAAAGCTGAAGATAACATTGCTTCTCCACGCAAAAGTGAATCTGTAGGACAGAAAAGGGGAAATAACGATGAGAAGAAACAGAAAAATCTGAAGAAGCCTCGTTCCTTCAAGTCGTCGGAATATACTCCTTTATCAGATACGCCAGAGCGTATTTACCTTGCCACTAAAGATTCTGTTGATTATCCTAAACCTCCTGTTCTGAGAACCGGGAAAAAAGCTGTACAAAGCGGGAAGTTCTGCCGCTTTCATAATCAACCCGGTCATGATACCGATGAATGCCGCCAATTGAAAATTTTGATTGAAGAATTGATAAGGGAAAACAAGTTGCAGCAATTTGTGGAAAAGAATAGCAGCAATCCCGCTTCATCTAGTCAGGGGCAACGAGCTCCTACTCATCAACCCAGGACAAGTGAGAAGGCTGCAGGACAAGAATCCGGAAGGCCTGTTATCAATGTCATTACAGGAGGACCTCACCCAGCAGGCAGGAGCTAGGGTGAGATGGAAAGGTATACCCGGGCTTTGAAATATGTACCGGCCAAAGAATATGTCTTTATTTTGGAAGATGCTACGCCCTTGAAACAACAAAGAACTTTCAATGATGATATTGTGTTCAGAGCCAGGGATTCCACAGGTGTTGAAGCTCCTACCTTGGATCCCTTAGTCATCTCGGCTGGTATCGGGCCAGCTATTGTTAGAAGAGTTCTCATTGATTGTGGCGCATCCTGCAATATCCTCTTCAAGAAAACATTTGACCAAATGAAGATCCCTATGGCTGATGTGCAAGCCTCGTCGCAAAAAATTGCTGGCTTCACTGGGGAGACAAAACAGCAGATATGAACCATTGATTTGCTTGTAGAACTTGGAGAGGTAGAAAGAAAAGTAGTCCGAGAGCAAACTTTTGTGATTGTCGACGAATTCTCTGCTTATAATGCTTTCCTTGGACGTCCAACTCTTGCAGCGTTCAAAGTTGTTATGGCCCCATGGTGCCTCACCATTAAATTCCCCACAGACAATGGAGTAGGAGTTGTAAAAGGGGATCAAAATGCTGGGCGGGAGTGCTATCTGACAGAGCTGCGAGAAGCAAGGAAAAGAGAAATGGGAAAGGATGCGGCAACCCCAGTCCGCATCAAAGAACCAGCCTTGTAGCAATTACAGGGCGGACCCTGTACTGGCGAGCACAGCGGAGCACGAAATGAGATGGATCCTAGAAAAGCCAGTGCAGGGGAGAATAGAGTGGTACTAGTGGAAACGACAGTACCAGTACCTGTTGACCCGAAGGACCCAAATAAGGTGTTGAATGTGGGTTCACAACTTAATGTGTCAATTCAGAATATCTTAATATCTTTTTTAAAAGCAAATTTGGATGTTTTTGCTTGGACTCATGCCGATATGTGCGGAATATCCCCAGAAGTTGCAGTACACGCTCTGAATATTGATCCAAAATTTACGCCTGTGAAGCAAAAAAGGAGAACTCAAGGTCCAGAAAGGTCAGCAGCATTAAAAGAAGAAGTTGATCGGCTCATGGAGAAAAACTTTATCAAAGAATCTACCTATCCGAATTGGGTTTCAAATCCAGTGCTGGTTAAAAAAGCCAACGGAAAATGGAGAGTGTGCATCGATTTTTCAGATCTAAACAAGGCCTGCCCCAAAGACTGCTTCCCATTACCCCGGATCGATCAATTGGTAGATGGAACAGCGGGACATGAATTGTTATCTTTTATGGATGCCTACTCCGGATATAACCAGCTCGTGATGCATGAGCCAGATCTGGAGGACACGAGCTTTATCACCGATGTTGGTCTTTACTGCTACAGAGTTATGCCCTTCGGGCTGAAGAATGCGGGGGCAACCTACCAAAGACTTGTTAATGCTATGTTCAAACCGCAATTGGGCAAGACTATGGAAGTCTACGTCGACGACATGTTAGTAAAGTCTAAGAAAGCAGTGGATCACATAGAACACTTAGCAAAAATGTTCGCAGTCCTCCGGAAATACGGAATGAAGCTTAACCCTTTAAAATGTTTATTTGGAGTGGAGTCTGGAAAGTTCTTAGGTTTCATCGTGAGCACTAGGGGCATTGAAGCTAGTCCAGCTCAAATTACCGTCTTAAAAGAAGTCAAAGCTCCTAGAACGAAGAAGGAATCGCAAAGTCTCAACGGAAAAGTCGCCGCCTTGAGTTGGTTCATTTCTAAAGCTACTGATAAATGCATCCCATTCTTTGACGCTCTAAAGAAAGGAAAGAAAAACTTTGATTGGACTCCCGAATGCCAAAAAGCCTTTGATGAATTGATTCGCCATATGGAAACGCCTCCAATACTTTCTAGGCCCGGCGATGGTGAGGATCTTCTTATATACTTGGCAGTATCATCTCATGCTTTAAGTGCAGCGCTGATACGAGAAGACAAGAGGATTCAACATCCGGTTTACTATATCAGCAAAAGACTCACTGGGGCAGAGATGAATTACTCCAAGTTGGAAAAACTCGCCTATTGCCTACTGATTGCATCGAGGAAGTTGAGGCAATATTTCCAAGCTCATCCTATCAGAGTCCTCACTGATCAACCTTTAAAGCAAGTCCTGTTTCGCCCTGAGACTTCGGGTCGTCTTCTAAAGTGGAACATTGAACTCAGTCAATATGACATCACTTATCACCCCCGAAAAGCAATCAACGGACAAGCCTTAGCGGATTTCATCGCAGATTTCACAGATAAGGGTAACAGTGGGGAGGAAACGATCGATGATTCCCCAATCCAATGGAAGTTATACGTTGATGGCGCAAGAAATGACTACTGTTCTGGAGCCGGGGTTGTACTTGAAACCCCTGAAGGTCGGCCATTATGCTATGCACTAAGATTGGAATTTCCTTCAACGAACAATGAAGCAGAACCACTGGCTACTATCACCTCTAAAAAGATGATAAGTTTTGTGACTAAAAGCATCATTTGTAGGTATGGTGTGCCTCAGAAGATAAATACAGACAATGGTACTCAGTTCGAAAGTGAAGAATTCCAAGATTTTTGCAAACGATTCAAAATCCGAAAAAGCTTCTCAGCAGTAGCTCATCCGCAGACAAACGGGCATGTGGAAGCAGTAAACAAAATTATCAAGTCAACCATCAAGAAGCAACTCGAAAGAGCAAAAGGTGGTTGGGTCGATAAGCTACCACTAGCACTATGGGCATACAGAACTACCCACAAAACTGCGACTGGGCATACTCCGTTTTCATTGGCATACGGGTCAGAAGCAATGATTCCAGTAGAAACAGAGGTCCCTTCACATAGAAGAATCCATTTCAATCAAGGGGAGAATGAAAAACTACAGCTTGAGGCACTAGATCTCCTTGATGAAAAAAGAGAAGAGGCTGAGCTCAGAATCGCAGCCCATCAGCAAAGGATAGCCAGACATTTCAATTCCAAAGTTCGCCAACGCAGCTTTGAGATTGGAGATCTAGTCCTGAAGAGAATTATGACGGTGACAGGTGTGTTTGGGCCAAATTGGGAAGGACCATATGTCATAGGTCAGAAGCTTCTTGACGACACATTCAAACTCACTACTGTTGAAGGAGATCAAATTCCAAGAGCTTGGAACAGCAACCACTTACGTCCATACTTTGCTTAAAAGTTTTGTTGAAATATTGTAAAAAGAATTATAAATGTATGATTCTTGTAATTGAAAGCAATTGTAAAGCCGATGCAAGTGAATAATGAAAGACTATAAAGTGGATGTAGGCCCAAATTCTTGGCCGAACCACTATAAATCTTGTGTTCCTTATTATTATTACATGTTTGCTTCATTTTCGATATGAAAAGTACATTAAATGTATTGCTGAAATGTCGATTTAAATTTTTGCAGGCAACGAAAATAAAACTTGCACATTACAAGACCAAGTGATTCTTGTTATCATTCAACAAACAAATTTCAAGTCACAAAAGCCCCGAATTCAAATTCTAGATAGGAAGTGCTTCAATTGAACGGCCAATGATTTCGCCGAAAATGGGCTCTAGCTAATAAATTGAGAAATTTGAACAAACAAACATCCAATTAAGAAGCTTATGCCCGTTCTCGCGAACTTGCCTAGCAATGAAGTACACTTCTTTGGATTAAACAAACTACTTGTAAGAGAAGGGGGTGCGAGCTTGAAAAGAAAAAATAGAGGATCGCTGAAAAGGCATAAGCAAGTAGACAAGGAACAACTAAAGACCTCTTCGAAGGCACAAGCCCTCTTTGGAGGCACAACTCTTTGGAGGATAAAGACCTCTAACGAGGCATACGCCGCAAAAAAGAAAGTTCTCTACTCAACAAAAAAGATTGGAGGAGTCATGACCCTCCAACCATGAGAGAGTAACTTCCAGGCAGCAAAAGCACTCTTCGGAGGCCCATTTCACCAGGAGTTGAAGTGCGACAGCCGCTCTTCGGAGTTTCACTTCACCAGAGTTGAAATGCAAAACAAAATAAAAGCCCTCTTCGGAGGCCCATTTCACCAAGAGTTGAAGTGCGACAGCCGCTCTTCGGAGTTTCACTTCACCAGAGTTGAAATGCAAAACAAAATAAAAGCCCTCTTCGGAGGCCCATTTCACCAGGAGTTGAAGTGCAACAGCCGCTCTTCGGAGTTTCACTTCACCATAGTTGAAATGCAAAAAAAAATACCTCTCCCAAGGGGCAGAAACAAAAAGACCTCTTCCCAGAGGCACAATAAGACGGAAAGACCTCTTCCCAGAGGCAAAAATGAAAAGACCTCCTCCCGGAGGCACAATCAAGCAGAAAGACCTCTTCGGAGGCACACGTTTCACCAAGATTGAAATAAAACTTCCAGGTGTTGAAACGTGAGAAAGTCTTCCTCAGAGGTGCAACTTTTCAAAGAATAACTTTCAAAGGAAGAATGAATTACTTATTCTAGAATATTCTCTTCCTCAAAAAGAAGTTGAAGTACCTTTCAAATACCCGCTTTACCACATAGAATATTTCATTCAGTAAAATGTGTATATGCACAAAATAAAAAGTGATATCTTCGAAGGATGAAGCGCAGAAACTTATTTGTACTCTGTTTTTTAACGAAATAATATTCCTCCAAATATGGAATAATTATTCTTTAAAAAATAAAAGCATAAGTTCCTCATAAAATAAAATATTACAATGAGCTTATGGTATAGGGGCAACATGGTATAACTACATCGGTAAAATTGCGCTCGAACAATATACACCACAAGCTCACTCCAATATCGTACAAAGAAACTTGTACAAAAATGAATAATAAATGCATTTTCAGATACAGACAGAAGTTTGTATGAAGAAAAAGAATTATTTTATTCAACACTGTTAAAATTTTGTACAGATACAAGTTCCAATCTAAAAAGTAAAAGAAGAATGCGGGGGCCGGTACCCGCATAATTTCCGGTCAGTACATGCAAAAAGGCAAAAAGCGATGTGAAAGCCACAGAACCAGAGCCATCATTTCTTCTTCCGTCCACCTTTTGAGCCCGCACCCGGCCGAATAACCAACTTCTCACGCCGGCTTGTAAGAGTAGGGGATGAAGGAGAAAGTGGCTCAGTCGGACTTTCTTCTGCTTCTTCTTCGCCAGTTAAGGATCCCTTCTTCTTCTTCTTCTTGAAAACTCCCTGCTTTCCTCTCTTCTTGGAGGAAGACCGACTCCCTGGAGAAAGAAGTTTAGATAATGGTTCAGCGTCGGAACCAGTTGGTTCTGGAGTCTTCTTGCTACCTTCAGTTTCTTCTCCCCTCGGATCTTGAGAAGCAACAGGATCATCTAAGCCGTGAAGAGCTTCTATTTGCTCCTCTTGCGACCCGGGTTGAGAGGCGGACGGAGGAGTGACTTGAAGAACCGAAGGAGGAATAATTGGAGGAGGAGAAGCTTGAACAATGCTCGGTGCTTTCTCTATAGAAGAAAAGAAGTTAAAGTCAGTAAAGAGAGGAGATAAAGGCTCGCTGTGATTCAGGAAATAGTCAAGAAGTTCATAAAACTCCTCAGAAACAAATGAGCAGTCTACTTAGGCAAGATTGACAGTAGAGTTACCTGGAGAAGTTGGCTTCCTGACATCAACCTCATAAGCCTGTGCCTCGGCACTCTCGTCGCCTTCATCTCCACCCTGTATATTTGTAATCTTGGTGGTAACTTTAGTAGGGGATGGAGAATGAGAACTAGAACCGATAATGTCAATTTCGGCCGAAGGAGAAGGCTGAAGTGGAACAGTTGAGACAGTTCTTCCTGAATATTCTCTTGTCGCTGTTTCGGCCCTTAATTTTGCAAGTTGTTCTCTCCCCCTGGCGAGAGCGGCGCGTGCATCATCATCAAGATAATGCTCCTCAAGAGCTGACTCAGCATAGCCAGCGCCTTTACCGCCAAGCATATCGAGTGCGGCCTCCCAAACTTCGGCCAGAGTAATTTCATACTTGGGGCCTAGAAAGGCGAAGCTACCACGCCCCAAGATGCTATGCAGGTAGAAATTGAATAATGTTGAGCTGATATTGGTCCTCATTGCCTCGTGAGATTCTTCAGCTGCAATTTTGCCGGCAATGGCCTCATCACGCTCCATTTCAGCTTTAGAAAGTTGAAGCTTAAGCATTTGAATCTCCGCCTCTTGGGAGCTGTTCTTCTTCGGAAGCTCTTCAATATCAGCAACATAGCCCTCACTAATTCTTTTCTGCACTTCAAGCCTGTCTTCGGCATCTCTTTGGCTGGCATGAGCATCTCTCACTTGTTTTAGGAGCACTTCTTCTTTTTGAGAATAGGAAGTAGAGGAAGCAGCAAGCTCTTGTTTCAGTTCCTCAACTTTTGCTTCAAGCTCTTCATTGTAAGAAGCGATGCTCCTCATTTCAGTGTCATGTTGCTCAAGAACCTTTTGCCATTCGGCTTTGTCATTTTCCATAGTGAGCATGGCCTCTATGTTTGCACGATTAACCCTTTGGAGCTCGTCAACAAGTTTTTGCCAGTTTGACATCCTCTCAATATCAAGCTTGACGGCATCGAGGTTTCGTGACATGGCAGACTTGTCGATAGGAACCAAGTCAAGGTCGAACCTTACTCCCTTCAGACACCACTGCGGAAACCGACTTTGCAAAGTGGCCGGGCCCGGTCCAACTTGGAATTTGGGCCTGCTAATTATTGTTTGGATGTCTGTCTTCCCGAGAGCGGGAGAGCCGGAAGGAATGTCAAGCGAGGCGGGGGCAGTAACCTTTTCAGGAGTTGTAGAGGTGTGCTTCTCACCATGTCGGGCTCGCTTGCTCGAATCTTCAACCATATGACTTTTTCCACTGTCATCATGGGATTTTCTTTTATGGGAATCGTCGCCTCTCTGCGAAGAATCGTGGCGCTCCTCCCTCTCTCTTCTTTCATAACGCTCCTCTTGAGCCCTCTTCTCTTGAGCCTTTCGGGCGGCTCTTTCTTCATCAGATTCTCTGTAAGAGGGGAGGTAACGCCTGTAATCATATTGGCTACGCCTCCCTTAGCGCTGGAAATCATCATAGTAGGATCCGCTGCGCCCCATCGGAGGATCTGAAATAAAAAAGAGCTAAATTTTAGAATTCTTCAAAGTACAAAAAGTCAGAAGCATAAAAGTGCCGAAAAAATTCTAAGTGTGTGTGATGTGCAAACTACGCGCATCAAACTACGAACCACTCTTTAATTGAGGAGTGGTTGTGGGTGTAATAGTTAGCGTCAACTCTTGAGTTGACGGAGTCTGTTGCAGGATAGAAGTCGATTCAACTACTGAAGAAGAAACCCCGGTAGTGATCGGATCATCTTTAAAAATCTCTTGCGAGGAGGCAAAGAGGTCGCTCAGCCCTTCGAAAGTATCGTCCCTGCTCTGCTTGACAAGGCTAGTTTTCTCGGCTTCTTCGCCAGATTTCTGTGAACGTCGGGGAGATCCCTGAGGCTCTTCTTCCTCAATAACCGGGGCAAGTTCGTCAGATGGCCCTGCAACATCAACAGAAGTGGAGCACTTCACTAGCGAAGCCTCGAAAGCAGGTCCTTTTGGTATGGATGTGTCTGTAGAAACTGGGGCATCCAACGCTCTAGCCGGGGAGTCTGGGATTTCATGAGGATGTGTAGAACGGGAAGTATGTAGAAGCCCGTATTGGTGCAAAAATTCATCCCTCAACAAAAACTTGATGCTTCTCTCTGCTACGGCCACGGCACTCAATCTGTCAAAAGTCTGCTTATGGACCGGATCTCTAGAGGGAAGAGGAAGGGCTGAAAAGAGAAAAGAATGAAGTTAGCAATTGGTAATTCGGATCTCGAGAAAGCTTAAAAATGGAGGAAGGTAATCTTACTTCCTACTCTCCAATCGGCATAAAACCCTGGGGGGCAGCGAGCAAAGAAAAATTGGTTCACAAATCCATGAACGCTTTCGGTAAGATCAGAAATAAGTTTGCGGTTTCTAGCACTCCTCACAATTATAAGGGAAGGATGATCTCTACACTTTGCAAACGAGCATATGTAACGAATTGCTTCAAAACTTGGTAAGCAATCAAAAGTTCTTCTGAACAAAACACACAACCCCATCAAGATGGCATAACTATTAGGATGAAGTTGGGACGGAGAGATTGACAACCGAAGGAGAAGAATTCGGAGATAGTCATTAAAAGGAGGGATCGCCCCGCTTAAACACATTTGACGATTGATTGCAATAAAGCCACGGGGAGGACTGTCGGCGGTATCACATGGCCCAAGGAGTAGGACATCACTCTCAGTAAAACCAAATTGAGTGCGCAGCTGAGTAAATGCTCTCGGGGTTAGAATAGTTGGGGTTCTCTCTGGAGGGTCCTCTATAGGAAGAGCTACCGGAAAAGTTTCTTCCTCTTGAGCTGCCATTTCTTCTTGATGGGAAGTCATTCTACATAAATAACTGGATATTCAAACATCAAGGTGCACGTTTCCTAAAATGTGTGTGAGGTGTTGTATAAAATTAACAAAGCAATAAACAAATATAACTGGAATGAAAACTAGCAAGCATTTGTTAGTTATGAAATCCAGGGACTATTGTTTTAAGCCTAAATATGCAAGTATAATGTTGATACAAACAAATCAGTTCAGATTGTTGACACTTTGCATTAATGTTTAACTTTAGTTGATTGATTCACAAGCATTTCATGCAATATATTTAAGTTGCTCGACTAATCTGCCATCTGATGTACGCAGTCAATGGCAGTATTTTCGCCTTGGTTTTCTTTGTTTGTTATTTTCAGCAGGTTGGCAGCTTATAAGTCAATGCAGTCTGTGAAATAATACAATGAGAATCAAGCAAGTTTAGGGTTGGGGCAGTTCAAAATTCAGACAATTTAGTTCGGCAGTTCAAGTCAAATACCCAAAGTGGGTCTATGCTCCTAAATGACAACACGTCCAAAGCTTAAGTATTAAGTCGGCTACGATTTAAAAATCCTTCGCGAGTTAAGGCTAAGTTCCTTCGTTCCTTAAATCGGTAGTCCTCTAGGTCGTGAAAGAGTATTCAGGAGAAAGGCTCCGGTTAGAAGAAGTGTGAATTTCCCCAACTGTTAACACGGCCATGATTCAATTCTTAAAGTTTAGGTCGGCCAAAAAATTAGGTCATCTGAATTTGCTGAGTCTCCTCCGAAGCAACATTTCACTCCATTCAACCCATTAACCCAATAACCATTTCATCAACAACAGCCTTCATTCCTGCTCTCGAATCACCCAATACAACAATTCGAAATTGTTACAAATCCAATACCCTGCCATCAGAGTTCATCGAGTTTAAGGTGATAAACCATCTTAGTTGTATCAACGATCATCTGAAGCTGAATCGTGCAACCTAGGCTTCATCAACTATAAATGTGATGGGATTCATGATGGAGCATCGTACAAGGAGGCAATTCGAGTTCGAGCGACAGAATTCACGAATCGATGGTAATCTACGGTCAAAAAAAGAGTAAAATCACTTACGTAATGAATGGTAGAGACTATCGGTGATCAGTTGGAATGAAATCGCTTTCAGGAACTTGAGAATATTTTAATGGCAGAATTGAGCAAGGGAACAAGTAATGAAAAAGAAGGAGATGGATGTTTTATACCTTACAGTAGGGATGCCTGAAGTGGCAGATATAACTGTTGGGTCGCAACCGACCTAGTGGCGGACGAGTCAGAGGACATCGAAGCACACGACCTAACCATTAGGCGCGTACTTCGAGGGGCAAATGTTAACTCCATCTCGGCCATGACTCACCGATCTAGCATATCAAACAGTTAGCGACCCAAGTTCTGCCGACCCAAGGCACAAAGGGATGCCGACCTAGTATCTTAGCATGGAAGACCGACCTAACTACATAAGGTTTAAGAAGGATACCGACCTAAGGGACTTGAGAAGCAGACCGACTTAAGGCTCAAAGGAAGTTCCGACTCAACAGCCTTGGCTTGTTACCGACCAAACCTATGAACCGACTCAGAATGAGTGACGACTCAACTGATTGCCGACTTAACAAGGACAGCGACTCACCGGGTTATAACCTTAATGCCTTAAAGATGTTGGCCGACTCATGGGGCAGACCGACCTAAGGCCTATGGTAGGTCGTTCGCGACCTAAGCAAGCGAATCGGATACCTCATCATTTCATGACCTGGCCCCATAACTCGTTTACGACTTTGGACTTGCGTGAAGTCAGGTAAGTCGGCTTAACTCTACTAGACCGTGGATTTGCTTTTATAGGTCGGCCGCGACTCAACTAAAGTCGGTCACGATTCATGACTTGAGCGAAAAACTGCTGCCCAGAATCACACCTATAAATACGCGACCACCTCCAACGTTCAAGGGACTTTTGGCTCATTCTTTCCAAGCACCGATACTCTGCTACATTCCAAACCGACTCGACACTCAAGGCTTTCAAGACACGTAGAACGCTACCAACAACTTCAAGAAGGAATCTCATACATCCGACATGGATTTGAAGACTTTAACTCACATTGAAGTTTAAGCCATTCGTTCAAAGTGTTTAGTAATTCAAAGTGTATTGTACTTGGGAAGAATTGTATCGATCTGTAACGAATTCGTTAATAAAGATATTCAAAGTGGATGTAGGCAAACTATTAAGCCGAACCACTATAAAATCGCTGTTGTTTACTGTTTTTTCTGCAGTTTTCTGCTTATACTTTGTTCCCGAATCATCGGGTGGTGCTTTCACAACTACACTTTACACACCGGGGTGTTGGCGTTCAAATTTTAACGTTAACAACATTCAAGTAATTTATCCTTAATTAATTTCACAAATTAATTATTCCAAACCAAATTCAGTAATTAACTTGTAATTACTTCATTAATTAATTATAATTAATTACATTAATCCTTAATTAATTACATGAATTGATTCCTTCATTGATTAATTGTTCTTATTAATCAATCACTAATTATATAAATTAATGATCCTTAATTATTTATTTATAATTACTCTATTAAATTAATTATCAATTATCCATATTGATTAATCACTCTTGATTAATCACATTAAGTAATTAATTACATTTATATAATTACATCTCTTTATTATCTTCAAATAATTCAATTATCAAAACCTAAACTAATTACACTTGGTAATTAATTATTAATTACTTCCTCTATGTAATTATTCAGCAAACTAATTACATATTAATTACAAAAAGTAATTGATTTCCAAACTCCTCCATTACCCAATTATTCTTCAATTTAATTACATCAAGTAATTTATCTTCTTAATTACTTCACTAAGTAATTATTCATTTTTAATTACAGTGGATAATTACTTCTCAAATAAACTAGTGATTAAGTTAAATTAATTAAAATTAATTAATTAACTTAACTAATCAAAATAAACTCAATTAATTACAATTAGCAATTAATTTCCTTAATTACTTTCATTAAGTAATTATACTTGAAAAATTTCAAATGATTATCTTTAAATTAATTAATCCAATTAATCATTAAAATTAATCACATCAATTAATTATAAAATAATACTAAGTTAATGACCTTCATTAACCAATAACAAATCTTTAATTACTTCTCTAAAGTAACTAACTGAATTAATCAATATTAATTATAATTTAGTTTATCTATTAAACCCATTTATTAATCTCTAATTACTTAATTAATCAAGTGATAACCAAAAAATTAATTAATTTTTAATTACTTGATTAATAATTTCAAATCATTAATTAAATTAAATCAAATCTTATTTAATAAATTTATTTCTTAATTAAAATTTAATCAATTTTAATTAACTTACTAATCCTTCAATTAATTAAATAAAACCCTTAATTATTTAATTAATTTACCCAATTTATTAATTAATTAACTTAACTAATTACAAAACTTAATCATTCAATTAATCATTTAATGAATTATCAGTTTTTACGTTCAAATCAACTTAATGATAATCATTAATCTTATTCATGATTTAATTCATTTTCAAAGTAATTTAAAAATAATTTGGTTTTACATTTCCTCTAATTCCATTTTAAATTAAAATGAAATCAAGTTTAAACTTAAACAAGGTTTTAGTATTTAAAAACCTATTATTTCATTTTAAAGAATTACTTAAGGTAAATTTAAAATAGTTTTACCCATATTTAATTTAAAATATGCTCTAAATATTCCAAGTCGTTTTGAAAATAATTAAATTCAAAAACTTATTTTTATTTCAAATTAGAATTCAAAATCATGTTTTAAATTCAGATTTAAAAACATAAATTTAAAATCCTATTTAAATCCTATTTTCAGATTTTAAAAGCATGTTATAAATACATTATGATTCATCCTTAGTTATAACATTTGAATTCATAAGCTTATTTCCTTTTGAAAACTTTCAGATTCAAATTCCAATTTGAATTCAGGAATTCAATCCAGATTTTAACTTAAATTTTAAAATCTTATTTCAAATCTCATTTTTTCAGATTTCAAAAACACTTTGTAAAATACTGTACAGTTTTTAGTTATTAAACATTTCATTTTTTTACAAATTTATCTATTTGAAATCTGGAATTCAAATTCATTTGAATTCATAATTTAAACTTGTTTCAAATTTACTTCAAACCTTGCTTTGCTTCCTTTTTATTTAAATTTAGTTTAAAATTTTAACAACCTGAAACTGTCAGGTTTCAAAAGACAAAACCTGGAAACTAACATACTCGAGCCCGACCCTTTTTTACTTCGAGTTAACCATCACTTGACTTCGAGTAAACCGTCATATGACTCGAGTACTTACTCGAGTATAATCTGCATTTCCCCCAAACTAACAAAACACCCAAAATTTCTGATCATCAGAAACTATGAGCACCGTGCACATGCACGGTGGCTCTGACCTCTTCCAGTAAACTCCGACAGCATCATCACACCAGAATACAACCTCACTCAACAACACGATCTTCAAAACAATCCCATTCACCCGGAATCATAAAATCAGCCTCAATCCAAACCTAGAACATCATAACCTCTTCAATGTCCAAACCTGTCAACGGTAACATTCCACTCCTCCGACCACTATTAGAGCTGAAACTCCGGCTACTTCCTCCTCTTGGACCCAGCAACCATTCCCCAGAGTTACTAAGATCAAACAGAGAGATAGAAAGATCCTATTTCCTAACATGATCAAAACCTAGGGTTACCAATTTATTTTGAACAACGCCGACGCCATACCAACTTGATCACCATTCAAGTAATTTTCCACGATTCTCCGATCACCCATCTTCCTTCCTACAGAAGCACGACCTCCAAATCCACTTAAATCACCAAAGATGATTCAAAACACCACTTTGGTTCAAAACAGTAATGCACAGTCAAACCCAACTTAAAGTTTATGATTTTACTCTTAAAAATCATGACTTAGTCTAAGTATTTAGTTTGTGTACCTGAACTGCTCAATTAACAAGCGAATTTTAACAATGACTTGAGTTTCCCCCTTTAAACTTGATTTCCAAAGCAATTTCACTTTCTACTTAAGTTAAGATAATTTTAAAATTAAGTTTATAACCAATAAACAATATTTGTTTAAATCCTAAGTCTTAAAAATTAATAGATAAAGAAAAATGAATTTAAATAGGAAACTGGGTTGAAATTTTAGATAAGGGATGTTATACAGAACCTCAATGATTTTTGAAAAGTTTGATCTTTAAAATAGGTATGCTGCCCTGATTTTAAACTCATGCATGTAGGCTTGATATTGCTCAAATTCCAAGTTGCTTGCATTTGAAACTCTGACCAAAATCATATGCATGCAGGCTTTTTGAAAAAATGCAAAAATTTGAATTGCAGGAATTTATCTCAGGTTGAAAATGCTAACATGATTTTCCAGAGAAAAATGCAGTGCATCTACAGGTTTGCAAAGAAATGCAGATTTTTGTTTGCAATTGTAATTTGAGGAGTGAAATTTTGGATTTTCTTTTAAGGGAATTTTGAATTTCAGATCTTTCTTCTTCAATTCATTTATCTTTGGTTTAGAGAAAAAGAATGAAGGGAAAATAAAAAATGTTTATATGTGCTGAAAATACTTTAATTAAAATAAAGAAAAGATCAAAATAAAAATGACACTTCTCATGTAATTTAGTTCCTACATTTACACAAGTTATTTAGATTACTAATAGGTTAACACGTGTCTTTTATTTAATTTAGTATTTTTTTTAAATGTTTATAAAGGATTTTAGTTTAATTTATTTTATACTTTTGTAAATTTCTTATTTTAAGAAAATGTAAATATAACAAATTATAAATTAAAACTTATTCAAATATTTTAAAGAATCTAATATTTTGAATCTCAAAATCAATTCCAATTCAAATTAAACTTTTTTTGAAATCCAAATTTAAAATCAATTTATTCAATTTAAAAAAATAATTCCATTTTCTTATTTTAATTCTTTTTATATTTATGGAAAAATAATACATTTATTAATATGGCTTGAAAATAACAATTTAACTAATTTTAAATGATTTATAAAAAGATATAAATCACTTTTATTATCAAATGAATTAAAACCATATGCTATTTTGTAATTTAAACTTATATATAAAATTTCTAAATTATATTTATCAAATAATATTTAAAAAGAAATAAACAATTTTTTTTATATTTAGAACAAAAATTAGTTGAAGATAAATTTTTAAACAATTTAACATTTATTTTAAGTATTTACAAATCATATAGTTATTAATTAAAATAACTTTGAGAAACTTAAATTAATTTAAAACATAGTTTCCCAATTTCTAAATATATTATTAGAATTTAAAAACAAAACTTCATTTATTTATTAAATTCCAAAACAAAGATTATTTTAATATATATGTATATATACATTATAATTAAATAAAAACATTTATTTAGCTTTTAAAACATAAAATCTTTAATTAAATATTTATTTAACCAGATTATTAAACAAATTCATATTTTATTAATCAATATTACCAAATCAATTTAATTTATTATAAAGATTATTAAATTGATATTGTCAAAATTTCCGAGATATCACATCCAGAATCAATCAACAATCCAAATCCAAGTTCGCCGTCGAAAATCGAGTGAACAAAATCACAACTCGGATTAATAAACAATCTCGAAATTCTATGCTCAAATCTTGATCAAATCAATATGTGAATAGAATAATATACATACATCCTACGTATTTATGTTTATTGTTCATTAGCCAAACCAACTCTCCTTCTATTCACTTTCACTTTGATTTCCATTCACTTACTCACAATTGCTTAAATCCGCATTAGGATTATCACCTCGGTTCTTATCTCAAATGGATATTTAATCATAAACAGTTTGAACTCTATGCAGCTTAAATTTAGAAAATAGCTTGAAAAGTTTAAAAATAGACAAGTAGTTGAAAAATAATTATTAGTTTGTAAAATAGCTGTAAAATAGTTAAGTAATTGTAAAATAGTTAGAAAATAGTCAAATAGTTATAGAAATTTTAAATAACTGCAAAACAGTTGTAAAATAGTAATTAATTATAATGTAGTTGAAAAACTGTAACTAGTTTATAAAATAGTTGGAAAATTGTTAAATAGTTCCAAAAATAATCATGAAAGAATAGTAAGATAGTTTAGGTTTAAAAAGAAAATTTATATAGTAAGTAGTTTGGAAAAATAGATTTATATTAAAACAATTTATTTTTCAAATAGTCTAGAGTCAAACTGTTCAATTTCCAACCTCCATTTTCATCAAATGAATTTAAATTTCTGCTTCCAATTAAATTGACTCAATTCCAATTTAAATAACTTCAATTTGCGTTGAAAATGATTTATCCCTAATTAAAATTGAATTAATTCTCAATTTCTTTCCAATTTCAAATCAAATTCCAGTTGAATTATAAACTTATTCCACTTTAATCACAATTCCAAATTATTAAAATCAATTTGGACTAATATCGAATTGAACCCATTTCAATTTCGAATCAATTCCAGTTTGAATTAATCCCAATTCCCATTTGAATTTAAACTCATTCAAGTTCAATTTCATTTCAAATTAATCCAATTCAAATTTTCCAATTGAATTACTAAACTTATCCATTTTCAATCACAATTCCGATTAATTCAAATCAAACTTAATTTGAACAAATTCAATTTAATTCAAATTTCAAATTTAAACCATCCGGAATTATATAAATTCAAGTTAAATTTTTAGATGTTGATTTAATCCTTTAAATCAAATCAACTTATTAAACCATTTAATTTTGAATCCAAAATCCATTTTTAACCTATTTCAAAGTTCAAATAATAATTTAATTCCTTTTTAAACAAATAAATCTTTGAAATTCAATTTATCATCAAATTCAATTTTGAAGCCAAACCATTGAAGTTTTATCTTAAACATTCAAATCTTAAATCCAAAATGATTCCATTTATCTTAATAATGGATATATTACCTCGTCCCATTTCTTTCATTTATTTAAACAAATCTGATTTCAACTTAAAGATTATTAATAACAACAGGATGGTATCATTCGAATTATTTTAAAACATCCATCCATTTCCAATTTCTAGATCTCAAACCCATTTTGAGATCACACAAATTCCCAATTCAAATTAACCATTTAACTTCCCAAGTTAAATCCCAATTTCATCTTGAAATTTCTAATCTAGGTTGCTTGTTAACTTATTTAACTTTCCTAAGGTTAAATTCAAATTACTTAATCCAGCCAACCTTACCCAATTTGAATTCCCATTTCAAATTTTAAACTTCGCATTAATAATCTTATAAGTTCAAAAACTTATCAACTTGGGTTTCACATCTCATTCCAAATCTTAAACTCAGCATTTAGAGTTTATTTCAAATTATCTTCGATATTATGTATATCCCTCATATATACAAGGTTATTTCCATTGCACACCAAGTTACACCTTAAAATTTTAAACCGCTTTTGGGTTTTAATCCAAAACAATTTTCTTGAAGGCTTTCAACAATTCTTTTTTTAAAATAAGATCACCTTCGAAATATTCAAAATAATATTTTTTATTTCTCTTAACATTTGAAAATAATTTCAAATGTTTCTAGACTTAGAATTCAAAACATCTCAACTTACATCCTTTCTAATTTACAAGTTATTCTCATCTAATGGTTACTTCCTTAGGACATTTATTTGTTTATTGGAAACTAATCATCCAATTTAAACACAATAACCGTTCTATTTTCTCATTTGAAACCAATTTTAATTGATCTTGTTTGTATAGTTCATTTTATCCAATCCTTATTTTGATACGTATATATATTCCTTAACTTCTTATTTAATAAGCAATTATTGCTTTATATATATAATATAAGCTTTTATAAAAATTCAAACATTAAAACCATTTTTTTAAAATCTTTATATAAGAAAATAAAATGTACGCTCTCATACACACACACACACACTCAACTCATCCTAGGGTAACACTAACCCTATTCTTGATGTGTAAACCCACCAGAGCCAAGGTTTTCGCTTAACCTTCGCTCTGATACCAACTGCAACGACCAGAAATTTTCGATCTTCGAAAATTCCAGATAGTTAGGAAAAAGAAGAAAGAGATAGAAGAAAACGAAGAACAAAAATACCAACATCTCACATTCGCAGCGGACAAAATATAAGATCAAATAATAATATTTATACAAAGGAAACTGTACTCGTCAGACTACACTTTAATAAATCAGAGTTACATTCATTTATGCAACCACTGGACAGTTATAACAACATGCCCCACATATACAACAACTTATCACAATAGAAAACACTCCATACGTTCCTGCATCCAGCTCGCCTCCTGTGCTCCAGAACGTCCTTACCTGAAAATCCGTAATACTCTGTCTGACCCAAGCATTACATCAAAGTAACACCCGGGTCAGGCTGGAAACCAGCGTGAGTAAACCTATCTAACATGAATACAAAAGCATTGAACTTATATAAACCCTAGTAGCTTGTATTAATTTACAATTTCACAAGTTGTTATAGATATCACTTATTTCACGTACCAATTTCGAAGTTCCAAAACTTAGATTAAATGGTCCAATTCACTTAAATCATTCCATTTCGGCCTATTGATTCCACATATCAAATATGTACAGATTTTTTTTTATAGATGATAAATCGAAGTGGTTTCGGGTATTTTCAAATACCCGACTCCGTTCTCTTCAAATTCAATGCCATCTTAACCCACACTATTTAAGTGAGTCACAATTCAACCTTTAATCACAATATGTGACTCTTTTACATAACAATTCATCATCGACAGATAACAACATAATCACTATTTAAGACAAACATATCATGTCTCAAACATTTCATATCAGAAATATCAACCAATCATTTATAATCTAGATTAATTAGTCACCCATTCTTAATTAAATCAAATCAATTTCTTTAATTATTTTTAATCTTTCTTAATTAACAATAATTAATTACAAACCATTAATAAACCATCCCCTAATTATCCTCTCTAATTATATTCAGTAATTAGCCTTTAATTAATTTACCACATTCATTAACCAACCTTGATTAATCACATTCGGTAATTAAGTATTCTTACTTATTTGCATTAATTAATTATTCTCTTAATTAATTAATAAATCCTTTAATTAATTACACTAAGTAATAATTCTTAATTACTTATCTTAAGAAATTAACCTCTACTACTTTCATCAAGTAATTTTCCATTGGTTAATTATCCTCGACTAATTACCTTAATTAATTACATTGATTAATCATTCTCTAATTACATTAAACAATTAGCCCTAAATTAATTACATCAATTAATTATTCTTAACCATTTGCTTTAATTACTCTTTTAGTAATTGATTAATGATTCTCTAATTACATTCACTTATTATACTTTTAATTAATCCCATTCCGGATTAACTATCCCTTAATTACTTACTTTAATAAATCATTTAATTAATTACACCCAGTAATCCTTCCTTAATTACTTTACTACGAATTAGTTATTCAACTTAACTTAATTAACATTAGTTAATTAAGTTAAGACCATAAGGTTTAATTTTAAATAAACCTCTCAGCTTTAGTTTATCAAATATTAATAAATCAATTATCGTTCAAAATGGTTAGAAGATAATTAAATTTAAACTTAATTTATTAAACTGTAAAACTCTGGGAATTTAAAACATTTAAAACTCAGCAACTAAACCTATTTGTTAAAAACTTTGAAAGGGTAAATTTATTTTGGATTTTTTTATTTTAAATCCAAATTTCTTTTATTACAAAAAATCTTGCTTTAAATTAGACAACACACAAAATCCATTTAGCCTAAACTCATCAACAACCTGATCCAAAAATTCACAGCCCACGAAAAACCAACTGGACCAAAGCCCAGAGCAAAACCCATCGGGAAGAGCCCGAAGTCCCCACCAAAACTTCTCCGTCCCAAACTTCTGCCTTACCAGGCAATCACCCATAACAGCATTGAAGACGATCATCACGAACTGTGGAAATCCTCTTCGTTCAACCTTGAAATCAAAGCGAACCTTTCCTGCTTCGAATAAGACGCAATCCCAGAACCCCTCAATTGGCTTCGCTCGTTCTACCCTATCAAGAACTTCCATTTGCACAAATCTGTGCACGCCATGCTCATGAACATCGCCGACGTCCAACTTTTCCGGTCGTCGAACATCTTCTCTAGTCACCCACCTCCTTCGCAAACCACATGAGCACCCAATTTACCATTTACAACCCTATCTTAAAATTTCACCCTTCAACCAAAAATTTGAAAAACCCTCGGCAATTAATCCTCTCGTGCCACCGCAAATGACCATTGGTAACCCCGTAGCCATGCCAAAAGATATGCCAGACCCCTCTCTTCCATTTTCCCCTACCCTTGCTCAACTCGATGCTGCCAAGACGTGCACCGTCCACACAAAAATGGACAACCTGAACCAGCCCCTAAACCCTACAATGGCTTCTCTTTGCCGTTTCAATGGCTTACAAATCATGCTTCAATTTCTCCCAAGTAACCTGACCTCCAAATTATCGCCTGGCCAAGCCTCAAATCCAAACGTCACTCGCTTCAACGGAATTTGGTTGAAACCCCATTTGCTTTCATCTTTAAAATGCACACACAAAACTCAACTAAAAATTTTGATTTTTATCTTAAAAATCCTAGTTTACGAAATAGATTCAAGCTATATGCTTGAAACCACTTGTTAACGTAAAAATCAGACGTTAACACTCCGGTGTAGATTGAAGTTGAGCGAAAGCACCACCCGTGAACACGGGAACTAAAAAACAAGTAGAGAAATCACAGAAAAAGCAGAAAAAACAACAGTTTTTATAGTGGTTTGGCTTAGGGTAAGGCTACGTCCACTTTAATTCTCTTTATTACTGAATCGATTACAACTTTACAACAATCTTCAATTACAATTCTGATGAGGCGAACAACTAGAACTTTGATGCAGAAGAATTCTTTGAATCCACGTAGATTGCGTTAGATTTTTCTCCCGAAGTTAGATGAAATGACTTTCGTACTTGAAGTGTCGAGTGAGTCGAGAATTCAGCAGAGTATCGGCGCTTAAAGATATTGGCCAAAAGTCCTTTTCATGTTTGAGGTAGGTTGGTATTTATAGGAAAATTCTCCCCTTAGGTCGTAAGTTGTGACCGGTCAAAGGTAAGTCGTGGCCGACTCATCTGGCCCCTCCATGGTTTCACAAAGGCTTGTTTGTATAAGTCCCAGGTCGCCCCCGAGTCAACACGACCTTGTATCAGTAGTATAGCATCGGGCTTACATTTAGTATCTTTAGGTCGTGGACGACTCAAGCTTGGTTGTTAGTCGTGAACGAGTTAACTGGCAACTGGATCGTGTACGATTTAAGAGGCCACTGTGCCAAGTAGTTGCATTGAACTTGTCTTCATTTGCTTGGGTCGTGAACGACTTAACGTAGATCATAGGTCGGTTACGACTTAGGAATAGTTCATGATCTTGTCCCTGAGCTATTAGAGCGGCAAATCCTCTGGATAGTTAGGTCGGCTTCTATCTTAGGTCGGTAGCTATCTTAGGTCGGTAGCTACCTTAGGTCGGCACCCTGTTTTAGGTAGCTGGGTCGGCGTTCTTGTTAAGCATTAGGTCGGCAACCATGTTGAAGTATTAGGTCGGCATACCCCTTAGGCCTTAAGTCGGCATACATGTTGAAGTATTAGGTCGGCATACCCCTTAGGCCTTAAGTCGGCATACTTGTTGAAGTATTAGGTCAGCATCTCTTTGAGTCGCCGAGTCAAAACCGGGGCGGATTTAACAATTGCCCCTCGAAGTATACGCCTACTAGTTAGGTCGTATGCTTCGACATTCTCTAACCCGTCTACTTTCTAGGTCGGTAGGTCGTGTACGACCTAACAGTTAGGCTACACGCGCCGCTCCAGGTCTCTCTGCTATAAGTCGTATATCCTCCCCTTTCTTCTCGTTACTTACCTCTTCATTTGTATTTGCTGTTAAAAACTTTCCCAAGCTCCAAAAGGCGATTTTGCTCCATCAACCACCGATAATCATTTCGTAAGTGAATCTTCTTCGATCATAGGTTACCGTTGGTTCATTAACTCCATCACTCACACTTAAACCGCCACTTTGCATAATGCTTCATTATGAATTCTATTGCACCTTCATCTGATGAAGCTTAGGTTGCTCGATTTGGCTTCAAATTATTGATGAGATGATGTCGATGGGTTACTGATTCAGGCTAGTTGATCTTGATTTGCGTCAGGATAGTGGTTTCGAACTATCTTATTGGATGATCCGATATCAAGAATGAAGGTGAAGGCTGTTGCTGATGAAGCAACTATCAGGTTAGCGGGTTGAGTGGAGTGAGGTATTGGCTTGGACGCGACCCAGTGATTTTGGGTGACCTAACCCTCTGGCCGATCTAGCTTGACGCGACCTAAACCTTAAGTCGTGGCCGAGTTAACCCTTGGGGGAAAACTGCTGGCCTAATCTTTTACTGATCCAACCTTTAAACCGTGGTCGAGTTAACCCTTAAACCGTGGCCGCATTAACCCTTAAACCGTGGCCGAGTTAACACTTAAACCGTGGCCGAGTTAACTCTTAAACCGTGGCCGAGTTAACCCTTGGGAAATTTCACACCACCTTTTGAACCGGAGCATCTACCCTTCCTACTTCTTACAACTTAAAGAGCCACCGATCTAAAGAATCAGAAACTTAATTTTAATTTGCGAGAGACTCATTGTGTCGCCGCCGAGTTAACACTTAGATGCCCAACTCGAGTTCTCACTTAAAAGCATAATTCCAATTTGAATTCTTAACTTACTGGACTGAACTGCTTAAATCCACGATTGTTTTAACTTTGTTGCCTTATTTCACAGACCACATTGACTCATAGGCTAACAACCTGCTGAAAACAACAATCACAAAAACCAAGGTGAATATACTGCCATTGACTGCCCACATCAAATGTATGATTAGTCGACATAAAGTAATCAACTTAAATACACTGTATGAAATATTGTGAACCAATCGACTAAAGTGAAGTATTAATGCAAAGCATCGCTAACTTGAAGTGATTTGTTTGCATCGACATTACACTTGCATATTAAAACAATGAACCCTTGACTTTACAACTGACAAATACTTGCTAGTTTTTATTCCAGTTACATTTTCTTATTGCTTGATTGCTTTTACGCAGCACTCAACACACTTTAGGAAACGTGCACCTTTATGTTTGAATATCCAGTTGTTTGTGTAGAATGACTTCCCATCAAGAAGAAGAAGGGGTAGCTCAAGCTGAAGAGACCTTTCCGATAGCTATTCCCATAGCGAACCCTCCAGAGAGAACTTCGAATATCTTAACTCCGAGAGCGTTTATTCAGCTACGCACTCAATTTGGCTTTTCTGAAAATGATGCACTACTACCCGGACCAAATGATATCGCCGATAGTCCTCCTCATGGTTTTCTCGCAGTCAATCGTCAAATGTGCTTAAGCGGGGCGATTCCTCCTTTTAACGACTTCCTCCGAATCCTTCTCCTTCGGTTGACAATCTCTCCATTCCAACTTCATCCTAATGGCTACGCCATTTTGATGGGGTTGTGTGTTTTGTTTAGGAGAACTCTTGATCGCTTGTTGAGTTTTGTAGAAATTCGCTACCTATGCTCGTTTGCAAAGAGTAAAGACCATCCTTCTCTTATTATTGTGAGAAGTGCTAGAAACCGCAAGCTTATTTCTGATCTTGCTGAAAGTGTTCATGGATTTCTGAATCAGTTTTTCTTTGCTCGTTGCCCCCAGGGTTTTATGCCATCTGGAGAGTAGGAAGTAAGATTACATGTTTCTATTTTCTCCATTTCCAAACTTTTCCGAGATCCGAATTATCAATTGCTAATCTCATTCTTTGCTCTTCTCAGCACTTCCTCTCCCTTCTAGAGACCCAATCCATAAGCAAGTTTTTGAAAGACTGAGTGCCGTGGCCGCGGAAGAGAGAAGTATAAAAATTTTGTTGAGGGATGAATTTTTGCATCAGTACGGGCTTCTACACATCCTCATGAGGTCCCAGACTCCCCGGCTAGAACATTAGATGCCCCGGTTTCTTCTGACGCACCCGTACCAAAAGAACCTGCTCCTGAGACTTCTCTGGTGAAGTGCTCTACTATTGTCGATTTTGCGGGGTCGTTTGGAAAATTTACACTTGCCCCAGTTATTGAGGAAGAAGAGCCTCAGGGATCTCCCCAACGTTTACAGAAGTCTGGCGAAGAAGCCGGGAAAACAAGCCCTGTCAGGCAGAACGGGGATGACACTTTCGAAGGGTTGAGCGATCTCTTTGCCACCTCACAGGAGATCTTTAAAGACGACCCTGTCACTACAAGGGTTTCTTCTTCAGTAGTGGAAGCGACTTCTTCTTTGCAACATGCTCCGTCGACCCAAGAGTTGACGTTAACTACTATCTCCACGACTACTCCGCAATTGAAGAGTGGTTCGTAGTTTGATGCGCGTAGTTTGCACATCACACACACTTAGAATCTTTCGGCATTTTCATACACCCAATTCTTTGTTCTTTGAAGATACTACAGTTACACTTCTTTTCTCTGAAGACTTTTAAGACTTGTCTCTTTTTTATTTCAGATCTCCGATGGGACGCAGCGGCTCTTACTATGACAACTTTCAACGCTATGGGAGGCGTAGTCAATATGATCATAGGCGCTACCTTCCCGTTCACAGAGAAACCGACGAAGAGAGAGCCGCCCGAAAAGCTCAGGATAGGAGGGCTCAAGAAGAGCGTTATGAGAGAAAAGAAAGGGAGGAGCACCATAATTCTTCCCAAAGAGGTGACGATTCTCACAAGAGAAAGTCGCATGATGATCGGGGAAAAAGCCACATAGTTGAGGACCCAAGCAAGCGTGCCCGGCACGGTGAAAGGAATGCTTCTACAACTCCTGAAAAGGTCAATGCCCCCGTCTCACTTGACATTCCTTCTGGCTCTCGTGCTCTCGGGAAGACAGACATTCACACAATAATTAGCCGGCCTAAATTCCAAGTTGGATCAGGCCCGGCTACTCTGCAAAGCCGGTTCCCGCACTGGTGCCTGGAGGGAGTGCAGTTCGATCTTGACGTGGTCCCTATTGACAAGCCTGCCATGCTGCGAAATCTCGATGCCGTCAGGCTTGATATTGAAAGGATGTCGAACTGGAAAAATCTTGTTGACGAGCTTCAAAGGGTCAACCGTGCGAATATAGAGGCCATGCTTACTATGGAGAATGATAAGGCTGAATGACAGAATGTTCTTGAGCAGCATGATACCGAAATGGGGAGCATCACTACTTACAATGAAGAGCTTGAAGCAAAAGTTGAGGAACTTAAACAAGAGCTTGCTACTTCTTCTACCACATATACTCAAAAAGAAGAAGTACTTCAAAAGCAAGTTCGCGATGCTCACGCCGCTCAGCGTCATGCCGAGGCACAATTTGAAGCTGAGCAGAAAACAGCGGGAAGGTATCATGCTGAGGTTACAGAGTTACGGGAGAAAGTCAATTCTCAGGAGGCGGAAATTCAAATGCTAAAGCTTCAACTTTCCAAGACTGAAAGAGAGCGTGATGAGGCCGTTGCCGGTAAAATTGCAGCTGAAGAATCTCATGAGGCAACGAAGACCAACATCAGCTCGACACTGTTTGACTTTTACCTGCACAGCATCTTGGGGCACGGTAGTCTCGCCTTTCTAGTCCCCAAATATGAAGTTACGCTGGCTGAAGTGTGGGAGGCTGCACTTGACATGCTTGGCGGTAAAGGTGCTGGCTATGCCGAATCAGCTCTTGAGGAGCATTACTTGGATGAAGATGCTCGCGCTGCTCTCGCCAAGGGAAAAGAACAACTTGCAAAATTAAGAGCTGAATTGGCAGAGGGGGAACGGTCAAGAAAAACTACTTCAACTATTCCAGTCCAGCCTTCTCCTTCGGCCGAAATCGACATTATTGGCTCCAGTTCTCATTCTCCATCCCTGGTCAAAGTTACAACTAAGATTACAAGTACACAGGGTGGTGATGAAGGCGAAGAGAGCGCCGAATCACAGGCTTATGAGGTTGATATCAGGAAGCCGACTTCTCCAAGTAACTCTACTGTTAATCTTGCCCAAGTAGACTGCTCATTTGCTTCTTATGAGTTTGATGAGCTTCTTGACTATTTCCTGAACCTCAACGAGCCTTTATCTCCTCTCTTTACTGACTTTAACTTCTTTTCTTCTGTAGAGAAAGTGTCGAGCATCGTTCAGACTCCCCCTCCTCCAATTATTCCTCCTCCGCTTCTCTAAGTCACTCCTCCATCCGCCTCTCAACCCGGGTCGCAAGAGGAGCAAATAGAAGCTCTTCATGGCTTAGATGATCCTATTTCTTCTCAAGAACATCGAGGAGAAGGGCTTGGAGAAGGCAATGAGTCTCTAGAGCGAACCACTTCTGATAACATAAAATTATCTGCTCTTGTTACTCCAGGAAGTGAGCCTTCTTCAAGGAGAAGGAGGAGGCGTGCCACTTCCAAGAAGAGAAGGAAAGGCATTCTTGTTTCTGAAGAGGAAACGAAAGTTGATCCGGCAGTAACCCTTTCTCCTTCATCCCCGACTCTCCCAAGCCGTCCTGAAAAGCTGCTTATTAGGTCAGGTGAAGGCTCTAAGGGTGGTGGCAAGAAGATGTAAGGGGTCTTGCTTCGACTCATCTTTACTTTTTGCTTTTTGCATGTGCTGGCCGGAGATTGTGCGGGTACTGGCCTCCGCTTTTTCTTTTTCTTTTTATTTTGAAACATGTACCTGTACAAAATTTTGAAAGTACTGAATAAAATGATTCTTTTTGTTTGTACAAACTTCTGTCTGTATTTGAGAATGCATTTACTATTCATTTTTGTACAAGTTTCTTTGTATGATATTGTAGTGAGCTTGTGGTATGTTGTTTGAGCGTAATTTTTACCAATGTAATTATACCACTTTGCCCCTATACCATAAGCTCGTTGCAATATTTTATACTTTGAGGGGACTGGTACTCTTATTTTATGGAGAATAATTATTCCATACTTGGAGGAATATTATTTCGTTAAAAATAGAGTACAGGTCCCTCCATATGAGTTTTTACGCTTCATCCTTCGAAGATATCAATTTTCGTTTTGTGCATAAACATATTTTTACCAAGTGAATTCTTCTATGTGGTAAAGCGGGCCTCTGAAGGGCACTTTAACTTCTTTTTGAGGAAGAATATTTTCCAGAATAGGTGAATCATTCTTCCTTTAAGAGTTAAAGTGTGCCTTTGAAGAGGGTTTTTTATTTTATTTTATTTTTTATATTGCGCCTCAGTGGAGGGCTTTCTGATCTTTGCCTTGCGTTTCTGACGAAATGCTTCTTTGAAAAGTTGTACCTCTGAGGAGGGCTTTTTCACGTTCCAACACTTGGAAGTTTTATTTCAACCTCGGTGAAACGTGTGCCTTCGAAGAGTTGTGCCTCCGAGGAGGCTTTCCACGTTTCAACACCTGGAAGTTTTATTTCAATCTCGGTGAAACGTGTGCCTCCGAAGAGGTATTTCTGTTCGATTGTGCCTCTGGGAAGAGGTCTTTTTGTTTCTGCCTCTGGGAAGAGGTCTTTTTGTTTGGTTGTGCCTCTGGGAAGAGGTCTTTTTTGTTTCTGCCCCTTGGGAGAGGCTTTTATTTTTCCCTGTTCGCTGGGATGTGGGCCTCCGAAGAGGTCTTTTCACATTTCATCTCACGAGAGTGTATCGACCGATCATGGTGAAATGCGTGCCTCTGAGTAGGGTTTTTTCCTGGAAGTTTGGAGTTTCTTTCTCTCGGTTGGAAGGATTCACGGGAGTGTATCGACCGATCTGTCCGCAACTTTGTATCGAGAAAAATCTCTCTTTTTCTGGTTTAGCCCGCTCGAGGTCTTTTAACATTTCAACTGTGGTGAAATGGGCCTCCGAAGAGGGCTTTTCACGTTTCAACACGTGGAAGTTTTATTTCAATCTTGGTGAAACGTGTGCCTTTGAGTAGGGCTTTTCCCTGGAAGTTTGGAGTTTCTTTCTCTCGGTTGGACGGATTCACGGGAGTGTATCGACCGATCATTCCGCAACTTTGTATCGAGAAAGATCTCCCTTTTTCTGGCTAGGCCCGCTCGAGGTCTTTATCCTCCGAAGAGTTGTGCCTCCGAAGAGGTCTTTTGCTGTTTGATGCTTGCTCTCCCATGTCTCTTCGTCATCTATTCATGTTGGCGATCCTCGTTGTCTTTTGCAAGTGTCATCCCTTTTAAGTTGCCATTAATTTCCCTTATCCAAAGAAATATACTTCATAGTTAAGCGAGGTGGTGGTGGTAGACACAGGCTATTTAACTGGTTGTTTGTTTGTTCAAACATTTGCAGTTAGTTGGAAATGGTCCACTTCCATCCACATTGCTAACTTTTGTTCGAAGCACTTCTTTTGTATGATTTGAGTATGGAAATTTTGAATGGCTTAGTGTTTGCTTGCTGAGTGATGTCGGAGATCGCTTGGTCTTGCGATGGGTAAGCTTTGCTTTTATGTCCTGCATTATTAAATCGACATTTTAGTGACACACTTAACGTATTTTATATGTCGAAATAAAACAAAGCAGTTTATAATAGTAGAGAACACAAGATTTATAGTGGTTCGGCCAAAAGCTGGGCCTACATCCACTTTATAGCTTTTTATTATTCACTTGCTTTACAATTTTAATACAAGAATCATATATTCGTAATTGTTTTACAACATTTTAGCAATGCTTTCAAGTAAAATAGGGACGCAAATGATTGTTGTTCCAAGCTCTTGGGATAGGTTCTTCTTCGACAGTTGTGAGTTTGAATGTGCCATCAAGAAGTTTTGCGCCAATAACATATGGCCCTTCCCAGTTTGGTCCAAACACACCTATGGCTGTCATAATCCTCTTCAGGACTAAGTCCCCAACTTCAAAGCTGCGCTGACGAACTTTGGAATTGAAGTGTCTGGCTATTCTTTGCTGGTGAGCTGCAATTCTAAGCCTTGCTTCTACTCTTCTTTCATCGAGGAGGTCAAGTGCTTCCAATTGCAATTTTTCGTTCTCATTTTGATCAAAATGTATACTCCTGTGTGAGGGGACTTCGGTTTCCACTGGAATCATCGCTTCTGATCCGTATGCCAATGAAAATGGAGTATGCTCAGTCGCAGTTTTGTGAGTGGTCCTGCATGCCCATAGTGCAAGCGGTAACTTATCGACCCAACCACCTTTTGCTTTTTCCAGCTGATTTTTGATGGTTGATTTGATGATTTTGTTTACTGTTTCCACTTGCCCATTTGCCTGTGGATGAGCCACTGCTGAGAAGCTTTTTCGGATCTTGAATCGTTTGCAGAAATCTTGGAATTCCTCACTTTCAAACTGAGTACCATTGTCTGTGATTATCTTCTGAGGCACACCATACCTGCAAATGATATTTTTAGTTACAAAACTTATCATTTTCTTAGAGGAAATAGTAGCCAATGTTTCGGCTTCAGCCCATTTAGTGAAGTAATCAACAGCAATGATAGCATATTTAATCCCCGATTTGGTAGTTGGCAAAGGCCCAATGAGATCTATTCCCCAGATAGAAAACGGCCATGGACTGACCATTTGTGTTAGCTCAGTGGAAGGTGCTCTAGGAATTTTAGCGAATCTCTAGCATTTATCACACTTTCGGGAATAGTCAGCAGCATCCTGATTAATTTCCGGCCAAAAGTATCCATAACGGAGGATTTTCTTTGCTACTGTTTAACCACCTGTATGATCCCCACCTTCCCCTCCGTGTACTTCAGTTAGAATTGTCTTAGCTTCTTCCTTTGTCACACATCGCATGGAATTGAAAATCCTCGTCTGTACAAACGACCATCTTGAACTGTATATCTGGAGTCTTTTCTCATCAGCTTCTGTCGTTCTTTTGAACTTTCAGGCAAAGAACCATTGAGTGTATATTCAAGTATCGGAGTCATCCATGATTCTTGTTCTTAGGATACATTCATAATCCAATCAACATCCATTTCATCTGTGCTTGGAGCTGACAAGACTTCGACGGGAACTAATCCCAATAGTTGAGCTTCACCGGTACTTGAATACTTTGCGAGAGAATCCGCCTTCATGTTCTCTTCACGGGGTATATGGTTTATTGAATAACGGTCAATATCTTAAAGGAGCTCCTAGGCTTTTGATAAATAGACGGGTAGATTCCCTCCTTTAGCTTGAAATTCCTTCCTGACTTGGCAAATAATAAGTTGAGAATCACTGAAGATCTGTAATGCCTTGATGTTTAGTTCTTTAGCGATCCTTAAACCAGTGATGAGAGCTTCATATTCAGCCTCATTGTTTGTCGAAGGGAATTCTAGTCTCAACGCATAACATAGCGATCGCCCCTCTGGGGTTTCAAGGACAAACCCTGCTCCGGAACAGTAATCATTCATTGCGCCATCGACATACAATTTCCATTGGATTGGGACGCTATCAATGACTTCTTCCTCACTATCACCCTTATCCGTACATTCTGCGATGAAATCTACCAAAGCTTGTCCATTGATTGCTTTTCGGGGATGGTACGTGATGTCATATTGGCTGAGCTCAATATTCCATTTAAAAAGAGGGCCCGAAGTCTCAGGACGGAATAGGACTTGCTTTATAGGTTGATCAGTGAGGACTTTGATGGGATAAGCTTGGAAATACGGCCTCAATTTTCTTGATGCGATCAATAAACAATAGGCGAGCTTTTCTAATCTTGAATAGTTCATCTCCGCCTGAGTGAATCTTTTGCTGATATAATAGACTGGGCGTTGAATCCTTGCGTCTTCCCGTACAAACACTGCACTGAGAGCATGAGACGAAATTTCCAAATATATGAAGAGATCTTCACCACTATCAGGCTTTGAAAGTATCGGAGGCACTTCCATATGACGAACCAACTCATCAAATGCTTTCTGACATTCAGGGGTCCAGTCAAAGTTTTTTCTTCCTTTCTTCAGAGCATCAAAGAATGGAATGCATTTGTCAGTAGCTTTGGAAATGAACCAACTCAAGGTAGCAACCTTTCCATTGAGACTTTGCAATTCCTTCTTCGTTCTAGGAGCCTTGACTTCTCTCAGGGGAGTGATCTGAGCTGGATTGGCTTCAATGCCCCTAGCGCTCACAATGAAACCCAAAAACTTTCCGGACACCACTCCAAATGAACATTTCAGGGGGCTAAGCTTCATTCTGTACTTACGGAGTACTGCAAACATCTCTGCCAAGTGATCCATATGGTCCACTGCTTTCTTTGACTTTACTAGCATATCATCAACATAAACTTCCATTGTCTAGCCAATCTGTGGTTTAAACATGGCATTGACAAGCCTTTGGTAAGTTTCCCCTGCATTCTTGAGTCCGAAAGGCATGACCTTGTAGCAGCAGAGTCCAACATCTGTTATGAAACTAGTATCCTCTTGATTTGGCTCATGGATCATAATCTGGTTATATCCGGAGTACGCATCCATAAAAGATAACAATTCATGTCTTGCCTTCCCATCCACCAACTGATCGATCCTGGGCAGCGGGAAACAGTCTTTGGGGAAGGCTTTGTTCAGATCTGAAAAATCAATGCATACTCTCCACTTTCCATTAGCCTTTTTCACCAGCACTGGATTTGATACCCAATTTGGATAAGTAGATTCTCTGATGAATCCGTTCTCCATGAGCCGATCCACTTCTTCTTTTAACGCTGCCATTCTCTCAGGACCCTGAGTCCTTCTCTTCTGTTTCACAGGTGTAAACTTTGGATCAATGTTCAGAGTATGTACTGCAATCTCTGGGGATATTCCGCACATGTCAGCATGAGTCCAAGCGAATACATCCAAATTAGCCTTCAAAAATGAAATCAGAACATTCTGAACTGTTGTGTTGAGCTGCGAACCCACATTAAGCACTTTGTTTGGGTCCTTTGGGTCAACGGGCACTGGCACTGTTACTACCCTATTCTCCCCTGCAATGGCTTTCCTTGGATCCATCTCTCTTCGTGCACCACTACATTCGCCAGTGCAGGGTCCAACTTGTAATTGCTACAAGGTTGGTTCTTTGATGCGGACTGGAGCCACCGCACCTTTTCCCATTTCTCTTTTCCTTAATTCTCGCAACTCTGCAAAGTAACATTCTCGCCCCGCATCTTGGTCTCCCTTAATCACACCAACTCCATTATCTATGGGGAATTTTAGAGTCAGACACCATGGAGCAAGAACAGCTTTGAACGTAGCAAGAGTCAGTCGGCCTAAAAAGGCATTGTAGGCAGAGAATTCTTCAACAATTATAAAGGTTTGCTTTCGAGCTACCTTCCTTAGTCCCTTTCCGAGTTCTACAAACAAATCAATGGTCCCAATCGGCTGTTTGGGTTCTCCAGCAAACCCAGCAATCTTAAGTGATGAAGCTTGAACGTCGGCCATTGGAATTTTCATTTGATCAAAGGTCTTCTTAAAGAGGGTGTTGCATGAAGCTCCACAATCAACTAGAACTCTTCTCACAGTTGCCGGTCCAATACCAGCGAATATGACCAAAGGATCTATGGTCGGAGCCTCGATACCTGAAGAATCCCTGGCACTGAACACAATATCATCTGTGGAAGTCTTTTGTTGCTTTAAAGGCGCATCATTCTCTAAAACAAAAACATTCTCTTCAGCTGGTACATGCCTCAAGGCCCGGGCATACCTTTCCATCTCGCCCCAGCTTTTTCCTGCTGGGTGAGGTCCTCCGGTTATTATATTGATGACGGGCATTTCCGATTCACGTTCCACGGCCTTCTCACTTGAGGCAGGACGGTGAGCGAGAACTTGTTGTCCTTGAGTTGACGAAGCTGGGGCATTTCTGTTCCTTTTCACATACTGATGGAGTTTGTTTTTCTTCAAGAGTTGTTCAATTACCTCTTTTAACTGACGGCGTTCGTTGGTGTCATGGCCAGGCTGGTTGTGGAACCGACAAAACCTTCAACTTTTTTCCATCTTAATCGCAACTCTCATTTTAGGTGGTGTCGGATAATTGACATCATCTTTGGTCGCAAAGAAGATGTTTTCTGGGGTATCGTTCAAGGGTGTGAAATTGAAAGAATGGCCTTTCTTAGCGTCTCCCTGTTTCTTTCCACCACCATTTCCCCTTTTCTGAGTGTTAGGTTCTTTCTTATTCGAAGCAGCACCATTGTTCCCGGCTTCCACTAATACCACCTTAGCCGATGTTTGGAGGCTCTCCAAGCGCATGAATTCATCTGCTTTCTTGTAGAATTTGTCAAGTGAGTTTGGTTTTTTCATTTTCAACCATTTTCCAAATTCACTCGATTTGTCAATCGCCCACATCAAGTATGTCAGGACCATACGTGGCTCAGCATTATCTACCTCAGCCAATGCTATGTTAAAGCGATTCAAAAATGATCTGATGGATTCTCCCGGATTTTTCTCTAGACTTGATAGTGACATTATATCCTTTGCTTTAGAAGCATACAATCGAAATTTCTCCTTGAATTTCCTAGTCAAATCGGAGAATTGATCAATGGACCAGACTGGCAGCTTTGTAAACCACAATAGAGCCACACCTTCGAGATATACCTGGAAATATCGACATTTATTTTCATCTAACGCCCTGGCACCAGTCATATGCCAGTCGTACTTATACAGAAACTCGTTTGGATCACTCGTCCCCTTGTAAGCCAGAATAGTAGGGGGAACGAATTTCCTTGGAAACTCTGCCTTTAAGATCTTTTCAGTAAATGGAGTTTTGCTTGGAGCAAATCCCAACTCTTTCTCATCTTCATCTCTTCGCATACTTTCCTTCATGATTTGACGAACCATACCCGAAAAATACTCTTCATCATTTACAGGCTCTGGAGGGCACACATCAGCCACTCTCTCTGAATTCTGCCTTGACAGTCGTTCGCGGAGTGTCGGCTGCGGTCCTGATCCTCCAGCTTGAGGAGGAGTCCTTTCTACAGGGTCTGCGGTTCTTTGAGAAATGTTCCCTTCAACGTCCTGAACTTCCCGTAGTAGGGTTCCCATCATTATTAACCGGTTGACGATTTGACCCTAGTAGATCATTCAACTTACTCAAGATCAGGGCATTCTGGGCATTTTGGGCCTCCAACTACGCATTTTGAGCATTCAATTGCTGATTCAATCCCAAAACTACGGCGTCCAATTCTGCTCGTGTAACTCCAACAGTTGGAGCTGCTTGACTTGAAGGAGGAGAGGTAGAGGCATTCTCTTGAACATTGTCGGATCTTACAGAACTTCGTTTTCCCCCAGGAGCCATTATTTCCAATAAACTTCTGGTTTAGAAGAAATCCTTTCAACAATCCTTCGTGGAGCAATTGTGGAAGTTTCCTGAGTTTGGTTCTCAGTGAAAGCACCAGAAATGTTAACGTAAAAATCAGATGTTAACACCCCGGCGTAGATTGAAGTTGAGCGAAAGCACCACCCGTGAACATGGGAACTAAAAAACAAGTAGAGAAATCACAAAGAAAGCAGAAAAAACAAAAGTTTTTATAGTGGTTCGGCTTAGGGTAAGCCTACGTCCACTTTAATTCTCTTTATTACTGAATCGATTACAACTTTACAACAATCTTCAATTACAATTCTGATGAGACAAACAACTAGAACTTTGATGCAGAAGAATTCTTTGAATCCATGTAGATTGCGTTAGATTTTTCTCCCGAAGTTAGTTGAAATGCCTTTCGTACTTGAAGTGTGGAGTGAGTCGAGAATCCAGCAGAGCATCGGCGCTTAAAGAGATTGGCCAAAAGTCCTTTTCATGTTTGAGGTAGGTTGGTATTTATAGGAAAATTCTCCCATTAGGTCGTGAGTCGTGACCGGTCTAAGGTAAGTCGTGGCCGACTCATCTGGCCCCTCCATGGTTTCACAAAGGCTTGTTTGTATAAGTCCCAGGTCGCCCCCGAGTCAACACAACCTTGTATCAGTAGTATAGCATCGGGCTTACATTTAGTAGCTTTAGGTCGTGGGCGACTCAAGCTAGGTCGTGAGTCGTGAACGGGTTGACTGGCAACTGGATCGTGTACGAGTTAAGAGGCCATTGTGCCAAGTAGCTGCATTGAACTTGTCTTCATTTGCTTGGGTTGTGAACGACTTAACGTAGATCATAGGTCGGTTACAACTTAGGCATAGTTCATGATCTTGTCCCTCAGCTATTAGAGCGGCAAATTCTCTGGATAGTTAGGTCGACTTCTATCTTAGGTCGGTAGCTATCTTAGGTCGGTAGCTACCTTAGGTCGGCACCCTGTTTTAGGCAGCTGGGTCGGCGTTCTTGTTAAGTATTAGGTCGGCAACCATGTTGAAGTACTAGGTCGGCATACCCCTTAGGCCTTAAGTCGGCATACATGTTGAAGTATTAGGTCGGCATACCCCTTAGGCCTTAAATCGGCATTCTTGTTGAAGTATTAGGTCGGCATCTCTTTGAGTCACTGAGTCAAAACTGGGGCGGAGTTAACACCACTTATTATTTTGGTTGAAATTTGACATGTTTTTAAAATTCACTGTAAATCATCAATTTCCAGATAACAACTTACTAATTTCATATGAGACTATTTAAAAAAAAATAGATTTCATTAATACAAACATATTTCCTTTTGACAATATAGCCTATAATTGCTTGAGTAAAGAGAAATGGATTTTTTTGTGTGGTTATATGGGTCAATAAATCAAAACAGAGGTTTAAAAATCCAAACTCAATCATGCATAAGCATATTCATAGCAACTATAAACTAATACACGTTCTCACATTCATGCAAACATTCTTCATATTACATCCTCAAGTATTAAGCACATGCATCAGTTAAAAAACAGTTGACTCACAGTGAAACTTCGAACAGGGAGATAGAGTTTTGAAATCTACAACTTCACTTGAAAACTGCAAATTTAAATTGATTTTGATCTGCATGCATTATCTGGGTTGAATCTGAAATTTTCATGTTGAATTTGTAAAGAATGGTTTCCTTGCTTTAGATATGAATTCCTCAGGTTTCAGCCTTTATAGGTTTTGATTTTTTTTCTTTGATTTTCTATTCTCTGGTATGATTACTTGCTGGTTTGATGATTTTAGATCTGGAGTGAAATGTTTTTTACAGGTTTGTTTTCTTTGTTTTTGAAATGAGAATAGGGAAAAAACAAGAAAAGTAAGAGGTATGCTTATACAAAATAATTAATGATTTACTAAAAATTAAGAAAAATAATATACAAGGGGTGACATTTGTCCTCCATCCTATTTAATTTCTTAACACATGTTACTAAGGATGTTTATAAATTAACACGGGTATTTATTCATTTTTTATATATTTTAAATTGATTTAAAAAGCTTTTATATAAATTTCCTAGTTAATTTAGTACATTTCTTAATAAATAAATGCTTTTGTACATTTATGAAAATAAAACCTTTAAATGAAAATTAAATAAAACCAATCATACCTTAAATAAAATCATACATAGTATATTTAATCAATTTATGGATGTTAATATAAAGTTTTGTATTTATTTATTATTTAAAAAAATACTTTCATAATTTATATAAATAGATTTCTTTAAGGAAAAACAATATAAAACAAATTCTATTCTAACGAAAACTATATTCATATATTTTATATCTAAACTATTTCAAAATAATTATTCTTTAAATTCAAATTTAAATCCAATATTAAATTCAAATTCAGATTTAAAAATCCAATTTAAAATCAACTTAAACATACATACATATATATATATATATTTATTTAAACAACGCAAATTAAATTTGTAAATAATAATTCTATTTTAAAATCTATTTATATATATATCTAAATAATTTATAAAGGAGATTATCATATTTATTTGTTCGATCTATAAATCAGTATTCTCAATAGTTAAATTAGATAATTATCCAATTATCTGATGCTCGAAAATCCGGATTATCACAAACAACATACATGACTCAACCAAAGTAAATTATTCCTAAAAAATTTCAATTATAACATATTAGTTATAACACAAAATCAGACTTAGTATCGGTTACAACACAATATCATTGTTTAAAACTGATACAAAATTTCCATACAAATTATATAGGTGAAAGAAATAGAAAATATTTTTTCACATGAGGCAAGGCTTCTTCAAACAGCCTTGACAAGAAGTCAATAACGCAAAAAGGAAAAAGGAAAGAAAAGCAAAAAAAGAAGATTTGGAGAGGTGGAAAAACCTTTTGGAACATTTGAAGAAGAACCGTCAATGCATTGGAAATGCATATAAAATATTTTAAAAATAAAGTTAATAAGACAGAGGTGCAGTCAGAAAAAGAAAAGAAAATAAGGTTAGAAGCAGAAGTAGAAAAATAAATTCAAAAATTGAGATAAGAAATCAATGAAATGAAATCAAGGATTAGATATAATAAAGAAGACAACAAAGAGAGAAATCCTAAGGTTGAAGTTGAAATACTTCACACAACAGATGAAGCAAACTACGCATTAGGTGAAGATACACTTGTTGAGGCAGAAACAGAAAATGTAGAAAAGAAATCCAGAGCTCAAAATAGTGAAGAAGAAAATGAAGGGTTTAATGCTAAGCCCTATGTAGAAAAGGTCTGCACAATAGCCAAATAGGCAATAGAATGAAGGGAGATACACGTTTGGAGAGGGAAGCAGAAAATGCAGAAATGTTATCTGCTACTGAAAAGAACGAAGAGAGAACTATGGAGTGCAAAGAAAAAAAAGCGCACTTAATAAATCAAGACACACCTATGGAGACGGTAAAATAAAATGAAAACATGGTGAATAGAATAAATGAAACAATCTCTATAACGAACCATATATAGTTAAGATAAAGAACAAAAAATGAACAAAGATGGACACAACAATGGAAATTCACAACCCGACGGAACAAGGTACCATTATTAAGAGCCAAGTCATACCCTACCATAATTCAGTACTTGACTTCACTCCTCCGCCTTTTAAGCTATACGACTCACAAGACTTTGAAATGCGAACCAACTTCTTGTGTTAAGACAGTAAAGAAAAAAAAGAAATAAGAAAATGGAAGAACGACTTTGAGTGTGGTCAGCGTGTGAAAAACGCAGCAAATAACCAAAAAACTGAAAAGAAAAAAAAGACAATGAAGAAGATATTGTAAAAGAGTTCATCACATAGCTAATTGCAATAATAGAACCAACATTTGTAGATTTACAACTAGGACACTGCAAATGCTTAGCATACTTAAACAAAGAACAACATTGCACAATAAAAACTTTTTTTTCTCCGATAGGATCACAAAAGTAAGTTTAAAAATATTGATACTATTGTAAAATAACTTTTTTTAAAAAGCCCTAGGAGAACCCGACGTGCCGATAAACTCCTAACGATGTTATAGTAAAACGGTCTGCTGATCCAAGGCCCCATATCCCTTGGTAAATTTTTTATAGGATAAGGAAGCACATGGTAGGAATTGAACCTGGTTCATTTTACCAGAACCCAAGCCACGTTTTCGTTGTGTCGCACCGGCGGACAATTTTAAAATAACTTTAATTGATTGATTTTTGTTAAAACAGCGAAGTAGCAAGAGATAACAAAAACATTATTGAAGGAGGATGCATAATAAAAAAGGATATGATCTAAATTGTTCTTGAGATAATCTTCACAGATGGATTGGTGCATTTATTTTTTCTTTCATTTTTGAACATACTCTAGCAGTACCAAGTAGACCGGTAAACTTCTGAATGAAATTAAGTTGTGTCGTCCGCTTCGACCCATGGTACCTATAGTCTTTGAGTACTATTTTTTGCGATAAGTGTGTGCAAGGTAGGGCTGGAATTAAGTCTATTACGAGACCTGTAACGACCCTGATTTTTCATCGTTGAGTTTGGTATATTTAAATGGGTTTTAATCTTTAATTTGGATTTTAAATTTATTTTGAATATGAAAATGTTAGCACCAAAATTGGCCACTAACACCCTAAGAGAGATTGTGTAGAGAGATTAATGAGGATAGTAAATTAAAAACTGAAGATAGTATGCAAACTTAAATGCAAAGAACAAGAACACTTATAGTGGCTCGGCGTAACCGCCTACGTCCACTTTGAAGTTAATCTTTATTCCTTTACTTGATAACTGATTATAGATTCAATCCGTTTCCAATTATTTGAATACAATTGCAAAGTAAAAGATTATGTCTTGAGTGAGTGTTGAATGCGGCAGAGTTTCCCCAGTGTTCTCGAAAAAACCGAACCCTTTCACTGCGCCCCTTTGTCTCTATTTATAGACGAAGATGGGTTGGACTTCCCAGGTGGGCCTGGTAGCTGAATACCTCGGCCCAAATGGAGTGAGGTATGTATGCCGATCCATATACGCCGAATGGCCAAATGCCAAGCCGTAGTGTTCATGCCGAACGATATGAGGTATTAAGTGGAAAGAGTAGGCCGAACGATATCCTTATGCCGATCGAAGTGGGGTACTGAGTGGTGAGCGTATGCCAAACAATAGTCGAAGATGATTGAGATGGGTTGAATGCCGAACACCTCTTCATGCCGAACGGTTTCGGGGCGCCAAACACCTCTGACTGCCAAGTAGCATGGAATGCCGAACAAGTCTGCCTTGTCGAACGTCCTGAGATGGCGAATGGATGCCGAACGAGTCTGCCATGTTTAACGTCCAGAGATGCCAAACGTCAGTTGATGCTCAACGCTCTTGCCTACCGAGAGTCATTTGATGCCGAATTGTCTCGCGTGCCGATCAATATTGTCATTCCGAACGAAGTGGTGACGAACACATGGAATGCCGAAAAATATGGAATCATGCCGAACAAAGCGAAGCCGAACATCCTGAATGCCGGACACCCTGAATGCCGAGCGTTATCCACTGCCGAACGATCTCTAGATGCCGAGCGTTCCTGAATGCCTAGTGCTTCCTGAATGCCGAGTGTTTCCAAATGCTGAACGTAATGAGACACTGAACAATCTGGTTGAGCTGAACGATATGGATGCCGAGTATCTAGTTGGCTGGTCAAACCTTCAGGAATCACTTGCCCCCTGAAGTGTATCACGTGACCGAACGTGATGCGCTTCGAATTACGTTTCCTCTGTGCTTTGCATCGAACCTTGGCCCATTTCTCTCAGAGGTTGTTTTGTTGTGAATACCAAGTGAGGTGGTATGTGCCAAATGTAATGCGGAGGCCGGACAGAATGGCTGAAGCCCAACGCTCCATGTGTGCCGAACGACTTCGTTTTGACCGGTTCTAACGGTCATCGCCTCTTCGACTTCCTCTTCTTCCCTATAAAGTCTGGACTTCTCCATCTTCTTCTCTTTTTCACTTTCACTTCTGCCACTTTATACTCCCGAACCACGCTTGTCAACAAACTCTAAAGACTTAACAATCCTTCCCAAGTCTCAATCTACTAACTAGGTATCGATTCCTTTATCTAAATCCTTTCCCCGACTAAAAAATGTCAATAAGAGACTTAAGTTCGTAAATTAGAACCGTAGCTGATAGGGGTTGCATGGATGAAAGAATCGAACTTCGATTAGAATATTTTTAGGGCTAAACGACGTGGAGGAAAGGAGAGGTGGCTAGAGATGAGTACATGAGGGAGTTGTTGGGAAATTTACTGTGGTTCGGCATGGTTCTCTCGTGCCGAACGTGATTGGAGGTAAAAACAATGGAGGAGAAGGAATCGGCCAGGATGCCGAACAGTTTGGTTCGGCATGACTCGCCGAACGATTCGGCCTCGTTGTTCGGTATGGGCGGAGGAAGAAAAGAAAAACAAGACCGTTGTTAAGGACGGAGTGCCGAGCGTTTGGGCTTGGCGTAACTTTGGTTTGGCAAGATATGCCACATGCCGAGCTGTGGGATGGAAGGATAGGAAGGTTGTACAAATTAGATTGGACGCCGGACGATATTTCGACCGAGCAGAACTTAGGCCGGACGATTCTTTGACTAAACGACACCTAGGCCGAACAATGTCTTGGCCGAACGGTGCCTTGACCGAACAATGTCTTGGTCGGACCATGCCTTGACCGAACAATGTCTTAGCCGAACGATGCCTAGACCGAACAATTTCTTGGTCGAACGGTACCTAGGCCGAACAACTTTTCGACTGAACGATACCTAGGCCGAGCAACATTCTCACATTGCCTAATCATAAGACAAAAACAAAGACATGGACCTAAGCAAACTAGCATATCGAACTGACCTGAACTAATAACTTCCTAGTTCCTATTATTTATAAGCCTGAACTGAAGTAGATAAAAGCAGATAAAGGCTTTTGACATACAATGTCAATGTCCGAGATCAAAATTAAAAACATTGCCAGGCAGGCTTTCGGAGACAGTCAGCAATGACGGTCTTCGAGAATGACAGTCCAAAGTTTAACTTTACACCATCAACTACGTGACCTATAATTTCTCAGCGTTTATATTTGAATGATTGCACTAGATCACGCACCGCACGGGGAGGGGGAGGGGGAGGTGGGGATTTATGTTGTTAAGTCTAACGCCGATTATTTTTCGAGTATAGTTCAAACAGGTGCTCTGCCAAATTCAATATTTATCGGAGATGCCTAAGAAGTCTAGCTCCGCCACAACCTCAGATGGACCTGGGCCATCTTCAAAACAAGACGTCGTGGATATTTCAAATCTGTCAACCTCCCCTGCCCATAACTTGGCTCCCGATGCTCTGGAGGCAGCAATTCTCCTGGATAACCCTGTTGATTCTCAGGCTTCGAAGCTCAATGAAGTTGCGCTCCAGCGAATATGCTCTATCCACGGAATCCCTTTCGACGACGTGCTAGTTCCATCGTGGCACGATCGTCCACACTTGCCCCAGTTGGATAAACGGCGTGTAATAAATTCATGTGCTGGGTTGGCAGCGTGCCGCCGTTCAATTTATTTCTTCAGGATGTGCTGCAATACATCGACATTGCCCCGTCGCAACTGCACCTGAACGACCACACATTTATTTACGGAACCTACATCCTCTTCATGACCGTCCTCTCTTGGCCCCCAACTGCGGGCGACATTAGATATATATACACGATCAACAAGCGGAGAGATAGCCCTTCTTTTGTGTTCCTCGAGCCGCACCACAAATGCCATATTTTAATCGAGGCGTGGAGCAAATTTTCCCTGTATAAACAGGAATGGTTCTATGTGCGTTTCCCTCTTGGTTTAACGAGGAAATGGGTTGAAGGAAGTAAGTCTTTTCTCTGGATCGATGTTTGTGCTTGGTCGGGGCTATGACCTATCTAACTCTTGTTTAATTTTTCAGGTTTGGACCCGTGTCCCAATGGTCGCGGATACTCTGAGGCCATCGAGGCTATTCGACCCCTTCCCCACAAAAGAAAGAGACATCCGAACTCTCGTCTCGAATGAGTCACTTACAAAGTTTGGGCGGTTGGCCGAAGGCCATCGGATTAGCCTTCCTCAAGGCGTCACCGTACCCAGGCCCACCTTTGCAAAAGGGAAAAAATTAGCTTAGTCGTCTACACGTCACACTCCTGATGCAGCAGAAGAGGGGGAAATTAAAGGGAATGAAACACCCGGAGCACAGGATGAGAACATGGGTCCCACTAAGGATCCGATAGCCGAAGTGCATGACATCGATACGTCATCTTCCCCTTCGAAGCGTAAAAAGAGACTAAAGTACACGATACGGAGGGAAAAAGTTGATGCAACCTCTAAAGCGACTCTCATTCCGACGAAGAAAGAGGCTTATTCATAGCATTTGGAAAGCTCTTTAAAGTGCCTATTGAATCTTTCCATACCCGATGATCTGCTCAATTACGAATTTTACGATCCAAAAGCGTTCAAACTTCACTCGCCTATCAGAGGCGATGCAGGCGCTCTTGCCGAAAACCAAGGAGATAAAACTCCCATTAGTAAAGCAACTGGTCCGTTGAGGGAAAAAACACTGGGACACACACACAAACACATGCACTTTGCTTCACACTTAAATTTTCATCGTCACGCTACTCTTTGCTAATTCGTTGTTATTTAAATTCTGTATAGGTGACATGGGGCACTCACAGGGATTTGATCGCCTTCGTGGTTCATCTATCTTTTATCAACCTGGACGGCACTGGTGCTCCGGAAGACGTCGGGATAGAGATGGCAATGGCGGTGGAGATAATCATTCCCGGGACTCGTCATCTCGGAAGAGAACTTACTACCAGCCAAAATACCACCAGGATACATCTTCCTACCCAGAGCAAAGCAATGATAAGCACGGCTACACGAGGTCGCAGTCCGATGTTCCCTGGGATCAACACTCCTACTCCTCTTCCACACGACAGTCCTGGGATCCTCACAGGAGAGCTGAACTTTCAAAGCTGTCTCCTCCTCCTCCTGAAATAGATCCAATAGTATAGGAGAGGTTGGTCGAGCTTAAAGTTAAATTTCCAAAAATCTGCTTTGATGGCTTGAAATTCCACCTGGCGATTCATCCTATTCCCGGACATGTCAAGCAGAGCGTCATCGCCTGCACCAACGACGTCTATGTTCAACGTGACGCATTCGTTCATTTGGCCGAAAAACTTTCAAAAGTCTCCATGGAGCGCAGACATGAGATCGATCACCTGAAGCTCGGGGCTATCCACGACTAAGATATCATTAAGGCTCAAGACGAATGTAACGACCCATAATTTTATTAATTAAAATTTGAATATTTAATTAATTTAAATATTAATAAGTGAAATTTATAAGTCGAATAAATTTTATTTTGAATAATTGGATTTAATTGGATAATTAAATCGATAATTAAATAGTTGGAAATACAGAAATAATTGAAAATTGGGTAAAATATGATTGAAAATGATTTGTAAAATTTTATTATATCATATTGAATTTAGAACGATGTTATAGAACTTTTAAAATCGAATTAAAAGTTTATTTGTAAAAATTGAATATTTAATATTTAATCGACTAGTGAAAATAGCCAATTTTCGAACAGTCTTAGAATTGGACAAAACTAGTTCCATTGAATCCGTAATAGTTTGTTATTATCGGATTTCAATTTTCGTAGCAATCGGAGTTATCGTTTGATCGTGGCAGCTCGAAACGCATTGAAATTGTTTTAATATTAATTTGGCGAGTTAAAATAGCCATTTTTCAAACAGTCTCGGATTTCGATGAAACTGGTTTCATCGGATCCGTAATGTGATATTATTGTATGGTTTCAAATTTTATGTCAAATGTTTGTCCGGTGCAAGCTAAAACGCCTAGAAAATCTTTTAATCGGTTTAATTTTAAATTGAATGTTTATTGCCATAACTCGCACAGATGACCGAACTAGCTCGCGAAACAGGTTCCATTGTGTTCGGAACGCGGGGTAAACCTTAGAAATGCCAACCGGCACGCTTCGTTTGGAGTTCGAAAAATCCAGGATGAATAGTGTCGTGTGAATTTTCTATATAAGCACCCCTCTATCGTCATTTGCAAAGTAAAAACACAACCCTAGGGTTTTGAACTATAGCCGCCACCCCTCATATGAATGGCCAGAAATTAATATCTTTCTCTCCTCAATTACTCTCAATCCATCAACAATTACGCGAAGTGTTCAACACGAAAGTCGAAGAGCTAAGCAAGAGCTTCAATTTCATACGGAGATGATCGAAAACGGTGCGTCAGAGGGGAAGCTAGGGGGGCCGACGGCCTAGGGTTGCCACGTAATTCGAGGTGCCTGGGGTGGCTGAACTTCAAGTGTTCATAGGCATGGGTAGCTCTCACATAGGCGGAGGGAATGGCACTCTCTGATCAACTTATCGTTGCTTGTGGTGATTGCAAAATCAAAACCTAATTTTGAGCTCAATGGGTTTCTTGGTGATGTTGCCTATAGAAACGAACGTGAGATGGAAGAAAGCAGTGTACGGTGGTAATTTGCAGGCAAGAGATCTGGTGGCTGTGATTTATTTTAGGTTAAAAATATAAAAATTATGTTGTAATTTGTTTATAAAATGCATGAATGTTTAAAAATTCATAACTTTTTCATACGAGGTCGAAAACGCGCGTAACCAGTTGCGTTGGAATCGTATGGACGAGCATTACGCTGTGGAATTGGATCGGAGTCATTTGGAGTTAGTGAGAATTTTGGGTAAAATTAAAGGCGCGTTTAATTTTATTCGAAATAAATCGCTAAAACGGAATTGAAATCAAGGTGAGAACTTCTCACTCAATCGAATCGGTTTCGATTTATATTTTAAATAGTTAGATGTAAAATTCTTGATTGTATGTTGAATGATGATTGTTATCTATTGATTGTTAAAATAGACATTATGCGCCGTTAGTAAGCGGATGTTATTTATTAAAAACATATACCGCGAATATTTCATAAACAGTGAAATTGGTATTATTTATGTACTTGGAATTGATTTCCCGCAGTATATAGCGGATAAGACCCTATTGCGCCGTCTATTAAACGGATAATATTTTAAATCCCATATACCGCAATAATTTCGTACTGGAACGGAATTGGTATTGTGCTAACATTTTTGGATGCAGGGAAACAGGTTGGAGGGATCCAACTTGATTCCTCAACAGTATTTATATTGATTATGAATATTTTGATATTCCTTGATTATCATATCGATACGTGATATCGTTGTTGTCGTGTTTGACTATTTGGTATGTAACATCATTGGGCCAAATTTGGGAATTTTTAAAGGATTTCAAAGTGATTTTTGAAAGTATACGTTATAAAATATTTTTGGAATTGATCCATTATAAATAAATAAACGTATAATTTTAATGTTATAAAATTATGATTTTTGAGAAATATAGCTAAAAACTATTTTTGAAAATATGGGTTAATGATTTTACAAAATAGTTTAAATCGGGATTTTGGAATTTATTGTAAAAAGGTTTAAATATAAGATTTATAAAATTTCATTATTTTATAAATCAAAATGATGAAGTTTTTAAAGGAGTTTAAAAACGTTTTAAAATATTAATATGAATTGATTTATATAGGAGATTTATAAATGGATATTTATAAATTAAAATATTGAAATTATAAAACGAGTTTTTATAAGTGTTTGAATGAAGTGAAAATGGATTACATAAGTGAATGGAATTTATAAAATTATAAATGGTGAAGTTATAAATGAAATTTATAAATAGTAAGATTTATAAATTTTGTGAAGTTACTAAAGAATATATTTGGGTAAATAAATGAATCTTATAAGTTATAGGATTTATAATTTGGGAACTTTAAAGCAACCATTTTGCAAACAAATAAATTTGTAAATATTTAACTTAAATTATGGACTTTTGGTTTATAATTGAGTTATAAATTGAATAGGTTAATAAAGGAGATTTATAATTGGAAGTTGTTATAAAATAAATAGAAATGGAATTTGTAAACGTTGTTTTATAAATTTGCAAACGACTTATTTTGATAAGTAAATTGTGTAACTTATTAATGGATTTATATTCACGTTTTAGACAGTGAATAATCCTTTAAAATAAAAAGTATAGAAATGATGAAATTTGTTAACGAAGTATATTCACGTTTTTGGATAGTGAATATTATGTTAAAGAAAATGTTTTGGATTTGATGTTTTAAATAGAATTAAAATGATCTGACGATGTTTTAAAATGTGTTAAGATTCGAAACCATAGATTTCAACATTCATTGTTGAAATAGACGTTTTCGAGAAATAAAAGGAAATGGTGGACTATAACACTGTTGTTATAGTATATGATTTCCGAAAGGAAATGTTTTGTATATCATTGGGATTTATATATCTATTTTAATTTCGAATCCCTATACTAGTGATTTTGGGTCGTCGTAACGATGTTTTACGCAACATTCGTTTTAGCCCAAACAAATGTGTTTAAGTGAATGTTTTTCTTAAAGAATAAAACATATACTGAATTTCGATATTAAGTATATTGAAGATTTTCCAAGTGTTGAAAATGAATGGATTTATGAATTACTTATTATTTAATAAGTATGGAAATGTTTTCCAATATGAACTGAATATTTTGGGACTTTATCTTTTTGAAGAGAAATTGAAAATGAATATAAGAAATCGATTTGAAATCGTATATTCAAAAATATTTTCGAATGTAAATTCACTATGGAATTTATAAAGGAAAATGGGAATTTGTTTAAAAATAAACGTTGATTTATTTTTGAAGTATGGGAGTAAATTTACGGATTAGGAACATAAATATAAAGTAAATCGGTAAGGATTTATTTGATTGGTTTAAATGAACCATTTTGAAATGAAAGTATTTCCGAGTAAGGAAATGATTGAAATTTGTTTTCAAAAGTGATAAAGGATTGAAAAGTGATTTGAAAATTTGTTTTTAAATGGTTAAAGTGTGGAAATTATATATCTAGTAAAGATATTTGGAAAGTAAATAATTTGGGAAATTATTTGGAATCTGATGATGTTGAGCATACCTATTGATAGTTAAATATCCGACTATCAATATTTACCTTTAAAATAGGTATTTGTTGCGAATTGCTTGAATTGGATGCCACACTTATTTTTAAATACCCATTCCGAATATGTGATACGTCGTTATGGATTGCATTTGAAGACCGGTGTTCAAGACCGGGTATTTGTGAAAACGATAGGATGACTTATCGATTGTCTCTGCACCGCTAGCTATGGTATGGAGATTTCCTTTGTGATGGGAAATTCGATCGGGTTTGTGAATACCCGGATTGCAAGGACTTCTATGGAAGTGCCTTCGGTTACGTTCGATCCTGGAACGTACTTGTATGGATGTGTGTCTTACATTACAATTTGAGATGTAAAGCTGGTTTCTATCAAATATATTTCTGTTGTTGGCGGGGAATTTATTCTCTTAGCTTAACACCCTTCCTTGAGACGTACGAGCTCAGAGGTTGTGTTGTTGATGGTTACTAGTGATACATTCCCAAGTTGGTAATGTGGCATATAAGTGCTATTGGGCATTCGTGGCTTTGTGAACGAGACTTCGTCAAGCCTCACAGACCGGTTGTGGTCGAAACAGGAATCGTGGCAGCAAGGTTATTTGGGGGTCGCACTTCCATAGGGTATGTCATTTCCTATCTGGATTATAAGTAGTATCATGGTATGGAGCCCAGATACTTACATTGTGGACACACTATATTTATTATTTTGGTGTGATGTTGATTACGAGCGCTCGATTTAAGGTTCCAAAGGACTGGAGGATGACATACTCGTGTCAGTTGTTACTCGGTTAGGGGTAACCCGGCCTTGTGTAGAAGAGATCCGGTTAGGATCCGGGAACGTTTCTCCAGAGGCGTTCTATTTTACTTGGGAAGTTTCTTTGCCCGACCATTTGTTGGAAATCCAAAACAAAACAATACGTGCCTTGTACGGTTTTAGTTGTAGAACCTGCCATTTAATATGGTAGCAATAGTAGGCATACCATCATGGTACGTATGCTGGCTAAGATTTATATCTTTACTTTCGAAATGAATTTTTCCTACACTATGCACTAGTAATAATATCAAATGTTTCTTTTTAATGCATATCAAGCATCTTTGACTATCATAAGGAGAAATCTCCTCCAATTCTGCATTTGCATTGTGTGTGTGGCGGGAGGCCTTATGGTAGTCTCATTTTTAAAAGAATTGCGAATTGACTTTAAAAATATTTCTCTATTTTGATTTTAATGATAAATAAACTATTTTGAGTTCTCACACCAGTCTTGCTGAGCTTAGGACTATGTGATGGGGGATTCACGCTTCGCGGTTAGGTGGCGAACGGGAGACTCTTACCCCTACACGTCCTCTTTACGGGGTTGGTTAGGCGGAAGCTGAGCAGTCGAGAGGCTGGCCGTAAAAGCAAGTTTGGGATACTTTTGTGAGCCACGTTGGGGCTGGGATGGTTGAAAAGCCTACCGGTTGTGACCACTGACGGCGCGTCCATCACAGGTGGTATCAGAGCATATGGTTAAGCGACAACCATGGCTCTGTTGGGTATTACTCATTAGAGATAGAATCAGCAGTACTCTAGAATGAGTTTGAGTGTAATAATACCTATGAGAGCGTATTTGTTAGTGAATATTAAATTGTTTTATATTGTGATGATTGGTTTATTGAGTGGCGTATGAACCTTCGTCGGCACGGTCTGTACAACTATGCCGAAGGGGTTTATAAACACTTGAATAGAACAATTCGACATAATATTGTTTTAAATTGGGTAAATGAAATAATTTTACCTGAGTATATTTTATATATAAGGAAATAATTTTTCCAAATTATTAAAGTGTATATAAGTTGATTGTTTGGTTGTTTGAATAATCTAAATTAAAGAATAATTGTATAAGCAAAAGAATTCTAAGAATTGAATTATAATTAAAGTGATTTACAATTGTGAAATAAACTTATATATGCAAGAAGTGAAACTATATGAATATATTTATGAATATGAGTTGTAATAAAAATGAATTTAAAGTTAAATGGAAATTTACTTTAGAATTGGAATCTGAATTGATTTATAAGTGGGAATTTAAGTTATGTAAAACTAAGTGATGTTTGTAAAATGGAAGTATAACTTAAGTGTTGTTGAATGAAGTTGATTTTGGTATCAAAGTAAATTAATAAAGTTAAGTGATAGATATGAACTTAAGTTATATAAATGAAATTCAACTTTTGTAATTGAATTGAATGAATGGATTGAATATTAATCAATTAAAAGTAAATTAAATGGGTATAATATAATGAATGTAAGTGTTAATTCATTAAAATCTAATGTTATTGGAAATCGAATAATTGGATGAAAATCAATTTAATTAAACCAATTGAAAGTGATGGTGTTAAACCAAATTGAATGAATATAAGCAAAGGAAATTGGTTGTAATTAATATACATTAGTTGTTATATGGTTGTTAGTTGATTGTATATAATTCATTAAGTATTAATGAAATTGAAAGCTAAAGTAATTGGAATTCACTTGGAAGTTGAGTGAATTTTAAATAGAATTGAATTTGATTTGGAAGTGAACCAACTTGAATATGAATCAGTGAATATAAACTAATTGAGAATAAATGTTAGTAAAAACACCACTGTTAATGAATCAAATGTGATTAAATTGAAAACCATTTCATTGAATATTAATGAGAATATGAATGTATATTTCTTGGTTATGGATGTTAGTTGAATGATAGTTGGTTGATGGTTGAACATATTGCTTTTATTGCATTTGCTATGTTGGCATATATAGTTATTATGTTGCTATATGTTGTATATCGATACTATTGTCTATATACATGTTCTCATGTTGTTTGTTGAGTGTTTATAGGTGCGGATCGCGTTTGCTTCGCATTTGGAGCTCGCTTTCGCGCTATATTAGCCGTATATGCTCGCTAATAAAATATAAGGTACATATCTCGGATTACGTACCGTACTTTTACACTTTTTCTCTACGGGATGCCTCATCACTTGATGAGATGTATATTTGTGATATATATACTATCATTTTTTTTTCGGATCGAGCCGCGCAAAGGAGACTCCGGCGAATTTTTCCGAAAATTTAAGGCGTTAGAAAAATTTGAGAAAATTGAAAAATTTTAAAAACTTTAACTTGATTTTGGAGTTTATAGTTAAACAATAGTAGTTGTTTTTGAAAAGATAACTAAGTATGATTTGAAAACTTAGTAAAGTTATTGTAAGAAATTTAACAATGAATTTTGGGAAAGTTAATGGATTCTGTAAATTTTCTTACTTGGTAATTTCGAGGACGAAATTCTTTTACGGGGGGAAGTATGTAACAACCCAGAATTTTATTAATTAAAATTTGAATATTTAATTAATTTAAATATTAATAAGTGAAATTTATAAGTCGAATAAATTTTATTTTGAATAATTGGATTTAATTGGATAATTAAATCGATAATTAAATAGTTGGAAATAAAGATATAATTGAAAATTGGGTAAAATATGATTGAAAATGATTTGTAAAATTTTATTATATCATATTGAAGTTAGAACGATGTTATAGAACTTTTAAAATCGAATTAAAAGTTTATTTGTAAAAATTGAATATTTTAATATTTAACCGACCAGTGAAAATAGCCAATTTTCGAACAGTCTCAGAATTAGACGAAACTAGTTCCACTGGATCCATAATAGTTAGTTATTATCGGATTTCAATTTTCGTAGCAATCAGAGTTATAGTTTGATCGTGGCAGCTCGAAACGCATTGAAATTGTTTTAATATTAATTTGGCGAGTTAAAATAGCCATTTTTCAAACAGTCTCGGATTTTGACGTAACCAGTTTCATCGGATCCGTAATGTGATATTATTGTATGGTGTCAAATTTCATATCAATCGGATTTATCGTTTGTCCGGTGCAAGCTAAAACGCCTAGAAAATCTTTTAATCGGTTTAATTTTAAATTGAACGTTTATTGCCATAACTCGCGCAGATGACCAAATTAGCTCCCAAAACGCATTCCATTGTGTTCGAAACGCAGGGTAAACCTTAGAAACGCCAACAGGCACGCTTCGTTTGGAGTTCGAAAAATCCGGGATGAATAGTGTCGCGTGAATTTTCTATATAAGCACCCCTCTATCTTCATTTGCAAAGTAAAAACACAACCCTAGGGTTCTGAACTGCAGCCGCCACCCCTCATATGAATGGCCAGAAATTAATATCTTTCTCTCCTCAATTCCTCTCAATCCATCAACAATTACACGAAGTGTTCAACACGAAAGTCGAAAAGCTAAGAAAGAGCTTCAATTTCATACGGAGATGATCGAAAACGGAGCGTCAGAGGGGAAGTTTGGGGGGTCGACGGCCTAGGGTTGCACACGCAATTCGAGGTGCCTGGGGTGGCCGAACTTCAAGTGTTCATAGGCGTGGGTAGCTCTCATGTAGGTGGAGGGAATGGCACTCTCTGATCAACTTATCGTTGCTTGTGGTGATTGCAAAATCAAAACCTAATTTTGAGCTCAATGGGTTTCTTGGTGATGTTGCCTGTAGAAACGAACGTGAGATGGAAGAAAGCAGTTTACGGTGGTGATTTGCAGGCAAGGGATCTGGTGGCTGTGATTTAGTTTAGGTTAAAAATATAAAAATTATGTTGTAATTTGTTTATAAAATGCGTGAATGTTTAAAAATTCATAACTTTTTCATACGAGGTCGAAAACGCGCGAAACCAGTTGCGTTGGAATCGTATGGACGAGCACTACACTATGGAAATGGATTGGAGTCGTTTGGAGTTAGTGAGAATTTTGGGTAAAATTAAATGCGCTTTTAATTTTATTCGAAATAAATCGCTAAAACGGAATTGAAATCAAGGTGAGAACTTCTCACCCAATCGAATCGGTTTCGATTTATATTTTAAATAGTTAGGTTTAAAATTCTTGATTGTATGTTGAATGATGATTGTTATCTGTTGATTGTTAAAATAGACATTATGCGCCGTTAGTAAACGGATGTTATTTATTAAAAACATATACCGTGAATTTTTAATAAACAGTGAAATTGGTATTATTTTTGTACTTGGAATTGATTTCCCGCAGTATATAGTGGATGAGACCCTATTGCACCGTCTATTAAGCGAATAATATTTTAAATCCCATATACCGCGATAATTTCGTACTGGAACGGAATTGGTATTGTGCTAACATCTTTGGATGAAGGAAAATGGGTTGGAGGTATCCAACTGGATTCCTCAACAGTATTTATATTGATTATGAATTTTTTGATATACGTTGATTATCATATCGATACGTGATATCGTTGTTGTCGTGATTGACTATTTGGTATGTAGCATCATTGGGCCAAATTTTGGAATGTTAAAAGGATTTCAAAGTGATTTTTGAAAGTATACGTTATAAAATATTTTTGGAATTGATCCATTATAAATAAATAAACGTATAATTTTAATTTTATAAAATTATGATTTTTGAGAAATATAGTTAAAAACTGATTTCTGAAAAAATGGGTTAATGATTTTATAAAATAGTTTAAATCGGGATTTTTGAATTTATTGTAAAAAGGTTTAAATATAAGATTTATAAAATTTGATTATTTTATGAATCAAAATGATGAAGTTTTTAAAGGACTTTAAAGACGTTTTAAAATATTAATATGAATTGATTTATATAAGAGATTTATAAATGGATATTTATAAATTGAAATATTTAAATTATAAAACGAGTTTTTATAATGTTTGAATGAAGTGAAAATGGATTGCATAAGTGAATGGAATTTATAAAATTATAAATGGTGAAGTTATAAATGAAATTCATAAATAGTAAGATTTATAAATTTTGTGAAGTTATTAAAGAATATATTTGGGTAGATAAATGAATCTTATAAGTTATAGGATGTTAACGCTAAAATGTGAACGCTAACACCCCGGTGTGTGAAGTGTAGTTGTGAAAGCACCACCCGATAGATCGGGAAAGAATTACAAGCAAGTAATAGCAGAAAAGCAGTAAACAACAACAATTTTATAGTGGTTCGGCTTAAGGGTATAGCCTACGTCCACTCTAAGTACTTTTATTAATAATCCCGTTACAAGCTGATACAATTCTTCTCAAGTACAATATACTTCAAGTTACAAGTGATTTGGAACAAGTCTTAAGCTTCAATGTCGATTCAAAGTCCTTAAATCCATGTTGAAGATGTGTGGTTTCTTCGTGGAGTTCTTTGATGAATTCCTCTTATCTTGAAAGCTCTAAGTGTTGATGAAGTTCTCAATGCAGAAAGGTAACGGTGTATGAAGAGAATGTGCCAAAAAAGTCCTTTGAATGTTGGAGGTGGCTATGTATTTATAGGCAAGCTTGGACATGAATTCTGCGCATAAGTCCTGAGTCGTGACCGACTCAAGCTAAGTCGTCCCCGAGTCAGGCTAAGTCGTGGTTGACTTATAAAACCAACCTTTCCCCTCTTCATGGCTTATTCCTCTGCTGGATTTCATGACAAGTCTTGAGTCGTGTCCGAGTCAATTTTCCTAGGCATTGTGGCGATGGGTTACGACTCAACGATTTTGAGTCGTGGACGAGTCATGGTGAGTCGCCCCATGTTAACTCAAGGCCGAACTGCTGGCTTGGTCCCAAGAGATAAGTCGTTCCCGAGTCAACTTATCATAACTCCTCTCATATTAGCATGTGTCGTACTCGACTTATCATAAGTCGTAGGTATCCATAAGTCATGACATTCCTTAGGTCGTTCCTTAGGATGAGTCGCGAACCTGTTGAGTCGTTGAACCATGAGTCGTTGAGTCATGAGTCGCTGAGTCATGAGTCGCTGAGTCAGAAACTTCCATAAGTCGCACAACAGTTGAGTCGGAGACTAGCTGAGCCGGTCTTTGATGAGTCGGACCTAGATCATATGAGTCGGTGAGTTCCTTCTTCGGTCATTGAGTCGTACGCGAGTTAATTGTACTTGGCTTTCTGATTTGCACACTTGAACCGCTAACGACTCATGGTGAGTCGTAAATCTTCTGAGTCGCTTAATGCTTTATCTGATGAGTCGGCCCAAGCTTCAGTGGGGTTAACATTTGCCCCTCGAAGCACACGCCTAAGTCGTAGGTCGCGTGCTTCGACTTATCTTACCCCGCGTGTGCCGACTCATATCCTACTACCTTGGTATATAAATAGCATGAATCGTCATTCTTATCTTCTTCTTCTTTTACCGATCTCGTGAGTCGTTTTCCGCCATTAACACATCTCCAAGCTCCCAAAAGCAATTTCAACTCCAAATCTCCTCCGATCATCTCTGACATCACACCACGTAAGCAATTTCGCCTCCTTTCTGATTGTCGATCATCATTTCCCTGTGCGCACCGTCCTTATCTTCAATTTATCCCCTTGAGCTTTGCGAGTTAGGTTGCTCTAATCATTGATGGATTGAGGATTGTCTGATTCAATGATTTGCAACTCGAGGCGATCCACTGACGCGATAAAATTAGGGTTGTAGATTGAGAGTTTATTGTGTTAATGGGTTAGATGGTTGATTCAAATGCTGCTGTAGGTTTGACTCGGCTCCTTTCGTATGACCCAGTGACCCTCACGATTTAATCATGGCACGACTCATCATGCTCCTCAACTTGAGCTTTGAGTCGCGACCGAGACAGAACCCCTGAATTGTGGCCGAGATAAAACCTTTGAATCGCGGCCGAGATAAAACCTTTGAGTCGCAGCCGAGATAGAACCTTTGAGTCGCGGCCGAGATAGAACCTTTGAGTCGCGGCCGAGATAAAACTTAGAGATTTCCTTATTATTTTGAACCAGAGCTCCTTTAACATACTCCACGACCTAAGCCCTGAGTCGTTGCCGAGATAAGACTTAGCCTTGAGTCGTTGACGAGATAAGACTTGGAGATAATCTCCTTATCTCCACGACTCATTACTTAGGGCACTGCCGACTCAGAACTTTTGAACCGTTGATGGGTTATGACTCGTGTAAATTCTGTTTGAACATTGGACCATTGCATTAACTTCGAACTGTTGAATTTTATTGCACTCATTCACAAGTTATTTTGACTTGCAGGCTAATAACCTGTTCAATACAACATTCACAGAAAACTGGGACGAATATACTTGTCATTGACTGCCCACATCGAATGACAGATTAGTTAACAATAGATGATTAACTCGAATAAATTGTGTGTATGAAGTGCCTTTAACTTATCAATTTCAGACAAAATACCAAAGCAATGCTGAAATAGTCAATAGAAATCGACCCGCTTGCACTAATATTATGCTTGAGCTTTAGATTAACAAGTTCTGAAATGTTTACAATCGATCAAGCATCGATCAGTATAATTCCAGTTAGATATACTTGTCACTTTTTATTAGTCTTGCACAACACTTCACACTTTTTAGGAAAGGCGCACCTTCGCATTTGAACATCCAGTTGCTTGTGTAGAATGACCTCTCATCAAGAAGAGCCGATGGGCCAGGCTGAAGATGTCTTCCCAGTAGCTATCCCTGTAGACAACCCTCCGGAGAGAACATCCACAACTTTGAATCAGCGGGTGTTTAACCAACTGCGCGTCCAGTTTGGCATTGATGATGCTGACGTCTTACTTCCGGGGCCAAATGACACCGCGGATAGGCCCCCTCTTGGCTTTGTTGCTGTTAATCGCCAAATGTGCTTGAACGGCGCTATTCCTCCTTTTAATGACTTTCTTCAACAGTTCCTGCTTCGGTTGTCTATCTCTCCATTCCAATTACACCCCAATGGCTACGCCATTCTGATGGGGTTATGTGTTCTATTTAGGAGAGTTTTGGATCGATTACCAAGCTTCGGGGAGATCTGCTATTTTTGCTCATTCACGAAAATTAAAGACCATCCCTCCATCGTGGTTATAAGAAGCGCTCGAAACCGCAAACTTATTACTGATCTCTCCGAAAGCGCTCACGGATTTTTGAATCAGTTTTTCTTTGTTCGCTGCCCTCCAGGGTTTTATGCCATCTGGAGAGTGGGAAGTAAGATTTCCTGTCTTTACTTTTTCCGTTTTGAAACTTTCTCGAGATCTGAACTCTCAGTTGCTAATTTCATTCTTTTCCTGTTTTAGCACTTCCACCCCCTGCTAGGGACCCAAGTCTTAAGAAAATATTTGAAAGATTAAATGCCGTGCCGGTAGAAGAGAGGAGCATAAAGTTTCTGCTAAACGATGAATTTTTACATCAATACGGACTCCTCCATCCCTTTCGCTTTACTCAGCCTCATGAAGCTCCAACGGAGGTTCCTGATTCTCCGGTGAAAACTCCTGATCTTCCGATCTCCACTAAAGAGCACATGCGAGTAGAAATTTCTGCAGAAACCTTACTAGTAAAGTGCTCTACTCCAAGAGACGATGCGGGACCCTCCGAAAAGCCCGCACTTGCTCCCACAATTGAAGAAGAAGAGGAGCCCCTTTCCCAAACCAGGAAGAGTGCCGACAAAGGAGCTGATGGAGGGAATCAGGTTGGGCATGACGGTGATGACGTCTTTGGGGATTTAAGTGACATAATCATCACTTCCCAAGAGCTCTTTAAAGATGACCCTGCCTGTGGTAAAACTGTACCCCCGATGATTGAAGCGACATCTGCCCTCCAACAGACTCCAACTCCTTTATCCCAAGAATTGTCACCGACAGTGGGACCTATTACTTCCCCCCAACCGAGGAGTGGTTCGTTAGTCCAACGCGAGTAGTTTGCACTTCACACACAACTAAGGATTTTCCAGCACATTTATGCACTTATCTTCTCATACTTTAAAGATTTCTAAAGCTTATCTTTTCTTATTTCAGATCCTTCAATGACACGCGGCGGATCATATTATCAGGATTTCCAACGCTACGGGGGGCGTGGTCAATATGATTATAGGCGTTACTTTCCCTCCTACAGAGAATCTGATGAAGAAAGGGCTGCCCGAAAGGCTCATGAAAGGAGGACTGAAGAAGAACGTCGCGAAAGAAGGGAGAGAGAAGAGCGCCATGATTCTTGGCAAAAAGGCGATGACTCCCACAAGAGAAAAACTCATGACGATCGAGGCAAAGGTCACATGGGTGAAGACTTAAGCAAACGAGCCCGTCACAGTGAAAAGCAGGCCTCTACTACTCCTGAGAAAGTTACTACTCCTGCCTCGCTCGACATTCCTTCTGACTCTCCCGCTCTTGGGAAATCAGACATTCAAACGATAATTAGCAGGCCCAAATTTCAAGTTGGACCGGGTCCTGCTACTCTGTAGAACCGGTTTCCTCAAAGGTGCCTTAAGGGAGTGAGGTTTGACCTAGACTTGGTCCCCATCGACAAGTCTGCCATGTTGCGCAATCTTGATGCCGTCAAGCTCGATATTGAGAGGATGTCGAACTAGCAAAAACTTGTTGACGAGCTTCAAAGGGTTAACCGTGCCAACATAGAGGCCATGCTTACTATGGAAAACGATAAGGCCGAATGGCAAAAGGTCGTTGAGCAACACGACACCGAAATGAGGAACATTGCTTCTTACAATGAGGAGCTTGAAGCAAAAGTCGAGGAATTGAAACATGAGCTTGCTGCTTCCTCTACTTCCTATTCTCAAAAAGAAGAAGTGCTCCTGAAACAAGTGAGAGACGCTCACGCTAGCCAAAGGGATGCCGAAGACAGGCTCGAAGTACAAAAAAGAATCAGTGAAGGCTATGCTACTGATATTGCTGAGCTCCGAAAGAAAAACAACTCCCAGGAGGCGGAGATACAAATGCTTAAGCTTCAGCTTGCCAAAACTGAAAGGGAACGTGATGAGGCTGTCGCCGGCAGAATCGCAACTGAAGAATCTCATGAGGCGACCAAAAACAGCTTCGGCTCAACATTATTCGACTTCTACTTGCATAGCGTCTTGGGGCGTGGAAGCCTTGCTTTTCTAGGTCCCAAGTATGAGATCACTTTAGCTGAAGTGTGGGAGGCCGCCCTTGAGATGCTTGGTGCTGAAGGTGCTGGTTATGACGAATCAGCCCTGGAAAGGCATTACTTTGATGATAACACTCGCGCTGCCCTCGCCAAGGGAAAGGAACAACTTGCCAAATTAAGAACTGAAGTGACGGAAGGGGACCAGCTAGAAAAAACCACTTCAACTACTCTAGTCTAGCCACCTTCTTCATCTGAAGTCAACATTATTGGTTCCAGTTCCCATCTTGCATCTCCCACCAGAGTTACCACTGAGATTACAAGCATACAAGGTGGAGATGAGGGTGATGAGAGCGCTGATGCGCAAGCTTATGAAGTCGATATCAGGAAACCAGCTTCTCCAGGTAACTTCACTGTTAATCTCGCTACTGTCAATTCTGCTCAAGCGGGTTACTCATTTATTTCGCATGAGTTTCATGAGCTCCTTGGCTATTTTCTCAACCTTGATGAGCCTTCATCTCCTCTCTTTACTGACTTTATTGGTGAACCTTCATCTCCTCTCTTTACTGACTTTAACCTCTTTTCTTCTGTAGAAAAAGTATCAAGCACTGCTCAAATCTCTACTTCTCCGGTAATCCCTCCTTTATCTCTTCAGGTGGCTCCTCCTTCTGCTTCGCAGCCTGGATCACAGGAGGAACAAATAGAGGCTCTCCATGACCTGGATGATCCCATTGCTTCGCAAGAGCAGAAAGATGAGGGACTTGAGGGAGGCGACATATCTCCGGAGCAGACTCCTTCTGACGACATAACTCTATCTAAACTTGTCACTCCAGGAAGTGAGTCTTCCTCGAAGAGGAGAAAGAAGCGAGGAGCATCAAAGAGGAGAGGGAAGATAATCACTGCCACTGAAGAGGAGCCAGAAGTTGGGCCAGCTGCGCCTACCTCTCCTTCCTCCCTTATACCCACTAGCCGACCTGAAAAGCTAGTCATTCGGCCGGGTAAAGGGTCCAATGGCAGTAAAAAAGAAGTGAAGACTTTAGCTTTTTGTCTTTTGTATGAACTGGCCGAGAGTTGTGCGGGTACCGGCCCCCGCTTTTATTTTGAAACCTGTATCTTTTGCTGGTTTGGCTATACCATATTGTGTGTAATTATACTATATTGCCCCCATTCCATAAGTTTGCTGCAATATTCTATACTTCGAGGGGACTTGCACTCATATTTGCTAAAGAATAATTATTTTATTCTTTAAAGAAAATTTTTGCAAAGTACAACCCTCTTCGTATAAGTTTCTGCGCTTCGACCTTTGAAGAAATCACTTCTTTCTTTTGCTTAAGTACATTTTTTACCAAGTGAATTCTTTTATGCGGTAAAGCGGACCTCTGAAGGGTACTCTAACTCCCTCTCTCCCTTTTTCTCTCTTCTTTTTTTTTCGAGGAAGATTATTCCCCAGAATAGGTAAATTACTCTTTCTTCGGAAGTTAAAGTATGCCCCTGATGAGGATTTTTTTTTTTTTATATAGAAAGTTGTACCTCTGAGGAGGGATTTTTTACGTTTCAACACTCGGAAGTTTTATTTCAATCTCGGTGAAACGTGTACCTCCAAAGAGTTTTGCCTTAGAAAGCCTTTTCACGTTTCAACACTTGGAAGTTTTATTTCAATCTCGGCGAAACGTGGGCTTCCGAATAGGTCTTTCTTCTTGATTGTGCCTCCGAAGAGGTCTTTATTTTGTTCGTCTTTCAACTCTGGTGAAGTGAAATTCCGAAGAGCGGCCGTTACACTTCAACTCCTGGTGAAATATGCCTCCGAAGAGGTCTTTATTTTGTTTGCATTTCAACTCTGGTGAAGTGAAATCCGAAGAGCGGTCATAACACTTCAACTCCTGGTGAAATGGGCCTCCGAAGAGGGCTTTTATTTTGTTTGCATTTCAACTTTGGCGAAGTGAAACTCCGAAGAGTAACTACTCCGACTCCTGGTGAAATGTGCCTCCGAAGAGGTCTTTTTCTTTGTTTGCATTTCAACTCTGGTGAAGTGAAATTCCGAAGAGCGGCTATTTCACTTCAACTCCTGGTGAAATGTGCCTCAGAAAGGGTTTTCATTGCCTGGAAGTTACTCTCTCATGGTTGGAGGGTTATGACTCCTCCAATCTTTTTTGTTGAGTAGAGAACTTTCTTTTTTGTGGCATATGACCCATTAGAGGTCTTTTATCCTCCGAAGAGTTGTGCCTCTGAAGAGGACTTGTGCTGCCGATGATGGATTTTGGTTGTTTCCTTGTCTTCTTGCTTATGCCTTTTCACCGATCCTCTTTTTTTTTTTTTTTCTCTTTTCAAGTTTTCATTCCCCTTTTCTTGCAAGTAGCTTGTTTAATCCAAGGAAGTGTACTTCATTGTCAGGCAAGTTCGTGAGAACGGGCACTAGCTTCCTAATTGGATGTTTGTTTGTTCAAACAATCTCAATTTATCAGCAAGGGCTCGTTTCTATCGAAATCATTAGCCGTTCAATTGAAGTATTTCCTATCTAGGATTTGAATTCGGGGTCTTTGTGACTTGAAATTTGTTTGTTGAACGATGGTGAGAATCGCTCGGTCTTATTATGCGCAAGTTTTATTTCCATTGTCTGCAAAAATTTAAATCGTCATTTCAGCAATACATTTTATGTACTTTTATATCGAAAATAAAGCAAACATGTAATAAAAATAAGGAACACAAGATTTATAGTGGTTCGGCCAAGAATTTGGGCCTACATCCACTTTATATTCTTTCATTAATCACTTGCATCAGTTTTACAATTGCTTTCAATTACAAGAATCATGCATCCACAACTCTTTTATATTATTTCAACAAAATTTTCAAGTAAAATATGGACGCAAGTGATTGCTGTTCCATGCCCTTGGAATTTGAACTCCTTCAATAGTAGTGAGTTTGAATGTGCCGTCAAGAAGCTTCTGACCTATCACATATGGTCCTTCCCAATTGGGCCCAAACACACCTGTCGCGGTCATAATTCTTTTCAGGACTAGATCTCCAATTTCAAAGCTGCGTTGACGAACTTTGGAATTGAAATGTCTGGCTATCCTTTGCTGATGAGCTGCAACTCTGAGATTAGCTTCGTCTCTTTTTTCATCAAGGAGATCTAGCGCTTCAAGTTGTAGCTTTTCATTTTCTGCCTGATTGAAATGGGTTCTTCTGTGTGAAGGGACCTCTGCTTCAACCGGAATCATTACTTCCGATCCGTATGCTAACGAAAACGGAGTATGCCCAGTCGCAGTTTTGTGAGTAGTTCTGTATGCCCATAGTGCAAGCGGTAGTTTATCGACCCAACCACCTTTTGCTCTTTCGAGTTGCTTTTTGATGGTTGATTTGATGATCTTGTTCACCGCTTCCACTTTCCCGTTTGCCTGCGGATGAGCTACTGCCGAAAAGCTTTTCTGGATTTTGAATCGTTTGCAAAAATCCTGGAATTCCTCGCTTTCAAACTGAGTACCATTGCCTGTGATTATTTTCTGAGGCACACCGTATCTGCAAATGATATTCTTGGTCACAAAGCTTATCATTTTCTTAGAAGTGATAGTAGCCAATGGTTCAGCTTCAGCCCATTTAGTAAAGTAATCAACTGCAACAATAGCATATTTAATCCCTGATTTGGCAGTTGGTAGCGGCCCAATGAGATCCATTCCCCAAATCGCAAACGGCCATGGACTGACCATCTGCGTGAGTTCGGTAGAAGGTGCTCTAGAAATTTTGGCAAATCTTTGGCATCTGTCACATCTTCGGGAGTAATCTGCAGCATCTCGATTAATTTCTGGCCAAAAATATCCGTATCGGAGAATTTTCTTTGCTAATGTTTGACCACCTGAATGATCACCACATTCTCCTCCATGCACCTCAGCTAGGATTATTTTGGACTCTTCCCGGGATACACATCGAAGCAATGGCATTGAGAATCCCCGTCTGTACAATCGGCCATCCTGAATTACATAGCGAGAGGCTTTCCTTAGTAGCTTTCGTCTTTCTATCGAATTTTCTGGCAGAGAACCTCTGAGTAGGTAATCTAATATTGGAGTCATCCACGACTCTTGTTCTTGAGATACATTCATAATCCAATCTATATCCATCTCGTCTATACTTGGTGTTGAGAGGACTTCTACGGGAACCAATCCCAATAGTTGAGCTTCACCAGAACTTGAATACTTTGCGAGGGAATCTGCCTTCGTATTCTCTTCCCGGGGAATATGGCTTATTGAATAATGATCGAGTTCACATAGGAGTTCCCAAGCCTTTGACAAGTAGGAAGGCAAGTTTCCACCTTTTGTTTGAAATTCCTTCTTGACTTGACATACAATAAGCTGAGAATCACTGAAGATTTGTAATGCTCGAATGTTTAGCTCTTTAGCGATTTTCAGACCTGCAATAAGAGCTTCATATTCTGCTTCGTTGTTTGTTGAAGGAAATTCCAGTCTTAGTGCATAACATAATGATCGACCTTCAGGAGTTTCAAGTACCACTCCGGCTCCAGAACAGTAGTCATTTCTTGCGCCATCAACATACATCTTCCACTGGATTGGGGAATCATTGATCGCTTCTTCCTCACCATTATCTTTCTCTGTGAATTCTGCAATGAAATCAGCTAAAGCTTGTCCGTTGATTGCTTTTCGGGGATGATAAGTGATGTCATATTGACTGAGTTCAATGTTCCATTTTAGAAGGCGACCCGAAGTTTCAGGGCGAAATAGGACCTGCTTTAGAGGTTGATCAGTGAGTACTTTGATAGGATGAGCTTGGAAATATTGCCTCAGTTTCCTTGATGCAACTAGTAGGCAATAGGCGAGTTTTTCCAACTTGGAGTAATTCAGCTCTGCCCCAGTGAGTCTTTTGCTGATATAGTAAACCGGATGTTGAATCCTTTTGTCTTCCCGTATCAGCGCTGCACTTAGAGCATGAGATGATACTGCCAAGTATATAAGAAGATCCTCACCATTGCCTGGCCTAGAAAGTATTGGAGGCGTTTCCATATGACGGATCAACTCATCGAAGGCTTTTTGGCATTCGGAAGTCCATTCAAAATTCTTCTTTCCTTTCTTCAAGGCATCAAAGAATGGGATGCATTTATCAGTGGCTTTGGAAATGAACCGACTCAGGGCGGCGACCTTTCCGTTGAGACTCTGCAATTCCTTCTTCGTTCTAGGAGCTTTAACTTCTTTCAAGGCAGTAATTTGAGCTGGACTAGCCTCAATGCCCCTAGCACTGACGATGAAACCTAAGAACTTTCCAGACTCGACCCCAAATGTACATTTCAGAGGGTTAAGTTTCATTCTGTATTTCCGAAGGACTGCGAACATTTCTGCTTAGTGTTCAATGTGATCCGCTGCTTTCCTGGACTTCAGTAACATGTCGTCGACGTAGACTTCCATAGTTTTGCCCAATTGCGGTTTGAACATAGCATTAACAAGTCTTTGGTAGGTTGCCCCTGCATTTTTCAATCCGAAGGGCATAACTCTGTAGCAATAAAGTCCAACATCTGTGATAAAGCTTGTATCCTCCTGATCCGGCTCGTGCATCATGATTTGGTTATAACCGGAGTAGGCATCCATGAAAGATAACAATTCATGTCCCGCAGTTCCGTCTACCAGTTGATCGATCCTGGGTAGCGGGAAGCAATCTTTGGGGCAAGCCTTGTTTAGATCAGAAAAATCGATGCACACTCTCCATTTTCCATTAGCCTTCTTGACCAGCACAGGATTTGAAACCCAATTCGGATATGTAGATTCTTTGATGAAGTTATTTTCCATGAGTCGATAAACTTCTTCTTTTAATGCTGCTGACCTTTCTGGACCTTGAGTTCTTCTTTTCTGTTTAACTGGCGTAAACTTTGGGTCAATATTCAGAGCGTGTACTGCAACTTCTGGAGATATCCCACACATATCGGCATGAGTCCAAGCAAAGACATCCAGATTTGCTTTCAGGAAAGATATCAAGATATTCTGAATTGACACATTAAGCTATGAACCCACATTCAACACCTTATTTGGGTCCTTCGGGTCAACAGGTACCGGAACTGTCGTTTCCACCGGCACTACTCTATTCTCCCCTGCACTGGCCTTTCTGGGATCCATTTCTTTCCGTGCCCCGCTGTGCTCGCCAGTGCAGGGTCCGCCCCGTAATTGTTACAAGGCTGGTTCCTTGATGCGGACTGGGGTTGCCGCATCCTTTCCCATTTCTCTTTTTCTTGACTCTCGCAGCTCTGTCAAATAGCATTCTCGCGCAGCATTTTGATCCCCTTTTATAACTCCTACTCCATTGTCAGTAGGGAATTTAATAGTGAGGCACCACGGGGCTAGGATAGCTTTGAATGCTGCGAGTGTTGGACGGCCAAGAAAAGCATTATAAGCAGAAAACTCATCGACAATCACAAATGTTTGCTTGCGGACCACTTTCCTTTCTGCTTCCCCAAGTTCTACAAGCAGATCGATGGTCCCAATTGGTTGCTTTGGCTCCCCAGTGAAGCCAGCGATCTTCTGTGATGAGGCTTGTACATCGATCATAGGGATTTTCATCTGGTCAAATGTCTTCTTGAAGAGGATATTACATGATGCTCCGCAGTCAATGAGGACTCTTCTGACAATGGCCGGTCCAATACCTGCCGAAATGACCAAGGGATCTAGAGTAGGAGCTTCAATACCTGTGGAATCTCTGGCTCTGAAAATAATATCATCGCTGAATGTTTTCTGTTGTTTCAAGGGCGTAGTGTCTTCTAAAACAAAGACATCTTCTTCGGCTGGGGCATATTTCAAAGCCCTGGAATATCTCTCCATCTCACCCCAGCTCTTGCCAGCTGGGTGAGGCCCTCCTGTAATGACATTGATAACGGGCCTTCCAGATTCATGTCCTGTAGCTTTCTCACCCGTCCTGGGCTGATGAACAGGAACCTGTTGCCCCTGACTTGACGATGCAGGATTGTTGCTATTCTTCTTCACAAATTGCTGCAGTTTGTTCTCTCTTAGCAACTCTTCAATCAGATTTTTCAACTGACGGCATTCATCAGTTTCATGACCGGGTTGATTGTGGAAGCGGCAGAATTTCCCACTCTGTATGGCTTTTTTCCCGGTCCTCAAAGGGATCGGTTTAGGGAAATCGACGGAATCTTTAGTGGCAAGGTAGATGTGCTCCGGCGTATGTGATAATGGAGTATATTCTGATGGCTTGAAGGATCGGGGCTTCTTCAGATTACCCTGTTTCTTCCCATTATTATTCTCCCTTTTTTGCCCCACCGATTCATTCTTGCGTGGAGCGACAGTGTTGTCTTCTGCTTTCTCCAACACTGTCTTTACTGGCAAAGGACGACTTTCCAAGCGAATGAATTCATCTGCTTTTTTGTAGAACTTTTCGAGGGAGGTTGGCTCTTTCATATTCAACCATTTCCCAAATTCGCTTGACTTATCAATAGCTCTCATCAGATAAGTCAATATCATTCGTGGTTCAGCATTGTCCACCTCGGCCAGCGCTATATTAAAGCGGTTCAAGAAAGATCTGATAGATTCACCAGGATTCTGCTCTAAACTTGACAGTGACATGATGTCCTTGGCCTTCGAAGCATATAGTCTAAACTGCTCCTTGAATTTTCTGGTCAAGTCTGAAAACTGATCAATAGATCGGACTGGCAACTTGGTGAACCATAGTAGAGCCACACCTTCCAGGTATACGCGGAAATATCGACACTTTATTTCGTCCGAGGCTCTGGCACCTGTCATGTGCCAATCATATTTATACAAGAATTCATTCGGGTCACTTGTCCCTTTATAAGCTAGGATAGTCGGAGGTACAAACTTCCTTGGAAATTCCGCCTTTAAGATTCTTTCAGTAAATGGAGTTTTGCTTGGGGCGAAACCCCATTCCTTCTCATCTTCAACCCTTTGCATACTTTCTTTCATGATCCGCCGGACCATTCCAGAAAGATATTCCTCATCATGCCGAATTCTAGATCCACCGGCCTCAGGTACTGCCTGCTCAAAGGGACTAGTAGCCCTTTCAGGAGCATTCCTTTCATTAACATCATGAACGTTGCCAGCATAGTTCCTTTCATTACCAGCCGGTTGATTGTTTGCCCCAAGTAAGTCGTTCAACTTATTCAGAATCAGAGCATTCTGGGCACTTTGAGCCTCTAATTGTGCATTTTGGGCGTTTATCTGCTGGTTTAGCCCTAGAATCACAGCATCCAACTCCGCTTTCGTAACTCCAACAGATGGAGTGGGTTGATTAGGCACAGGGGAAGCGGAGGTTCCCTCTTGAATGTTTCCAGATCTGACAGATCTACTTTTCCTTCCAGGAGCCATAATCTCAGATATACTTCTGGTTTTTAAAGAAATTCTTTCTACAAATCTCTGCGAAGCAATGATGACAGTTTTCCTGAGTTCAGTTCTCAGTGAAAGCACCAAAAATGTTAACGCTAAAATGTGAACGCTAACACCCCGGTGTGTGAAGTGTAGTTGTGAAAGCACCACCCGATAGATCGGGAAAGAATTACAAGCAAGTAATAGCAGAAAAGCAGTAAACAACAACAATTTTATAGTGGTTCGGCTTAAGGGTATAGCCTACGTCCACTCTAAGTACTTTTATTAATAATCCCGTTACAAGCTGATACAATTCTTCTCATGTACAATATACTTCAAGTTACAAGTGATTTGGAACAAGTCTTAAGCTTCAATGTCGATTCAAAGTCCTTAAATCCATGTTGAAGATGTGTGGTTTCTTCGTGGAGTTCTTTGATGAATTCCTCTTATCTTGAAAGCTCTAAGTGTTGATGAAGTTCTCAATGCAGAAAGGTAACGGTGTATGAAGAGAATGTGCCAAAAAAGTCCTTTGAATGTTGGAGGTGGCTATGTATTTATAGGCAAGCTTGGACATGAATTCTGCGCATAAGTCCTGAGTCGTGACCGACTCAAGCTAAGTCGTCCCCGAGTCAGGCTAAGTCGTGGTTGACTTATAAAACCAACCTTTCCCCTCTTCATGGCTTATTCCTCTGCTGGATTTCATGACAAGTCTTGAGTCGTGTCCGAGTCAATTTTCCTAGGCATTGTGGCGATGGGTTACGACTCAACGATTTTGAGTCGTGGACGAGTCATGGTGAGTCGCCCCATGTTAACTCAAGGCCGAACTGCTGGCTTGGTCCCAAGAGATAAGTCGTTCCCGAGTCAACTTATCATAACTCCTCTCATATTAGCATGTGTCGTACTCGACTTATCATAAGTCGTAGGTATCCATAAGTCATGACATTCCTTAGGTCGTTCCTTAGGATGAGTCGCGAACCTGTTGAGTCGTTGAACCATGAGTCGTTGAGTCATGAGTCGCTGAGTCATGAGTCGCTGAGTCAGAAACTTCCATAAGTCGCACAACAGTTGAGTCGGAGACTAGCTGAGCCGGTCTTTGATGAGTCGGACCTAGATCATATGAGTCGGTGAGTTCCTTCTTCGGTCATTGAGTCGTACGCGAGTTAATTGTACTTGGCTTTCTGATTTGCACACTTGAACCGCTAACGACTCATGGTGAGTCGTAAATCTTCTGAGTCGCTTAATGCTTTATCTGATGAGTCGGCCCAAGCTTCAGTGGGGTTAACATAGGATTTATAATTTGGGAAGTTTAAAGGAACGATTTTGCAAACAAATAAATTTGTAAATATTTAACTTAAATTTTGGATTTTTGGTTTATAATTGAGTTATAAATTGAATAGGTTAATAAAGGAGATTTATAATTGGAAGTTGTTATAAAATAAATAGAAATGGAATTTATAAACGTTGTTTTATAAATTTGCAAACGACTTATTTTGATAAGTAAATAGTGTACCTTATTAATGGAGTTATATTCACATTTTAGATATTGAATAATCCTTTAAAATAAAAAGTATAGAAATGATGAAATTTGTTAACGAAGTATATTCACGTTTTTGGATAGTGAATATTATGTTAAAGAAAATGTTTTGGATTTGATGTTTTAAATAGAATTAAAATGATCTGACGATGTTTTAAAATGTGTTAAGATTCGAAACCATAGATTTCAACATTCATTGTTGAAATAGACGTTTTCAAGAAATAAAAGGAAATGGTGGACTATAACACTGTTGTTATAGTAAATGATTTTCGAAAGGAAATGTTTTGTATATTATTGGGATTTATATATCTATTTTAATTTCGAATCCCTATACTAGTGATTTTGGGTCTTCGTAACGATGTTTTACACAACATTCGTTTTAGCCCAAACAAATGTGTTTAAGTGAATGTTTTCCTTAAAGAATAAAATATATACTTAATTTCGATATTAAGTTTGAAGATTTTCCAAGTGTTGAAAATGAATGGATTTGTGAATTACTTATTATTTAATAAGTATGGAAATGTTTTCCTATATAAACTGAATATTTTAGGACTTTATCTTTTTGAAGATAAATTGAAAATGAATATTAGAAATAGATTTGAAATCGTATATTCATAAATATTTTGGAATGTAAATTCACTATGGAATTTATAAAGGAAAAGTGGAATTTGTTTAAAAATAAATGTTGATTTATTTTTGAAGTATGGGAGTAAATTTACGGATTAGGAACGTAAATATAAAGTAAATCGGTAAGGATTTAGTTGATTGGTTTAAATGAACCATTTTGAAATGAAAGTACTTCTGAGTAAGGAAATGATTGAAATTTGTTTTCAAAAGTGATAAAGGATTGAAAAGTGATTTGAAAATTTGTTTTTAAATGGTTAAAGTGTGGAAATTATATATCTAGTAAAGATATTTGGAAAGTAAATAATTTGGGAAATTATTTGGAATCTGGTGACGTTGAGCATACCTATTGATAGTTAAATATCCGACTATCAATATTTACCATTAAAATCGGTATTTGTTGTGAATTGCTTGAATTGAATGCCACACTTATTTTTAAATAAGCGCTCACTATTCGGGTTAGCCGAGAAAGGATCGACTTTTGGGTCGTATAACCCATTCCGAATATGTGATACGTCGTTATGGATTGTACTTGAAGACCGGTGTTGAAGGCCGGGTATTTGTGAAAACGATAGGATGACTTATCGATTGTCTCTGCACTGCTAGCTACGGTATGGAGATTTCCTTTGTGATGGAAAATTCGATCGGGTTTGTGAATACCCGGATTGCAAGGACTTCTATGGAAGTGCCTTCGGTTACGTTCGATCCGGGAACGTACCTGTATGGATGTGTGTCTTACATTACAATTTGAGATGTAAAGCTGGTTTCTATCAAATATATTTCTATTGGTGGCGGAGAATTTATTCTCATAGCTTAACACCCTTCTCTGAGACGTACGAGCTCAGAGGTTATGTAGTTGATGGTTACTAGTGATACATTACCAAGTTGGTAATGTGGCATATAAGTGCTATTGGGCATTTGTGAATTAAAGCACAACTTTTATATAAAGCGTGGCTTTGTGAACGAGACTTCGTCAAGCCTCATAGACCGGTTGTGGTCGAAACAGGAATCGTGGCAGCAAGGTTATTTGGGGGTCGCACCTCCATAGGGTATGTCATTTCCTATCTGGATTATAAGTAGTATCATGGTATGGAGCCCAGATACTTACTTTGTGGACACGCTATATTTATTATTTTGGTGTGATGTTGATTACGAGCGCTCGGTTTAAGGTTCCAAAGGACCGGGGGATGACATACTCGTGTTAGTTGTTACTCAATTAGGGGTAACCCGGCCTTGTGTAGCAGAGACCCGATTAGGATCTGGGAACGTTTCTCCAGAGGCGTTCTATTTTACTTGGGAAGTTCCTCTGCCCTGCCATTTGTTGGAAATCCAAAACAAAACAATACGTGCCTTGTACGGTATTAGTTGTAGAACCTGCCATTTAATATGGCAGCTATAGTAGGCATACCATCATGGTACGTATGCTGGCTAAGATTTATATCTTTACTTTCGAAATGAATTTTTCCTACACTATGCACAAGTAATAATATCAAATGTTTCTTTTTAATGCGTATCAAGCATCTTTGACTATCATAAGGAGAAATCTCCTCCAATTCTGCGTTTGCATTTTGTGTGTGGCGGGAGGCCTTATGGTAGTCTCATTTTTAAAAGCATTGCGAATTGACTTTAAAAATATTTCTCTATTTTGATTTTAAAGATAAATAAATTGTTTTGAGATCTCACACCAGTCTTGCTGAGCTTAGGGCTATGTGATGGGGGATTCTAGCTTCGCGGTTAGGTGGCGAACGGGAGACTCTTACCCCTACCCGTCCTCTTTACGGGGTTGGTTAGGCGTAAGCTGAGACAGTCGAGAGGCTGGCTGTAAAAGCAAGTTTGGGATACCTTTGTGAGCCACGGTGGGGCTGGGATGGTTGAAAAGCCTACTGGTTGTGACCACTGACGGCGCGTCCTTCACAGGTGGTATCAGAGCATATGGTTAAGCGACAACCATGGCTCTGTTGGGTATTACTCATTAGAGATAGAATCAACAGTACTCTAGAATGAGTTTGAGTGTAATAATAGCTGTGAGAGCGTATTTGTTAGTGAATATAAAATTGTTTTATATTGTGATGATTGGTTTATTAAGTGGCGTATGAACCTTCGTCGGCACGGTCTGTACAACTATGCCGAAGGGGTTTATAAACACTTGAATAGAACAATTCGACATAATATTGTTTTAAATTGGGTAAATGAAATAATTTTAGCTGAGTATATTTTATATATAAGGAAATGATTTTTCAGAATTATTAAAGTGTATATAAGTTGATTGTTTGGTTGTTTGAATAATCTAAATTAAAGAATAATTGTATAAGCAAAAGAATTATAAGAATTGAATTATAATTAAAATGATTTACAATTGTTAAATAACCTTATATATATAAGAAGTGAAACTATATGAATATATTTATGAATATGAGTTGTAATAAAAATGAATTTAAAGTTAAATGGAAATTTACTTTAGAATTGGAATCTGAATTGATTTATAAGTGGGAATTTAAGTTATGTAAAACCAAGTGATGTTTGTAAAATGGAAGTATAACTTAAGTGATGTTGAATGAAGTTGATTTTGGTATCAAAGTAAATTAATAAAGTTAAGTGATAGATATGAACTTAAGTTATATAAATGAAATTCAACTTTTGTAATTGAATTGAATGAATGGATTGAATATTAATCAATTAAAAGTAAATTAAATGGGTATGAAAAAATGAATGTAAGTGTTAATTCATTAAAATCTAATGTTATTGGAAATTGAATAATTGGATGAAAATCAATTTAATTAAACCAATTGAAAGTGATGGTGTTAAACCAAATTGAATGAATATAAGCAAAGGAATTTGGTTGTAATTAATATACGTTAGTTGTTATATGGTTGTTAGTTGATTGTATATAATTCATTACGTATTAATGAAATTGAAAGCTAAAGTAATTGGAATTCGATTGGAAGTTGAGTGAATTTTAAATAGAACTGAATTTGATTTGGAAGTGAACCAACTTGAATATGAATTAGTGAATATAAACTAATTGAGAATAAATGTTAGTAAAAACATCCACTGTTAATGAATCAAATGTGATTAAATTGAAAACCATTTCATTGAATATTAATGAGAATATGAATGAATATTTATTGGTTATGGATGTTAGTTGAATGACAGTTGGTTGATGGTTGAACATATTGCTTTTATTGCATTTGCTATGTTGGCATATATAGTTATTATGTTGCTATATGTTGTATATCGATACTATTGCCTATATATATGTTCTCATGTTGTTTGTTGAGTGTTTAGTAGGCGCGGATCGCGTTTGCTTCGCATTTGGAGCTCGCTTTCGCGCTATATTAGCCGCATATGCTCGCAAATAAAATATAAGGTACATATTTCGGATTACATACCGTACTTTTACAATTTTCCCTGCGGGATGCCTCATCACTTGATGAGATGTATATTTGTGATATATATACTTTCATTTTTTTCGGATCGAGCCGTGCAAAGGAGACTCTGGCGAATTTTTTCGAAAATTTAAGGCGTTAGAAAAATTTGAGAAAATTGGAAAATTTTGAAAACTTTAACTATGATTTTGAGTTGAAAGTTAAACAATTGTAGTTGATTTTGAAAAGATAACTAAGTATGATTTGAAAACTTAGTAAAGTTATTGTAAGAAATTTAACTATGAATTTTGGGAAAGTTAATGGATTCTGTAAATTTTCTTACTTGGTAATTTCGAGGACGAAATTCTTTTAAGGGGGGAAGTATGTAACAACCCAGAATTTTATTAATTAAAATTTGAATATTTAATTAATTTAAATATTAATAAGTGAAATTTATAAGTCGAATAAATTTTATTTTGAATAATTGGATTTAATTGGATAATTAAATCGATAATTAAATAGTTGGAAATACAGAAATAATTGAAAATTGGTTAAAATATGATTGAAAATGATTTGTAAAATTTTATTACATCATATTGAAGATAGAACGATGTTATAGAACTTTTAAAATCGAATTAAAAGTTTATTTGCAAAAATTGAATATTTTAATATTTAATCGACTACTGAAAATAGCCAATTTTCAAACAGTCTCAGAATTGGACGAAACCAGTTCCATTGGATCCGTAATAGTTTGTTATTATCGGATTTTAATTTTCGTAGCAATCGGAGTTATCGTTTGATCGTGGCAGCTCGAAACACATTGAAATTGTTTTAATATTAATTTGGCGAGTTAAAATAGCAATTTTTCAAACAGTCTCGGATTTCGACGAAACTAGTTTCATCGGATCCATAATGTTATATTATTGTATGATTTCAAATTTCATGTCAATCGGATTTATCGTTTGTCCGGTGAAAGCTAAAACGCCTAGAAAATCGATTAATCAGTTCAATTTTAAATTGAACGTTTATTGCCATAACTTGCACAGATGACCGAACTAGCTCCCGAAACACGTTCCATTGTGTTCGAAACGCGAGGTAAGCCTTAGAAATGCCAACCGGTACGCTTCGTTTGGAGTTCGAAAAATCCAGGATGAATAGTGGCGCGTGAATTTTATATATAAGCACCCCTCTATCTTCATTTGCAAAGTAAAAACACAACCCTAAGGTTTTGAACTGCAGCCGCCACCCCTCATATGAATGGCCAGAAATTTATATCTTTCTCTCCTCAATTACTCTCAATCCATCAACAATTACACGAAGTGTTCAACACGAAAGTCGAAGAGCTAAGCAAGAGCTTCAATTTCATACGGAGATGATCGAAAACGGAGCGTCGGAGGGGAAGTTAGGGGGGCCGACGGCCTAGGGTTGCGCATGCAATTCGAGGTGCCTGGGGTGGCCGAACTTCAAGTGTTCATAGGCGTGGGTAGCTCTCACGTAGGCGGAGGGAATGGCACTCTCTGATCAACTTATCGTTGCTTGTGGTGATTGCAAAATCAAAACCTAATTTTGAGCTCAATGGGTTTCTTGGTGATGTTGCCTGTAGAAACGAACGTGAGATGGAAGAAAGCAGTTTACGGTGGTGATTTGCAGGCAAGGGATCTGGTGGCCGTGATTTAGATTAGGTTAAAAATATAAAAATTATGTTGTAATTTGTTTATAAAATGCTTGAATGTTTAAAAATTCATAACTTTTTCATACGAGGTCGAATTGTATGGACGAGCACTACGCTATGGAAATGGATTGGAGTCGTTTGGATTTAGTGAGAATTTCGGGTAAAATTAAACGCGCGTTTAATTTTATTCGAAATAAATCGCTAAAACGGAAATGAAATCAAGGTGAGAACTTCTCACTCAATCGAATCGGTTTCGATTTATATTTTAAATAGTCAGATTTAAAATTCTTGATTGTATGTCGAATGATGATTGTTATCTATTGATTGTTAAAATAGACATTATGCGCCGTTAGTAAGCGGATGTTATTTACTAAAAACATATACCGCGAATATTTCATAAACAGTGAAATTGGTATTATTTATGTACTTGGAATTGATTTCCCGCAGTATATAGCGGATGAGACGCTATTGCGCCGTCTATGAAGCGGATAATATTTTAAATCCCATATACCGCGATAATTTCGTACTGGAACGGAATTGGTATTGTGCTAACATCTTTGGATGCAGGAAAACAGGTTGGAGGGATCCAACTGGATTCCTCAACAGTATTTATATTGATTATGAATATTTTGATATTTGTTCATTGTCATATCGATACGTGATATCGTTGTTGTCATGATTGACTATTTGGTATGTAGCATCATTGGGCCAAATTTTGGAATTTTAAAAGAATTTCAAAGTGATTTTTGAAAGTATACGTTATAAAATATTTTTTGGAATTGATCCATTATAAATAAATAAACGTATAATTTTAATTTTATAAAATTATGATTTTTGAGAAATATAGTTAAAAACTGATTTCTGGAAATATGGGTTAATGATTTTACAAAATAGTTTAAATCGGGATTTTTGAATTTATTGTAAAAAGGTTTAAATATAAGATTTATAAAATTTGATTATTTTATGAATCAAAATGATGAAGTTTTTAAAGGAGTTTAAAGGCGTTTTAAAATATTAATATGAATTGATTTATATAAGAGATTTATAAATGGATATTTATAAATTGAAATATTGAAATTATAAAACGAGCTTTTATAAGTGTTTGAATGAAGTGAAAATGGATTGCATAAGTGAATGGAATTTATAAAATTATAAATGGTGAAGTTATAAATGAAATTTATAAATAGTAAGATTTATAAATTTTGTGAAGTTATTAAATAATATATTTGGGTAAATAAATGAATCTTATAAGTTATAGGATTTATAATTTGGGAAGTTTAAAGGAATGAGTTTGCAAACAAATATATTTGTAAATATTTAACTTAAATTATGGACTTTTGGTTTATAATTGAGTTATAAATTGAATAGGTTAATAAAGGAGATTTATAATTGGAAGTTGTTATAAAATAAATAGAAATTGAATTTATAAACGTTGTTTTATAAATTTGCAAACGACTTATTTTGATAAGTAAATTGTGTAACTTATTAATGGAGTTATATTCACGTTTTAGACAGTGAATAATCCTTTAAAATAAAAGGTATAGAAATGATGAAATTTGTTAACGAAGTATATTCACGTTTTTGGATAGTGAATATTATGTTAAAGAAATTGTTTTGGATTTGATGTTTTAAATAGAATTAAAACGATCTGACGATGTTTTAAAATGTGTTAAGATTCGAAACCATAGATTTCAACATTCATTGTTGAAATAGACGTTTTCGAGAAATAAAAGGAAATGGTGGACTATAACACTGTTGTTATAGTAAATGATTTGTTTTGTATAGTATTGGGATTTATATATCTATTTTAATTTCGAATCCCTATACTAGTGATTTTGGGTCGTCGTAACGATGTTTTACACAACATTCGTTTTAGCCCAAACAAATGTGTTTAAGTGAATGTTTTCCTTAAAGAATAAAATATATACTTAATTTCGATATTATGTATATTGAAGATTTTCCAAGTGTTGAAAATGAATGGATTTGTGAATTACTTATTATTTAGTAAGTATGGAAATGTTTTCCAATACGAAGTGAATATTTTAGGACTTTATCTTTTTGAAGATAAATTGAAAATGAATATTAGAAATCGATTTGAAATCGTATATTCATAAATATTTTAGAATGTAAATTCACTATGGAATTTATAAAGGAAAAGGGGAATTTGTTTAAAAATAAATGTTGATTTATTTTTGAAGTATGGGAGTAAATTTACGGATTAGGAACGTAAATATAAAGTAAACCGGTAAGGATCTATTTGATTGGTTTAAATGAACCATTTTGAAATGAAAGTGTTTCCGAGTAAGGAAATGATTGAAATTTGTTTTCAAAAGTGATAAAGGATTGAAAAGTGATTTGAAAATTTGTTTTTAAATGGTTAAAGTGTGGAAATTATATATCTAGTAAAGATATTTGGAAAGTAAAAATTGGGAAATTATTTGGAATCTGGTGATGTTGAGCATACCTATTGATAGTTAAATATCCGACTATCAATATTTACCTTTAATATAGGTATTTGTTGTGAATTGCTTGAATTGGATGCCACACGTATTTTTAAATAAGCGCTCACTATTCGGGTTAGCCGGGAAAGGACTTTTGGGTCCTATAACCCATTCCGAATATGTGATACGTCGTTATGGATTGCATTTGAAGACCGGTGTTGAAGACCGGGTATTTGTGAAAACGATAGGATGACTTATCTATTGTCTCCGCATCGCTCGCTACGGTATGGAGATTTCATTTGTGATGGGAAATTCGATCGGGTTTGTGAATACCCGGATTGCAAGGACTTCTATGGAAGTGCCTTCCGTTACGTTCGATCCCTGAACGTACTTGTATGGATGTGTGTCTTACATTACAATTTGAGATATAGAGCTGATTTCTATCAAATATATTTCTGTTGGTGGCGGAGAATTTATTCTCTTAGCTTAACACCCTTCTCTGAGACGTACGAGCTCAGAAGTTATGTAGTTGATGGTTACTAGTGATACATTCCAAAGTTGGTAATGTGGCATATAAGTGCTATTGAGCATTTGTGAATTAAAGCACAGCTTTTATATAAAGCGTGGCTTTATGAACGAGACTTCGTCAAGCCTCACAGACCGGTTGTGGTCGAAACAAGAATCGTGGCAGCAAGATTATTTGGGGGTCGCACCTCCATAGGGTATGTCATTTCCTATCTGGATTATAAGTAGTATCATGGTATGGAGCCCAGATACTTACTTTGTGGACACACTATATTTATTATTTTGGTGTGATGTTGATTACGAGCGCTCGGTTTAAGGTTCCAAAGGACCGGGGTATGACATACTCATGTCAGTTGTTACTCAGTTAGGGGTAACCCGGCCTTGTGTAGCAGAGATCCGGTTAGGATCCGGGAACGTTTCTCTAGAGGCGTTCTATTTTACTTGGGAAGTTCCTTGCCCGACCATTTGTTGGAAATCCAAAACAAAACAATACGCGCCTTGTACGATTTTAGTTGTAGAACCTGCCATTTAATATGGTAGCTATAGTAGGCATACCATCATTGTACGTATGCTGGCTAAGATTTATATCTTTACTTTCGAAATGAATTTTTCATACACTATGCACTAGTAATAATATCAAATGTTTCTTTTTAATGCATATCAAGCATCTTCAACTATCATAAGGAGAAATCTCCTCCAATTCTGCGTTTGCATTGTGTGTGTGGCGGGAGGCCTTATGGTAGTCTCATTTTTAAAAGCATTGCGAATTGACTTTAAAAATATTTCTCTATTTTGATTTTAAAGATAAATAAATTGGTTTGAGTTCTCACACCAGTCTTGCTGAGCTTAGGGCTATGTGATGGGGGATTCTCGCTCCGCGGTTAGGTGCCGAACGGGAGACTCTTACCCCTACACGTCCTCTTTACGGGGTTGGTTAGGCGTAAGCTGAGACAGTCGAGAGGCTGGCCGTAAAAGAAAGTTTGGGATACCTTTGTGAGCCACAGTGGGGCTGGGACGGTTGAAAAGCCTACCGGTTGTGACCACTGACGGCGCGTCCTTCGCAGGTGGTATCAGAGCATATGTTTAAGCGACAACCATGGCTCTGTTGGGTATTACTCATTGGAGATAGAATCAGTAGTACTCTAGAATGAGTTTGAGTGTAATAATAGCTATGAGAGCGTATTTGTTAGTGAATATAAAATTGCTTTATATTGTGATGATTGGTTTATTGGGTGGCGTATGAACCTTCGTCGGCACGGTCTGTACAACTATGCCGAAGGGATTTATAAACACTTGAATAGAAAAATTCGACATAATATTGTTTTAAATTGGGTTAATGAAATAATTTTACCTGAGTATATTTTATATATAAGGAAATAATTTTTCAGAATTATTAAAGCGTATATAAGTTGATTGTTTGGTTGTTTGAATAATCTAAATTATAGAATAATTGTATAAGAAAAAGAACTATAAGAATTGAATTATAATTAAAGTGATTTACAATTGTGAAATAAACTTATATATATAAGAAGTGTAACTATATGAATATATTTATGAATATGAGGTATAATAAAAATGAATTTAAAGTTAAATGGAAATTTACTTTAGAATTGGAATCTGAATTGATTTATAAGTGGGAATTTAAGTTATGTAAAACCAAGTGATGTTTGTAAAATGGAAGTATAACTTAAGTGATGTTGAATGAAGTTGATTTTGGTATCAAAGTAAATTAATAAAGTTAAGTGATAGATATGAACTTAAGTTATATAAATGAAATTCAACTTTTGTAATTGAATTGAATGAATGGATTGAATATTAATCAATTAAAAGTAAATTAAATGGGTATGAAATAATGAATGTAAGTGTTAATTCATTAAAATCTAATGTTATTGGAAATTGAATAATTGGATGAAAACCAATTTAATTAAACCAATTGAAAGTGATGGTGTTAAACCAAATTGAATGAATATAAGCAAAGGAATTTGGTTGTAATTAATATACATTAGTTGTTATATGGTTGTTAGTTGATTGTATATAATTCATTAAGTATTAACGAAATTGAAAGCTAAAGTAATTGGAATTCAATTGGAAGTTAAGTGAATTTTAAATAGAATTGAATTTGATTTGGAAGTGAACCAACTTGAATATGAATTAGTGAATATAAACTAATTGAGAATAAATGTTAGTAAAAACATCCACTGTTAATGAATCAAATGTGATTAAACTGAAAACCATTTCATTGAATATTAATGAGAATATGAATGAATATTTATTGGTTATCGATGTTAGTTGAATGATAGTTGGTTGATGGTTGAACATATTGCTTTTATTATATTTGCTATGTTGGCATATATAGTTATTATGTTGCTATATGTTGTATATCGATACTATTGTCTATATACATGTTCTCATGTTGTTTGTTGAGTGTTTAGTAGGTGCGGATCACGTTTGCTTTGCATTTGGAGCTCGCTTTCGCGCTATTATAGCTGTATATGCTCGCTAATAAAATATAAGGTACATATCTCGGATTACATACCGTACTTTTACACATTTTCCCTGCCGGATGCCCCATCACTTGATGAGATGTATATTTGTGATATATATATATATAATGTCATTTTTTTTTCGGATCAAGCCGCGCAAAGGAGACTGGCGAATTTTTCCGAAAATTTAAGGCGTTAGAAAAATTTGAGAAAATTGGAAAATTTTGAAAAATTTAACTTTGATTTTGGAGTTGAAAGTTAAACAATAGTAGTTGTTTTTGAAAAGATAACTAAGTATGATTTGAAAACTAACGCTGTGGAATCGTATGGACGAGCATTACGCTGTGGAATCGGATCGGAGTCGTTTGGAGTTAGTGAGAATTTTGGGTAAAATTAAACGCGCGTTTAATTTTATTCGAAATAAATCGCTAAAACGGAATTGAAATCAAGGTGAGAACTTCTCACTCAATCGAATCGGTTTCGATTTATATTTTAAATAGTTAGATTTAAAATTCTTGATTGTATGTTGAATGATGATTGTTATCTATTGATTGTTAAAATAGACATTATGCGCCGTTAGTAAGCGGATGTTATTTATTAAAAACATATACCGCGAATATTTCATAAACAGTGAAATTGGTATTATTTATGTACTTGGAATTGATTTCCCGTAGTATATAGCGGATAAGACCCTATTGCGCCGTCTATTAAACGGATAATATTTTAAATCCCATATACCGCAATAATTTCGTACTGGAACGGAATTGGTATTGTGCTAACATTTTTGGATGCAGGGAAACAGGTTGGAGGGATCCAACTTGATTCCTCAACAGTATTTATATTGATTATGAATATTTTGATATTCCTTGATTATCATATCGATACGTGATATCGTTGTTGTCGTGATTGACTATTTGGTATGTAACATCATTGGGCCAAATTTGGGAATTTTTAAAGGATTTCAAAGTGATTTTTGAAAGTATACATTATAAAATATTTTTGGAATTGATCCATTATAAATAAATAAACGTATAATTTTAATGTTATAAAATTATGATTTTTGAGAAATATAGCTAAAAACTGATTTTTGAAAATATGGGTTAATGATTTTACAAAATAGTTTAAATCGGGATTTTGGAATTTATTGTAAAAAGGTTTAAATATAAGATTTATAAAATTTCATTATTTTATAAATCAAAATGATGAAGTTTTTAAAGGAGTTTAAAGACGTTTTAAAATATTAATATGAATTGATTTATATAAGTGATTTATAAATGGATATTTATAAATTAAAATATTGAAATTATAAAACGAGTTTTTATAAGTGTTTGAATGAAGTGAAAATGGATTACATAATTGAATGGAATTTATAAAATTATAAATGGTGAAGTTATAAATGAAATTTATAAATAGTAAGATTTATAAATTTTGTGAAGTTACTAAAGAATATATTTGGGTAAATAAATGAATCTTATAAGTTATAGGATTTATAATTTGGGAACTTTAAAGCAACCATTTTGCAAACAAATAAATTTGTAAATATTTAACTTAAATTATGGACTTTTGGTTTATAATTGAGTTATAAATTGAATAGGTTAATAAAGGAGATTTATAATTGGAAGTTGTTATAAAATAAATAGAAATGGAATTTATAAACGTTGTTTTATAAATTTGCAAACGACTTATTTTGATAAGTAAATTGTGTAACTTATTAATGGAGTTATATTCACGTTTTAGACAGTGAATAATCCTTTAAAATAAAAAGTATAGAAATGATGAAATTTGTTAACGAAGTATATTCACGTTTTTGGATTGTGAATATTATGTTAAAGAAAATGTTTTGGATTTGATGTTTTAAATAGAATTTAAATGATCTGACGATGTTTTAAAATGTGTTAAGATTTGAAACCATAGATTTCAACATTCATTGTTGAAATAGACGTTTTCGAGAAATAAAAGGAAATGGTGGACTATAACACTGTTGTTATAGTATATGATTTCCGAAAGGAAATGTTTTGTATATCATTGGGATTTATATATCTATTTTAATTTCGAATCCCTATACTAGTGATTTTGGGTCGTCGTAACGATGTTTTACGCAACATTCGTTTTAGCCCAAACAAATGTGTTTAAGTGAATGTTTTCCTTAAAGAATAAAATATATACTGAATTTCGATATTAAGTATATTGAAGATTTTCCAAGTGTTGAAAATGAATGGATTTATGAATTACTTATTATTTAATAAGTATGGAAATGTTTTCCAATATGAACTGAATATTTTGCGACTTTATCTTTTTGAAGAGAAATTGAAAATGAATATAAGAAATCGATTTGAAATCGTATATTCAAAAATATTTTGGAATGTAAATTCACTATGGAATTTATAAAGGAAAATGGTAATTTGTTTAAAAATAAACGTTGATTTATTTTTGAATTATGGGAGTAAATTTATGGATTAGGAACATAAATATAAAGTAAATCGGTAAGGATTTATTTGATTGGTTTAAATGAACCATTTTGAAATGAAAGTATTTCCGAGTAAGAAAATGATTGAAATTTGTTTTCAAAAGTGATAAAGGATTGAAAAGTGATTTGAAAATTTGTTTTTAAATGGTTAAAGTGTGGAAATTATATATCTAGTAAAGATATTTGGAAAGTAAATAATTTGGGAAATTATTTGGAATCTGGTGATGTTGAGCATACCTATTGATAGTTAAATATCCGACTATCAATATTTACCTTTAAAATAGGTATTTGTTGTGAATTGCTTGAATTGGATGCCACACTTATTTTTAAATAAGCGCTCACTATTCGGGTTAGTCGGGAAAGGACTTTTGGGTCGTATAACCCATTCCGAATATGTGATACGTCGTTATGTATTGCATTTGAAGACCGGTGTTCAAGACCGGGTATTTGTGAAAACGATAGGATGACTTATCGATTGTCTCTGCACCGCTAGCTATGGTATGGTGATTTCCTTTGTGATGGGAAATTCGATCGGGTTTGTGAATACCCGGATTGCAAGGACTTCTATGGAAGTGCCTTCGGTTACGTTCGATCCTGGAACGTACTTGTATGGATGTGTGTCTTACATTACAATTTGAGATGTAAAGCTGGTTTCTATCAAATATATTTCTGTTGTTGGCGGAGAATTTATTCTCTAAGCTTAACACCCTTCCTTGAGACGTACGAGCTCAGAGATTGTGTAGTTGATGGTTACTAGTGATACATTCCCAAGTTGGTAATGTGGGATATAAGTGCTATTGGGCATTTGTGAATTAAAGCACAGCTTTTATATAAAGCGTGGCTTTGTGAACGAGACTTCATCAAGCCTCACAGACCGGTTGTGGTCGAAACAGGAATCGTGGCAGCAAGGTTATTTGGGGGTCGCACTTCCATAGGGTATGTCATTTCCTATCTGGATTATAAGTAGTATCATGGTATGGAGCCCAGATACTTACATTGTGGACACACTATATTTATTATTTTGGTGTGATGTTGATTACGAGCGCTCGATTTAAGGTTCCAAAGGACCGGAGGATGACATACTCGTGTCAGTTGTTACTCAGTTAGGGGTAACCCGGCCTTGTGTAGAAGAGATCGGGTTAGGATCCGGGAACGTTTCTCCAGAGGCGTTCTATTTTACTTGGGAAGTTCCTTTGCCCGACCATTTGTTGGAAATCCAAAACAAAACAATACGTGCCTTGTACGGTTTTAGTTGTAGAACCTGCCATTTAATATGGTAGCAATAGTAGGCATACCATCATGGTACGTATGCTGGCTAAGATTTATATCTTTACTTTCGAAATGAATTTTTCCTACACTATGCACTAGTAATAATATCAAATGTTTCTTTTTAATGCATATCAAGCATCTTTGACTATCATAAGGAGAAATCTCCTCCAATTCTGCATTTGCATTGTGTGTGTGGCGGGAGGCCTTATAGTAGTCTCATTTTTAAAAGAATTGCGAATTGACTTTAAAAATATTTCACTATTTTGATTTTAATGATAAATAAACTATTTTGAGTTCTCACACCAGTCTTGCTGAGCTTAGGACTATGTGATGGGGGATTCATGCTTCGCGGTTAGGTGGCGAACGGGAGACTCTTACCCCTACACGTCCTCCTTACGGGGTTGGTTAGAAGGAAGCTGAGAAGTCGAGAGGCTGGCCGTAAAAGCAAGTTTGGGATACTTTTGTGAGCCACGGTGGGGCTGGGATGGTTGAAAAGCCTACCGGTTGTGACCACTGACGGCGCGTCCATCACAGGTGGTATCAGAGCATATGGTTAAGCGACAACCATGGCTCTGTTGGGTATTACTCATTAGAGATAGAATCAGCAGTACTCTAGAATGAGTTTGAGTGTAATAATAGCTATGAGAGCGTATTTTTTAGTGAATATAAAATTGTTTTATATTGTGATGATTGGTTTATTGAGTGGCGTGTGAACCTTCGTCGGCACGGTCTGTACAACTATGCCGAAGGGGTTTATAAACACTTGAATAGAACAATTCGACATAATATTGTTTTAAATTGGGTAAATGAAATAATTTTACCTGAGTATATTTTATATATAAGGAAATAATTTTTTCGAATTATTAAAGTGTAAATAAGTTGATTGTTTGGTTGTTTCAATAATCTAAATTAAAGAATAATTGTATAAGCAAAAGAATTATAAGAATTGAATTATAATTAAAGTGATTTACAATTGTGAAATAAACTTATATATGCAAGAAGTGAAACTATATGAATATATTTATGAATATGAGTTGTAATAAAAATGAATTTAAAGTTAAATGGAAATTTACTTTAGAATTGGAATCTGAATTGATTTATAAGTGGGAATTTAAGTTATGTAAAACCAAGTGATGTTTGTAAAATGGAAGTATAACTTAAGTGATGTTGAATGAAGTTGATTTTGGTATCAAAGTAAATTAATAAAGTTAAGTGATAGATATGAACTTAAGTTATATAAATGAAATTCAACTTTTGTAATTGAATTGAATGAATGGATTGAATATTAATCAATTAAAAGTAAATTAAATGGGTATAATATAATGAATGTAAGTGTTAATTCATTAAAATCTAATGTTATTGGAAATCGAATAATTGGATGAAAATCAATTTAATTAAACCAGTTGAAAGTGATGGTGTTAAACCAAATTGAATGAATATAAGCAAAGGAATTTGGTTGTGATTAATATACATTAGTTGTTATATGGTTGTTAGTTGATTGTATATAATTCATTAAGTATTAATGAAATTGAAAGCTAAAGTAATTGGAATTCACTTGGAAGTTGAGTGAATTTTAAATAGAATTGAATTTGATTTGGAAGTGAACCAACTTGAATATGAATCAGTGAATATAAACTAATTGAGAATAAATGTTAGTAAAAACATCCACTGTTAATAAATCAAATGTGACTAAATTGAAAACCATTTCATTGAATATTAATGAGAATATGAATGTATATTTCTTGGTTATGGATGTTAGTTGAATGATAGTTGGTTGATGGTTGAACATATTGCTTTTATTGCATTTGCTATGTTGGCATATATAGTTATTATGTTGCTATATGTTGTATATCGATACTATTGTCTATATACATGTTCTCATGTTGTTTGTTGAGTGTTTATAGGTGCGGATCGCGTTTGCTTCGCATTTGGAGCTCGCTTTCGCGCTATATTAGCCGTATATGCTCGCTAATAAAATATAAGGTACATATCTCGGATTACATACCGTACTTTTACACTTTTTCCCTACGGGATGCCTCATCACTTGATGAGATGTATATTTGTGATATATATACTATCATTTTTTTTTTCGGATCGAGCCGCGCAAAGGAGACTCCGGCGAATTTTTCCGAAAATTTAAGGCGTTAGAAAAATTTGAGAAAATTGAAATTTTTTAAAAACTTTAACTTTGATTTTGGAGTTTATAGTTAAACAATAGTAGTTGTTTTTGAAAAGATAACTAAGTATGATTTGAAAACTTAGTAAAGTTATTGTAAGAAATTTAACTATGAATTTTGGGAAAGTTAATGGATTTTGTAACTTTTCTTACTTGGTAATTTCGAGGACGAAATTCTTTTAAGGGGGGAAGTATGTAACAACCCAGAATTTTATTAATTAAAATTTGAATATTTAATTAATTTAAATATTAATAAGTGAAATTTATAAGTCGAATAAATTTTATTTTGAATAATTGGATTTAATTGGATAATTAAATCGATAATTAAATAGTTGGAAATATAGATATAACTGAAAATTGGGTAAAATATGATTGAAAATGATTTGTAAAATTTTATTATATCATATTGAAGTTAGAACGATGTTATAGAACTTTTAAAATCGAATTAAAAGTTTATTTGTAAAAATTGAATATTTTAATATTTAACCGACCAGTGAAAATAGCCAATTTTCGAACAGTCTCAGAATTAGACGAAACTAGTTCCACTGGATCCGTAATAGTTTGTTATTATCGTATTTCAATTTTCGTAGCAATCAGAGTTATAGCTTGATCGTGGCAGCTCAAAACGCATTGAAATTGTTTTAATATTAATTTGGCGAGTTAAAATAGCCATTTTTCAAACTGTCTCAGATTTCGACGTAACCAGTTTCATCGGATCCATAATGTGATATTATTGTATGTTGTCAAATTTCATGTCAATCGGATTTATCGTTTGTCCGGTGCAAGCTAAAACGCCTAGAAAATCTTTTAATTGGTTTAATTTTAAATTGAACGTTTATTGCCATAGCTCACACAGATGACCGAATTAGCTCCCAAAACACATTCCATTGTGTTCGAAACGCAGGGTAAACCTTAGAAACGCCAACAGGCACGCTTCGTTTGGAGTTCGAAAAATCCGGGATGAATAGTGTCGCGTGAATTTTCTATATAAGCACCCCTCTATCTTCATTTGCAAAGTAAAAACACAACCCTAGGGTTTTGAACTGCAGCCGCCACCCCTCATATGAATGGCCAGAAATTAATATCTTTCTCTCCTCAATTCCTCTCAATCCATCAACAATTACACGAAGTGTTCAACACGAAAGTCGAAAAGCTAAGAAAGAGTTTCAATTTCATACGGAGATGATCGAAAACGGAGCGTCAGAGGGGAAGTTTGGGGGGCCGACGGCCTAGGGTTGCACACGCAATTCGAGATGCCTGGGGTGGCCGAACTTCAAGTGTTCATAGGCGTGGGTAGCTCTCACGTAGGTGGAGGGAATGGCACTCTCTGATCAACTTATCGTTGCTTGTGGTGATTGCAAAATCAAAACCTAATTTTGAGCTCAATGGGTTTCTTGGTGATGTTGCCTGTAGAAACGAACGTGAGATGGAAGAAAGCAGTTTACGGTGGTGATTTGCAGGCAAGGGATCTGGTGGCTGTGATTTAGTTTAGGTTAAAAATATAAAAATTATGTTGTAATTTGTTTATAAAATGCGTGAATGTTTAAAAATTCATAACTTTTTCATACGAGGTCGAAAACGCGCGAAACCAGTTGCGTTGGAATCGTATGGACGAGCACTACACTATGGAAATGGATTGGAGTCGTTTGGAGTTAGTGAGAATTTCGGGTAAAATTAAACGCGCTTTTAATTTTATTCGAAATAAATCGCTAAAACGGAATTGAAATCAAGGTGAGAACTTCTCACCCAATCGAATCGGTTTCGATTTATATTTTAAATAGTTAGGTTTAAAATTCTTGATTGTATGTGGAATGATGATTGTTATCTGTTGATTGTTAAAATAGACATTATGCGCCGTTAGTAAACGGATGTTATTTATTAAAAACATATACCGTGAATATTTAATAAACAGTGAAATTGGTATTATTTATGTACTTGGAATTGATTTCCCGCAGTATATAGTGGATGAGACACTATTGCGCCGTCTATTAAGCGGATAATATTTTAAATCCCATATACCGCGATAATTTCATACTGGAACGGAATTGGTATTGTGCTAACATCTTTGGATGCAGGAAAACGGGTTGGAGGTATCCAACTGGATTCCTCAACAGTATTTATATTGATTATGAATATTTTGATATTCGTTGATTATCATATCGATACGTGATATTGTTGTTGTCGTGATTGACTATTTGGTATGTAGCATCATTGGGCCAAATTTTGGAATGTTAAAAGGATTTCAAAGTGATTTTTGAAAGTATACGTTATAAAATATTTTTGGAATTGATCCATTATAAATAAACGTATAATTTTAATTTTATAAAATTATGATTTTTGAGAAATATAGTTAAAAACTGATTTCTGAAAAAATGGGTTAATGATTTTACAAAATAGTTTAAATCGGGATTTTTGAATTTATTGTAAAAAGGTTTAAATATAATATTTATAAAATTTGATTATTTTATGAATCAAAATGATGAAGTTTTTAAAGGAGTTTAAAGACGTTTTAAAATATTAATATGAATTGATTTATATAAGAGATTTATAAATGGATATTTATAAATTGAAATATTTAAATTATAAAACGAGTTTTTATAAGTGTTTGAATGAAGTGAAAATGGATTGCATAAGTGAACGGAATTTATAAAATTATAAATGGTGAAGTTATAAATGAAATTTATAAATAGTAAGATTTATAAATTTTGTGAAGTTATTAAAGAATATATTTGGGTAAATAAATGAATCTTATAAGTTATAGGATTTATAATTTGGGAAGTTTAAAGGAACGATTTTGCAAACAAATAAATTTGTAAATATTTAACTTAAATTATGGACTTTTGGTTTATAATTGAGTTATAAATTGAATAGGTTAATAAAGGAGATTTATAATTGGAAGTTGTTATAAAATAAATAGAAATGGAATTTATAAACGTTGTTTTATAAATTTGCAAACGACTTATTTTGATAAGTAAATAGTGTAACTTATTAATGGAGTTATATTCACGTTTTAGACAGTGAATAATCCTTTAAAATAAAAAGTATAGAAATGATGAAATTTGTTAACGAAGTATATTCACGTTTTTGGATAGTGAATATTATGTTAAAGAAAATGTTTTGGATTTGATGTTTTAAATAGAATTGAAATGATCTGACGATGTTTTAAAATGTGTTAAGATTCGAAACCATAGATTTCAACATTCATTGTTAAAATAGACGTTTTCGAGAAATAAAAGGAAATGGTGGACTATAACACTGTTATTGTAGTAAATGATTTTCGAAAGGAAATGTTTTGTATATTATTGGGATTTATATATCTATTTTAATTTCGAATCCCTATACTAGTGATTTTGGGTCTTCGTAACGATGTTTTACACAACATTCGTTTTAGCCCAAACAAATGTGTTTAAGTGAATGTTTTACTTAAAGAATAAAATATATACTTAATTTCGATATTAAGTTTGAAGATTTTCCAAGTGTTGAAAATGAATGGATTTGTGAATTACTTATTATTTAATAAGTATGGAAATGTTTTCCAATATAAACTGAATATTTTAGGACTTTATCTTTTTGAAGATAAATTGAAAACGAATATTAGAAATAGATTTGAAATCGTATATTGGAATGTAAATTCACTATGGAATTTATAAAGGAAAAGTGGAATTTGTTTAAAAATAAATGTTGACTTATTTTTGAAGTATGGGAGTAAATTTACGGATTAGGAACGTAAATATAAAGTAAATCAGTAAGGATTTATTTGATTGGTTTAAATGAACCATTTTGAAATGAAAGTACTTCTGAGTAAGGAAATGATTGAAATTTGTTTTCAAAAGTGATAAAGGATTGAAAAGTGATTTGAAAATTTATTTTTAAATGGTTAAAGTGTGGAAATTATATATCTAGTAAAGATATTTGGAAAGTAAATAATTTGGGAAATTATTTGGAATCTGGTGACGTTGAGCATACCTATTGATAGTTAAATATCCGACTATCAATATTTACCATTAAAATCGGTATTTGTTGTGAATTGCTTGAATTGGATGCCACACTTATTTTTAAATAAGCGCTCACTATTCGGGTTAGCCGAGAAAGGATCGACTTTTGGGTCGTATAACCCATTCCGAATATGTGATACGTCGTTATGGATTGTACTTGAAGACCGGTGTTGAAGGCCGGGTATTTGTGAAAACGATAGGATGACTTATCGATTGTCTCTGCACTGCTAGCTACGGTATGGAGATTTCCTTTGTGATGGAAAATTCGATCGGGTTTGTGAATACCCGGATTGCAAGGACTTCTATGGAAGTGCCTTCGGTTACGTTCGATCCGGGAACGTACCTGTATGGATGTGTGTCTTACATTACAATTTGAGATGTAAAGCTGGTTTCTATCAAATATATTTCTATTGGTGGCGGAGAATTTATTCTCATAGCTTAACACCCTTCTCTGAGACGTACGAGCTCAGAGGTTATGTAGTTGATGGTTACTAGTGATACATTACCAAGTTGGTAATCTGGCATATAAGTGCTATTGGGCATTTGTGAATTAAAGCACAACTTTTATATAAAGCGTGGCTTTGTGAACGAGACTTCGTCAAGCCTCATAGACCGGTTGTGGTCGAAACAGGAATCGTGGCAGCAAGGTTATTTGGGGGTCGCACCTCCATAGGGTATGTCATTTCCTATCTGGATTATAAGTAGTATCATGGTATGGAGCCCAGATACTTACTTTGTGGACACGCTATATTTATTATTTTGGTGTGATGTTGATTACGAGCGCTCGGTTTAAGGTTCCAAAGGACCGGGGGATGACATACTCGTGTCAGTTGTTACTCAATTAGGGGTAACCCGGCCTTGTGTAGCAGAGACCCGATTAGGATCCGGGAACGTTTCTCCAGAGGCGTTCTATTTTACTTGGGAAGTTCCTCTGCCCTGCCATTTGTTGGAAATCCAAAACAAAACAATACGTGCCTTGTACGGTATTAGTTGTAGAACCTGCCATTTAATATGGCAGCTATAGTAGGCATACCATCATGGTACGTATGCTGGCTAAGATTTATATCTTTACTTTCGAAATGAATTTTTCCTACACTATGCACAAGTAATAATATCAAATGTTTCTTTTTAATGCGTATCAAGCATCTTTGACTATCATAAGGAGAAATCTCCTCCAATTCTGCATTTGCATTTTGTGTGTGGCGGGAGGCCTTATGGTAGTCTCATTTTTAAAAGCATTGCGAATTGACTTTAAAAATATTTCTCTATTTTGATTTTAAAGATAAACAAATTGTTTTGAGTTCTCACACCAGTCTTGCTGAGCTTAGGGCTATGCGATGGGGGATTCTAGCTTCGCGGTTAGGTGGCGAATGGGAGACTCTTACCCCTACCCGTCCTCTTTACGGGGTTGGTTAGGCGTAAGCTGAGACAGTCGAGAGGCTGGCCGTAAAAGCAAGTTTGGGATACCTTTGTGAGCCACGGTGGGGCTGGGATGGTTGAAAAGCCTACTGGTTGTGACCACTGACGGCGTGTCCTTCACAGGTGGTATCAGAGCATATGGTTAAGCGACAACCATGGCTCTGTTGGGTATTACTCATTAGAGATAGAATCAACAGTACTCTAGAATGAGTTTGAGTGTAATAATAGCTGTGAGAGTGTATTTGTTAGTGAATATAAAATTGTTTTATATTGTGATGATTGGTTTATTAAGTGGCGTATGAACCTTCGTCGGCACGGTCTGTACAACTATGCCGAAGGGGTTTATAAACACTTGAATAGAACAATTCGACATAATATTGTTTTAAATTGGGTAAATGAAATAATTTTACCTGAGTATATTTTATATATAAGGAAATGATTTTTCAGAATTATTAAAGTGTATATAAGTTGATTGTTTGGTTGTTTGAATAATATAAATTAAAGAATAATTGTATAAGAAAAAGAATTGTAAGAATTGAATTATAATTAAAATGATTTACAATTGTGAAATAACTTTATATATATAAGAAGTGAAACTATATGAATATATTTATGAATATGAGTTGTAATAAAAATGAATTTAAAGTTAAATGGAAATTTACTTTAGAATTGGAATCTGAATTGATTTATAAGTGGGAATTTAAGTTATGTAAAACCAAGTGATGTTTGTAAAATGGAAGTATAACTTAAGTGATGTTGAATGAAGTTGATTTTGGTATCAAAGTAAATTAATAAAGTTAAGTGATAGATATGAACTTAAGTTATATAAATGAAATTCAACTTTTGTAATTGAATTGAATGAATGGATTGAATATTAATCAATTAAAAGTAAATTAAATGGGTATGAAATAGTGAATGTAAGTGTTAATTCATTAAAATCTAATGTTATTGGAAATTGAATAATTGGATGAAAATCAATTTAATTAAACCAATTGAAAGTGATGGTGTTAAACCAAATTGAATGAATATAAGCAAAGGAATTTGGTTGTAATTAATATACATTAGTTGTTATATGTCTGTTAGTTGATTGTATATAATTCATTACATATTAATGAAATTGAAAGCTAAAGTAATTGGAATTCGATTGGAAGTTGAGTGAATTTTAAATAGAACTGAATTTGATTTGGAAGTGAACCAACTTGAATATGAATTAGTGAATATAATTAATTGAGAATAAATGTTAGTAAAAACATCCACTGTTAATGAATCAAATGTGATTAAATTGAAAACCATTTCATTGAATATTAATGAGAATATGAATGAATATTTATTGGTTATGGATGTTAGTTGAATGACAGTTGGTTGATGGTTGAACACATTGCTTTTATTGCATTTGCTATATTGGCATATATAGTTATTATGTTGCTATATGTTGTATATCGATGCTATTGCCTATATATATGTTCTCATGTTGTTTGTTGAGTGTTTAGTAGGTGCGGATCGCGTTTGCTTCGCATTTGGAGCTCGCTTTCGTGCTATATTAGCCGCATATGCTCGCAAATAAAATATAAGGTACATATTTCGGATTACATACCGTACTTTTACAATTTTTCCCTGCGGGATGCCTCATCACTTGATGTGATGTATATTTGTGATATATATACTTTCATTTTTTTTCGGATCGAGCCGTGCAAAGGAGACTCTGGCGAATTTTTCCGAAAATTTAAGGCGTTAGAAAAATTTGAGAAAATTGGAAAATTTTGAAAACTTTAACTATGATTTTGAGTTGAAAGTTAAACAATAGTAGTTGTTTTTGAAAAGATAACTAAGTATGATTTGAAAACTTAGTAAAGTTATTGTAAGAAATTTAACTATGAATTTTGGGAAAGTTAATGGATTCTGTAACTTTTCTTACTTGGTAATTTCGAGGACGAAATTTTTTAAGGGGGGAAGTATGTAACGACCCAGAATTTTATTAATTAAAATTTGAATATTTAATTAATTTAAATATTAATAAGTGAAATTTATAAGTCGAATAAATTTTATTTTGAATAATTGGATTTAATTGGATAATTAAATCGATAATTAAATAGTTGGAAATACAGAAATAATTGAAAATTGGGTAAAATATGATTGAAAATGATTAGTAAAATTTTATTATATCATATTGAAGTTAGAACGATGTTATAGAACTTTTAAAATCGAATTAAAAGTTTATTTGCAAAAATTAAATATTTTAATATTTAATCGACTACTGAAAATAGCCAATTTTCAAACAGTCTCAGAATTGGACGAAACCAGTTCCATTGGATCCGTAATAGTTTGTTATTATCGGATTTCAATTTTCGTAGCAATCGGAGTTATCGTTTGATCGTGGCAGCTCGAAGCACATTGAAATTGTTTTAATATTAATTTGGCGAGTTAAAATAGCCATTTTTCAAACAGTCTCGGATTTCGACGAAACTAGTTTCATCGGACCCATATTGTGATATTATTGTATGGTTTCAAATTTCATGTCAATCGGATTTATCGTTTGTCCGGTGAAAGCTAAAACGCCTAGAAAATCGATTAATCAGTTCAATTTTAAATTGAACGTTTATTGCCATAACTCGCACAGATGACCAAACTAGCTCCCGAAACACGTTCCATTGTGTTCGAAACGCGAGGTAAACCTTAGAAACGCCAACCGGTACGCTTCGTTTGGAGTTCGAAAAATCCGGGATGAATAGTGGCGCGTGAATTTTATATATAAGCACCCCTCTATCTTCATTTGCAAAGTAAAAACACAACCCTAAGGTTTTGAACTGCAGCCGCCACCCCTCATATGAATGGCCAGAAATTAATATCTTTCTCTCCTCAATTACTCTCAATCCATCAACAATTACACGAAGTGTTCAACACGAAAGTCGAAGAGCTAAGCAAGAGCTTCAATTTCATATGGAGATGATCGAAAACGGAGCGTCGGAGGGGAAGTTAGGGGGGCCGACGGCCTAGGGTTGCGCATGCAATTCGAGGTGCCTGGGGTGGCCGAACTTCAAGTGTTCATAGGCGTGGGTAGCTCTCACGTAGGCGGAGGGAATGGCACTCTCTGATCAACTTATCGTTGCTTGTGGTGATTGCAAAATCAAAACCTAATTTTGAGCTCAATGGGTTTCTTGGTGATGTTGCCTGTAGAAACGAACGTGAGATGGAAGAAAGCAGTTTACGGTGGTGATTTGCAGGCAAGGGATCTGGTGGCTGTGATTTAGATTAGGTTAAAAATATAAAAATTATGTTGTAATTTGTTTATAAAATGCGTGAATGTTTAAAAATTCATAACTTTTTCATACGAGGTCGAAAACGCGCGAAACCAGTTGCGTTGGATTCGTATGTACAAGCACTACGCTATGGAAATGGATTGGAGTCATTTGGATTTAGTGAGAATTTCGGGTAAAATTAAACGCGCGTTTAATTTTATTCGAAATAAATCGCTAAAACGGAAATGAAATCAAGGTGAGAACTTCTCACTCAATCGAATCGGTTTCGATTTATATTTTAAATAGTTAGATTTAAAATTCTTGATTGTATGTCGAATGATGATTGTTATCTATTGATTGTTAAAATAGACATTATGCGCCATTAGTAAGCGGATGTTATTTATTAAAAACATATACCGCGAATATTTCATAAACAGTGAAATTGGTATTATTTATGTACTTGGAATTGATTTCCCGCAGTATATAGCGGATGAGACGCTATTGCGCCGTCTATGAAGCAGATAATATTTTAAATCCCATATACCGCGATAATTTCGTACTGGAACGGAATTGGTATTGTGCTAACATCTTTGGATGCAGGAAAACAGGTTGGAGGGATCCAACTGGATTCCTCAACAGTATTTATATTGATTATGAATATTTTGATATTTGTTCATTGTCATATCGATACGTGATATCGTTGTTGTCATGATTGACTATTTGGTATGTAGCATCATTGGGCCAAATTTTGGAATTTTAAAAGAATTTCAAAGTGATTTTTGAAAGTATACGTTATAAAATATTTTTTGGAATTGATCCATTATAAATAAATAAACGTATAATTTTAATTTTATAAAATTATGATTTTTGAGAAATATAGTTAAAAACTGATTTCTGGAAATATTGGTTAATGATTTTACAAAATAGTTTAAATCGGGATTTTTGAATTTATTGTAAAAAGGTTTAAATATAAGATTTATAAAATTTGATTATTTTATGAATCAAAATGATGAAGTTTTTAAAGGAGTTTAAAGGCGTTTTAAAATATTAATATGAATTGATTTATATAAGAGATTTATAAATGGATATTTATAAATTGAAATATTGAAATTATAAAACGAGTTTTTATAAGTGTTTGAATGAAGTGAAAATGGATTGCATAAGTGAATGGAATTTATAAAATTATAAATGGTGAAGTTATAAATGAAATTTATAAATAGTAAGATTTATAAATTTTGTGAAGTTATTAAAGAATATATTTGGGTAAATAAATGAATCTTATAAGTTATAGGATTTATAATTTGGGAAGTTTAAAGGAACGAGTTTGCAAACAAATATATTTGTAAATATTTAACTTAAATTATGGACTTTTGGTTTATAATTGAGTTATAAATTGAATAGGTTAATAAAGGAGATTTATAATTGGAAGTTGTTATAAAATAAATAGAAATTGAATTTATAAACGTTGTTTTATAAATTTGCAAACGACTTATTTTGATAAGTAAATTGTGTAACTTATTAATGGAGTTATATTCACGTTTTAGACAGTGAATAATCCTTTAAAATAAAAAGTATAGAAATGATGAAATTTGTTAACGAAGTATATTCACGTTTTTGGATAGTGAATATTATGTTAAAGAAAATGTTTTGGATTTGATGTTTTAAATAGAATTAAAACGATCTGACGATGTTTTAAAATGTGTTAAGATTCGAAACCATAGATTTCAACATTCATTGTTGAAATAGACGTTTTCGAGAAATAAAAGGAAATGGTGGACTATAACATTGTTGTTATAGTAAATGATTTGTTTTGTATAGTATTGGGATTTATATATCTATTTTAATTTCGAATCCCTATACTAGTGATTTTGGGTCGTCGTAACGATGTTTTACACAACATTCGTTTTAGCCCAAACAAATGTGTTTAGGTGAATGTTTTCCTTAAAGAATAAAATATATACTTAATTTCGATATTATGTATATTGAAGATTTTCCAAGTGTTGAAAATGAATGGATTTGTGAATTACTTATTATTTAGTAAGTATGGAAATGTTTTCCAATACGAGGTGAATATTTTGGGACTTTATCTTTTTGAAGATAAATTGAAAATGAATATTAGAAATCGATTTGAAATCGTATATTCATAAATATTTTGGAATGTAAATTCACTATGGAATTTATAAAGGAAAAGGGGAATTTGTTTAAAAATAAACGTTGATTTATTTTTGAAGTATGGGAGTAAATTTACGGATTAGGAACGTAAATATAAAGTAAATCGGTAAGGATTTATTTGATTGGTTTAAATGAACCATTTTGAAATGAAAGTATTTCCGAGTAAGGAAATGATTGAAATTTGTTTTCAAAAGTGATAAAGGATTGAAAAGTGATTTGAAAATTTGTTTTTAAATGGTTAAAGTGTGGAAATTATATATCTAGTAAAGATATTTGGAAAGTAAAAATTGGGAAATTATTTGGAATCTGGTGATGTTGAGCATACCTATTGATAGTTAAATATCCGACTATCAATATTTACCTTTAAAATAGGTATTTGTTGTGAATTGCTTGAATTGGATGCCACACGTATTTTTAAATAAGCGCTCACTATTCGGGTTAGCCGGGAAAGGACTTTTGGGTCCTATAACCCATTCCGAATATGTGATATGTTGTTATGGATTGCATTTGAAGACCGGTGTTGAAGACCGGGTATTTGTGAAAATGATAGGATGACTTATCTATTGTCTCCGCATCGCTCGCTACGGTATGGAGATTTCCTTTGTGATGGGAAATTCGATCGGGTTTGTGAATACCCGGATTGTAAGGACTTCTATGGAAGTGCCTTCCGTTACGTTCGATCCCTGAACGTACTTGTATGGATGTGTGTCTTACATTACAATTTGAGATGTAGAGCTGATTTCTATCAAATATATTTCTGTTGGTAGCGGAGAATTTATTCTCTTAGCTTAACACCCTTCTCTGAGACGTACGAGCTCAGAAGTTATGTAGTTGATGGTTACTAGTGATACATTCCTAAGTTGGTAATGTGGCATATAAGTGCTATTGAGCATTTGTGAATTAAAGCACAGCTTTTATATAAAGCGTGGCTTTATGAACGAGACTTCGTCAAGCCTCACAGACCGTTTGTGGTCGAAACAAGAATCGTGGCAGCAAGATTATTTGGGGGTCGCACCTCCATAGGGTATGTCATTTGCTATCTGGATTATAAGTAGTATCATGGTATGGAGCCCAGATTCTTACTTTGTGGACACACTATATTTATTATTTTGGTGTGATGTTGATTACGAGCGCTCGGTTTAAGGTTCCAAAGGACCGGGGTATGACATACTCATGTCAGTTGTTACTCAGTTAGGGGTAACCCGGCCTTGTGTAGCAGAGATCCGGTTAGGATCCGGGAACGTTTCTCCAGAGGCGTTCCATTTTACTTGGGAAGTTCCTTTGCCCGACCATTTGTTGGAAATCCAAAACAAAACAATACATGCCTTGTACGGTTTTAGTTGTAGAACCTGCCATTTAATATGGTAGCTATAGTTGGCATACCATCATTGTACGTATGCTGGCTAAGATTTATATCTTTACTTTCGAAATGAATTTTTCCTACACTATGCACTAGTAATAATATCAAATGTTTCTTTTTAATGCATATCAAGCATCTTCGACTATCATAAGGAGAAATCTCCTCCAATTCTGCGTTTGCATCGTGTGTGTGGCGGGAGGCCTTATGGTAGTCTCATTTTTAAAAGCATTGCGAATTGACTTTAAAAATATTTCTCTATTTTGATTTTAAGATAAATAAATTGGTTTGAGTTCTCACACCAGTCTTGCTGAGCTTAGGGCTATGTGATGGGGGATTATCGCTCCGCGGTTAGGTGCCGAACGGGAGACTCTTACCCCTACACGTCCTCTTTACGGGGTTGGTTAGGCGTAAGCTGAGACAGTCGAGAGGCTGGCCGTAAAAGCAAGTTTGGGATACCTTTGTGAGCCACAGTGGGGCTGGGATGGTTGAAAAGCCTACCGGTTGTGACCACTGACGGCGCGTCCTTCGCAGGTGGTATCAGAGCATATTTTTGAGCGACAACCATGGCTCTGTTGGGTATTACTCATTGGAGATAGAATCAGTAGTACTCTAGAATGAGTTTGAGTGTAATAATAGCTATGAGAGCGTATTTGTTAGTGAATATAAAATTGTTTTATATTGTGATGATTGGTTTATTGAGTGGCGTATGAACCTTCGTCGGCACGGTCTGTACAACTATGCCGAAGGGATTTATAAACACTTGAATAGAAAAATTCGACATAATATTGTTTTAAATTGGGTTAATGAAATAATTTTACCTGAGTATATTTTATATATAAGGAAATAATTTTTCAGAATTATTAAAGCGTATATAAGTTGATTGTTTGGTTGTTTGAATAATCTAAATTATAGAATAATTGTATAAGCAAAAGAATTATAAGAATTGAATTATAATTAAAGTGATTTACAATTGTGAAATAAACTTATATATATAAGAAGTGTAACTATATGAATATATTTATGAATATGAGTTGTAATAAAAAATGAATTTAAAGTTAAATGGAAATTTACTTTAGAATTGGAATCTGAATTGATTTATAAGTGGGAATTTAAGTTATGTAAAACCAAGTGATGTTTGTAAAATGGAAGTATAACTTAAGTGATGTTGAATGAAGTTGATTTTGGTATCAAAGTAAATTAATAAAGTTAAGTGATAGATATGAACTTAAGTTATATAAATGAAATTCAACTTTTGTAATTGAATTGAATGAATGGATTGAATATTAATCAATTAAAAGTAAATTAAATGGGTATGAAATAATGAATATAAGTGTTAATTCATTAAAATCTAATGTTATTGGAAATTGAATAATTGGATGAAAACCAATTTAATTAAACCAATTGAAAGTGATGGTGTTAAACCAAATTGAATGAATATAAGCAAAGGAATTTGGTTGTAATTAATATACATTAGTTGTTATATGGTTGTTAGTTGATTGTATATAATTCATAAGTATTAATGAAATTGAAAGCTAAAGTAATTGGAATTCAATTGGAAGTTGAGTGAATTTTAAATAGAATTGAATTTGATTTGGAAGTGAACCAACTTGAATATGAATTAGTGAATATAAACTAATTGAGAATAAATGTTAGTAAAAACATCCACTGTTAATGAATCAAATGTGATTAAACTGAAAACCATTTCATTGAATATTAATGAGAATATGAATGAATATTTATTGGTTATGGATGTTAGTTGAATGATAGTTGGTTGATGGTTGAACATATTGCTTTTATTATATTTGCTATGTTGGCATATATAGTTATTATGTTGGTATATGTTGTATATCGATACTATTGTCTATATACATGTTCTCATGTTGTTTGTTGAGTGTTTAGTAGGTGCGGATCACGTTTGCTTTGCATTTGGAGCTCGCTTTCGCGCTATATTAGCTGTATATGCTCGCTAATAAAATATAAGGTACATATCTCGGATTACATACCGTACTTTTACACATTTTCCCTGCCGGATGCCCCATCACTTGATGAGATGTATATTTGTGATATATATATAATGTCACTTTTTTTTCGGATCAAGCCGCGCAAAGGAGACTGGCGAATTTTTCCGAAAATTTAAGGCGTTAGAAAAATTTGAGAAAATTGGAAAATTTTGAAAAATTTAACTTTGATTTTGTAGTTGAAAGTTAAACAATAGTAGTTGTTTTTGGAAAGATAACTAAGTATGATTTGAAAACTTAGTAAAGTTATTGTAAGAAGTTTAACTATGAATTTTGGGAAAGTTAACGGATTCTGTAACTTTTCTTACATGGTAATTTCGAGGACGAAATTCTTTTAAGGGGGGAAGTATGTAACGACCCAGAATTTTATTAATTAAAATTTGAATATTTAATTAATTTAAATATTAATAAGCGAAATTTATAAGTCGAATAAATTTTATTTTGAATAATTGGATTTAATTGGATAATTAAATCGATAATTAAATAGTTGGAAATACAGAAATAATTGAAAATTGGGTAAAATATGATTGAAAATGATTTGTAAAATTTTATTATATCATACTGAAGTTAGAACGATGTTATAGAACTTTTAAAATCGAATTAAAAGTTTATTTGTAAAAATTGAATATTTTAATATTTAATCGACCAATGAAAATAGCCAATTTTCGAACAGTCTTAGAATTGGACGAAACTAGTTCCATTGGATCCGTAATAGTTTGTTATTATCGGATTTCAATTTTTGTAGCAATTGGAGTTATCGTTTGATCGTGGCAGCTCGAGACGCATTGAAATTATTTTAATATTAATTTGGCGAGTTAAAATAGCCATTTTTCAAACAGTCTCGGATTTCGACGAAACCAGTTTCATCGGATCCATAGTGTGATATTATTGTATGGTTTCAAATTTCATGTCAATCGGATTTATCGTTTGTCCGGTGCGAGCTAAAACGCCTAGAAAATCGTTTAATCGATTTAATTTTAAATTGAACGTTTATTGCCATAACTCGCACAGATGACCGAATTAGCTCCCGAAAAACATTCCATTGTGTTTGGAACGCGGGGTAAACCTTAGAAACGCCAACCGGCAGGCTTCGTTTGGAGTTCGAAAAATCCGGGATGAATAGTGTCACGTGAATTTTCTATGTAAGCACCCCTCTATCTTCATTTGCAAAGTAAAAACACAACCCTAGGGTTTTGAACTGCAGCCGCCACCCCTCATATGAATGGCCAGAAATTAATATCTTTCTCTCCTCAATTACTCTCAATCCATCAACAATTACGCGAAGTGTTCAACACGAAAGTCGAAGAGCTAAGCAAGAGCTTCAATTTCATACGAAGATGATCGAAAACGGAGCGTTAGAGGGGAAGTTAGGGGGCCGACGGCCTAGGGTTGTGCACGCAATTCGAGGTTCCTAGGGTGGCCGAACTTCAAAGTTCATAGGCGTGGGTAGCTCTCACGTAGGCGGAGGGAATGGCACTCTCTGATCAACTTATCGTAGCTTGTGGTGATTGCAAAATCAAAACCTAATTTTGAGCTCAATGGGTTTCTTGGTGATGTTGCCTATAGAAATGAACGTGAGATGGAAGAAAGCAGTTTACGGTGGTGATTTGCAGGCAAGGGATCTGGTGGCTGTGATTTAGTTTTGGTTAAAAATATAAAAATTATGTTGTAATTTGTTTATAAAATGCGTGAATGTTTAAAAATTCATAACTTTTTCATACGAGGTCGAAAACGTGTGAAACCAGCTGCGTTGGAATCGTATGGACGAGCACTACGCTATGGAAATGGATTGGAGTCGTTTGGAGTTAGTGAGAATTTCGGATAAAATTAAACGTGCGTTTAATTTTATTCGAAATAAATCGCTAAAACGGAATTGAAATCAAGGTGAGAACTTCTCACTCAATCGAATCGGTTTCGATTTATATTTTAAATAGTTAGATTTAAAATTCTTGATTGTATGTTGAATGATGATTGTTATCTATTGATTGTTAAAATAGACATTATGCGCCGTTAGTAAGCGGATGTTATTTATTAAAAACATATACCGCGAATATTTCATAAACAGTGAAATTGGTATTATTTCTCTACTTGGAATTGATTTCCCACAGTATATAGCGGATGAGACCCTATTGCGCCGTTTATTAAGCGGATAATATTTTAAATCCCATATACCGCGATAATTTTGTACTGGAACGGAATTGGTATTGTGCTAACATCTTTGGACGCAGGAAAACAGGTTGGAGGGATCCAACTGGATTCCTCAACAGTATTTAAATTGATTATGAATATTTTGATATTCGTTGATTATTATATCGATACGTGATATCGTTGTTGTCGTGATTGACTATTTGGTATGTAGCATCATTGGGCCAAATTTTGGAATCTTAAAAGGATTTCAAAGTGATTTTTGAAAGTATACGTTATAAAATACTTTTGGAATTGATCCATTATAAATAAATAAATGTACAATTTTAATGTTATAAAATTATGATTTTTGAGAAACATAGTTAAAAACTGATTTGTGAAAATATGGGTTAATGATTTTACAAAATAGTTTAAATCGGGATTTTTGAATTTACTGTAAAAAGGTTTAAATATAAGATTTATAAAATTTGATTATTTTATAAATCAAAATGATGAAGTTTTTAAAGGAGTTTAAAGACATTTTAAAATATTAATATGAATTGATTTATATAAGAGATTTATAAATGGATAATTATAAATTGAAATATAGAAATTACAAAACAAGTTTTTATAAGAGTTTGAATGAAGTGAAAATGGATTGCATAAGTGAATGGAATTTATAAAATTATAAATGGTGAAATTGTAAATGAAATTTATAAATAGTAAGATTTATAAATTTTGTGAAGGTATTAAAGAATATATTTGGGTAAATAAATGAATCTTATAAGTTATAGGATTTATAATTTGGGAAGTTTAAACGAACGATTTTGCAAACAAATAAATTTGTAAATATTTAACTTAAATTATGGACTTTTGGTTTATAATTGAGTTATAAATTGAATAGGTTAATAAAGGAGATTTATAATTGGAAGTTGTTATAAAATAAATAGAAATGGAGTTTATAAACGTTGTTTTATAAATTTGCAAACGACTTATTTTGATAAGTAAATTGTGTAACTTATTAATGGAGTTATATTCACGTTTTAGACAGTGAATAACCCTTTAAAATAAAAAGTATAGAAATGATGAAATTTGTTAACGAAGTATATTCACGTTTTTGGATAGTGAATATTATGTTAAAGAAAATGTTTTGGATTTGATGTTTTAAATAGAATTAAAACGATCTGACGATGGTTTAAAATGTGTTAAGATTCGAAACCATAGATTTCAACATTCATTGTTGAAATAGATTGTTAACTCCACTTTTTCAGCATGGCCGTGATATCAAAAATCGACCGAGAAACCAATGATAGTTCGTCTCGAAGAATAGTCAACTCAGCATCGCAACAAAGCAAGTTCTGTTGAATGGCTTTTCAGATAAGATCCCCTACGGAGGGGGGTCCAGGGGGGGTGCCAACCCCCAAGGTGCGGGTGCGGGGGCAACGCCACCGCTACAGTGATCGACCTGCGACCTATCTTCTACTCGAAGTCAACGACCTAACTGATGAAGCGGGTTAACGAGCTAACAAGTGGCACGACTTACCGACTTAATAAGGTTGCCGACTTAATAAGGTTGCTGACTTAACAAGGTTGCCGACTTAATAAGGTTAACGACTCAATAAGCTTAACGACTCAAGGATTGGACGACCTAAGAAGTGCCACGACTTAACGAGTTAAGGTTCAAGGCGACTTAGAGGAAAGGAACGAGTCAAGAAGGTTAACGGTTCATGAGACAGGCCGACTCAGTGAATCAACGACTCAAGAACTGTGCGACTCAAGGTCTTCACGACCTAACAATTCAAGGGCTGAACGACCTACGAGTTAAGGATCTACGAGTTAAAGAGTCTATGAGATAACAATCTTACGAGTTAGAAGATGGCGAGACAGGAAGTCTACGGCTCAAAAGATAAGTTTTTCACGACCTAAGACTTGGAGACAAGTTCAACACCACGCTGTAGTAAGAAGAATCGCCGACGACTTACGACCTATGATGAGTCGTGTACGACTCATGCTAGCATAAAGGAAAGTGCATTTGGTTAACTCGTGAATGACTTAGAACTTGTATCATTCATTCAGATGGGTGCATAACTCTGGGCCAAGCCATGAACCCAGTAAATCAGCCGCGACCTACCATGAGTCGTATACGAGTTACGACTCATCATGAGTCGTAAACGAGTTACGACTCATCATGAGTCGTACACGAGTTACGAATCATCGTGAGTCGTATACGAGTTACGACCTAACTCCGAAGATGCCTATAAATATTCCCATAACTCCAACAGAAAAGGGACTTTTGGCTCATTCATTTCAAGCGCTGTTACTCTGCTGCGTTCTGAACCACTTCAACACCTTCAAGGAACTTCACGAAGAAATCAAACATGTCTAACATGTGTTCAAAGATTTGGATCGACATTGAAGTTTAGGCTACTTGTTCTAAGTCACTTGAAACTCAAAGTGTGTTGTAATCAAAGTGTAACTACATTGACTTGTAATCAAATCGTCAATAAAGATATTCAAAGTGGACGTAGGCTCTCTCTTAAGCCGAACCACTATAAAATTGCTGTTGTTTACTGCTTTTTCACTATTATCTGCTTATAATCTGTTCCCGAGCTATCGGGTGGTGCTTTCACAATCTCACTTCATACACCGGGGTGTTAGCGTTCAAATTTTAGCGTTAACATTTTTGGTGCTTTCACTGAGAATTGAACTCAGGAATACTTTCACCATTGCTTCGCGAAAGTTTGTTGAAAAAATCTCTCTAAAGACCAGAAGTTTATCCGAGATAATGGCTACTGGAAGACTGCTCAGATCTGATAGATCCGGTGATGCTCATGAGAATACTACCACTTCTCTTGCTCCAAATGAAGCAGCTCCGAGTGTTGGAATTACACAAGAGGTGTTTGATGCTGCAGTTTCTGTGTTATATCAGCAAATGGAAGCCCAGAACGCTCTAATGCTGGAAAGAATGAATGCTTTACTTGGGGGCAACCGTCAAATAGAAAATAATGAAGAGACCTTTGCAAATGATGCCCATGATTCCCAAGAGAAAGGTATCCCTCAAAGAGCAGTTGGCACCGCCGCTGGGGCACCTTCTCAAGCTGAAGGTTCAAGGCCGCAGCTAATTTTTCGCGAACATTTGCCAAGGCAAACTTCTGAAAGAGCAGCTGACTTCTGCCCGGCAAAGCCTCTGAACGATAAGGAGTACCTATTAGGGATGATTCGCTCAATTATGAAAGAGAGCATGCAGAGGCAAGAGGATGAAAATGATTGGGGGTTTGCTCCAAGTAAGACACCGTTCACCTAAAAGATCTTGAAGGTAGAGTTTCCAAGGAAATTTGTACCTCCTACTATCCCGGCCTATCGAGGCACAAGTGACCCTAATCAGTTCCTGTACAAGTACGATTGGCATATGACCGAGGCAAGAGCAACAGATGAAATCAAGTGCCGATACTTTCTGAAATACTTAGAGGGAGTGGCCTTACTTTGGTTCACAAAGCTACCAGTTAGATCCGTGGATCAATTTTCCGACTTAACACGAAAGTTCAAAGATCAGTTCAGGCTATATGCTACAAAGGCCAAGGATATAATGTTACTCTCTAGTCTAGAACAAAATCCCGGGGAGTCTATCAGATCGTTCTTAAACCGCTTCAATATAGCCTTGGCCGAGGTTGATAACGCAGAGCCACGGATGGTTTTGACTTACCTGATGCGGGCTATCGATAAATCGAGTGAGTTTGGCAAATGGCTAAAAATGAAGGAGCCAAACTCACTTGAGAAATTCTATAAGAAGGCCGACGAGTTTATGCGCTTGGAAAGCTTTCCTGTGCCAACAAAAGCAGTCGTGACCGAAATTCAGAATGTCAATGTTACTTCTAGTAAAGGAGAATCTGGAGGACAGAAAAGGAAGAATGATGATGGGAAAAAGCAGGGAAATCCAAAGAAAAATCGCTACTTTGAACCGTCGGATTATACTCCCTTAAATGATACTCCAGAGAACATTTTCTTAGCAACAAAGGATATTGTTGAATATCCTAAACCACAAAAGTTGAGACTTAGGAACAATGCCACGCAAAGTGAAAGATTCTGTAAATTCCACAATCAACCTGGCCATGACACTAACGAATGTCGCCATTTGAAGGATCTGATTGAGAAGCTATTGAAAGAGAATAAACTTCAGCAATATGTTCGGAGAAACAGGAATGATCCATCCTCATCCACTCAGGGGCAAATACTTCTCACTCATCATTACGGCCCAAATGAAAGAACTGCAACGCAGGGATCTGAAAGGCTTATCATTAATGCTATCACAGGGGGCCCTCACCCAGCGGACAGAAGTTGGGACGAGATGGAAAGATATGCTCGTGCTTTGAGACAAGCCCCGGAGGGAGAGAATATCCTTGTTCTGGAAGATGATGCCTAATGGCCATATTTCACTTAATGGCTTTTGCTTAAAATTCATAGAATAATACTGGATTTATGATTCCTGTATAAAATGCCGTTCTAAAAACAGTGCAAATAAATAATAGAAACTATAAATCTTGAGCTTTCTATTACGATAAAATGCTTGTTTCATTTCGATATGCAAATATCTTAAAATATATTGCTAAAATGTCGATTTAATGTTGCAGGCAATCAAAGCAAAGCTCACCTAGTCAACACATCACAAAGCCAAGTGATTCCTACAAATCGCTCAACAGGCGAATATCAGGCCACAAATATTCCAGACCCAAATCCTACAAAAGAAGTGCTTCAAGCAAACAGTGAGTGATTCAACTGGAGGTGGCCCCTTGCAAACTAATTGAGATCGTTTGGGCAAACGAACATTCGATTAAGTAGCTTGTGTCCGCCCCTCCAAGCTCACTTAGCAATGAAGTACACTTCTTTTGATAAAATAAACTACTTCCAAAAGAAGGAAATGTGGGTTTGGAAATGATAACGGGGAATCACTGAGGATCAAATGGTGAAAAGACATGGGCGAGCAGGAAGGAAACAAATAAAGACCTCTTCGGGGGCATATTTCACCAGAGCTGAAGTGAAAACCCTTCGGAGGCCCACTTCTCCAGAGCTGAAATGCCAAATAAAGACCTCTTCGGGGGCACATTTCACCAGAGCTGAAGTGAAAACTCTTTGGAGGCCCACTTCTCCAGAGCTGAAATGCCAAATAAAGACCTCTTCGGCGGCACATTTCACCGGAGCTGAAGTGCAAACTCTTCGGAGGCCCACTTCTCCAGAGCTGAAATGCCAAATAAAGACCTCTTCGGGGGCACATTTCACCGGAGCTGAAGCGCAAACTCTTCGGAGGCCCACTTCTCCAGAGCTGAAATGCCAAATAAAGACCTCTTCGGGGGCACATTTCACCGGAGCTGAAGTGCAAACCCTTCGGAGGCCCACTTCTCCAGAGCTGAAATGCCAAATAAAGACCTCTTCGGGGGCACATTTCACCGGAGCTGAAGTGCAAACTCTTCGGAGGCCCACTTCTCCAGAGCTGAAATGCCAAATAAAGACCTCTTCGGGGGCACATTTCACCGGGGCTGAAGTGCAAACTCTTCGGAGGCCCACTTCTCCAGAGCTGAAATGCCAAATAAAGACCTCTTCGGGGGCACATTTCACCCGCGATGAAGTGAAAACTCTTCGAAGGCCCACTTCTCCAGAGCTGAAATGCCAAATAAAGACCTCCTCGGGGGCACATTTCACCAGAGCTGAAGTGCAAACTCTTCGGAGGCCCACTTCTTCAGAACTGAAATGCCAAAAAAGACCTCTTCGGGGGCACATTTCACCAGAGCTGAAGTGAAAACTCTTCGGAGGCCCACTTCTCCAGAGCTGAAATGCCAAACAAAGACCTCTTCGGGGGCACATTTCACCGCTGAAGTGCAAACTCTTCGGAGGCCCACTTCTCCAGAGCTGAAATGCCAAATAAAGACCTCTTTGGGGGCACATTTCACCCGGGCTGAAGTGAAAACTCTTCGGAGGCCCACTTCTCCAGAGCTGAAATGCCAAATAAAGACCTCTTCGGGGGAACATTTCACCAGAGCTGAAGTGCAAACTCTTCGGAGGCCCACTTCTCCAGAACTGAAATGCCAAATAAAGACCTCTTCGGGGGCACATTTCACCAGAGCTGAAGTGAAAACTCTTCGGAGGCCCACTTCTCCAGAGCTGAAATGCCAAACAAAGACCTCTTCGGGGGCACATTTCACCGCTGAAGTGCAAACTCTTCGGAGGCCCACTTCTCCAGAGCTGAAATGCCAAATAAAGACCTCTTGGGGGGCACATTTCACCAGGGCTGAAGTGAAAACTCTTCGGAGGCCCACTTCTCCAGAGTTGAAATGCCAAATAAAGACCTCTTCGGGGGCACATTTCACCGGAGCTGAAGTGCAAACTCTTCGGAGGCCCACTTCTCTAGAGCTGAAATGCCAAATAAAGACCTCTTCGGGGGCATATTTCACCGGAGTTGAAGTGCAAACTCTTCGGAGGCCCACTTCTCCAGAGCTGAAATGCCAAATAAAGACCTCTTCGGGGGCACATTTCACCGGAGCTGAAGGGCAAACTCTTCGGAGGCCCACTTCTCCAGAGCTGAAATGCCAAATAAAGACCTCTTCGGGGGCACATTTCATCGGAGCGGAAGTGCAAACTCTTCGGAGGCCCGCTTCTCCAGAGCTGAAATGCCAAATAAAGACCTCTTCGGGGGCACATTTCACCTGAGCTGAAGTGAAAACTCTTCGGAGGCCCACTTCTCCAGAGCTGAAATGCCAAATAAAGACCTCTTCGGGGGGCACATTTCACCAGAGCTGAAGTGCAAACTCTTCGGAGGCCCACTTCTTCAGAACTGAAATGCCAAATAAAGACCTCTTCGGGGGCACATTTCACCAGAGCTGAAGTGAAAACTCTTCGGAGGCCCACTTCTCCAGAGCTGAAATGCCAAACAAAGACCTCTTCGGGGGCGCATTTCACCGCTGAAGTGCAAACTCTTCGGAGGCCCCCTTCTCCAGAGCTGAAATGCCAAATAAAGACCTCTTTGGGGGCACATTTCACCAGGGCTGAAGTGAAAACTCTTCGGAGGCCCACTTCTCCAGAGCTGAAAAGCCAAATAAAGACCTCTTCGGGGGAACATTTCACCAGAGCTTAAGTGCAAACTCTTCGGAGGCCCACTTCTCCAGAACTGAAATGCCAAATAAAGACCTCTTCGGGGGCACATTTCACCAGAGCTGAAGTGAAAACTCTTCGGAGGCCCACTTCTCCAGAGCTGAAATGCCAAACAAAGACCTCTTCGGGGGCACATTTCACCGCTGAAGTGCAAACTCTTCGGAGGCCCACTTCTCCAGAGCTGAAATGCCAAATATAGACCTCTTTGGGGGCACATTTCACCAGGGCTGAAGTGAAAACTCTTCGGAGGCCCACTTCTCCAGAGCTGAAATGCCAAATAAAGACCTCTTCGGGGCACATTTCACCAGAGCTGAAGTGCAAACTCTTCGGAGGCCCACTTCTCCAGAACTGAAATGCCAAATAAAGACCTCTTCGGGGGCACATTTCACCGGAGATGAAGTGCAATCTCTGTGGAGGCCCACTTCTCCAGAGTTGAAATGTCAAATCAAAGCCCTCCACCGAGGCGCAAAAAAAAGAAGAAAGAAAGGCTTCTCCAACAGAAGGCACACTCTACTAAAGTAAGAATAATATTTCCTCAAAAATGGAAAATTACTCTCTAAAGAAACAGTGCATGCCTTCTCAAAATGGAAGAGTTATTCTCTAAAGTAAGAGTACAAGTCTTCTAAAAACAGAAGAATTGTTCTCCAAAATCTCCTCAAAATGGAGAATATTACAGTGAGTTGTGGTATGGGGGCAATATAATATTGCTACATTAATAAAAGCAGTACCCAAGCAACGTACCACAAGCTCACTGCAATATCATCCAAAGAGAATAAAGAAACTTGTATGAAAATGAGAAATAAATACATTCTCAAATACAGACAAAAGTTTCTATAAAATTTGTTGTGCACGTGCGGGTTTCAAAAGGCAAAACAAGAAGGATGACCCCACATCGTCAAATGGAGTAAAACATTACACCAATAAGGCTTCCGCAATAGGTTCCATTGATGCAAGTTCCTTTGCGAAAGCTGGGACATCTGAAGTTTCTTCTTGAAAACCAGGGGCATCGTGAAGCTAAGTCAACCAAAAAGAGTGCAAAAGTCCGAATTAGTGCAAAAATCCATCTTTCAGCAAAAAATTTAACGCTCCTCTCCTTAACCGTCACAGCACTTAGTCTTTTAAAAATTGACTTCTGACTGGAATATTCGGAAAGAGGAAGGAAGTGCTGCAAAACTAAAGAATGAAATTAGTACCGGACAACTCAGATTTTGAAAATCCCAGAAATGGGAAGATCCAGTTTGCCCCACTACTCTTCTTATCGAAAAGACATTCTATATGAAGAACTGAATATTCAAGAGTAAAGGTGCACGTTTTCTAAAAGAGTGTGAAGTGTTGTGCAAAGCTACTAAAATAACAAGTAAATAAAGCAATACTTGAAATAATACTGGTTGGCATATGTCAATTCAGAAGAATTCAAGGCTTGTTATTTGAAAGTAAGTGCGGTGTCAATGCAGATAGCAGTTATAACTGTGTAAACTTTGTGTTGATACTTCATTCAAGATAATTGATTCGCAACACTTCATCAAGACCATACTAATTTTCTTACAGTAAAATACCAGTTCTTTGATCTAATCCATCACTCGATATGGGCAATCGGTGATGAGTATATTCGCCCTATTTTTCTGCAAATGGTGCGTTTAACAGGTTGTTAAAATAATCTGTAAAGAGATGCAACAAGTTCAGGTCAAAGTTCCGTTGAATCGCATTGGTCAAGTTTAAAAGGCTTCAGGTCAAAACAAAGCAAAGTTGCCTAAGTACAAGCTCAGCAGCTCAGTAAAGCACGAGTTAAGAAGAATCGAAGCACACGACCTAGTCCCTAGGCGTATACTTCGAGGGGCAAGTGTTAACTCCACTTTTTCAGCATGGCCGTGATATCAAAAATCGACCGAGAAACCAATGATAGTTTGTCTCGAAGAATATTCAACTCAGCATCCCAACAAAGCAAGTTCTGTTGAATGGCTTTTCAGATAAGATCCCCTACGGAGGGGGGGTCCAGGGGGTGCCACCCCCCAAGGTGGGGGTGCGGGGGCAACGCCACCGCTACGGTGATCGACCTATCTTCTACTCGAAGTCAACGACCTAACTGATGAAGCGGGTTAACGAGCTAACAAGTGGCACGACTTACCGACTTAATAAGGTTCCCGACTTAATAAGGTTGCTGACTTAACAAGGTTGCCGACTTAATAAGGTTAACGACTCAATAAGCTTAACGACTCAAGGATTGGACGACCTAAGAAGTGCCACGACTTAACGAGTTAAGGTTCAAGGCGACTTAGAGGAAAGGAACGACTCAAGAGGGTTAACAGTTCATGAGAAAGGCCGACTCAGTGGATCAACGACTCAAGAACTGTGCGACTCAAGGTCTTCACGACCTAACAATTCAAGGGCTGAACGACCTACGAGTTAAGGATCTACGAGTTAAAGAGTCTATGAGATAACAATCTTACGAGTTAGAAGATGGCGCGACAGGAAGTCTACGGCTAAAAAGATAAGTTTTTCACGACCTAAGACTTGGAGACAAGTTCAACACCACGCTGTAGTAAGAAGAATCGCTGACGACTTACGACCTATGATGAGTTGTGTACGACTCATGCTAGCATAAAGGAAACTGCATTTGGTTAACTCGTGAATGACTTAGAACTTGTATCATTCATTCAGATGGGTGCATAACTCTAGGCCAAGCCATGAACCCAGTAAATCAGCGCGACCTACCATGAGTCGTATACGAGTTACGACTCATCGTGAGTCATAAACGAGTTACGACTCATCGTGAGTCGTACACGAGTTACGACTCATCGTGAGTCGTATACGAGTTACGACCTAACTCTGAAGATGCCTATAAATACGCCCATAACTCCAACAGAAAGGGGACTTTTGGCTCATTCATTTCAAGCGCTGTTACTCTGCTGCGTTCTGAACCACTTCAACACCTTCAAGGAACTTCACGAAGAAATCAAACATGTCTAACATGTGTTCAAAGATTTGGATCGACATTGAAGTTTAGGCTACTTGTTCTAAGTCACTTGAAACTCAAAGTGTGTTGTAATCAAAGTGTAACTGCATTGACTTGTAATCAAATCGTCAATAAAGATATTCAAAGTGGACGTAGGCTCTCTCTTAAGCCGAACCACTATAAAATTGCTGTTGTTTACTGCTTTTTCACTATTATCTGCTTATAATCTGTTCCCGAGCTATCGGGTGGTGCTTTCACAATCTCACTTCATACACCGGGGTGTTAGCGTTCAAATTTTAGCGTTAACATAGACGTTTTCGAGAAATAAAAGGAAATGGTGGACTATAACACTGTTGTTATAGTAAATGATTTCCGAAAGGAAATGTTTTGTATAGTATTGGGATTTATATATCTATTTTAATTTCAAATCCCCATACTAGTGATTTTGGGTCGTCGTAACGATGTTTTACGCAACATTCGTTTTAGCCCAAACAAATGTGTTTAAGTGAATGTTTTCCTTAAAGAATAAAATATATATTTAATTTCGATATTAAGTATATTGAAGATTTTCCAAGTGTTGAAAGTGAATGGATTTGTGAATTACTTATTATTTAATAAGTATGGAAATGTTTTCCAATATGAACTGAATATTTTGGGACTTTATCTTTTTGAAGATAAATTGAAAATGAATATTAGAAATCGATTTGAAATCGTATATTCATAAATATTTTGGAATGTAAATTCACTATGGAATTTATAAAGGAAAATGGGAATTTGTTTAAAAATAAACGTTGATTTATTTTTGAAGTATGGGAGTAAGTTTACGGATTAGGAACGTAAATATAAAGTAAATCGGTAAGGATTTATTTGATTGGTTTAAATGAACCATTTTGAAATGAAAGTATTTCCGAGTAAGGAAATGATTGAAATTTGTTTTCAAAAGTGATAAAGGATTTAAAAGTGATTTGAAAATTTGATTTTTAATGGTTAATGTGTGGAAATTATATATCTAGTAAACATATTTGGAAAGTAAATAATTTGGGAAATTATTTGGAATGTGGTGATGTTGAGCATACCTATTGAAAGTTAAATATCCGACTATAAATATTTATCTTCAAAATAGGTATTTGTTGTGAATTGCTTGAATTGGATGCCACACTTATTTTTAAATAAGCGCTCACTATTTGGGTTAGCCGGGAAAGGACTTTTGGGTCGTATAACCCATTCCGAATATGTGATACGTCGATATGGATTGCATTTGAAGACCGGTGTTGAAGACCGGTTATTTGTGAAAACGATAGGATGACTTATCGATTGTCTCTGCACTGCTAGCTACGGTATGGAGATTTCCTTTGTGATGGGAAATTCGATCAGATTTGTGAATACCCGGATTGCAAGGACTTCTATGGAAGTGCCTTTGATTACGTTCGATCCCGGAACGTACTTGTATGGATGTGTGTCTTACATTACAATTTGAGATGTAAAGCTGGTTTCTATCAAATATATTTCTGTTGATGGCGAAGAATTTATTCTCTTAGCTTAACACCCTTCTCTGAGACGTACGAGCTCAGAGGTTATGTAGTTGATGGTTACTAGTGATACATTCCAAAGTTGGTAATGTGGCATATAAGTGCTGTTGAGCATTTGTGAATTAAAGCACATGTTTTATATAAAGCGTGGCTTTGTGAACGAGACTTCGTCAAGCCTCACAGACCGTTGTGGTCGAAACAGGAATTGTGGTAGCAAGGTTATTTGGGGGTCGCACCTCCATAGGGTATGTCATTTCCTATCTGGATTATAAGTAGTATCATGGTATGGAGCCCAGATACTTACTTTGTGGACACACTATATTTATTATTTTGGTGTGATGTTGATTACGAGCGCTGGGTTTAAGGTTCCAAAGGACCGGGGGATGACATACTCGTGTCACTTGTTACTCAGTTTGGGGTAACCCGACCCTATGCAGCAGAGATCCGGTTAGGATCCGGGAACGTTTCTCCAGAGGCGTTCTATTTTAGTTGGGAAGTTCCTTTGCCCGACCATTTGTTGGAAATCCAAAACAAAACAATACGTGCCTTGTACGGTTTTAGTTGTAGAACCTGCCATTTAATATGGTAGCTATAGTAGGCATACAATCATGGTAGGTATGCTGGCTAAGATTTGTATCTTTACTTTCGAAATGAATTTTTCCTACACTATGCACTAGTAATAATATCAAATGTTTCTTTTTAGTGCGTATCAAGCATCTTTGACTATCATAAGGAGAAATCTCCTCCAATTCTGCGTTTGCATTGTGTGTGTGGCGGGAGGCCTTATGGTAGTCTCATTTTTAAAAGCATTGCGAATTGACTTTAAAAATATTTCTCTATTTTTATTTTAAAGATAAATAAACTGTTTTGAGTTCTCACACCAGTCACATGACTAACTCGGAGTTTATTGTTTTCCTTCCTAAACTCTGGGTGCCCACCAATTTCTTCACGGGCAGTCAAGAGTTAAGGTTTATGAAGATATTCTGGAATTCAGAAGTTGCAGGAGGCAAGCTGGATGGCATGGCGTATTACTAGTATATAGTTTTTTTTTTCCGCTGCATTGTTTGTTGTTGTTTGTTATTGTACACTCTTATGATATAATGTAATGTATAAAATGTAATAACTGATATAGTTCTTTGTTTAAAGATTATTCATTTATCTATTATATGTTGTTCCGCTGCGATTGTGAGATTCTGTTATTGTTCTGCTGTTTTGTTCCATTCTATTTTCTATCTTCTTATCTCTTCTTCTGTCCTTTTTTTTTTCTTAAACATTGAGAATTCGTATTTCTGTTCATGTTGAGTTAATCTATGGAGATTAGTGTATATTCAAGGAGTACAGATTTGCGGGTCTTCACAACGAAGAGCTTCCATCTTATACATCTCAGCTTGAGGCCTCTCGGCAGAGCGCTCAAGACATTGCCAAAGCCGTGACTCGTCTGGAATCGACACATAAAAAAGAGATTGACGAGGCGGTACAACGCTACAGGGCCCTAGAACTAGAGAAGGATTCCATCCAAAAAGAGAGGGACGCATTCAGCCTCCGAGTCAAGGAACTTGAGGAGCAGCTCCGCAGAGAGAAAGAAGAGAAAATGGCTGCCCAAGAAGAGTCACAACGATACTGTGACGAAATACTTGCTACTCGACTCCTAAAGGAGAAACTTGAGGACGAGCTTTCCAAAGTGGAGGCGCTAAAGAGTGAAGCCCGTGAAGAGGGCAAAAGGATAGCGTCTGTAGATATCGACTCCCACCTTGAGGCGGCTAAAAAAAAGGTAGGGAAGAGGTCAAAAACCTGTTTGACCCTCTAATCGCCGAATTCAATGCTCGCGTCCTCATGCACCGAGAATTGACTTTTCTGGGCGAGGGCTATCTTGAATCTTTAGCCGAGGCATAGGAGGCATAGATAGAAATCAGGAAGGCCAGGCACGGTTCCGAGGGGATTAATGAAGAAGCTTTGATAAAAGAATTTCTCACGGGAAACGAGCATTCGGACCTATCAGCGACAAAAGTTCTTTACTGCAAAGGCTCACCCTCAACGAAAGGGAAAGAAGCTATTATTGGTCCATCCATGGTCGTGCCTCCAGCTCAAGCACCTACTCGATCGGCCGATACTCGATCCATTTGAGCAGCATATTGGTTACAACCTAGAGGACCCTGGCCTTGGCGTCCACACTCTGTCCCTCATTCCAGAGGGTGAGATCCCTTGGACGGCTAAGAGTTTGCCAGAACCTGGTAGATAACCCTTCACTTTAAGATTCCAAAAGCCGTCATTCTTTATGAAGGACTATTGTATTCTAACGCTTGTTTTTAAGATTTTGTGCAGGTCGTTCTGATCCCAAGCCCACTCCGAGGAGCGATGTCGCCAAGGAAGTGGAGGAGAAAATAAGTGAAGCTACTCACGCGGGGAAGGTTCTTGGTCCGGATGCTTAGGTGATCGGAGCGCTTGATGAGGACAAGTCCGAAACTTCCTCTTCTACTGACGGGGGTTATGGAGTAGAAATTACAGGCGCCTCTAAGAACACATCCAAATTGAGCATGAAGGAGCAGCTCGAGAAAGAGAAGGAGAGCATGGTCAAAATCAAAGTCGAGCCCCGAGTTGTGGACCTGGACGATCCTTTGAACAAGCCGTTGAAGGTCGTCCTTCCTGGCGGGTCCAAGCCCATGGATGATCCCCGTACTTCTTCAGTTGCTACCCCTCCATCAAAGAAGGGTACCAAGGGTAAGCACGGAGGAGAGGATCCGTCTGAGAAGACGACAAAGGTGATGAAGTCGAAGAAGCACAAGAAGTAATCATTACTCTCGTTCAACGAGAGTTAGTTTAAGTTATGTGATTATTTTCATCTACATCCGTAGTTCTTGCAAATAGATTATCGACTCCGAACTTTGGGGGGTTTGCAGTAGAAACTTATTTTTGAATGAAGTTTAGTTCATTTTTCTTTCTTACAAAAGACTCTTATCATTCAGTTTTCTTTGTGATTATGATTTAAATCCAAGTTGTTGTGAGTAACATAGACTTATCGGGTTATCTTCATATAGCTCGGAAATTCTTTGGGAGTTGTTCACCTGGGGCTTCAAGCACTTAGAATATTTTTTAGTCTGTACATCAAGGACTTGACAAATTCAAGTCATTGTGTCCTAGCTCATCCTCATGGAACTTAGGGATTTGAATTACTTATATTCAAATCCGCACTCTGGGACTTAGAGTACTCCAGTCCGCACTCAGGGGACTTGGAGATTTGAATCGTTTGTACTCGTGTCCGCACTCTGTGGACAAAAAGTGCTCTAGTCCGCACTCTGGGGACTTAGAGATTTGAATCATTTGTACTCGTGTCCGCACTCTGGGGACATAAAGTTCTCTAGTCCGTACTCTAGGGATTTGGAAATTTGTGTCGTTTCTACTCGAGTCCGCACTCTAAGGACATAGAGTACTCTAGTCCGCACTTAGGGGACTTGGAGATTTGAGTCATTTATACTCGAGTTTGCGCTATGGGGACTTAGAGTACTCTAGTCCAAACTCTAGGGACTTGGAGGTTCAAGTCGTTTATGCTTGAGTCCGCTCTCTGGGGACTTAGAGTATTCCAGTCCGCACTCTGGGGACTTAGAGGTTTAGTGTCGTTTATACTCGAGTTCGCACTGCGGGGACTTAGAGTACTCCAGTCCGCACACTGGGGACTTAGAGTTTTGTATTGTTTATACTCGAGTGCGTACTTCGGGGACTTAGAGTAATCTAGTTGGCACTCTCGGGACTTGGAGTTTTTAATCGTTTATACTCGAGTCCGCACCCTGGGGACTTAGAGTACTCCAGTCCGCATTCTAGGGACTTGGAGTTTTGAATCGTTTATACTCGAGTCCGCACTCTAGGGACTTAGAGTACTCAAGTCCGCACTCTGGGGACTTGGAGTTTTGAATCGTTTATACTCGAGTCCGCACTATGGGAACATAGAGTACTCCTGTCCGCACTGTTGGGACTTGGAATTTTGAATTGTTTATACTCGAGTCCGCACTCCAGGGACATAGAGTACTCCAGTCCGCACTCTAGGGACTTGGAGTTTTGAATCGTTTATACTCGAGTTCGCACTCCAGGGATTTAGCATACTCCAGTCCACACTCTGGGGAGTGGATTTTGAATCGTTTATACTCGAGTCCGAACTCTGGGGACTTAGAGCACTCCAGTCCGCACTCTAGGGACTTGGAGCACTCCAGTCCGCACTCTGGGGACTTGGAGGTTTGAATCGTTCATACTTGGGACATTGAGTACTCCAGTCCGCACTTTGGAGACTTGGAGGTTTGAATTGTTCATACTCGAGTCCGCACTCTGAGGACTTAGAGTACTCCAGTTCACTCTGGAGACTTGGAGCTTTGAATCATTTATACTTGAGTCCGCCTTCCGGGGACATAGAGGACTCCGGTCCGCACTTTGGGGACTTGGAGTTTTAAATTGTTTATAATCGAGTCCACACTCCGAGGACTTAGAGTACTCCCGTCCGCACTCTAGGGACTTGGAGGTTTGAATCGTTTATACTCGAGTCCGCACTCCAGGACTTAGAGTACTCGAGTCCGCACTCTAGGGACTTGGAGGTCTAAATGGCTACACGTGTTCATATGTCAGCTAGAATAATATAATTTTATTTGCCTGTCACATGATCATTATACACAGAAACATTAGTAATTCATAGAGAGGATGGCTTCAAGCCTTTATTAATGAAAGCAAGCTAAATTGCCTTATTACATGCCTAGAAATAGAAATAAAAGCGAACTTGAAATAAATGCAACTAATACATGAAATAAATAGACTAAGTATAATAATGCCGCAAGTGCTCATTGTTCCACGCTCGGGGGAGTGTCCCATCATCGACGGTCGCTAACTTGAAAGTTCCTTCTCCAAGCTTCCGTTCGATGACGTATGGACCTTCCCATGCTGGATTCATATTAGACGGGACCGGAAAAACTTGTTTCAAAACGAGGTCTCCCACATCAAAAATTCTCGGTCGGACCTTTTCGTTATAATATTTAGCGACTCTATGCTGCATGCAGCCGCTCTCAGATTGGCTTCTTCGCGTTTTTCGTCAATGAAGTCCAACGATTCCAATAAAAGATTCTGGTTTGACGCGGGGTCGTAATAAGTTACCCGATGTGATGGAACTTCAAGTTCCACGGGTATGACAGCTTCCTTACCATATGCCAATGCGAATGGAGTGTGGCCAATCGTGGTCTTATGGGTGGTCCTATAGGCCCAAAGCACCATTGGAAGTTCATCCACCCACTTGCCTCTAGCCTTTTCAAACGCTTTTTCAATATGGACTTGATTATATTGTTTAAGGCTTCTACTTGTCTGTTGGCTTTCGGGTGAGCAACTGCTGCAAACTTCTTCTCAATGCCATATTTTTGACAAAATTCTTTGAGCTTCTTGCTTTCAAATTAAGTCCCATTGTCTGTAATGATGGTCCGTGGAAGGCCAAAACGGCATATGATATTTTGTACGACGAAATTAATAAACTTCTTGGTGGTTGTTGTGGCCAGAGTCTCTACTTTTGCCCATTTGGTAAAGTAGTCGGCCACAACTATTGCATATTTCGCTCTACCTTTTTCTATGGGTAAAGAACCAACTAGGTCGATCCCCCACTTTGCAAATGGCCAGGGACTAACCATTTGCGCGAGTTCCGTCGGTGGAGCTCTCTTGATTTTTGTGTATATCTGGCATTTGTCATACCTTCTCGCATAGTCTGTAGCATCCCGATTCATAGTTTGCCAATAGTATCCATAACGGAGGACTTTCTTTGCAAATGACTGCCCTCCAGTATGGTCACCGCACACTCCCCCATCGACTTCCTTTAATATTCGTTTTATCTCACCGTAGGCCGTGCACCAGAGTAAGGGGGTCGAGAATCCCCTCCGATACATTACCCCATCTTGCATTATATATCGTGAAGCCTTACGAAGGACTTGTCGTCTTTCGCTCCTTTTTCCGGGTAAGATCTCGAATAGCAAGCACTGCCTGATTGGGGTCATCCACGATTCCTTCTCGATTTTGGTTTCGAATGCGAAATCTATCTCGATCATATCTATACTCGAAGCATGGAGGTTCTCAACAGGAAATAATCCCATTTGCTGTGCATCGCCAATGCTTGCAAATTTTGCCAATGATTGCTCACGCCGGACACGTGAAATATCATAATACTCAAGATTCGCTAGCAGCTCCTGAACTCGGACCAAATATGGGGCAAGTCTCTGCCCCCTTGCTCGGGAGTCTCCTCGCACTTTGTAATGATCCCGGATTTTTACTAAATTTATATTGATAACTAATTTAATTTTTGAATAAAAATAATGAAATTAATTTGTAAATTTATTTGATTTTCTCCATATTCGAATAAAAATATGTGTTTATTTAAATATAATTAAGTTTTTTTAAAACAACTTCTTTAAAAGTTAAATATATATATATATATATATATAAATTTTAAGCAAATCTAAAATAGGACAAAAAGTATTAATGTTAAAAAAAAATATTTAAGTTAGAAACAGAAATAGATATATACAAGATAAATTAAGATATAGAGTGATTACATTAGGAAAATTTTAACAATATATTAAAATAGAAATATGTTTATATTATAAAGTAATAAGAAAAAAGAAAAAAAATGTATTTGTGCATATATTAAATAAATTTTAAGCAAATGTTTAAAAATAATTTGAAATTATAAAGATATGCCAATGTAATTTATTTGGTATGCATATTTTGCAAAACATGACAAGTGTGTGTATGTAAGACAAAATAATTACATACAAACAAATAAAATATAAATATGAAAGAAGTAAACATCTATATGAAAGGCTTGTATAAGAAGGCATAAGAAAAAAAAAGACAAAGAAAATTAATATTAGCACACATTTTATCTTATCAGCAACAAAGTAGATCCATCAGCCTCCGAACATAAAAAAAAATCCCTGACTTGAAAATATCTCACCCTGTACAAACCTATATATCATCAATTTTTATCTCAGTTCGACCATCAAAACTGAGTAGCATCTAAAGGCTTCGTCTCTAACAATTTAAAAAAAATCCAACTTTAAACAGCAAATGAATTCATTTAAACCAGAGATCAAAAAAGGAGACCTCAGCTAACAGTTTCAAGCCTGTTTCAACATAAATGAAGCTCTGTTAATTTGTAAACAAGGTGAGTAAACAACTTAAAAAGAAAATCCCTGAGTATATTTATTATTTCTTGTATATCTAAGATTTGAAATTGCTTTATTATGCACATACATATATACATCTCCTTTGTGTACAAACATTTGGAAGTGTAAATGCCTGTTTATGTTGAAACCATCCCTGTTTCTTACTTCAGAGCATAAGGCTCAATCAAAAAAATTCAAATATTAAACCACTTGATCTTCGTTAGGCCTTGGTTTCAAAAGCATATATGCTTGTTTATGTATTAGTTATTTTTAAAAAATAGTTTCAAGTAAAATATAAATATGTAGATTGATAAAACTTGATTATACAAAGCAAACTTTAAATTTTTGGTAATTTCGAATGTCACAAAATATTGATTCAATTATATAACTAGAATCCTTATTAAAAATTGGAATTTAAAGATTGGTTTGATGATTTTTAAGTGAGAGGTTCGAGAGCAGTTCGATGATGAACAGAGCGTGGAGTTTTGCCAAATTCTGGTGACAAGCGACATTCTGGAGGTCGGGGCTTCGTTTTGGAGTTGGAGGGGCGTACGACGATGGTGGGAAAAATGTTCTAATATTCTCACGTGCACGGTGGTGATGGCGACGAGTAGTTTTCATTCGTAAACCTAATTTTGCGAGGCTAGGTTTTTTCGATTCGTTTGTCTTCTTTGATTGATTGAGTGCGACATGATTTAGGGGGAAGGTAGAGGTCGCGTTGACGAAGTGATGGCCGGAATTTTAGGAGCTCTGGTGGACGAGGTTGCGGAGGCGACGCACTTCCAGGTTTGGTGAGGAGGTCCACTCACGTTTCCAGGTTTGCGTGGTGAGCTCGATCTTGATTTCGAGGTGAAGGTGGGGTTCTAGTGGTCTGAAATTGGGTCGAGGGTGATCGTCGACTTGCTCGGTGATGTGGAGTCGCCTAGAGTTGATCATCGGCGACGTGCATGTGCACTGTGCACTAGTATTGGTGACTTGGAATTTTGCTTTGTTGTAGGTGGAAGCAGGAATTTGTTCACGAGATTGTCGCGAGTTATTCTCTAGCAAATTTGAGTTTGGCTCGAAGTGTTTTAGTGTTAAACTCGAAGTAAAATTTAAGGCTCAGGTTTTTTGTCTTGCTTCAGGTTTTAACAAACCTGATAGTAAAAAATTTGAATTCAACGCAAATTTAAACAGAATTTAAATGGTGAGATAGATTTAAAAATAAGTTAAAATCTAGATGAAGTTGATTTAAACTGGCTTTAAATCTTAAAGTTTTAAAAAATTTAAAAAGGTTTTAGGTTTTAAAAATCTAACAGTTTTGTAAATTTTAAATTTTAATTTGAAATATGAAACCAGAATTTAAAGTGGGTTTAAATTCAAAAGTAAAGTTTAGTTTCAAATAAACTTTTGAAACTTAAGTTTTTAAAATGAATTGGGATTTTAAATCAAAGTTTTAAATCAAGGTTTTAAAAGAAAGTTTAAATCAAAGTTTAAAGCCAAGTTTAATCAAATGTTTAGATATGAATTCAAGTTTCTTAAATTCAAATCTGTGATTTAAATCAGTTTTTAACTCCGAATGTTTTAAACAAGTTTAAATCAAATAGCTTTTTAAAGTAATTTGTTTTCAAATAAATATCTGAATTGGATTTTGGTAAAGTTATTTTATAAAAATGATTTTGAATAAAAAGTTAAATAATTTGTTTTAACCTGAATTTGAAAATTAAAATGTAATGTATCATTAAAGCTTAGTTTTTAAATAAAAATTTAAGTAATTTATTTAGGACTTTTCTTATATAGGTTTATAAGTTGATTTTAAATTTGGTTAATGTTGAAATATATAATCATTTTGAATCTTAAATTCAAAATGAAATTTGAATCTAAATTTAGAAATGTAATGTTTTAAATACACTTTGATATTGATTATGTCATTAACAAAGAAATGAATTACGTTAGAAATAATTAAGGTATTAAAATGATTTAATGAATAAGCTAATTAAGAAATGACATATTTATTTAATATATAAATTAATGATTTAAATTAATTTATAATTAGAGATTAATTAGGAAAGTAATTAAAGAATTGTTATTGGTTAATGAAGGCCATTAACTAAGATTATTTAAATAATTTATTAATGTGATTAAGTTAACAATTAATTGAGATTAAATTAATTAATGATAATCACTTATGAAATTGTGTAAGTGTAATTACTGTATGAAAGTTATTAAGAAATTAATTGCTCATTTGTTATTAATTGAGTTTAATTTAATTAATTTAGGTTAAATTATCAAATATTGTGTACTGGATTGATATTTCTGATTTATGATTGTGACGTTGTGTGATGTGAATTGCTTTATGCTAAACTGTGATTTGTGATTTGTTTCTATGTGTATGTTAAAACCCTTTTTACCCGTAAACAACATTTATATTTCGATGCGATAGGGAGTCGGATTCCAGTTGGTTATCCGAAACCCACATTGAATCGTAATGGTAAACCTTTCTGATTGATTAATTTACTTTAGCTGTGAATCTGTGATGAATGATGATGTTGTACTACTGTGTGAAACCCCTGGACCACACCATACACACACAAAATATGGATTGCATGTGGAAATTGGTTAAGTCGTAGATTTTTGAAATAGTTTTAAAGATTGAATCTTTGAATCCAAAATAGTTTTGTAATTTGAATTGAAAGTTTTTGAAAAGGAATTTTAAAGATAAAATTTATTTTTGAATAACTTGATTACGCCTTGAAGTTTAAATAATTTGATTTAAGATTTAAATTCAAATTCAAAACTAAATTCTATGATTTGAAATAAAGATGTTATACAAGTTATATATGGGTTAAACCATTTTAAATGTATTGATTTGGGAATTTGAATTTAAATTAAAAGGCTTTAACTTGTGCGGATTCTTTCGAAATGAAAACTATTTGTTTTCAAACAATAAAAGCTTTCACATAAGAAATTGACTTCCAATTTGTGTTAAAAGGATTTCTAGTTTGAAATGAAAATGATTTTCCAAGTTATGGAATGGTTGGAAAGCTATAAGTTAAATCTTTGATTTAAAGATTTAATAAGTTAATCCTACTGAAATGGAAATTTGTTTTGAAAATCCATGAATGGATCTTTGTGAAATCGGGTGAACTTTGTGAAATAAATCTTTTTGTTTAAAGATTTGAAATGGTAATTTGTTTAACCATTTGAAGGAAAGTTATTGATAATAAGTTGTGACTTAACTGAAATCCCATATCCATATGTTTTTATAAATTGCAATTATTATTCGATTTAGCCGGGAGAGGACCTTGAGTCATATAACCCATTACGAATAATGATACGACGTTATGGATTGCATTGAAGACCGGTATTGAAGACCGGGTATTTGTGAGAACGATAGGATAACCTATGATTGACTCTGCATTGAGTTGCTCTGGTATAGAGTTCTCCCTAAGTGATGGGAAGTCCGATCGGGATTGTGAATACCCGGATTTGCAAGGGCTTCTTACGAAGTGCCTTCGGTTCTGTTCGAACCCGGAACAGACTTGTATGGTTGTATGTATGACACTACACTTTGAGATATAAAGCAGATTTCTTTCAATTACATATCTTTTGGTGGCGGGTAATTTATTCTCATAGCTTAACACCCTTCTCTGAGACGTACGAGCTCAGAGGTTATGTAGTTGAAGGTTATCAGTGATATATTTCCCAATTTGGTAGTGTGACATGCTGAGTGCTGCTGTATGTTGGTGATCAATGTGATCAAAGCATGGCTTTTTCATGAAGCGTAGCTTTGTGGGAGAAACTACATCGGGACCTCACACCTCGAAAATGGTCGAAATAGGAAAGATGCGGCAAGGTTATGAGGGTCGTGCCCTTTAGGGTGTGTCATTCCCTTCTGGGAAAGGGTGGTATCAAGGTATGGAGCGCAGATATTTACCTATGTGGTGGATTCAATCTCATTTACTGCATGTTTGTTTCTTTATGGTTTAGAGGCGCCTCGGTTAAAGGTCCCAAAGGACCGGCGGGTGGCATGCTCGAGTAGTAGTTACCTAGTTACAGTGGTAACCTGGCCTTGTGATGGCAAAGAGCTGGTTAAGTTATTGGGACGCCCCTCCAGAGGCGTACCCATGGACACTAGGAAGTTCCTTAGCCTGACCATTTTTTGGAAATCCAATAAAAACAATACGCGCCCTGTACGGTTTTAGTTGTATATTGTCATGAAATGTAGCGGTAATGTGTCATTGAACATGGTAGCTATAGTAGGCATACGATACTGGTCGTATGTTGGCTAGGATTTATATTATACTTTTGAAATGGTTTTTCTACACTATGCACTAGTAATAATATTGAAAAGCTTTTTGCGTATCATGCATATTTGACTATCAATAGGAGAAATCTCCTCTAATTCTGCTTTTGCATTGTATGTGTGGCTAGAGGCCTTATGGTAGTTTCGTTTTCCAGAAAGCATTGTAGATTTGTTTTAAATTCTCTTGTTGTCTTTTTTTTAAAGATAAACTATTTTCGTTACTCTCACCAGTCCCATGACTGACCTGGAATTTATTGTTCCTTTCCTAAACTCTGGGTGCCCACAATTTTTTCACACGGGCAGTCTAGAGTTGGGTTTTTCAGATAGTTAGTTTAGTAGATTACCAGGAGTTAGTCCAGTCTTTGGATCACGACTGCACTTGCTTATCTTTATGAAACGTGATACTGGTTCGAGCTAGCTTTGGATTGGAGCATTGGATTCGGAGATGCATTCAATTGAAGATATTCTTTCCGCTGTTTCTTGTATCTCTGATGTATTGATATCCAGTTGTATCATTCTGTTATGTCATACTGTATCGGATATTGAATCTGTCATTGTATCATTGTTATATATATTGACATTCTTTTTCTTCCGTTGTGTTGTACTTGATGTGTTATAAGCTCCGGCGAACCAGATTCGACGTTTGGATCTGCAGCATTTTAATATGAGTGCCTTATTCGGTGTCGATTTTCGAAGGTCGAGTCAGGGCCGTCACATTTGGTATTAGAGCCGAGGGTTAAAACTTTAGCTCAGAAGTATAACACATTAAGTAACTCATTAGAGATAGGGTGAAGTATACCCTAGAATGAGTAATCCCTAAGATATCCGTTCGAATGCCTCAGTAAATTCTCTTACTATTCACTGATAGTGAATATGAGTGCAAGAAGAGGACGAGATAGGGGACACAGGAATACCACTATAAATGGTCAATACCCTGCAACAGTGGAAACAACTTTCTTCTCAATCTCCTTTTATTCGTCTTTCTAAATTCTTTTGATTGCTTCGCAGCAGCTCCATAAAGAAGTTTCAGTGTGATGATGGCTCTTCGAATCGTTGTAGAAAGTTCTTACTTCGTATCTTCATCGGTTTCTTATTAGCTTTTCGATCTAAACTTTAACGAATTTGAAATTTGGAATTGAAAATTCTAAATAAATTGATTAATAGAATATGAAGCTAAATTTGAATTGAATCGATAAAACGATTTCGTTTAAAACCAAATTTGGAATTCAAGCGTAATTTCTTCGGTGGATCGAAGTCTGAAGAGGGACAAGTTGGTATATACATTGGGGCATTCCGAACTAAGTTGGGATCCATATCTTTTGTTTGAGAAATTATAGAAGATTGAATCTATCTATCTCTTCTCTGGGTTCCAATATATTCGACAAATGGTTAGTTATCCTTCGAAATTACCAATGCCCCTGCATATTTCGTAGATCGGTTGACCCGAGTATCTTGTGAAATACTGGTATGAGTTTGTTCTCATACTGTCAATAGTCTGATTTGGTAAGCCAAATGTAGAATTGATATCTATTTTCATTTGGAAAGATATTTCTCTATCTTTGTGTATCTATCTTTGTTGTTTTTGTGCCTGCAAATTTCAGGGACGAAATTTCTTAAGGGGCGAATCTGTAACGATCCCGGACTTTTACTAAGTTTAAATTGATAACTAATTTAATTTTTGAGTAAAAATTATGAAATTAATTGGTAAATTTATTTTAGTTTCTCCAGATTCGAATAAAAATATGTGTGTTTATTTAAATATAATTATGTTTAAAAAAACAATTTCTTTAAAAGTTAAATATATATATATATATAAGTTTTAAGCAAATGTCAAATAAGACACGAATTATTAAAGTTAAAAAAATAAATATTTAAGTTAGAAATAGAAATTGATATATACAAGATAAATTAAGATATTAAGTGATTACATTACAAAAATTTTAACAATGTATTAAAATAGAAATTTGTTTATATTATAAAGTAATAAGACAGAAGCAAAAAAAATATGTATATGTGCATATATGAGTGGATTTAAATTTATATATATATTGAATTTGAATATAAATTTTAAGAAAATGTTTAAAAATAATTTGAAATTATAAAGATATACCTATGTAATTTATTTGATATGTATATTTTGCAAAACATGACAAATGTGTGTATGTAGGACAAAATAATTACATACAAATAAATAAATTATAAATATGAAACAAGTAAACATGTATATGAAAGGCTTGTATAAGAAGACATAAGGAAAAAAGAAGACAAAGAAAATTAATGCTAGCACACATTTTATCTTATCAGCCACAAAGTAGATCCATCGGCCTCCAATCATAAAAAAATCCCTGACTTGAAAATATCTCACCCTGTACAAACAAATAATCACCCTTAAACTTCTTTCCTATATATCATCAATCTTTATCTCAGTTCGACCATCAAAACTGGGAAGCATCTAAAAGCTTCATCTTTAACAATTTAAACAAAATCCAACATTAAATAACAACCTGAATTCATTAAAACCAGATATCAAAAAAATTAGACTTCAACCAATAGTTTCAAACCTGTTTGAACACAAATGAAGCTCTGTTCATTTGAAAACAATGTGAGTAAACAACTTAAAAAGAAAAACCCTGAGTATATTTATTGTTGCTTGTAAATTTGAGATTTGGAATTTCTTTATTATGCATATACATATATACATCTCTTATGTGTATAAACATTTGGAAGTGTAAATGCCTGTTCATGTTGAAACCATCCCTGTTTCTTACTTCAGAGCATAAGGCTCGATCAAAAAAAATTAAATATTAAACCACTTGATATTTTGTTAGGCCTCGGTTTCAAAAGCAAATATGCTTGTTTAAGTATCGGTTATTTTTTAAAAATAGTTTCAAGTAAAATATAAATTTGTAGATTGAAAAAACTTGATTATACATAGCAAACTTTAAATTTTTGGTAATTTCGAATGTCACAAAATATTGATTCAATTATATAGCTAGAATCCTTATTAAAAAATAGGATTTTTAAGCTCGGTTTGATGATTTTTAAGTGAGTGGTTCGAAAGTAGTTCGATGATGAACGGAGCGTGGAGTTTTGCCAAATTCTAGTGACAGGCGACGTTCTAGAGGTCGGAGCTTCGCGTGGAGGTGGAGGGGCCTACGTGATGGTGGGTAAAATGCTCGAAGATGCTCTGTGCACGGCAGGTGACGGCGACGAGCAGTTTTCGTTTGAAAACCTAATTTTAGCGAGGCTGGGTTTTTTTCGATTCGTTTGTCTTCTTCGATTGATTGAGTGAGACATTATTTAGGTGGAAGGTAGAGGTCGTGTTCACGAAGTGATGGCTGGAATTTTATGAGCTCTGGTGGATGAGGTTGCGAAGGCAACGCTCTTCCAGGTTTGGTGAGGAGTTCCAGTCACGTTTGCAGGTTCCGGTGGTGAGCTCGATCTTGATTTCTAGGTGAAGGTGGGGTTCTGGTGCCCTGGAATTAGGTCGAGGGCTTTCGTTGACTTGCTCGACGATGTGGAGTCGCCCGGAGTTGATCATCGACGATCTGGAATTTTGTTTTGTTGTGGGTGGAAGCAGGAATATGTTCACAAGATTGTCTCGAGTTATTCTTGAGCAAATTTGAGTTTGGCTCGATGTGTTTTAGTGTTAAACTCGAAGTAAAATAGTAAGCCGCGGGTTGTTTGTCTTGCTTCAGGTTTTAACAAACCCGACGTAGAAAAATTTGAATTCAATGCAAATTTAAACCGAATTTAAATGGTTAGATAGATTTAAAAATAATTTTAAATCTAGATGAAGTTAGATTTAAAATGGATTTAAATATTAAAGTTTTAAAATTTTAAAAGAGGGTTTCAGGTTTTAAAAACCTGACAGTTTTCTAAATTTTAAAATTTAATTTTAAATTTAATTTAAAATATGAAACAAGAATTTAAACTGGGTTTAAATTCAAAAGTTAGGTTTAGTTTCAAGTAAACATTTTAATCTTAAGCTTTTAAAATGAATTGGGATTTTAAATCAAAATTTTAAATCAAGGTTTTAAAAGCAAGTTTAAATCAAAGTTTTAAATCAAAGTTCAAAGCCAAGTTTAATCAAATGTTTAGATATGAATTCAAGTTTCTTAAATTCAAATCTGTGATTTAAATCAGTTTTTAAATCAAAATGTTTTAAACAAGTTTAAATCAAATAGCTTTTTAAAGTAATTTGTTTTCAAATAAATATTTGAATTGGATTTTGATAAAGTTCTTTAATAAAAAGGATTTTGAATAAAAAGTTAAATAATTTGTTTTGACTTGAATTTGCGAGTTAAAATGTAATGTATCTTTAAAGATTAATTTTTAAACCAAAATTTAAGTAATTCTGTTAGAACAATTCTTATATAGGTTTATAAGTTGATTTTAAATTTAGTTAATGTTGAAATATATAATCATTTTGAATCTTAAATTCAAAATGAAATTTGAATCTAAATTAAGAAGTGTAATGTTTTAGATACACTTTGATATTAATGAAGTCATTAATAAAGAACTGAATTACCTTAGAAATAATTAAGGTATTAAAATGATTTAATGAATAAGATAATTAAGAAATGACTTATTTATTTAATTTAGAAATTGATGATTTACATTAATTTATAATTAGAGATTAATTAGAAAGTAATTAAAGAATTGTTATTGGTTAATGAAGGTCATTAACCAAGATTATTTAAATAATTTATTAATGTGATTAATTTAACAATTAATTGAGATTAAATTAATTAATGATAATCACTTATGAAATTGTGTAAGTGTAATTACTGTATGAAAGTAATTAAGAAATTAATTGCTCATTTGTAATTAATTGAGTTTAATTTAATTAATTTAGGTTAAATTATCAAATATGCTGTACTAAATTGATATTTTTGATATGTGATTGTGATACTGTGTGATGTGAATTGCTTTGTGCAGAACTGTGATTTGTGATTTGTTTCTATGTGCATGCGAAAACCATTTTTGCCCGTAAACGACATTTAAATTTCGATGCGACAGGGAGTCGGATTCCAGTTGGTTATCCGAAACCCACATCGAATCATAATGGTAAATCTTTGTGATTGATTAATTTACTTTATCTGTGATGATTGATGATGTTACACTATTGTGCGAAAACACTGGACCACACCATACACACACAAAATATGGATTGCATGTGCAAATTGGTTAAGTCGCAAATTTTTTAAATAGTTTTAAAGATTGAATCTTTAAATCCGAAATAGTTTTGGAATTTGAATTGAAAGTTTTAAAAAGGAATTTTAAAGATAAAATTTATTTTTGAATAGCTTGATTGCACCTTGACGTTTAAATAATTTGATTTAAGATTTAAATTCAAATGTGAAACTGAATTCTACGATTTGAAACTAGGGATTAAAGATGTTATACAGGTTGTATATGGGTTAAACCATTTTAAATGTATTGATTTGGGAATTTGAATTTAAATTCAAAGGCTTTAACTTATGCAAATATAATTGGATTCTTCCTAAACGAAAACTATTTATTTTCAAATAATAAAAGCTTTCACATAGGAAATGAACTTCCAATTTGTGTTAAAAGGATTTCTAGTTTGAAATGAAAATGATTTCCAAGTTATGGAAATGGTTTGAAAGATATAAGTTAAATCTTTGATTTAAAGATTTAGTAAGTTAATCCAATTGAAATGGAAATTTGTTTCGAAAATCCGTGAATGGGTCTTTATGAAATTTGGTGAACTTTGTGAAATAAATCTTTTTGTTTAAATATTTGAAATGATAATTTGTTTAACCATTTGAAGGAAAGTTTTTTATAATAAGCTGTGACTTAACTGAAATACCATATCCATATGTTTTTAAATATTGCGCTCATTATTCGGTTTAGCCGGGAGAGGATCTCGAGTCGTATAACCCAATCCGAATAATGATATGACGTTGTGGATTGCATTGAATACCGGTGTCGAAGATCGGGTATTTGTGAGAACGATAGGATAACCTGTCGATTGACCTTGCACTGAGCTGCTCCGTTATAGAGTTCTCCCTAAGTGATGGGAAGTCTGATCGGGATTGTGAATACCCGGATTTGCAAGGGCCTCTTACGAAGTGCCTTCGGTTCTGTTCGAACCTGGAACAGACTTGTATGGTTGTATGTCCGACACTACACTTTGAGATATAAAGCAGATTTCTTTCAAATACATATCTGTTGGTGGCGGAGAATTAATTCTCTTAGCTTAACACCCTTTCTCTGTGACGTACGAGCTCAGAGGTTATGTAGTCGAAGGTTATCAGTGATACATTCCCAATTTGGTAGTCTGACATGGCTTTTGTCTGAAGCGTAGCTTTATGGACAAAACTGCATCAAGACCTCACACCTCGGAAATGGTCGAAACAGGAAAGATGCGGTAAGTTTACGAGGGTCGCGCCCTTTATGGTGTGTCATTCCCTTCTGGTAAAGGGTGGTATCATGGTATGGATCCCAGATATTTACCTATGTGGTGACTTCAATCTCATTTACTATGAGGTTGTTGCTTTGTGGTTTAGAGGCGCCTCGGATAAAGGTCCCAAAGGACCGGTGGGTGGCATGCTCGTATAGTAGTTACCTAGTTACCGAGGCAACCCGACCTTGTGTTGGCAGTGAGTTGGTTAAGTTCTCTGGATGTCCCATCAAAGGCGTACCCATGGACAGTAGGAAGTTCCTTAGCCTGACCATTTGTTCGAAATCCGATCAAAACAATATGCGCCCTGTATGGTTTTAGTTGTATAACCTGCCATGGAATGTGGCGGTAACCTGCCATTGAACATGGTAGCTATAGTAGGCATACGATACTGGTCGTATATTGGCTAGGATTTATATTATACTTTCGAAATGGTTTTTCTACACTATGCACTAGTAATAATATTGAAAAGAATTTTGCGTATCAAGCATATTTGACTAACATAATGAGAAATCTCCTCTAATTCCACGTTTGCATTGTGTGTGTAGCGGGAGGCCTTGTGGTAGTTTCATTTTTCAGAAAGCATTGCAGATTTATTTTAAATTCTCTAGTTGTCTATTTTATAAAGATAAACTGTTTTCGTTACTCACACCAGTCCCATGACTGGCCTGGAGTTTATTGTTCCTTTCCTAAACTCTGTGTTCCCACAATTTTTCCACACGGGCAGTCTAGAGTTGGGTTTTTTAGATAGTCAGATTTAGTAGATTATCTGGAGTTAGTCCAGTCTTTGGATCACGACTGCACTTGCTTATCTTTGTGAAACGTGATATTGGTTCGAGCTAGCTTTGGATTGGAGAATTGGATTTGGAGATGCATTCTATTAAAGATATTCTTTCCGTTGTGTCTTGTATCTCTGATGGTATTGATATCCAGTTGTATCATTCTGTTATGTCATATTGTATCAGATATTGTATCTGCCGTTGTATCAATGTTATATATATTAATATTCTTTTTCTTCCACTGTGTTGTACTTGATGTGTTATAAGCTCCAACGAACCAGATTCGACGTTTGGATCTGCGGCATTTGAATATGAGTGTCGTATTCGATGCCGATTTTTGAAGGTCGAGTCAGGGCCGTCACACACTTGGTACACCACCAACTGCGAGTCGCTAAAGATTTCAACTGATTTTACTCTCGGTTCTTTGATAAGTCTTAAGCCGGCAATCAACGCTTCATATTCGGCTTCGTTATTCGTTGCTGTGGATTCGAGCTTCACGGCGTAGCAAACTGATCGGCTCTCCGGAGTTACAAGAACTATGCCAACTCCCGAACAACTATCGTTAGATGCACTATCGATGTACATCTTCCATCGAACGGGAGGTATTATATTGTGGTCGTTCGATTTGTTTGACATAGTAAATTCAGCAATGATGTCAGCTGGTGCTTGTCCTTGTATGGCCCTTCACAGCAGGTAGGTAATATCAAACTAACTTAACTCAATATTCCATTTTAACATCCTTCCAAAAGTTTTCGGGAGTTGGAGTATCTGCCGCAAAGGTTGATCGGTATAAACACTAATTGAGTGTGCCTGAAAATACGGACAAAGCTTGCGTGATGCAATCACCAAACAATAGGCTAGTTTTTCAGTCTTTGGATAATTTTTTTCTCCCCCGTCAAGCGTTTACTGATATAATATACTGGCTTTGGAACTCGGTCCTCCTCGCGAACCAGAGCCGTACTGATAGCATGTAGTGTCACTGCCAAGTATACATATAGCATTTCATGGTCGATTGGTTTCGATAGCACCGGGGGGCTCTCCAAATGCTTTACCAGAGCAAGAAATGCTTCCTCACAGTCGGATGTCCACTCAAAATTCCTTTTTCCCTTCTTAATCACGTCAAAGAAGGAATGCATTTATCCGTGGCTCTGGATATGAATCGGCTCAGCGCTGCTGCCTTTTCGTTCAAGCCCTGTACTTACTTTATAGTTCTGGGCACTTGTATGTCTCGAATAGCTTGAATCTTTTCCGAGTTAGCTTCAATTCCACGTGCATTCACAATAAAACCCAAGAACTTTCCCGACGCCACAAAAAAAGAGCACTTCAAGTGGTTGACCTTCATACCATGATGTCTGAGTATATCAAACATTTCTGCTAAGTCTCGAATGTGGTCGTTTGACTGCCGTGACTTCACGAGCATGTCATCCACATAGACTTCCATCGTCTTACCGATCTGGTCTTTAAACATTCGATTCACCAGACGCTGATAGTTTCTCTCGCATTTTTCAATCCAAAGGGCATTACTACATAGCAATATGCCCCATATTCATGACAAAACTGGTGTGCCCTTGGTCTGGAATATGCATGGGATCTGATTATATCCTGAATATGCATCCATAAATGAAAGTAATTCATGTCTGGCGGTACAGTCGATGAGTTGGTCGATTCTAGGTAAAGGGAAACTATCCTTTGGGCATGCTTTATTCAGATCGAAGTAATCAACACAAGTTCTCCACTTTCCATTTTCTTTCTTCACTAGCACTGGGTTAGGTACCTATTCAGGATAAAGGGCGCTGTGGACGAACCCATTGGCTTTGAGTTTGTCCACCACCTCTTTGAGAGCCGCAGACCTCTCCGGGTCCGTACCTCTTCTTTTATGTTTTACGGGAACGTACTTTGGGTCTATGTTCAATATATGACTCGCAATTGTTGGAGAAATCCTTCACATATCCGAGTGTATCCAAGCAAAAACATCAAGATTCGCTCGGAGGAAGTCGGTGAGGTTCTCGGCCACCACCGGGTCGAGTTGTGATCCAATTTTAAGAATTTATGACGGGTCATCCAGGATGACTGGGATGTCAATTGTTAGTTCAGCCGGTGCTGCATTTGTTTCCCTAGGTCCCCCATCATCATCTCTTGGATCTATGCCTCTATAGATCCGAAAATGTTGCCCGAGCCAAGGCTCGGGAGCTACTTGTCAATCATCAGAATTTTAGATGCAGACGGAGCTGTCCGCAACCTTTCCTTTCCCTCTACGGCAAGCCTCTCTTAGCTCAGCCATATAGCATGCACGACCGGTCGCCTGATCGCCTTTGCACCACTCCAACACCTTTGTCTGTTTGAAATTTTAACGTCAGACACCAAGGGGCCAACGCTGCCATATATTCTACAAGGGCTGGACGTCCTAGAAATACGTTATATGGAGAGTCAACATCCAACACTATGAACGGTAGGATTCACACCCTCCTACGCTCGCCTTGCCCCAGTTCAACTGGTAACTCCACATATCCCAATGCATCCATTGCTGTTCCATTAAAGCCAAGGATTCTGTCTTTAAACGGTTTAACATCCTTGGTCTCCAGCTTCATTTGGTCGTATTCTTTCTTGAAGATGATGTTAACGGAACTTTCGCAATCAATTAGAATTCTCCTCACAAACGCTGGCCCGATTGTCGCAGATATGACCATTGGGTCGATGGTAGGAGCCTCCACCTTATTCGCATCTCTTCTCCTGAATATAGTATCATAATTCATCGTGCGCTGCTGCTTTTCAAGGGTCCCATCATCCACATTCGAACAACACTCGTACTCCGCATTTCTTAAAGAGTTAGCATATCGCTCCATCTCTTGCCAGTTCTTATCCACAGGGTGAGGTCCGCTAGCAATCGTGTTAATAACCAATCGACCCACAGTTCGACCAGGCTTTTCTGGTTGGTGTGGAGCTGGCCCACATCCGTGGTCCGATGTCTCTTGCCTTACTTCTTGTGGTCTTTGACAAACTCCTGTAGCGTCTTCTATCTAATCAACTTATCAATGGCGTCATTGAGGCGTCTACACTCCTCTGTGTTGTGCCCGTAATACTCGTGAAAGGGGCAATACTTCCCAGTCTGCTTCTGTTCCTTTTTTGATTCCTTTGGGCGTGGTTTTCTATATTGAAAAATGTTGCAAGTCGATAAATAGATGTTCTCAAGAGATGCGTTCATCGGGGTGTATTCATTGTAGGTCGGGATCCTTGAGTTCCATTTCCACGTCTCACTTTTCTTTCCGAGATTTCCACCTCCTGATCCTTTAGACTTCCAAGGCTTGTTTTGGACGTTGACTTGAGCTTTTCCCTAATTATCGTCGGTTTGCTGCATGGCGATGTTACTTTTCGCAGTCTCCTGAGCAAGCCCTGGTGCCCTGTTTCGTCTTGTCCATCGGGCTTCATTCCTTCTTACGAACTGATGAGCTTTCGAATAAAAACGCTCCAGCATGGCTGAGGGCTTTCCCGCCAACCAATCTCCAAATTCAGAATCTGGATCCACTCCACGCATTACCGCCGTCAAAATTGCGTGGTCGTTAGGGTTACTAACTTCAGTTGCAGCAACATGAAATCTCTGCAATTATACTCTCAATGACTCTCCTAGAGCTTGGATTACGCTCGATAAGGACATCACATCCTTTAGGCGAGTGGTGTGTATCCTGAATTGTTCTATGAATTTGATTCCTAATTCGTCAAAGCTGGATATAGATCGTGGGGGAAGTCGACTAAACCACAAAGTGGCAATTCCGGACAGAGTGATTTGGAAGCACCTACACTTGGTCGCGTCCTTAGCTCTTGCAGAATCCATCATCCATCCGTACCTCGTCACATGTTGCCTGGGATCAGTCTTCCCTTCGTAGGCTGGGATAGTCGGTATATTGAACTTCTTGGGATACTCAACCTATAGGATATCATATATGTAGCGAGTATGACTACTGGACGCTCCCTAATCTTCATTGGTCAAGCCTTGGTTCTCTCTCATCAACTGCCTGACCATAGCTATTAAGTTCGAAATTTGTATGGAGGATGGAAGGTTGGGTTCCATTCCATGGGACCGCGCGGGTTAATGTCCCGCCTGATTTGGGTCTTAGAGATTCGGGCGTCCGATCTCCTCATGGGCTTGATCCCTAATCGATCGGTATGTGACACCTGCCTGTGCACCTTCATCATTACCGCGCCTATGCCTAGGAGGTTCATTAGCTGAGGTCGAACTATCAGATTCAGAATAAGGGGCAGGGTTACCTCCAGCATTCCGACGCTGCTGCTGAGTGAGCTGAGTCATGAGTGTTTGCATAAAAAATGGGCAAACACCTCCAAGTCATATGAATTAGTTTATTTTATGTTGTTTCTGGTGATTTGGGTGATTTACGCAAATATATAAAAGGAGGGACTAAACTGTAAAAGACACACAGATTTATAGTGGTTCGGCCAGAATGTGCCTACGTCCACTTTATATGTTATTCTCCTTCTCTATTAAGATTACAAGCACAAAGCTTTTATTACAAGTAACTGAAAGTTGTTTGAAAGTTCTCTCCTTGCTTGAGCTCACAAACTTGTCTGCCATTGTTGTACCCCTGCCCCTCTATTTATAGAGTGATGTTAGGGGCGGGGGTCTTGGATGTGTGTAGCTGCTGGTGGGCCTGGGCTGAAGCAATCTGGTCTGGCGATGTTGGTTCGGTATCCATTTGGTCCGGTAGTGGTTGGAGAGTGTTGGTTCGGCATGGCTTGGGGGGAGAGTTGTGTTCGGACGACGGAAATTCTATCGATTTAGAAAACCGTCGAACGAATTTAAATTAAAAAAACCGCAAGCGCACGGTGTACGAATGTAGCACGCGGCGAATACGGGTCGATCCGCAGGGAATTGATGATTTTAAAGTTCTATTCAATCAAATTATACCGAAGTCGAGAGTGAATAGCTAGAAGCGTAAGAAACTAACAAAAACTAGCAAAGAAAAATAAATAAAAATATGAAAGTTAAATGACAATTTAGAGGCAATTTCCATTCTCTAGATCACATAAATCAACAAAATGAAGTTATGATCTCTCTTTTCTTGTCATTAGTGAATTAGTCGATGTGCTTATCATAAGTATGGTATATTTGTGCTATTAATTAGCTCAATATAAACCATCAAACTATAACACAACCACTAATACACTTTTAAATCTCATAAAATATGACAACAGAGTTGAAAGCAAAATCTATTTTAAGCATGGCCTATTAACTATTAATTAGAAATATAAGCCATCAAATTTCAATTTCAACAATCAATTCTTTGCCATAATCATATGTAGATGAAGAGGCAATTTGTGTTTTGTTTGTTTAAGCATAGCCTATTTGTTATGAACAACATAGACTATCAAATTCAAAGCTAAACAACATCATTAAACCACTTCAATCATTCTTATTAAGCACAAAAAGAGAGCATAAACATCAAATTAAGTTGAAGCTACATAATTAGAGAGCTTCATTACCCCTAAATTGAAGGGGTTTAGCCTCTCATATTTGTTATCATATGAACAAATGTAGCTTGCAACATGAGAGGAAAAAAAAAGAAAAAAAGAGCAAAGTGAAATAGAAAACTATTCTAATTGCATAAAGGAAAATCTACACTACTTGCATAAAAGGAAATGAACATGTAATTAAAAAGAAACAATAATTAACATTGCATAAATAAAAGAATTACATAAGAGAAGAAATGGCTAAGCAGCCATGGAAAGAAAGAGAGATTTGATTTATTTTCTAAACTCAAACTAACTAACTAAGAGGAGAGATGGCTACATGAAACATAAGGGGTATTTATACAAGTTAGAAACCCTAATGCATATTTTTGGGGAGTACCCAAACTGCCCCTTAGGAAGTGTGGAGGCCAAGTAAACATTAACATGTCTTAATCCCCCATTAAATGTACATGAAACCATTAGCTCCATAAGCATGTGCATTAGCCTTTAATTTGTACATTAAGGTAGGAGGGTAGGTGGGGTCCTCCATGTTCTTCACTTTGAATTATTTCCATCTTCATTCCTTTGTATTAATTTTGTGCATGCATATCTTCATGAAACCACTTCTACCTGAGATCAAAATCCTACGAAAATATATACAAATTTTCAATTAATTGTTCTCAAATAAATATATGCACACAAATGACCGTTTTGCCTATATATGAAGATGAATATGTGACAATTTGGATTAATTTGAATTTTTGGTTTAAACAAGTTAAAATACCCGATATGATCATTTATTTAATTCAAATAGATTAAATATGGTGGTAAAAATATGCACATTTACGTGCACATCAAATACCCCCACACTTATCTTTTTATTCGTCCTAGAATAAAGGGAAACTAAGATAAATCCTTTTTCGTAGGAAGCACGATTGCATTGAGCGTATGCAACAAGCCGTTAAACCTCTGGGTGTCCCCAGTAGGACGAGTGTTGTCTCGTGAGGGTTATCAGCGGATACTACCCACAAAATCCAAGTGCGGGATGAAAATATTTACAAAATGCAAGATTTATTTACAAACAGATGAATGCAAAATTTTGAAAATATTTACAGATGAAGGATTTATTTTTAAATTGACACGAATAAGTTAAATATAGGTTTTGGTTATTATCTTGAAAATTTATGTCATTTACTGGTCAAAATTTCCAACAAAAATCAAGTTATCATATCAAATAGACTATAGTTTAACTCGTTGTTTTGGTTAATAACAAAGTGTAACTATGAAATGGATCCTTAGTTGATTATCAAAGTTTATCAAAGTGGTATTTTCATTTCTTTTCAATAACAAATCAAATCAACTAAGTAAAAATAGTGCTAGGATTTCAATTGCTTGCTCTCTCATTATTTGAAAGAAAAATTACACACCTAGCTCAGGTAAACTGAGGCCAGATATACCACCCATGCACTGCCTTTCGGACTTATGTGAGGGGAGTACATAGCATGGCGAGTGCACACACTTTCGTGCATACACCTATCGACCGTAAGTGGTTTTTATTACTTTTTTTTACATGTGTTCCATACATGCATAACCGTGAGGACTTTTAAATGGGTATGAAAGCACATAATAAAAAATTCCAAGTAATTCACCCATGCATAACCGTGAGGACTTTTAAATGAGAGTGAATACTTGGATGTTATTATTTTTTATTTTTTATTTTATTTTTTTTAAGAGAGAGAGAGTTTTGCAAAATCATCTTAGCACCATTTAACTAAGAAGACAAAAAAAATGTTATATCCTTTACTTTAAATCAACCACTTTTTAAAACAAAGATTTTCAATCAGGATGTACTTCATAATTAACACATATGAATCTTCCTAGATACTAGTTAAACCATTATTATTTGTAATCAAACTTCATTTTTATTTTTGTTAAGACAAATAAATTTTCAATAATTTCAATTTAATAAACCAAAACCATATATTTATCCTATAGTGTTTCTTTAAAAATAAATCAAAAACACTAAAAATAAATTCTTCTTTAGTTTTTGGAATTTTTTTTTTGAGTTCTTGGAAGAAAGATGAAAAATTAATCCTGAAAAATCAAGAAGAAGTTGAGTCTCCCCCTACACTTGATTTTGACTGTGTCCCCACAGTCAACCCAAGTGGAAGGAGAAAAATAAAATAAAAATCCTATATTTACATGAAAGATTATTATTTACAAGAGATGAGAAAGTATATAGTCAAAAAGTAAATGAAACGGTCTTCTAAAGACCGATTCATTTGTCTCGTCAAATGTGTGAGACACCGCTTAAGCACGAAAAACCAAATCATAAAAGATTTCGAAGTTGAATGTAGATTTGAAAAAACGAAAGTCGTTTTACTGAAAATCGTACGAGTTGTTTTGTTTTCAATGATTTTTGGGGTTGATAAAACAATTGATTGAAATTTACATTCATTTTCACTAAATTGAAATTCAAGTTTATCATTGAAATTTTTTTCCAAATTATCGATTTCATAGTCAAAATGGTGATCAAAATCTTCCCCGTCAAAATTTAATAACTCATTTTTGTAAATTCCATAAAACTCGTGTTCGTTACATTCATCTTCCTTTGTTGAATTATCAACAACTTCATCGCATATATCCATTTCAAAATCCAAAGTTGTTGTATTCAAATTTTCAGAAAAAGGAAGATCGAAATTTAAATCAAGTTTCTCACCCTCAAAAGAATTGAAATCCAACTCAATTACCGTGTTTTCAACAACTTCATTAAGATTGTTATTTTCAGTTTCAAAAGTTGTTGTTTGAAAATCGTCAATTGTGGTAAAAGTGGATTATCACTTGACTCATCACACGTTGGAGTTTGATTTTGTTTATCACGTTGTTTCATATATGTTTCAAACAACGAATTCGTGTGATCATCGTAAATTTCATTCATTTGCTCAACAAAATCCAATTTATAGCTATTAACATGAGAATTTTCGATTTGGATTTGTTGAGAACAAAAAATTTCACTTGTAATCAAGATTATTCTCATTGCCAAATTCGTTTGAAAAATTGTTCCTATTTTCATGTTGAGTTTGAAATTCATTTTGGAGTTCAAAATTGAAGTCGCATGGGTTATAATCGAAATCGTTTGAATTTTGAATTGAATTTAAATTTTTAAATCCTTGACTCGAGTTATTGCACAAATATGAATTACACAAATCATTTATACTTTGATTTTGTTGTGTAGAGAGTTCAAGTAAAGATGAGATGTCATTTTCACGAGTCGAGGGTTGGTCATCATTTTGAAAATTTTGTCGTTCGAAATCCGAATTATTTACACAATAGTTATTGTTAAAATATCCATAAAAATTTGAAGTGAAATCGTATGGATTATATTGATTTTCAAAACTATTGTAAAATCCAAGTGAGTCGGGAAACTCAGACATTTTCAAGAATTTTTTTAGCAAAGGAAAAATATTTACAAATTTATTCAAAATGGAAATTTGATTTTTATTTTGTATTTTGGTTTTTCAATTTTTTTTTTTTGAAAATATTTTATATTTTTTTGGATTTTTGATTTTCTAAATGTTTTTGGATTTTTGAAATTTCAAAGAAAAAGGATTTAAAAACTTCAAAGGAAAAGGAATATTTACAATTTTTTTTAGCTTGGATTTTGAATTTTTTTTTTTTTTTAAATATGCATGAACTAATGCAATTAAATGAATGCAAGTGCCTAATTACGAATTATTTATCCTAAATTAACACAAATTATATAATCACAAATTGTCTTAAATCAACAAGATAGTTCTCAGCCAGGTAACGGACAGGATTTATCGGTGCACCACGAATCACCGTAGCAATGCAGCCGAAGGTTTAAGTACCTTCAAAGAAACAATTCAGTATAATATTTACGAATCACCGTAATATTTATAACTGATTATTGCTCTGCCGTAGCCTAGACACCAAGAAATTAAATTGTTCAAAGAAGACAAATTGTCAATATACAATTAAGTGTTATCGATGTCTAACCGTTATTACTAAACAAAGTCTAGGATGAAATGCAAAGCAGAAATTAAATGTGTATTAACAATGCAACTACGAATGATTTTTTTTATTTTTTTAAAATGCAAATGCAACCAACCAACAATTCAATTCAAATAAAACTAGAAATGAAAGCAGAATTTTTTAGCAAGCAGAGCAATTTATTTTGGCTAGCTAAGGAAGCAATTTTCAGCAAGCTATTCTTCCTTTATTTCCTGCTTTGGCAACCTGAAAATTAAAAACTAAGATATATACAATATTTTTTTTTTTTGGTTTTTTTTTGAAAGGAAACTTAAAAGTAGGGTTTTAATTAAAAAAAACAAATTTTTTTTTTTTTTGAACTGGAATTTGGTTGATTCAAAACTAACAGTAAAGAAATCACTCTTTTTTTTTAAACCCGGCCCAACATCAATGGATTCATCATTTCCCTAACCACTTTCAACTTACAAACCAGCCCACAACTCATTTTTTTTTTCCTCTAAACAAGGAGCAAGTATGCAATAGAATTGAAAATCCCAAACTCTGTAAAATTGAAAATCGCAGTCGAAAATTGGAATCAGAATCGAACGTTTATACAACTGGTTGTGGTTGCAGGCGTCGCAGTCTCAGGCAAGATGAGGTTGTTCGACTTGGTTTTTGGCTGTAGGCGAAGTGATGAGAGGTGATGGTTGGTTCGTGGTTGTGGTTTTGGGGTTCGGCGAGCTGATGGTGACGACTTCGTGAAGAAATAGGTTCCGGTGGCTGCTCAAGCGAGGTGAAGTAGTTCGATTCGTCTGTGACTTTGGGGTGAAGTTCGATATGGGTTCGCGAGGTCGTTCAAGTGCTGGAGATTGGAGTTGCGATTGATGGGGTGGAGGCGCTCGAATTGCCGTGGGAATTGGAGGTGGTTCGTGAGTTTGAGGCAATTGCAATTTGGGTATGGAATAAAGCAGCGTAATAGAGTTGGTTGCGTCTAGAGGAGATTTGTACAGGGATTGCAATGGTGGCTGAAGGATGGTGATCAGGGATGATCTCGTTGCAGTTCGCGATTTGAAGTCGAGTAAGTCGAATTGTGATTTTTATGGGTTCGGGAATTGAAATTGGGTTGAAGGAGATGGGAAGGTGCGGTTTTGGGACGCGGTTGTGGTCACAAGACAGTGTTTGGTTAGAAATTGGAATACGGTTGTGATTGAAGGCAGTCAAGTAGCTTGTGGTGACAGGCAATTGGAAGGAGGTGGATGTGGTTTGTGTAATGGTGATAAGGAGAGGGTGCAGCAGTAATGTGGTGAATGTTGCACTGTTTTGGGTGATGAATGATGGGGTTACTGTTGTTGTGGGGGTATTTGACAGAGAGAGGTGGAATTGATCACTGGTGAATGGGTCAGGGAGTTCAGGCTTTGGTTTGGGTTGTTCGATTTCAGCGATGAGGTGGGCGGTTTCTGTTTGGATGTGGGGTTCGTGCAGGCTGTGGGCTGTGGTCAGGCAGATTGTGTTGAATGGTATTGGATGTGATGGTGGCTGCAGTAGTTAGACGATGTAGTGGTCGGTTGTATGGTGGGTGAAGTAGGAGTAATGGTGGTCAAGGGTGATGTAGGAAGTTGAAGTGTGGATGGTTGTTAGTAGGGGATGTGATGGCTAGGGGTATTCGGTAGCTGCATGTCGCGGTGTGGTGATTTGAGAAGTTTGGTCGATTTTGGTTGCGGAAGCAGTTTGTCTGTGGGTTTGTGAAGCTTGGAATTTTGTGGTTCGGTGATTGGTGTTGGAGGGAAGTTGATGGTGGGGGAGGTTGAAGGAGTTTGGTACAGTCGAACAGCAAGTGGTGATGGATGGGGGGATTAGCTGTTTTGGATGGTGCTGAGATGAGGAGGTGGTCTTGTTTGAAATGGGAAGATGATGGAGTGTTGTCAGGTGTGTGTGGTAAAGGTTGTGGTGATGTAATACACACAGTTTGTAGGCAATTTGAGATGTTTGCAAGGGGGATGTGCAGTTTAAAATTGAAGAAGTGATGTGTAGGCAATAGTTTGGCAGTATGAAAGGGGATAATGCAACACTGTGTGACAGGCAGAGATGCACAAAACTATGCACAGAACAGTGGAAAAAGAAGTGTTAGAGAGTAGTTTTTTTTTTTAGAAAGCCATGTAACAAAAGAAGAAAGTGCAAATGATATGTAAATGCAATTTTAAATGAAATGATTTTTTTTTTTGACTTGTGTATGCTTTTTTTATATATAGAAAATGCAAATGCTAATGAAAAAGAAACTAGCAACCTACAAACAACGAAATTCAAAATGCACACAAACAAAAACTTTTTTCTTATGTACAAGCACACAAAACAAACACACTAAAATAAAACAAAAATAATTCGAAGAATAAAAAATCAAAATCAAAACAATTCCCCAGCAACGGCGCCAAAAACTTGCTCGGACGACGGAAATTCTATCAGTTTAGAAAACCGTCGAACGAATTTAAATTAAAAATAACCGCAAGCGCACGGTGTACGAATGTAGCACGCGGCGAATACGGGTCGATCCGCAGGGAATTGATGATTTTAAAGTTCTATTCAATCAAATTATACCGAAGTCGAGAGTGAATAGCTAGAAGCGTAAGAAACTAACAAAAACTAGCAAAAGAAAAATAAATAAAAATATGAAAGTTAAATGACAATTTAGAGGCAATTTCCACTCTCTAGATCACATAAATCAACAAAATGAAGTTATGATCTCTCTTTTCTTGTCATTAGTGAATTAGTCGATGTGCTTATCATAAGTATGGTATATTTGTGCTATTAATTAGCTCAATATAAACCATCAAACTATAACACAACCACTAATACACTTTTAAATCTCATAAAATATGACAACAAAGTTGAAAGAAAAATCTATTTTAAGCATGGCCTATTAACTATTAATTAGAAATATAAGCCATCAAATTTCAATTTCAACAATCAATTCTTTGCCATAATCATATGTAGATGAAGAGGCAATTTGTGTTTTGTTTGTTTAAGCATAGCCTATTTGTTATGAACAACATAGACTATCAAATTCAAAGCTAAACAACATCATTAAACCACTTCAATCATTCTTATTAAGCACAAAAAGAGAGCATAAACATCAAATTAAGTTGAAGCTACATGATTAGAGAGCTTCATTACCCCTAAATTGAAGGGGTTTAGCCTCTCATATTTGTTATCATATGAACAAATGTAGCTTTCAACATGAGAGGAAAAAAAAAGAAAAAAAGAGCAAAGTGAAATAGAAAACTATTCTAATTGCATAAAGGAAAATCTACACTACTTGCATAAAAGGAAATGAACATGTAATTAAAAAGAAACAATAATTAACATTGCATAAATCAAAGAATTACATAAGAGAAGAAATGGCTAAGTAGCTATGGAAAGAAAGAGAGATTTGATTTATTTTCTAAACTCAAACTAACTAAGTAAGAGGAGAGATGGCTACATGAAACATAAGGGGTATTTATACAAGTTAGAAACCCTAATGCATATTTTTGGGGAGTACCCAAACTGCCCCTTAGGAAGTGTGGAGGCCAAGTAAACATTAACATGTCTTAATCCCCCATTAAATGTACATGAAACCATTAGCTCCATAAGCATGTGCATTAGCCTTTAATTTGTACATTAAGGTAGGTGGATAGGAGGGGTCCTCCATGTTCTTCACTTTGAATTATTTCCATCTTCATTCCTTTGTATTAATTTTGTGCATGCATATCTTCATGAAACCATTTCTATTTGAGATCAAAATCTTACAAAAATATATACAAATTTTCAATTAATTGTTCTCAAATAAATATATGCACACAAATGACCGTTTTGCCCATATATGAAGATGAATATGTGACAATTTGGATTAGTTTGAATTTTTGGTTTAAACAAGTTAAAATACCCGATATGATCATTTATTTAATTCAAATAGATTAAATATGGTGGCAAAAATATGCACATTTACGTGCACATCAAGTTGGTTCGGTGGAACGTTGGTCCGGTAGGGAAGTGGCTTGGTCCGGTTAGGATGGTTCGGTAGTTGTTGAGGAAGTTCTGGTCCGGTTGTTGTTTGGTTCGGCAGAGGTAGGTCAGGAAATGGTTCGGTGGTTGTTGGAGAAGGTTTTGGACCGGTGGTGAGGTGGTTTGCTCGGTAGTGCGTAGGAAGGGGGCTGGTTCGGTGATGGGTGGTTTGGCAGGGATATCCTCGCTCTGGTTCGATGAAAACACGCCCAACATTTGCCCCCCAAAGTGGGGCACGTGATGTTTGCACGTGTCGCGCTTTGTTTTCCTACAATTGAGATAGCTTCGTTCGGTCCTGGGTGTGCCGAACCAGTTGGTCCGGTCGATAGGTCGCGCCTATAAATAGGCTCTTCTAGCCGAACCAATCAGAGTACCAAATCAACCGAGTACCGTATCAACCAAGTGCCGAATCAACCAAGCACCGAACCAGGTATGTTCTCATTTGCCGAATGAGTTCTTATTATGGACTACCGAATGAAACCCATGGAGGATGAGTACCGGACGAGATTGGGTGTTGAGTGCCGAATGGGCCTATGCATGAATTACCGAATGAACTCTTGAGACCCCAAATACCGAATGAGCCTTTGTATCAGCTTTACCGAATGATACTACGAGTTATGAGCGTTTTAGATTACGAGTGAAATTTTCAGGCTATATACACTTGCTTGCTTATATCCTCTGTTCTAACGATATGTTTTTCCGGTGTTCCAGTTAATTTCTCGCAAAGCAGAAACTCGATCAGATAAAAGGAAGTCCAAGGACAGAGAAGAGTCCTCCACAGTGCCCCCAGTTCGTTCCGAACATCATGGGCCTGCTCCGAGATCGCTAGTAGATGGGTATGGCCCCCAGGAGCTCTTGAATTCCCCGCCCGACTATTTTCCTAGCTCCCTCAAAGAGGAGTAGCTTGATGTTATATCCCGTTCCTTTGGGATCGATAGAGCGCGCATGTTATTGCCAGGGGAAGAAGTGATGCCGTATGACCCCCCTGAAGGCTACTTTGCTTACAGCAGATATCATTGCATGTGCGGTGCTATCCCGACTCTCAACGCCTGGATAGTTAGCTTCATCACATATCTGAATGTGGCTCCATTCCAGCTTCAGCCTAACTCCTACGCCATTCTGGTGAGTCTTTTCGTCATCTTTCAAAGGAGATACGGGTGTCCTACTTCCAACTGGGAGATCTGATATCTGTATAATCTGAGGGGCTACAAGAAGGGGTCTCCATATATCAGCTTGGAATCGGCCGTATCCTTCAAGCCCGTCCTGGACTTGTATTCGAAGTACATCATGTTTAAGAAGGAATGGTTTTTCGTCAGGGATGACTCCATTTCTATCCGTCGCTTCACCTCCAGATGTAAGTCAAGGCTTTATTTATAATTTCCGTTCTGGTTGCAATGCTTCTACTTATGTGTTTTTATTTCTTGCTAGCGACAGGTGGTTTTGCGGTCGTGGAGAATGATCGCCTGGTTTAGACGGCAGCGGAAATAAAAGCTATTTCGGGAAGAGATAGGTCGGCTGCTTGCTTGATCAGGAACGCTACACTTTTGGGACTCAACCTGATCCAGCCACATCAGTCCGTGGTCAAGCAGAGGAATACGGCGGAAGAGAGGGCTGCTCAAGCTAAAGGCGGAGCCACGGCGAAGAGTGGCAAGAGGAAGCCTTTCACAAAACCTCTAATTTTCGGAGGTAAGAAGCTCAAGAAGTCCAATGGCCCTTCCCCTAGCACGTGCCCAATTACTCCGGGGGAGGAAGACGTGGAGGAGGATAGAGGTGAGGGCGAAGGAGGCGATGTAGGAGGAGAGGCAGAGAGTGGAGACGAAAGAGAAGGTGATGGTGGTGGTGATGGCGCCGGGGCTTTGCCTCCTGGGCAAGCAGGCGAGATTCAAGAGTGTACGGATGATACATTCCGCCAAGCTTTCGAGTAGTTAGGGGAAGGGTCGGGCTCGGTGGAGAAATCCAAGAAGTCTGATAAGGCCGGGACGGGTGCCAGTCTATCTTCTGACGGTATTTCAGCTAAGGCAACTCCGGCGGTTCAAGGCGAATTCTTAACTTCTGTAGACTCCCTTTATGATAAGGACTTAGTAATATTTTATGGCCAGCTCCTATCCTGGAATGAGATTCATGACTTATTGCAGTATCCCACTCCTCTTCAGGGTTTGTAAAATAAGCGCGTTTTCCTACTCCTTTTAACTTAACATATTTCTCGGATCATAGTTTCATGCATGCTTGTAACACTTGGTTTTTATTCTAGGAACGGGTAAGGTGGCCAGGACATCAGATATTCGGCACTGCCTTGAACAATATAAGTTACGCAAAGCTTCCGCCAAACCAAAGCCGTCAACTAGCCATCCCGGAGATGTGGTTGGTTATCGCCCTCTTCTTGGAGTTATTGAAGAAGATATGCAAAAGAGGAAGAGGGGCCGATCTTTGTTTGAACCTTCACCTGGCCCTCAGGCTCCCGTGCAGCCTATCCATGATATTACTGAGGAAGATATTGAGTTTATGCCTTCCCCACATCCTTCCGAAAATCCAACCATCACCCCGATAGACCATCATGGTTTGGTTCGCAACCCATTTGCCGGCCACCCGGATCTGGACCCGAGTTTTCGGGACATCTCTTTTGACGAGGCCACGGGTGAGCATCTTCTTCCCCGCAATCCCATGGTATGGGTGCTTGATGAGGCAAAGTCCTTAGACCTCGATTTTCTTACTACTCGGATTGTGAACATGGGGAATGAGGCCAAGGCAAACATCGATCGGGTGGTTGAAGAGACCAAGAGGCTAATGGAGCATCACGCTCGACTGGCCAAGGCTGGGGAGGAAATCGAAAGTGCTAACATTCGGTTGCGGCTAAAGGTTTCTGATCAGGCCAAACAGCTTGCCGATCAGGCTATCTAGATATCCCAGCATGAGGCGGCCTCCACACGACTAAAGAAAACCATGGAAGAGGCTAGCAAGGCTGAGTTGCGAAAAATGGTGGCTGCTTGCAAAGAACGAATCGATATGGCCATCGCAACGGTTGATGAGGTTCGGAGCGTGGATCTTGAGCAGGTAGAGGAGTTATCTGGGAGGCTTGAGGCCGCAGAGCTTGCTCAGGCCAAGCTGAAGGAGGAGATGGAAGTGATGCGGAAATCCCTTTAGGCTGACTGCTCAAGATACCGATTGGAGAGAGATACTACCGTCGCACGGCTGTCGACTTCTGAGGCCCGGATGAAAGAGTTTGAGGAGAACGAGGGGATAATGGATGAGATGCTCCAGGACATGTATTTCCGAACTTGGAGGCAGGGAAACCTGTCCTGGGGGGACGACTATCCCCGGGTCATGGCTAGAATATATCTTCGAGCTTTGGAGGAGACTAAGTTCGATGCGGATAAGGAAGGTGGTGCGGCTTTCAGAATGGATGTGGTTACGGCCCAATTCACTAAGGAAGAGAAGGTGGCGGTTAAGGAGGGCATGCGGCTGCTTGTTGCGGATGAGGTAGGCGTGCAGCTAGATGACGATGATTAGGGAGGAGACGCTGGTAAGTCTTCCTTTTTAGTCTTTTCATGATTTGATTGCTTATCTTTCGTGACTATTGATGGATTCTCTTATGAATTGGGCAGGCGGGACCTCTGGAGTACATGCGCGGAGTTCTGACCCTGCAGTTAAGTAGATCCAGATGGCGGGCAGGATAGAGGCGGAGCCCCGATGTAGTTGACTTTTTTATTTGGCTTGTTTGACATTCCTGTATATACTAGTCCAAAACATTATTGTATTTCCAGACTGTAATTATGTCATTGCAACGAACGTCTTTATGTAACTTTATAACATAAGCAGATTCTGTCATGTTCGAAGGTGGTTGTTATTTTGATGTGTTGCATAAGAAATACAGCTGCGTGTTTATGCATGTGATTTAATCGTATTTTATGCTAAGTTTCTGCTCAAAATATTATTTCATGTCTTGCAATGCCAATATGATGTGTGAACAAATCAAAGCTACATATTTGTACACAAGAGAAGATAGTACCGCCCTTCGTGTTTTAGTTGTAGAGGGTTGCTTTGAATGTCTTGCATGACTGAGTACGAAATGTAGCTGAGTGTTCCGTCATCCGGATGTGAGTTCATATTTCCTCAAGCGAGAGTTCCCCTATTTTGTGACCTGTACTTTAGGGATTGTTATATAGGATAGGAGAAAAGTTTTTGAATGAAATGGAAATATGAGAAACAGTAAAACATCCAATCACGGAAGGCCGTCGATATGCTTAAGTTCGTGGCAAACGGGTTTTGTAGTCACTTTCCCTGGCTGTGGGTCTTGGAGACATTTGTCACCCATTTTACGCCTCCGCAGGGAGCTTATCTTTTTTACCACAGCCGTACTTAAGACATATCGGAGCCGAGATCGCGCACAGTAACTACCCGAGCCATTATGGCCCGTAATCGTGGGTATTATTCGATTTACTGTGGCTGGCTAGCGTGGGTGCCGATCGTCAACCGTGAACTACCCATGGCTGGCCACACCTTATGTTGGGGCTTAAAGTAGGTTCACAGTTGCCGGCGAGCCAAACGCCGTAATGAGCTACCATCGGCTATAGTCGGCCTTCTTGATGGCTTATAATCGGCTCATTACAGTTGTCTTTGAAGGCAGTCGCGAGCAATGAGTTAACCCGCAGCAAAGGGATGCTGGAGCAAAAGTGTCTCATTGGCGAGTGCATAGAATCGTATAGTACCTGTTAGGTCCTGTCCAGGTGAGGTTGTGTCGCGAAGTGTCCAGAATGGAAATATCGCTATACATGATTTTGTTCAACAGAAAAGGATAAAGCTTATCAAGAAGCCAAGATATAAAGGAACAAGTTAAAAAGAGACAAGATTTTTAAAGTGGTTCGGCACGAAAATGCCTACGTCCACTGATTCTCTTTGTTAATTCACTTCATATGGGCAGTACAAGTTAAGAAAAGTATCAACGGAGGTGTTGGATGTTCCATGCCCTCTAGAACACCTCTCCGTCCACTGTTGACAAAATATAAGCTCCGTTGTGGAGATCTTTATGAATTACATAGGGTCCGTCCCAGATTGGATCTAGCGCTCCAGGGCGTGGGAAGATTCGTTTGAGGACAAGATCTCCTTCTTGTAAGCTGCGGTGTTTGACTTTGGAATTGTATTGTGCTGCTACTTTTTGCTTATGAGCTGCTGCTTTGAGTGCTGCATCATTTCTTCTTTCCTCATTAGATCCAAAGACATGTGGAGGAGTTCTTCGTTCACTTCTGGGTTATAGCGGATCCTACGGTGGGAAGGCACTACAATTTCAACTAGGAGCATGGCCTCCGATCCGTATGCCAAAGAGAAAGGAGTATGCCATGTTGATGTGCTGTAAGATATGCGGTAGGCCCAAAGTGCTGTAGGAAGTTCATCCACCCAAGCGCCTTTTGACTTTTCAAGTTTCTTCTTGATTAGGGTTTTGAGGATTTTGTTGACAGCTTCGACTTGTCCGTTTGCCTGGGGATAGGCCACAGATGAGAAGCTTTTGTGGATTCCGTGCTCTTGGCACCAGTCGGTGAATTCCTCGCTGTCAACTTGAATCCCATTGTCCGATATGATTTTGAGTGGAACCCCGTACGTTCATAAAACATTTTTGATCAAGAAGTTAAAAACTTCTGCCGAAGATATTTTATTTAGAGGCTCCGCTTCCACCCATTTGGTGAAATTGTCAACTGCCACTATGGCATATTTGGCTCCCCCTCGGCCCATTGGCATTTCGCCAATCAAGTCAATTCCCCATATTGCAAAGGGCCAAGGGCTGATCATTTGAGTAATCTCATTTGTGGGCAGTCGAGGAATCTTAACAAATTTCTGACATCTATCGCATTTTTTGACGAAGTCCAAGACGTCTTTGTTTAAAGTGGGTCAGTAATACCGGTATCGGAGTGTTTTCTTGGCTAGAGTCTGCCGTCCGGTGTGATCTCTGCAACTTCCTTAATGGATGTTGGACAAGACTTCCCTGGCTTCCCTTCCAGCGACACACATTAATTAGGGATTAGAGAAGCCGCGCCGATAGAGGATGCCTTCTTGTAGTGTGTAGCGGGAAGCTTTCCTTAAGATTTTCTTAGCTTCGTTACGCTCGTCGGGCAGTGTTCCACCTTGTAAATATTTCCGGATAGGAGTCGTCCAAGTTTCCTCTTCGATTGCAGCTATCATACTCATTGTCTCGTAACTCGGGGCTAGTTGCTGTGAGATAGTTATTGTTCGGGAAGCGGTGCCGTCCTTCATGCTAGCTTGCTTCGCCAGTTCGTCGGCCTCTTGATTCTTTTCTCGAGAAATGTGTTTGATTAAATAGTGATCCAATTGACTAAGCAGCAGCTTGGTCTTCTTTAGATATGATGTGAGTCGTTCTCCTCGAGTCTGGAATTCTCCCAGTATCTGATTTACAATAAGTTGAGAATCACTACGGAGACATAAAGAACCGACTCCAATCTCTAGGGCAAGTTCTAATCCGGCTATCACTGCTTCGTATTCTGCGTCGTTGTTGGTGGCAGTGAATTCCAATCTTAGGGCATAGTGCAGCTTCCTTCCCCTGGGGGTGATTATTACAATACCTGCCCCCGAGCCTTGTTCGTTTGATGCTCCATCTACAAAGAGATTCCACTTGATGTCTTCCGCTATTCTAGATGGTTCCTTACCTTCGTTAGTGGTGAATTCGGTGGTAAAATCAGCTATGGCTTGGCCCTTGCTAGCGGTACGAGGATGGTAGGTGATATCATATTGACTCAGTTCAATTCACCATTTAAGTAGTCGCCCAGAAGTGTCGGGGCGATGGAGTACTTGCCTTAGCGGTTGATCGGTTAAAACTCTGATGGAATGAGATTGGAAGTAGTGTTGCAGTTTCCGTGACGTGATTAGCAAACAGTATGCTAGCTTTTCAAGTTTAGGGTATCTGGCTTCTGCCCCTGTAAATCTCTTGCTTACAAAGTATACGGGTCGCTGTACGTGGTTGTCTTCCCTCACCAAAGCGGCGCTTAAAGCATGGGACGATACAGCAAGGTATAGGTATAGTTCCTCGCCTTCATTTGGAGTTGAGAGTACTGGTGGTCTCTGGAGGTGTTCGATTAAGTTAAAGAAGGCTGTCGAGCATTCGTCAGTCCATTCGAACTTTCCTTTGTCTTTCTTAAGAGCTTCGAAGAAAGGGATGCATTTGTCGGTTGCTTTAGATATGAACCTGCTTAGGGGAGCCACCTTCCCGTTTAGGCTTTGCATCTCTCTTCGAGTGGATGGTATCTTGATATCTTGCAAAGCCCGTACTTGTTCGGGGTTAACTTCAATCCCCCTGGCATGGACGATGAATCCCAAGAACTTTCCCGACGATACTCTGAAGGAGCACTTTAGAGGATTCGGTTTCATTCCATATTGGCGAAGTACTTGAAACATCTCGTTCAGGTGGTTTATATGATCGTTGGCTTTCCTTGATTTTACCAGCATGTCATCCACATAAACTTCCATAGATCGCCCTATTAATTCCGCAAACATCTTGTTGACGAGGCGCTGATAAGTAGCTCCGGGGTTTTTAAGTCCAAAAGGCATTACTTTGTAGCAGTACAATCCCCGGTCAGTGATGAAACTAGTGTGGTCTTGATCGGGGGCGTGCATAGGGATCTGGTTATATCCTGAGTATGCGTCCATAAAGGATAAGAGTTCGTGTCCGGCTGTGTTGTCCACGAGTTGGTCGATTCGGGGGAGTTGGAAGCAGTCCTTCGGGCAAGCGTCATTTAAGTTGGAGAAATCGATGCATGTTCGCCACTTCACATTAGCTTTCTTTACCAGTACCGGGTTGGCGATCCATTCTGGGCAGATGGCTTCTCGTATGAAGTCATTGGCAAGTAAGTTCTTTACTTTTTCCTCGAGGGCTGCTGATCGTTCTGCCCCCATGCTCCTCTTTTTCTGCTTCACTGGCACCTTGGTAGGATCGATGTTCAGTACGTGGCATGCTACGTCTGGAGAGGTTCCTGTCATGTCGGCGTGCGTCCATGCAAATACATCCATGTTGTGGCGAAGAAAATTGACGAGTTGATCTTTCAACTCCGTTCTTAACTGAGACCCGACTCTCAGCAGTTTACTTGGGTCGTGTTTGTCTACAGATACAAATTCCATATCCTCTGCAGGCTCGGTGGTGGCCTCCTCCACTTTGTCCATGGGGTCTAGTTCGTTGAAAGGATCGCTGGTATATCGAAGCGGAGGGGCTTTCTTTAATTGCTATGCTTCCAAGTTTTTCTTGCAGAGAGAAGTCTCTGCATCCTTCCCTTTATCCTTCCCGCGGTTATTGCGAAGCTCAGTTACATAGCAATCTCGGGCTGCGTCTTGATCTCCCTCTATTTCTCCTACTCCGTTATTTGTTGGGAATTTCATTTTCAGGCACCATGGGGCTAGGACAATTTGGAAGTCAGACAAGGCCGGTCTTCCCAAAAAGGCGTTGTAGGCCGAGTGGCTTTCTATTAGCACAAATGTTTGTTTTCGTACAACGGAGCGGGGATGACTTCCTATCTCGACAAAGAGGTCCAGTTGCCCGAGGGGCATCTTCGCATCTCTAGTGAAACCATGTAGTGGTTTGTTGCAGGGAGACGCATCCTTCATTGACAGCTTCATTTTGTCGAAAGCATGCTTGAATATGATATTTACTGAGCTTCCAGTGTCTATTAAAATTCGAAAAAATTTGGCTGGACCGAACCAGGCAGAGATGACCATAGGTTCCATGTATGGGCACTGTCTTCCCTCTAGGTCAAGCCTACTGAATGTGATGTCGTCATTCTCTTTTCGTTTCGGGTGGCGTTCTTCCATGACAGAATTAACGTAGCCTTCATCATTCCTAAGTGACTTACCATATCTTTCCATCTCCGCCCAGCTTCTGTCGGCAATGTGCGGTCTTCCTGATATGGTATGGACCACTATCTTCTCTTGACTAGACCCGCTAGTGTTGCGATTTCCTCCGCCCACTTCTGGGAGGGGTAGCCCTGGGTTTTCATTGGAGGGAGCTGGAGTCATGTTATGGCTTTTTACATAGCGTTCCAGTCTCTTCCTTCTGATTTGTTCTTCAATTTAGTCCCGGAGATGGTGGCATTCATTGGTGTCATGTCCATGGGATTCGTGGAAGCGACAGAACTTTCCTGACTTGAGTGCGTTATCTGACTCCTTCTTGTGCGGGGGCCGCTTGTATATAACTTCGTCTTGAGTGGATAGGAAGATGTTTTCGATTATTTCATTCAAAGGAGTGTAAGAGTCAAATCTTGGTCCTGGTCGATATAAGCGCTTTTCTCCCTTCTTGCCCCCAGCATTGTCTCAAGAGTCACTTCTCCGAACATCCTTTGCTACAGCGGGAACACGGTTTGGAACTGTTTTAGCCTGTTGCCCTGACTGCCTTTCAGTGGCAGCGTCTTCAAGTCTCATATATTTTCCAGCATCGTGGAAGAAATATGTTAAAGTAGCTGGTTTTTCCTTGGTTAGTCTTCTAGCAAATTTAGTATCCGGATGTACACCACTGCAGAGGGCCATTAGGATAAGTTTCTCGTCGGCATCTTGGACTGCGGCCGCCGCGGCGTTGAATCGGGTTAGATATTGTTGCACTGTCTCTCCGGATTTCTGTTTGATACTAGAAAAGGAATAAGCATCCTTGGGTTGTTCCACATGAATGCGGAACCGACTGATGAACTTTTCTTTCAACATTTCCCATGAGCTGATGGACCCTAGGGGTAGGTGGAAGAAGAAGGTGGTAGCTAGATCAGTCAAGAATAGTGAGAAGCATTTACACAACACTCCCTCTGTTTCTCCGCTCATGAGCATATGCTGGGTGTATCTTTGTAAGTGTACGATGGGGTCAGAGGTTCTCTTGTAAGGTTCCATTGTTGGCATTTTCCATTCCCAGGGGGTGATGGCAGTTTCGATACTGTGGGTGAAGGGGCTGGTTACCCTAGCACCTATCCCCCGATCCCTTTGCTCCCGTTGGACGCACTCTCTGAACAATCGCGCCATCCTCTCATCAAAACTTGGAGCGGATAAAAATGAGTTTGGTTCTTCCCTGCGGGATTGATTCCGTCCAGTTGACCTGTAAGGATGGTATCGTCTATCACTCCTGACATTATCCAATGGCTACCTTTGGTCTTCCGGGGCCATGCTGGGGTCAGCCACAGTTGGCCCTTGCCTTGATCTTTCCCTGTTGGGTTCTGTTCTCAGCACTTACTCGGGTCTAACTTTGGGCTGGACTCCCGCTCGGCTCCGTTCCTTGGTGTTTCTATGGTTTGGTAGCATGGCGGGCTCAGCTACATCTGACCCTTACTTGGTACCTCCCCCGTTGGGTTCGGTTCCAAGCGTTTCCTCGGGTCGGAATTCGGGCATAGTCCAGGCTCGGCTCCTACCATAGTTGTTTCTGTTGTTAGCCTCTTCGAAGAAGAAAGACCCATGTCGTCTCCTAGATCCTCCAGACTGGGACTCACCTCATGATTCAGTGTTACGGTTGGATTTTCAACATCCCTTAAGCGCGACATGAGTTGGTCCACCAAGGCTTCTTGTTGAGATGCGAAGCGGTTAGTTACTTCAGCCACAATTCTGTCCAGATCCGCCCTTGTAATTGGTTGTTCCGTAGCGGGGGCTGTTGGATTTGCCTGATTTAAATTTGCTGTTGGAACCGAACGATTGTCTTGGTCTCTGATCATTGGATCTGGGATACTGCCAGTTGCAATGTTCTTTCCTTTGTTAGTATCTTTCTTATGTCCGGGAGGAATGTTTTTCAAATGAGCGACGCTGACAGGAAAAGGATTAAGGGGAGAAGCTGAAGCTTCGAGCTCCTATTCTCAGTGAAAGCACTAAAAATGTTTCCACAAAAAATTGGCAAACACCTCCAAGTCGTATGAATTATTTGATTTTATGTTGTTTATGGTGATTTGGGTGATTTACGCAATATATAAAAAGCAGGGACTAAACTGTAAAAGACACACAGATTTATAGTGGTTCGGCCAGAACGTGCCTACGTCCACTTTATATGTTATTCTCCTTTTCTATTCAGATTACAAGTACAAAGCTTTGATTACAAGTAACTGAAAGTTGTTTGAAAGTTCACTCCATGCTTGAGCTCTCAAACTTGTCTGCCATTGTTGTACCCTAGCCCCTCTATTTATAGAGTGAGGTTGGGGGCGGGGATCTTGGATGTGTATAGCTGCTGGTGGGCCTAGGCCGAAGCAATCTGGTCTGCTGATGTTTTTTCGGTATCCATTTGGTCCGGTAGTGGTTGGAGAATGTGGGTTCGGCATGGCTTGGGTGGAAAGTTGGTTCGGTGGAAAGTTGGTTCGGTGGGATGTTGGTCCGGTAGGAAAGTGGCTTGGTCCGGTTAGGATGGTTCGGTAGTTGTTGAGGAAGTTTTGGTCCGGTTGTTGTTTGGTTCGGCAGAGGTAGGTTAGGAAATGGTTCTGTGGTTGTTGGAGAAGGTTTTGGACCGGTGGTTGGCTCGGTAGTGCATAGGAAGGGGGCTGGTTCGGTGATGGGTGGTTTGGCGGGGATATCCACACCCTTCAATGAAAACACGCCCAACAATGAGGTTAGTGTTGGCTCGAATCTGCTCAGCAAGTTTCCTTCTACTTTCCTTGTGTTCTCTTTTCAAGTCGTTGAACTCTGTTCGAGAAACTACTTCCGCCTTGTTTTGGATGGAGGGCCCTGCACCTCGAGTCGCTTGCCGATTTCTAGGTCCAACTTGTTGCACGCTAGCAGCCTCGTGGACATCTGCGTTGTGAGAGGCCGATCTAGTTCGTGGTCTCCCCATGGTAGAGTTGTTGGTTGTAACTCTGAATAGAATCAACAGTTGCCTTGTGAATGATCTTGGATCTCCTCTGGGAGATTTATGCTATCCAGTAGCTACAAAGCAGATCCTAACAGCCGGAGAATTCGACTCTCGATGAAAGCAACAAAATGTTAGCACCAAAATTGGCCACTAAAACCCTTAAGAGAGATTGTGTAGAGAGATTAATGAAGATAGTAAATTAAAAACTAAAGACGGTATGCAAACTTAAATGCAAAGAACAAGAACACCAAATTTATAGTGGTTCGGCGTAACTTCCTACGACCACTTTGAAGTTAATCTTTATTCCTTTACTTGATAACAGATTACAGATTCAATCCGTTTCCAATTATTTGAATACAATTGCAAAGTAAAATATTATGTTTCGAACTCCTTTACTTGAAATCTTTTTTTGTAGTTGGCTTAGTGTTGTTGTGAACTTCCCTTTTGGCATTTGTAATCTCTTCTTATAGTTTTTATAGTAAAGTTAGAACCCGTTTTCAAAAAAAAAAGATTATGTTTCGAGTGAATGTTGAATGCGATAGAGTTTCCCCAGTGTTCTCGAAAAAACCGATTTCTTTCACTGTGCCCCTATCTCTCCATTTATAGACGAAGATGGGTTAGACTTCCCCGGAGGGCCTGGCAGCTGAATACCTCGGCCTAAATTGAGTGAGTTCTGTATGCCGAACCATATACGCCGAACGGCCAAATGCTGGACCGTAGTCTTCATGCCGAACGATATGAGGTATTGAGTGGAAAGAGTAGGCCGAACGATATCCTTATGCCAATCGAAGTGGGGTGCTTAGTGGCGAGCGTATGCCGAGCAATGGTCGACGATGATTGAGATGGGTTGAATGCCGAACACCTCTTCATGCCGAACGATTTCGGGATGTCGAACACCACTATATGCCAAGCATCATGGAATGCTGAACGAGTCTGTAGTGCCGAACGTCTAGAGATGCCGAACCTTGTGGAATGCCGAACCAGTCTACCGTGCCGAATGTCCAGAGATGCCGAACGTAACTTGATGTCGAACGCTCTTTCCTGCCGAGCGTCATTTGGTGCCGAATGCTCTCGCATGCCGATCGATATTGCCATGCTGAACGAAGCGGTGCCGAACATCTGGAATGCCGAACAATATGGAATCATGCCAAACAAAGCGGAGCCGAACATCCTGAATGTCGAACACCTGAATGCCGAGCGTTATCCAATGCCGTACGCTCTCTAGATGCCGAGCGTTCCTGAATGCCGAGTGCTTCCTGAATGCCGAGCGTTTCCAAAAGACGAATGCAATGAGACACCGAACAATCTGGTTGAGTCCGAATGATATAGATGCGGAATATCTAGTTGCCTGGTCAAACCTTCAGGAAACAGAAAAGTTTGGTTTTTATTCAATAAAATAGATTCAGAATTTAAGACAGCATTTTGTTGGATGATATAACTATTTAATTTAGTAATTTGGAATTGGGTACAATAGAACATCTGGAGTTTCGAGCGTATTAATAATATTTTAAAGGCTTGTAAAATTTATATTGATAGTACTGAAGATAGTAAAAGTGTTGAAATTTAATTTGGAAGTGTTTTGTTCAGTTTTTGAAAATATATCGTTTAAATTGATACTTAAAATAGCCTTCCGAGGCACAGTCTCGGAATTCGACGAAACCAGTTCCATTGGATCCGTAATATTGAATTATTGTCAGATTTCAATTTTCGTAGCATTTGGATTTGTCGTGGGAATGTATGATATACAACACGCCGAAATTTATATCGAAATTTAGTTTAATAACTGGTCCATAAAGCTCTCTTCTCCATACAATCGAATTAGGACTCGAAACCTTTTCCTTTGCGTTCGGAATAGTGTTATAACATTATAAACGCCTAGCGGCATGCCTCGATAGGATGTCGAGATTTTGTTTTGCATTTATCGGGACAATTTGAATTAACTAGTATATATATCTTAGACAACCTCCAGCCGTATTCCTTTCACATCGATAATTTTTTTCCTTCAAAATCACTGCAACCTTCTTCTACAGGCCGTCGTTATTTCTTTCACTTCGCTCAAATCACAGTTAATGCAGAAAAAAATATCTTCATTTCATTTCTTCCCAGCCAAAAACAGCCGAACTCATTTTAATAGAAAAAATATGGCTTCTTCCTTAGAACAAAATCGAAAATGGATCTCAATCCTGATCCAAATTCCACGAATCAATTTGAAGTCAGGATAAATTGTCAGATTTAGCATATTTCGACTCGAGTTCGACAAGGCGGTTTGTTTTGGGTCGAGCGGTGATGATCTCTTACGATCGATTTTTAGAGCGGGGCCGTTGTGGTTCGAGTTAATGTTTTCGGTTTAGAGGAGGTGGTGATCGAAGCAGAGGAAATGTCGCGATGCTGTTTGGCGATGGTGGCTAGATTTGTCCGTGTGTTTATTTGCGACTAAATCTATGGTTTATCGTGCCAAGCATTGGAAAGTTCGCGACCTAGTTTTTTGGAAAGGAGATGAGCTTGATTCGTGAGGAATGTTTTCTCCTCTGGTCAATGATCTGTACATCATCGCGCATCGTTCGTTGGTAGCTCGGACTCGAGTTGTCGCGTGAAGGTCTGTTCGGTTTTTGGTTTCTGTCAGGTAAGTAATTAATAATTATTTAGATTAAATTTAATTACATAAAGTGATTTAGTAAATAGTAGTATTTCTTAAAACTAGATTTTTGTTAAGTTTAAAATATGCAGTAAGGCCAAATTTTGTATATATAAATACAGTGACAAACTTACGGGGATAAGATTTAAGAAAATAGAAAATTTAAATGGTAATATAAATTATTTTGTATTGATAAAGTGTTAATTTTAAAATTTTATAAATACTAGATATCTAAACCAATATAATTTATTTTGGAAATAAGAGCTAAAATATATATCTACATACATATTTTATTTACTAGATTAATATTAAAGTAATGTATCTCTTTAAATTATTTTTGTTACTAAAAGATTATTAAAGGAAATTACTTTGAATTTAATTATTCATTAAAAATTTAAATCATTGGTTAAAATTAAACCATTTGCCAATTAAAATAATTCTATGGTATTAAGTTAATTCAAAATATTAATAGATTGTATGATGTTTATACAGGGTTTTAAACCATGGAAATAAGCCAGTTTGGATAGGATACAAACTAAAGGCAAAGGTGAGTTAATCTCGCTCATCTGGTTATAATTGAAATTTAAATGGTTAAATTTAAACAAATGGATGATTGATTGAATTCTTTTGATGTGCAATATTATATATAGTAGTATATAATATATCTTGGAATGATTGATTTCCCGCATTATATAGCGGATGAGACCCTATGCGCCGCATAATAGTTGATGATATTTTATTTAAAACCCATATACCGCGGTATTCCACCTTGAAGTGGAAATGGTATTTTATGTTGCTCTAACGTCAGTGGATGTAGGGAAACAGGTTGGAGGAATCCAACTGAATTCCACAAAATTATTTATATTGTTTAATATTATCTGTTATGAATATTCGACGTTCTGTGATGAATACTATTGATAAGTGGAATATTGAATGCTATAGTTTACTTGAGTATATTTCGGTACACTGAGATATGAAAATATATAGAATTGGATTTTTGAAAAGAAAATAAAAGAGTAAATTTTTAAGAAATTAATTATAGAGAATTTAAATAAATTAAAGAATGAAATGGATAAGAATAATAGTGGTTTTAAAATTCTAATAAATAAATTCCGTATATGAAAAGGGGATTCTGAATAAACAGGAAGATGATGAATTTTAAACGTCAGTGTTATTATTTAAAAGAATAAAGCATTTATTTTAAATTTAAGATTTAAATTACTGGAAGAATAAAGAAGAAATTTGGAAAATATGAAATTGGTATGTTTCAGTTAAAGATTTAAAACAAAAAATAATAATAATAAAGTCTATGATTAATGGATTTTGAAATGAATTGAGTAAGTAAAGAAATTTATTTCAAAATGGAGTAAATTGGAAATCAATTTGAAAATTGATTTAAGTGGTTGAAGTTGGAACTTTAAAAGAGAAGTGGGACTTTGCAATTTATAAACTGGGTTTATAAAAGTAAAGTAATATATCAGTGGATATTTCGAGAAGTAAATCCATGATGGAAAGTTATTAAAGAAATGGAAAATTTGTTTAAAAATAAACAGTTATTTATTTTTAAAGGATTTGAAGAGAAGTATATATCCCAGGATAGCCAAGTATGTTTTAAAGTAATTTTTTTTTAAAATATAAGCTAAAAGTTTCATGTCGTTTTAAAAAGCATGTTTTTTAAAAAAATTATTATTTCTAAATGTTTAAGCTATGTAGTAAGTATTTTTCAAATCGATTATAATAGCAGTTATTTGAAGGTGACTTGATATTTTGTTTTAAAAGAGAAAATCTAGTTTTATATTTTATAAAGTAGCCTCATTTTAAATATTCCCATAGTATATATTTTAATAAAGTATTAAAGTAATTTTTAGTTTAAATGTTTTTAAGGATAATTTACAATAAAGTGTTTTAAATGAATTTAAAAATCTAAAGTTTTGTGCTTGGTTGTTTTGAGCGGAAATAAATATTTGGGAATTTAATTCATGAGAATGGTGTGTCGAAAACTATTTTCAAAAGAGTGAAAATGGAAATATATCTGTTTGCGCCAAAATTGGTCACAAACACCCGACAGTCGATTATTCCCAATCACAGTTCTTAGATGAACAATAAGTATTAAAATCGTTCATAAAATTCACAGTAATGCAGTAAATGACACGAGATTTATAGTGGTTCAGCGATCTTGCCTACGTCCACTCTGAAGTTGATGACTTTATTGATTCACCTTGATGATTTCAATCCATTACAGCAGATTACAGTAAGCTATAGCTCTGATGTTCGAATACAATGGTGATAGAAGGATGTAGGGTTCAATTCGGCGGAGTCTTGACATTGAATGGCCAAAAGATCCCTTTTCAGTAGGCTTCAGGTGCTATTTATGGGCGTAGGAGGCTGAGATCGCGCTCAAACTTCGGGAGAATTTTTCTAGCACGTGAGTGGGCCCACGCGACCGACCCCACCAAGTTTCGACTCGATCTGCGATTGATACGAAATGATTTCGTATCCATCAAAAATTCATCCAATCCAGCTGATACTTGGCAGCAACATTCTATACCTTGTATGGAAGCTGCTGTGAAGATTTCGTAGCACTTGGACTTGTGGATCTCAAGTTATGATCGATACAAGATGGAGTTTTTCGTTCGGTCACTTGCTTCGAATCTATCATTTCGAATCGATTCCTTCGAATCGATATTTGCACGTGCTTTCGTGACGACGTGGCACGCACTCCTCGCATCGATCCCCTTTTTGCTCCGAGTTGATCATTTCGCATCCATGAGTTTCGCCTCGTTTGTATCGTGAGACGTTGCATACTTCGAATCAATCATCCACGTGTACCTCGCATCGATTCGTAGCCTGTTTAGTTCGAACAAGGATAGATGGCTTAGCTCGTATCATGGCATAGTTCGTATCGATAGGTTTAATCGATACAAATAGGTGGATACGAACTAAAGCTACCTGGTGGATTCGAATAAACGCCTCCTTCATGGATATGAACTAGACAATGGTCGATCAATGCGAAGCGCGTGACCAGTTGATGGACTCAAAGTTGATCAATACAAAGGATGGATGCGAAACTGGTCGATGCGAATTGGCCGAATTCGATGGATTCGAACAGTGCGATGGTGGATCGATTCGAACATGATGGATCCGAAATCGGCCGAAACATGATAGATATGAATAGAGGCTGTTCTGATCGATGCAAATGCGATGGATTCGAACTAAGGATCGGTGATGGATACGAAAAGAGGGTATGCTCTTCCAACTTGCATCGATCATAACTTGAGCATACAGACTCGGATTGACCTAAAGTTTGAAACTCTAGCTTACATGACTTTGCTTGCCCTATCCTATCAATTGTAGCCGGATCCGAGCTCGGGCAAAATTCATCGATATCCATAGTGAATCAAAATATAACCAATCTTTGAGACGAACTGTCTTTTGTTTTCGATCGATCTTTTGGTATCACGGGCTTTGCCAAAAAGCGGGATAACAATATCTCGCAAAGATATTTTGAGGTTAATAAATAATTTGGAGGAATTATTTATGTTTTATGGATGTTTGGGAATGTTAATTGATAGTTAAATAACCGACTATCAATATTGGCTAATGCGCTGATCGTTTCGAAGAGGCCGAGATCAAGATTTATTTATCGAAAACCACTTCGATCCGGTTTGTACGTTTTCGTAGGAAAAACGAGTTTGGAGTCGATGATGGAGCAATGAAGTGCAAGGGCTAGTCGCTGCTAATCCTGAGGATAATTCCAAAATGGATGTAGTAGGAGTAGTGCCTTCGGTTCCGTTCAAACCCGGAATGGACTTGTATGGATAAATGCTTTCGGAACATCGTCAGGCGAATGATGGGCATTCTAAGTCAAATGTTCTAAAAGCTAATGCTTAGCCTCAAGCCTCATCAACCGGGAATGACCGAAAATCAGGGGTTATGCAGCAACGCTAGGTGGGTAGCACGCATTTCAAGGTGAGGTCATCCCTGTCAAGATGTTCCTTTTATTTCGGCTTAGTGGTGCGGTTGCTGATCCCAACCGTGGGGTGATCTTACTCGGGATTATCCAGTAAGGGGTAGTCCTGGTCTTGTGTTGCAGGGGATTAGGAGTAATCCTCGGTACGGTGATCTAAGCCACATACTGTGACAGGTGGTACCCAAGTGCCTAGTCATTAGCTGGAAATTCATTCTCCCTACGCGCCTTTTACGAGTTTTTTTTTAATTACCCATGTACCTGCCCACCATTTCGTACCATTCAAATTGACAATAATCCACACATGTCATACTTGAATGATGCAAAATAACAGATTGTAAATAAATTTGGAGCAAATGAAATCAAATACGTAGAATCACAGACACAGAACAATCAGAATTACACATAGCGGAATATAAAAATAACATAGTAGTCCATGAAGCTACTATAACAGAGTCTCAACCCAAATACATAATATCAGTCTGAAAACAACATAATAGAAATCCCAAATACATAGAAGTTCACTAATACATGAAATAAACTTGGACAGCTGAAACAGAAATAGATATATAAACCAATAGGCAGAATCTCTAGTAAAGACCAGCTCCAGAAAGAGGATCCAAATCTGTGAATACCCAGACTAACCCGAGCGTAAAGCAAAACACAAAATACTCGAGTGAGGAAAATATATGCTTATATAATCAACCCAAGTGAACTGTAATAAGGTACAAGTAACTTAAAGGATGTCTGGGACTGCCCATACTCTAAGGATCCGTCAAACTATTTACTATGTAGTAATATAGCGCTATTATAATAATTTGTACAGTAAAATAAACTTGCTTTTAAATAGCGTTCCGGGCTACCCATATCACCCTTGACGCATAACAGTCCCAGTAGTCCATTCAGTATCAGCATATCTCTAGATCGGGAGAATACCCTAAATAATCCATAGGCTACGGGAGAAAAACAAACTCGTAGTAAAGACTCGGTATGGTAGGTGACATGGCACACAAGGCAATGCTAGGGTAGATATACCAATTACGCACACGAGCTGGTGGTAACGCAGCAGCCACATACGCCCACCTCGGAACACACTTCCATGTCAAAATCGAAGGATGGCCATATAATTAATCACAAGTAAGAGTATAGTATCGAAGGATCGTGTCTGACCAGAGGAGCTACCCCTTTTGGCCCGAGATCGCTCCTATTTTAGCCACCTAAAGCCAACTCACGGGAGTCGGGTCCACGTAATATACCTCAAAAACGTCGCCACCATCCTACTACATTCTGGAATCTCCACCGCGTACACAGTTGTTAAAGTGGTTTTCGGTATCGATAGAGAGTATGTCCATATCTGATCCCTGTCTCCTTCACAACCAATCGCTGTTATAACCCATAGTTATAATTTAAAAATAATAGTTTATACTTCAAAATAAAGTATCATTTCAAGTTCAAATCATTATCAAAATAAAGATATAATCATTTCCGAACCATTTCAATATTTCAAAATATCATATCTTTTAAAATTCATTTCAAATCATTATTTGAATTCAAATCCAAATATACACATTTAAATATCCTTTTTAATTCAAAGATATAATTCATTCATTATCCTTTTTTAATTCAAAGATATCATTCATTTATTATCATTCCAAATCACCCTTTAAATAGTTTATATTTAAATAGAAACAATTCAATTAAACCACTTAAAAAATGAAGTCATAATATTTAAAATTAAATATCCAGTTCCTAAAATTTTAGACAAATACTGAGTACATTTATTAAACCAAAACCTCAAACATTCATTTCAGCCAACCGCAACACTTATCAAGTGTTACTATAGCCCTTTATTTAGTTTCAGGTTTAATTATCTTTCCGCTATCGCAGCACTTACCAAGTGTTGTAATACCACTTAATTATAATTTATACATAGTTCATTGGTATCAACCACAGCACTTACGAAGCGCTGTAATATCATTTACGCTAGAAATAATAGCATTTCAAAATACTGTTAATTACATTTCCAGTATTCAATATAATCTCACAATCAATTAATCTTTTATTTAAAATCATTTTTAACTTATAAAATCATATAATTTCACCTTTAAAACAATCATTTAAATATCATTATATACATTATTTTATAAGGTTAAATTTCCGTTCTAAAATCAATATTTAATAATAATTCATATATTAAATTCCAACATTCAATTTCAATTCATTAAAATTAAATTTTTAATTTAACATTTAAATTTAAATTTCAAATATAACTAAATTTTCATTTTATTTACTGAACTTAAAATTTCACTTTTGAACAAAATTCACAAATTTCCAATTTAAGTTACATTTCAAAATTTAACCCAATATTCATTCATTTAACTTTTTAATTTTATTCAAAAATCATTAATATATTTTTACAACATGATATAAATTCGTTTTAATTCAAAATATCATAAATTTATCATATTTTCGTATTTAATTTAAATTCCATTTAAAATTAAATCAAAATTTCGAAAATAACTTATATTTCAAATTTCCAACTTTATCGTTAATTTATTTCACTTATAAATTCCTAAAAATCAGTAACACTCTACATAAATAATTTTTATTTAAGTTTAAATTAAAAATACTATAATACTTACATTTCAAACATATTTTAAAAATTTTAGAAAAATGTAATTTAACTACGGGTCTGCATATAATTTTCTAGCCTAGGTAAAGTGATACGGATAATATATCATTTCAACCCGTAGTTACAAAGAAAACCCGGGTTTTATCATTTCAATCCCGCAGTCCCAAGTAAATGAAAATAATTGAAAATCATTCAGGCCTATCATTTCAGCCCATAACGATTTTCCCCTATTCTAAAGTCCGTTTGGGTATGTATCATTTCAACCCATAGTGATTCTGATCTAAAGAGAACTTGCAGTGTGATAAACTGATATAAATAACCGAACAACATTGTATAAGAGTCACAGATGATATAACAGATGTCTAAGCATGGGTGAGCATCATATGATCATAATATAGCAGATATAAAATGGTGATGCATTTTACAGATTCAAATGAAATTAGTTCACAAGTCTTATAGGTACAAAACCGTCTGGTGAGAATAACTCACATGTATAAGCTGGAGATGACAACAGACGAATGCACAACATAGATCATCAAAAGCACATGGCATGACAATGATTTGAGTTAGAGAGAGCCAAAGATTAATTGCCTTGAACACATTCACACAAGACAATACAAACAACATGAGTTTCAACCCAAAATACGATTAAACAATGGTAGAAATGAATGCATAAATAATCTCCAAAGTCTTTGCACTTGCCTTCTACCACCCATGATTCAGCTATAAGTCAGAAACACATGGCTAAGGAGTTGGTTTGGATCTGGTTTGGGTTTAAAAGGGTCGGCCATACATAGGAAAAGATGATGCAAAGGTATGTGTGCATGGAACTAACACTACAAGGCAACTACCATGGATTCTATGCAACATATGGATTCGGCCACAAGCTAGCATGGTGCAGACAGCTCTGTAGTGGGATGGAGGATGGTGTGGCAGTGGGTTTCAGGTCGTCCATGGGTGGTGGAGGTGGTGTTGGTGGCGGCCAAAGGAAGGTTGAAGGTGATGGAACAATACAAGGCTCCGTTATGTATGTCTATGTAGTGTATGCTCTAATTTGGGTGGATCTATCTCATTATGGTGCACGGCCATGGTATGGGGATATGTTGGAGGTGATGTTTGCTGTTTTAGGTGGTGGTGGAGGTGGCCTAGGGGATGGAGGAAGGACTTTCCAATCCAAAGGAGGTGAAAAGCAAGTACAAATATCAAGCAACAAGTAGAAAATGAAAATGAAAAAGTTAAAAAACATTACCAAGATTTCAGAATGGAAGCTGCACATTTTTCAGGGGATGAGAAACTTTTGTTATGCGTGAAAAATGAATGGCATACGGTTGAGAGAAAAGATAAAGTCGGCCTCAAATTGAACGTATGTGTTGATTAGAAAATGAAAAGGCGGGGAGGTGAAAAGTCAAGGGATATAAAAGGTTTCAAAACCATTCAAATTTCTCTATTTTATTTTTATATATTTTAAATACTGAAATATATATATATATATTAAGTTTAAATAGGAAAATATAGCAAACAAAGAAAATATAAATAAATAAATATTATTTATATACAATTAAATTAAGAAAGTAGCACAGAAAAAAAGAAACCAGGCTTCAAAATTTGAAAATAAATTCAATAAGCTTTGGAAAAATTCAAACATGACTTTAAAATTATTTAAAAGAAAAAAATATGTGTAACAAAACACTTAATACAAATTTAAATAAGATAAGACAAATAAACAGATTATTTATATAATTTAAAATAAACAATATTCCTAAATTAAACAATTTACACCCAATATTGAAAAAACATAACTTTCACAATATAACTCCGATTTCAACGAAACGAGAAACAGTATTCTTAAAATTTAATGTATTTTCATAATAAAAGATAAAATTCAAAATTTTAAGTATTTAAATTTAAAATTTAAAAGTCAAAGTTTGACCATATTGACAAAAAATTCACTTTCTAGAAGAATATTCAATTTATTCTTGTTTGGAAATATAATTCACATAATAATCAAAATTTATGTTCAAATAACAAAATTTATTCTTTTTAATAAATAAAATAAAGTTTAAAATCATGAATTTAATTTAACAGAAATAAAATATACAATAAAATAATCACAAAATGCAAGGTTGTTACAGTCTCCCCCACTCAAAACTTTTCATCCCCGAAAAGGAATGAAGTACGGGAAACACAGAAAAATAGAATAATTGAATGACATGGAAAAGGAAAAGAAAAATAAAAAAAGAATCTCATTGATCGCAATGATCATGACTGGATTAATAGAAATTCCATTACTACAAATAATATGTCCAAGGAATCGGACTACTTCTTTCCAGCAATGGCATTTGGAAAATTTGTTTAGCAAGGCACTAAACAAGATTCATCAAATCAATAAAGAAAGCAAGAGCATTAGTCAAACCAAAAGGCATGACTAACTGTTTATAGAACCCATTCCCAGATGTTAACGCTCAAATTTAAACGCTAACACCCTGGTGTATAGGATGTGATTGTGAAAGCACCACCCGTTCGTACGGGAAACAGAAATAAGAAGAAAGTATGCAGAAAAACAGTAAGAGACACAGTATTTATAGTGGTTCGGCTTATAATCCAGCCTACGTCCACTTTAATCTTTTTATCACTAGTTTGATTACAATCCTTTACAAGATCTTTCAATTACAACACACTTCAAGTTATAGGATATGTAAAACAAGTAGCTCAAGCTTTGATGTTGACAATCATCTTCAAATCCATGGTGAATGTGGATGATTCCTTCATGGAGTTCCTTTAGAAGTTTGTTGGATCTAAAAAGCTTTGAAGTAGTCTGGAATTCGGCAGAGTAATGGCGCTTGAAGAGAATGAGCCAAAAGTCCTTCGCATGTTGGAGATGGTTGCATATTTATAGAGAGTTCTGGGCGAAAAAAAAGTGCTAAGTCCTAACTCGTGGCCGACTTAAGATAAGTCGTGTTCGACTTAAGGTAAGTCGTCCCCGACTCACTGAGCTGAGTCTATGGCAGTTCGCCTTTTTTGAACCCATCCCTAAGTTCTAAGTCGTGTATGAGTTATTTGGCTGCAATTGCTAATTTCCTTTCTTTAGTCGTATACGACTCTTTCTATGCCGTAAGTCGTAGTCGACTTAACTAATTGCAACTGGTTTAAAGCAAGTCTTAACTCGTAGACGAGTTAAGAGATGTGTCTTTAGGTCGTATCCTCTTTAAGTCGTAAGGGTCTTAAGTCGTACAAACTGCAGTTATCATTAAGTCGTAGGCCATCCATTTCGTTAAGTCGTGAGCCGCTTATCTCGTAAGCCTATTATCTCGGGTTCCTGTTTATCTCGTAGAGGCTTAACTCGTGGATGATCTTAACTCGTACACTTGCTAATTTGCAGATCTGCTAATCTCGTAAAGGCTTACCTCGCAAGTAGCTTAACTCGGGTACTCCTTAACTCGTAGGCCGCTTATCTCGTAAGCTTGCCGACTCGTAGAGGTCTTTAAGTCGTAGGAAGTTACTGACTCATGTATCCTTTAACTCGTACATGCCTTGAGTCGTACATGCCTTAACTCGTGGACCTGTTAACTCGTGAACGAGTTAGGATTAACACCAGAGTTCCAAGAATAAGATCTGTACGAAAAGGAATTTCCCGCTTAGGAGGTAAAGTAGTGACTTTACCAATATATCGGGATAGAATCTGACTACAGGAGTCAAATGAACATCACCACTAAAGCAATGATCGGAATATAAAAGTTGCACATGCTTACAAAACCTATTAAGGTTTGCGGAACCCCAATTGGATTTGAAACACATAAAAGAATACATGAAAACTGAGGAAAAAGGAGATACTCGAACTTATCACACAAATCAACAGAAATAGGACTATGGAAAACTCTAGTATCAAATAAAACATGAATATGATACAGAATAAAGAAAGGTTGCACCTAAGAGTACCTTGGTTATTAGTAGGAGTAGGGGAAGGTGGAGGAACTGGAGAAGATGTAGATGAAACAGTAAATATTCCACATGGCTTAATATCAGCAGGAGGAGGAACAACTGCACTAGCTAAGGTAGGATAGCTATTGGCATAGTGTGCGTTCTGATCACATCTGAAGCAAGTGATGGTAGAAAGGTCAACAGGTTCCGTATGAGCAGGAGGAGATGAAAAAGATTCCAAACCCAAATTCTTGAGCCATATATGCTTCTGCTGTTGGAAGTTAGGCTCTCTCTTCCTAGAATTGGCAGAGGAAGACTAAGATGAAGGAGTACCACCAGGAGTAGGAGCAGGAACAGGAGCAGGACTCTTAGAAGTAGGGTTCTCATAACGGATAGCCATATCCATAAGCTGGGTGAAAGTGCCATGGACATGAGAAATGAGACAATCATAATACTCGGGACGAGCACCAGATATGAACTTCTCATTCTTCTAGAGAGGAGTGTCAATCAGGCTAGGATCGAACTTGTTTGGCTTGACTTATGGCGATTTGTGATTTGAGGCGACCTGTAATGTGATAGATTTAGGTCGTCGTTTATTGTGAGGTTATTAGGTTTTCGGGTTGGGAATTGGAGAGGAAGGCAGGTTGGTTGAGAAATTTGACTGAATAGAGTGAAGAATTGTCTCATATACAACCCAGAGATTCTCCATGCGACCTAGCGAATTCCATGAATCGTAGCCGAGATAAGACTTAAAGGATTTCCAGTTGATTTGCATCATAGCCTCTTTCTTGTTCCTCGAGTTACGACTTAGGACTTAGGGGATTACCAGCTTGATGTGTTGACGACTTAGGATAGGAACGACTCATCCCTTGAGTCGGTTACGACTTAGTACTTGAGTCGGTTACGACTTAGCGCTTGTGTTTTTTAGGATCTGCTTAAACCTTGAATTGTTGCAGTGATGTTGAACTGTTGAACTTTGATGCCTTCTTTTACAAATTACTTTGACTCGCAAGCTAACAACCTGTCCAATACAACATTTAGAGAAAAACCGGGGCGAATATACTGCCATTGATCGCCCTCTTCGAATGACAGATTAGCTAATAACAGTCATTAAACTTAAACAGATTGTGTGAATGAAGTGCTCAACTTATTAACTTCAAGTAAAATACTAAAGCAATACTGAAATAGTCAATTAAAATTGACCAGCTCGCATTAATATTATACTTGAACTAAAGACTAACAAGTTCTGAAATTTTTGTAATCGATCAATCGTCGACTAGTCTTATTTCAGTTATATTTACTTGTTATTTTTTATTAGTTTTTTGCACAACACTTCACACTTTTTTAGGAAACGTGCACCTTCATATTTGAATATCCAGTTGTTTGTGTAGAATGACTTCTCAGGAAGGTGATGCAACAGTTCGGACTGGAGAGGTAACTGTTCTTCCGGCTCCACTGGTTAATCCTCCCGAAAGAGCTCCTACTTCACTATCATACAAAGTTTTTCGCCAGTTGTGTGCTCAGTTTGGTATCGTTGAATCAGATGCCATTCTTCCCGAAAGAAATAACACTGCCGATATAGCTCCTTCTGGCTTTGTGACAATTAACCGGCAAATGTGCCTAAGTGGAGGCATTCCTCCTTTCAACGACTTTTTCCAACAACTTCTCCATCAACTGGCCATTGCTCCATCCCAGCTACACCCCAATGGCTATGCCATTCTAATGGGGTTGTGTGTGCTTTTTAGGAGAACACTTGATCGACTTCCAAGCTTTGGTGAAGTTTGTTATCTATGCTCTTTTACTCGGACTAAGGATCATCCTTCCATTACTGTTGTGAGGAGCGCCCGAAACCGCAAACTGATTGTTGGCCTCCCTGATACTGCTCACGGGTTTTTAACCCAATTCTTCTATGTTCGTTGCCCTCCGGGGTTTTATGGTGTGTGGAGAGTTGGAAGTAAGGGCGTTCAGCTTTATTCCTGACACATGTTTTCCTTATAAAATCTTTTCATAGCCTGAGTAGTTAGATGTTAATTTCCCTTTTTACTTTTCAGCGCTTCCACCTCCTTCTAGAGACCCAGGCTATAAGCAAATTTTTGAAAGATTGAATGCTGTGCCAGTAGAAGAGAGGAGTATAAAGTTTTTGCTGAGAGATGACTTTTTACATCAATACGGGCTTCTTCACTCTTCTCGCTATACTCAGCCTCGTGAAGCCCCGACTGAAGTCCCGATTCCCCGACTGAAGCATCGGATGCCCCCGTTACTATCGAACAACCCTCATCAAAAGAGTCTAACATCGAAGCTTCATTGGTGAAATGTTCCACCCCTACCGACATTATGGGGTCATCTAGTAAGACGACACTTGCCCCGATTGAGGAAGAAGAAGAACCTTCACAGCCTCTCGGGGGATTAGCTGATGTAGGAACTGAGAAAACAAGTCTCACCGAGCATGATGGTGACGATGTTTATGATGGGTTGAGCGACATAATAGTGACCTCACAGGAGCTTTTTAGAGATGACGTGTCTAAAACTATCTCTCCTATAATTGAGGCGACGTCCCTTCTTCGACTAACACCAACACAAACACCAACTCCTCATACCCAAGCTATCATCACCTCTACACCAATGAGTGGTTTGTAGCTTAATGCGCGTAGCTTGCACATCACACAACACTTAGGATTTTTTGGCATTTGTTCATATTTAACTTCTTTTCTCCGGAAGTTTCTAAGACTTGCTATTTTTGCCTTTTCAGATTCCTCTATGGGGCGCAGCGGCAGCGGTTCTTATTACAAAGACTTTCGACGCTATGGAGGGCGTGGCAGCTATGATTACAAGCAATACTATACTGATCCCAGAGAGACCAATGAACAGAGAGCTGCGCGAAAAGCTGAAGAGAGGAGAAGGTATGAAGAACGTCATGAGGGAGCGGGCACGCGACATGAATCCTTCCCAAGGGATGATGATTCCCATAAACGTAAAACGCACGATGATAGGGGGAAGAGCCATATTGAGGATTCGAGAAAGCGGACCAAACTTGGCGAGGAGCACGTGCCCGTGACATCTGAGAGACCTGGCGCCTCAGTTTCTATTGACATCCCTTCCAAATCTCCTGCTCTTGAAGGAAGTGCCATCCAAACACTTCTCAACAGGCCTTCATACCATGTTGAAAGGGGCCCCCCGACCTTGCAGAGCCGATTCCCGAACTGGTGTTTGAGGGGGGTACGCTTCGACCTTGATTTGGTCCCCATCGACAAAGAAGCTATGTACAGAAATCTCGATGCTGTCAAGCTTGATATCGATAGAATGTCTGGATGGCAAAAGCTGGTTGATGAACTTCAAAGAGTTAATCGGGCTAACATCGAAGCAATGCTGACCATGGAAAATGACAAATCAGAATGGCAGAAGATTCTTGATCAACACAACGCTGAGATGAAGGAGATAGCCGAATACAATGAAAAACTCGAAGCTGAAGTAAAGCAGCTCAAAGATGATCTTGCCTCTTCTACTAATACTTACACCCAAAGAGAAGAGGTATTGCAAAAACAAGTGCGAGATGCGCACGCCAGCCAGAGGGACGCTGAAGCTAAAGCTGAGAGGTTAGAACAAGCTGTAGAGAACCACCGCACTGATGTCACCCAGTTGCAGAATAAACTGAGCGCCCGGGACATGGAGATTGAAGCGCTAAAAGCCCAACTTGCTCAGACCGAAAAAGATCGAGATGAGGCCATGGCTGGCAAAATTGCAGCCGAAGAAACTGCTCAGACCATGGAAACCGATATCAATTCGACTTTATTCGATTTTTATTTACACTGTGTCTTGGGACGCGGCAGCCTCTCTTTTCTTGGTCCTAAGTATGAAATCACCCTGGCCGAGGTGTGGGAAGCTGCTCTTAACATGTTTAAAGACGCCGGGTATGGCGATGAAGATTTTGAGGCGCGTTACCTGGATGAGGAAGCTCGCGCTGCTCTTGCGAAGGGGCGAGAACAACTTGCCAGGATGAGAAATGGAATGGCGGAAGAGGAACGTTCTGGAAAGGAATTAACGCTTACTTCCTCTGTCCAACCTCCAGTTTCTCCTGTGGTTGACATCACGGGTTCTAGCTCCTATACTCCGCCTGCAACTAAGACAGTAACTGAAACTACAAGTGCACAAGGCGGGGATGAAGGTGGTGAAAGCAACGAAGCACAGCGATATGAAATCAGCCTCAGAGATCCAACTGCCCCAGGTAAACTTCACACCGGACCAGCCCAAGTGGTGAACTGCTCGTTCGCTCCTTGTGAACTTGACGATCTTCTTGATTATTTTTCAAATGTCAATGAATTCCCGACTTTTGATTATTCCTCAAATGTCAATGAATTCCCGACTTTTGACGAGCCGTCATCCCCTCTCTTTTCGAAAGATACTGATATTTTAAGTTTTTTCTCCTTTGTAGAGAAAGCACCGAGTCAAACTCAAGCTTCTTCTCCCCCGGTGATCCTTCCTCCATCTCTTCAAGTGGCGCCTCCTTCTGCCTCGCAACCTGGGTCACAAGAAGAACAAATAGAGGCTCTTCACGGCTTGGATGATCCCATTGCTTCACAAGAGCAGAAAGATGAAAGGCCTGAGGGAGGTGACACATCTTCAGAGCGAACTCCCTCTGACGAGATTGTTCTATCTAAACTTGTCACTCCCGGGAGTGAGTCTTCCTCAAAAAGAAGAAAAAAGAAGCGTGGGACACCAAAGAGGAGGGGGAAGATAGTCACCACCACTGAAGAGGAGCTGAAAGCTGGACCGGTTGCGCCTTCCTCTCCCACTTCCCTTATGCCCACCGACCGCCCTGATAAGCTGATCATTCGGCCGGGTAAAGGGTCTAAAGGCAGCAAAAAGAAGTGAAGATCTTCAGTTTCTAGTTTTTTGTGTTTTGCATGTACTGGCCGAGAATTGTGCGGGTACCGGCCCCCGCTTTTCTTTATTTTGAAACCTGTACCTGCATTGTAATTGAATAAAATGATTCCTCGTTTGTACAAACTTTTGTTTGAATTAAAGAATACATTTGTTATTCGTTTTGGCATGAGTTTATTTGATATTGCAGCGAGCTTATGGTATGTTACTTGAGCGTTACCTTTTGCTGGTTTAGTTATACCATATCGTGTGTAATTATACTATATTGCCCCCATTCCATAAGTATGCTGCAATATTCTATACCTCGAGGGGACTTGCACTCTTATTTGCTAAAGAATAATTATTTTATTTTTATTTTAAAAAGAATTCTTGTAGAGTGCAACCCCCTTCATATGAGTTTCTACGCGCTTTGTCCTTTGAAGAAATCACTTCTTTCTTTTTTGCTTAAGTACATTTTCTTTTTTACCGAGTGATTTCTTTTATGTAGCAAAGCGGACCTCTGAAGGGTACTTTAACTCCTTTTCTCTTCTTCTTCTTCCTTTTTTTTTTTTTTTAAAAGAAGATCATTTTCCAGAATAGGTAAATTACTCTTCCTTTGTGAGTTAAAGCATGCCCCTGATGAGGATTTTTCTTTTTTATATATGGAAAGTTGTACCTCTACGGAGGGATTTTTTCACGTTTCAACACTTGGAAGTTTTATTTCAATCTCGGCGAAACGTGTACCTCCAAAGAGTTTTGCCTTAGAAAGCTTTTCCACGTTTCAACACTTGGAAGTTTTATTTCAATCTCGGCGAAACGTGGGCTTCCGAAGAGGTCTTTCTTCTTGATTGTGCCTCCGAAGAGGTCCTTATTTTGCTTGTCTTTCAACTCCGGTGAAGTGAAATTCCGAAGAGCGGCTGTTACACTTCAACTCCTGGTGAAATATGCCTCCGAAGAGGTCTTTATTTTATTTGCATTTCAACTTTGGTGAAGTGAAACTCTGAAGAGTAACTACCCCAACTCTTGGTGAAATGTGCCCCTGAAGAGGTCTTTATTTTGTTTGCATTTCAACTTTGGTGAAGTGAAACTCTGAAGAGTAACTACCCCAACTCTTGGTGAAATGTGCCCCTGAAGAGGTCTTTATTTTGTTTGCATTTCAACTTTGGTGAAGTGAAACTCCGAAGAGCAACTACTTCGACTCCTGGTGAAATGTGCCTCAGAGAGGGTTTTCATCGCCTGGAAGTTGCTCTCTCATGGTTGGAGGGTCATGACTCCTCCAATCTTTTTTGTTGAGTAGAGAACTTTCTTTTTTGTGGCATATGACCCATTAGAGGTCTTTTATCCTCCGAAGAGTTGTGCCTCTGAAGAGGACTTGTGTTGCTGATGATGGATTTTGGTTGTTTCCTCGTCTTCTTGCTTATGCCTTTCAATTCCTCTATTTTTCCTTTCCAAGTCGTCATTTCCCCTTTTTTGCAAGTAGCTGGTTTAATCCAAGGAAGTATACTTCATTGACAGGCAAGTTCGTGAGAACGGGCACTAGCTTCCTAATTGGATGTTTGTTTGTTCAAACAATCTCAATTTATTAGCAAGGGCTCGTTTTTACGAAATCATTAGCCGTTCAATTGAAATATTTCCTATCTAGGATTTGAATTCGGGTTTTTTATGACTTGAAATTTGTTTTTTGAATGATGGAGTGAATTGCTCGGTCTTATTATGTGCAAGTTTTACTTCCATTGTCTGCAAAAATTTAAATCGACATTTTAGCAATACATTCTATGTACTTTTTATATCGAAAATAAAGCAAACATGTAATAAAAGTAAGGAACACAAGATTTATAGTGGTTTGGCCAAAAATCTGGGCCTACATCCACTTTATATTCATTCATCATTCACTTTCATCAGTTTTACGATTGCTTTCAATTACAAGAATCATACATTCACAATTCTTTTTACAATATTTCAACAAGAATTTCAAGTAAAATATGGACGCAAATGATTGCTGTTCCATGCCCTTGGAATTTGATCTCCTTCAACAGTAGTGAGTTTGAATGTGCCGTCAAGAAGCTTCTGAACTATCACATACCGTCCTTCCCAATTGGGCCCAAACACACCTGTCGCGGTCATAATTCTTTTCAGGACTAGATCTCCGATTTCAAAGCTGCGTTGGCGAACTTTAGAATTGAAATGTCTGGCTATTCTTTGTTGATGAGCTGCAACTCTGAGTTCTGCTTCTTCTCTTTTCTCATCAAGAAGATCTAGTGCTTCAGATTGCAACTTTTCATTTTCCATTTGACTGAAGTGGATTCTTCTATGTGAAGGGATCTCTGTTTCTACCGGAATCATTGCTTCCGACCCGTATGCTAATGAAAACGGAGTATGCCCAGTTGCAGTTTTGTGGGTAGTTCTATATGCCCATAGTGCTAGTGGTAGCTTATCGACCCAACCACCCTTAGCTCTTTCAAGTTGCTTTTTGACGGTTGACTTGATAATTTTATTTACTGCTTCCACTTGCCCGTTTGCCTGCGGATGAGCTACTGCTGAGAAGCTTTTCAGGATTTTGAATCGTTTACAAAAATCTTGGAATTCTTCACTTTCAAATTGAGTACCATTATCTGTAATTATCTTTTGAGGCACACCGTATCTGCAAATGATATTCTTAGTCACAAAATTTATCATCTTTTTGGAGGTGATGGTTGCCAATGGTTCAGCTTCAGCCCATTTAGTGAAATAATCTACAGCAACAATGGCATATTTGATTCCAGATTTGGCGGTTGGTAATGGTCCGATCAAATCTATTCCCCAAATTGCAAACGGCCACGGACTGGTCATTTGTGTGAGTTCAGTAGAAGGTGCTCTAGGAATTTTGGCAAATCTTTGACATCTGTCACATTTTCGAGAGTAATCTGCAGCATCTCGATTAATTTCTGGCCAAAAATATCCATATCGGAGAATTTTCTTTGCTAAAGTTTGACCACCTGAATGATCCCCACATTCTCCTCCATGTACCTCTGATAGGATTATTTTGGCTTCTTCTTTGGATACACATCGAAGTAGTGGCATTGAGAATCCTCGTCTGTATAATTGACCATCCTGGATTATATATCGAGAAGCTTTTCTCAGTAGCTTTTGTCGTTCTTTAGAGTTTTCTGGTAAAGAGCCATTGAGTAGATACTTTGTTATTGGAGTCATCCATGATTCTTGCTCTTGCGACATACTCATAACCCAATCGATATCCATTTCATCAATGCTTGGATTTGACAAAACTTCCACTGGAACTAACCCTAAGGATTGGGCTTCGCCAGAACTTGAGTATTTTGCGAGAGAATCTGCTTTCATGTTTTCTTCTCGAGGAATATGACTTATCGTGTAATGGTCGAATTCACATAAAAGTTCCCAAGCCTTTGACACATAAGCGGGCAGATTTCCTCCTTTCGTTTGAAACTCCTTCTTGACTTGGCATACTATAAGCTGAGAATCACTGAAGATCTGTAACGCTCGAATGTTTAGTTCTTTAGCAATTTTCAAACCAGCAATCAGAGCTTCATATTCTGCTTCATTGTTTGTTGAAGGAAATTCTAATCTTAGCGCATAGCATAATGACCGGCCTTCAGGAGTTTCAAGAACAATTCCAGCACCTGAACAGTAATCATTTCTTGCGCCATCTACAAATAACTTCCATTGGATTGGGGAGTTCTCGATTGTTTCTTCCTCGCTGTTACCCTTGTCTGTAAATTCTGCAATAAAATCTGCCAAAGCTTGTCCGTTGATCGCTTTTCTAGGATGATAGGTGATGTCATATTGGCTCAATTCAATATTCCACTTTAAAAGGCGGCCCGAAGTCTCGGGGCGAAACAAGACTTGCTTTAAAGGTTGATCAGTGAGGACTTTGATAGGATGAGCCTGGAAATATTGCCTCAACTTTCTTGAGGCAATCAATAGACAATAGGCGAGTTTTTCCAACTTGGAGTAATTCATTTCTGCCCCAGTGAGTCTTTTGCTGATATAGTAAACTGGATGTTGAATCCTTTTGTCTTCCCGTACCAGCGCTGCACTTAAAGCATGAGATGAAACTGCCAAGTATATAAGAAGATCCTCGCCATCGCCGGGCCTAGAAAGTATTGGAGGCGTTTCCATATGTTGAATCAGTTCTTCAAAGGCTTTCTGGCATTCGGGAGTCCAGTCAAAGTTTTTCTTTCCTTTCTTTAGAGCGTCGAAGAATGGAATGCATTTATCAGTAGCTTTGGATATGAACCGACTTAAGGCGGCAATTTTTCCATTGAGACTTTGCAATTCCCTCTTTGTTTTAGGAGCTTTGACTTCTTTTAAAGCAGTGATTTGAGCTGGACTAGCTTCAATGCCCCTAGCGCTCACGATGAAACCCAAGAACTTCCCAGATTCTACCCCGAAAGAACATTTTAAAGGGTTAAGCTTCATTCCGTATCTTCGGAGAACTGCGAACATTTCTGCTAAGTGTTCGATGTGATCCACTGCTTTCTTAGATTTTACTAGCATGTCATCAACGTAAACTTCCATAGTCTTTCCCAACTGCGGTTTGAACATAGCATTGACCAGTCTTTGGTATGTTGCCCCCGCATTCTTCAACCCAAAGGGCATAACTCTGTAACAGTAAAGACCGACATCGGTGATAAAGCTTGTGTCCTCCTGATCTGGCTCATGCATCATGATCTGATTATATCCGGAGTAGGCATCCATAAAAGACAACAATTCATGACCCGCTGTTCCATCTACCAGTTGATCGATCCTGGGTAATGGGAAGCAGTCTTTGGGACAGGCCTTGTTTAGATCTGAAAAGTCGATGCACACTCTCCATTTACCATTGGCTTTCTTAACCAGCACTGGATTTGAAACCCAATTTGGATAGGTAGATTCTCTGATGAAATTATTCTCCATGAGCCGGTCAACTTCCTCTTTCAATGCTGTCGACCTTTCTGGACCTTGGATTCTTCTTTTCTGCTTTACTGGCGTGAACTTTGGGTCAATATTCAGAGCATGTACCGCAACTTCTGGGGATATTCCGCACATATCGGCATGGGTCCAAGCGAAAACATCCAGGTTTGCTTTCAAAAAAGATATCAAGGCATTCTGAACTGACACATTAAGTTGTGAACCCACATTCAGCACCTTGTTTGGGTCCTTCAGATCAACGGGCACCGGTATCGTTGTTTCTGCTGGTACCACCCTACTCTCCCCCGCACTGGCCTTTCTAGGATCCATCACTTTTCGTGCCCCGCTATGCTCGCCAGTGCAGGGTCCGCCCTGTAGTTGCTATAGGGTTGGTGTTTTGATGCGGATTGGGGTTGCCGCATCTTTTCCCATTTCTCTCTTCCTTGTTTCTCGCAGCTCTGTCATATAACATTCTCGCCCAGCGTTCTGGTCTCCTTTAATAACTCCTACCCCATTGTCTGTAGGGAATTTAATAGTAAGACACCATGGGGCAAGGACAGCTTTGAATGCAGCAAGAATAGGTCGACCAAAGAAAGCATTATAAGCAGAAAATTCATCTACTATCACAAAAGTCTGCTTGCGAACTACTTTTCTTTCTCCTTCTCCGAGTTCCACAAGCAAGTCAATGGTTCCTACTGGTTGCTTTGGCTCCCCTGCGAAGCCAGCAATTTTTTGCAATGATGCCTGCACTTCAACCATAGGAATCTTCATCTGGTCGAAGGTTTTCTTAAAGAGGATATTACAGGATGCGCCGCTGTCGATAAGAATCCTTCTGACGATGGCTGGCCCAATGCCAGCCGAGATGACCAAAGGATCCAAGGTTGGGGCTTCAATACCGATGGAATCCCTGGTTTTGAATACAATGTCATCATTGAATGTCTTTCGTTGCTTCAAAGGCGTAGTGTCTTCTAGAACAAAAACATTTTCTTCCTCCGGTGCATATTTCAGGGCCCGGGAATACCTTTCCATCTCACCCCAGCTTCTGCCCGCTGGGTGAGGTCCGCCTGTAATGATATTGATAACAGGCCTTCCAGACTCAAAACCTGCATCTTTGCCATTAGTCCCAGATTGATGAGCAGGAGTTTGCTGTCCTTGGTTCGACGAAGCAGGATTATTATTATCATTCTTCTTCACAAATTGTTGTAGTTTATTTTCCCTTAACAATTCTTCAATTAGATTCTTCAATTGACGGCAGTCATCAGTATCATGACCGGGCTGATTATGGAAGCGACAGAACCTCCCACTTTGCACAGCTTTTTTCCCGGTTCTCAAGACTGGGGGTTTAGGATAATTGACAGAATCTTTGGTAGCCAGGTAGATTCGTTCTGGAGTATCTGACAAAGGTGTGTATTCTGATGGCTTGAAGGATCTATGCTTCTTCTGATTATTCTGTTGTTTTCCATTGTTGTTCTCCCTCTTCTGTCCCACAGACTCATTTTTGCGTGGAGCATTGGTGTTAGCTTCAACCTTTTCCAATGCTGCTTTTGTCGATACAGGGCGGCTCTCCAGACGCATGAACTCGTCTGCTTTCTTGTAGAACTTTTCGAGAGAGCTTGGTTCCTTCATATTCAACCATCTTCCAAACTCACTAGATTTATCTATGGCCCTCATCAAATAGGTCAAGACCATGCGGGGTTCTGCATTATCCACCTCAGCTAACGCTATATTAAAGCGATTTAAAAAAGACTTGATAGTTTCCCCCGGATTCTGTTCCAAACCGGATAACGACATGATGTCTTTTGCCTTTGAAGCATATAGCCTAAATTGCTCTTTAAATTTCCTGGTTAGGTCTGAAAACTGATCGATGGACCGGACAGGTAGTTTTGTGAACCAAAGCAGAGCTACGCCTTCCAAATATACGGGGAAATATCTGCATTTTACTTCATCTGAGGCTCGGGCACCCGTCATATGCCAATCATACTTATACAGAAATTCGTTTGGATCACTTGTCCCCCTATAAGCTGGGATAGTTGGAGGAGCAAATTTTCGTGGGAATTCAGCCTTTAGAATTTTTTCAGTAAATGGAGTCTTGCTTGGAGCAAAGCCCCATTCTTTCTCATCTTCGACTCTTTGCATGCTCTCCTTCATAATTTGGCGAACCATTCCAGAGAGATATTCTTCATCATTGCGAGCCCTAGATCCGCCAACCTCAGGAAGTATTTGCTCAGCGGGGTTAGTGTCCCTTTCGGAAACATTCCTTTCTTCAGTTTCATGAATATTACCAGCAAAATTCCTTTCATTAGCTGTTGATTGACGGTTTGCCCCGAGAAAATCGTTCAACTTATTCAGGATTAAGGCGTTTTGGGCATTCTGGGCTTCCATTTGCACATTTTGAGCATGTATCTGTCTGTTCAACCCCAAAATTGCGGCATCCAACTCTGCTTTCGTAACCCCAACAGTTGGAGTAGCTTGATTTGGTGTTGGGGAAGCGGAGGTTCCCTCTTGAACGTTTGCAGATCTCATAGATTTACTTTTCCTTCCAGGAGCCATGATTTCGGATAGACTTCTGGTTCTTAAAGAAACTTTATCTACAAATCTTTCTGAAGCAATGATGATAGATGTCCTGAGTTCAATTCTCAGTGAAAGCACCAAAATGTTAACGCTCAAATTTAAACGCTAACACCCTGGTGTATAGGATGTGATTGTGAAAGCACCACCCGTTCGTACGGGAAACAGAAATAAGCAGAAAGTATGCAGAAAAACAGTAAGAGACACAGTATTTATAGTGGTTCGGCTTATAATCCAGCCTACGTCCACTTTAATCTTTTTATCACTAGTTTGATTACAATCCTTTACAAGATCTTTCAATTACAACACACTTCAAGTTATAGGATATGTAAAACAAGTAGCTCAAGCTTTGATGTTGACAATCATCTTCAAATCCATGGTGAATGTGGATGATTCCTTCATGGAGTTCCTTTAGAAGTTTGTTGGATCTAAAAAGCTTTGAAGTAGTCTGGAATTCGGCAGAGTAATGGCGCTTGAAGAGAATGAGCCAAAAGTCCTTCGCATGTTGGAGATGGTTGCATATTTATAGAGAGTTCTGGGCGAAAAAAAAGTGCTAAGTCCTAACTCGTGGCCGACTTAAGATAAGTCGTGTTCGACTTAAGGTAAGTCATCCCCGAGTCACTGAGCTGAGTCTATGGCAGTTCGCCTTTTTTGAACCCATCCCTAAGTTCTAAGTCGTGTATGAGTTATTTGGCTGCAATTGCTAATTTCCTTTCTTTAGTCGTATACGACTCTTTCTATGCCGTAAGTCGTAGTCGACTTAACTAATTGCAACTGGTTTAAAGCAAGTCTTAACTCGTAGACGAGTTAAGAGATGTGTCTTTAGGTCGTATCCTCTTTAAGTCGTAAGGGTCTTAAGTCGTACAAACTGCAGTTATCATTAAGTCGTAGGCCATCCATTTCGTTAAGTCGTGAGCCGCTTATCTCGTAAGCCTATTATCTCGGGTTCCTGTTTATCTCGTAGAGGCTTAACTCGTGGATGATCTTAACTCGTACACTTGCTAATTTGCAGATCTGCTAATCTCGTAAAGGCTTACCTCGCAAGTAGCTTAACTCGGGTACTCCTTAACTCGTAGGCCGCTTATCTCGTAAGCTTGCCGACTCGTAGAGGTCTTTAAGTCGTAGGAAGTTACTGACTCATGTATCCTTTAACTCGTACATGCCTTGAGTCGTACATGCCTTAACTCGTGGACCTGTTAACTCGTGAACGAGTTAGGGTTAACACCAGAGTTCCAAGAATAAGATCTGTACGAAAAGGAATTTCCCGCTTAGGAGGTAAAGTAGTGACTTTACCAATATATCGGGATAGAATCTGACTACAGGAGTCAAATGAACATCACCACTAAAGCAATGATCGGAATATAAAAGTTGCACATGCTTACAAAACCTATTAAGGTTTGCGGAACCCCAATTGGATTTGAAACACATAAAAGAATACATGAAAACTGAGGAAAAAGGAGATACTCGAACTTATCACACAAATCAACAGAAATAGGACTATGGAAAACTCTAGTATCAAATAAAACATGAATATGATACAGAATAAAGAAAGGTTGCACCTAAGAGTACCTTGGTTATTAGTAGGAGTAGGGGAAGGTGGAGGAACTGGAGAAGATGTAGATGAAACAGTAAATATTCCACATGGCTTAATATCAGCAGGAGGAGGAACAACTGCACTAGCTAAGGTAGGATAGCTATTGGCATAGTGTGCGTTCTGATCACATCTGAAGCAAGTGATGGTAGAAAGGTCAACAGGTTCCGTATGAGCAAGAGGAGATGAAAAAGATTCCAAACCCAAATTCTTGAGCCATATATGCTTCTGCTGTTGGAAGTTAGGCTCTCTCTTCCTAGAATTGGCAGAGGAAGACTAAGATGAAGGAGTACCACCAGGAGTAGGAGCAGGAACAGGAGCAGGACTCTTAGAAGTAGGGTTCTCATAACGGATAGCCATATCCATAAGCTGGGTGAAAGTGCCATGGACATGAGAAATGAGACAATCATAATACTCGGGACGAGCACCAGATATGAACTTCTCATTCTTCTAGAGAGGAGTGTCAATCAGGCTAGGATCGAACTTAGAAAATTCGTTGAACTTCCTGTCATACTCAGCAAAAGACATAGTACACTGCTTGAGATCCGTAAAGTCACGATAAAGCTGAGATTTCCTGGCTTCGGGCATCCATTTTACCATAAAAGCTTCTCTGTAAAGATGATAGATAAACTTAGAAAAGCACAAAACGATAGAGAAACAGAGTTCAAAGAAACACGAGAAGGTACCTAAACTGCTTCCAAGTAATATCATCTTCGACGGTGTTAGCCGTGATAGACTCCCACCAATCTAAAGCAGACTCATGCAACTGCCAAGATGCTGACTGATGCTTCTGGGCATCAGTAATCTCAAGACCAATAAATATCCTCACAAGACTCCGCAACCATTGCTGTGCCTCAATGATGCTCTCCGAACCGGTAAATGGGGTTCCACCAAGTTGAGTGAATTCCTTACAAAGAATAGTGAATCGAATAGAAGCAACAGGCTGAAGGGCTAGGAAAAATACCACGACCCCTACCTATGGCATTTCCTCGATTCATCCTGAAAAATCAAGAATGAATTTAGGTAAAGATAAATACAAGCCAAAGATAAATAAAGATAAGCAAAGAGAATTCACTTGGATGAATATCCTAAAGAAAGAAAAATGTAACAAGGTAGATACGAAAGAAAGGAAGCTAGAAAACATTTGAAAAATCCTTTAAAACAAGAAAAAAAATTATATCAAAATATTCTTTGAAAATCTTTTGAAAACATTTTAAAAAAATCGTTTTGAAAAATCATTTTCTACTTTGAAAATACGTCTCTCACAAAGAAAGTGATTCTGAGATTGATTTCACTCATTCTAGGGTATTTCTACCCGATCTCTAATGAGTTTTTGCTCCTCAGGCAATGGTTTGCCCAAAACCAAAGCTATGATACCAAATGCGACGACAAGCCATTTCGTACCATTCAAATCGACAATAATCCATACATGTCAGACTTGAATGATGCAATATAAAAATTGTAAATAAATTTGGAGCAAATGAAATCAAATACATAGAATCATTGACACAGAACAATCAGAATAACTCGCAGCGGAATATAAAAGTTACATAGTCGTTAATGAAGCTACTATAATAGTGTCTCAACCCAAATACATAACAGCAGTTTGAAAATAACATAATAGAAATCCCAAATACGTAGAAGTTTACTAATACATGTGATAAAATAGAACAGCTGAAACAGAAATAGATATATAAATAGATAGGCAGAATCTTCACCAAAGACCAGCTCCAGAAAGAGAATCCAAAGCTGTGAATACTCAGGCTGAACCGAGCTTATACAAAGCACAAAAGACTCGAGTGAGGACAATATATACTAATATAATGTAAACCAACTCAAGTGAACCATAATAAGGTACAAGTTACATAAAGGTTGCATGGGACCACCCATCCTCTAAGGATCCTTTAAACTATTTACTATGTAGTAATATTGCGCTACTGTAATAATGTCTACAGTAAAATAAACTTACTTTTAAATGGCGTTCCAGGCTACCCATATCACCCTTCACACATAATAGTCCCAGTAGTCCATCCAGTATCATCATAACTCCAGATCGAGAGACTACCCTAAATACTCCATGGACTACGGGAGAAAAACAAACTCGTAGTAAAGGCTCGGCATGGTAGGTGACGCGACACACTAGGCAATGCCAGGGTAGATATACCAATTACGCACACGGGCTGGTGGTGACGTAGCAGCCACATACGCCCACCGGAACACACTCCCATATCAAAATCGGAGGATGGCCACATAATCAATCACAAGTAAGAGTATAGTATCGAAGGAATGTGTCTGACCAGAGGAGCTACCACTTTTAGCTCGAGATCGCTCCTGTTTTAGCCACCTTAAGCCAACTCATGGGAGTCGGGTCCACGTAATATACCTCAAGAACGTTGCCACTGTAACGACCCAGAATTTTATTTAATTAAAATTTGAATATTTAATTAATTTTAAATATTAATAAGTGAATTTATTAGTCGAATAAATTTTATTTCGAATAATTGGATTTAATTGGATAATTAAATCGATAATTTAATATGTTAAATTATGGAAATAATTGAAAATTGGGTTAAATATGATTGAAAATGATTTGTAAAATTTTATTTTATCATATTGGAGTTAGAATGATATTTTAGAACTTTTAAAATTGAATTAAAAGTTAATCTGTGAAAATTGAATATTTTAATATTTAATCGACTAGTGAAAATAGCCAATTTTTGAACAGTTTCAAAATTGGACGAGACCAGTTCCATTGGATCCGTAATAGTTAGTTATTATCGGATTTCAATTTTCGTGTCAATCGGAGCTATCGTTTGATTGTGGCAGCTCGAAACGCATCGAATTATTTTTAATATTAATTTGGCGAGTTAAAATAGCCATTTTTCAAAAAGTCTCGGATTTCGACGAAACCAGTTTCATCGGATCCGTAATTTGATATTATTGTATGGTTTCAAATTTCGTGTCAATTGGATTTACCGTTTGTCCGGTACAAATTAAAACGCCTAGAAAATCGTTTTAATCGGTTTAATTTAAATTGAACGTTTATTGCCATAACTCGCACAGATGTCCGAATTAGCTTTCGAAACCTGTTCCATTGTGTCCGGAACGCGGGGTAAACCCTGGAAACGCTGGTTACGGCGCGTGAATCGGAGTTCGGAATTCCCGGATGAATAGTGTTCGTTTTTCCTCTATAAATAGACCCTAATCCTTCATAAATAAATAAAAAATATATTAGGTTTTATAAAACCCTAGCCGCCAGTACCCCCATCAATGGCCGAAAATTGGTCACCTTCTCCCTCTAATCTCTCTTCATCTATTCAGTTTTAGCCAAAACTTTCAACATGAAAGTTGGAGAGGGGAGTGAGTACTACGTTTTCAACGGTGGAGATCGTGTTTGGAGTTGTGGATTGACGGCAATTGTTGTTTGAAGGGGGCCGGTTCATGCACGTCGTTCGAGGTGGGGGGATAGCCGAGTTTGGCCGTACTCAGGTCGAAGGTGGAGGGGGCCATGGCCGTTCGAATGAAGTCACCTGATCATGCTAGAAGTCGACGAAGAGGTTGCAAAAATCTAACCCTAATTTCGTTGTGGTGGGTTTGTGCGCGTGGTGTGTTACCTGCGCGTGAACGAAGAGATGGAAGAAGATGTACACGGCCCTGATGCAGTGGAGCTTAGATCCTACGGCCAGTAACGAATAGGTTATATATATATATATATATATATATAATGTTGTAATTATTTTATTTAAAAATCGTGTAACTTCATAAATGCGTGACTTTTTCATACGAGGTCGAAAATGCGCGAAACAAGAAGCGTTGGAATCGTATGGACGAGCACTACGCGATGGAATTGGATTGGAGTCGTTTGGAGTTAGTGAGAATTTCGGGTAAAATTAAACGTCCGTTTAATTTTATTCGAAATAAATCGCTAAAACGAAATTAAAATCAGGGTGAGAACTTCTCACTCAATCGAATCAGTTTCGATTTTATTTTAAATTGTTAGATTCAAAATATTTGAATGCATGTTTGAATGATGATTGTTATATATTGATTGTTAAAATAGACATTATGTGCCGTTAGTAAGCGGATGTTATTTATTAAAAACATATACCGCGAATATTTCATAAACAGTGAAATTGGTATTATATATAATAGCAATATATATATATATTGGCATATGTATATATTGGAGTTATTGATTTCCCGCATTTGTATAGCGGATGAGACCCTATTTCGCCGTCTATTAAGCGGATAATATTTTAAATCCTATATACTGCGATAATTTCGTACTGGAGCGGAATTGGTATTGTGCTAATGTTTGTGGATGCAGGAAAATAGGTTGGAGGGATCCAACTGGATTCCTCAACAGTATTTATTTGATTTTGAATATTTTGGTATTTGATGGATTATCATATCGATATATGATATCGTTGTTGTCGTGATTGACTATTTGGTATGTAGCATCATTGGACCAAATTTGGAACTTTAAAATGATTTTTAAAGTGATTTTTGAAAATATACTATATGTTTGGAAATTGATTCATTTTAAATAAATAAACGTTACAATTTTTAATGTTATAAAAATTATGATTTTTGAGAAATATAGTTAAAGGTTGGTTTTTGAAAATATGGGGTTAATGTTTTTATAAAATAGTTAAATTGGGATTTTTGAATTTATTATAAAGAGTTGAAAATATAGGATTAATAAAATTTAATTATTTTATAAATCAAAATGATGAAGTTTATAAAGGAGTTTAAAAACGTTTTAAAATATTAATATTAATGGATTTGTATAAAAGATTTATAAAATGGATATTTATAAATTAAAATATTTGAGTTATAAAACGAGTTTTTATAAGTGTTAGAATGAATAGTAAATGAATTTCATAAATGAATGAAATTCATAGAATTATAAACGGTAAAGTTATAAATGGAATTTTATAAGCAGTAGGTTTATAAAATTTATAAAGTTATTAAAAAAATGGTTTTGGATAAATAATTGAATCTTATAAGTTATAAGATTTATAATTATGAAGTTCAAAGGAACGATTTTGCAAACAAATAAATTATAAGTATTTCACTTATGATATGAACTTTTGTTTTATAACTGAGTTATAAATTGAATAGGTTAATAAAGGAATTTATAAATGGAAGTTGTTATAAAATAAATAGAAAAGGAATTTATAAACGTTGTTTTATAAATTCGTAAACGACTTATTTTGATAAGTAAATTGTCGAAACCTATTAATGGAGTTATATTCACATTTTTTTATTGTGAGTAATCCTTTAAAACGAAATGTATAAAAGAATGAAATGTGTTAACGTAGTATATTCACGTTTTTGAATAGTGAATAATATGTTAAAGAAAATGTTTAGATTTGATGTTTTAAATAGAATTAAAACGATCTAACGATGTTTTAAAATGTGTTGAGATTCGAAACCATAGATTTCAACATTTATTGGTGAAATAGACGTTTTCGAGAAATAAAAGGAAATGGTGGACTATAACACTGTTGTTATAGTAAATGATTTCCGAAAGGAAATGTTTTGTTTAGTATTGGGATTTATATATCTATTTTAATTTCGAATCCCTGTACTAGTAATTTTGGGTTGTCGTAACGATGTTTTACGCAACATTCGTTTTGGCCCAAATAAATATGTTCAAGAGCATGTTTACCTTAAAGAATGAAATATATACTTAATCTCGATTTAAGTATATCGAATATTTTCCTTGTGTTGAAAATAGATGGATTGATAATTACTTAATAAGTAAGTATGGAAATGTTTTCCATTATAAAGTGAATATTAGAGAAATTATCTTTTTGAAGATTAATTGAAATGAATAATTGAAATCGAATATTCATAGATATTTTGGATTATAAATTCACTAAGGAATTTATAAAAGAGAGTGGAATTTGTATGAAAATAAATATTGGTTTATTTTTGAGGTATTGAAATTTTATATCTTGTAAAGATATTTTGGAAAATTAATAATTTGGAAAATTATTTGGAATCTGGTGATGTTGTGCATATCCATTGATAGTTCAATAACCGACTATCAATATTTCCCTTTGAATGGGTATTTGATGTGATTTGTTTGAATTTGAATGCTACACTTATTTTTGAATAAGCGCTCACTATTCGGGTTAACCGGGAAGGGACCATGGGGTCGTATAACCCATTCCGAGTATGTGATACGTCGTTATGAGTTGCATTTGAAGATCGGTGTTGAAGACCCGGTATTTGCGAGAACGATAGGATGACCTGTCGATTGACTCTGCACCGAGTTGCTCCGGTATTGAGTTCTCCATATGTGATGGGAAATCCGATCAGGATTGTGAATATCCGGATTGCAAGGACTTCTTTGTAAGTGCCTTCGGTTTTGTTCGAGCCCGGAACAGACTTGTATGGATTGTATGTCTGACATTACAAATTGAGATATAAAGCTGATTTCTTTCAAATATATTTCTGTTGGTGGCGGAGAATTTATTGTTTTAGCTTAACACCCTTCTCTGAGACGTACGAGCTCAGAGGTTATGTAGTTGAATGTTATCAGCGATATATTCCCAATTTGGTAATGTGACATGCTGTGTGTTGCTGTGAAATGATCATTGTGTTGATTATTTGTGATAGGATCGTTTATTTGATCGTCTATCTTGGTGATCATTTCTATGATCATTTGTTGACCCAAAGCATGGCTTTTGTATAAAGTATGTTTTTGTGGACGTGACTTCGTCGAGCCTCACACCCCGTGAATGGTCAAAACAGGAAAGATGCAGCAAGGTTATGAGGGGTAGCGCCCTTTAGGATATGTGCATTTCCTTCTAGAAAAGGGTGGTATCATGGTATGGAGCCCAGATACTTACTCATGTTGAAAACACTTTATGATTGTGTGAATTGATTACGAGCGCTCGGTTGAAAGGTCCCAAAGGATCGGGGGATGGCATATTCGGTCAGTTGTTACTCAGTTAGGGGTAACCCGGCCTTGTGTTGGTAGAGATCCGGTTTGGTTCTCGGGGATGTCCATCCAGAGGCATTCTCATGTGGCAATGGGAAGTTCCTTGGCCTGATCATTCGTTGGAAATCCAAAGAAACAATACAATCTTGTACGGTATTTGTTGTAGAACCTATCATTCACTTATGGTGGCGCCCCACTGTTTGGATGGTAGCTATAGTAGGCATACGATAATGGTCGTATGTTGGCTAAGATTTATATTCTACTTTCGAAATGAATTTTTCCTACACTATGCACTAGTAATAATATCAAATGTTCTTTTAAATGCGTATCAAGCATCTTTGACTATCATAAGGAGAAATCTCCTCCGATTCTGCGTTTGCATTGTGTGTGTGTGCGGGAGGCCTTATGGTAGTCTCATTTTTAAAAGCATTGCGAATTGACTTAAAAATATTCTTCTATTTGATTTTAAAGATAAATAAACTGTTTTGAGTTCTCACACCAGTCTTGCTTATGCTAGGTGATATGTGATGGGGGGTTCTCGCTTCGCGGTTTGGTGGCGAACGGGAGACTCTTACCCCCACACGTCCTCTTTACGGGGTTGGTTAGGCGAAGCCGTGACATTCGAAAGGGTGGCCGTAAAAGCAAGTTTGGGATACCTTTGTGAGCCACGGTGGGGCTGGGATGGTTGAAAAGCCTACCGGTTGTGACCGCTGACGGTACGTTCATCACTGGTGGTATCAGAGCATATGATTAAGCGACAACCATGGTTCTGTTGGGTATTACTCATTAGAGATAGAGTCAGTAGTACTCTAGAATGAGTTTGAGTGTAATAATAGCTATGAGAGCGTATTTGTTAGTAAATATAAAATTGTTTTATATTGTGATGTTTGGTTTATTAAGTGGCATATGAACTTTCGTCAGCGTGGTCTCGACAACTATGCCGAAGGGGTTTCTAAACACTTGAATAGAACAATTCGACATAATATTGTTTTAAATTGGGTAAATGAAATAATTTTACCTTGATTATATTTTATATATAAAGAAATAATTTTTTTAGAATTATTAAAGTGTATATAAGTTGATTGTTTATATGTTTGAATAATCTAAATAAAAAGAATAATTGTATAAGTAAAAAGAATTATAAAATTGAATTATAATTAATGTGATTTACAATTGTGAAATAAATTTATATACATATATATAAGAAGTGAAACTATATGAATATATTTATGAATATAACTTAAGAGTTGTTGAATGAAGTTGATTTAGGTATCAAAGTAAATTAACAAAGTTAAGTGATAAATGTGAACTTGAGTTATATGTAATAAAATTCAACTTTTGTAATTGAATTGAATTAGTGAATTGAATGTAAATCAATTGAATGTAAATTAAGTTGATATGAAATAATGAATGTAAGTGTAATTCATTAAAATCTAATGTTATTAGAAGTTGAAAGATTGAATGAAAATAAATTTAATTAAACCAATTGAAAGCAAAGGGATTTGGTTGTAATTAATATACATTGGTTGTTATATGGTTGTTAGTTGATTGTAAATAATTCATTAAGTGTTAATGAAATTGAGTTAATGGAATTGGAAGCTAAAGTAATTGAAATCCAATTGGAATTAAATAGAATTGAATTTGATTTGGAAGTGAACCAACTTGAATATGAATTAGTGAATATAAACTAAGTGAAAAAGAATGTTAGTAAGAACATCCACTGTTAATGAATCAAAAGTGATTAAATTGAAAACCATTTCATTGAATATTAATGAGAATATGAATGAATATTTATTGTTTATGGATGATAATTGGTTGATGGTTGAATATATTGCTTTAGTTTCATTTGCTATGTTGGCATGTATAGTTATTTTGTTGCTATATGTTGTATATCGATACTATTTTCATTTATGCATGATTCTCATGTTGTTTGTTGAGTGTTTAGTAGGTGCGGATCGCGTTTGCTTCGCATTTGGAGCTCGCTTTCGCGCTATATTAGCCGTATATGCTTGCTAATAAAATATAAGGTACATATCTCGGATTACATACCATACTTTTATACTTTTTCCCTTTGGGATGCCTCATTACTTGATGAGACGTATATTTGTGATATATATACTGTCATTTTTTTTCGGATCGAGCCGCGCAAAGGAGACTATGGCGAATTTTTCCGGAAATTTAAGGCGTTAGAAAAAATTTGAGAAAATTGGAAAATTTTGAAAACTTTGACTTTGATTTTGGAATTGAAAGTTAAACAATAGTATTTGTTTTTGAAAAGATAACTAAGTATGATTTGAAACTTAGTAAAGATTTTGTAAGAAGTTTAATTATGAATTTTTGGGAAAATTAATAGATTCTGTAACTTTTCTTACTTGATAATTTCGAGTACGAAATTCTTTTAAGGGGGAAGATTGTAACGACCCAGAATTTTATTTAATTAAAATTTGAATATTTAATTAATTTTAAATATTAATAAGTGAATTTATTAGTCGAATAAATTTTATTTCGAATAATTGGATTTAATTGGATAATTAAATCGATAATTTAATATGTTAAATTATGGAAATAATTGAAAATTGGGTTAAATATGATTGAAAATGATTTTTAAAATTTTATTTTATCATATTGGAGTTAGAATGATATTTTAGAACTTTTAAAATCGAATTAAAAGTTAATTTGTGAAAATTGAATATTTTAATATTTAATCGACTAGTGAAAATAGCCAATTTTTGAACAGTCTTAGAATTGGACGAGACCAGTTCCATTGGATCCGTAATAGTTAGTTATTACCGGATTTCAATTTTCGTGTCAATCGGAGCTATCGTTTGATCGTGGCTGCTCGAAATGCATCGAATTATTTTTAATATTAATTTGGCGAGTTAAAATAGCCATTTTTCAAAAAGTCTCGGATTTCGACGAAACCAATTTCATCGGATCCGTAATGTGATATTATTTTATGGTTTCAAATTTCGTGTCAATTGGATTTACCGTTTGTCCGGTACAAATTAAAACGCCTAGAAAATCGTTTAAATCGGTTTAATTTAAATTGAACGTTTATTGCCATAACTCGCACAGATGTCCGAATTAGCTTTCGAAACCTGTTCCATTGTGTCCGGAACGCGATGTATACCCTAGAAACACTGATTACGGCGCGTGAATCGGAGTTTGGAATTCCCAGATGAATAGTGTTCGTGTTTCCTCTATAAATAGACCCTAAGCCTTCATAAATTAAAAAAAAAAATATTAGGTTTTACAAAACCCTAGCCGCCAGTACCCCCATCAATGGCCGAAAATTGGTCACCTTCTCCCTCTAATCTCTCTTCATCTATTCATTTTTAGCCAAAACTTTCAACATGAAAGTTGGAGAGGGGAGTGAGTACTACGTTTTCAACGGTGGAGATCGTGTTTGGAGTTGTGGATTGACGGCAATTGTTGTTTGAAGGGGGCCGGTTCGTGCACATCGTTCGAGGTGGGGGGATAGCCGAGTTTGGCCGTACTCAGGTCGAAGGTGGAGGGGGCCATGGCCGTTCGAATGAAGTCACTTGATCATGCTAGAAGTCGACGAAGAGGTTGCAAAAATCTAACCCTAATTTCGTTGTGGTGGGTTTGTGCGCGTGGTGTGTTACCTACGCGTGAACGAAGAGATGGAAGAAGATGTACGCGACCCTGATGCAGTGGAGCTTAGATCCTACGGCCAATAACGAATAGGTTATAAAAATATATATATATATAATGTTGTAATTATTTTATTTAAAAATCGTGTAACTTCATAAATGCATAACTTTTTCATACGAGGTCGAAAACGCGCGAAACAAGAAGCGTTGGAATCGTATGGACGAGCACTACGCGATGGAATTGGATTGGAGTCATTTGGAGTTAGTGAGAATTTTGGGTAAAATTAAACGTTCGTTTAATTTTATTCGAAATAAATCGCTAAAACGAAATTAAAATCAGGGTGAGAACTTCTCACTCAATCGAATAAGTTTCGATTTTATTTTAAATAGTTAGATTCAAAATATTTGAATGCATGCTTGAATGATGATTGTTATATATTGATTGTTAAAATAGACATTATGTGCCGTTAGTAAGCGGATGTTATTTATTAAAAACATATACCGCGAATATTTCATAAACAGTGAAATTGGTATTATATATAATAGCAATATATATATATTGGCATATGTATATATTGGAGTTATTGATTTCCCGCATTTGTATAGCGGATGAGACCCTATTTCTCCGTCTATTAAGCGGATAATATTTTAAATCCTATATACCGCGATAATTTTGTACTAGAGCGGAATTGGTATTGTGCTAATGTTTGTGGATGCAGGAAAACAGGTTGGAGGGATCCAACTGGATTCCTCAACAGTATTTATTTGATTTTGAATATTTTGATATTTGATGGATTATCATATCGATATATGATATCGTTGTTGTCGTGATTGACTATTTGGTATGTAGCATCATTGGACCAAATTTGGAACTTTAAAATGATTTTTAAAGTGATTTTTGAAAATATACTATATGTTTGGAAATTGATTCATTTTAAATAAATAAATGTTATAATTTTTAATGTTATAAAAATTATGATTTTTGAGAAATATAGTTAAAGGTTGGTTTTTGAAAATATGGGGTTAATGATTTTATAAAATAGTTAAATTGGGATTTTTGAATTTATTATAAAGAGTTGAAAATAAAGGATTTATAAAATTTAATTATTTTATAAATCAAAATGACGAAGTTTATAAAGGAGTTTAAAGACGTTTTAAAATATTAATATTAATGGATTTGTATAAAAGATTTATAAAATGGATATTTATAAATTAAAATATTTGAGTTATAAAACGAGTTTTTATAAGTATTAGAATGAATAGTAAATGAATTTCATTAAATGAATGAAATTCATAGAATTATAAACGGTAAAGTTATAAATGGAATTTTATAAGCTATAGGTTTATAAAATTTATAAAGTTATTAAAAAAAATGGTTTTGAATAAATAATTGAATCTTATAAGTTATAAGATTTATAATTATGAAGTTCAAAGGAACGATTTTGCAAACAAATAAATTATAAGTATTTCACTTATGATATGAACTTTTGTTTTATAACTGAGTTATAAATTGAATAGGTTAATAAAGGAATTTATAAATGGAAGTTGTTATAAAATAAATAGAAAAGGAATTTATGAACGTTGTTTTATAAATTCGTAAACGACTTATTTTGATAAGTAAATTGTTGAAACCTATTAATGGAGTTATATTCACATTTTTGATTGTGAATAATCCTTTAAAACGAAATGTATAAAAGGATGAAATGTGTTAACGTAGTGTATTCACGTTTTCGAATAGTGAATAATATGTTAAAGAAAATGTTTAGATTTGATGTTTTAAATAGAATTAAAACGATCTAACGATGTTTTAAAATGTGTTGAGATTCGAAACCATAGATTTCAAAATTTATTGGTGAAATAGACGTTTTCGAGAAATAAAAGGAAATGGTGGACTATAACACTGTTGTTATAGTAAATGATTTCCGAAAGGAAATGTTTTGTTTAGTATTGGGATTTATATATCTATTTTAATTTCGAATCCCTATACTAGTAATTTTGGGTTGTCGTAACGATGTTTTACGCAACATTCGTTTTGGCCCAAATAAATATGTTTAAGAGCATGTTTACCTTAAAGAATGAAATATATACTTAATCTCAATTTAAGTATATCGAATATTTTCCAAGTGTTGAAAATAGATGGATTGAGAATTACCTAATAAGTAAGTATGGAAATGTTTTCCAATATAAAGTGAATATTAGAGAATTTATCTTTTTGAAGATAAATTGAAATGAATAATTGAAATCGAATATTCATAGATATTTTGGATTATAAATTCACTAAGGAATTTATAAAAGAGAGTGGAATTTGTATGAAAATAAATATTGATTTATTTTTGAGGTATTGAAATTTTATATCTTGTAAAGATATTTTGGAAAATAAATAATTTGGAAAATTATTTGGAATCTGGTGATGTTGTGCATATCCATTGATAGTTCAATAACCGACTATCAATATTTCCCTTTGAATGGGTATTTGATGTGGTTTGTTTGAATTTGAATGCTACACTTATTTTTGAATAAGCGCTCACTATTCGGGTTAACCGGGAAAGGACCATGGGGTCGTATAACCCATTCCGAATATGTGATACGTCGTTATGAGTTGCATTTGAAGATCGGTGTTGAAGACCCGGTATTTGCGAGAACGATAGGATGACCTGTCGATTGACTCTGCACCGAGTTGCTCCGGTATTGAGTTCTCCATATGTGATGGGAAATCCGATCAGGATTGTGAATATCCGGGTTGCAAGGACTTCTTTGTAAGTGCCTTCGGTTTTGTTCTAGCCCGGAACAGACTTGTATGGATTGTATGTCTGACATTACAAATTGAGATATAAAGCTGATTTCTTTCAAATATATTTCTGTTGGTGGTGGAGAATTTATTCTTTTAGCTTAACACCCTTCTCTGAGACGTACGAGCTCAAAGGTTATGTAGTTGAATGTTATCAGCGATATATTCCCAATTTGGTAATGTGACCTGCTGAGTGTTGCTGTGAAATGATCATTGTGTTGATTATTTGTGATAGGATCGTTTATTTGATCGTCTATCTTGGTGATCATTTCTATGATCATTTGTTGACCCAAAGAATGGCTTTTGTATAAAGTATGTTTTTGTGGACGTGACTTCAACGAGCCTCACACCCCGTGAATGGTCAAAACAGGAAAGATGCAGCAAGGTTATGAGGGGTAGCGCCCTTTAGGATATGTGCATTTCCTTCTGGAAAAGGGTGGTATCATGGTATGGAGCCCAGATACTTACTCATGTTGAAAACACTTTATGATTGTGTGAATTGATTACGAGCGCTCGGTTGAAAGGTCCCAAAGGACCGGGGGATGGCATATTCGGTCAGTTGTTACTCAGTTAGGGGTAACCCGGCCTTGTGTTGGTAGAGATCCGGTTTGGTTCTCGTGGATGTCCATCCAGAGGCATTCTCATGTGGCAATGGGAAGTTCCTTGGCCTGATCATTCGTTGGAAATCCAAAGAAACAATACGATCTTGTACGGTATTAGTTGTACAACCTATCATTCACTTATGGTGGCGCCCCACTGTTTGGATGGTAGCTATAGTAGGCATACGATAATGGTCGTATGTTGGCTAAGATTTATATTCTACTTTCGAAATGAATTTTTCCTACACTATGCACTAGTAATAATATCAAATGTTCTTTTAAATGCGTATCAAGCATCTTTGACTATCATAAGGAGAAATCTCCTCCGATTTTGCGTTTGCATTGTGTGTGTGTGCGGGAGGCCTTATGGTAGTCTCATTTTTAAAAGCATTGCGAATTGACTTAAAAATATTCTTCTATTTGATTTTAAAGATAAATAAACTGTTTTGAGTTCTCACACCAGTCACATGACTGACTCGGAGTTTATTGTTTTCCTTCCTAAACTCTGGGTGCCCACTAATTTGCACATGGGCAGTCAAGAGTTAGGTTTATCAGGATATTCTGGATATTCTGGAGTTGCTGGAGGCAAGAGGGATGGCATGGCGTATCACGAGTTTAAATAGTATTTCTTTTTTCCGCTGCACTATTTGTTGTTGTCTGTTATTGTACACTCTGATGATATGATGTAATGAAATGTAATGTATAAAATGTAATAACTGATATAGTTCTTTGTTTAAAGATTATTCATTTATTATTATATGTTGTTCCGCTGCGAATTGTGAGATTCTGATGTTGTTCTGTTGTGTTCTATTCCGTTCTATTCTATATTTTCTTCTTCTCCCTATTTTCTCTCTTCTTCTCTCTCTTTCTTTTTCTTAAACATTGATAATTCGTAATTCTGTTCATCTTGAGTTAATCTATGGAGATTAGTGTATATTCAAGGAGTACGGATTTGCGGGTCCTCACAGCCACCATCCTACTTCATTCTAGAATCTCCACCGCGTACACAGTTGTTAAAGTGGTTTTCGGTATCGACAAAGAGTATGTCCATATCCGATCCTGGTCTCTTTAACAACCAGTTGTTATTATAACCCGTAGTTATAATTTAAAAATCATAGTTTATAACTCAAAATAATGTATCGTTTCAAATTCAAATCTTTATCAAAATAAAGATATAATCATTTCCAAACCATTTCAATATATCAAAATATCATATCTTTAAAAATTCATTTCAAATCATTATTTGAATTCAAATCCAAATATACACATTTAAATATCCTCTTTAAATCAAAGATATCATTCACTTATTATCCTTTTTTAATTCAAAGATATCATTCATTTATTATCATTTCAAATCACCCTTTAAATAGTTTATATATAAATCAAAACAATTCAATTAAACCATTTTAAAAAAATGAAGTCATTATATTTAAAATCAAATATTCAGTTCCCAAAATTTTAGACAAATTCTGAGTTCATTTATTAAACCAAAACCTCAACCATTCATTTCGGCCTACCGCAACACTTATCTGGTGTTACTGTAGCCCTTTATTTAATTTCAGATTTAATTATCTTTCTGCTATCGCAACAATTACCTAGTGCTGTAGTACCACTTAATTATAATTTATACATAGATCATTTGTATCGACCACAACACTTACATAGCGCTGTAATATCATTTACATTAGAAATAATAGCATTTCAAATACAGTTAATTACATTTCCAGTATTCAATATAATCTTACAAACAATTAATATTTTATTTAAAATCATTTTTAATTTATAAAATCATATAATTTCACTTTTAAAAAAATCATTTAAATATCATTATATTCATGATTTTATAAGGTTAAATTCTCATTCAAAAATCAATATTTAATAATAATTCACATATTAAATTCCAACATTCAATTTCAATTCTTTAAAATTAAATTTGAAATTTAACACTTAAGTTTAAATTTCAAATATAACTAAATTTTAATTTTATTTACTTAACTTAAAATTTCACAATTGAACAAAATTCACAAATTTCCAATTCAATTTACATTTCAAAATTTAACCCAATATTCATTCATTTAAAATTTGAACTTTATTCAAAAATAATTAAATATTTTAAAAATATCATAAATTTATCATATTTTCATATTTAATTTAAATTCCATTTAAAATTATCAAAATTTTTAAAATAACTTATATTTCAAATTTCCAACTTTATCGTTAATTTATTTCACTTATAAATTCTTAGAAAATCAACAATACTCTACAAAAATCATTTTTAATTAAGTTTTAAATCAAAATATTATAATATTTACATTTTAAAAATGTTTTAAAATTTTTAGAAAAATATAATTTAACTACGGGTCTGTATATATTTTCTAGCCTAGGTAAAGTGATACGTGTAATATATCATTTCAACCCGCAGTTTACAAAGAAACCCGAGTTTTATCATTTCAAACCATAGTCACAAGTACATGAAAATAATTGAAAATCATTCAGATTTCAGCCCATAATGATTTTCCACTATTCTAAAGTCCGTTCGGGTATGTATCATTTCAACCCGTAGTGATTCTAATCTAAAGGGAACTAGAAGTGTGATAAACTGATATAAATAATAGAACATCATAATATAACAGTAATAGATGGTATAACAGATGTCTAAGCATGGGTGAACATCATATGATCACAATATAATAGATATATTATGGCGACGCATTTTACAGATTCAAATGAAGTAAGTTCACAAGTCATATAAGTACAAAACCATCTGGTAAGAATAAATCACATGTATAAGCTGGAGATGAGAACAAACGAACGCACAACTGAGAACTTCAAAAGCACTATGGCACGACAATGATTCGATTTTGTGAGAGCCAAAGATTAATTGCCTTGAACACATTCAAACAAGACAATACAAACAACATGAGTTTCAACCCAAAATACGATTAAACAATGGTAGAAATGAATGCATAAATCAACTCCAAGTCTCTGCACTTGCCTTCTAACACCTGTGCTTCATCTATAGATCATAAGCACACGGCTAAGGAGTGGGTTTGGATCTAGTTTGGGTTCAAAAAGGTCGGCCATACATAGGAAAAGATGATGCAATGGTATGTGTGCATGGAATTAACACTACAAGGCAACTACCATGGATTCTATGCAACATATAGGTTCAGCCACAAGCTAGCATTTTGCGGCCAGCTCTGTAGTGGGCTGGAGGATGGTGTGGCAGAGGATTTTAGGTCATCCATGGGTGGTGGAGGTGGAGTTGGTGGCGGCCAAGGCAAGGTTGAAGGTGATGGAACAATGCAAGGCTCGGTAATGTACATCTATGTAGTGTATGCTCAAATTTTGGTGGATCTATCTCATTATGGTGCGCGGCCATGGTATGGGGATGTGTCGGAGGTGGTGTTGGCTAGTTCAGGTGGTGGTGGAGGCAGCCTAGGGGATGGAGGAAGGACTAGCCGGTCCAAAGGAGGTGAAAAGCAAGTGCAAATATCAAGCAACAAGTAGAAAATGAAAAAGAAATAGTTAAAAACCATTACCAAGATTTCAGAATGGAGGCTGCACTTTTTTTAGGGTATGGGAAACTTTTGTTATGCATGAAAAATGAATGTTATACGGCTGAAAGAAAAGATAAAGTTGGCCTCAAATTGAATGTATGTGTTTATTAGAAAATGAAAAGGCGGGGAGGTGAAAAGTCAAGGGATATAAAAAGGTTTCAAAACCATTCAAATTTCTCTATTTTCTTTTTATAAATTTTAAATACTAAAATATATATATAAATTCAGTTAGAATACGAAAATATAAAAAATAAACAAAATATAAATAAATAAATATTATTATATACAATTAAATTAAGAAAATAGCATAGAAAAAAAGAAACTAGGCTTTAAAATTTGAAAATAAATTCAATAAGCTTTGGAAAAATTCAAACATCACTCTAAAAATATTTAAAAGACAAAAATATATGTAACACAACATATAATACAAATTTGAATAAGATATGACAAATAAATAGATTATTTATACAATTTAAAATAAACAATGTTGTTAAATTAAACAATTTACACCTAATATTGAAAAATGCAACTTTCACAATATAACTCCGATTTCAACGAAATGAAAAGCAGTATTCTTAAAATTTAATCTATTTTCATAATAAAAGATAAAATTCAAAAATTTAAATATTTAAATTTAAAATTTAAAAGTCAAAGGTTGACCATATTGAGCAAAAATTCACTTTCTAGAAGAATATTCATTTTATTCAAGTTTGGAAATATAATTCACATAATAATCAAAAATTATATTTAAATAACAAATTTTTTCTTTGTAATAAATAAAATAAAGTTTAAAATCAGGAAATTCAATTTAATAGAAATAAAATATACAATAAAATAATCACAAAATACAGGTTGTTACAACCCACTTTGTGGCTTGTATCTAGAATTTAATCATGTAACAATTTCGGCTATTTTAATAAGTATTTGTAAATAGAACCTATTATAATATCAGAGGATTTTAATAAAAAGTGTTTTAGCTATCGTATGGTATTAACCCGACATGTTTATTTATGGTGTGGTCTTACGAGATGCTTTTGATTTTCAAAGGATTTTTGAAACTTTAATAATCAGTTTGGGTGTGGTTTTCTCACGGTGGTATTCCAGACTGACTCAGGTGTTATTTAACTATAATACTCAGGTCAGACCGAGTATTATAGGATACCGGAAATGATGTTGTGGAGCTCAGGAGACGAGCTGGATGACGATACGTACTTCCGTGCTTGTTTTAAATATTCCGCTGTGTTGATTAGCTGTGCATTCAGTGGTGTGTATTGTATGTTATGTGTACTCCAATGATGTATGTATAAACAGATATAGAATTTGTTTTTGTCTAAAGATCTGTGATTATCTAATATATTTTATTCCACTGCGATGGTTAGATTATGATGTTGTTTCTATCTTCATCTTTTACCTCTTCTTCTTTAACCCAAATCATTCGTATTTCTGTTCATCTTGAGTTGATAGATGTAGAATAGTGTTGACTCAAGGGGTATGGATTTACGGGTCGTTACAAGACCTATAAAACTTTTTTTTGCTTAATAATACTGCTTTCAATCAAACTAATTACAAAAACTAATACCTAATGCCTATTAGATTGGAGTTGATGCTTGGTTATTTTATAAATTATTTTGATTTTCATTATAACAAAACTGATACCATAATATTTGTAAAAATGATACCTATTTTCTGTTTAATAGAAGTATATGCTTTCTAAATTTATAAACTATTTTGACTATCATCTATAACAAGACTGATACCAAAATAATGCAAAACTGATAACAACTATTTGTTAAATTGGAGTTAATTCTTAATCATTTTATAAATTATTTTGATTGTCATTAATAACAAAACCGATACAAGAATATTTGCAAAAATGGTGCCTTGTTTCTATTTGATAGAAGTATATGCTCTGTAAGTTTAGAAACTATTTTAACTATCATGAATAACAAAGCTAGTACAAAAACAGTGCAAAATTAGTACCTAGTATCTATTTGATTGGAGTTGATGCTTAGTTATTCTATAAATTATTTTGACTATCATTTATAACATAACTGACACCAAAATTTTTGCAAAAATGATACCTAGTTTCTGTTTGATAGAAGTTGTAGTTTTTATTTGATAAAAGCTGATGCTTTGTAATTTTATAACTATTTTTACTCTCATGTGCAACAAAACCGATAACAAAATAAAGCAAAACTGATATTAATACATTTCAACATATAGTGCCACTGTTTAAATTACGGATACTATATATTATTTAATACTACTTAACCAATAACAAAAACTAACACTTTCCTATTGTTAATATAGACAATTGATTGGTATGTCTGATAATGTGAATTAATAGAGCACAAATATGCAATGACCATAACAATGATGGTAGCTATAATATGCATGTACATAATAATTGGTACATACACTGAATTGTAACTATATTTTGTAGACTAGTCACCAATGTAGAAAGTATTTAGAGACTTTTAGTTATGCCTTTACTTGATTAAATTGTGTTAGATATATATGCAGATGCTATTTACTAGCCTTTGCATTATGAGTACCATTGGACGTTGGTAACATTGATATATTCTAAAATGCAATGGTCTCACGTAGATTCTTTAAGCCCTAGAAGATCAAATGAAAGAAACAACCCAAGTTTAATAGAAGCAATGAAATTGATAAGATATATTTTTCAAAAAAATTAACTAATATAACTGGAACAAAGTGGACATTAACTAATTTTGTATTGTTTTCTCTTTAACGGAGAAAAGAAATTGAGAAAATCTAGCAAGAACTATGGAAGAACAACAATATAAAAGATATGGAAGTGAAGCGAGACGAAATTCATCAAATTAAATGTGCACAGCAAGAGATGACACGTAAGCTATTTTTTCTATTAATAAAAAAACCTATTGGCGAAATAACTAATACTGGACATGAAATTAATAGTAATACTGAAATGATAATTGCTTAATATTTAGAACTTGTTATGTGTTTGCATTATAATCTTTTAAATAAGGTAGTATACATATTTATATGCCTAGTACATAGAATCAAATCCGGCCGATTCATAAGCTATTTTCTTTCAGTTCAGTAATTATTATTTTTAGATCAAAACTGATACTTATTGGCATAATCACTAATACCCATTGACACAAAAACTGATGCTAAAACTATATATAATTAAAGCAACAACAAAACAATTATTGTGCCGACCCGTATTTTAAGCTATTTTAAATTATTAAATTTAGTGTGATTATTAAATAAAAATGGTTGAAACTAAAAATTTAATGATTTTGAATGTAAGTTATTGGATATGAACTTGAATTTTTTTGAAATAAACTAATTTCAAAGATTTAACTAATAAATTGTATTGAAAGGTAATGCTATTGAATGTGTTTACAATCAATAGTCAGATTAAATAATAAAAGTTGAATTCATTAGATGTAAATAAAGTAATTGATTGGTAAGTAAATTCATTTAAAATCTATTATTGAAATTTGTTGAATACCGACCAATTAAATTGTTTAAATTCAATATTGAAATTGTTTGAATAATTGAATTCTGTATTTAATATGATTGAAAATAATATCGAAAGTTGATGAAAATTTTATTTAAACATAAAAGAAGATCGTTAACATTTAAAATTGGATTTAAAAGTGAATAATTAGAAACAGAAAGTTTTATATTGTAATCAAAATTTAAATTAGCGATCAGGGGCATAATCTCGAACTTCGACGAAACTAGTTCCATTGGGTCCGTAGTAGTGTGTTATTATTGGATTACAAATTTCGTAATGTTTGGAGTTACTGTTTGGTCATGCACAGTAGAAAAGCGTTGAAATTAATATTGAAAATTCAATATAATAATTGGGTCCAAAAAGCTATCTTCTCCATACGATCGAATTAGGCCTCGAATTATGTTCCATTGCGTTCGAAATAGGGGTAAAACATTTTAAACACCTAGTGGCATGCTTCGTTTGGAGTTTGTCCAGAACAGAATGAGAATAATAGTAAAATAATGTTGCACGTTTATAAATATGCTTGCACACTAACCCTGGCCATACAATAGAGCAGCGCCTCCAACAATAATGGATTGCTGAAATCTTCAATTTGTTCTCCTCTTCTTCCTTGCAATCCATCAACTAATTCAAGAATCCAACTAGGAAATCAAAAAGGGCAACAAGATCTTTAGATCTAATGTTGGAGAATCAAAATGGAGGCACAACATGGTGGCAAAACTCATTCAAACACACGCCTTCGTGCACAAAATACATGGCTGAAGAACATCTGAGCTCAACGTGGTTCATGGTGAAGGTGGTTCTCACGACTAGCTTCGAGTGGTAGTTCCTGATCGTCGTCTTGCTGTGTTGTTTGGTCATATCGATTCGGGTTTAAGGGCAAGGATGGGTTTTTCGTGTGTGTTTCACCTGGTAGTCACGTTGATGAAGAAGAAAAAATCGTGGCCCAGATCTTTTGTTCCGCGATGAATGGCCTAGAGTGTTAAAGACCCGCAAAATCGTAACCCTTTTACTCGACAATATTCTCCATCAGTTCAACTCAAATTAGACGTTCGTATTAGGGTTAAAGAAGAAGAAGGTAGAAGAAGAGAAGAAAGTAACAACATCAGAATCTCACCATCGCAGCGGAGCAATATATAATAGATAATAACTGATCTTATTATAGAAGGAAACTATTCTTTTTATACATTACATCATCAGAGTACAACACAATCCATAGCACAATACTAAAAGACTATAATAACTTGTCCTCACAAAAGCTGACTGTACAGCTTACCATACACAGCGGAGTATAAGTCAGATACGTGATATACGTCTCTATCATCCAGTTCGTCTTTTGAGCTACATAGCATCCTATCCTGAATCTGTAATACTCGCTCTAACCCGAGCATTAGAACAAAATAACACCCGAGTCAGTCTGGAAAACCAACGTGAGAAAACACACTCAATTGGAATATTAAAGTTTTAAAAATCCTTTGAAATCAAAGGTATCTCGTAAGACCACGCCACAAATAAGCATGCCGGGTCTTTATCATAGATAACCAAAACAATTTTATCAAATTCAACTGATATTATAATAGTGTCTGTAGAACGTAAAATAGAGTCCGGCTGAAATGCTTGCATCTCACCTTCCAGCAATAGTTGTGCACAATCAAAACCGTACGTGTGCTTATTGGAGATTGGACTACGTACAATGGCAGGGCTATTGGGATACCATCTGTCATAATATCTAGCCTAGATCAGAGTACCGAGGAGCACTCCCGATCCCTTGCAACACAAAACCGGAGCTACCTCTTATTGGATAGTCTGAATAAGATCACCCCGTGGTTGGGATTAGTAACCTCCCACACAGCCGAGATCAAAAGCACTCTAGACAGGGAAGACCTTACCATAATGTGTGCTACCCACTTAGACTTGCTGCACCCCCAGTGTTTTAGCCATTTCCGGTTGATGAGGCCTGAGGCTAAGCGTTGCCTTTTTAAAGATCTCATTTACTTAGATTGCTCACCGTCCTCCAATGACGATGGTCTGATAGCATTCGTCCCTAGAAGTTGCCATGGGACTGGACAAATCGAATAATCATCTTCACCATCTTCACGGTCTTCATTCGCTACGCTCAAACTGGATCGAAGTGGTTTTTTGATAATTAAATCCGATCTCGGTCTCCTCGAAACGATCAGCGCATTGGCCAATATTGATAGTCGGTTATTTAAATATCAAATTAAACCATCATTCAACCAATTGTTTTATTTCCACTGAAAAACACCAAGCCTTAATAAATTTTGATTTTAAATGGATTAATTCATTTTATCCAAAAATATATACTTAAAACGTTCAAAATAAAACTACTTAAATCACTTTGTTCAAAATAAAAGTTATGAAATCCTATAATAATTTCCCGAGTAAAACTTTAGCCAAAAACTACCTTTTAAACTAAAATGTTATATAAGGTATGAATATTTAATAGTTACCTTTAAACCACAATACTAATTTAACATTTAAAATAACTAACAACTTTAATTAACCCGATTAATATTTACTTTTAAACTTTTAATCAATTAACTAATAAATTTTCCTAAATACATTCTTTTAAAAGCACCTTTAACTTCTAATTTATACTTAGAAATATTTATTTGAAAACATACTTTTCTTTTCAGGAAAATACACTTTCCACTCCAATTAGCACGTCTAATCATTTGTAAAACATTCTCGATTTACTCCTAGTTAAATTTACGTCCCAATCCCGTAAAATTTCCTTTCGCGCATTTAAAAATAAAACAGCTATTTAATTTTGGAGCGAATTACCCTTTCCTTGTAAATTACCACCGTGAATTTATAAATCAAAATTATCCACTGATAAATAATCACTTTATTTATAAACCCAGTTTATAACTTTCATAATCTCATTTTCCTTTTAATCATTGTTTTCAAAAAAACTTAATTGTTTTTTAAATTGATTCTCTGAATTGATTCCATTTTAAAGTTTATTTCTTGAGTTACCCAAATTTATTCCAAAATCCATTAATTCCAGTTTACTCCTCCATTATGATTTAAAACCTTATTCAAATCCCAAACATTAATTTCACACTTTACTCCAAACTTCTCCTTTAATTTTCCGAACTCATTTAAAACTTAAATTTAAAAATAAATTCTTTGTACTTAAAATCAATATTGCTTAAGTCCTTACTTTTTAAATCCTTTAATTCACACTTATCCAAATACTCTATTCTTTTATATGTTCCGGAATTCATTAAATAGGATTTAAAATCAACTATTTACCTTTTCCCAATTCACCATTTTAAATTTACCCATCTTCGCTATAAATTTTTTTACTTTATATTTTCCACTTTTATTTACCTTTTAAAATTTAATATTTATATTTTTTACATGCCACAATATATCAAGCATTATATTAAGATCAAATAAATTAATTTTTCCAACATAATATATCATAGATTATTCAACATTTCATATTACGGAATACGAAAATAAATTTAACATTTTTTAGGAATCTAGTTCGATCCCTTCAACCTGTTTCCCTGCATCCATAGATGTTAGCACAATATAAAAATAACCATCCTACATTGAGGGGGATATCAAGGTATAAAGGGTTATCTGCTATTATGTGGGGCGCATAGGGCCTTATCCGGTATATAGTGCGGGATTATCGATCACTCAAATATATATATATATATATATATATATATATATATATATCACATCCAGACCGATAAAAAATTATCAATTCAAGCAATCAACCAATAATTTAAATTTTAACTATTTAAATTAAATAGTAATAAATTTGAGTGAGATTAACTCATCTTTGATTTTTGTGTTCAATCCGCTCTAAACCGCCATGTTTTCTTCACGATTTCAGAACTTGTATAACACTATAAGGTTTATTAACAATTTAAATAATTGAACAATTTATTACCATTTAATAATTTAATTAGCCAATAATTTAATTTAAACTAATAATTTCCCCTTTAAAAAAATCTTTTAGTAACTATAATAAATTAAATAAGTTAATTGAACAAGTTAATCACCATATCCATTATTTTAAAATGAACCAGTAAATCTAAAATGTGTGTGTATATTTCTTGTTTGTCTGCATATATATATTTGTTAAATTCTAAAATAAAATCTCTTTCTAACATATTAGAAAAAGAAATGGTTTTATACTTCACTGTAATATATATTTTTCTTCTTCGTTATATAACATATATATTTCGAATTAAAAAAAGAAAAGTAAAACTGCAGCTATACCTTACTGTAATAAATTTTCTTCCTCTTTATGAATATATATTTTTCCGACTAACAAAAAATGTTTTCTATTTTAAACCAACCTTAATATCCAACCACTGCTTTAGCCCTTTTGCCATCAAATACACGCGAGATACCTAAATCCATCACGAGCCTTCAACCTAGATCGAAGCCATGTCTAAATAGTCTCGTTGACGAACCCTCTACCTCACGATGTGAACTCACTGACAACCACATCGCCTACGCGTCGATGAAAAACCCACGAGCCTCCCTCAGTCGCTCGCCTCATGTCTCTACCTTGGCTCCAACTAAACCATCGACTGGCCGCCCGCACTCGAGCGATTCCACCATCCTTCGTACTCACGAAGTTCGTCGCAATTCGAAATCGCGCCCAACAACTTCTGCTATTTTTTATATGAATTCGAATTCGTTTAAAGAGGAAGGAAGAAGAAATGGAATACGTGGCTTTGAATTGTTTCGAGCTGAAATGGAAGGGGGGAAAATTTTGTTAAAGGGAAAATGGGGAAAACAGAAGATGATGACACAATTCTTTCGTTTTAACTGGAGAGGAGGAAGGTGGAATTTTGTTCGACCACGGTTTATGTTTTCAATTCATTTTGATTTTAAAATGTTTTGAACCTGCTTGCATTTTTAAAAAGGGAGAATGGGAGACACGATGGAATGGTTGCGTTTACGAATGGAGGATAGTGATTTGAGGGCACCTACAGTAATTGCAGGGGAGATAAAAAGTTCTAATGTGCTATAAATTCAGCTGAAGTTGATCAGAATATAAATATGTATATTTTTAATTAAATTCAAATTGTCTCGATAAATGGAACTTAAAATCTCGGCTTCCTATCGAGGCATGCTGCTAGGCGTTTATAACGTTATAACCTTATTTCGAACGCAATGGAAAAGGTTTGGAGTCTTAATTTGATGGTATAGAGAAGATATCTTTTTGGTCCAAGTTTATATTAAATTTTCGATATAAATTTCAATGCATTTATATTTCGTATGATCATACGCTAACTCCAAATTCTATGGGAATTGAAATCCGACAAAAATACACTATTACGGATTTAATGGAACTTGTTTCATCGAATTCCAAGACTGTGCCTCGGAAGGCAACTTTGAAATATCAATTTAAATGATATATTTTTAAAACTGAGCAAATCACTTAAAATTTCAATTTTAAAGCTTTTATTATCTTCGGTATTGTCAATATTAATTTGATAAGCCTTTAAATTATTTTTAACAAGCTTAAAACCAAAGATTCACTATTTTTCCCCATTTCCAATTATTTAATTCAATAATATAAGTATCAAATAAATAATGATATTTGAAATTCAAGTTAAAGATTAACTTTTAAATATTTAAATCAATTAAATATTCTAATTTCAAACATCCAAAATCTCGGGTCGTTACATTCCTCCCCTTTATAAGAATTTTGTCTCTGAAATTGCTAGTTAAGAAGAATGGTCCACAGGCCTTTAACTAATTTTCCTAATGCCAAACAGTTTTTAACAACTTCCCGAAGACAGTCTTTTATTAAAGACACACCAACACCCTTACTAACTTTCCAAACTCATCCATAGGTTCCAAATAATATTATCCCCTCAATATTTAAAATTATATTTTAAATCAAATTTTAAACTAGCAAAATTTTCTCATATTTTTTCCTACTCCATAAGTTTTTGAAAAATTTTGTCAGCGTCTCCACTGCGCGGCAAGATCAGAACAACTACAAAATGCCTCTACGGCCCCAAGTTTTATAAAGAAAACAAAAGCCATGTGACTAGATCAGAAAACCATCAAATTTCATATGACATTTTTAAATATGTAACTTTTTGTCGGGAAATTCAATTTATGTTCTGAAATAAAAAACACAAATTTTCCTTTGCTTTTAAACACATGTACCCTACTTAGTAGTAATATCTAATCACCGAATACAAAATCATTTTATTCATTTCTTTTACAAAGTTTCAATATTTGCTTTACTTAAGCCCGTACGATGCACATATATCATTCGTACGCAATATCAAACCCGATCGCTCGCCCGATCGCTCAATTTACCTTACGAACTAGTATGTCCATCGGACTTCCTAGTGCAGATTCAGATCAGGTTCATTGATCAGGAACCATCATTCTCCTTGCATATCCATATACTATGTAGAGAACTTTAGAATCAATCAAAAATCCATATCCAAGGTTCGCCGTCGAAAATCGATTGAAAATTCCCAACTCAGATCAATATAACTATCTCGAAGTTCTATGCTCGAATCTAGATCAAATCACTATGCGAATAAAATAATATACGTACATCCTACGTATTTATCTCCATTGTTTTTAGCTATATCAATTTCTTTTTTTTCTCATCTATTTTGATTTCCATTCATTTATTCACAATTATCCCTTTTTACCCAACCTTTACTTATTCTTCATTCAAACATTACTTGGTATATTTTTCCCCATACCAAATTTTACTTGAATTTCTCCCAATTTTCTTATGTTTATAATATTATTTTATACAACCTTCTATAATTATTTTTCCACTACACCGCTGAAGTTATATCCATTTTTATTTACTTTGCATTTTCAATTTCGTTCGAATTCAATTTTCTTTAATTTACTAATTAATTTCAAATCCCAATAATTTTATCTCCAAACTTTGTTTTATTCAACATGATTCAAGTCAGATCCCATTCCACTATTCAATTTCAATTCGTTTGGTTACCAATTTAAATCAATTAGTTTACTTACTACTTTTGTTTTCAATCCTTTATTTTGTTTAGTCCAACTTGGGCTAACTTCCTAGATCCCTCTTAGTTCAAGTTAATTCACTTTCAGTTAAATTTTCAAATTTTATCAATTCAAACTTACCAATATTCTATTAACCCTTTCCATCCCATTTTTTTTCACTCTTCTGGTTTATTTTACTCATTATTTTGGCATAATTCAAATTTAAACATTATTCAATTGTTTAGTTCTCATTTCCATTACATTAATTAAATTTGTTCATTAACAAATTATTTCTAGCTTGATAAATTTTTATTCAATAATTATTTCCAATTCGCCTACTTAGGCTTAATCTCCCAAATTCACTTTTATTTAACTTAATTCAGTTAATTTCCATTTCAATTCAAATTTAAACTTCTATAAGTTTTCCAACTTATTTACATTCCATTCACTAATCTTTTTAATTTACTTCATCCAATTGGCTTACTTTCTAACTTACTTCGTTTTCACACCGACTTTAATTTTAAATCTTCTTCATGTTAAATTTTTATTCTAACAAACTTCAGTTTTTATAAATTCCAAACTCATTTATATTTCATAAATATTTTTAATTAGCTTCTAGAGTTTAAGAAATTTCTCAACACTTCAAAATCAACTTTGAAATCAACTATACCCAAAATCCTTTGTTATATCCAATTATTTCTTTGAATTTCAAAACCAAAACAATTTTGCAAACAACTTCAATTTAAAACATTCGGGTAGCAATTCCTCCATTGGAAACTCGAAAATGAACATCGATGATGCTGCAGTCATCACCAAAATTATTTTCCAGCGACCGAAGTCAGTTCAGTGCTTTTAATATTTTTCAAAAACATTTCAAATATTTTTAATTCCAAATCTTCCCGGATTTCATATCCCTTTCAAAAATATTTTCTAATAATATCACCATTATTCCTTCAAAGCCTTTGAAAATCATTTCCAAACTCAAAGGAAATTAAATTTTCCAAATTTTCGAATTACAAAACCTTTCAACCTATATTCAAATATTACTCCGGAATTTTATCTCATTTCAATTATAAATCACATTTATAATTCACATTTACAAATTCCATTTTGTTATATGGTTTAATTCTTAACTTTGGTTATAACATTGCTTCCTTATTCCAATTTCCACACAACAATGATAACAATTTAATATTACCATTCCCTAACAGCCAAGAAACCATATATAACTATAAGAATTTATGAAAAAAATTTCTTTCATATATAAAAATAATTAGGGTAAATTTATTTCATTCACTCTATTTAAAACAATACCGTGTCGAATTGTTCAGTATAGATGTTTAGAGATCCCTATCAATAACGTTAATTATTCGTATTGACCAGAATCCATAAGCCACTCAACAAATGAATCAACACAACATAAACAATTTTATATTCACTAACAAATACGTGCGCATATCTATTGATACACTCAAACTCATTCTAGAGTGCTACTTACCCTATCTCTAATGAGTAATCCCAACCAGAGCCAAGGTTCTCACTTAACCTTCCACTCTGATACCAACTTTAACGACCTGCAAATCCATACACCTTTGAGTCGACAATATTCTCCATCGGTTCAACTCAAATTGGATGGAAATACGAACCATTAGGGTTAAAGAAGAAGGAGGTAGAAGAAGAGGAGAAAGTAACAACACCAGAATCTCACTATCGCAGCGAAACAATATATAATAGATAATAACTGATCTTTATACAGAAGGAAACTATATTGTTTTTATACATTACGTCATCAGAGTACAACTCAATCAATAGCACAATACTGGACAGTTATAATAACATGTCCTCACAAAAGCCGACTGTACAGCTTACAATAAACAGCGGAGTATAAATTGGACACGTGATATATATCTCCGTCATTCAGCTCGTCTCCTGAGCCCCATAGCATCCTATCCTAAATCTGTATTACTTCGTCTAACCCCATGATTATAATAAAATATCACCCGTGTCAGTCCGGAAAACCAGTGTGAGAAAACGCACTAAATTGGATTATTAAAGTTTTCCAAATCCTTTGAAATCAAAGGTATCTCATAAGACCACACCACAAACATACATGCCGAGTTTTTACCTTACAATAACCAAAACATTTTTATCAAATTCGTATGATATTATAATAGGGTCTATCGAAAGTAAAATAGAGTCCAGTGGAAATGCTTGCATCTCACGTTCCAGCAATAGTTGGGCACAATCAAAACCGTACGGGCGCTTATTGGAGATTGTATTCCATACAATGGTAGGGCTACTGGGGTACCACCCGTCACAGTACCTTGCCTAGATCAGAGTACCGAGGACCACTCCCAATCCCTTGCAACACAAGACCGGAGCTACCCGTTACAAGATAGTACGAATAAGATCACCCCACGGTTGTGATCAGCAACCGACAGCACAACCGAGATCAAAAGGGACTCTAGACAGTGTTGACCTTACCCTAATTGGGTGCTATCCACTCAGCCTTGCTAGACCTCCGTTGTTTTAGCCATTCTCGATTAATGAAGCTTTAGGCTATGCGTTACTTTTTAAATATCTTAATTACTTAGAATGCTCACCGTCTTCCCATGACGATGGTCTGATAGCATTCGTCCATACAAGTTTCCCTGGGTATGGACAAACCGAACCACCGTCTTCACCATCTTCACGGTCTTTATTCGCTATGTTCAAACCAGATCGAAGTGGTTTTCGAATAATTAAAACTGATCCCGGTCTCTTCGAAACGATCAACGCATTAGCCAATATTGATAGTCGGTTATTTAACTATCAAATGAAACCATCATTCAACTATTTTTTTATTTTCACTGAAAAACACCAAGCCTTATTAAATTTAGATTTTAAATAGATCAAATCACTTTATCCAAAAATATACACTTAAAATGTTAAAATAAAACTACTTAAATCACTTTATTCAAAATGATAATTATGAAATCCTATAATAATTTCCCAAGTAAAACTTTAGCCAAAAACTACATTTAAAATAAAAATGTTATATAATTTGTAAATATTTAATAGTTATCCTTTAAATCATAATACTAAATTAACCTTTAAAATAACTAACTACTGTAATTAACTTGATTAACATTTACTTTAATACTTTTAAACAATTAACGAATAAATTTTCCTAAAAACGTACTTTTAAAACCACATTTAACTTCTAATTTATACTTAGAAATATTTCTTCGAAAACATACTTTGCTTTTCAGGAAAATACACTTTCCACTCCAATCAGCACGTCTAATCATTTATAAAACATTCTCGATTTACTTCCAGTTAAATTTACGTCCCAATTCCGTAAAATTTCCTTTCCCACATTTAAAAATAAAACAACTATTTATTTTTGAAACGAATTACCCTTCCTTATAAATTCTCACTGTGAATTTATAAATCCAAATTATCCACTGATAATGTAACGACCCGCCCTTCTACTACCAAAAAGACGTATCATCAATAAGAAAGAAAGGGATGAGAAAATAGAAAAGACAGAGAAGAAAGAACAACAACATCAGGATCTCATAGCGAAATGGAACAAAATATAATATATCACATAACTATTACAAAATTTTACATATATCAGAGCTATACAGATCATACAACACATACTAGACAGTTATAAACACCTGTCTAGTTAATACAACTCAATACAATATGACTCAGAGATACTAACACAGTGGAACTATAAATATATATATATATATACAACGCTGAAGCCTCCTTCTCCATTGCTCCTCCGGAATTCGTCAAATCTAACCTTAATCCCTTGGCTACCCGTAAAAATTTGGGTACCCGAGAGTTTATGAAAACAAAATAAACTCCGGGTCAGGCATGGGTCTGGTATGAGTAAACGGTTTAAAGTTGCTTAACTTTGAAAAACATTTGAAAATAAAGGTATCACGTAAGACTTTCCACAAATAAATACGGGTAAGTTTTTACCTTACGCTAACCAAAACATTTCATAGGAAATCCAGTGATATTATAATAGTGTCTAGGGTTTTCAAGTAAATAGAAAATAGCCGAAATTGTCACATGATTAAATTCCAGCCACTAGCCACAAAAGTGGGTAATACAAATCAAAACCGTAGGGTCTCGTAGGTAAAATGGATTTCCAACGATGGCAGGGCTACTGGGGTACTGCACGTCACAGTACGGGGACTAGATCACCGTACCGAGGATTACTCCCTTTATCCCCTGCAACACAAGGCCGGAACCGTTCCTTACTGAACAGTCCCGAACAAGATAAACCCCGTGGTTGGCGTGACCAACCACCCACTAAGCCGAAATAAAAAGGGACATCTAGACAGGGGAAATATCTTGTCCTGCTTGGGCATGACCCACCTAACCTTGCTGCATCTCCCCTGTTTTAGCCATTCCCGGTTGATGAGGCTTGAGGCTGCGATTACCTTTAAAGAACATATCACTTAGAATGCTCATCGTCCGCCTGACGATGTGCTGAAAGCATTCAATCTATACAAGTTCGTTCCGGGTTCGAACGAAACCGAAGGCATTATCTCGTTACACTCATTTTGGAATCACCCTTAGAGTTAACGACAATAACCCTTGCATTCTGAAACTCCATCTCGATCACCATTACAGGATTTACGACCTAACGTTTAAATTGGATCGATGTGGTTTTCAGAGAATCAAGATTGATTCTTCCGATCCCGGTCTCATCGGATCCAAACGCCATTTTAAGGGCCAAGTTGTCTAATTAACTTAAACAGTTTAAATAATTTAAATTCAACAATTGAATTATCATAGCTATTATCATAGATAAAACATATGCAAACGTCAAAGATATATTACAGCATATCAGAGAGCATCACAGAATATCTTCAATTTAAACATCACAATCCAGACATTCTACATACACCACAATCTATAAGCAATTACCTTACAATCTTCACTTAACTCTGTATAATTAATCGTTAGTTACCCATTAATTACTTATTTCATTCCAAATCATCTAATTGATGATTTCTTAATTTATTATTAAGTCTTAATTAAGAAATTATTTTATTTCATACTATTAATGAATTACTTCCTCAATCAAGTGAGTTAACTTTAATTGCTTAATTAACTGTTCTCTAATCATTAATTAATATCTTTAATTACTTATTAATATAACTTAATTATTCAATCATTGCCTGCTAATTATTAAATTAATCATTATTTCATTTTAATTAATTCACTTGATTTTTCTTAATTATCAATCACTGATTAATTAACTTAAAGTAGTTAATTCTTAATTTAGTATTCACTCAAGCGTTGTCTAATTCTAACACTAATTACAATCTTAATATAATTATTCTTAATCACTTTCTAAATAATTAATCAATGTTAATTATTCGACAACTAACATTTAAAGACATCTGCAATTTGGGAATGAAACAAATATTATCAACTTACCTTTAATGTTAATAGATTTTCATTCGGCCTTAACTAAATTACCAATTTAAACAGTGAACAAGTGATAGTTACAGTGTTAAGTACTACTTAAATTATTAAGCCTGAAGCTCATCTCCTAAACAAAACACAGAACTGCAGATAACCAAACTCCAAGACTTCGTCCTTGGTAAAACCCGAGACTACCCCTGCGTTAACGCATGTGTTACTTCGAGTTACCCCTGCTTTTTCCCGAGTCCTAACATCTTCTTCTTCTCTCTTTCTCTCTTTTTTTTACAGTAAGTTAAGCTTTAAACTAAAAATAAATCACATCCATAACTCACACGAGTACAGTACGCAACAAACTCGAAGATTACCTCCCACTCGCTCGAGTAATACTCGCGACCCCCTATATCAAGGCCTGACACCAAAATCACCACTGCCGTGCACGTGCACGGCAGCACGACCCAACTCCAGCAGCCACCCTCCATCTCGACCAGGCGCATATCACACCCAGATCGAATCCCAAACCCAAACTACAACCAGAACTTCGAATTCAAAAATTTAGGCCTACACCTGAAAACTGTAAATAACCCCCTCCACAAAATGCCACACCGCCGCCACTTCAGCCACCTCCAACACCCTAGCCCTTGCCCACTCGTTGACATCACGATAAACAATCAGCCTCCAGGAGCTCGAGTCACTCGATGGTGTTATGTAGACGTTCTCGACTCGAAATAGAGATCGGTAAAAACATGATTTCAAACCCTAAATGGATCTCGCACTCTAAACTCAGGCAACATAAAAAATTTCTGGTAATTTTCTTGTAATCACAAACGTTTATACTTGCTTCATCCCAAATTTCAACCTTTATTATTGATTAAAGAACAGGAAATTTGTAAAAATACCATTTTGATTCGAATACAAACTGCCTTGGAAATACTGTGTTAAAAATTTTCATTCCAGTTTTAAAAATCATGTTTTGTGGTAAAGATTCAAGCTATGAACTAAATTTAATACTTTATATCAATCCCATTATCTAGTTTATGCTTGCTTACCTGTACAATAAAGTTACAGTGTATGTTTACAAACCAGGATTTAGATTATCATTTAAAAATCTTAATTACAAGTTTAAAAATTATGTTTGGTTGAAATATTAAAACTTAGCAATGATTTAATGTGAATCGTATGTGATTTGTTTGAACAATATTCAACCTATACCATTTTTTTTCCAGAGTAGTACAGAGCAACCCAGCAATATTCGAAACCAAAGCTTAAACAGTCATAAACAATCCTCTGAACGGTTATTCTGTCAAACTTAAAGCTTTTAAACTTTTTGTTTACTCACCTGCACCCAATCCTGAAACTCCCTTTTCTTTCCTCTGTTGCTTTCCTTTGTTTTTTCCTGTTTCTGAATTCTGTTTAAACTTGATAAATATGAAATTTGTTTATACTTCTTTGCTTTTTTTTTTTCAGGCTTTACTTTATAAGTTTTAATAACTGAACTCAGATAGAATAAATGAACATACATATATACAACCTTCAACAGTTATGCCTTCTTGAACAAGCTTTGTTGATAAAATATCTTGCTTTGTTTTTATTATGGACTAGGGTACTAAACCTGAAATGGAAGGCATATTTTCGGCTGAAAGATGATGTTTCCAGACATAATAGTGGCTAATTAATGCATATTTTTACTCATATATTAACACATATCCAAATGCTAGCTGACACAAAGATTTGTATATAGATATTTTGTTTTGTTACTAAAGTTGTTTATACTAAATAATTATGTTTGCATAATTAGTTACATGTTCATACTGTAAAGATATTTAATAGCTGTACATAGATATTTGCAGTTTTTTTTCCTTCTGTACTAAAATGTTTTCATTTAGGCTAACATAATATTAATGTTTGCTGACACCATCATTTATACAAAGATGTTTGCAGTATATTTGTTTGAACATATTTATGTTAACATATAAACAAAATGTTTGCAAGCATGTCTTGATACTTCCACATTTTGTGTTGCATATTATAAATGATTGCTATTAACTTTGTTTTGTCTTATTATTATTTGAACACAAATATATACACTGATTTTGACCAATTAATTACATATGTTTGTCTTAACATAGTTCACATTTTTATTTATATCTTATTCACATCACATTTTGAACTTATGTTTATGATCCCACTTTTATGTTATATTTATGTTAAATATATAGAAGCTCATGTTTATAACTATATTTTTAAGTATTTATATTTATATAGAAGCTCATGTTAAACATTTATATGCTTATTTTTATTTTAATTTTCAAAAGCTGTTGTTAGAAACATTTCTTAAATCTTATTTTTATTTAAAGTTTAAATCTTTCAATATTTGATTTGTAATGTATACTTTATATCTATATTTATATGGGTTGAATTGTATTATTGTAAATATTATTATTAACTGCATTTATTTTTCTGATATTATATGTCATTAATATTTTTTTTTTTAATTTAATCAAATAAAACAGATTTAATTTTAAATGTTGTTAAAAGAGTCTATTTATATTTTGAAATTATAAACTCCTTTATAACACATATACAACCAATCATATCCAACATCTTATTTATTTTAAAATGAAAAATATTGTGTTTTATTTAAATTTAATCAAAAACTTATTATAATAATAGGGTCAAAATTCCGGGATGTCACATTCCTCCCCCCTTAAAAGAATTTCGTCCCCGAAATTTAAAAAGACAGTTAATTCAAAAGCTTAATGTTAACAATCCAAACATACATATCATCCATACAAAAACAAACAATCAAACAGTCAATTCTAACAACATTACTAGCTATCCGGACATAAATCTGGATAAGCTTTTTCTAAAACTGTCGAGAGTTTGTTTCTCAATGATCGACAATCCAAACTGGATTCCTGACCACAGTCAAATTGGATTTAAATTTCCAAATTCCTGAATTTCTGGTTGAACAACCAATGATGAATCGTAAACACAATTCCCTAGGTGGGATATATGGAATATACAATACATTCCAGGTATTCACTCTGGCAGTTCAATTCTGAAATCTACAGTATTAACTCTTTCCCAAATTTTATTAACTTCTTTACAGAATTTTAATATCTATTTTAATCAGGCCGTACGATGTACATATGCTATTCGTACGCAATATCAAATCCGATCGCTCGATCACACAATTTCATTTCCGAAGTAGTAGCGTCCACCCGACTTCCTAGTGCGGACTCAGAACTGGTTTCTTGATCGGAAACTGTTGTTCTCCTTGCATAGTCACAGCTATGATAGAGAATTTCCAGGATTAATCAAAATCAAAATCCATGATTCGTCGTCGAAAATCGAGTGAAAAATCCTAACTCGGATCGATATAACTATCTCGAAATTCTATGCTCGAATCTGGATCAAATTGTTATGCGAATAAATTAATATACGTACATCCTACGTATTTATATCCATTGATTATCAACTATATAACTTTCTTTTATTCCCATTATTCTGATTCTATCCACTTAGAATTATTTTCTCAGTATCAATTTTACTTAAGAATTCCACCATTCATTTCTTAAGCTTAATTTAAGCATTATATATACTCTTATATTATTACTCTACCATTTTAACCTTTATTACTTCTTATTTCCAATTTACTGTGAATTTCAATTTATTTCCAACTCTGAATATTTAATTTTATTGACTATTTTTTTATAACTGATTTCTATCATTATTTTAAATTAATTTTATCTACTGGTTTATTTTTAGTTTCCAATTTTAAATTGTTTTGTTGCTAGATTTTTAAATTAATTTTTTTTTCACAATTTTGAAAAGTTATGGCAGAGTCTCTATTACATATTTTCATAAGCGCATATGTAAGGTTCCGATCCTCAACATAATTAATTTCAATCAATTCTCAAACCATTCCCTTTTAATTAAAAGGAATTTACAACTTACTTGCTTATATAATCCATTTAAGCAATACAAACTCATATTCAAAATCATCTTATTTTGCTTCTAATAATTCATAAAATTTTATCAAATCTCTTTTACTTCAAAACAACTCATTTCCATATGCAATTCAACAATATTATTGTGAATAGATAATCACTTAAGCTTTATAACAAATTTTAAATTGATTCCATCTCAATTTACACTTGACTCCACCACAATTAATTTATTCACAATCTTTTCATTGCATTTTCTTTTATTTCAACAGGTTTGATTCCAAACCATTCTATTAAATTTAACAACCAATATTTTGAATAATCATCCCATAATTTACTTAAGTCGTTTATTTTCCTCAAACTGTTCCTCCCAATGACTTAAGTTTATTCTATTCCACTAATTCCCATTTAAATCTTTGATTCGATTTTCCTTTAATCAAATCCCAATTATTTACTAATCTATTTGATTAGTTTATTCTTTTATCCTTTTTAAAAATTTTAATTTACATTAACAATTCATTATTGAATTTATTCTTAATAAGGTTATTCAATTTATGCTTGAATTAGATTTGTTTACAACTCACACCATTTCTATTTAAATCCAATTCAATACTTTGGTTTACATTTACTCATTTACATAAGAAATTTTATTTCATTTAATATTATTTATAACTCGACTGAAGTCATTCAAACTCTGTTTTATTTTAACTCAACTTTAGTTAAAATTTAGCTACATACAAATCTTTTAAATTTACTCCTTAATATATGAGCTCAAAACTTATTTATCAACTTAGCAGATTATTTATATATATAACACTTAGCTTCTTAAGGTATAAATTTTCACCTCACAATTACAATCATTTTACCTTCAAACTTTATAGCCCATTAGGTTCATTTTGAACTGCAATTCCATTTAACTTATCTCGGGTTAAGCTCCAATATGTTCCCTATTTTCATTTACTTAAATTAAATTTTAATTCCTGGATTAAAACTCCCAATTTCATCATATTAATATCAACTTTACTTTATAAATCCAATAATTGATTTATTCATTTAAACAGAATTTCTTAGAATTCAATTGCCCGGTTTTCATTTCCAAAACATTTGAAATGACAATCAAATTTCAAATTCCAAACACTTGTTTTCACCAAAACAAATTTTCTCCTTTTGAACATTTCTAAAACAACTTGTATGTCCAACAAGCCCAAACAATTTATCATAACCAATATCCTGGTAGCAATCCATCACTTTAGAAACTCGAAAATGAATACTGATGATGTGGCCATCACCATTAGGATTATTTTCCAACGACTGTAGTGAGTTTAGTGCTTCCTTATTTTCACAAATTTCCCAAAACAATTCTCATCCAACAATATTTTCCATAACAATATTCCACTATTGCCTTCAAATCTTTGTATAAACATTTCAAACATTTCCAAGATTTTTAAATTCCCAAATTCTTTTGTTTAAATTCATTTAAACACTTTTCAAATTCCCGGGACTTAAATTCCGGTTTAATCAAATTTTAGTTATATTCCTTTTTATTTAAAATCGTTCTTAAATAATTTTATTTGGTTATAAACCACTCCAATTTTTAAATTTTATTCGATTGTACTATTAACTATCAAATATCCAAGTATATATAGTTTTTTTAAAAAATATTTCTTTTATATCAAAATATAATTTTGGGTAAAATTATTTCATTTACCCTACCTTTAAAAACAATACCGTGTCGATCTATCTTGTTTAAGAGCTTAGAAATCCCTATCGATGAAATGGCGTCCCACACATCGACCAGAATCCTTAAACACTCAATAGATAAATCAACACAATATAAAAACAATTTTATATTCACTAACAAGTACGCGCCCATATCTATTTATACACTCAAACTCATTTTAGAGTTCTACTAACTCTATTCTATGAGTAATTCCTACCAGAGCCAAGGTTATCACCAACCTATGCTCTGATACCAACTGTGACTACCCGCCCTTCTACTACCAGAAAGACGTATCATCAATAAGAAAGAAAGGGATGAGAAAATAGAAAAGACAGAGAAGAAAGAACAACAACATCAGGATCTCACAGCGGAATGGAACAAAATATAATATATCACATAGCTATTACAAAATTTTACATATATCAGAGCTATACAGAACATACAACACATACTAGACAGTTATAAACACCTGCCTAGTTAATACAACTCAATACAATATGACTCAGAGATACTAACACAGCGGAACTACAAATATATATATACAACATTGAAGCCTCCTACTCCATTGCTCCTCCGGAATTCGTCAAATCTAACCTTAATCCCTTGGCTACCCGTAAAAATTTGGGTACCCAAGAGTTTATGAATACAAAATAAACTCCGGGTCAGACATGGGTCTGGTATGAGTAAATGGTTTAATGTTGCTTAACTTTGAAAAACATTTGAAAATAAAGGTATCACGTAAGACTCCCCACAAATAAATACGGGTAAGTTTTTACCTTACGCTAACCAAAACATTTCATAGGAAACCCAGTGATATTATAATAGTGTCTAGGGTTTTCAAGTAAATAGAAAATAACCGAAATTGTTACATGATTAAATTCCAGCTACTAGCCACAAAAGTGGGTAATACAAATCAAAACCGTAGGATCTCGTAGGTAAAATGGATTTCCAACAATGGCAGGGCTACTGTGGTACCGCCCGTCACAGTACGGGGCCTAGATCACCGCGACGAGGATTACTCCCTTCGTCCCCTGCAACACAAGGCCGGAACCGTTCCTTACTGAATAGTCCTGAACAAGATAAACCCGGTGGTTGGCGCGACCAACCACCCACTAAGCCGAAATAAAAAGGGACATCTAGACAGGGGAAATATCTTGTCCTGCTTGGGCATGACCCACCTAACCTTGCTGCATCTCCCCTGTTTTAGCCATTCCCGGTTGATGAGGCTTGAGGCTGCGATTACCTTTAAAGAACATATCACTTAGAATGCTCATCGTCCGCCTGACGAAGTGCTGAAAGCATTCAATCCATACAAGTTCGTTCCGGGTTCGAACGAAACCGAAGGCATTATCTCGTTACACTCATTTTGGATTCACCCTCAGAGTTAACGACGATAACCCTTGCATTCTGAAACTCCATCTCGATCACCATTTCAGGATTTACGACCTAACGTTTAAATTGGATCGATGTGGTTTTCGGAGAATCAAGATTGATTCTTCCGATCCTGGTCTCATCGGATCCAAACGCCATTTTAAGGGCCAAGTTGTCTAATTAACTTAAATAGTTTAAATAATTTAAATTCAACAATTGAATTATCACAGCTTTTATCATAGATAAAACATATGCAAACATCAAAGATATATCACACCATATCAGAGAGCATCACAGAATATTTTCATTTTAAACATCACAATCCAGACATTCTACATACACCACAATCTATAAGCAATTACCATACAATCTTCACTTAACTCTGTATAATTAATCATTAATTACCCATTAATTACTTATTTCATTCCAAATCATCTAATTGATGATTTCTTAATTTATTATTAGGTCTTAATTACGAAATTATTTTATTTCATACTATTAATGAATTACTTCCTCAATCAAGTGAGTTAACTTTAATTGCTTAATTAACTGTTCTCTGATCATTAATTAATATCTTTAATTACCTATTAATATAACTTAATTATTCAATTATTGCCTGCTAATTACTAAATTAATCATTATTTCATTTTAATTAATTCACTTGATTTTTCTTAATTATCAATCACTGATTAATTAACTTAAAGTAGTTAATTCTTAATTTAGTATTCACTCAAGCGTTGTCTAATTCTAACACTTACAATCTTAATATAATTATTCTTAATTACTTTCTAAATAATTGATCAATGTTAATTATTTGACAACTAACATTTAAAGACATCTGCAATTTGGGAATCAAACAAATATTATCAACTTACCTTTAATGTTAATTGATTTTCATTCGGCCTTAATTAAATTACCAATTTAAACAGTGAACATGTGATAGTTACATTGTTAAGTACTACTTAAATTATTAAGCCTGAAGCTCATTTCCTAAACAAAACACAGAACTGCAGATAACCAAACTCCAAGACTTCGTCCCTGGTAAAACCCGAGACTACCCTTGCGTTAACGCGAGTGTTACTTCGAGTTACCCCAGCTTTTTCCCGAGTCCTACCTAACATCTTATTCTTCTCTCTTTCTCTCTGTTTTTTTTTTTACAGTAAGTTAAGCTTTAAACTAAAAATAAATCTCATCCATAACTCACACGAGTACAGTACGCAACAAACTCGAAGATTACCTCCCACTCGCTCGAGTAATACTCGCGACCCCCCTATATCAAGGCCTGACACCAAAATCACCGCTGTCGTGCACGTGCACGACAGCACGACCCAACTCCGGCAGCCACCCTCCATCTCGACAAGGCGCATATCACACCCAGATCGAATCCCAAATCAAAACTACAACCAGAACTTCGAATTCAAAAATTTAGGCCTACACTTGAAAACTATAACTAACCCCCTCCACAAAATGCCACACCGCCGCCACTTCAGCCACTTGGAAATACTGTGTTAAAAATTTTCATTCCAGTTTTAAAAATCATGTTTTGTGGTAAAGATTCAAGCTATGAACTAAATTTAATATTTTATATCAATCCCATTATCCAGTTTATGCTTGCTTACCTGTACAATAAAGTTACAGTGTATGTTTACAAACCAGGGTTTAGATTAGCATTTAAAATTTTTAATTAAAAGTTTAAAAATTATGTCTGGTAGAAATATTAAAACTTAGCAGTGATTAATGTGAATCATATGTGATTTGTTTGAACAATATTCAACCTATATCATTTTTTTTTCCAGAGTAGTACAGAGCAACCCAGCAATATTCGAAACCAAAGCATAAACAATCATAAACAATCCTCTGAACTGTTATTCTATCAAACTTAAAGCTTTTAAACTTTTTGTTTACTCACCTGCACCCAATCCTGAAACTCTCTTTTCTTTCCTCTGTTGCTTTTCTTTGTTTTTTCCTGTTTCTGAATTCTGTTTAAACTTGATAATTATGAAATTTGTTTATACTTCTTTGCTTTTTTTTTCCAGGCTTTACTTTATAAGTTTTAATAACTGAACTCAGATAGAATAAATGAACATACATATATACAACCTTCAACAGTTATGCCTTCTTGAACAAGCTTTGTTGACAAAATATCTTGCTTTGTTTTTATTATGTACTTGGGTACTAAACCTGAAATGGAAGGCATATTTTCGGCTGAAAGATGATATTTCTAGACATAATAGTGGCTAATTAATGCATATGTTTACTCATATGTTAAAACATATCCAAATGCTAGCTGACACAAAGATTTGTATATAGATATTTTGTTTTGTTACTAAAGTTGTTTATACTAAATAATTATGTTTGCATAATCAGTTACATGTTCATATTGTAAAGATATTTAATAGCTGTACATAGATATTTGCAGTTTTTTTTTCCTTTTGTACTAAAATGTTTTCATCTAGGCTAACATAATATTAATGTTTGCTGACACCATCATTTATACAAAGGTGTTTGCAGTATATTTGTTTGAACATATTTATGTTAACATATAAACAAAATGTTTGCAAGCTTGTCTTGATACTTGCACATTTTGTGTTGCATATTATAAATGTTTGCTATTAACTTTGTTTTGTCTTATTATTATTTGAACACAAATATATACACTGATTTTGACCAATTAATTACATATGTTTGTCTTAACATAGTTCACATTTTTATTTATATCTTATTCACATCACATTTTGAACTTATGTTTATGATCCCACTTTTATGTTATATTTATGCTAAATATATAGAAGCTCATGTTTATAAATATATTTATAAGTATTTATATTTATATAGAAGATCATGTTAAACATTTATAAGCTTATTTTTATTTTAATTTTCAAAAGCTGTTGTTGGAAACATTTCTTAAATCTTATTTTTATTTAAAGTTTAAATCTTTCAATATTTGATTTGTAATGTATACTTTATATCTATATTTAATATGGGTTGAATTGTATTATTGTAAATATTATTAATAACTGCATTTATTTTTCTGATATTAAATGTCATTAATATGTAATTTTTTTAATTTAATCAAATAAACAGATTTAATTTTAAATGTTGTTAAAAGAGTCTATTTATATTTTGAAATTATAAACTCCTTTATAACACATATACAACCAATCATATCCAACATCTTATTTATTTTAAAATGGAAAATCTTGTGTTTTATTTAAATTTAATCAAAAACTTATTATAATAATAGGGTCAAAATTCCGAGATGACATAGATAAATATTCATTTTATTTATAAACCCAATTTATAACTTCCATAATCTCATTCTCCTTTTAATCATTGTTTTCTAAAACACTTAATGGATTCTCTAAATTAATTCCATTTTAAAGTTTATTTCTTGATTTACCCAAACTTATTCCAAAATCCATTAATCTAGTTTTACTCCTTTATTATGATTTAAAACCGTATTTAAATCTGGAACATTAATTTCACACATTATTCCAAACTTCTCCTATAATTTTCCTAACTTATTTAAAACTTAAATTTAAAAATAAATTCTTCATACTTAATCAATATTGGTTTAGTCCTTACTTTTTAAAATCCTTTAATTCACACTTATCCAAAGAATCTTTTCTTTTTCTATGTTCTAGAACTTATTAAATAGGATATAAAATAAACTATTTAGCTTTTCCCAATTCACCCTTTTAAATTTACCCATCTTTGCTATAAATTTTCTTACTTTATATTTTCCCCTTTTATTTCCTTTTTAAAAATTCAATATTTATATTTTTAAAATGCCATAATATATCCAGCTATGTATTAACATCAAATAAATTAATTTTTCCAACATAATATATCATAGATAATTCAAAATTTCATATAACTGAATATGAAAATAAATTCAACATTTTTTTGGAGGAATCCAGTTGGATCCCTCCAACCTGTTTCCTTGCAACCATCGATGTTAACGTAATGTAAAAATACCCATCCCACTTCTAGTGGATATCGTGGTATAAAGGGTAATCCGTTATTATGCGAGGCACATAGGGTCTCGTCCGCTATATAATGCGGGAATATCAATCACGCCAATATATATACACACTATTATATATAATATCACATCCAGACTATTAACAAATTATCAATTCAAGCAATCAACCAATAATTTAAATTTTAACTACTTAAATTCACCAGTAATCTAACTTGAGTGAGATTAACTCACCTTTGATTTTTATTTTGCAATCCACTCCAAACGGGCTTGTTTTCTTCATGATTTCAGACCTTGTATAACATTATAAGGTTTATTAACATTTTAAATAACTGGACAACTTACTTCCATTTAATAATTTAATTAGCTGATAATTTAATTTAAACTAATAAGTTCCTCTTTAAAAAATTGTTTTAGTAACTTCGATAAATTAAATAAGTTAATTGAACAATTTAATCACCAAATCCATTATTTTAAAATACACTAGAACATCAAAAATATGTGTACATATTTCCTGTTTTTTTGCACACACATATATTTATTAAATTCTAAAATAAATCTCTTTCTAACATATTGAAAACAGATATGGTTTTATACTTCACTGTAATATATTTTTTCTTTTTCAATATATAACATATATATTTCAAATTAAAATAAGAAAAGTAAAACTGCAGCTATGCCTTTATGTAATATTTTTTCTTCCTCTTTCTATATATATTTCTCTAACTAACAAAAAAATGCTTTCTATTTTAAACTTTTTATATTTTAATTTGTTTTCCTCTTCTAGTAAATGAACAAATAATAATTTTACTTTACTGCAAAGATTTTTTGATTTAAGAAATAAAGATCAACAGATTAAGAATGTTTAAAGTAATTTAACCATAATATCCAGCCACTTCCATAGCCCTACTATCATCACACACGCGCGATGCCCCCAAATCCATCACGAACCTTCAACCTAGATCAAAGCCATCTCTAAATCGCCATGCCGACGAACCCACCACCTCGCGACATGAACTCACCAACCACAACTTCACCTACGCGTCCATGAAAAACTCACGAGCCTTCCCAGTCGCTCCCCTCGTGCCTCCACCCTAGCTCCAGCTAAACCATCGACGAGCCACTTGCACTAGAGCGATTCCATCATCCCTCGTACTTGCGAAGTTGGTCGCAATTCGAAATCGCACCCAACTTCTTCTGCCATTTTTTTTATATGAATTCGACTTCGTTTACAGAGGAAGGAAAAAGAAATGGAATAAGTGGCTTCGGATTGTTTCGAGCTTAAATGAAAAGGAGGAAAGTTTTGATTAAAGGGAAAAGGGGAAAACAGAAGATGATAATGTAATTCTTTTATCTGTACTAGAGAGGAGGAAGGAAGAATTTTGTTCAGCCATGATTTATATTTTCTTTTTGTTTGGATTTTAAAATGGTTTGAACCTGCATGCATTTTTATAAAGGGAGAACGGGAGACACGATGGATTGGTTGCGTGTACGAGTTGGGGACAGTGATTTAAGGGAAGCTGCAATAATTGCAAGGGAGACAAAAAAGTTCTGACGTGCTTTAGATTCAGCTGAAGTTGACCAGAATATAAATATATATATTTTTAATTAAATTCAAATTGTCTCGATAAACGCAACTTAAAATCTCGACTCCCTATCGTGGCATGCTGCTAGGCGTTTATAACATTATACCCCTATTCGGAAATGCAGTGGAAAAGGTTTTGAGTTCTAATTTGATTGTATGGAGAAGATAGCTTTTTGGATCCAGTTTATATTGAATTTTTGATATAAATTTCAGTGCGATTATATTTCATACGATCACACGCTAACTCCAAATGCTACGAGAATTGAAATCTGATAATAATAGACTACTACAAATCCAATGGAACTAGTTTCATCGAATTCCGAGACTGTGCCTTGGAAGGATATTTTTGAATATCAATTTAAAAGTTATATTTTGAAAATTAAACAAATCACTTTTCAATTAAAGATTTTATTATCTTCAGCATTCTCAATAAAAAAATTAGAGGCCTTTAATTTATTTTTAACAAGCTTATTACCCAAGATTAGCTACTTTTCCCAATTTCCAATTGTTTAATTTAATAATTTAATTATCAAATAAATAGTGATATTTGAAATTTAAGTTAAAGATTAACTTTTATATATTTAAATCAATTAAATATTCCAATTTCAGACATCCTAAATCCTGGATGGTTACAGTTAGGTTATTAAGAAATAAAACACAAAAGTTGTATATTGTGTACCTTAAATCGTATAATCTTATAAATTGCATATCTTGGTCATGCGAGGTCGGAATCGGACTAAACAAGACCCATTGGAATCATGGCAATGAGCACTAAGTGATGGAGCTGAATTGGAGTTTATTAGAGCTAGTTAAAAGTTTGGGTTAAATCGAACGTCGTTCGGTTTGATTTGAAATTGAAACTCAAGGTGAGTGTTATATAACTCTCACAACATACTGCAATATTTTTGTGCCAGTTAAATTCGAATTTGTGAAGTGATATTTATTTATTGGTCGTTGTTTGCTAGATTTATTGTCATTTGAATTAACCATTATAAATTAAAATTGACAGTTAAATTTGAAATTGAAATTGAATTGCCAGCAAAGTATATGAAACTGTTGTGGATTATATTGTCTGTTTGTATGATTGATTATGACGGATGCAAATTGGTTGATATTTGGATGTTTGGATGTTTATTTGTTGACATATATCCTTTTATCACCCTGTATATTATTTACAGTGTATAACTGTAAATTGAATTATTTCGAATAAATTAAGAAATATGTTTAAATGATATATACCTATGACATTGTGATTTTTATTGAAATGATATATATCCACCCTTGAAATTAAATTGATAAAACTGATCACTTAGCCATAGGATAGAAAATTATATACGGACACAGGATTGGTCAAATTAAATGATTTTAAAATATTTTATTCGAAATTATTTAAATGGTTTTGATTTAAAAGAAACAAAAAATCAATTTATAGAAATCGAATTAATCACGAATTCGAGTTTGAAAGGTTGAAATAAATTTTTGGCTAAAAGTTCAATCTTATAATTGAAGCTAAGATTTTGAAATTCAATCAGAATTGGAGTTTGAAAGGTTTAAATAAAATTTTGGTTAAGAGAAATTGTTAAATAATTGAAGTTGAGATTTTGAAATTAAAATCGGTATATGATTGAATTTCATAAGTTGATTTGTTTCTAAAAGATTGAATTTTATTCGAACTTTGAATATTACTAAGTAAAAGTGATACAAAATGATATTTCGAAATTGTGCTCGAAATTTAATTATATTTGAAAATAGGATTTGAAATTTAATATTAAGTTAAATTTAAGCGACTTAAGTCGATATTTTGAAAATCAAACTCGAATTTATATAAATCGAAATGGTTTAAAATTAAGAAATGAATTGAAATTAATTCAAATTGGAATTGAATTAATTTATTTGGAATGGAGGTCAAAATTTAATTAATTTGAAATTGAAACAGAAATCGATTAAAATTGAACTTAAGATCGAAGTTAACTCGAGTTGAAATTGGAATTGAATCAAAATAAATGGAAATGGAAATTAGATTGATTTCAAATGGAAAATTTGGAAATTGGGTCAGTTTGACTTTGAAACTATTTTCCTAATGAATTATTTTAGTATAAACTGTTTAAAATCTATATTCTTTAAATATTTAAATAATTTTTGTTTTATAATTTATTTTACTATGTTAAACATTTTAATATTTAAACTATTTTGAACTATTTTAACTATCCAAACTATATTTAAATATTTTAACTATTTATGCTATTTTTAATTGTTTAATTATTTAAACTATTATAAAATTATTCAAACTATTTTTCGAAAATTCAATTTGGTTGTGGGTGGAATGTTTATTTTTAAATCATTGATTTAAATAAGAATCGAGTTAAATGAAGTTATAAACCAAACTAAAATTCGAAACAATTTTGGATCTGAAATCGAGATATTAAGGGGAAATGTTTTTGAACTGAAATAGTATATTTTGAGTAAATATGATGATTTCGAAATGGATTTGATTTTGAAACAAATAGGATATTATGACATCAAGTATGAACTGTTTTGGAAATATAGAAGTAGCAGTCGGTGTGGAAAACGTTGTTTTGTTGTTATGGAGACCGGTGTCGGATATCGGCATGCTCTTTGTCGATACCGAAACCACTTTAAAAACTATGCACGTGGAGGAGACTCCATAATTAATTGGTTGGATTTGGCGATGACTGCTAGATTTAAAGAAAGAGAATAATGGTGGATAGACCGCGGTACTGGTGCCAATTTGAAATGACTAAAACATGATGGCTTGACAGGTCGAAGTGGGCTAATTACCCCGAGCGAACATCCGTTCTTCGATGTCTTGGACTTGTTCCATACTATTACTCTTATTTTTGATTTCGATTAGTGCACCTTAATTGGGATAGCCTCCCAATGACTGGATAGGGGATGGACAGAAGCGGTGGGCATTCATGGCTATGTTGCATTACTACCAATCCCGTGTTCTGAATTGGTAGTATCCTGCCTTTGACATTGCCTCATGTGCCTTTTCATACTTTTATCCCTAAACGAGACCTATACGATTCTGGTTTAGTGTTGTCGTATCACAGTGCCTCCCTATCCATTGGCCATTTCACTATGTTTTATATGCAAACTGTGCGACAATGCTTAAAAACACGTTAAGGCAGACTAATGTAAAGCCTTAACGCTAAGAAAAATATTTATTTTATTGATTAAACATTATATATGTAGTGTATTCTACTACATATAAACATTTTGACGGATCCTTAAGAGATGGAAAATCCCATAACATCTCTTGATTTATTGCACGCACGTTATACACTAGATAGGAGATGTGAAAACCCATAAGCATCTCTGACGCCATGACACTCATATTTTATATGCAATACCGATTGACTTACAGAAGGATATTTTAGTCCTAACTCGAGTATTTTGTTCTTTTCATTATGCTTGGAGCCATCCTGAGTTTTTTATCTTAAAATCTTTTCTGGATGACGAACGTGAAGATTTGGTATAATATTACTATTATCATTCCTCCATCATGTTGTCTGCTGCATTATTTTATGTATTCATGATGCATATATAACACTGATAAATGTTGTACAAGTTATAATGAAATATATAATAGAAAAAGCTTCATGAATTGTTTATTTGGTTATTATATTTTTTCATTCTGCTGCAAGATTCTTTGTTTTTGTCTTCTTCTTTTCTCTTATTTTCTTATTTACCCCATTAACAATCCACCCTTTTGAATGGTTTGAGTTGACATGTATAGCTTATTGTCGATTTTAACTGTCCAAAAAGGTGGGTCGTTACAATTATCAAAGATCTTAAAAATGAAACCACATGCACTAAAATGATGCTAACATTGATACTAAAACTATTAATTATTTCATTTTAAAGCATATGACATGTTTGCACCATTTTCTCTTAAATGCAATGTTATATATTTGTTATACATCTTATAACACAAGCGATGCAAACTAGTACTAATAATATTTTTTAAACAGGGTTGATTATGGAATATATGCCATGAAATTTTCCATATCAATGAAGAAAAGTTAAATTCCAATCAAGCTAAAACCTAAAATTATGTTGCAAACCAAAGCAAGAATAGTGTTAGAGATAATGATTGACAACGACCGCTGCTGGAATTATCCGATTTCAAGTCATGTCTTGTTAACGCTAAAATTTGAACGCTAACACCCCGGTGTATAGAGTGAGATCGTGAAAGCACCACCCGATAACTCGGGAACAGATTATAAGCAGATAATAGTGAAAAAACAGTAAACAACAGCAATTTTATAGTGGTTCGGCTTGAGAGATAGCCTACGTCCACTTTGAATATCTTTATTGACGATTTAATTACAAGTCAATGCAGTTACACTTTGATTACAACACACTTTGAGTTTCAAGTGACTTTGAACAAGTAGCCTAAACTTCAATGTCGATCCAAATCTTTGAACACATGTTTGACATGTTTGATTTCTTCGTGAAGTTTCTTGAAGGTGTTGAAGTAGTCCAGAATACAGCAGAGTAACGGCGCTTGAAATGAATCAGCCAAAAGTCCCTTGAATGTTGGGGGTGGCCATGCATTTATAGGCAAATCTGGATAGAAGTTTTTCGCCCAAGTCCTGAGTTGTGACCGACTTAGGCTAAGCCGTGGCCGAGTCAAGTTGAGTCGTGGCCGGTTTATCTGCTTAAGCCTTTGGTCTCTCAATAGTTCGCTTTCGAGAATTCCAAGTCATGAGTCGCCTACGAGTCAGTTCTCATAGGAATAGGTACTATGGCAATGGAATATGATTCAATGGCTTTAAGTCGCGGACGAGTCATTCTGAGTCATGAGTCGTTAAGTCGTTGACGACTTATCAGGTAGCGGTGCATAGGTGAAGCGACTTAGGGACTTATCTTCTTAGGTTGTCAAACCTCTTGAGTCGTTTCTTATGATGGGTCGTGGACTTGTTGAGTCGCTGAGGCGATAGCCTTGATGAGTCGGTAATGCACTGAGTCAGTCTGCCTTGTGAACCGTTAACCCCTTGAGTCGTAACCCTTTAAGTCGCTCTGAGCTTTAGGTCATTGACTTATTGAGTCGGTGACTCGATGAGTCGTGAGGCTTCCTGAGTCGTCTCGTATGAGCCGTGAACTTCGTTGAGTCGGTAACTCAATGAGTCGGCCTGTATCATGAACCGCTAACCTCCATGAGTTGTTCCATTCCTCTAAGTCGCCTTGAGCCTTAGCTCGTCAGCCAATCGAGTCGCTACCAGCTGAGTCGGTCCTTTCCTTAAGTTGCTTAAACCCCTTGATTCGTAAATCCAATGAGTCGTTAAAGACCTTAAGTGGATGAGTCGGCCCAAGTTTCATCTCGTTGGAAGAACAGGGTTAACATTTGCCCCTCGAAGTACACGCCTAAGTCGTAGGTCGTGTGCTTCGACTTATCTTAACTCGTGTGCCGACTCAAACTCTACTGCCCAACGTTATAAAAACCTGAGTCGTTCACCTTTTCTTCTCATTCCCTATCCTTTAAACCGTGTCTGCCATTAACACGCATTCAAGCTTTCAAAAGCGATTTCGACCAAATTCTCCATTGATCATCCCTATCATCATATAGCGTAAGCGATCTCGCTCTCCTTATGATTTTCGATTATCCCTAGCTTATGCGCCCCATCTCCATCTTCGATTTGCCCTTTTGAGCCCTGCGAATTTGGTTGCTCTGGTCGTCAATGGACTTAGGGTTATTTGTTCTGATGGTTTACGATTCGAGGTGGTTTAGTGGAGCGATAGAGCTAGGATTGTTGATTGAGATCTTATTGGGTTAATGGGTTAAAAGTTGGAAGATTAACGGGTTAGGAGTTAGGAGTGAAATGGTTTATGGGTTAGAAGGTAACCTGGTTAGGAGTTAGGTGATTAGTTGGTCAGATTGATTCGAATACTGCTTTAGGTACGACTCGGTCATTTTTGTATGATCCAACAACCATGACCCGACCCAACATGCTCCACGGCCTAAGCCTTGAGTCGTGGCCGAGACACGACTTTCGACTCGCGACTTACGACTTACGACTTAGGGCACTGCCGACTCAAAATTTTTGAGCCATTAATGAGTTAGGACTTGCGTGAATTCTGCTCGAACTTTGAACCATTGCATAAACTTTGAACTGTTGAATTTTATTGCATTCATTCACAGGTTATTTTGACTTGCAGGCGAACAATCTATTCAATACAACATTCATAGAAAACTGGGACGAATATATTGTCATCGACTGCCCATATCAAATGACAGATTAGTTAATAACAGATAATTAACTTAAACAAATCGTGTGAACGAAGTGTTATCGATTTCAAGTAGAATATTAAAGCAACACTGAAATAGTCAATTGAAACTGACCAGCCTGCACTAATATTATGCTTGAACTTTAAATTAACAAGTTCTGAAATTACCATAGTCGATCAATCGTCAACCAGTTTAATTCCAGTTGTATTTACTTGTTATTTTCATTAGTTCTGCACAACACTTCACACTTTTAGGAAACGTGCACCTTCGCATTTGAACATCCAGTTGCTTGTGTAGAATGACATCTCAACAAGAAGAACCGATGGGCCAGGCTGAAGATGTCTTCCCAGTAGCCAACCTATTGGATAACCCTCCGGAGAGAACTCCCACAACTCTGAATCAGCGGGTGTTTAACCAATTGCTCATCCAGTTTGGCATTGCCGAAGCCGATGCCTTACTGCCGGGGCCAAATGATACTGCAGATAGGCCCCCTTCTGGCTTTATTGCTGTCAACCGCCAAATGTGCTTGAGCGGTGCCATACCACCTTTCAATGACTTCCTTCAGCAGTTCCTGCTTCGATTATCTATCTCTCCATTCCAATTGCACCCCAATGGTCATGCCATTCTGATGGGGTTTTGTGTGCTATTTAATAGAGTTCTGGGCCGATTACCGAGCTTTGAGGAAATCTGCTACTTCTGCTCATTGACAAAAATTAAAGATCATCCCTCTATCGTAGTTATAAGGAGTGCTCGAAACCGCAAGCTCATCACCGATCTTCCTGAAAGTGTTCATGGATTTCTAAACCAGTATTTCTTTGTTCGTTGCCCTCCAGGGTTTTATGCCATCTGGAGAGTAGGAAGTAAGATTTTCCTATTTTCATTTCTCCATTCTTGGGCTTTTCGAAATCTGAGATGCTAAATGCTAACTTGGCTTCTTTGTTTTTTCCTGTTTTAGCGCTTCCTCCTCCCTCTAGAGATCCATGCTATAAACAAATTTTTGAGAGATTGAACGCTGTGGCGGCAGAAGAGAGGAGTATAAAGTTTTTGTTAAATGATGGATTTCAACATCAATATGGGCTTCTTCATTCCTCTCGCTTCACTCAGCTTCGTGAAATCCCAACTGAAATTCACGATTCTCCGGCGGAAACCCCTGATGCCCCGGTCTCTACTAAAGAGCACATACAGGGAGGAACCCCTATAGAAACTCCACTAGTGAAGTGTTCAATTCCGAAGGACGTTGCGGGGCCGTCTGACAAGTCTGCACTTGCCCCAGTTATCGAAGAGGAAGAAACTCCACGATCTTCCGGAAGATCTGCTGACGAAGGAGTTGAGAAAGCCAGTCCCGAAAAACATGATGGTGATGATGTTTTCGAGGGGTTGAGCGATTTAATTGTGACTTCTCAAGAACTTTTCAAAGACGATGTTTCCAAAACTATCTCTTCTGTAATTGAGGCGACATCTTCTCTACAACAAATGTCAACTCCTTCCACTCAAGTTATTACTACCTCTACTCCACAGAGTGGTCTGTAACTTGATGCGTGTAGTTTACACGTTACACAACACTTAGGATATTTCAGCACTTCTACGCATTCATCTTCTTATGCTTTTAAAGATTTCTAAAGCTTATTATTTTTATTCCAGATTCTCCAATGGGGCGCAGCAGTTCATACTATGATGATTTCCAGCGCTACGGGAGGCGTAGCCAATATAATTATAGGCGTCACCTCCCCTCTTACAGAGAATCGGATGAAGAGAGGGCCATCAGGAAAGAAGACGAGAGACGAGCATATGAAGAACGTCACCGAAGAGAACAAGAAAGACATGACCCTCCCCACAGAGATGATGATACCCAAAAAAGAAAGACTCACGATGAGAGAGGTAAAGGTCACATGGACGATTCTTCTAGCAAGCGGGCTAAACTTACTGAAGAAACAATGCCGACAGTTTCTCAAAATGTTCCTGCTGAATCTCCTGCCCCCGTTCATTCCGACATTCAAACAATCATCAACCGGCCCGCATACCAAGTTGGGCAAGGTCCTCCCACTCTTCAAAGCCGATTCCCTCAGTGGTGCCTGAGAGGGGTTCGATTTGATCTCGACTTGGTTCCTCTTGACAAATCGGCTATGCTACGAAATCTTGACGCTGTCAGGACCGATATTGAAAGAATGTCAAACTGGAAAAAACTTGTCGATGAGCTTCAGAGGGTTAACCGAGCCAATCTCGAGGCCATGCTCACAATGGAGAACGATAAGGCTGAGTGGCAGAAGACTCTCGAACAGCATGACGCCGAAATGAGAAGCATTGCTTCCTATAATGAAAAGCTGGAAGCGGAAGTAGAAAAGCTTAAGGAAGAATTAGCTACTTCATCTACTTTCCATTCTCAAAAGGAGAGCATGCTTCAGCAACAAGTACGAGATGCGCATGCCAGTCAAAGGGCAGTCGAAGATAAGCTTACACACCAGGAGAAGGTCATAGAAGAATATCGCGCTGAAACTTTACAGCTGCGAGAACAGACCGGCTCTCAAAGCTTGGAGATAGAGATGCTAAAAGCTCGACTTGCTATGGCCGAAAAGGAGCGTGACGAGGCTGTTGCTGGTAAACTCGCGGCCGAAGAGGCCCATCAAGCAACCAAAGCTGACATTAGCTCCACATTATTTGATTTCTATCTGCACAGCATTTTGCGGCGTGGCAGCCTTGCCTTTCTAGGCCCTAAGTACGAAATTACATTAGCTGAAGTTTGGGAGGCAGCACTCGATATGCTAGGTGGTAAAGGTGCTGGCCACGCTGAGACAGCTCTTGAAGAGCATTATCTCGATGATGATGCCCGCGCCGCTCTTGCCAAGGGAAAAGAGAAACTCGCCAGGGTACGGGCCGGAATGGCGGAAGGGGAACGTTGTGAGAAAGAAATACCACCTACCACTTCTGAACGTCCTTTAGTTTCTTCCGAAGTGGACATTACAGGTTCCAGTGCTCATTCGCTGCCTCCTACAAGAACCGGGGTAATCACCCCTACTGATGATGAGGCTTTGGAGGATATCGAAGCTCAGAATTATGAGATTGAATTAACGAAACAAACATCTTCAGGTAATTTTGACATTGGTCCGATTCAGGTGGATCACTTGCTTACTCCTCAAAAGTTTGATGAGCTTCTCGATTACTTCTTGAATCTCGACGAACCCATATCTCCCTTCTTTCGGGGAGATACTAATATTTTTAATTTCTCTTCTTCTGCAGTTGAAACACCGAGTGCTGTGCAGACTTCACTTCCTCCGGTTATCCCTCCTCCGTCTCTTCATGTGACTCCTCCTTCTGCTTCACAGCCCGGGTCACAAGAGGAGCAGATTGAGGCTCTTCATGGCTTGGATTACCCTATCGCTTCGCAAGAGCAGAAGGACGAGGGACTTGAAGGAGGCGAGATCTCTCCGGAGCGGACTCCTTCTGATGACGTAGTTTTGTCCGCTCTTGTTACTCCAGGGAGTGAGTCTTCTTCGAAGAGAAGAAAGAAGCACGGAACATCGAAGAGGAGGGGGAAGAAAATCATCACTACTGAAGAGGAACCAGAAGTTGCACCGGTTGCACCTCCCTCTCCTTCTTCCCTTATGCCTATAGATAGACCTGAAAAACTAATCATTCGGCCAGGCAAAGGGTCCAAAGGTGGTAAGAAGAAGTGAAGAGTCGGACTTCGGGCTTTTTGACTCCTTTTTTGTGTAATGGTCGGATGTTGTGCAGGCATCGGCCCATGCTTTTTTATTTTGAAACCTGTATCTGCAATTGAATAAAATGACCCTTTATTTGTACAGACTCTTGTTTGAATTTGAGAATGCATTTATTATTCATTTTTGCACAAGTTTATTTATATAATATTGCGGTGAACTTGTGGTATGTTGCTTGAGCGTATTTTACCGATATAGCTATACCATTTTGTATGTAACTATACCATGTTGCCCCCATACCATAAGCTTGCTGCAATATTTTATACTTTGAGGGGACTTGCACTCTTATTTTCTGAAGAGTATTTACTTCATTCTTGAAGAAATTTTTCGTAGAGTACAACTTCCTTCACATAAATCCTTACGCTTTGTCCTTCGAAGAAATCACTTCTTTTTTTTTTTTTTTACTTATGTATGCATTTCGCCAAGTGAATTCTTCTATGTGGTAAAGCGGGCCTCTGAAGGGTACTTTAACTTTCTTCCTCTCTCTTTTTTTTTTTTTGAGGAAGATTATTTTCTAGAATAGGTAAATCACTCTTCCTTTGAAAGTTAAAGTATGCCCTTGATGAGGATATATATATTTATTTTTTTATTTATTTATGTTTTTTTTGAAATAGAAATTTGTACTTCTGAGGAGGGATTTTTCACGTTTCAACACTTGGAAGTTTTATTTCAATCTTGGTGAAACGTGTACCTCCAAAGAATTGCGCCTTCAAAGAAAGCCTTTTCACGTTTCAGCAGTTGGAAGTTTTATTTCAATCTCGGTGAAACGTGGGCTTCTGAAGAAGTCTTTCTTTTTTATTGTGTCCCCGGGAGGGGGTTGTACCTCTGAGGAGGGATTTTCCACGTTTCAGCACTTGGAAGTTTTATTTCAATCTTGGCGAAACGTGTACCTCCAAAGAGTTGTGCCTTTGAAGAAAGCCTTTCCACGTTTCAACACTTGGAAGTTTTATTTCAATCTCGGTGAAACGTGGGATTCCGAAGAAGTCTTTCTTTTTGATTGTGTCCCCGGGAGGGGGTTGTACCCATGAGGAGGGATTTTCCACGTTTCAGCACTTGGAAGTTTTATTTCAATCTTGGCGAAACGTGTACCTCCAAAGAGTTGTGCCTTTGAAGAAAGCCTTTCCACGTTTCAACACTTGGAAGTTTTATTTCAATCTTGGTGAAACGTGGGCTTCCAGAAAGGTCTTTATTTTGTTTTGCATTTCAACTTTGGTGAAGTGAAATTCCGAAGAGCGGCTGTTACACTTCAACTCCTGGTGAAATGTGCCTACGAAGAGGTCTTTTTTTTGTTTGCATTTCAACTCTGGTGAAGTGAAATTCCGAAGAGCGGTCGTAACACTTCAACTCCTGGTGAAATGTGCCTCCGAAGAGGTCTTTATTTTGTTTGCATTTCAACTCTGGTGAAGTGAAATTCCGAAGAGCGATCGTAACACTTCAACTCCTGGTGAAATGGGCCTCCGAAGAGGGCTTTTATTTTGTTTACATTTCAACTCGGGTGATGTGAAATTCCGAAGAGCGGTTGTTACACTTCAACTCCTGGTGAAATGTGCCTCAGAGAGGGTTTTCATCGCCTGGAAGTTAATCTCTCATGGTTGGAGGGTCATGACTCCTCCAATCTTTTTTGTTGAGTAGAGAACTTTCTTTTTTGTGGCGTATGACCCATTAGAGGTCTTTATCCTCCGAAGAGTTATGCCTCCGAAGAGGACTTGTGTTGCCGATGATGGCTTTGGTTGTTCCCTTGTCCACTTGCTTATGCCTTTTCAGCGATCCTCTTTTTTTTTTTTTTTTTTTTTTTTACAAGTAACTTGTTTAATCCAAGGAAGTGTACTTCATTATCAGGCAAGTTTGTGAGAACGAGCATCAGCTTCTTAATTGGATGTTTGTTTGTTCAAACGATCTCAATTTATTAGCAAAGGCCCGTTTCTGTCGAAATCATAGGCCGTTCAATTGAAGTACTTCCTATCTAGGATTTGAATTTGGAGCTTTTGTGACTTGAAATTCGGGGAGAATCACTGGGTCTTATTATGTGCAAGTTTCACTTCCATTGTCTGCAAAAATTTAAATCGACATTTCAGCAATACATTCTATGTACTTTTTATATCGAAAATAAAGCAAACATGTAATAATAATAAGGAACACAAGATTTATAGTGGTTCGGCCAGGAAATTGGGCCTACATCCACTTTATATTTTTTCATTATTTACTTGCATCAGTTTTACAATTGCCTTCAATTACACGAATCATACATTCATAATTCTTTTTACAATATTTCGACAAAATTTTCAAGTAAAGTATGGACGCAAATGATTGCTGTTCCATGCCCTTGGAATTTGATCTCCTTCGATAGTAGTGAGTTTGAATGTGCCGTCAAGAAGCTTCTGACCTATGACATACGGTCCTTCCCAATTTGGCCCAAACACGCCTGTCGCTGTCATAATTCTCTTCAGGACTAGGTCTCCAATCTCAAAGTTTCGTTGGCGAACTTTGGAAGTGAAATGTCTGGCTATCCTTTGCTAATGAGCTGCAATTCTGAGATTAGCCTCATCTCTTTTTTCATCAAGGAGATCTAGCGCTTCAAGTTGTAGCTTTTCGTTTTCTGCTTGATTGAAATGGATTCTTCTATGTGAAGGGACCTCTATTTCTACCGGACTCATTGCCTCTGACCCGTATGCCAATGAAAACGGGGTGTGCCCAGTTGCAGTTTTGTGAGTGGTTCTGTATGCCCATAGTGCCAGTGGTAGCTTATCGACCCAACCACCTTTCGCTCTTTCAAGTTGCTTTTTGATGGTTGACTTAATAATTTTGTTCACGGCTTCCACTTGCCCGTTTGCCTGCGGATGAGCCACTGCTGAGAAGCTTTTCCGGATTTTGAATTGCTTGCAAAAACCTTGGAATTCTTCACTTTCAAATTGAGTACCATTGTCTGTAATTATTTTTTGAGGCACACCGTATCTGCAAATATTGTTTTTTGTCATAAAACTTATCATCTTCTTTGAGGTGATAGTGACCAGTGGTTCGGCTTCTACCCACTTAGTAAAATAATCTACAGCAACAATGGCATATTTAATTCCAGATTTGGCACTTGGTAACGGTCCTACAAGGTCCATCCCCCATATTGCAAACGGCCATGGACTGACCATCTGTGTGAGTTCAGTGGAAGGAGCTCTAGGAATTTTGGCGAATCTTTGGCATCTGTCACATTTTCGGGAATACTCTGCTGCATCTCGTTTAATTTCTGGCCAAAAATATCCGTATCGGAGAATTTTCTTTGCTAATGTTTGGCCACCTGAATGATGACCACATTCTCCTCCGTGTACCTCTGCTAGGATTGCTTTGGACTCTTCCCCGGATACGCACCGAAGTAGTGGCATTGAGAATCCCCGTCTGTATAATCGGCCATCCTGGATTATATATCGAGAGGCTTTTCTCAGTAACTTTTGTCGTTCTTTTGAGTTCCCTGGTAAGGATCCATTGAGCAGATATTCTGTTATCGGAGTCATCCATGATTCTTGCTCTTGAGACATGCTCATGATCCAATCAATGTCCATTTCATCAATGCTAGGAGTCGACAGGACCTCCACCGGAGTTAACCCCAGAAATTGAGCTTCGCCGGTGCTAGAATACTTTGCGAGAGAATCTGCTTTCACGTTTTCTTCTCGAGGAATGTGACTTATTATGTAATGATCGAAATCACTCAGGAGTTCCCAAGCCTTTGACAAGTAGGCGGGCAGATTCCCCCCTTTTGTTTGGAATTCCTTTTTGACTTGGCGTACAATAAGCTGAGAATCACTGAACATCTGCAACGCTCGAATGTTTAATTCTTTAGCAATCCTTAAGCCAGCGATAAGGGCTTCGTATTCTGCTTCATTGTTTGTTGAAGGAAATTCCAATCTTAGAGCATAGCATAATGATCGGCCTTCAGGGGTCTCAAGTACAACTCCGGCTCCAGAACAGTAGTCGTTTCTCGCACCATCGACATATAACTTCCATTGGATTGGGGAATCGTCGACCGTTTTCTCCTCACTGTTACCCTTATCTGTGAATTCTGCGATGAAATCCGCTAAAGCTTGTCCATTGATTGCTTTTCGGGGGTGATAATTGATGTCATACTGACTGAGTTCGATATTCCACTTTAGAAGACGACCCGAAGTCTCAGGGCGAAACAGGACTTGCTTTAAAGGTTGATCAGTGAGGACTCTGATAGGATGAGCTTGAAAATATTGCCTCAACCTTCTAGATGCAATTAGTAGGCAACAGGCGAGTTTTTCCAACTTAGAGTAATTCATCTCTGCCCCAGTGAGTCTTTTGCTGATATAGTAAACTAGATGTTGAATCCTTTTGTCTTCTCGTATCAGCGCTGCACTTAAAGCATGAGATGATACTGCCAAGTATATAAGAAGATCCTCGCCATCGCCAGGCCTAGAAAGTATTGGAGGCGTTTCCATATGGCGATTCAATTCATCAAAGGCTTTTTGGCATTCGGGAGTCCAATCGAAGTTTTTCTTTCCTTTCTTTAGGGCGTCAAAGAATGGGATGCATTTATCTGTGGCTTTGGAAATGAACCGACTCAAGGCGGCGACTTTTCCATTGAGACTTTGCAATTCCTTCTTTGTTCTAGGGGCTTTGACTTCTTTCAGTGCAGTAATTTGAGCTGGACTGGCCTCAATGCCCCTAGCGCTCACGATGAAACCTAAAAACTTGCCGGATTCCACTCCAAATGAACATTTCAAAGGATTGAGCTTCATTCCGTATTTTCGGAGGACTGCGAACATGTCCGCTAAGTGTTCTATGTGATCCGCTGCTTTCTTAGACTTTACTAACATGTCATCGACGTAGACTTCCATAGTCTTGCCTAATTGCTGTTTGAACATAGCATTAACAAGTCTTTGGTATGTTGCCCCTGCATTCTTTAGCCCAAAGGGCATAACTCTGTAGCAGTAAAGACCAATGTCGGTGATAAAGCTCGTGTCCTCCTGATCCGGCTCATGCATCATAATCTGGTTATATCCGTAGTAAGCATCCATAAAAGATAACAATTCGTGTCCCGCTGTTCCGTCTACCAGTTGATTGATTCTGGGTAACGGGAAGCAGTCTTTGGGGCAGGCCTTGTTTAGTTCTGAAAAATCGATGCGTACTCTCCATTTTCCGTTGGCTTTCTTAACCAGCACTGGATTTGAAACCCAATTCGGATAGGTAGATTCTTTAATAAAATTATTCTCCATGAGCCGATCAACTTCTTCTTTTAATGCCGCCGACCTTTCTGGACCTTGAGTTCTCCTCTTTTGTTTCACAGGTGTAAATTTTGGATCAATATTTAGAGCATGCACTGCAACTTCTGGGGATATTCCGCACATCTCGGCATGAGTCCAAGCAAAAACATCCAGATTTGCCTTTAAAAAAGATATTAAGATATTCTGAATTGACACATTAAGTTGTGAACCCACATTTAACACCTTGTTTGGGTCCTTTGGGTCAACAGGTATTGGTATTGTCGTTTCCACTGGTACCACTCTATTTTCCCCTGCACTGACTTTTCTAGGGTCCATCTCTTTCCTTGCTCCGCTGTGCTCGCCAGTGCAGGGTCCGCCCTGTAATTGCTACAAGGCTGGTTCTTTGATGCGGACTGGGGCTGCCGCATTCTTTCCCATTTCTCTTTTTCTGGTTTCTCGTAGCTCTGTCAGATAACAATCTCGCCTAGCATTTTGATCCCCTTTTATAACTCCCACTCCATTGTCTGTAGGGAATTTAATAGTGAGGCACCACGGGCAAGAACAGCTTTGAACGCTGCCAGAGTTGGACGACCAAGGAAAGCATTGTAAGCAGAAAATTCGTCGACAATCACAAATGTTTGCTTGCGGACCATTTTTCTCTCTCCTTCTCCAAGTTCCACAAACAAATCAATGGTCCCTACCGGCTGCTTTGGCTCCCCAGTGAAACCAGCAATTTTCTACGATGAGGCTTGCACATCAGCCATAGGGATCTTCATTTGGTCGAATGTTTTCTTGAAGAGGATATTGCAGGATGCACCACAATCAATGATAACTCTTCTGACAATAGCTGGCCCGATACCAGCCGAGATGACTAAGGGGTCCAAGGTAGGAGCTTCAATACCTGCGGAATCCTTAGCTTTGAATACAATATCATCATCAAGAGTTCTTTGTTGCTTCAAGGGCGTAGCACCTTCCAAAACGGATACATCTTCCTCTATCGGTACATACTTTAAAGCTCGGGTATACCTTTCCATCTCGCCCCAGCTTCTGCCCGCTGGGTGAGGTCCTCCTGTAATGACATTGATAATGGGCCTTCCAGGTTCATGCCATGCAGCCTTCTCAGTCGTCCTAGGCTGATGAGTAGGAGCCTGTTGCCCCTGACTAGATGAAGCAGGATTGTTGCTATTCTTTTTCACAAATTGCTGCAGTTTGTTTTCCCTTAGCAACTATTCAATCATATTTTTCAACTGGCGGCATTCGTCGGTTTCGTGACCGGGTTGATTATGGAAGCGGCAGAACTTCCCACTCTGTATAGCCTTTTTCCCGGTCCTTAGAGGAGGAGGTTTAGGAAAGTCAATAGAATCTTTAGTGGCAAGGTAGATACGTTCCGGCGTATCTGATAAAGGAGTATATTCCGATGGCTTGAAGGATCGGGGCTTCTTCAGATTACTCTGCTTCTTCCCGTTGTTATTTTCCCTTTTTTGCCCTACAGATTCATTCTTGCATGGAACAACAGTGTTATCTTCGGCTTTTTCCAACACCGCCTTTACCGGTACGGGACGACTTTCTAAGCGTATGAATTCATCTGCTTTTTTATAGAACTTTTCAAGGGAATTTGGTTCCTTCATGTTTAGCCATTTCCCAAACTCGCTCGACTTGTCAATACCCTTCATCAGATAAGTCAATATCATTCGCGGTTCTGCATTGTCCACCTCAGCTAGCGCTATATTAAAGCGGTTTAAGAAAGATTTGATAGTCTCTCCTGGATTCTGCTCCAAACTTGACAGTGACATGATATCCTTGGCTTTTGAGGCGTATAGTCTGAACTGCTCCTTGAACTTCCGGGTTAAGTCAGAAAACTGATCGATAGATCGGACTGGAAGTTTGGTGAACCCAAGCAGAGCTACACCTTCGAGATACACAGGAAAATATCGGCACTTTATTTCATCAGAGGCTCTGGCACCTGTCATGTGCCAATCATACTTGTATAAGAATTCATTCGGATCACTTGTCCCCTTGTAAGCTGGAATGGTTGGAGGGACAAACTTCCTTGGGAATTCAGCCTTTAAGATTTTCTCAGTAAACGGAGTTTTACTTGGGGCGAAACCCCATTCTTTCTCGTCTTCAACCCTCTGCATACTCTCTTTCATAATTTGTCGGACCATTCCATAAAGATACTCCTCATCATGTCGAGCTCTAGATCCACCAACCTCTGGAAGTGTTTGTTCAAAGGGGCTAGCAGCCCTTTTAGGAGCATTTCTTTCTTCAGCATCATGAATGTTGCCAGCGAAATTCCTTTCATTACCTGCTGGTTGGCGGTTTGCCCCAAGCAAATCGTTCAACCTATTCAGAATTAGAGCATTCTGGGCATTCTGAGCCTCGAATTGTGCATTTTGGGCATTTATCTGTTGGTTCAGCCCTAAGATTGCAGCATCCAGCTCTGCCTTTGTAACTCTGACAGCTGGAGTGGCTTGATTCGATATGGGGGGCAGCGGAGGTTCCCTCTTGAATATTCCCAGATCTGACAGATCTACTTTTCCTTCCAGGAGCCATAATCTCGGATAGGCTTCTGGTTTTCAAGGAAATTCTTTCTACAAACCTCTGTGAAGCAATGATGATAACTCGCCTGAGTTCAATTCTCAGTGAAAGCACCAAAAATGTTAACGCTAAAATTTGAACGCTAACACCCCGGTCTATAAAGTGAGATCGTGAAAGCACCACCCGATAACTCGGGAACAGATTATAAGCAAATAATAGTGAAAAAACAGTAAACAACAGCAATTTTATAGTGGTTCGGCTTGAGAGATAGCCTACGTCCACTTTGAATATCTTTATTAACGATTTGATTACAAGTCAATGCAGTTACACTTTGATTACAACACACTTTGAGTTTCAATTGACTTTGAACAAGTAGCCTAAACTTCAATGTCGATCCAAATCTTTGAACACATGTTTGACATGTTTGATTTCTTCGTGAAGTTTCTTGAAGGTGTTGAAGTAGTCTAGAATGCAGCAGAGTAACGGCGCTTGAAATGAATCAGCCAAAAGTCCCTTGAATGTTGGGGGTGGCCATGCATTTATAGGCAAATCTGGACAAAAGTTTTTCGCCCAAGTCCTGAGTCGTGACCAACTTAGGCTAAGCCGTGGCCGAGTCAAGTTGAGTCGTGGCCGGTTTATCTGCTTAAGCCTTTGGTCTCTCAATAGTTCGCTTTCCAGAATTCCAAGTCATGAGTCGCCTACGAGTCAGTTCTCATCGGAATAGGTACTGTAGCAATGGAATATGATTCAATTGCTTTAAGTCGCGGACGAGTCATTCTGAGTCATGAGTCGTTAAGTCGTTGACGACTTATCAGGTAGCGGTGCATAGGTGAAGCGACTTAGGGACTTATCTTCTTAGGTTGTCAATCCTCTTGAGTCGTTACTTATGATGGGTCGTGGACTTGTTGAGTCGCTGAGGCGATAGCCTTGATGAGTCGGTAATGCACTGAGTCGGTCTGCCTTATGAACCGTTAACCCCTTGAGTCGTAACCCTTTAAGTCGCTCTGAGCTTTAGGTCATTGACTTATTGAGTCGGTGACTCGATGAGTCGTGAGGCTTCCTGAGTCGTCTCGTATGAGCCGTGAACTTCGTTGAGTCGGTAACTCAATGAGTCGGCCTGTATCATGAACCGCTAACCTCCATGAGTTGTTCCATTCCTCTAAGTCGCCTTGAGCCTTAGCTCGTCAGCCAATCGAGTCGCTACCAGCTGAGTCGGTCCTTTCCTTAAGTTGCTTAAACCCCTTGAGTCGTAAATCCAATGAGTCGTTAAAGACCTTAAGTGGATGAATCGGCCCAAGTTTCATCTCGTTGGAAGAACAGGGTTAACATGTCTGAAAGTAAAAAAAAATTGTAGAAGTTGTTGTGATATTCACTTCAGTTCAACTAATATACATTTATGAGATTGTGTTTGAACTAATTGAATTTAGCATTGCTTTAATGTAGATATAAACAATTGTCGAATTTTTTTCAATTTGATTGAAAAAAAATCATCTTATTTCTAATTATCTAAACGTCGGCTTGGTTTTATTTTACCTACATGTGATAGTATGTTAAGACTATATTTTATTTCTAGTTATATATGAAATATTACTAATAGTATGTAAAAACCGATACCATATTTTCTTATACCTCGAACCGATACTATATTTTTTTGTAACTGAAAATGATACTAATAGTATGAAAGAACCGATATTATATTTTGTCATTTCTCAAACAAATATTGATACTCATAGAATGCATAAACCGATGCCATTTTTTTGTACCTAAAACTTATACTGATATTAATAGCATGCAAAAAATGATATCATATTTTCTTATATCTAAAACTAAAACTAATAACACGCAAACACCGATACTATACTATGTAATACCCGAAATTGATACTAATACCTGAAACCGATACTAACAGTATGTAAAAAATAATACTGAAAAACTAATATTGAATAAACTAACCTCATCACCATATAATAACTCACCACTTGCCATGCTACCTATATCTTCTAGCGACTAATAACATAGTTTATCTTCTTATCTGGCTCACCAAGCTTCAATGATGCAAAAAATAGCAACGGGTAAAAGAAACATAGTATACATCAATTAATTGATTATAAATGAAAACAAATCTATACCAAAGATACATTTTTATACCACCGAATGCAAAAGCTAACAGGATGCTAAACCTAATCAGGTATGTATCGTTGAAAAAACTAACCAAATGCTAAACCTAATCGAGTACTTATTAATGCAAAAGCTAATCGAATTCCAAATCAAATTTTGTATGTATTAATGCAAAAGCTAATCGAATGCCAAACATCATCGGCTATAGATGAAAACCAACCTAGACCTGAGATATATAGTTTAACGGAGCATACTACATAATGCAATAGCTAACCGGATCCCAAATCGAATCAAGTACATATGCTTGCAAAAGCTAACTGGATGTCAAACCGAACTGGGTACATATTAATGCAAAAGCTAACCGAAAGCCATACCTAATTAGGTACAAAGGAAAATCAATCTATACTCGAGATATATTGTTTAAGCGACCATACCATTAAATAAAAAAGCAAACTAGATACCAAACCTAATTTGGTATATTTTGATGTGGAATCTAACTTAATGTCAAATTTAATCTGGTATGTACGGATGCAAAAGCTTACTAGATACCAAAATTAATTGGGTGTGCATTGATGCAAAAGCTACTTGGAAGCACAACTTCACATCCAAAAAATATTACAAAATGATAGTACAGAATGATCAAATGATAGTACCACCTAATCAGGTATATATGGATACCAAACCTAACCGGATATACTACAAAGTGGCATTACAAAATGATAAAATCATATTACAAATACTAATACCAAACTTAATCAAGAAAATAAATAAAAATTAAAACTGGTAATGGTTATACTACAAATTGATACTGAAAGTACAATTAATATTATATAACCTACATATAAATTAATATAAAACTGATACTGATTATATTACAAACTTATATTGTATAACCTACAAACAAATAATAGAACTGATACTGGTTATATTACAAAACTGATGCTGAAATTAAAAATGACACTATATAACCTACAAACAAATAAACATTAAAACTAACACTGAAACTAAAATGATACTACATAACCAAGTTCAATTACAAAGATCAAATCAATGTAAGATTAAAATATTCTAAAACCAGTATACTTTTATTACCAGGTTCAATTAAAAAAGTTTTCCAAAAAAGTCATACAACTAAGTATACATCTCAGCAAATTCACAACAACATGAAAAACAATTCATATCCTTTTAGAAGATTGATAATTATGCTTATTGTGACCAAATTGCTTGCATACACCACATCTATTTTGCTTAATTTGAAAGTATAGAAATCCTCCTTTTCGTTTGGTAGGCCTACTAGCACCACGTTTCTCTTTAGGTGGCTTAATAACATCTTCAACACAGGCATCAACAATAGGCTTATCAAATTTAGGAATAGGATTTATAGCATTAGCATAGAAGAAACATAAGCACTAATTGTGAAATAATACTCAACAAAACCATAAACGGATAATTTTGACTTGTTCATTCACTTAATAGCATGAGCATAAGGAAATCCTATACTTTTCATTGATGCAACTGCAAACCCGTTCTTTAAGATTAACACAATAAGAGTTTGATGATTTAACTTCAAAAACAAATTCTAAAGACTTGAATACATCTCATCCAAATCCTTCTTTAATTGGTCCACTTAAACGAAACTCTATAGAAGGACAAAGAATTGTATTCCACAAACGACACTCCTCTCTCCTAGTCATTTTTTCCACAATTTTAATATGAATTCCATCTAAGTATACATAATAGGCAAGGCTCTTTCATCCCAAATCCAACTATTAAAACCTTCAAAACATTTAGAACTATATAGACCGAAACGTTTGCTGGGAAAAAAAATCAACTCACTTATCATAAGGCTTATCATTCAAAAATTTACAGCAACAATACCACCAATTTCATAAATTAGTACGTGCTTCTTCAAATTCACATATATTAGAAGCTTTAGAACACATTTTTAACAAATTAGCAATAAACAAATTCATAGTTTTCCCTTTACCGCTGAAAGAAGATTTTATTCCCTATGAAAATTGCAGTAACCATTAAAGGCTGAAGCAAAAACTTAGCAAACACCTAAAATCAAACGTTAATGTTGACCCGACATAAAAACCAATTCGCGATCTTCTTAAAACATCTATTTTAAATGATTCAACAGCCATTTCCAATTATCCACATTTTCTAAAGAAATTGTACCCACAGTTAAAGGTAAAAACTACAAATATAACAAAATTAAAAGAAAATTTAATCAAATGCTAACCTAAAAACCGATACCAAAAAACTAATACCTAAAAATTGATAACTAAATTATGACACTATACAGTATAACATTTTTAAATTCTGATACCTAAAAACTGATACTATGCACTAGCCTAATACACATCAATCCAAAACTATGGTAATATTAAATATCACCTTTTCCAATTCCTAATATTTTTCCCTAAGGATAGAGATATTCAAATTTTAATCTGAGGCCTAACTGCTTTGCGCTCTTTCTTCTTCTTCTTCGAGCTCCTTCTTCCTATTCTTCTAAAAATTTGCAGGATGAAAATTTAATTCTCTCCATCATCCATCTCTATTCTCGTACACGAATTTGTTCGGTATATTGATTTCGACACTCATTTATATCTTCGGCTTTGTGATTTTAGATTTAGTTATGAATCTTTGACGGGGTTTTCACAGTTCCTTCTAACAGATTTTGATTTATGTTAATTTTATTTTTTTCTTATTTTTCTGTTTAAACATGAAATTCAGTTCTACACTGTTTAGTTCTTTGATATTTTATGGAAAATTTGGGAAGTAATAGCAAGTGCCTTCTATTATTTTATGCACCGTTGTTTTCTTATAAGTTTTAAATTCATTGTTATTTGGTTTTTTGTTCAATGATTTGTATTTCACATTCAATTTGGTTTGAAAGAAAATATATTGTTATTGGACTGTTGTACCTCTATTTTGTAGAATTTGTAATAATGTGAGTATCATTTTTCACAATAATGAAATCTGGAATTGTCTTAATGTTTTATCTGTTATATATAAATAATGAAGTAGTTACAAAGTAAATATAATGATATGCATCAAACATTCAATGAATTAGTGTTTTTATAGTATCAAACTTTCAATGAAGTCTGTTTGAGTATCTGTTTTAATACAGTTTGAGGATCAACTATATGTATCAGTTTTACTGTTAGTAGGTATCATTTCTAATATTTTTATTTTATCTGTTTGTTTATTTTTGTTGAATAAATAAAATTATTGAACTAAAATAAAAAGACAGCATGAAGCAAACATTTTTTATTAATGCTTTTTTTGCAGTGGTGACAATAGACTTCTTGTTGTGTTTGTGTAACATCCCGTATTTTTAAGCCGTTGAATTTGAACATTTAATTTGTTTTAAATGTTTAATGTGCATTCTTAATTGATTTTGAAATGAATGGATTCAGGTTCAATCAATAAAATAAGCTATATTTTTAATTATTGCGATTCCATTTGATTTTGAATAATGAAGAATAATAATTAAATATTCAAAATTGGAATAAGTGGTGAATCTGGATGTGAATAGTTACACAAATGGTTTTCAAATTTATTTTCAAGTCTATTTGGATATAAATAAGGTGGTTGGATTTTTAGACGGACTTAAAGTCAATAAGTAATTATTTGGAATTTTATATTAATTTAAGAATGAATTTAATATTATCAAAATGCAATTTAATCAGATTTTGGTCCGGAATGAACCTGAATGATTTTATCTGATTTATTATTAAGTTATTATAATTTTAAAAGTAAAATTTTAAGCGTTTTCGTCAATTATGAAAATCGCTCGATTTAATAGACAAGTTAAAATAGCCTTGCGGGGCACAGTCTCGGAATTCGACGAAACCTGTTCCATTGGATCCGTAATAGTTAGTTATTATCGGATTTCAATTTTCGTAGCAATCGGAGTTGTCGTTTGACCGCGGCAGCTCGAAACGCATTGAAATCGTTTTAATCGGTTTAAATTAAAATTGATCGTTTAATTCCGTAACTCGCGCATACGACCGTATTAGCTTACGAAACCTGTTCCATTGTGTTCGAAACGCGGAAAAACCTTAGAATCGCCTGTCGAAACGCGTAGATTAGAGGTCGTTTGCATCAACTGTTAAATTGAGAAATTGTATACATTAAATAATATTAAAACAATTATATATATTTATATTCTCCTAAACCCTAGCACATTTCAGAGCCGCCGTTCATTATCATTTAGTGGCCGATAATCATTTCGCTTCTCCTCTGAAATCTCTCGATCCAAGCTTTAACTTCAGAAACTTTCTGAACGGAAGTTGTAGATCGTTAAGGGATCTACAAATCTAACGGGTGATTTGAGTTCTCGTCGTCGTTAGGAGGCGTGGGGAGGGCGCGTTCATATGCAGTTCATGTGCATTTTCTTGTGAGTTGGGACTACCGGGCTCGCGCGCGCGGTGGGTGGAGGTGGAGGCCGCGTCGAGCTACTCCATGATGGGTTTTGATTGTGCTCGCGTGGATGGTGGTAGGAGCGGCGACATGCCCTAGTTTTGCGTTGATGGGTTTCCTTTACTGGTGGATGTCGCGTTCGTGTAATTGAGAGATGGAAGAAGGGGTAGGCTGTTTTGGTATTTTAAAAATTAAAATAAAGTAAAATTTGTTTTAAATCTTGTTTAAAATTTTAAAAATTCATATCTACTTCATGTGTGATCAGTATTCAACAAATTTGGTAGCGCCGGAATCGCAGAAAAGAACACTACGCGATGGTGCAGATCCGGAGTCATTCCGGGCAAGTAGAAATTTGAGTTAAATCGAACGTCGTTCAGTTTAATTTAAATTTCGAACGCTCGCTGAAACTCAAGGTGAGTTATCTCACTCACATCTGGAATGTTAGCTTATTTAAGTAGTTAATATTTAAATAATTGTGTGACTGGTTGAAATGTTTATTTATATCAGTCTGGATTGATATATATATTGTTGTGCTAATATTTGTGGATGCAGGGAAAACAGGTTGGAGGGATCCAACTTGATTCCCCACATTATAGTAATTATTTTTATAATTGATGTTGTGATCTGTTTTCATGTTGTGATTAATAAAACTGAAATAAATTGTATTGGAATATTGATGGATAAATTATAAAACCGTAATTTAATTATAAATGGATAAATTGAATTTTAGAGAAATAAAGGATATTGTTAAATAATGAATTTAAAAGAATTAAAATTTGAAATCTATATGGGATGAAAATTGAAAATTGGTAAAATCTAGAATGCTAAACGAAGAGAAACGTTAACAGTTGTTAAATGTGAAAGTAAATTTATGTTATTAAAACGTAAACCTGAATTTAAATAAAACGACAGAATTTATAAGAAGAATTTTCTGGGATATTTGAGTAGGAATGAATTTTCCTGGGAAAAACCAAGTAGAGTTTTAAACAGATTTTCTTAAAAGTGAATTTAAGTTTAAAACTTGATATAAATGAGTGTTTGGAAAAATTTTGTTTTAAAAGCAAATTAATAAAGTAGCAATAGTGGTTATTTTCAATTACATTAGTAATTAATTTTATAAATGGATTGTTTAAAAAGGGCTAGTTTTGACCTAAATTATTAGAAATTAGTATTAAGCCTTTTACGACTCTATTTTTAAATTTAGTTTAACTAAAACCTTATTTTAAATCAAGCTATATCTTACAAAATATCTGAAATTATATTTTTGAGTAATAACTAACCGTACATTTCTATATTTTAAAGTATATTGCAGCATAAAGTGCTTTAAATTGTTTTTAAATCTAAATGTTTTGAACTTGGTTATTTCCAATGGGAATATAGGGTAAAGGATTTACCTTGTAAAAGAAGAACTTTGGGAATTGTTTTCGAGTGGGCTTTGGAAATTTGAAAATATATCCTTTAAAGATTTTTGGGCAAATAAATAATGTGGATTATTATTTATTGTGTGATGGATGCTTATGGATGTTTAAGATTATAAATTGATAGTTAAATCACCGACTATCAATATTGGACAATGCATTGATCGTTTCGAAGAGACCGGGATCGAGATTTATTTCTCGAAAACCAGTTCGATCCGGTTTGTACATTTCGTGCGAAAAACATGTTCGGAGTCGAAGATGGAGTAGTGAAGTGCAAGGGCTAGTCGCTACTAATCCTGAGGATATTTCCAAATGGATGTAGTAGGAGTAGTGCCTTCGGTTCCGTTCGAACCCGGGACGGACTTGCATGGATGAATGCTTGCGAAACATCGTCAGTTGGGCGATGGGCATTCTTAGTAAAAACGTTCTAAAGGTAACGCTTAACCTCAAGCCTCATCAACCGGGAATGGCTAAAACAGGGGAGGTGCAGCAAGGTTAGGTGGGTCATACCCAAGCAGGAAAAGATTTCCGCCTGTCTAGATGTTCCTTTATATTCGGCTTAGTGGGTGGTTGGTCGCGCCAACCACGGGGTTATCTTGTTCGGGACTGTTCAGTAAGGAATGGTTCCGGCCTTGTGTTGCAGGAGAGCGTGGTACTCCTCGATACTCTGATCTAGGCCAGGTACTGTGACGGGTGGTACCCCAGTAGCCCAGCCATTAATGGAAATCCATTCTCCTTACGAGCCTTGTACGAGTTTTGTTTGTATTACCCACTTTTGTGGCTAGTATCTGGAATTTCATGAATGTAACAATTTCGGCTATTTTATAAGTATTTGTAAATAGACCCTATTATAATATCAGAGGATTTCTATAAAAAGTGTTTTAGCTATCGTAAGGTAAAACCCCGACATGTTTATTTGTGGCGTGGTCTTACAAGATGCTTTTGATTTTCAAAGGATTTTTGAAACTTTTATAATCAATTTGGATGCATTATCAACAGCTGGTATTCCAGACTGACTCGGGTATTATTTCATTATAATGCTCGAGTCAGACTGAGTATTATATGTTCAGGATAGTTTGCTATGGAGCAGGAGAGGAGCTGGTGTCCGAGACGTATTATCTATACCTATATATATGTATATTCCGCTGCTGTGAACTGTATGGTATGTTTGGTTGGTAATAGTTGATGTATGAGATACTCTGATGATGTGATATATAAACCAATTATAGATTTCATTTTGTGTAAAGTTCTATATTTATTATTATAGTTTATTCCGCTGCGACTGTGAGATTCTGATATTGTTTAGTTTTCTTCTTCTTCTATCTCTTCTTCTTTAACCCTAATGGTTCGTAATTCTGTGCCACTTGAGTTAATAGAGGTAGAATAGTGTTGATTCAAGGGGTACGGATTTGCGGGCTGTCACACTTGGTATCAGAGCTTAGGTTGGCGACAACCTAGGCTTTGGTGGGAAAATTACTCATTAAACAGAGTCAATATTACTCTATAATGAGTTGAGAGTAATAATAGATAAGAGAGCGTACTTGTTAGTGGATATAAAATTGTTTTTGTACTGTGTTGACTTATCGGTTGAGTGTTTACGAATTCTGGTCGGTGCGGGAAGTACAACCGTATCGATAGGGGTTTCTAAACTCTTAAACTAGATAAACTGACATAGTAACGTTTTAAAAGTGGATAAATGAAATAATTTTGCCCAAATTATATTTTGGTATAAAAGAAATAATTTTCTGAAATTATTATATATATATTTGGTTGATTGGGTGTTAATACAATAAGTAAATAAGAATCTAAAAGTTAATCTAAATGTGAAATGGATATAACCAAATAAATTCCATGAGTATAATGTATACAAAAGAGAATAACTAATTTAAACCAAACCAGAATTTATATCTCGGAAGTTTTGGGAAGAATTTGAAATGTATTGGAAGCAATGTTTGGAAATTTAAAATCATGGGAACGTTTGAAATGTTTTCCAAACTATTTGAAGGAGATGATGAAATATTGTTTTGGGAAGTATTTTTGAATGGGAAATTGTTTGAAATGAATTTGGGAAGTAAGAAGCATTGAACTCACTTCAGTCGCTGGAAAATAATCCTGATGATGCTGGCCACATTATTAGGATTCATTTTCGAGTTTCTAAAGTGACGGATTGCTTCCCTAATATTTGGTTATGGTATTGTTTGGACTAGTTGGGTATAACAGTTGTTTTGGACATTTCAAAAATGGGAAATTTGTTTTGGTATAAACAAATTGTTTTGGAAAATCTGGTGATTTGATTGATATACCAAATCGGTATATATTTGATATATTTAAAAATGGTTTTGGGATAAATCCAGGTAAATTGAATTCTAGAAATTCTGTTTATAATAAAAATGTGAAAGTTAAAAATGAATTAACTATATAACTAGTAAATAAAGTCGATTTTAAAAGAATTGGAGTTGATATTAAGTAAGAAAGGGATGAAATTTTAGTCCTGAAATTAAAATTTAACTTGAGTAAATGGAAGTGAATAAAATATATTAAAGTGAATTGGAAATTTGAATTTAACTTGGATGAGTTAAATAAATTGGACTTAAAATTAAATGGATTTGGGGTTAAATTGTGATATCCCGGAATTTTTGGCAATATCAGTTTAATAATCTGTGATAAAATTTAATTGATTTAATAATATTTGTTAATAATAATTTGAATTGATGTAATAATCTTCTTTTAAAATAAATATATAAGTTAAATTTTATAACAATGACTGAAACAACTTCATATAAAAAAATAAATTCTAGCCTAGGTTTAAAATTAAATAAAAAGATTGTTTTGTTCTTTATTTAGCTTTATAAAATAAGCAATTTATTTATGAAGTGATTTCATTTATGAATTGTTTTAAATTAATAATGAGTTATTTTTAAACAATAACAATAATGAAATATTTTAAAAATGGATTTTAAATGAATCAAAATTTGTTATTTTAAACTTATGTATATACATATATACACATATTTTGGGAAGCTAGGATTTATAATAAAATCTTTCAACAATGTTTAAAAATAAAACAAACTTTATAAATATGAATGTAACCTGTTGAAATGCAAAATAAAATAGTAGTAAATGAATATAATATTGGATAGTTAAGTTTTAAAGTAAAATAACAATAATTAAAACAAGGGTATAACAATAACTAAGACAATTTTTAATATACATGTGAAGTATGCCTTAAAGGTTGAATACAAGAACAAAATATAATATGCAGGCAAGTATAGTAATAATAAAATTGTCTATGCATGAAGTAAAAGCAAAACAGACTAAAAGTATATATGTACACATAAAAATAGGCAAGAATCTTATATATAGGAAGTTTAGATATGCTGCTAAGTAAAGTATCAACATACAAAAGAGGATAAGTATGAACATAGAAGGAGGAAACCAGACAAGTAAAAGAAACATCAAAATACGAAAGAAGATATGTATGAAACATAAAGTACTATTGCATTTAATACCATCATCTCAGCATACAAACTTAAGCCAATTCGAATGGTGCAAAAATCAACTCAGCCTCCAAAATAAATTAAAAAAATATCTTGCCTGATAAAACAAATTCTTGTACCTGCAAAGAAATTGTTGTCTCAGATGCCACCTTCCCCTATAAGCTTCTTTTTATACATGCCTTCTTATTCAGTTTGTTCAACATAGCATAGCATAGCAAACATTTTTATTTTTTTTTATAACTGAAGCATCATACATCAACAAAAGCAACAAGGTTAAGGAAAATTAAGCAAACAATTTCTCAGTTTTAAAGTTTTAGCTGTTTCAAAACAAGAATGCTCTGTCCCTTCCAAATGCAATGGTGAGTGACTTAAATTTTAAAATACTTAAGTGTATATGTGGCTTAATTATTGTCTGATGTGTGTGTATATATCTTAATGCATTCCTGTGTTTATAGGTTAATGCTTGAATGTGTGTTGGCAACCTGAAACCATCTCTGTTTAAAAAGGTGATTAACATCATAATCTAAAAATAGTTAAGTAAAATTGTTCTGCTACATGCTTCTTACTGGAATTCATTTGTTGAGTATACTTTTATTTAGTATATATCTGTGTAAGTTTGAATATTGTGATGAACATCACTGTGTATCACTCTGACCTTGGTTCCAGGATTAAGTATACATCAAAATTTATTTTCTTATTTTCAAGTTTTAACAAGACTTAAGGTTTGAACATATAATGCTTGTATTAACAGAGACGTGAGTTTAAAATTTTGTAAAGGAAAAATAGTTAGTATTAGCTCTGAAAAATTATAAAACAACAGTAGAAACTAATGTCAGTTAAAACTCAACTATTATAATTCATGGATTCAGGCAATAGAATCTAAAGCTAATACAAAAATTTGAATTTTGAAACTAAAATCAAGATTTTTAGTGAAGGGGTTAGAGAGTAGTTCTGGGTTCATCAAAGAAAGGAAACTCGGGTACCTCTGATGATCTATGAGACTGGAAGGGGCGGGGCTCTGCTGGATGATGGAGTAGTGAACGAAGTACCTAGGAAAAATGGTAGAAGAGGTGGATGATCACTGTGGTGTTGATGGTAGGCGTTTTCTGTTTTTAAACCTAGTTTGGACAGAGCTGGAAGTTTGATTGTCGCGAGGCCTAGGAGCGATCGAGTTCGCTGGAACTCTGGGGAATGGTTGCGGGGACATGGTCGAAGCTGCAGCCGGAAGTGGTGGTACTCCGGTGGTCGGAGTTTGACGTGCGGTGTTGTTTCCAGGTTTAGAGGGGAACCTGACTTTGCGTTTCCAGGTTTGGATCAGGAGAACTCGATTTTGTTTCGAGTTGTTGTGATGGGTTTTGGTGGTCCTGTTGTCATCAGGTGATGGTCGATGAAGTGTGGAAGGGCTGGTGGCTGGCCGGAGATGGCCAGAGGGATGGTGCACGTGCACCGTGACGTTGAACTCTGGGTAGTTTGAGTGCAGTGTGCATATAGCCTGTAGCAATGAAATTGGAATTATCTTATTCCAGTGAGTTGTTATTTAACCTGATGAGTTGCTTGAGCTTTTAAACAAATTCAAATGAAACTTTAAACTTGTATTCAAGATTTAAACAAAGTTTAAATCAGTTTGAAGTGTGAATTCAAACTACTTTTATTGAATTCAAATCTGAAATAAGGTAAAGGTTTTAACTATTTAAAAGGGAATTCCAGTTTTCTAACCTGATAGTTCAGTTTCTAAATTCAATTCAAATTTGAAAACTGAAATTCAAACAGGAATTAAACTATGTTTTAAATATTAAGTTAGAGTATAAATTCAATTGAAATTTTGAATCTAAGGTTTTAGAATGAATTTGGATTTTTAAAAACAAGAATTTAAAATCAAGGTGTTGAAAGCAAGTTAAATCAAAGTAGATTTATAGATACAAATTTTCACGAATTCGAATCTGAAATTTTAAAACAGTTTTTTTTAATCTGAATGTTTAAATTAAGTAGCTAGAGTAAAGGCTTTTCTTGTATAAGTAATAAGTATTATTTACAATTATTTTTAAGGATTTTTGGATAGAATTGGATCAATGAAAAAAAATGATCATTTTGAAATTTAAATTAAAAATGTAATTTAAATTCATATTCAAGAGTGTAATGTTTTACACTTTAATGCTAATGAAATCATTATAAGAAATGGATTATCTTAAAAATAATTAAGATATTAAAATGACTTAATGAGTAGGTTAAATTAAGGATGACTTCTTTATTTAATTAATAATTTAAAATTAGAGATAAATTAAGAAGTAAATTAAGAAATGTTTTTAGTTAATAAAGATAATTAACTAACGGATTATTTAGATTATTAATTAAGGTGATTAAATTTGATAATTAATTAGATTAATTAATTTAGATAAACTATTGTAAATTGTTAAAAGTAATTACTTGATAAAAGTAATTAAGAGATTAATTACTTATTGTAATATATTTTGATGATATGATTTAATTAAGTTAATTAATTTATTTTAATTAATTTAAGCAAATCATTTGATGGTTTGATATATGAAATTACTTGGTGTAATTAATGGAGCAGGATTACTTAGGAAAGTAATTAGATGATAATTACTGAATGTAATTAATACAATATGATTTGTAAGTAAAGTAATTTGGGTAATTACTTTTGTAATTAACCAGGGGATTAATTAGTGGAGATAATTAATTATGGAATAATTAATTTACTAAATAAGTAATTAAGGGTAATTAATTACTGGATTGTTATTAATCAAAGGTGATTAATAATTGTGTTTAATTAAAAATTAATTACTTAGTGTAATTAATCTGAATAAAGTAATAAATTTAAATGTAATTAGAAATCATTTATTAATATAATGAAATTAAGAGTTGATAAATTAAGTAATAATAATGAAGTGATTAATTACTGAAATTGATTAAGGATAAATGTAATTAATTATATTTAATTAATAAATGAAGGAATTAAATGTTATTACTATGAATACTTTAGGATAATTATTTGTAAAATTTATTAAGGACTGATTACATATTGTAATTAGAGAATGATTAATCAATGGTGATTAATCAAGATAAATACTTAGTGGATGATTAATTAATTAGATTTATTATTAATTAAAGATTGTATAAGCAGGATTTATAGATGAAGTAATTAATTTAATTTACTTTAAATTAATTAGAGATAGAAGTAATTAATTTAATTCACTTTAAATTAATTACAAATGGTATGGTTATAAATCATTGCTTATAGATGAATGATATTGATATTTATTGAATGGTTGTAAACTCTGATATGAGATGAGTAATATGGATGCTTAGTTAAAGTATGATAATATGGATTATCTGTTTATTATCTGTTTGAATGATAATATGAATTATCTGTTTATGATAATGATGTGACTATGTGCTGAGATATTTGTGAATTATCTATCTGTGTATATATAGATAATGAATTGAATTGTTTTAAACTTTAAAACAACTTGGCCTTAAAAGATACGTTTTGGATTTCGATGAGACCGGGATCGGGTTTCCATATTTGGATATCCGAAAACCACATCGATCCAAATTAGCGACAGGTCATGAATCTGAAGGGAAGATGAAGATTCAGAATGCAAGGGTTATCGTCGTTAACTCTGAGGGTGATTCCAAAATGAGTGTAACGAGATAATGCCTTCGGTTTCGTTCGAACCCGGAACGAACTTGTATGGATTGAATGCTTTCAACACATCGTCAGGTGGGCGATGAGCATTCTAAGAAATGTATTCTCTAAAGGTAATCGCAGCCTCAAGCCTCATCAACCGGGAATGGCTAAAACAGGGGAGGTGCAGCAAGGTTAGGTGGGTCATGCCCAAGCAGGACAAGGATATTCCCCTGTCTAGATGTCCCTTATTTTCGGCTGTGTGGGCGGTTGGTCATGACAACTGCCGGGGTTTATCTTGTTCGGGACTGTTCAGTAAGGAATGGTTCCGGCCTTGTGTTGCAGGGGATGAAGGGAGTAATCCTCGGTACGGTGATCTAGGCCCCGTACTGTGACGGGCGGTACCCCAGTAGCCCTGCCATTGTATGGAATCCACAATCCAATAAGTGCCAACGGTTTTGATTGTATTACCCACTTCGGTGGCTAGTAGCTGGAATTTAATGAATGTAACAATTTCGGCTATTTTCTATTTACTTGAAAACCCTAGACACTATTATAATATCACAGAATTTCCTATCAAATGTTTTGGTTAGCGTAAGGTAAAAACTTTTCCATGTTTATGTGTGGTGAAGTCTTACGTGATATCCTTTGTTTTCAAAATATTTTTAAAGTTAAGCAACTTTAACCTGTTACTCATACCAGACCCATGTCTGACCCGGAGTTTATTTTTGTTTTTCATAAACTCTCGGGTACCCAAATTTTTACGGGTAGCCAAGGGATTCAGGTTAGCTTTGACGAATTCTGGAGGAGCAATGGAGCAGGAGGCTTCAGCGTTATAGATATACTTATAGTTCCGCTGTGTTGGTATCTCTGAGTCATATTGTTGAGTTGTTTTGTGTATTGAATTGTATTAACTAGACAGGTGTTTATAACTGTCTAGTATGTGATGTATTATCTGTATAACTCTGATTGAAGTTGTATATTATGTAAATACTTATGTGATTATTATAATTTATTCGTTCCGCTGTGAGATTCTGATGTTATTGTTTCTTCTTCTCTATCTTTTCTACTTTCTCACCTCTTTCTTTTCTTAAAAACGATACGGTTTCCTGGGCATAGGAAGCTGGGTCGTTACAGTTGGTATCAGAGCGCTAGGTTGAGCGAATACCTAGGCTCTAAAGTGTTTCTTTCTTGAGAGAGCGTATTTGTAATTTTGATATATATTTATATATTTATTTCTACCTATTTGTTGGGTTACCTGTTCGGGTTTTCCAATATAAGTTATAAAGGTAGATAGGGTAGTGGTGAGTATAACACGACTATCAATGGTTGGAAGTGTATTTGTCGAGACTGTAGATCTATTACCGTCTCGAGTGAACTTTGGATGGTGTAAGGATTTCAGTGATCTCTGAAGTAAACCTGTTAAGGGTCGGAGTTCATTTTTGAAGTATAAGTTTGGATGAGCTAGATTTTGGATCTGTCGGTTGGACAGAAGCGAGTGATGTTATCTTGATACCCCAGGATGTATTAGCTGTGTGATGAGACACAGTGACTATGGATGTCTCCGAAGATGTTTCTTTGGAACACGATTTAAAAGTGTGTCTGCTCGGTGTTGTGGCTGCGATCAACGGGTACTAGTGTTTGGTTTGAGGTCCGAGTTTCTCGAAGAGCCTTGGATTTGGAATTTCTTGGCATTGGTGTCCGCAGTGCTGTTTGGAGTATTTTGGGTGTTTGCAAGGAATTCTTTGGCATTTGAGTCAACAGTGGCAGCTCGGAGTGTTCTGTGTGCCGTCAAGGAAGTCTTCTGGCTTGGTAGTTTTTCTTGAGGTAATTTCACAGCAGCAGAGTGGATCCCATTTCTTCGATGGATTGGCTAGTTAAGTGTGGGTTGTTCTGTTTGGTGTAGAGAGAACAGTTTTTCTTGGAAGTAAGCTGGGTTGATCGCAAAAGTGACTTGCGATAGTTTGAGCGTTCTCTTGAGTTTCAGAGAAATTTTTCTGGATATCTTTAGGAAGTCAGAGATTTTCCAGCATCTGGAGATTGAGTTTGGTATCAACTGGATTTCAGAAGTGATACCGATGGTTCCTGGAAAGTGAGTTAGGTGAAGCAGCTCAGTTTTGAAGTAGCTTCTGAGTTTTCTATATGGAGCTATTCTGGGATTGTGTTGTCCAGTCTGTGCATGAGTACATCATCAGTATTTTCATCTGCTCAATCAGAGTTGCACAGTGGAAGCATGGTGGCAGCTATTTTTAGAGTGGAAGCAACTGGAGTTGCAGTGCTTGGATTTGGGAGAATTTCTACAGGAAATTTTCAGGATCTTAGGGTCAGATTGGTAGGTGCATCTGTTTTATCTCTTTGGATAAGAGAAGTGAGATCAGTCTTTTGATTTTGGGATAGAGTTGTATTCTGAGTTTTGAGTTGATCTTGGAAAGATCATTTTCTTGGACTGTTTTTGGGTTCAGTTTTAAGGGCATCAACATGAGTTGAGCTGATCAGTAAGGATATAGGCAGTCCAGGATCGTCCGAAGGATTTGGTGGATAAGCGACGGAGGAATTTGGATTCTGAAGTCGGAGATTTGATTTTGGATAAGTGTTTGGTCTTCAGGAGTGAATTGTCAGTTTGGATAACTGAGATTCGTTGTGTTTCACGTATATCCGAGAGAGTACGTGTAAGATTTATCTCTAGTTATAGAACCAGTTGTTCAGGGAGTTTTGGTTGTTGATTCAGACTTGTCTGTAGTCTAATATCCTGTTTTGTTTTGTAGATGTAGGTGAGTGGGCTCTGTAGCTTAGTAGTATTGGTTGTTTGGATTATGTAGAGCGAGTATCCCAGTATTTATACTTGGGAAAACTCGAGAAAATTCTATCTAGAATTCTGTCTAGATAGTTAAATTTGTTTGATTTGATGAATTGGTTGCTATGATTGTTAGCATATGATTGATATATGCTTGTGTTTTAAAATTTAATCTTAAGTTGGATTATTAAATTACCTTTGTTTTAAATTTCGGGGACGAAATTCTTTTAAGGGGGGAGGAATGTGATATCCCGGAATTTTTGGCAATATCAGTTTAATAATCTGTGATAAAATTTAATTGATTTAATAATATTTGTTAATAATAATTTGAATTGATGTAATAATCTTCTTTTAAAATAAATATATAAGTTAAATTTTATAACAATGACTGAAACAACTTCATATAAAAAAATAAATTCTAGCCTAGGTTTAAAATTAAATAAAAAGATTGTTTTGTTCTTTATTTAGCTTTATAAAATAAGCAATTTATTTATGAAGTGATTTCATTTATGAATTGTTTTAAATTAATAATGAGTTATTTTTAAACAATAACAATAATGAAATATTTTAAAAATGGATTTTAAATGAATCAAAATTTGTTATTTTAAACTTATGTATATACATATATACACATATTTTGGGAAGCTAGGATTTATAATAAAATCTTTCAACAATGTTTAAAAATAAAACAAACTTTATAAATATGAATGTAACCTGTTGAAATGCAAAATAAAATAGTAGTAAATGAATATAATATTGGATAGTTAAGTTTTAAAGTAAAATAACAATAATTAAAACAAGGGTATAACAATAACTAAGACAATTTTTAATATACATGTGAAGTATGCCTTAAAGGTTGAATACAAGAACAAAATATAATATGCAGGCAAGTATAGTAATAATAAAATTGTCTATGCATGAAGTAAAAACAAAACAGACTAAAAGTATATATGTACACATAAAAATAGGCAAGAATCTTATATATAGGAAGTTTAGATATGCTGCTAAGTAAAGTATCAACATACAAAAGAGGATAAGTATGAACATAGAAGGAGGAAACCAGACAAGTAAAAGAAACATCAAAATACGAAAGAAGATATGTATGAAACATAAAGTACTATTGCATTTAATACCATCATCTCAGCATACAAACTTAAGCCAATTCGAATGGCGCAAAAATCAACTCAGCCTCCAAAATAAATAAAAAAAATATCTTGCCTGATAAAACAAATTCTTGTACCTGCAAAGAAATTGTTGTCTCAGATGCCACCTTCCCCTATAAGCTTCTTTTTATACATGCCTTCTTATTCAGTTTGTTCAACATAGCATAGCATAGCAAACATTTTTATTTTTTTTATAACTGAAGCATCATACATCAACAAAAGCAACAAGGTTAAGGAAAATTAAGCAAACAATTTCTCAGTTTTAAAGTTCTAGCTGTTTCAAAACAAGAATGCTCTGTCCCTTCCAAATGCAATGGTGAGTGACTTAAATTTTAAAATACTTAAGTGTATATGTGGCTTAATTATTGTCTGATGTGTGTGTATATATCTTAATGCATTCCTGTGTTTATGGGTTAATGCTTGAATGTGTGTTGGCAACCTGAAACCATCTCTGTTTAGAAAGGTGATTAACATCATAATCTAAAAATAGTTAAGTAAAATTGTTCTGCTACATGCTTCTTACTGGAATTCATTTGTTGAGTATACTTTTATTTAGTATATATCTGTGTAAGTTTGAATATTGTGATGAACATCACTGTGTATCACTCTGACCTTGGTTCCAGGATTAAGTACACATCAAAATTTATTTGTTCTTATTTTCAAGTTTTAACAAGACTTAAGGTTTGAACATATAATGCTTGTATTAACAGAGACGTGAGTTTAAAATTGTGTAAAGGAAAAATAGTTAGTATTAGCTCTGAAAAATTATAAAACAACAGTAGAAACTAATGTCAGTTAAAACTCAACTATTATAATTCATGGATTCAGGCAATAGAATCTAAAGCTAATACAAAAATTTGAATTTTGAAACTAAAATCAAGATTTTTAGTGAAGGGGTTAGAGAGTAGTTCTGGGTTCATCAAAGAAAGGAAACTCGGGTACCTCTGATGATCTATGAGACTGGAAGGGGCGGGGCTCTGCTGGATGATGGAGTAGTGAACGAAGTACCTAGGAAAAATGGTAGAAGAGGTGGATGATCACTGTGGTGTTGATGGTAGGCGTTTTCTGTTTTTAAACCTAGTTTGGACAGTGCTGGAAGTTTGATTGTCGCGAGGCCTAGGAGAGATCGAGTTCGCTGGAACTCTGGGGAATGGTTGCGGGGACATGGTCGAAGCTGCAGCCGGAAGTGGTGGTACTCCGGTGGTCGGAGTTTGACGTGCGGTGTTGTTTCCAGGTTTAGAGGGGAACCTGACTTTGCGTTTCCTGGTTTGGATCAGGAGAACTCGATTTTGTTTCGAGTTGTTGTGATGGGTTTTGGTGGTCCTGTTGTCATCAGGTGATGGTCGATGAAGTGTGGAAGGGATGGCGGCTGGCCGAGATGGCCAGAGGGATGGTGCACGTGCACCGTGACGTTGAACTCTGGGTAGTTTGAGTGCAGTGTGCATATAGCCTGTAGCAATGAAATTGGAATTATCTTGTTCCAGTGAGTTGTTATTTAACCTGATGAGTTGCTTGAGCTTTTAAACAAATTCAAATGAAACTTTAAACTTGTATTCAAGATTTAAACAAAGTTTAAATCAGTTTGAAGTGTGAATTCAAACTACTTTTATTGAATTCAAATCTGAAATAAGGTAAAGGTTTTAACTATTTAAAAGGGAATTCCAGTTTTCTAACCTGATAGTTCAGTTTCTAAATTCAATTCAAATTTGAAAACTAAAATTCAAACAGGAATTAAACTATGTTTTAAATATTAAGTTAGAGTATAAATTCAATTGAAATTTTGAATCTAAGGTTTTAAAATGAATTTGGATTTTTAAAAACAAGAATTTAAAATCAAGGTGTTGAAAGCAAGTTAAATCAAAGTAGATTTATAGATACAAATTTTCACGAATTCGAATCTGAAATTTTAAAACAGTTTTTTTTAATCTGAATGTTTAAATTAAGTAGCTAGAGTAAAGGCTTTTCTTGTATAAGTAATAAGTATTATTTACAATTATTTTTAAGGATTTTTGGATAGAATTAGATCAATGAAAAAAAATGATCATTTTGAAATTTAAATTAAAAATGTAATTTAAATTCATATTCAAGAGTGTAATGTTTTACACTTTAATGCTAATGAAATCATTATAAGAAATGGATTATCTTAAAAATAATTAAGATATTAAAATGACTTAATGAGTAGGTTAAATTAAGGATGACTTCTTTATTTAATTAATAATTTAAAATTAGAGATAAATTAAGAAGTAAATTAAGAAATGTTTTTAGTTAATAAAGATAATTAACTAACGGATTATTTAGATTATTAATTAAGGTGATTAAATTTGATAATTAATTAGATTAATTAATTTAGATAAACTATTGTAAATTGTTAAAAGTAATTACTTGATAAAAGTAATTAAGAGATTAATTACTTATTGTAATTAATTTTGATGATATGATTTAATTAAGTTAATTAATTTATTTTAATTAATTTAAGCAAATCATTTGATGGTTTGATATATGAAATTACTTGGTGTAATTAATGGAGCAGGATTACTTAGGAAAGTAATTAGATGATAATTACTGAATGTAATTAATACAATATGATTTGTAAGTAAAGTAATTTGGGTAATTACTTTTGTAATTAACCAGGGGATTAATTAGTGGAGATAATTAATTATGGAATAATTAATTTATTAAATAAGTAATTAAGGGTAATTAATTACTGGATTGTTATTAATCAAAGGTGATTAATAATTGTGTTTAATTAAAAATTAATTACTTAGTGTAATTAATCTGAATAAAGTAATAAATTTAAATGTAATTAGAAATCATTTATTAATATAATGAAATTAAGAGTTGATAAATTAAGTAATAATAATGAAGTGATTAATTATTGAAATTGATTAAGGATAAATGTAATTAATTATATTTAATTAATAAATGAAGGAATTAAATGTTATTACTATGAATACTTTAGGATAATTATTTGTAAAATTTATTAAGGACTGATTACATATTGTAATTAGAGAATGATTAATCAATGGTGATTAATCAAGATAAATACTTAGTGGATGATTAATTAATTAGATTTATTATTAATTAAAGATTGTATAAGCAGGATTTATAGATGAAGTAATTAATTTAATTTACTTTAAATTAATTAGAGATAGAAGTAATTAATTTAATTCACTTTAAATTAATTACAAATGGTATGGTTATAAATCATTGCTTATAGATGAATGATATTGATATTTATTGAATGGTTGTAAACTCTGATATGAGATGAGTAATATGGATGCTTAGTTAAAGTATGATAATATGGATTATCTGTTTATTATCTGTTTGAATGATAATATGAATTATCTGTTTATGATAATGATGTGACTATCTGCTGAGATATTTGTGAATTATCTATCTGTGTATATATAGATAATGAATTGAATTGTTTTAAACTTTAAAACAACTTGGCCTTAAAAGATACGTTTTGGATTTCGATGAGACCGGGATCAGGTTTCCATATTTGGATATCCGAAAACCACATCGATCCAAATTAGCGACAGGTCGTGAATCTGAAGGGAAGATGAAGATTCAGAATGCAAGGGTTATCGTCGTTAACTCTGAGGGTGATTCCAAAATGAGTGTAACGAGATAATGCCTTCGGTTTCGTTCGAACCCGGAACGAACTTGTATGGATTGAATGCTTTCAACACATCGTCAGGTGGACGATGAGCATTCTAAGAAATGTATTCTCTAAAGGTAATCGCAGCCTCAAGCCTCATCAACCGGGAATGGCTAAAACAGGGGAGGTGCAGTAAGGTTAGGTGGGTCATGCCCAAGCAGGACAAGGATATTCCCCTGTCTAGATGTCCCTTATTTTCGGCTGTGTGGACGGTTGGTCATGACAACTGCCGGGGTTTATCTTGTTCGGGACTGTTCAGTAAGGAATGGTTCCGGCCTTGTGTTGCAGGGGATGAAGGGAGTAATCCTCGGTACGGTGATCTAGGCCCCGTACTGTGACGGGCGGTACCCCAGTAGCCCTGCCATTGTATGGAATCCACAATCCAATAAGTGCCAACGGTTTTGATTGTATTACCCACTTCGGTGGCTAGTAGCTGGAATTTAATGAATGTAACAATTTCGGCTATTTTCTATTTACTTGAAAACCCTAGACACTATTATAATATCATAGAATTTCCTATCCAATGTTTTGGTTAGCGTAAGGTAAAAACTTTTCCATGTTTATGTGTGGTGAAGTCTTACGTGATATCCTTTGTTTTCAAAATATTTTTAAAGTTAAGCAACTTTAACCTGTTACTCATACCAGACCCATGTCTGACCCGGAGTTTATTTTTGTTTTTCATAAACTCTCGGGTACCCAAATTTTTACGGGTAGCCAAGGGATTCAGGTTAGCTTTGACGAATTCTGGAGGAGCAATGGAGCAGGAGGCTTCGGCGTTATAGATATACTTATAGTTCCGCTGTGTTGGTATCTCTGAGTCATATTGTTGAGTTGTTTTGTGTATTGAATTGTATTAACTAGACAGGTGTTTATAACTGTCTAGTATGTGATGTATTATCTGTATAACTCTGATTGAAGTTGTATATTATGTAAATACTTATGTGATTATTGTAATTTATTCGTTCTGCTGTGAGATTCTGATGTTATTGTTTCTTCTTCTCTATCTTTTCTACTTTCTCACCTCTTTCTTTTCTTAAAAACGATACGGTTTCCTGGGCATAGGAAGCTGGGTCGTTACATAAATTAAAAAGTAAGTTGGTTTGAAATTGTGGGTCATTGTGAAATGGATTTTACCCATATGTTATTAAGTTGTATACTTATAATTTGAGATTGAGGATTTAATATTGTGCAAGAAGTTAAATGAAAGAAATTTGTGTCCTTAAGAATTCAGTGATACACATATATATATTTTGATATTGTGATCATAAGATGTAGACAGATTGAAATGAGCAATATGGGATTTAAAATAAATAAGTTGGTAAACTTATAAAATAGAAATGAAGTTATAAATCGCAAATGGGAAATAGTGGAATGGTATGGTGGATTTAAATTTAATTTCAAATAAAATGTAAATTGAAATAAGGTAATGTGAGGTATAACGGAAATGAATGAACTTAAATTAGTAAACAAGTTTTGAACTTGTATATAGACAATTAAAATTTGGATTTGACTGGATTTAACTTTGACTAAATGGAATTGAGTTGAATTTGGATTAATTAAAAACAAGGTTCAATTGTGTTATGAATAAAAGTGAATAGAACGAAATCCTTATTCAAGATGGTAAGGGAAAATAAAATGAATTCAAGTTGGCTAAATAAATTTAGTTAAAACTTGAATCTAATTTTGGAAAGACTTGAATAGGAAGAAATCTAATTGTGCTGAAAGGATATTATGTGAATAAAAGTTTGACTCAACTAAATTCAAAGGGATTATTTGAGAATGAAATTAGCATAAGCTGAATTAAATAAAGAGAAGCTTGAAGATGAATTTAGTATAAGCTTAATTAAATGAAAATAGTACTAGAATGAGTATAATTTCGGAAGCTTGTTAATAATTGAAGGGTAAAATGGAACCTAGTTCTTGTTTAGAACATTTGAAAATGGTCGTATTGTAAACAAGTTCAGTATGAATTGGGAAAGAGTATTAAAACCTAATATGGATTAGGCTAGAGACTAAATTGAATTACAATTAAATGGGATTTTTATTGTAATGGATAGAATTTTGATAATTGATCAAAATTTGGAAAGTAAATAGAAATCCAACCGTAGCATGGGATTTAAGTCTGTGGTAACAAATAATGAAGTGTGAAATAATTTAAAATGGTTTCTTTGCTAATAAAATAAGTCTAAAATGGATTTAATAAATAGGAAAAGTGCATTAAAGTTTGTAAATGAATTGGAATTTGATTTGTATGAGAATCAAATGAAGATAAAAATTGATTTATAAGAAGACAATGGAGATATTGTAAAGAAAGCTTAAGCAAATTAAATAATTGTGATTAAGCTGAATAATGTGGTGTTAGATAAATTTGTTTAGATGCAGAGATTGAAATGCAAGTGAAGAGAATTTTAATTAATTATTGTGATGGAGTAAGCAAGTATGAATTAAAGATGGGTGAGGGTTGTAAATAATATAGAATGAGATGTTATTAATTTAAACTTAAGCTGAATGTTTAAGCTAGTTGGATTAAAATTTGTAAATGGTTTGATTTGGTAAGAATCAATTGAAATGGAAATAAATTGAGATATTATGGAACTGTAATCCTTTAAGAGACTGATGAGATGGTTATTTTCAAGCTTATGAAATATCTTTAAATGAAATTAGTTTGCAAAATAAATTTTGGATGTAAGCAAATGACTTTTAAGATTGTAATTGTGAGAAAGAAAGAATATATGAATTGTAAATAAGAATGGAATGATGTATATAACTATAAAAAAATAAATATATAGTAATAGTAATAATAATAATAATAATAATAATAATAATAAAATAAACATAAGATGATTAATAAATTTGAAAAGTGAGAATAAGGATTGAGTTATTAATTGAAATGGAATAAGTATGCTTGGATTATGAACCATGCAGAATTGAATAAAATTAATATAAATCTAGACTGGAATTAATTTTAAATGGGTGTAAGCTGAAGTGATGATTAATTGCTTGAATGGCATGAAAATTGCATGTATTCAGAATTGAGTTGTTTAACAAGCAATTGAAATTTATTTTTGAATAAATTGAACTAAATTGGAATCTGATTCAAGGAGTTTGTAAATGAATGCAAGTGAATTGATTTAAAGTAGCAAATGGAATGAGTTTTAAATCAACTGGGATGAATTGACATTGTAATAAGTAATGTTTGCATATAAATGAAAATGGATCATAAAAGGAATGCAAATATTTCAAATTGAGAATAAGAATCGAATTGTGAATCAACTTGGAATTGAAAAAGGGATAGGTTGATGTTAGTGAAGCACCTGTTAATCATTTAAATAAAAATGAAGTTTGAGTTTGTAAAGAGGATTTAAAATAATGTCCGAATTGTGTAATTGTTTTTAAAGGTGGTTAGCATGCATAATTATGAAATTGCTTGGTTTGGCTATGCAATGGATATGTTGGCTTACATTATATTGGAAATGTTGTTATAATGTTCAAATCTTTGAAAACTAATGTGTTTGTTGAGTATAGTACAGGTGCGGGAGGCGTTCGAGAGAGTTGGAGCGCGTATATGAGTTATATTAGCTGTTTGGCATTAAAATTTGCTAAAAAGGTACGCCTACGCAAATATAATTGGGAAAATGATATATATATATATATATATATATATATATATATATATATATTGTGATATATTTTGGTTTCCGACCGTGTGGGTCGATGTATATATATTTGTGTGTATCGCGAAAGCTCCTCCGTACAGGGGAGACTCTGGCAAAAAATTTCGGAAATTTTGGGAGTCAGAATTTTTTTGGGAATTTTGAAAATTTGTAATTAACTTGGAAAGTTATAAGTTAAAATTTAAAGATTAGAGTAATGAAGCAAATGAGTTTGGGATTAAGCTAAAGGATTTTGGGAAAGTAAATATAAGCTTTTAACTAAGCAAATTGGGTAAGTAAATGGGTTGAAGGGTATTTTCTATCTTAGCAAATTTCGAGGACGAAATTTTTATAAGGGGGAGGAATGTAACATCCCGTATTTTGAAGCCGTTGAATTTGAACATTTAATTTGTTTTAAATGTTTAATGTGCATTCTCAATTGATTTTGAAATGAATGGATTCGGGTTCAATCAATAAAATAAGCTATAATTTTTAATTATAGTGATTCCATTCGATTTTGAATAATGAAGAATAATAATTAAATATTCAAAATTGGAATAAGTGGTGAATCTGGATGTGAATAGTTGTACAAATGGTTTTCAAATTTATTTTTAAGTCTATTTGGATATAAATAAGGTGGTTGGATTTTTAGACGGACTTAAAAGTCAATAAGTAATTATTTGGAATTTTATATTAATTTAAGAATGAATTTAATATTATTAAAATGCAATGTAATCAGATTTTGGCCCGGAATGAACCAGAATGCTTTTATCTGTGTTTATAAATTTTATATGATTTATTATTAAGTTATTAAAATTTTAAAAGTAAAATTTTAAGCGTTTTCGTCAATTATGAAAATCGCTCGATTTAATAAACAAGTTAAAATAGCCTTGCGGGGCACAGTCTCGGAATTCGACGAAACCAGTTCCATTGGATACGTAATAGTTAGTTATTATCGGATTTCAATTTTCGTAGCAATCGGAGTTGTCGTTTGACCCCGGCAGCTCGAAACACATTGAAATCGTTTTAATCGGTTTAAATTAAAATTGATCGTTTAATTCCGTAACTCGCGCATACGACCATATTAGCTTACGAAACCTGTTCCATTGTGTTCAAAACATGGAAAAACCTTAGAATCGCCTGTCGAAACGCGTATATTAGAGGTCGTTTGCATCAACTGTTAAATTGAGAAATTATATACATTAAATAATATTAAAACAATTATATATATTTATATTCTCCTAAACCCTAGCACATTTCAGAGCCGCCGTTCATTGTCATTTAATGGTCGATAATCATTTCTCTTCTCCTTTGAAATCTCTCGATCCAAGCTTTAACTTCAGAAACATTATAAACGGAAGTTGTAGATCGTTAAGGGATCTACAGATCTAACGGGTGATTTGAGTTCTCGTCGTCGTTTGGAGGCGTGGGGAGGGCGCGTTCATATGCGGCTCGTGTGCGTTTTCTGGCGAGTTGGGACTACCGAGCTCGCGCACGCGGTGGGTGGAGGTGGAGGCCGCGTCGAGCTACGCCATGATGGGTTTTGATTGTGCTCGCGTGGACGGTGGTAGGAGCGGCGGCAGGCCCTAGTTTTGCGTTGATGGGTTTTCTTTACTGGTGGATGTCGCGTGCGTGTAGTTGAGAGATGGAAGAAGGGGTCGGCCGTGTTGTTTTGGTATTTTAAAAATTAAAATAAAGTAAAATTTGTTTCAAATCTTGTTTAAAATTTTAAAAATTCATATCTAGTTCATGTGTGATCAGAATTCAACAAATTTGGTAGCGCCGGAATCGCATAAAAGAATACTACGCGATGGTGCAGATCCGGAGTCATTCCGGGCAAGTAGAAATTTGAGTTAAATCAAACGTCGTTCGGTTTAATTTAAATTTCGAACGCTCGCCGAAACTCAAGGTGAGTTATCTCACTCACATCTGGAATGTTAGCTGACTTAAGTAGTTGATATTTAAATAATTGTGTGATTGGTTGAAATGTTTATTTATATCAGTCTGGATTGATATATATATTGTTGTGCTAATATTTGTGGATGCAGGGAAAATAGGTTGGAGGGATCCAACTGGATTCCTCACATTATAGTAATTATTTTTATAATTGATGTTATGATCTGTTTTTATGTTGTGATTAATAAAACTGAAATAATTTGTATTGGAATATTGATGGATAAATTATCAAAACCGTAATTTAATTATAAATGGATAAATTGAATCTTAGAGAAATAAAGGATATTGTTAAACAATGAATTTAAAAGAATTAAAATTTGAAATCTATATGGAATGAAAATTGAAAATTGGTAAAATCTAGAATGCTAAACGAAGAGAAACGTTATCAGTTGTTAAATGTGAAAGTAAATTTATGTTATTAAAACGTAAACCTGAATTTAAATAAAATGACAGAATTTATGAGAAGAATTTTCTGGGATATTTGAGTAGGAATGAGTTTTCCTGGGAAAAACCAAGTAGAGTTTTAAACAGATTTTCTTAAAAGTGAATTTAAGTTTAAAACTGGATATAAATGAGTGTTTGGAAATTTTTTGTTTTAAAAGCTAATTAATAAAGTAGCAATAGTGGTTATTTTCGATTACATTAGTAATTATTTTTATAAATGGATTGTTTAAAAGGGCTAGTTTTGACCTAAATTATTTGAAATTAGTATTAAGCCTTTTACAACTCTATTTTTAAATTTAGTTTAACTAAAACCATATTTTAAATCAAGTTATATCTTATAAAATATTTGAAATTATATTTTTGAGTAATAACTAATAGTACATTTCTATATTTTAAAGTATACTATAGAATAAAGTGTTTTAAATTGTTTTTAAATCTAAATGTTTTGAAATTGGTTATTTCCAATGGGAATATAGGGTAAAGGATTTACCTTGTAAAAGAAGAACTTTGGGAATTGTTTTCAAGTGGGCTTTGGAAATTTGAAAATATATCCTTTAAAGATTTTTGGGCAAATAAATAATATGGAATATTATTTATTGTGTGATGGATGCTTATGGATGTTTATGAATATAAATTGATAGTTAAATCACCGACTATCAATATTGGACAATGCATTGATAGTTTCGAAGAGACCGGGATCGAGATTTATTTCTCCAAAACCACTTCGATCTGGTTTGTATGTTTCGTGCGAAAAACGTGTTCGAAGTCGAAGATGGAGCAGTGAAGTGAAAGGGCTAGTCGCTACTAATCCTGAGGATATTTCCAAATGGATGTAGTAGGAGTAGTGCCTTCGATTCCGTTCGAACCCAGGACGGACTTGTATGGATGAATGATTGAGAAACATCGTCAGGTGGGCGATGGGCATTCTAAGTGAAAACGTTCTAAAGGTAACGCTTAACCTCAAGCCTCATCAACCGGGAATGGCTAAAACAGGGGAGGTGCAGCAAGGTTAGGTGGGTCATACCCAAGTAGGACAAGATTTTCCCCTGTCTAGATGTTCCTTTATATTCGGCTTAGTGGGTGGTTAGTCGCGCCAACCACGGGGTAATCTTGTTCGGAACTATTCAGTAAGGAATGGTTCCGGCCTTGTGTTGCAGGGGAGTGGGCGTACTCCTCGGTACTCTGATCTAGGCCAGGTACTGTGACGGGCGGTACCCCAGTAGCCCAGCCATTGATGGAAATCCATTCTCCCTACGAGCCTTGTACGAGTTTTGTTTGTATTACCCACTTTTGTGGCTAGTAGCTGGAATTTAATGAATGTAACAATTTCGGCTATTTTATAAGTATTTTTAAATAGACCCTATTATAATATCAGAGGATTTCTATAAAAAGTGTTTTAGCTATCGTAAGTTAAAAACCCGGCATGTTTATTTGTGGCGTGGTCTTACGAGATGCTTTTGATTTTCAAAGGATTTTTGAAGCTTTAATAATCAATTTGGATGCATTATTATTAGCTGGTATTCCCGACTGACTCGGGTGTTATTTCATTATAATGCTCTGGTCAGACCGAGTATTATATGTTCAGGATAGGTTGCTATGGAGCAGGAGAGGAGCTGGTGTCCGAGACGTATTATCTATACCTATATATATGTATATTTCGTTGCTGTGAACTGTATGGTATGTTTGGTTAGTAATAGTTGATGTATGAGATACTCTGATGATGTGATGTATAAAGCAGTTATAGATTTCATTTTGTGTAAAGTTCTATATTTATTATTATAGTTTATTCCGCTGCGGCTGTGAGATTCTGATGTTGTTTAATTTTCTTCTTCTTCTATCTCTTCTTCTTTAACCCTAATGGTTCGTAATTCTACACCACTTGAGTTATTAGAGGTAGAATAGTGTTGATTCAAGGGGTATGGATTTGCGGTCTGTCACAGTTTGTATTTCATGATAGTACTTCTATCACTCAATTGTTCACTGATTTTTTTTATTTGAATAATAAAATTTGTCAATACTAGTCTCAACTTACTCCTTTGTCCATTGAGATATTTCTTACATGCTTGAGAGTAAAGTTATCGTAGTTGATCCCAATTTCGGCCTTCAAAGTATAATTTGTTTTCAATTATATGAGAAAAGCTCATTCATTCCTCTTACTACTAAAGCTAAGATGGAAAATGATGGTGGTAGTTCTATTTTGATTTCATCTAATTTTTTGTAGTTATTCATCATCTAGTGTATCTTTATGTTCCGATCTTGTTAAATGGATTTCTTTTAATTAATGAAAATAATGGTAAACTTATTTTGTATAGTTGTTTAAGTAAATAAATGGTTGGTGAACAATTGAAAATGCGACCATTTGTTTTTTTTTTTGAATTTTTTTACTTTTACCAAATGAAAGTTGTTGCATTCTTTTGTATACATTTATAACAACATAATAGATAAAAAAATAGTTGCTAATAAAACTGCTTGATTTTTAATGATGTATATTTAAATTATCATTTTTCGCATCTTAAAGCTAAGATTGGTATTTCTGAAAACTATATAGAATACGTTAACCCATGTATTTTGCTGTAGTTTTGTGCTCATGTTATATTCTTGTGCACGATTGTATTTTTATCTCTATTGTTTGTTGTTTATACGCGAACGCGATATTGTGTAGCGCAATACTGAAAATTATAAAATTTAATAACCCCAACATTTAACGTATTTTCATTACTCTTCCTCCACCTTCCTTTTTTCTTTACTTTCCTAAAAACATAAAAGATACTAGTCACCATCTTCCATTATTTATTTCAGGTGCTATGGTCAAGAAAATAAAAATCGGTTGATCCGTTAAACTCAAGTGAGTGAGAGCTTCTAATCTATATAAAGTTTGGCGAGTGCGATGGTGGTTGGCAGAACTCAGGGTTTTGAAGCCAATCTAGGGTTCCACCTTATCGGATCTAAAGGAGGAGATTGGCTAAAGGGATAGCAAGGTTGAACTTCTCGTGTGAAACCGAAGAGAATGTTAGTTGTCTTGATTTGGTGATGGCATGCCGATCGACTTGGTGAAAAGTGACATTATGCTTATCACAACTTGCGGCTATAGATTGCTTTTCTATAGGGTTAACAGATGTTCGTGTGGTGGTTAATAGGTTGTAGCAAGTGGAGCGAGTTGGCAATGACGGTGATCGATTTCATTGAGAGACGGGCATGGGAGGGAGGAGCAAAGTCACGGCTATGGTTTTGTGGGTATGTTCATATACAAAAAACTAGATTTTGATTTGGGAAGGAAGAGGATTAGGTAATTAACCAAGTATTTAAATGAGTTAATTTAATTATTTAATCCAAAATCTTATTATATTAATATCTCATTCAAACAAGGTCCAAATTAAACCTGTCTTTTGCATTGCACTCAAGATCATTATCTATGCACTGGAATTGATCTCATCGATTTTGAAGGAAGAAGAATTATAAGCTAAATTCCAACGTCATTCGATTTTCAGTCAATCCGAAAGGAACGCGTTAGTGTCAGTTGGAATTTTGGTGAGTTAACTAACCTTTAGATGAACTCTATATTATATATCTATTGATAAAATTATTATCTTTGTGCTTAAATGATTTCTTAGATTTGTTTGGTTGAATTCTCACTTTAGAAAATGGATGATATATATGCGATTGACAACGGAGTTTATAGATAGATCCTAGGGACTTTGTGATCATTATTGACTTACTTTTATATGCATCATGCTTAAATGTTTGGTTGTTCATTGAGATGTCAAATTAACAAAGTTATTGAATGGTGGAATAGTTGCATTTTCTACGAGGACTAGTTTCTTCGACTCTTAAAAATCGACAATAATACATCCTTGGTATTCACGTGCGGTAAATTCAAGTGCCGGAGAATCTTATTCTTTAGGGTAAGAAAAATAAAGGCAGAATAAAATCTCACATATATTGCTTCAATATTAATTTACATTGGAAATTTAAAATAAATTTATCAGAGTTAAAAAATAGAGGGTTATAAATTCCTGTTCTTGCAAATGCGAAATACTATAACGCAAGAGTATTGTGGAAATAGATAAAAATCTTTAGAAAAATCTTCCACTACATGCTTCGTGCTCAATCCAGATTTCTTCTAAAGTAAAGATGACAACCAGGCTGCCTGGCAAAATTAGAGCACCCAGAATTTAAGGAAAAGGAAAATATACTCTGGGTCAATCATGGGACTGGTGTGAGAACTCAAAATATGTGTTTTGAAAACAAAAAGGCATTTCATAAGAACATGCTGCATCTAAACACATAAAGGGTTTTTTACCTTATGATAACCAAAACATTACCACAAAAAATCATTTGATATTATTTTTATTGATATTCTTTTTGAAAATACTTTCCAAGTTAACTTATTAATCTTAGTCAAAATTGTTACCATTATTTAATTTGATCATACTAGGTTCTATAAAAAATCGCAGTCACTTATTGAAGAATGGATTTCCATACAAATGACCAATTGAAGGGACTAACTTCTGGAAGTTGTGACGACTTGGAATTTCTAACCATTTAAATTTGAATAGTTAATTGATTTTGAAATATTAGTTAGTATTTAGTTTGAACTCCTGATATCAATGTTTACTAGGTAATTAAATCATTGAATTTTTTTTAGTTTAAACATTGAATTTAATAATTGAAATTGGGTAAATTGTTGAATCAGAAATTTCTAAACCTGTTTAAAATAATTTGAAGGCTTATAAAATTTATAATGATGATACTGAAGGTAATAGAATGGTTGAAATTCAATTTAAAGATAGTGTGTTCAATTTTAAAAATATATCGTTTGAGTTGAATTCAAAAATAGCCTTCCGAGGCACAGTCTCAGAATTTGACAAAACCAGTTCCATTGGATTCGTAATAGTTCTTTATTATCGGATTTCAATTATCATAACAATCGAAGTTGTCGTTTGACCGTGGCAGCTCAAAACGCTTCGAATTATTTTAATCAATTTAATTTTTAATTGATCGTTTTCTTTTGTAACTCGCACATATGATTGAACTAGCTTCCGCAACATGTTCCATCGGGTTCGGAATGCGGGTAAAACCTTGAAATCACCGAGCAGCATTCCTTGAGTGGAGTTTGGAATTTTATATGGCAATTAACGAGACGGTTTGAGAGTTTTAAAAAATAATAAAATTTTAAGTACATATTGTCAGAGATATTTTCACGTCGACGCGTGCTCGAGAAGCCTCATTCCATTAATATCTCACTCTCGTTCCCTTCTCTATTCAAAAGCACGGAATCGAACCGTAAGTTAAAAAAATTTGGCCGTAGCCTTCGGTTCCAAGTTGATCTCAAATCGAAAAAGGGAGAGAGGATATTATGCAATCAATGGCCGATTCGTATGGGAAATCACGAGCTCGTGCAACCAAAACAGTAGGATTAGGGTTTTCGCGTTCGATTGCTTTGGGAATGGAATCGCGATGTGGTGTTCTCGTGCTCTCGAGGCCGACCAATTCGTGGAGTAGGAGCACGTCTAGGGGCGCATGATGATGCGGTCGCGACGTGAGGTGGTGGTGCGGTTCGCGTTTTAGGGTTCGTTTTGAAGGCCGCATATTTGCAGTCGTGATTCGAGACGCGAGTCATAGTCGAGGAAGCTTGCGTTGTGGATCGCGGCGAGCTGGAGCTAGGGCTAGGGTTTCGATTGCATTTTCGAGGGGAGTGGCGACTGCGCTAGTCGTTGGTGGTACGTTCGAGTTGGGATGCTTGGATGATCGTGTCGATTGAGGTCTGGTGGTCGAGCATGGTTCGCATGGACGCAGTGAGGTATTATTTTTATTTTCTTAAATTTATACATATGCGAATATTTATATGCAGAAGAAAATAAATTTTAGTAGGTTGTATATTTACAGACTCTTCAATTCAAACATACATATACAAGAAAGGAAAAATATATATGTATATAGGCAGGTTTAAGTAGTAAGATAAGGTTGTTTTAGATAAACGGCTGAAAAATAAGATAAATAGGAGGCAATTCTGTTTTAATTTAAGATACGTAAATGGGTTTGGAAGGAATTTCATTTTATTTACTTTAATTGCTAGAAATAATTTATAAAGAAGGAAATTTGTTTAAAAATCAAATTTATTAGTTTAAACTCAAATTTCTTAGTTAATTAAATTAATAAATGGAAATTTAATTGTTTGATTTATTTCGAATATTAATAAAATCATATAATATTTATACAAGGTCATAGAAGAAACAAGCTGGATTTGGAAATGGATTGCAAATAAAAGCAAAGGTGAGTAAATCTCACTCTGTTTGATTTTTATTTGAATTTAAATGGTTAAATTTAAATAATTGGTTGAATGATTAAATTGTTTGGATGTGCAATGATGATGATGTGACCTTGGTTTTGATTTATTCTCGAGTTAATGGTGGTTTGACTCGAAGTAGTGGGGTTTTAAGTTGTTTAAAACTTAAATCATAAATAAGAATTGTTTCATTTTAATGTTAATAAGGATTTGATGATTGTGATTCATTAAAATAGTAGGGTAATTAAAATGGATAATTTATTAATTCAATTAATTAATGATTTGGGTTAATTAATTTAGTAACGAATGAGTTGAATTAATTAATTAAGTTTCAAGTAAACTAATTAAGTGTAAGTAATTCAGAATAATAATTGAATGGTGTGTCAAGTAATTTCTTAATGAAATTAATGGAATATAATTACTTTGCGGAAGAAAGCAAGAGATTAAAAGAGATAATTAATTAAGGAGTAAGTAATTTATTAAATGAAGTAAATAAAAATAGTTAAATATAGGTAGAGGTTGTTTGAGAATGATTAATATCGGGGTTTAGTTAATGTAATTAATTTGGATTAGGATAAATGGAAATGAAATTGGAATTCATAATTTATATAATTAAGGATGTAATTTAAGATGAATTAATCAATATAAGTGACTTATGAGAAGTTAATTAATATAAGTAGTTGAGGGAATGTAATTAATATAGTTAATTAATTTATGAAGTAATTAAGATTTCTTATTGATTTTGGGTTAAGAATAATTAATATCGTGAAATTAATTGGAGATAATTACTTGAATACAATTGAAAGATAATTAATCCAGTGTGATTAATTAAAAGGAATAATGAAGAGTTGATTAATTAATTGATTTGGAATTAATTAGTATTAAATGAAGGATTCTAAGTGGTTGAAATTCGAAATTCAATTGGAATCAATTGAATTAATTTGTATGTGATTGAGCTTTGCTTATGGATGATTGAATAGTATTGGATGCTTTGAATGAGTTGATATCTCTAATATGAGATGTTGTGAATTTCACTTGAATAACCTGGGTTAGGATAATATGAGTCTCGAAGAAACCGGGGTCGGGTATTTGGGGAATACCAGAAACTACTTCGATTATTTATATATCGATTTGTGAAATCAATAGGCTAGATTGAAATGATTTAAGTAGACTGGAATATATATCTAAGTTTGGTACTTAGAAATGTATATGTGAAGTAAGTGTTGTCTGCAGAAAATTCCTGTGAATTGGTTAAATTGATATAAGTTACCCGGGTTTATATGAGTTGTATATTTTTGTATTCCATGCTAGTTGGGTTTACTCACGCTGGTTTCCAGCCCGACCTGGGTGTTACTTTGGTGTAATGCTCGGGTCAGACCGAGTATTACAGATTTTTAGGTAGGTACCTTCTGGAGCTCAGGAGGCGAGCTGGACGGCAGGAGCGTATATAGTATTTCCGCTGTATATATATTATTGTTAATCTGAGACATGATAATTGTAAATATTCAGTGACTGTAAATATGTGAATCTCAAATGTATATTAAATGTAATAGACAAATATAGTATTCTTTTGTAAACTATTATTATTTATTTTTATATTTTATCCGCTGCGAATGTGAGATGTTAATGTTTCTGTTCTTTTCTTCTTCAATCTCTTTCTTCTTTCCATAACTATCTGGAATTTTCGGGTTTGAAAATTTTAGGTCGTTACAGTTGGTATCAGAGCTGAAGTTTAAGCGAGAACCTTGGCTCTGGTGGGGTTTACTCATTTAATAGAGTCCGTAGTACTCTAGAATGAGTTGAGTATATAAATATATATGAGCGCGTACTTGTTATTTTCTTATAAAAAGATTTTAAATGATTTTATATAAAATATATTTTGATATGCAAAGCAATATTTCCTTTTAATAAATGTTAAGGTGATTGGTTGTTAATAATTGAAATTAAAAACTAAGAAGTAATATAATACAACCAAACCGAAGTCTTGAATTGGAATTAAATTAAGTAGAAATAGAAATACAAATAAATTTAAATTTAAGTGATTGAAAACGAAATTCTAAATCTAATCCCAGAATTTGAAAATTTGATTTCAAAGTAATGATAAATAATAAATGAGTATTATTTGGATAACCGGGAATTGTTACAAACAACGGGTTGTTTGAAAATTTATTTGAATTTGAAACCAAGGGTGATTAAAATTTTTAAAATATGGCTGGAATGGCCAAGAAATAAATATGTATGTATTGATGTACATGATGTCAAAGTTAATTTGAAGTAAACTCTAAGAGGGTGAGTTTTGATTTTTCCCTGAAGCATGATGTAAAAACCCTGAGTGATATAAGTTGTGAACTTATAAGAGCGAAAGAATTTTGAAGTTTGAAGCGGGAATTCAAATTGAGTATGGATGATTGGATTAAATAAATTGGAATTTAACTTTGGGGAAGTTAAATAAGTTGAGAAAAAGCAGCATGAATTGGAAATTTCAAGATGGAATTGGGAATTTGTGTGATCTCAAAACGGGTTTGAGATTTATAAATTAAAAAGGGGTGGACGTTTTCAAATAAATTAAATGATATCATCCTATTGTTAATAAAAATATTTAAATTGAGAATGGTATTGTATAAATAAAATAAATTTGAACAACTGAATTGTAAAATAAACTTGTTTAAGAACTGGCTTCAAAACTGAAAGATAAAATTGAATAATAAATTAAGTTTTAAAATAAAATTTGTATTGAACCATGAAATACATAAGTTAAGATAATTTAAAATGGAATTTTAAAATTGAACTCAGAAATTAAATTGGAAAAAAAAACTTTGAATAAACGTTAATTTGGTTTAAAAGGTTAAACCAACCTTTGAGAATTTAACTCGAATTTATATAATTCGAGATAGTTTAAATTCAAGATTTAAATTGAGTTAGTTCAAAACTGAATTTGGTTTAAATTGGGTAAGGAATCAAGATTGATTCAACTTGAATTTGATTTAAATAAATTTCAATGGAAGTTGGAGTTATTAAAATTGGAATTGGATCAATTTAAATGGAAGTGGAGATTTAGATTGAATTGATGAGAATGGAGTTTGGGAATTGAACGGTTTGACTCTAGACTATTTTAAATAAATTGTTTTAATATACACTTATTTTTCTAAGGGATTAAATATATACCACCTTAAAGCCAAATTATTTTATACTTGTTTTACAATTATTTTTGGAGCTATTTAACCATTTTCAACAATTTCTAAACTAATTTCTATTTTTTCAACTATGTTACAAATTATTCACTATTTTACAACTAGTTTGCAACTAAAAGTTCTGAAACTATTTAGCTATTTTCCAACTATTTTATAATTAGTTAACTATTTTACAGCTATTTTGCAAACTGTTAATTATTTTTCAACTACTTATCTATTTTTAAAATTTTTAAGCTATTTTCTAAACACGAACTGGTCGGAGTTTAAACTGTTATTGATTAAATACCCAACTGAGATAAGAATTGAAATGATAATCCAAATGGGGATTAAGACAAATGTGAATAAGTGAATGAAAATTAAGTTAATGTGAATAGAAAGGAAATTGGTATTGGAAAGAGTAATAAAATTTGAACATTTGAGTTTGAATGAGCAAAGTTATATATCTTTGTTATAAAGACAAAAATTCCCTTGTTAAATCTATTGTTGGAAGAAAAAGGATTTTAGAAGTGTTGGAGTATAAAAGGAATTTTATACGAGTTTAAAGTGATCCAAAGTTTTAAAATTTTATATATGAATATATATAAAAAGGATCTTATGAGAATTTTGGAAAGAGTTTTAAGAACCTTTGGATTTGGAAAGGCTTTTGATTTTGGGTAAAAGCAATATTGAATTTGGAAAGCCTGATTTGAGAATTATCGATTTTGGAATAATCAATTTTATGTAAAGGAGATTTTTGTGAGATTCATACTAGGTGTATGATTTGAAAGATACTATATGTGTGTAGTATAAAGTGTTTTGATGATGGCTCTGGGGATAAAGGGGCTTCCTTGAAATGAACTTCTCAAGAGTGCCACTGGGTGGTGCTACCTTGAGCCCCAAGGGTGGGTTCTAAAGTTGATCCGGTGAGGAGTCCGGACAAAACTAGTTCCTGAGGATTATGAGTAGTGTATAAAATAGCGAAAGTCGTGTGTGCCGCTGAGAGCCAACATGTCTGCTTTTGATTTTACATCGGCAGACTGCGACCTATGTAGGAGTGGAGAGGTTTCATTTCGATAGCGAAATCAGAGGCTGCGGAGAGCCTGCAGTTACATGGACTTTTGCTGTGACGGCAACGTAACCCTGGATGTAACTATGATCTGTTGTGTGGGAGCCATGGCGTAATCGAGAGGCCGCGGAGAGCATGCAGTTACATGGACTTTTGCTTCGACTGCAACGTAACCCTGGGATGTAACTGTGACCATGGATGGGGGTGATGATTTCCAGAGCATTCTCACCAAGATATTTCCTCTATGTTCAAAAACTGTTTGCGATATTTTCAATAAAATTATTTTCCAAATGTTTTCACTGGGTGTTGAAAACGGGTTTACCAATTACTTATAGATTTTCAGTTCTACGCCTGATCAACGTATGACTGAATTTCTATGAGAACAAGGAATGAACTGGTTGGGGCATCGAGTTATAGAAGTATTTTTATTAAAAGCTATTTTAAATAGTAATATCTAAATTTAAAGGCATTTTTAAATTTTTAAATAAAGGTGTTGGAATTGTGAAAGATGAAATAAATCCAAACTAGAAATATGGAAGACAAAATTTGAACTCAGGAAAAAAATTAATGAAGTGATTTTTGTAATTGATTTAGAAATTGGAAATAAGCTAATTGGTTAAATAATTGTTTGATTGTGTATGTTAATAAAATTTAACTTGGGTAAACAAATGGTTGTAAATTAATAATGGAATTTGGTAGAGAATTAGAATTGTAAATAGAATTCAACTTGGATTTGATAATGAATTGAATAAGTGAAGATGCTATAAAATGAAAATAAAATAGAGTTGGATTGAAAATGTGATGGTTGACTTACAAATAAAATTCAAGGGTGATTTGAATAATATTTAATGAAATTTGTAAGTAAATTGGATATAAGAGAAGTGATTACAATAGAAATGGTTTGAGTTGCAAAACAAAACCCAAGTGAGTAGAAATAAATTGAGAATGACCTTCTATTGATAAAATAAATTCGATAACGAATTAAGTAAGTAAATTAAAAATATAAAATGGGTTAATTGAGTTAAATATTAAATGGATGAAGTCTGATTGAATAAAAAAAACTAAATCAAGTTGTGATTGGAATTGTGTTAACTCCGCCTCGGCCATGACTCAGCGACCTAAAAAGTTACCGACTTAAGACTTAAAAGAGATGCCGACTCAATGCCTTGACAAGGTTGCCGACCTAACATGAATGCTGATCTAACTACCTAAGGCCTAAGAGGGATACCGACCTAATGTCCCAACAGAAGTACCGACCTAAGATGGCTACCGACCTAACACGGGTACCAGCCTAGTGCCTTAGAGGATGCCGACTTAACAGGAATACCGACCAAAGATTTGAGGGGGTACCGACCTAAGGCTTAGGAGGTTACCGATCTAACATGGGTACTGCCTAAGGAATTTGCCAACCTAACTGCTCAAGACAGGGACAAGATCACGAACTGCACTTCAGTCTCTATCGACTTACGACCTATGTTAAGTCGTTCACGACTCGAGTGAAGGAAGACAAGTTCAATGTAGCTACTTGGCACAGTGGCCTCTTAACTCGTACACGATTCAGGACTTACCAGTTAAGCCATGACTTATGACTTGCCAGTTAACTCGTTCACGACTCACGGCCTAGCTTGGATCATTCACGACCTAAAGCTACTAAATATAAGCCCGATGCCGTATTACTTATAGAAGGTTGGGTTGGCTCGGGGGCAACTTGGAACTTGTACAAGGGAACCTTTGTGAAACCATGGTGGGGCCAGATGAGTCGGCCACGACCTGCCATAGGTCGGTCACGACTTACGACCCAAGGGGGAAATTTTCCTATAAATACCAACCTACCTCAAACATGTAGGGGACCTTTGGGATGATCTCTTAAGGCACCGATCTCTGCTGAATTCTCGACTCACTCAACACTTAAAATACGAAAGGCATCTCAACTTACTTCGAGAGGAAATCTAACGCAATCAACATGGATTTAAAGAATTCTTCCACATCAAAGTTCTAGTTGTTTGTCTCATCAGAATTGTATTTGAAGATTGTTGTAAAGTTGTAATTGATTCAGTAATAAAGAGGATTAAAGTGGACGTAGGCTTACCTGAAGCCGAACCACTATAAAAAATGTTGTCTTTTCTGCTTTCTCTATGAATTTTCTACTTGTTTTAGTTCCCGTGTTCACGGGTGGTGCTTTCACTCGAACTCGATCTACACCGCGGTGTTAGCGTTCGATTTTCAGCGTTAACATTTTTAGTGCTTTCACTGAGAATCCAACTCAGGACATTTCCACCATTGCTCCGCAAAGGTCTGTTGAAAGGATTTCTTTTAAAACCAGAAGTTTATTGGAAATAATGGCTCCTGGGAGAAAACGAAGTTCTGTAAGATCCGACAATGTTCAAGAGAATGCTGCTACCTCTCCTCCTTCAAGTCAAGCAGCTCCAACTGTTGGAGTTACTCGAGCAGAATTGGCCGTTGTAGTTTTGGGGTTGATCAACAATTGAATGCTCAGAATGCGCAGTTGGAAGCTCAGAATGCTCAGAATGCCCTGATCTTAAGTAAGTTGAATGATCTTCTAGGAACAAATCGTCAACCGGTCAATAATGATGCGAACCCTACTGTGGGAGTTCAGGATGTTGAAGGGAATATTTCTCAAAGAGCCGCAGACCCTGTAGAAAGGATTCCTCCTCAAGCTGGAGGATCAGGGCCGCAGCCGACCCTCCGTGAACGATTGTCAAGACAGAATTCAGAGAGAGTGGTTGATGTGTGCCCTCCAGAGCCTCTAAATGATGAAGAGTATTTTTCGGGCATGGTTCGTCAAATCATGAAGGAAAATATGCGAAAAGATGAAGATGAGAAAGAGTGGGGTTTTGCTCCAAGCAAAACTCCATTTACTGAAAAGATCTTGAAGGCAGAGTTCCCAAGGAAATTCGTTCCCCCTACTATTCCTGCCTACAATGGGACGAGTGATCCCAACGAGTTTCTGTACAAGTACGACTGGCATATGACAGGTGCCAGAGCATCTGATGAGATCAAGTGTCGAAATTTCCCGGTATATTTAGAAGGTGTGGCTTTACTGTGGTTTACAAAGCTGCCAGTCAGGTCCATTAATCAATTCTCCGATTTGACCAGGAAATTCAAGGAGCAATTTCGATTGTATGCTTCTAAAGCAAAGGATATAATGTCGCTGTCAAGTCTAGAGCAAAATCCGGGAGAATCTATCAGATCATTTTTGAATCGTTTTAACATAGCATTGACCGAGGTAGATAATGCTGAGCCACGCATGGTCCTAACATACTTGATGAGGGCGATTGACAAATCAAGCGAATTTGGATAGTGGTTGAAAATGAAAGAACTAAACTCGCTTGGCAAATTCTACAAGAAAGCGGATGAATTCATGCGCTTGGAGAGCCTCCAAACACCGGCTAAGGTGGTATCAGTGGAAGCCGGGAACAATGGTGCTCCTTCGAACAAGAAAGAACCTAACACTGAAAAAGGGGGAAATGACGGTGGAAAGAAACAGGGAGATGCTAAGAAAGTCCATTCTTTCAATTTCACACCCTTGACCGATACCCTTGAAAACATCTTCTTTGCGACCAAGGATGATGTCAATTATCCGACACCACTAAAATGAGAGTTGGGATTAAGATGGAAAAAAGTGGAAGGTTCTGCCGGTTCCACAACCAGCCCGGCCATGACACCAACGAATGCCGTCAGTTGAAAGAGGTAATTGAACAACTCTTGAAGGAAAACAAACTCCAGCAGTATGTGAAAAGAAATAGAAATGCCCAACCTCATCAACTCCAGGACAACAAGTTCCCACTCACCGTCCAGACTCCAGTGGGATGGCCGTAGAACATGAATCGGAAAGACCTGTTATCAATGTAATTACTGGAGGACCTCACCCAGCAGGCAAAAGATGGGGCGAGATGGAAAGGTATGCCCGGGCCTTAAGGCATGTACCAGCTGAAGAGAATGTTTTTGCTTTAGAAAATGATGCGCCTTTAAAGCAACAAAAGACTTCCACAGATGACATTGTATTCAGTGCCAAGGATTCTTTGGGTATCGAGGCTCCGACCATAGATCCTTTGGTCATATCCGCTGGTATTGGGCCGGCAAGTGTGAGAAGAGTTCTAGTTGATTGCGGAGCTTCATGCAACATTCTCTTCAAGAAGACCTTTGATCAAATGAAAATTCCAATGGCTGACGTTCAAGCTTCGTCACTTAAGATTGCTGGGTTTGCTGGAGAACCCAAACAGCCGATTAGGACCATAGATTTGTTTGTAGAACTTGGAAAGGGACTGAGGAAGGTGGCTCGAAAGCAAACCTTTATAATTGTTGAAGAATTCTCTGCCTACAATGCCTTTTTAGGCCGACCAACTCTTGCTGCATTTAAAGATGTTCTCACCCCGTGGTGTCTGACCATAAAATTCCCCACTGATAATAGAGTTGGCGTGATTAAAGGAGACCAAGATGCGGGACGGGAATGTTATCTTACAGAGCTGCGTGAATCAAGGAAAAGAGAAATGGGAAAAGGTGCGGCGACTCCAGTCCGCACCAAAGAACAAGCCTTGTAGCAATTACAGGGTGGACCCTGCACTGGTGAATGTAGTGCCGCACGAAGAGAGATGGATCCAAGGAAAGCCAGTGCAGGGGGAAATAGGGTAGTACCGGTGGAGGTAACAGTGCCGGCATCCGTTGACCCAAAGGACCCGAACAAAGTGCTGAATGTGGGTTCACAACTCAACACAACGGTGCAGAATGTTCTGATTTCGTTTTTGAAGGCAAATTTGGATGTATTCGCTTGGACTCATGCTGACATGTGTGAAATATACCCAGAGATTGCAGTACACTTTGAACATTGATCCAAAGCTTACACCCATAAAACAGAAAAGGACTCAGGGTCCTGAGAGAACGACAGCATTAAAAGAAGAAGTGGATCGGCTCATGGAGAACGGTTTCATCAGAGAATCTACTTATCCAAATTGGGTATCAAACCCAGTGCTGGTTAAAAAAGCTAACGGAAAGTGGAGAGTGTGCATTGACTTTTCAGATCTGAACAAAGCCTACCCCAAAGACTGTTTCCCACTGCCCAGGATTGATCAGCTGGTGGATGGGACGGCAGGGCATGAATTGTTATCTTTCATGGATGCATACTCCGGATATAACCAGATTATGATGCATGAGCCAGATCAAGAGGATACGAGCTTCATCACAGATGTTGGACTCTACTGCTACAAGGTCATGCCTTTCGGACTCAAGAATGCAGGGGCAACTTACCAAAGGCTTGTTAATGCCTTGTTTAAACCACAAATTGGCAAGACAATGGAAGTTTATGTTGATGATATGCTAGTGAAGTCTAAGAAAGCAGTGGACCACATGGATCACTTGGCAGAGATGTTCGCGGTACTCCGAAAGTATAGAATGAAGTTTAATCCCTTGAAATGTTCATTTGGAGTGGAGTCCGGAAAGTTTTTGGGTTTCATTGTTAGCGCTAGGGGCATTGAAGCTAATCCAGCTCAGATCACTGCCCTGAGAGAGATCAAGGCTCCTAGAACGAAGAAGGAATTGCAAAGTCTCAATGGAAACGTTGCTGCCATGAGTCGGTTCATTTCCAAAGCTACTGACAAATGCATTCCAATCTTTGATGCTCTGAAAAAAGGAAGGAAAAACTTTGAGTGGACTCCCGAATGTCAGAAAACATTTGATGAGTTGGTTCGTCATATGGAAGTACCTCCGATACTTTCAAAGCCTGACAATGGGGAAGATCTTTTCATATATTTGGCAATTTCACCTCATGCTCTTAGTGCAGTGTTGGTACGAGAAGACGCAAGGGTTCAACGCCCAGTCTATTATATCAGCAAAAGATTCACTGGGGCAGAGATGAACTATTCAAGATTAGAAAAGCTCGCCTATTGTTTGTTGATCGCATCAAGAAAATTGAGGTCGTATTTCCAAGCTCATCCCATCAAAGTCCTCACTGATCAACCTCTAAAGCAAGTCCTATTTAGTCCTGAGACTTCGGGCCGTCTTTTGAAATGGAATATTAAGCTCAGTCAATATGACATCACTTACCATCCCCGGAAAGCAATCAATGGACAAGCTTTAGCAAATTTCATCGCCGAATGTACGAATAAAGGTGATAGTGAGGTAGAAGCCACTGATTACATCCCTATCCAATGGAAATTGTATGTCGATGGCGCAAGGAATGATTACTGTTCCGGAGCAGGGGTTGTCCTTGAAACCCCAGAAGGGCGATCGCTATGTTATGCACTGAGACTAGAATTCCTTTCGACAAACAATGAAGCAAAATATGAAGCCCTGATTGCTGGTTTGAGGATCGCTAAATAACTAAAGATCAAAGCATTGCAGATCTTCAGTGATTCTCAACTTATTGTTTGCCAAGTCAAGAAGGAATTTAAAGCTAAAGGAGGGAATCTACCCGCCTATTTATCAAAAGCCTGGGAGCTCCCTCAAGATTTTGACCGTTATTCAATAAACCATATACCCCGAGAAGAGAACATGAAAGCGGATTCTCTCGCAAAGTATTCAAGTACTGGTGAAGCTCAACTATTCGGACTAGTTCCCGTCGAAGTCTTATCAGCTCCAAGCACAGATGAAATGGATGTTGATTGGATTATGAATGTATCCCAAGAGCAAGAATCATGGATGACTTCGATACTTGAATATTTACTCAATGGTTCTTTGCCAGAAAGTTCAAAAGAACGACAGAAGCTGATGAGGAAAGCCTCCAGATATATAGTTCAAGATGGTCGTTTGTACAGACAAGGATTTTCAATGCCATTACTCCGATGTGTGACAAAGGAAGAAGCTAAGACAATTCTGACTGAAGTACACGGAGGGGAATGTGGGGATCATACAGGTGGTCAAACTTTAGCAAAGAAGATCCTTCGTTATGGATACTTTTGGCCAGAAATTAATCAGGATGCTGCTGACTATTCCCGAAAGTGTGATAAATGCCAGAGATTTGCTAAAGTTCCTAGAGCACCTTCCACTGAGCTAACACAAATGGTCAGTCCATGGCCGTTTGCTATCTGGGGAATCGATCTCATTGGGCCTTTGCCGACTGCCAAATCAGGGATTAAGTATGCTATCGTTGCTGTTGATTACTTCACTAAATGGGCTGAAGCCGAACCATTAGCTACTATTAACTCTAAGAAAATGATAAGTTTTGTAACTAAAAATATAATTTGCAGGTATGGTGTGCCTCAGAAGATAATCACAGACAATGGCACTCAGTTTGAAAGTGTGGAGTTCCAAGATTTCTGCAAACGATTCAAGATCCGAAAATGCTTCTCAGCAGTGGCTCATCCGTAGGCAAACGGGCAAGTGGAAGCAGTAAACAAAATCATCAAATCAACCATCAAAAAGCAGCTGGAAAAAGCAAAAGGTGGTTGGGTCGATAAGTTACCGCTTGCACTATGGGCATACAGAACCACCCACAAAACTGCGACTGGTCATACTCCATTTTCATTAGCATACGGATCAGAAGCGATGATTCCAGTTGAAATTGAAGTCCCCTCACACAGAAGGATTCATTTTGATCAAGATGAGAATGAAAAATTGCAATTGGAAGCACTTGACTTCCTCGATGAAAGAAGAGAAGAGGCTAGGCTTAGAATTGTAGCTCACCAGCAAAGAATAGCCAGGAACTTCAATTCCAAAGTTCGTCAGCGCATCTTTGAAGTTGGGGACTTAGTCCTGAAGAGAATTATGACAGCCATAGGTGTGTTTGGGCCAAACTGGGAAGGGCCATATGTTATAAGCGCGAAACTTCTTGATGGCACATTCAAACTCACAACAGTCGAAGGAGAACCAATCCCAAGAGCTTGGAACAGCAATCATTTGCATCCCTATTTTACTTGAAAGCATTGCTGAAATGTTGTAAAAGAATTACGAATATATGATTCTTGTATTGAAAGCAATTGTAAAGCAAGTGAATAATGAAAAGCTATAAAGTGGATGTAGGCCCAATTTTTGGCTGAACCACTATAAATCTTGTGTTCTCTACTATTATAAACTGCTTTGTTTTATTTCGACATATAAAATACATTAACTGTGTTACTAAAATGTCGATTTAATAATGCAGACCAGAAAAACAAAGCTTATACATCGCAAGACCAAGCGATCTCCGACATCACCCAGCAAGCAAATGCTAAACCATTCAAAATTTCCATACTCAAATCCTACAAAAGAAGTGCTTCGAACAAAAGTTATCGATGTGGATGGAAGTGGACCATTTCTAACTAGCTGCAAATGTTTGAACAAACAAACAACCAGTTAAATAGCCTATGTCTACCACCACCAACTCTTTTAACTATGCAGTATATTTCCTTGGATAAGGAAAATTATTGACAACTAAAAAGGGATGACACTTGCAAAAGATAACGGGGATCGCCGACATGAATAAATGGCAAAGAGACATGGGCGAGCAAGCATCAAACAGCAAAAGACCTCTTCGGAGGCAGAAGCCCTCTTCAGAGGCACAACTCTTCGGAGGACAAAGACCTCGAGCGGGCTTAACCATAAAAAGAGAGATCTTTCTCGATACAAAGTTGCGGATTGATCGGTTGATACACTCCCGTGAATCCGTCCAACCGAGAGAAAGAAACTCCAAACTTCCAGGCAAAAGCCCTACTCAGAGGCACACTTTTCACCAAGATTGAAATAAAACTTCCAAGTGTTGAAACGTGAAAAGCCCTCTTCGGAGGCCCATTTCACCACAGTTGAAATGCTAAAAGACCTCGAGCGGGCCAAACCGTAAAAAGAGAGATCTTTCTCGATACAAAGTTGCGGACTGATCGGTTGATACACTCCCGTGAATCCGTCCAACCGAGAGAAAGAAACTCCAAACTTCCAAGCAAAAACCCTACTCAGAGGCACACATTTCACCGTGATCGGTGATACACTCCCGTGAGTCGAAATGTGAAAAGCCCTCTTCGGAGGCACGCTTCCCAGCGAACAGGGAAAAATAAAAGCCTCTCCCAAGGGGCAGAAACAAAAAGACCCCTTCCCAGGGGCACAATCAAACAAAAAGACCCCTACCCAGGGGCACAATCAAACAAAAAACCTCTTCCCAGAGGCGCAATCAAACAGAAAGACCTCTTCGGAGGCACACGTTTCACCGATATTGAAATAAAACTTCCAAGTGTTGAAACGTGGAAAGCCCTCCTCGGAGGCGCAACTCTTCGGAGGCACACGTTTCACCGAGATTGAAATAAACTTCCAAGTGTTGAAACGTGAAAAAGCTCTCCTCAGAGGTATAACTGTTCAAAGAAGCATTTCATCAGAAACGCAAAGCAAAGATCAGAAAGCCCTTCACCGAGGTGCAATATAAAAAAAAAAGCCCTCTTCAAAGGCACACTTTAGCTTTCAAAGGAAGACTGGTTCATCTATTCTTGAAAATACTCTTCCTCAAAAAAGAAGTTAAAGTGCCCTTTAGAGGCCCGCTTTACCGCATAGGAGAATTCACTTGGTTAAAATGTGTGTATGCACAAAAGGAAAAGTGATATCTTCGAAGGTTGAAGCGTAGAAACTCATATGGAGCGAGTTGTACTCTATTCTTAGCAGAATAATATTCCTTCAAATAGGGAATAATTATTCTCCAGAAAATAAGAGTACAAGTCCCCTCAAGGTATAAAATATTGCAACGAGCCTATGGTATAGGGGCAACATGGTATAACTACATTGGTAAAAATTATGCTCGAACAACATACCACAAGCTCACTGCAATATCATATAAAGAAACTTGTACAAAAATGAATAGTAAATGCATTCTCAAATATAGACAAAAGTTTGTACGAACAAAAAGAATCATTTTATTCAATACGGTCAAAATTTTGTACAGGTACAGGTTTCAAAATAAAAAGAAAAAAGGAAAGCGGAGGCCGGTACCCACACAATCTCCGGTCAGTACATGCAAAAAGCAATACTAAAAGCACAGAACCAAAGCCATCATTTCTTCTTGCTTCCACCTTTTGAGCCTGCGCCCTGCCGGATGTTCAACTTCTTAGGCCGGCTTGTAAGAGTAGGGGACGAAGGAGAAAGGGGCACAATTGGACTTTCTTCAGTTTTTTCTCGCCGGTTGAAGATTCCTTCTTCTTCTTAGAGACTCCCTGCTTCCCTCTCTTCTTGGAAGAAGACCCACTCCCTGTGGAGAAAAGTTTAGTTAACGGTTCATCATCGGAACCAGTTGGTTCTGGAGTCTTCTCACTCCCCTCAGTTTCTTCTCCTTTCGGGTCTTGAGAAGCAATAGGATAATCTAAGCCATGAAGAGCTTCTATTTACTCCTCTTGCGACCCGGGTTGAGAGGCGGATGGAGGTGTGACCTGAAGAAGCGAAGGAGGAATAATTGGAGGAGGGGGAGTCTGAACAATGCTTGACACTTTCTCTACAGAAGAAAAGAAGTTAAAGTAAGTAAAGAGAGGAGATAAAGGCTCATTGAGGTTCAGGAAATAGTCAAGAAGCTCATCGAACTCATAAGAAGTAAATGAGCAGCATACTTGGGCAAGATTAACAGTAGAGTTACCTGGAGAAGTCGGCTTCCTGATATCAACCTCATAAGCCTGTGCTTCGGCGCTCTTTTCGCCTTCATCTCCACCCTGTGCACTTGTGATCTCAGTTGTAACTTTAACCAGGGATGGAGAATGAGAACAGGAGCCGACAATGTCGATTTCGGCCGAAGGCGAAGGATGAACTGGAATAGTTGAAGTAGTTTTTCCTGAATGTTCTCCTTCTGCCATCTCAGTTCTTAATTTTGCAAGTTGTTCTTTTCCCTTGGCGAGAACGGCGCGAGCTTCGTCATCCAAGTAATGCTCCTCAAGAGCTGATTCGACGTAGCCGGCACCTGTAGCACCAAGCATATCAAGTGCGTCCTCCCACACCTCAACCAGAGTAATTTCATATTTGGGACCTAGGAAGGCGAGGCTACCGCGCCCCAGGACGCTATGCAGGTAGAAATCAAATAATGTCGAGCTGATGCTGGTCTTCGTTGCCTCATGAGATTCTTCAGCTGTAATTTTTCCGGCAACGGCCTCATCACGCTCCCTTTCAGCTTTGGAGAGTTGAAGCTTAAGCATTTCGATCTCCGCCTCTTGAGAGTCGGTTTTCTTCCGAAGCTCTGCAATATCAGCAATGTAGACCTCATTGATTCTTTTTTGCACTTCGAGCCTGTCTTCGGCGTCTCTTTGGCCGGCATGAGCATCTCTCACTTGTTTCTGAAGCACTTCTTTTTGAGTGTAGGAAGTAGAAGAAGTGGCGAGTTCTTCTTTAAGCTTCTCGACCTTTGCTTCAAGCTCTTCATTATAAGTAGTAATGCTCCTCATCTCAGTAACATGCTGCTCAAGAACCTTTTGCCATTCAGCTTTGTCATTTTCCATAGTAAGCATGGCCTCGAGATTCGCACGGTTTACACTTTGAAGCTCGTCAACAAGCTTTTGCCAGTTCGACATTCTTTCAATATCAAGTCCGACGGCATCGAGATTTTGCAGCATGGCAGGCTTGTCAATAGGGACCAAGTCAAGATCGAATCGCACTCCCATTAGGCACCAGTGCGGGAACCGGCTTTGCAGTGTAGCCGGGCCTGATCCAACTTGGTATTTAGGCCTGCTGATTATTGTTTGAATGTCTGTCTTCCCGAGAGCAGGAGAGCCAGAAGGAATGTCAAGTGAGACAGGGGTAGTGACCTTTTCATGAGTTGTAGAAGCATGCTTCTCATCGCGCCGGGCACGCTTGCTTAGGTCCTCAACCATATGGCTTCTTCCCCGATCATCATGCAACTTTCTCTTGTGAGAGTCGTCACCTCTCTGGGAAGAATCATGGTGCTCCTCCCTTTCTTTTCTCTCATAACGCTCTTCTTGAGCCCTCCTCTGATGAGCCTTCCGAGCGGCTCTCTCTTTGTCGGTTTCTCTGTGAACGGGAAGGTAGCGCCTAATCATATTGACTACGCCTCCCGTAGCGCTGAAAGTCGTCATAGTAAGAGCCACTGCGTCCCATCGGAGAACCTGAAATTTAAAAAAAAAAAGACAAGTCTTAAAAGTCTTCAGAGAAAAGAAGTGTAACTTTAGAATCTTCAAAGTACAAAGATTTAGATGCATGAAAGTGCCAAAAGATTCTAAGTGTGTGTGATGTGCAAACTACGCGCATCAAACTACGAACCACTCTTTGATTGCGGAGTAATCGTAGGGGTAGTAGTCAACGTCAACTCTTGGGTCGACGGAGCTTGTTGCAGAGAAGAAGTCGCTTCCACTACTGAAGAAGAAACCCTAGTAGCGACAGGATCGTCTTTAAAGAGCTCCTGTGAGGTGACGAAGAGGTCGCTCAACCCTTCGAAAGTGTCGTCCCCGCTATGCTTGACAGGGCTTGTTTTCCCGACATCTTCACCAGACTTCTATGAATGTCGGGGAGATCCCTGAGGCTCTTCTTCCTCAATGACTGGGGCAAGTGCGAATTTGCCAGATGACCCTGCAACATCGACAGTGGTAGCACACTTCACCAGAGAAGCTTCGGAGGTAGTTTCTTTTGGTAAGGGTTCGTTAGAGGAAACTGGGGCATCTAATGCTTTAGGCGGGGAGTCTGGAACCTCATGGGGGTGCGTAGAGCGAGAAGCGTGCAAAAGTCCATACTGATGCAAAAATTCATCCGTCAACAAAAAATTTATACTTCTCTCTTCTACGGCCACGACGCTCAATCTTTCAAAAATTTGCTTATAGCTTGGATCTCTAGAGGGGAGAGGAAGTGCTGAAAAGAGCAAAGAATGAAATTAGCAATTGGTAGTTCGGATCTCGAAAGAGTTTGAAAATGGAGAAAATAGATACAGGTAATCTTACTTCCTACTCTCCAGATGGCATAAAACCCCGGGGGTAGCGAGCAAAGAAAAACTGGTTCAAAAATCCATGAACACTTTCGGTAAGATCAGAAATAAGCTTGCGGTTTCTAGCACTTCTCACAATAATAAGAGAAGGATGGTCTTTACTCTTTGCAAACGAGCATAAGTAGCGAATTTCTTCAAAATTTGGCAAGCGATCAAAATTTCTCCTAAACAAGACACACAACCCCATCAAGATGGCATAGCCATTAGGATGAAGTTGGAACAGAGAAATTGTCAACCGAAGTAGAAGGGTTCGAAGGAAGTCGTTAAAAGGAGGAATCGCCCCGCTTAGGCACATTTGACGATTGATTGCGATAAAACCATGGGGAGGACTGTCGGTAGTGTCATTTGGCCCGCGAAGTAGGGCATCATTTTCAACAAAACCAAATTGAGTACGTAGCTGAATAAACGCTCTCGGAGTAAGGATAGTCGAAGTCCTCTCTGGAGGATTCTTTATAGGAACAGCTATCTGAAAGGTCTCTTTCGCTTGAGCTTCCACTTCTTCTTCTTGATGGGAAGTCATTCTACACAAACAACTGGATATTCAAACGTGAAGGTGCACATTTCCTAAGATGTGTGGAGTGTTGTGTAAAATCAATCAAGCAATAAGCAAATATAACTGGAATAAAAACTAGCAAATATTTGTCAGTTATAAAGTCCAAGGTTCATTATTTTAATACACAAGTGTAATGTTGACGCAAACAAATCAGTTCAAGTTAGCGATACTTTGCATTGATATTTCACTTTAGTTGATTGGTTCACAGCATTTCATACAGCGTTTTTTAGGTTGATTACTTTATGTCAACTAATCTTTCATTTGATGTAGGCAGTCAATGGCAGTATATTCGCCTTGGTTTTCTGTGATTGTTGTTTTCAGCAGGTTGTTAGCCTACAAGCTAGTGTGATCTGTGAAATAAGGCAGCAAAGTTAAAACAATCCAGGATTTAAGCAGTTCAGTCCAGTAGGTTAAATTAACAATTCAAATTGGAATTTTGCTTTTAAGTGAGAATTCGAATTGGGCATCCAAGTGTTAACTCGGCCGCGACCCAAGGAATCTTTCACGAGCTAAGATTAAATTTTTGATTCTTTAAATTGGCAGTTCTTTAAGTCGTAAGGAGTAGTAAGGAGGAAGGATCCGGTTCAAAAAGTGGTGTGAAATTCCCAAAGTGCTAACTCGGCCAGGGTTTAAGGATTAGGTCGGCAAAATTGGCTCGGCCATGGTTTAAAGGTTAGGCCGGTAGAAGATTAGGTCGGCAAAAGTGCTAACTCGGCCACGATTTAAAGATTAGGTCGGCCAAAAGTTAAGTCACCCAAAATCACTGGGTCGCGTCCAAATCAATATCTCGTTCCACTCAACCCGTTAACCCGTTAGCCGCTCCATCCACAAAAAACCCTCATTCCATTCATGTTGTTTCATTCATGATATCGGATCATCCAATAAACCAGTTCGAAACCACTACAAGTTCAACACCTTGCAATCCTAACACAAATCAAAATCGACTAGCCTGAAGCAATAAACCATCTTCATCGTCTCATCGGTCATCTAAAAATCCAAACCGAGCAACCTAAGCTTCATCAACCGTAGGTGTAATGGGATTTGTCATGAAGCATTATACAAAGAGGCTGTTCAACTTTGAGTGACGGAACTCATGAGCCAACAGTAACCTATGATCGAAGAAGGTTTACTTACACGATGAACATCAGAGATTGTCAACAATTGATTGGAGTGAAATCGCTTTTTGGAACTCGGGAAAATTTTTAATGGCAGAATCAAGCAAGAGAGTAGGTAATGAGAAGGAAGAAGGAGATGTGACTTATACCTTGCAGTGGAGGGATCTGAAGCGGCGCGTATGACCTACCGACCTAAAGGGGACGGGTTAAAGGACATCGAAGCACACGACCTAACCATTAGGCGTATACTTCGAGGGGCAAATGTTAACTCCGCCTCGGCCATGACTCAGCGACCTAAAAATTTACCGACTTAAGACTTAAAAGAGATGTCGACTCAATGCCTTGACAAGGTTGCCGACCTAACATGAATGCCGATCTAACTACCTAAGGCCTAAGAGGGATACCGACCTAATGTCCCAACAGAAGTACCGACCTAAGTGGGCTACCGACCTAACACGGGTACCGGCCTAGTGCCTTAGAGGATGCCGACTTAACAGGAATACCGACCTAAGATTTTAGGGGGTACCGACCTAAGGCATAGGAGGTTACCGATCTAACATGGGTACTGCCCAAGGAAGTTGCCGACCTAACTGCACAAGATAGGGACAAGATCACGAACTGCACTTGAGTCTCTACCGACTTACGACCTATGTTAAGTCGTTCACGACTCGAGTGAAGGAAGACAAGTTCAATGCGGCTACTTGGCACAGTGGCCTCTTAACTCGTACACGGTTCAGGACTTACAAGTTAAGCCATGACTTATGACTTGCCACTTAACTCGTTCACGACTCACGACCTAGCTTGGATCGTCCACGACCTAAATCTACTAAATATAAGCCCGATGCCGTATTACTTATGGAAGGTTGGGTTGGCTCGGGGGTGACTTGGAACTTATACAAGGGAACCTTTGTGAAACCATGGAGGGGCCAGATGAGTCGGCCACGACCTGCTATAGGTCGGTCACAACTTACGACCCAAGGGGGAAATTTTCCTATAAATACCAACCTACCTCAAACATATAGGGGACCTTTGGGCTGATCTCTTTAAGCATTGATACTCTGCTGAATTCTCGACTCACTCAACATTTCAAATACGAAAGGCATCTTAACTAACTTCGAGAGGAAATCTAACGCAATCAACATGGATTTAAAGAATTCTTCGGCATCAAAGTTCTAGTTATTTTTCTCATCAGAATTGTAATTGAAGATTGTTGTAAAGTTGTAATTGATTAAGTAATAAAGAGGATTAAAGTTGACGTAGGATTACCTGAAGCCGAACCACTATAAAAACTGTTGTCTTTTCTGCTTTCTCTGTGAATTTTCTACTTGTTTTAGTTCCCGTGTTCACGGGTGGTGCTTTCACTCAAACTCGATCTACATCGGGGTGTTAGCGTTCGATTTTCAGCTTTAACAAATTGGATTATCAGACTGAACTTAAATTTGGTGGTATATTAATTTGAAGTATAAATGAATTAAGTATGTGCTTGGATACTATTTTGATAAAGTGAGAAGGTGAATTTAAAATTAAAATTTAAAATTGATGGTCTAACTGAATTTAATGGAAGTTGATTAAATGAGGATCAAATGGGAGTAAACTCAAGTTGATGTTGGAATAAATTAAAGTAAATTAACTTAAGATTAAAATTTATGGAAGCTCGGCTTCGAATAAGAGCGGAAACCCATAAAATAATGGCTTGGATTAATTTAATTTGGGAATGGCTTGAAGTATACAAGAATGGAATGTGTCGAGCTAAATAAATGGTTGGTTAATAAATTAGAGATGAAATGAAATTAAATTCAGAATGAGTTGAAATTAATTCGAAATATTTATAAACTAAAATAGATACCCTATTAAGTGAATATCGTCAAAATTTGCATGAAATAATTATCGTTTGGCGTAAAACCAAAGAAATTAAATTCTATGAGATAATAGATGTTAAATAAATTTGATTCTGAATCATTTGAAGTGAATATGAGTTTGTTTGGATTATAAATAAATGGAATGTTGTTAACGTGAAAATCTGAACGCTAACACCCCGGTGTATGTAAAGTTAATGTGAAAGCACCACCCGTTAATACGGGAATCAGAGTTAAGCAGTAAAATCACAGAAAAGCAGTAAAAGACAATTTTTATAGTGGTTCGGCTTAAGATCGAGCCTACGTCCACTTCAATCTTCTTTAATACTCATTTGATTACAACTCTATGCAACTTTCTTCAATTACAATATACTTTGGACTAGTAGCTCAAACTTCAAAGAAGTATAATCTCTCGAATTCATGTTGAATGATGTTGATTCTCTTTTGATGTTCGTTGTAGCGTCCTTGATGATAGAAATGCTTGAAGTGTTGTTTGAGTTGAGAATGCAGCAGAGTAATGGCATCCTCCAAGAATCCGAAGAAGATCCCTTGAATGATGGAGCTAGTGGCGTATTTATAGGGGTTTCTGAACAGGTCTTAGGTCGTGACCGACTTAAGGTAAGTCGTAGATCGGCTGTTGCGACTTATCATAGGTCGTGGGTCTCTTCTGAGCAAGCTAACAAGTTATGGACGACTTAGGGATAAGTCAACTAGGATAGGTCGGCTATAACTTAGGTCGTGGGCGACCTAAGGAATGGCAGGGGAAAGAGATACGACCTACCAAATACGGCCTAAAGGAACTGCTCCGACCTACTTAGGTCGCGAGTGACTTAGTGATACTTAGGTCGCGAGCGACTTAGTGATTCTTAGGTCGCGGAGTACTTAGGTCGTTACCTGTTAAGTCGCTTCTCCTGTTAGCTCGTTAACTCGGTTGAGCCGCTTTATGCCTTAAGTCGCTGAGTTACTTAACTCGCTAAGTCCCGATGCCTTTTAAGTCGGTAGGTCGTGCCACTTGTTAAGTCGGCAACCTTATTAAGTCGGCAACCTTTTTAAGTCGGCAAACTTGTTAAGTCGGCAACCTTGTTAAGTCGGTAACCCACTTCAGAAGTTAAGTCGCTTGGCCCGCTTCATGTGTTAGGTCGCTGACTTCGTGTAGAAGATAGGTCGCTCCATTCTCTAAGTCGTATACCGTTTTGGACGGGGCGCTGGCCCCGCACCCCCACCTTGGGGGGTTGGCACCCCCCCGGGCCCCCCCTTCGTAGGGGATCTTATCTGAAAAGCCATTCAACAGAACTTGCTTTGTTGGGATACTGAGTTGACTATTCTTCGAGACGAACTATCATTGGTTTCTCGGTCGATTTTTGATATCACGGCCTTGCTGAAAATGTGGAGTTAACAAATGTCAGAAATTGAGTTGTAACCAAATAAAATTGAATGAAATGGCTTATAAATTGGTTGAAAGTAATTGAATTAGCTTTAAGATTATATAAATCGCTTATGGAAAGGTTTTGGTGCTTGTTGCCTATGATATTCATGCGTAGCTATTGAAAATAAGTGAAATGCTAATAGATTTTATTTATATGACACTTACATATTCAAATTGAGTAAGTACAGGTACCTGAAGGCCATTTGGCTGGATTTAGATTGCACTAATTGCTAAAATTAATAATCTGCTTGCTTAAAATGCTAAATCAGGTAAACCTACGCAATAAAAATACCAAATATGAACTGTTTTTGCTTTTTCCGACCGGGTGGGTCGATTTATATATGTTTGCACAAAAAATGGGAAAACACCTCCAAGTCGTATGAATTAGTTGATTTTATGTTGTTTCTAGTGATTTGGGTGATTTACGAATATATAAAAAGCAAGGACTAAACTGTAAAAGACACACAGATTTATAGTGGTTCGACCAGAACGTGCCTACGCCCACTTTATATGTTATTCTCCTTTTCTATTCAGATTACAAGTACAAAGCTTTGATTACAAGTAACTGAAATTTGTTTGAAAGTTCTCTCCGTGCTTGAGCTCTCAAACTTGTCCGCCATTGTTGTACCCCTGCCCCTCTATTTATAGAGTGAGGCTGAGGGCAGGGGGTCTTGGATGTATATAGCTGCTGGTGGGCCTGGGCCGATGCAATCTGGCCTGGTAGTGTTTGTTCGGTACGCCTAGGTTCGGTAGTTGATGGTTGGAATATGCTCTGGTTCGGTTGCACTCTGGTTCGGTAGTACATGGATGTGGAGTTGGTTCGATGGCACTCCGGTCCGGCTATGCTTGGTTCGGCAGGAAGATGGAAGTTGAGATGGTTCGGTCGTAGGAGGGAAGTTGGTTGGATCGGCTAGGAAGTGGGGTGGCTCGATGGTAGGGACGAAGCTGGTCCGGTAAGATGCTGGACCGGTGGGACTTGGTGGAGAAGTGGTCCGGTAGAAGCTAGGGAGTGGTTGGTTCGATAGGAGGTCGGAGGTGGGATTTGACCGGCAGGCATTGGAGAAACGTTGGTTCGGTGGTGTCCCCTTGCTCGTTGGTTCGGTGGTGGGAATGCACACACCACTTGCCCCCCAAAGTAGGGCATGTGCATGCACATGGCGTACTTTGTTTTTAGCTCGGATATGTATGCCGAACCAAATGGTCCGGTCGTTCGTAATTGCCTATAAGTAGGAGCCTTGTGTCATCGTTATTCCCTACCAACCGAAATAGCCGAATCAGACTCCTCCCTACCGAATTATCTTTATTACCGGATCACGTTTGACTTCCGAATCATGTGAGTTAACCTTCTCTTGCCGAATGACTTTTACGTTTGAAATGCCGAATGAACTCCGTGGAGTTCAATTGCCGAATGAGTCTTGTGCCTTGGACCACCGAATGGGTTTGAGAAGCATCAGCGCCGAATGAACTTTCGGTTTTGAACTACTGAACGTACATACATACTTGAATTACCGGATGAAACCAGAGGCTTCAAGCACCGAATGTACTTTTATATTTGCTTTACCGAGTGAACTTGAGAATTTGAATGCCGAATGATCCTTATGTTTGAACTATTGATTGAACTCTGGGACCCTGAATGCCTAATGAATCTCTAGCTTTTCATGTTTCGACCTACGAATGAAACTCTAGATTGTACATACTTGCTTTTTTATATTTTCATACTCCTTGTTCTAACAACATACTTTTGCTTTTGTGTTTGCAGATAAATGTCTCGCAAAGTGGAAACCCGATCAGAAAAACAGAGGAAATCTATGGACAGAAGAGAGTCTCCCATTGTGTCCCCTGTCCAACCGGAACCAGCACGACATGGATCTGCCCCGAGGTCATTAGTGGACGGATATGGCCCTCAAGAGCTTCTGAACTCTCCTTCTAATTGTTTTCCGAGCACCCTCAAAGAGGGACAACTTGATGTCATCGCTCGCTCCTTCGGGATTGACAGGGCGAGCATGCTGCTGCCGGGAGATGGTGTGATGCCGTATGATCCCCCTGAAGGATATTTCGCCTATAGACGATACCACTACATGTGCGAGGCCATTCCTCCGATCAATGCCTGCATAGTCAGCTTTCTTACTTATTTGAAGGTGGCTCCATTCCAGCTTCAGCCAACTCCTATGCCATCTTAGTGTGTCTATTCGTTATCTTCCAGAGTAGGTATGGGCGCCCCCCTTCTAATCGGGAAATCCGATATTTGTATAATCTGAGGGGCTACAAGAAGGGGTCTCCGTACATTAGTTTAGAGTTGGTCGTGTCATTCAAGCCGGTCTTGGACTTATACTCGAAATTCACCATGTATAAGAAGGAATGGTTCTTCGTCAAGGACGACTCTGTTTCTTTTCGCCTTTTCACTTCTGGCTGTAGGTTGAATTCCATTTTTAATTTCTTTGTCCCGACTGCAATGCTTTTTCTTATATGCTTTTATTTCTTGCTAGTGACAGGTGGCTTTGTGGTCGTGGAGAATGATCGCCTGGTACAGATGGCTACGGAGATAGAGGCTATCTCTGGAAGGGATAGGTCGGCTTCTTACCTGATCAGGAATGACACTCTCTTGGAGCACAACTTAATTCTGCCACGTCAATCTGTTGTTAAGCAGAGAGATACGGCCGAGGAGAGGGCTGCCAAAGCTAAAGACGGGGCCATTGCGAAGAGTAGCAAGAGGAGACCTTTCTCGATACCTCCAGTCGTCGGGGGAAAAAAGCTTAAGAAGTCTGATGGACCCTCCCCTAGCACATGTCCAGATATTCCGGAAGAGGAAGGTGGAGAGGAGGAAAGAGGCGAGGAGGAGAGCGGAGGAGATTGAGAAGGTGAAGGACAGGGTGGTAGTGGTGCTGGGGCTTTGTCTTTCGGGCAGGCAGGGGAGATCCAGGAGTGGACGGATGATGCCTTCCACCAGGCTTTTGAGGGGTTGGAGGAAGGATCAGCCTCGGTGGAGAAGGCGAAGAAGGTTACAAGGCTGGGACTGGTGCCGATCCATCTTCTAAGGGTCCTTCAGCTAGGGTAACTCAATGTGAATTTTCAACTTCTGCAGACTCCCTTTATGATAAGGAATTAGGAATATTTTATGGCCAGCTCCTGTCCTGGAATGAAATTCAGGACTTATTGCAGTACCCCACTCCCCCTTAGGGTTTGTAAAATAAACGTGTTCCTCCTTTTAACTTAACATATTTCTCGGATCATAGTTTAATGCATGCTTGTAACACTTGGTTTTTATTCCAGGAACGGGTAATGTAGCCAAGACATCAGATATTTGGCACCGCCATGAACAGTACAAGCTACTCAAAGCTTCCGCGAAGCCGTCAACTAGCCGTCCCGGAGATGTGGTTGACTTTCGCCCACTTCTCGGGGTTATTGAAGAAGATATGCAAAAGAGGAAGAGGGGCCGATCTTTGTTTGAACCTTCGCCTGGCCCTCAGCCTCCAGTCCAGCCTATCCATGATATTACTGAGGAAGTTACTGAGTTTATGCATTCCCCACATCCGTCCGAAAATCCAATCGTCACCCCGATAGACCACCCTTGTTTGTTTCGCAAGCCATTTGTCGGCCACCCAGATCTGGACCCGAGTTTTGAGGACATTTATTTTGACGAGGCCACGGGTGAGCATCTTCTTCCCCGCAATCACATGGTACGGGTGCTTGATGAGGCTAAGTCCTTATACCTCGATTTGCTTACTACTCGGATTGTGACCATGGAGGATGAGGCCAAGGCAAGCATCGATCGGGTGGCTGAAGTGACCAAGAGGCTAATGGAGCATCACGCTCGACTGGCCAAGGCTGGAGAGGAAATCGGAAGTGCTAACATTCGGTTGTGGCTAAAGGTTTCCGATCAGGCCAAACAGCTTGTCGATCAGGCTATCCAGATATCCCAGCATGAGGCGGCCTCTAAACGACTGAAGAAAACCATGGAAGAGGCTAGGAAGGCTGAGTTGCGAAAGATGGAGGCTGTTTGCAAAGAACGAATTGACATGGCCATCACAACGGTGGATGAGGTTTGGAGAGCGGATCTTGAGCAAGTAGAGGAGTTATCTGGGAGGTCTGAGGCCGCAGAGCTTGCCCAGGCCAAGCTGAAGGAGGAGATGGAAGTGATGCGGAAATCCCTTCAGGCTGACTGCTCGAGATACTGATTAAAGAGAGATGCTACCGTCGCACGGCTGTCGGTTTCTGAGGCCCGGATGAAAGAGTTTGAGGAGAACGAGGGGATGATGGATGAGATGCTCCAGGACATGTATTTCCGAACTTAGAGGCAGGGAAACCTGTCTTGGATGGATGACTATCCCCGGGTTATGGCTAGAATATATCTTCGGGCTTTGGAGGAGGCTAAGGCCGATGCGGATAAGGAAGGTGGTGCGGCTTTCAGGATGGATGTGGTTACCGTACAGTTCACCAAGGAGGAGAAGGCGACAGTGAAGGAAGGCATAAGGCTGCTCGCCGCCGAGGAAGTCGGTGCGCAACTGGAGGATGACGACCAGGGAGCAGACGCTGGTAAGTCTTCCCTTTTAATCTTTTCATGATTTGATTGCTTATCTTTTGAGATTATTGATGGATTCTCTTCTGAATTGGGCAGGTGGGACCTCTGGCCAGCATGCTGGGAGTTCTGACCCTGTGGTCAAGTAGATCCCGGAGGGCAAGCAGGATAGAGGCGGAGCCCTGCTGCAGCTGATTATTTTTTGGCCTTCTTGGCATTCCTGTATATACTAGTCCAAAACATTATTGTACTTTTAGGCTGTATTTATATCATTGCAACGAACATCTTCATGTAACTTTATAACATAAGCAGATTCTGTTATGTTCGAATGTGGTTGTCATTTTGATATGTTGCATAAGAAATACAGCTGCGTGTTTATGCATGTGATTTAATCGTATTTGATGCTAAGTTTCTGCTCAAAATATTGTTTCATGTTTTGCGATGCCAATATGATGTGTGAATAAATTAAAGCTACATATTTGTATACAAGAGAAGATAGTACCGCCCTTCGTGTTTTAGTTGTAGAGGGTTGCTTTGAATGTCTTGCGTGACTGAATAGCTGAGTGTTCCGTCATCCGAATGTGAGTTCATATTTCACAAGCGAGAGTTCCCCTATTTTATGACCTGTACTTTAGGGATTGTTATATAGGATAGGAGAAAAGTTTTTGAATGAAATGGAAATATGAGAAACAGTAAAACTTACAATCACGGAAGGCTGTCGATATGCTTAAGTTCGTGGCAAACAGGTTTTGTAGTCACTTTCGCTAGGTGTGGGTCTTGGAGACATTTGTCACCCATCTTACGCCTCTGCGGAGAGTTTATCTTTTTTACCACAGCCGCACTTAAGACATATCGGAGCCGAGATCGCGCACAGTAACTACCCGAGCCATTATGACCCGTAATCGTGGGTATTATTCGATTTACTGTGGCCGGCTAGCGTGGGTGCCGATCGTCAACCGTGAACTACCCTTGGCTGGCCACACCTTAGGTTGGGGCTTAGAGTAGGTTCACAATTGCCGTCGAGCCGAACGCCGTAATGAGCTACTATCGACTATAGTCGGCCTTCTTGATGGCTTATAATCGGCTCATTACAGTTGGCTTTCAGGGCAGTCGCGAGCAATGAGTTAACCCGCAGTAGAGGGATGTTGGAGCAAATGTGTCTCATTGGCGAGTGCATAGATTCGCATAGTACCTGTTGGTCTTGTCCAGGTGAGGTTGCGCTGTGAAGTGTCCAGAATGGAAATGTCGTTATACATGATTTTGTTCAACAGAAAAGGATAAAGCTTAACAAGCAGCCAAGATATAAAGGAACAAGTTAAAAAGAGACAAGATTTTAAAGTGGTTCGGCACGAAAATGCCTACGTCCACTGATTCTCTTTGTTAATTCACTTCATATGGGTAGCACAAGTTAAGAAAAGTATCGACGGAGATGTTGGATGTTCCATGCCCTCTAGAACACCTCTCCGTCCACCGTTGACAAAATATAGACTCCGTTGCAGATATCTTTATGAATTACATAGGGTCCGTCCCAGATTGGATCTAGCGCTCCGGGGCACGGGAAGATCAGCTTGAGGACAAGAACTCCTTCTTGTAAGCTGCGGTGTTTGACTTTGCAGTTGTATTGTGCTGCTACTTTTTGCTTGTGAGCTGCTACTTTGAGTGTTGCATCATTTCTTCTTTCCTTAATTAGATCCAAAGACATGTGGAGGAGTTCTTCATTCTCTTCTGGGTTGTAGTGGATCCTACGGTGGGAAGGCACTACAACTTGGAGCATGGCCTCCGATCCGTATGCCAAAGAGAAAGGAGTATGCCCTGTTGATGTTCTGTAAGATGTGTGGTAGGCCCAAAGTGCCGTAGGAAGTTCATCCACCCAAGCGCCTTTTGACTTTTCAAGTTTCTTCTTGATTAGGGTTTTGAGGATTTTGTTGACAGCTTCGACTTGTCCGTTTTCCTGGGGGTAAGCCACAGATGAGAAGCTTTTGTGAATTCCGTGCTCTTGGCACCAGTTGGTGAATTCCTCGCTGTCAAATTGAAGTCCATTGTCCGATATGATTTAGAGTGGAACCCCGTGCCTGCATAAAACACTTTTGATCAAGAAGTTAATAACTTTTGCCGAAGATATTTTATTTAGAGGTTCCACTTCCACCCATTTGGTGAAATAGTCAACTGCCACTATGGCGTATTCGGCTCCGCCTCGGCCCGTTGGCAGTTCGCCAATCAAGTCAATTACCCATATTGCGAAGGGCCAAGGGCTGGTTATTTGAGTAATTCATTTGTGGGCAGTCGAGGAATCATAGCAAATTTCTGACATTTGTTGCATTTTTTGACGAAGTCTAAGGCGTCATTGTTTAAAGTCGGCCAGTAATACCCGTATTGGAGTGTCTTCTTCGCTAGAGTCTGCCCTCCGGTGTGATCGCCGCAACTTCCTTGATGGATGTTGGACAAGACTTCTCTGGCTTCCCTTCCGGCGATACACCTTAATAAGGGGTTAGAGAAGCCGCGCCGATAGAGGATGCCTTTTTGTAATGTGTAGTGGGAAGCTTTCCGTAAGATTTTCTTAGCTTCGTTAGGCCCGTCGGGTAGCGTGCCACTTTGTAAGTACTTCCGGATCGGAGTCGTCCAAGTTTCCTCTTCGATTGCAGCTATCATATTCATTAGCTCGTAACTCGGGGCTAGTTGTTGTGAGATGGTTATTGTTACGGAAGCGGTGTCGTCCCTCATGCTAGCTTGCTTTGCCAGTTCGTCGGCCTCCTGATTCTCTTCTCGAGGAATGCGTTTGATTAAATAGTGATCCAATTGATTGAGCAGCAGCTTGGTCTTCTTTAGATATGATGTGAGTCGTTATCCTCGAGTCTAGAATTCTCCCAGTATTTGATTTACAATAAGTTGAAAATCACTATGGAGGCATAAAGAACCAACTCCAATCTCCAGTGCAAGTTCTAATCCGGCTATCGCTGCTTCGTATTCTGCGTCATTGTTGGTGGCAGCGAATTCCAACCTTAGGGCGTAGTCCAACTTCCTTCCCCTGGGGGTGATTATCACAACACCTGCCCCCGAGCCTTGTTCTTTTGAAGCTCCATCTACGAAGATATTCCACTTGATATCTTCTGCTACTTCAGATTGCTCCTTACCTTCGTTAGTAGTGAATTCGGCAATGAAATCCGCTATGGCTTGCCCCTTGATAGCGGTGCGAGGATGGTAGGTGATATCATATTGACTCAGTTCAATGCACCACTTAAGTAGTCGCCCAGAAGTGTCGGGGCGATAGAGTACCTTCCTTAGCGGTTGATCGGTTAAAAATCTGATGGAATGAGATTGGAAATAGTTTCGCAGTTTCCGTGACGTGATTAGCAAACAGTATGCTAGCTTTTCAAGTTTAGGGTATCTGGCTTCTGCCCCCGTAAATCTCTTGCTTACAAAGTATACGGGACGCTGAGCGCGGTTGTCTTCTCTCACCAAAGCGGCACTTAGAGCATGAGACAATTCAGCAAGGTATAGGTATAGTTCCTCGCCTTCATTTGGAGTTGAGAGTACTGGTGGTCTCTGGAGGTGTTCGATTAAGTTAAGGAAGGCTGTCGAGCATTCGTCAGTCCATTCGAAATTTCCTTTATCCTTCTTTAGAGCTTCAAAGAAAGGGATGCATTTGTCGGTTGCTTTAGAGACGAACCTGCTTAGGGCGGCCACTTTCCCGTTTAGGCTTTGCATCTCTCTTCGAGTGGATGGTATCTTGATATCTTGCAAAGCCCGAACTTGTTCGGGGTTTGCTTCAAACCCCCTGGCATGGACGATGAATCCCAAGAACTTTCCTGATGACACTTCGAAGGAGCACTTTAGAGGGCTCAGCTTCATTCCATATTGGCCATGTACTTGAAACATGCCATCCAGGTGGTTTATTTGATCATTGGCCTTCCTCGATTTCACCAGCATGTCATCCACATAAACCTCCATAGTTCGTCCAATTAGTTCCACAAACATCTTGTTGACGAGGCGCTGATAAGTAGCTCCGGTGTTTTTAAGTCCAAAAGGCATTACTTTGTAGCAGCACAATCCCCGGTCGGTGATGAAACTAGTGTGGTCTTGATCGGGTCCATGGATAGGGATCTGGTTATATCCTGAGTATGCGTACATAAAGGATAAGAGTTTGTGTCCGGCTGTACTGTCTACGAGTTGGTATATTCGGGGGTGTGGGAAGCAGTCCTTCGGGCAAGCGTCATTTAGGCTGGAGAAATCGATGCATGTTCGCCACTTCCTATTAGCTTTCTTTACCAGTACCGGGTTGGCGATCCATTCTGGGTAGATGGCTTCTCGTATGAAGTCATTGGCAAGTAAGTTCTTTACTTCTTCCTCGAGGGCTGCTGATCGTTCTGCCCCGATGCTCCTCTTTTTCTGCTTCACTGGCACCGTGGTGGGAACGATGTTCAGTACGTGGCATGCTACGTCTGGAGAGATTCCTGTCATATCGGCGTGCGTCCATGCAAACACATCCATATTATGGTGAAGAAAATCAATAAGTTGATCCTTTAATTCCTCTTTTAGTTGAGATCCGATTTTCAATAGTCTACTTGAGTCGTGTTTGTCTACAGCTACGAATTCCATAGCCTCTGCAGGCTCGGCGGTGGTATCCTCCTCTTTGTCCCTGGGGTCTAACTCATTGAAAGGATCACTGGTATATCGAAGAGAAGGGGCTTTCTTTAGTTGCTATGCTTCCAAGCTTTTCATGCAGAGAGTAGTCTTTGCGTTTTTCCCTTTATCTTTTCTGTGGTTATTGCGAAGTTCAGTTACATAGCAGTCTCGAGCAGCGCCTTGATCTCCCTCTATTTCTCCTATTCCGTTATCTGTTGGAAATTTCATCTTCAGGCACCATGGGGCTAGGACAATTTGGAAGTCAGACAAGGCTGGTCTTCCCAAAAAGGCGTTGTAGGCCGAGTGGTTCACTTTTAGTACAAACGTTTGTTTTCGCACAACGGAGAGGGGATGACTTCCTATTTCAACAAAAAGGTCCAGTTGCCCGTGGGGCATCTTCACATCTCCAGTGAAACCCTGTAGTGGTTTGTTGCAGGGAGACACATCCTTCATTGACAGCTTCATTTTGTCGAAAGCATGCTTAAATAGGATATTCACCGAGCTTCCAATGTCTACTAAAATTCGAGAAACTTTGGCTGGACCGAACCGGGCAGAGATGACCATAGGATCCATATGTGGGTACTATCTTCCCTCTAGATCACGCTTATTGAATTTGATGTCGTCATTCTCTTTCCATTTCGGGTGGCGTTCTTCCATAACATAATTAACGTAGCCTTTTGCGTTTATAAGTGACTTACTATATCTTTCCATCTCTGCCTAGCTTTTGTCGGCGATGTGCGGTCCTCCTGATATGGTATGGACCACTATCTTCTCTTTACTAGAGCCACTGGTGTTGCGATTTCCTCCGCCTACTTCTGGGAGGGGTAGCCCTGGGTTTTCATTGGCGGGAGCTGGAGTCCTGTTTTGGCTTTTTACATGGCATTCTAGTCTCCTCCTTCTAATGTGTTCTTCAATCAAGTTTCGGAGATGGTGGCAATCATTGGTGTCATGTCCATGGGATTCTTGGAAGTGGCTGAACTTTTCAGACTTGAGTGCGTTATCTGACTCCTTCTTGTGCGGGGGGAGCTTGTATCTAACCTCGTCTTGAGTGGCTAGGAAGATGTTTTCGATTGTTTCATTCAAAGGAGTGTAGGAGTCAAATCTTGGTCCTGGTCGGTATAAGCGCTTTTCTCCCTTCTTGCCCCAGCACTGTCTCTAGAGTCACTTCTCCGAACATCCTTTGCTGCAGCGGGAACTTTCTCTGGAACTGTCTTAGCCTGTTGCCTTGAATGCCTCTCAGTGGCAGCGTCTTCAAGTCTCGTATACTTTCCAGCTTCATGGAAGAAATCAGATAAAGTAGCTGGTTTTTCCTTGGTTAGTCTTCTGGAAAATTTAGTATCCGGATGTACACCACTGCAGAGGGCCACTAGGATAAGTTTCTCGTCGGCATCTTGGACTGCGGCCGCTGCGGCGTTGAATCGGTTTAGATATTGCTGCACTGTTTCTCCAGGCTTTTGTTTGATATTAGATAAGGAATAAGCGTCTTTGGGTTGTTCCACATGAATGTGAAACTGGCTGATGAACTTTTCTTTCAATATTTCCCATGAGCTGATGGACCCTTGGGGTAGGTGGCAGAACCAAGAGGTAGCTAGATCTGCCAAGAATAGTGGGAAGCATTTACACAATACTCCCTCTGTTGCTCCGCTCATGAGCATATGTTGTGTGTATCTTTTTAGTTGTACGACGGGGTCAGAGGTTCCCTTGTAAGGTTCCATTGTTGGCATTTTCCACTCTCGGGGAGTGATAGCAATTTCGATATTATGGGTGAAGGGGATGGTTACCCTAGCGCCTATCCCTCTATCTCTTTGGTCCCGTTGGACGCACTCTCTGAACAATCGTGCCAACCTTTCATCAGAACTTGGAGCGGATAGAAATGAGTTTGGTTCTTCCCTGTGGGACTGATTCCGTCCAGACGACTTGTAGGGATGGTATCGTCTGTCGCTCCTAACATTCTCCAATGGCTGCCTCTGGTCTTTTGGGGGCATGCTGGGGTCAGCCATAGTTGGCCCTTGTCTTGATCTTCCCCTGCTGTGTTCTGTTCCCAACACTTCCTCGGGTCCAACTTCGGGCCGGACTCCAGCTCGGCCCCGTTTACTGGTGTTTTCATGGTTAGGTAGCGTGACAGGCTCAGCTACATCCGACCCCTGCCTGGCACCTCCCCCGTTGGGTTCGGTTCCAAGTGTTTCCTCCGGTCGGAATTCGGGCTGAGTCCGGGCTCGGCTCCTGTCATGGCTGTTTCTGTTGTTAGCCTCTTCGAAGAAGAAAGACCTTTGTCGCCTCCCAGATCCTCCAGACCGGGAATCACCCCATGATTCATTGTTGTGGTTGGATTCCTCAGCATCCCTTAAGCGTGACATGAGTTGGTCCACCAAGGCTTCTTGTTGAGATGCGAAGCGGTTAGTTACTTCAGCCACAACCCTGTCCAGATCCGCCCTTGTAATTTGTTGTCTCGTAGCAGGGGCTGTCGGATATGCCTGATTTAAATTTGTTGTTGGATCTGGACGATTGTCTTGGTCTCAGATCACTGGAACTGGGATACTTCCAATTGCGATGTTCTTTCCTTTGTTAGCATCTTTCTTCCGTCCGGTAGGCATGTTTTCCAAGCAATGAATGATGCTGATAGGAAAAGGGTTGGGTGGGAGAAGCTGAAGCTTCGAGCTGCTGTTCTCAGCGGAAGCACCAAAAATGTTTGCACAAAAAATGGGAAAACACCTTCAAGTAGTATAAATTAGTTGATTTTATGTTGTTTCTAGTGCTTTGGGTGATTTACGCAAATATATAAAAAGTAAGGACTAAACTGTAAAAGACACACAGATTTATAGTAGTTCGGCCAGAACGTGCCTACGTCCACTTTATATGTTATTTTCCTTTTCTGTTCAGATTACAAGTACAAAGCTTTGATTACAAGTAACTAAAAGTTATTTGAAAGTTCTCTCCGTCCTTGAGCTCTCAAATTTGTCCCCAATTGTTGTACCCCTGCCCCTTTTTTTATAGAGTGAGGCTGAGGGCAGGGGTCTTGGATGTATATAGCTGCTGGTGGGCCTGGGCCGATGCAATCTGCCATGGTAGTGTTGGTTCGGTACGCCTAGGTCCGGTAGTTGAAGGTTGGAATATGCTCTGGTTCGGTTGCACTCTGGTTCGGTAGTATAAGGAAGTGGTGTTGGTTCGGTGGCACTCCGGTCCAGCTATGCTTGGTTCGGCAGGAGGATCGAAGTTGAGATGGTTCGGTCGTAGGAGGGAAGTTGGTTGGATCGGATAGGAAGTGGGGTGGCTCGGTGGTAGGGATGGAGCCGGTCCGGTAAGATGGTGGACCGGTGGGACTTGGTGGAGAAGTGGTCCGGTAGAAGCTATGGAGTGGTTGGTTCGGTATGAGCTTGGAGGTGGGATTGGACCGGCAGGCATTGGAGAAACGTTGGTTCGGTGGTGTCCCCTTGCTCGTTGGTTCGGTGGTGGAAATGCACACAACAATATATATTTATATCTCTTATCAAATTGCAAAAGCTCCTCCGTACAAAGGAGACTCTGCCAAAATTTTCTGAAAATTTTGGGAGTTAGAATTTTTTTTTTTAATTTTTGGGAAATTTTTGTTAACAACAAAATGATTCCAAATTGGAATTTAATGTAAATTAGTAAATGAAACTAATACGAGTCGGTTATAAATGAAAGATAAAATTTAATACTCAGAAGTGAAGACAAATTGAATTCATATGGAATGGGAAAACTAATTTTGAAATAGGTATGAAACATATGTGAGGAAATGTATAAAATGATTGGAAATGTTACGATTGGATATTATTGTCAAATAAGACATGCAGGTATTAAAAAGGGGAAAGAAAAATTGGATTTGATTCCAAAAGATAAAAGTGAATTGCCCGACAAAAAGGTATGTATTTTAATTTCTGTATGAAATTTGATTGGGTTTTTTTGATCTAGCGACTTGGCTTTTGTTTTCTTTTTGGTATTTGGGAGCCATAGAGGCTTTTTGTAGTAGTACCGAGCTAGCCGCGCAAAGGAGACGCTGGCAAAAATTTACGGGAATTTAGAGAGTTAGAAAATTTTGATAATTCAAAATTAGGCTTTAAATGGAAATTTAGATGATTGGGAAAAAGGGTATCGTTTGAAACTATAGAAGGTTTTGGGAAATAGGTTGAAGTAATAATGGAACTTTAATAAAGAATATATTGTGACAAGTTGGAAAGACTATTGAATTGTGGGTTTTGGGAAAAAAGCAAACGGGTATTGGTCCATTCTTCCTAACTAGTAATTTCGGGGACGAAATTCTTTTAAGGAGGGAGGAATGTGACGACCTGGAATTTCTAACCATTTAAATTTGAATAGTTAATTGATTTTAAAATATCAAAAGTTAATATTTAGTTTGAACTCCTGATATCAATGTTTACTAGATAATTAAATCATTGAATTTTTTTATTAGTTTAAACATTGAATTTAATAATTAAAATTGGGTAAATTGTTGAATTAGAAATTTCTAAACCTGTTTAAAATAATTTGAAGGCTTATAAAATTTATAATGGTGATACTGAAGATAATAGAATGGTTGAAATTCAATTTAAAGATAGTGTGTTCAACTTTAAAAATATATCGTTTGAGTTGAATTCAAAAATAGCCTTCTGTGGCATAGTCTCAGAATTTGACGAAACCAGTTCCATTGGATCTGTAATAGTTCTTTATTATCGGATTTCAATTTTCATAACAATCGGAGTTGCCGTTTGACCGTGGCAGCTCAAAACGCTTTGAACTATTTTAATCAATTTAATTTTTAATTGATCGTTTTCTTTTGTAACTCACGCATATGATTGAATTAGCTTCCGCAACATGTTCCATCGGGTTCGGAACGCGGGTAAAGCCCTGAAATCACCGAGCGGCATTCCTTGAGTGGAGTTTGGAGTTTTATATGGCAATTAACGAGACGGTTTGAGAGTTTTATAAAATAATAAAATTTTAAGTACATATAGTCAGAGATATTTTCACGTTAACACGTGCTCGAGAAGCCTCATTCCATTAATATCTCACTCTCGTTCCCTTCTCTATTCAAAAGCACGGAATCGAACCGTAAGTTAAAAAAAATGCCCGTAGCCTTCGGTTCCAAGCCGAGCTCAAATCGAAAAAGGGAGAGAGGATACTATGCAATCAATGGCCGATTCGTATGGGAAATCACGAGCTTGTGCGACCAAAAAAGTGGGATTAGGGTTTTCGAGTTCGATTGCTTTGGGAATGGAATCGCGATGTGGTGTTCTCGTGCTCGCGAGGCCGACCAATTGGTGGAGTAGAAGCACGTCTAGGGGCGCATGATGATGTGGTTGCGACGTGAGGTGGTGATGCGGTTCGCGTTTTAGGGTTCGTTTTGAAGGCCGCACATTTGCGGTCGCGATTTGAGACGCGAGTCATAGTCGAGGAAGCTTGCGACGTGGATCGCGGCGAGCTGGAGCTAGGGCTAGGGTTTCGATCGCGTGTTCGAGGGGAGTGGCGACTGCGCTAGTCGTTGGTGGTACGTTCGAGTTGGGATGCTTGGATGACCGTGTCGATTGAGGTCTGGTGGTCGAGCATGGTTCGCTTGGAGGCAGTGAGGTATTTTTTTTATTTCCTTAAATTTATACATATGTGAATATTTATATGCAGAAGAAAATAAATTTTAGTAGGTTCATATATTTACAGACTCTTCAATTCAAAAAAATATATACAAGAAATGAAAAATATATATGTATATAGGCAGGCTTAAATAGTAAGATAAGGTTGTTTTAGATAAACAGTTGAAAAATAAGATAAATAGGAGGCATTTCTGTTTTAATTTAAGATACATATATGGGTTTGGAAGGAATTTCATTTAATTTATTTTAATTGCTAGAAATAATTTATAAAGAAGAAAATTTATTTAAAAATCAAATTTATTAGTTTAAACTCAAATTTCTTAGTTAATTAAATTAATAAATGGAAATTTAACTGTTTGGTTTATTTCGAGTATTAATAAAATCATATAATATTTATACAAGGTCAAAACTTGAGAAGAAACAAGCTGGATTTGGAAATGGATTGCAAATAAAAGCAAAGGTGAGTAAATCTCACTCTGTTGGATTTTTATTTGAATTTAAATGGTTAAATAAAATAATTGGTTGAATGATTAAATTGTTTGGATGTGCAATGATGATGATGTGACCTTGGTTTTGATGTATTCTCGAGTTAATGGTGGTTTGACTCGAAGTAGCGGGGTATTAAGTTGTTTAAAACTTAAATCATAAATAAGAATTGTTTCATTTTAATGTTAATAAGGATTTGATGTTTGTGATTCATTAAAATAGTAAGGTAATTAAAATGGATAATTTATTAATTCAATTAATTAATGATTTGGGTTAATGAATTTAGTAACGAATGAGTTGATTTAATTAATTAAGTTTCAAGTAAACTAATTAAGTGTAAGTAATTCAGAATAATAATTGAATGGTGTGTCAAGTAATTTCTTAATGAAATTACTGGAATATAATTACTTTGCGGAAGAAAGCAAGAGATTAAAAGAGATAATTAATTAAGGAGTAAGTAATTTATTTAATTAAGTAAATAAAAGATATTTAAATATATGTAGAGGTTGTTTGAGAATGATTAATATCGGGGTTTAGTTAATGTAATTAATTTAGATTAGGATAAATGGAAATGAAATTGGAATTCATAATTTATATAATTTAGGTCGTAATTTGAGATGAATTAATCAATATAAGTGACTTATAAGAAGTTAATTAATATAAGTAGTTAAGGGAATGTAATTAATATAGTTAATTAATTTATGAAGTAATTAAGATTTCTTATTGATTTTGGGTTAAGAATAATTAATATCATGAAATTAATTGGAGATGATTACTTGAATACAATTGAAAGATAATTAATCCACTTTGATTAATTAAAAGTAATAATGAAGAGTTGATTAATTAATCGATTTGGAATTAATTAATATTAAATGAAGGAATCTAAGTGGTTGAAATTTGAAATTCAATTAGAATCAATTAAATTAATTTGTATGTGATTGAGCTTTGCTTATGAATGATTGAATGATATTGGATGCTTTGAATGAGTTGATATCTCTAATATGAGATGTTGTGAATTTCATTTGAATAACCTGGGTTAGGATAATATGAGTCTCGAAGAGACCGGGGTCGGGTATTTGGGGAATACCCGAAACCACCTCGAATTTTTATATACCGATTTGTGAAATCAATAGGCTAGATTGAAATGATTTAAGTACACTGGAATATTTATCTAAGTTTGGTACTTAGAAATTTATATGTGAAATAAGTGTTTTCTACAGAAAATTCCTGTGACTTGGTTAAATTGATATAAGTTACCCTGGTTTATATGAGTTGTATACTTTTGTATTCCATGTTAGTTGGGTTTACTCATGCTGGTTTCCAGCATGAACCGGGTGTTACTTTGGTGTAATGCTCGGGTCAGACCGAGTATTACAGATTTTCAGGTAGGTACGTTCTAGAGTTCAGGAGGCGAGCTGGACGGCAGGAGCGTATATAGTATTTCCGCTGTATATATGTTATTGTTAATCTGAGACATGATAATTGTAAATATTCAGTGACTGTATATATGTGAATCTCAAATGTATATTAAATGTAATCGACAAATATAGTATTCTTTTGTAAACTGTTATTATTTATTTTTATATTTTATCCGCTGCGAATGTGAGATGTTAATGTTTCTGTTCTTTTCTTCTTCAATCTCTTTCTTCTTTCTATAATTATCTGGAATTTTCGGGTTTGAAAATTTCAGGTCGTTACAGCAGTACATTTCTAGGGGAATGTACTGAAGCTATAAAATATCTTCCCTCTACCAACACAGGACCGGCCTACCTTTCTCACTAGATAGTATCAGATATATCATCACCTTGGTCGTTACCGACCTATCCGAGGGCCTTTACAGCATATATCCACAAAAATTTAAGTACCGAACTTTATAGTTGGAATTATTATATCTAGAAAGGGATGATCATATCCTAACGTTTGCGAACCACATATCCTTGATGCATCTATCTTGTTTCGGCCATTATCGGGTGTGAGGGTTGAGGTAACGATTACCTTTTACTTTGCACATTTCACTTTGACTGCCACACTGCCATTCCATGGTCACAAACTAATTTCTAAAAACATATAACTCATGAGCTTGTACATCTCAGGAAAAGGAGTTAAGCTAACAGAAGTTTCCTTCTCTGCCACCAAATAGATGATAAGTTTACAGGCATCGTTTATGCAATTAGAAATGCAATGTCAAACATTCATCCATACAAGTTGTCAAGGAAGAAGACAAACCGAAGGCACTCTCCTACCACATCTTATCGGGAGTTACCTCAAGGATTAGTAGCTAGAAGTCCTTGCAACCCAAAGAGTTTCAGAAATGAAGTGACCGCTACTACTTTAGTATTTGGGAGCTAACTCGAATTTTCAACAAGTAGTCCGTCTACCTCAAAGATCTACGGTCTTCGTTCATCATTTTCCTTACCAGTTCATTATTTTTTTGAACGTATAAATTAGTTCGAAGTGGTTTATGGATAGGAATTACCCAAATCCAACCCCGATTCCTTCGAACCAATCATCGATAAAAAGAGGTTCTACGAATAGGGAATCATTATTTAATTGATTGTGTTCCCCTTATCAAAATCTCTTATATATATATTTAAAAATTCTTTTCGGTATATATGGAATCAATAAACCTCTCTTATCACATCCTTCGATTACTTATAACCCTTTCTAAACTTGGAATAATTCAAAACATTTCATTTTTCACCTAGAAAAATATTTTCAAATCATTTCATTAAAATCTTAATAACGATTTCTTAATTCAAAATTCATAATTTTGATTGAGTTCGAACCGTGTTATCTAAAATGTTAATCCAAAACAAATGAATATTAAATAAGAAGAATCTATAGAAATCATCTAATTCTACTCAATATCAATTCCCTTACTCAATAAATACTATAGGTGGAATAACAGCCAAATTACCTTTTAGATTCCACGAATTGTACAAGTTTCCTCTTCGGGATTTAACACTAAGTATAAGAAGATCATCTCTATAGAATCAAAGTTGTATTTAATTTAAATTTGGAAAATCTGATCTTTTTATACTTAACTCGTTTTCGACATTTCAACCTTATCTATCACTTGCCCAGAGAAGAGGCCAGGTCATGGGTTGCTCCTGAACACTCCTTAGTTTAAGTATTACATACCCAGATCTCATTAATAGAAAAATCTGGTCTACTTGTCGGCTTTAGAGCCAAGATTAAACTAATTTGTAATAGATTTTTTTAACTCATTTAATTAAACTCTTTTAAATAAATCATTAAAACCCCAAAACATTAGTTAAACACTTGATTATCCATTTAAAACATTTATAAACGATTTGGAAAAGAATAGTTAAGTTTAAAGCTATATTTCAAAAGTTATAGAAAAGTGGTGTGGAAAGCGCTACAAAAAGTGCCTTTTTAAGCTATATAGATCAAAAGACTTTTTATCAGTTAAAAATTCATTTTTATGACTCAATTCACTTTTAAAATATATTGAAGGACTTTTAGAATTTATTTCATATTTTTAAATAAATTTAGAATATTATTTTCATAGAAATCCAGTTTTAGATTTCGAAGTGCAAAACCGCTAACCGCGATTTTTCAGAAAGTTTATTTTTCTCATATTTCAAAATCTATTAATCGTAATCATGATTTTATTTCTTTGGAAAACTAAGGATATAGTAGTTCGAAAATTTTGATCTCGAAGAATTCCACGTTATATTCCATTCTACACCCCCTTTTGACTTTTATGGCGCGAAATCGCGAACTCTAGTTACGCGACGCGCCTACTTTTGACTAAATTTTCCGTTACTTTTCAAACTTCACTCAAACTCTCTCATATGTTTATAAAGCATTTCAAACTCATTTTAAACCATTTTAAAGAGGATTAACATTCCATATACACCAATTTATTAATATAGAGGAAAGTTATTTCATTTGTGCTTATCGATATGTATTTCCATGAATTGCATATATATTCAACATTTATATTTAACAACCATCATCAAAAATAAAAAAAATACATATATAACATCCAATAGCATATAATATACTATAGTTTAAGAGTTCTCACCTTCATTTTCCTATTTAGCTAGTGTAAAATTGGTTATAGCTCCACTACCTCAAAATCTACGCTCACGATCACTAACACTGTCGACTTAATATTTCTCGACCTAAGCCTTGGGTATAAGGAGGAGCTCATGGCCTAGGTGGGGAAGGAGGAAGGAGGAAGGGCTCGGCCTTGTTTTGGGAGTGGTGGCCATGGATTTAGAAAGAGTAGAGAGTGGTTTCATTTCCATTTGAAGTGGAACTGATAACTTATATATATTATACGATTTTGGATTTATTTTGTGAAATATTTTGCCATAATTTTGTTAAGTATGGAAGCCATGAATAGAAGCTTTAAGTGGAGAAGAAGATGATAAGAATATGGTGAAAAATGTGAGAAAGTGGATGGGTATTTACAGGAGAAAACTTAGAATGAAATATCTAAAGTAAAAATTACCAAAACGCGCTTAGCCCACAACCCACCTACACTCCCTACCGCATGACTCCCCATAGGCCATGTGATGTTGATGTGAGGTGATGGTGTAATGATGGCATAGTGAGTTGATATTTGCTTTTTTTGGTTATTTATAGGAATTATTTAATTATTTTGTAATAATTATATATTTCAGTATTCATGTACACATGTATATGTTATCATGTGGATGACATATGTGTGCATGTACATGTATATGCATAACACTTCAAATGACTTTGAACAACTTTTGTTTGTTAAATCGTTGAAAATAAAAAAAAATCGATTATCGGTCACATTTTCACTTATTAATTAACGGACATACATTTGTTCAAAAAATTAAAATAATAAATTTCTTATCATTTTAAATTAGTTAAATGATCATATTTGATTTGTAAAACTATATAAATTAATATTAGAAATTATTTTCAATAGTTACTATTATACCGATAAAGCGATATCGGTTTTTTGCTTATGTTTTCAAATCAAATATATATCATTATAATGCTATCATAAAGGTTTTATTATAACTTCATAACTATTCCAAATGAATTATCATGATTTAAAATAACTTTTTCACTAATTAAAATAATTATTAAATCGTTAAACCTTAATAAATCAATTATTGTATTTAAAGGCATTGAAAATGCCATAGATACATTTAGTTTTCGCAAAATACAATAAATTACTTTATTACATATTCTTGTTCAATTATAAAAACAAATATACGATGTTTAATGATTTTTGAGCGGTTTACCCATAAAATAGTTTTCCACCCTTTTATCGATTTAAATTTTGAGGAAAATATTTTGTAAATATTTATTCAAAATATGATTACTATTACTTATTATTACTCAAAATAATATTATTTGTATTATCCACTTTCGTTTAAATAATTTAATAATAAATACGATTTATCAAATTGATTAATCTGTGGGTCTTTACACATTCGCACTTTGAAATCCTGCTATTGCACTTTGTTTTCATCGCTTTAAATCTTGTGTTTATAACTTTATGCTTGTGTTTGCATCACTTAATATTTGATTACGCCTTTGCATTTTTTATAAATTTTGTTTGAACCAAGTTTGATGACTCAAATTTTTTAACAACGCCTAACTATAAAGCGTTTAAAAATTAGAAAAGTTTTGTTCATGGTTTTGCAATTTGAAAATCAAATTTCAAAACAACTTCAATTGAGTTTTGCTGAATTCAATGATCTCTAAATTTTTGTGAATGCATACTAGACTCATAGTATGTTGTTTTAAAAAGTGTATTATTCATAATTTGTAAAAATGTGGAGAAAATTTCAATTTGAAAAGAACCGATTTAATTGAATTTTTCATGTTCATTTAGCGCCAGTTTTGCGGCATTTTTTTCCAATTTTATAAAATGGTTTCAAACTTGATTTTTATTCTTCTATCCTTCAAGTGAACATTTCTTACATATATTTTGGTGCTTTAAAAGTTGTTTGAAATTTATATACATTTTAGATGATTTAATATAAATAATCGAAGAATAAGTTTTATTTTGAAAAATAAGAAAATGAAATGGTTTAGCGTTTTTGATATAAATTAAAATTGAGGTTTTGTGACAACCCTAGATTTTTGAATATAATTTAAATTTGACTTTATTTCATTTGAAATTATTTTAAATTTTTTTCATTTGTAAGTTTCATTTCTAAATATTTTTAAAGTGATAATAGAATTTTTCCAAATTTTATTGCATTTATTTCCTATTTTTAAAGGCTAGTTTCTATTTTTCAGCTATTTTTTTCATTTAAATTATATTTATGTGACGACCCAGAATTTCTGTCATTAGAAATTCGTATATTTAATTGATTTTATAATATCAACAAGTAAAAGTTGTAAGTCGAATAACTCATATTTCGAATATCTAGATTTAATTGCGTAATTAAATCGATAATTTAATAATTGGAATTACATAAATAAATGGAAATTGGGTTTAATGTGATTAAAAATGGTTTATAAAGTTGTACTAAATCATATTGGAGTTAGAACGATGTTATAGAACTTTTAAAATTGAATTTAAAGTTAAATTGTGAAAATTGAATATTTTAATATTTAATTGACGAGTAAAAATAGTAATTTTTCAAACAGTCTTGGATTTCGACGAAACCAGTTTCATTGGATCCGTAATGTTAAATTATTGTATATTTTCAAATTTTGTGTCAATCGGACTTACGGTTTGTCCAGGGCAAGCTAAAACGCGTAGAAATCGATTGGAGTGAATTTTGAATTTAAATAGTCGATTTGAAATCGTATCTTCCAAATTTGATCGAATTGGATCCTGATATATGTTCTATTGCGTTCGTAATAGGGGTAAAACATTATAAATGGCAGGCGGCACGCTTCGTTTGGAGTTCGGAAAAATTCTGGATGAATAGTGTCACGAGAATTTTCTATATAAGGACGTCAACCTTCATTATTTACACTAAACCCTAACCTCCAAGCCCTAGCCGCGACCTTTAGATTAATGGACAATATTTTTTGAATTTCTTCTTTTAATCTCTTTCGATCCGTAAACAATTAGCCAAAACACTCAACTACAATCTAGAAGAGCATTGCGAGATCTTCGAATCCATATGGAGATGATAGATTATAGAGCAACGGATCGACGGTGACCTTCAATCAAATGCTCGCCATTCATTCGCATTTTTCGAGGAGTGTAGCCGACTGAGTGGAACAAGATTCATAGTGTTGGCAGAGTGGAGCAAAGTGCTTCGAACGGCTATGCTTGATCGTCGTCAAAATCATTGAGGAAGTTGCGAAAATTTGATAAAAGGTGGTGCCCGATGGGTTGAAGTCGCATATTATCCTAGATATGGAAGAAAAGGGTTGTGCGGCCGAGATTCGAGGGGTTGGAATGAACGGCCCAGATGTAAATTAGGTTAATAAATAAAAAGAAAATTGTAATTAATTTATTTAAAATTCATGTTATCTTTGTTAGGCGATATCTCTTTCAAACGAGGTCGAAAATTAACGAAACGAATTGCGTTGGATTCGTATTGACGAACACTACGCAGTGGAGCATGATTTGAGTTGATTGGAGCAAGTGAAAATTTTGGATAAAATTAAACGCATGTTTAATTTTATTCGAAATAAAACACTGCAACTGCATTTGAAGCAAGGTGATTACTTCTCACTCAATCGAATTGTTTCAATTTAAATTTTAAATAGTTAGATTTAAAATTGCATGATTGTGTGATTGGATGATAATTATTATCTATTGTATTGAAAATAGACCCTATGCGCCGTATATTAAGCGGATGTTATTTATTAAAAACATATACCGCGATATTCCATCTTGAAGTGGAATTGGTATTATATATGTACTTGTAGTTGATTTTCCCGCATTATATAGCGGATGAGAATCTATTGCGCCGTATAATAGTGGATAATATTATATAAACCCATGTACCGCGATATTCCGCCTTGAAACGGGATTGGTATTGTTCTAACATCTGTGGATGCAGGTAAATAGGTCGGAGGGATCCAATTGGATTCCTCAGCCGTATTGATTTATTTAGAGATATTTGCGATATATTCTGTTATCATACTGATATATGATGTTTGGATGCCGTGGTTGATGTTTATTGCTGTTGCAGCATTGAGCCTATTTTTAGAGTTTTAAAAATGTTAAAGTAACGATTTCGAATTTAAAAGGATTTTCAAGTGATTTTTGAAAGTATGCATTTTATTGAATTTTGGAATTGATTCATTTTAAATAAATAAACGTTATAATTTTTATGTTATAAAAATTATGATTTTTGTGAAATATAACCGAAATATGATTTTCTAAATAAGTAGTTAATTAATTTGTAAAATGGTTTAAATTGGGATTTTTGAATTATTTTAAACAGTTTATATAAACGATTTATAAAATTGATTTTTACAAATTAAAATATTGGAATTATAAAACGAGTTTTTATAAGTGTTAAAATGAGGTAAAAATGGATTTCATAATTGAATGAAATTTATTAATTTATTGTGAAGTTACAAAACGAATAGATTTTGTAAAATAAAATATTTATAAGTAATTTACTTATAAATTGGATTTTGGCGTTTAAATGAGATATAAATAGAATTTGTTAATTAATTAATTTTATAAGTTGAAGTTTTAATAAAATATTTATATAAATGTGAATTTATAAACGTTGTTTTATAAATCAGAAATCAATTTATTTTGATAAGTTAATTATTATGGCTTATTAAAGGAGATACATCCGCGATTTCGGACAGTGGATAGTCCTTTAAAATAAAATGTGTTGGAAGTGTTGAATTTGGTTCACGATTTATATTCACGATTTTGGACAATGAATAATATATCAAAGTAATGTTTTAGGAAGTGATCTTTTAAATAGAATTAAAACGATTTGAAGTTATTTTGAAATTGTGTTAAGGATTGAAACCATAGATTTCAACATTCATTGTTGAGATAGATGTTTTCGAGAAATAAAAGGGAATGGTGGACTATAACACTATTTTTTATAGTAAATGATTTCGAAAGAAAATGTATTATATAGTAATGGGATTTATATATCTATTTAAATGTCGAATCCCTATACTAGTGATTTTGGGTTGTCGTAACGATGTTTTAGGCAACATTTGTTTAGACTCAAATGAACGTGTTTAAGAGAATGTTTTCCTTAAAGAATAAAATATATACTTAATTCTGATTTAAGTATATTGAATATTTTCCACATGTTGACAATAAATAGATTTGTGAATTACTTATTATTAAATAAGTATGGGAATGTTTTCCAATATGAAGTGAAATATTTTGAGATTATATCTTTAAAGATAAATTGAAAGTGAATATTTGAAATTTGTTTTCAAATGGTTGAAGTGTGAAAATATATATTGGGAAGATATTTTGAAAATAAATAATTGTGAAGATTATTTAAATCTGGAAATCGTAGTGAATGTTTATTGATAGTTAAATAACCGACTATCAATATTTTCCTTTGAATGGCGTTTGAATTTTGATGCGACCTGGGGTCGGATTCCACGTGGATGACCGAAAACCACATCGAATATTTGTGATTGTGATGGATCTTTTATTTAAAAGATCAAAGTGAAAATTATTGTGATTTGTTGAAATCCGAATGAACACTTATTTTTTAAAATAAGCGCTCGTTATTTGGTTTAACCAGGAGAGGACCTTTGGGTCATGAATCCCATTCCGAATAGTGATTTGTTGTAATGGATAGCATTTGAAGACCGGTGTTGAAGACCCAGTATTTGCGAGAATGATAGGATGACCTATTGATTGTCTCCGCACCGATAGCTACGTTATGGCGATTTCCTTTGTGATGGGAAGTTCGATCGTGATTTTGAATACGCGAATTTCAAGGGCTTCTTTGAAAGTGCCTTCAGTTCTGTTCAAACCCAGAACAGACTTGTATGGATTGTATGTTTGACATTACATTTTGAGATATAAAGCAGATTTCTTTCAAATACATTTCTGTTGGTGGCGGAGAATTTATTCTCTTAGCTTAACACCCTTCTCTGAGACTTACGAGCTCAGAAGTTATGTAGTTAATGGATATCAGTGATATACTTCAAATTTGGTAATGTGGCATGTTGAGTGTTGCTGATCATTTGTTGATCAAAGCGTAGCTTTTGTGAAAAGCGTAGCTTTCTGGACGAGGCTTCGTCAAACCTCTCAACTCGGTTATGGTCGAAACAGGCATCATAGCAGCAAGGTTATTTGAGGATAGCGCACTCTAAGGGTATGCCATTTCCTTCTGGATTATGAGTGCTATCATGGTATGGAGCCCAGATACTTACTTTGTGGTTGTTGCAAACTTATTATTTTGTGGTTGTTGGTTGAGAGGATCCTCAGATAAAGGTTGTTTACAACCGGGGGATGGCATACTCGTGTCAGTGTTACCCAGCTAGGGGTAACCCGGCCTTGTCTAGCAGAGATCCAGTTAGGATCCAGGGACGTCCTTCCAAAGGCGTTCCATTTTACTTGGGAAGTTCCTTTGCCCGACCACTTGTTGGAAATCCAACCAAAACAATACGAGCCCTGTACAGTTTTAGTTGTATAACCTGCCATGGAATGTGGCGGTAACCTGCTATTGAACGTGGTAGCTATAGTAGGCATACGATAATAGTCGTATGTTGGCTAAGATTTACATCATACTTTCTAAATGTTTTCCTACACTTTGCACTTAAAGTTATAATATCAAACAAATTTGCGTATCAAGCATGTTTGACTATCATAAGGGGAAATCTCCTCTGATTCTGCGTTTGCATTGTGTGTGTGTGCGGGAGGCCTTATGGTAGTTTCATTTTCTAAAAGCATTGCGTATCTATTTCAAAATATTTCTTTATTTGTTTTAAAGATATAACTGCTTTAAGTTCTCACACCAGTCCCATGACCGACCTGGAGTTTACTGTCCCCTTCCGAAACTTTGGGTGCCCAGCAATTTCCACACGGGCAATCTAGAGTCTAGCTATCTGTTTGCACAAAAAATGGGCAAACACCTCCAAGTCGTATGATTTAGTCGATTTTATGTTGTTCTTAGTGATTTTGGTGATTTATGCAAATATGTAAAAAGCAGGGACTAAACTGTAAAAGACAAACAGATTTATAGTGGTTCAGCCAGAATGTGCCTACGTCCACTTCATATGTTATTCTCTTTCACTGTTCAGATTACAAGTACAAAGCTTTGATTACAAGTGTATGAAAGTTGTTTGAGAGTTCTGTCCGTGCTTGAAATCTCAAACTTTTCCGCCATTGTTGTACCCCAATCCCTCTATTTATAGAGTGAGGGTTGGGGTAGGGATCTTGGATGTATATAGCGGCTGGTGAGCCTGGGCTGATGTGATCTAGCCTGGCATTGTTGGTTCGGTAATACCTTCTTCACTTTGGTTCGGTAGTGGTAGCATGCTTCTGGTTCGGTAGGGTCTTCTTCGTGTGGGTTCGGTAGCGTCTCGTTCCGGTGATGAGAGGAAGGCGGATTGGTTCGGTGGTGAGAGGAAGGTGGATTGGTTCGGTGTTGAGTGGAGTGGGGTTGGTTCGGTGGTGAGAGGAATGTGGATTGGTCCGGAGGTGAGAGGAAGTTGGATTGGTTCGGTGGTGAGAGGAAGGTGGATTGGTTCGGTGGTGAGTGGAAGGTGGATTGGTTCGGTGGTGAGTGGAGCGTGGTTGGTTCCGCCTTGGTTCGGTAGTGGGGGTGTTCGGTCCTGCCTTAGTTCGGTGGTGAGAATACACCCAACATTTGCCCCCCCCCAAAGTGGGGCAAATGACTGCATATGCCGCACTTTGTTTTCTCCCCACCCGGCCTAAGTGCCGAACCGGTTGGTTCGGTCCTCCTACGCTTGCTTATAAGTAGGGGCTTCACGCTTCTGTTATTCCATACCTTTTGAAATAGCCGAACAAAACTTGGTCTGCCGAATCAACCATATCACTGAACCACACTTGACTGCCGGTCTAGGTGAATTAGCCTCCTTTCGCCGAATGAACCTTATGCTTGAACTACCGAATGAGTTCGGGGAGTACGAGTGTCGAATGGACTTCAACCTCGAACTACCGAATGAACTTGGGAATACGAGTGTCGAATGGCCCTTAGCCTCGAACTACCGAATGAACTTGGGGAGTACGAGTGCCGAATGGCCCTTAGCCTCAAAATACCGATTGAGCTTTTATGTTTTGAATTATGAATGAGATTCCAGGCTGTAGGTACTTGTTTGTCTACACCCCTTATTCTAACGATGTGTTTTCTCGTGTTGCGGATAATGTCTCATAAAGTAGAAACTCGTTCTGACAAGAAGAAATCCAAGGACAAAGGGGAGTCCTCCATAGTGCCCCCAGTTCAGTCAGAGCCAGAAAGACATGGACCATCTCCGAGATTATTAGTAGATGGGTACAGTCCTAAGGAGCTTTTGAACTCACCGCTTGACTGCTTTTCCAGGTCCCTCAAAGACGAGCAGCTTGACGTTATATCTAGATCCTTTGGGATTGACAAAGCGCATATGATGTTGCTTGGGAAAGGGGTGATGACATATAACCCCCCTGAAGGATATTTTGCTTATAGTAGGTATCCTAGCATGTGCGGAGCCATTCCTCCGATTAACGCTTGGATAGTCAGCTTCATCACATACTTGATTGTGGGCCCTTTCCAGCTTCAGCCCAACTCCTATGCCATCTTGGTGAGTCTGTTCATTATTTTTCCGAGGAAATACGAGCGTCCCCCTTCCAAACGGGAGATCCGATACCTGTAAAACTTGAGAGGCTACAAGAGAGGGTCTCCATATATTAGCTTAGAATCAGCCGTGTCTTTCAAGCCAGTCCTAGACTTATATTCAAAATTTAGCATGTTCAGAAAGGAATGGTTCTTTGTCAAGGATGACTCTGTTTCTTTCCACCACTTCACCTCTGGTTGTAAGTCGACTTTTATTTATAATTTCCGTTCTGACTGTAATGCTCCTCCTTATGTGCTTTGTTTCTTTCTAGCGATGGGTGGCTTTGCAGTTGTAGAGAATGATCGTTTGGTTCGGATGGCTGAGGAAATAGAAGACAATCCGAAAAAGGAGAGGGCAGCTTCTTACTTGATCAGGATGCTACTATTTTGGGGCACAACTTGATTTTGCCACGCCAGTCTGTGTTCAAGCAAAGAGACACAGCTGATGATAGGGCCGCCAAAGCTAAAGGAGGGGCTACGGCGAAGAGCAGCAAAAGGAAACCCTTCTCGAAACATCCACTTGCCGGGGGGAAGAAACTTAAGAAGTACGATGGACCCTCCCCCAGCACATGCCCAAATGTCCCGTAGGAGGAAGATGTGGAGGAGGAAAGAGGCGAGGCGGAGAGTGGAAGTGGTGGAGAAGGTGATGGCGACGGTCATAGCGATGATGGTGGCGACGGACGGAGTGGTGATGGGACTGGGGCTTTGTCTTCTGAGCAAGCAGGTGTGATGCAGGTGTGGACAGATGACGCTTTCCGCCTAGCTTTTGAAGGGTTAGAGGAAGTATCGGCTTTAGTGGAGAGGCCTAAAAAAGCTGATAAGGCCGGGACCGGCGCCGATTCATCTTTTAAGAGCGCTTCAGCTAAGGCAATTGCTGCGATTCAAGGTGAATTTTTGACTCCTGCCGTCTCCATTTATGATAAGGATTTAGGAATATTTTATGGTCAGCTTCCGTCCTAGAATGAGATCCAGGACTTATTGCAATATCCTACTCCTCCCCAGGGTTTGTATAAAAGCGTCTCTTTACTCTTCTTAACATGACATATTTCTTGAATTATAGCTAAATGTATGCTTGTAACACTTGGTTTTTATCACAGGAACGGGTAAGGTGGCCAAGACATCAGATGCTCGGCACTGCCTTGAACAATACAAACTTCTCAAGGCTTCTATTAAACCAAAGCCTCCGACTAACTGCCCTGGAGACATAGTCGCCTACCGTCCTCTTCTTGGAGTTATCGAAGAGGATATCAAAAGGAAGAAGAGAAGTCGTTCCTTGTTTGAACCCTCACCTGGTCCTCAGTCCCCAACTTAGCTTCTTTGTGATACCAAGAAGAAGAATACTGAATTTATACCTCAACCGTACCCGTTTGAAAATCCTACCATTACCCGGATAGACCATCCCGGCTTGGCTTGTAATCCATTTGCAGGTCATTCGGATCTAGATCCGGGTTCTAGTGATTTTACCTTTGATAAGGCTACCGGTGAGCGCCTTCTTCCCCGTAATCCTGTGGTGAGAGTATTGGATGAAGCTATGTCCCTGGACCTTGATTTTCTTACCATTCGGGTCGTAACTTTGGGGGACGAAGCTAAGGAAAACATTGACCGGGTTGCTGAGGAAATTAAGAAGCTGATGGGGCATCATGCCCGACTGGTCTAGGCTGGAGAAGAAATCAGGAGTGCTAACATTCGACCGCGGTTAATGGTTTCCGACCAGGCCAAGCAACTCACTGATCAGGCCATTCAGATCTCTCAGCATGAGTCTGCTTCGAGGCAATTTAAGAAAACCATGGAAGAGGCCGGTAGGGCAGAGTTACGAAAAATGGAGGCTGTTTGTAAGGAACGGATTGATATGGCTATCGCAACGGTGGATGAGGTTCGGAAAGCGGATCTTGAGCGGGTACAGGAGTTATCTGGGAAACTTGAAGCGTAGAGCTTGCTCAAACCAAACTGAAGGAGGAGATGGAGGTGATGAGGAAATCCTTTCAGGCTGACTGCTCGCGATACCAATCGGAGAGGGATGCTGCCAATGCAAAGCTGTTGACTTCTGAGGACCGAATAACGGAGTTCGAGGAGAATGAGGGGATAATGGATGAGATGCTTCAGGATATATACTTTTGCACTTGGAAACAGGGCAACTTATCTTGGATGAATGATTACCCCCGAGTTATGGCCAGGATTTATCTCAGGGCCTGGAGGAGGCTAAGGCCGATGCAGATAAGGAGGGTGGCATGGCCTTTAGAATGGACGTGGTTATGGCTCAATTCACCAAGGAGGAGAAAGCAGCGGTGAAGGAGGGTATGTGGTTGCTTACTGCTGAGGAGGTAGGTGTGCAGTTAGAGGATGATGGTCAAGGAGCAGATGCTGGTAATTCTTCCCTTTTAGTTTTCGTAACTTGATTGCTTATTGTTTATCTAATGCATTCTTCTCCGGAATTGGACAGGGGGGACCTATGAAGCACCACCGACCTCTGGTCAACATGTTGAGAGTTCCAATCCTGCGGTTAAGTAGATCTCGGAGGGCCAGTAGGATAGAGGTGAAGCTCCGATGCAGCCAACTCCTTGACTTGATCTGGATATCTTTTTGTTTACTTGACATTGCTGTCTATGCTAGTCCCAAAACATTAATGTAACTTTTAGGCTGTAATAATGTTATTCGTAACAAATGACTTTATTCTTGGCATGTAATTTTTAACTTAAGCTGATTCTGTCATATTTGAATGCTATCATTATTTTGGTGTGTTGCATAAGAGATATAGCCATGCGCATTCCTATGATTCAATTGTGTTTGATGTCAAATTCTTGCTTAAAATATAATTTCATATCTTGCAATGTTAGTGTGATGTGCGAATAAATTACAGCTACGTATTCATATACAGAAGAAGAAAGTACCGCCCTTCATGTTTTAGTCGTAGACGGTTGCTTTGAATGTCTTGTATGGCTGATCATGGAATGCAGCTGAGTGACCTGTCATCCAGTAGTGAGTTCCTATTCCCATTAGTGAGCGTCTCCGTTTTTGTGTCATGTACTTTAGGGATCGTTATAGAGGATAGGAGGAAAGTTTTTAAACAAAATAGAAATATAAGAAATAGTAAAACTTCCAATCATGGAAGGCCTGCGATGTGCTTAAGTTTGTGGCAAACGGGTTTTGTAGTCACTTTTCCTAGCTGTGGGTCTTGTAGACATTTGTCACCCATCTTACGCCTCCGTGGGGAGTTTCTCTTTTTTACCGCAGCCGCGGAGTCGAGATCGCGCACAGTAACTACCCGGGCCATTATCGCCCGTAATCGTGGGTATTATTCGATTTACCGTGGCTGGCTAGCGTGGGTGCTGATCGTCAACTGTGAACTGCCCCTGGCTGGCCACACCTTATGTTGGGGCTTAAAGTAGGTTCACGGTTGCCGGCGAGCCGAACGCCATAATGAGCTGCTTCGGCTACAGTCGGCCTTCTCGGTGGCTTATAATCGGCTCATTACATTTGGCTTTAAGGGCCGATCGCGAGCAATGAGTTAACCCGCAGCAGAGGGATGCTGGAGCAAAAGTGTCTCATTGGCGAGGGCATAAATTCATATAGTACCTGTTAGGCCTTGTCCAGGTGAAGTCGCGCTGTGATGTGTCTTGAATGGAAATGTCATTACACAGGATTTTGTTCAACAGAAAAGGATAAAGTTAACAAGCAGCCAAGATATAAAGGAAAAAGTTAAAAAAGAGGCAAGTTTTTAAAGTGGTTCGTCACGAAAATGCCTACGTCCACCGATTCTCTTTGTTAATTCACTTCATATGGGCAGTACAAGTTAAGAAAAGTATCGACGAAGGTTTTGGATGTTCCTTGCCCTATGGAATACCTCACCATCCACTGTTAACAAAATATAAGCTCTGTTGTGGAGATCTTTATCAATTACATATGGTCCATCCCAGATTGGATCTAGTGCACTAGGGTGCTGGAAGAATCGCTTGAGGAAAAGAGCTCCTTCTTGTAAGCTACGATGCTTGACTTTAGAGTTGTATTGCGCTGCCACTTTTTGCTTGTGAGCTGTTGCTTTGAGCGCTGTATCGTTTCTTCTCTCTTCAATTAGATCCAAAAACACGTGAAGGAGTTCTTCGTTCTCTTCTGGGTTATAGTGGATCCTACGGTGGGAAGACACTATAGTTTCGACTGGGAGGATGGCCTCCGATCTGTATGGCAAAGAGAAGGGAGTATGCCCCGTTGATGTTCTGAAAGATGTGCGGTAGGCCCAAAGTGCCGTAGGAAGTTCATCCACGCAAGCGCCTTTTGACTTTTTAAGTTTCTTCTTGATTGGAGTTTTGAGAATCTTGTTGACAGCTTCGACTTGTCCGTTTTCCTGGGGATAAGCTATAGATGAGAAGCTTTTGTGAATTCCATGCTCTTGGCACCAGTCGGCAAACTCCTCGCTGTCAAACTGAAGTCCGTTGTCCGATAGTATTTTGAGTGGAACTCCGTACCTACATAGAACATTTTTGATTAAGAAGTTAATAACTTTTGCCCAAGATATTTGATTTAGAGGTTCTGCTTCCACCCATTTGGTGAAATAGTCAACTGCCATTATAGCATATTTGTCTCCGCCTCGGCCCACTGGCAGTTCGCCAATCAAGTCAATTCCCTATACTGCAAAGGGCCAAGGGCTGGTCATTTGAGTAATCTCATTTGTTGGTAGTCGAGGAATCTTGGCAAATTTCTGACATCTGCCACATTTTTTAATGAAGTCTAAGGCGTCTTTGTTTAAGGCGGGCCAGAAATTTCAATATCGGAGTATTTTCTTTGCCAGAGTCTGCCCTCCAGTGTGATCTCCATAGCTTCCTTGATGGATATTGGATAAGATTTCCTTAGCTTCCCTTCCAGCGACACACCTTAATAAAGGGTTTGAGAAGCCGCACCGATCGAGGATGCCTTCTTGTATTGTGTATCGGGAAGCTTTCCTCAAGATTTTCTTGATTTCGTTACGCTCGCTGGGCAGTGTGCCATCTTGTAAGAATTTTCGGATGGGAGTCATCCAAGTTTCCTCTTCGATTGCAGCTATCAGATTCACTTGCTCGAAACTCGGGGTTTGTTGCTTTGAGATGGCTACTGTTCCGTAAATGGTACCGTCTTTGATGCCAGCTTTCTTTGCCATCTCGTCGGCCTCTTAGTTATCTTCTCGAGGGATGTGTTTGATTAAATAGTATCCAATTGATCGAGTAGCAGCTTGGTCTTCTTTAGATATGCTGTGAGTCGTTTTCCACGAGGTTGAAATTCTCCTAGCATTTAGTTTACAATAAGTTGAGAATCACTATGAAGACATAAAGAACTGACTCCAATCTCTAAGGCAAGTTGTAACCCAGTTATTACGGCTTCATATTCTGCATCGTTGTTGGTGGCAGCGAATTCCAACCTTAGAGCATAGTGTAGCGTCCTTCCCCTGGGAGTGATTATTACAATACCTGCCCCCGAGCCTTGTACGTTTGATGCTCCATCCGCAAAGTGGTTCCACTTAATGTCTCTTTCCATTTCAGATTGCTCCTTACCTTCGTTAGCAGTGAATTCGGCGATGAAATCGGCCATGGCTTGTCTCTTGATGGCGGTGCGAGGATGGTAGGTGATATCATATTGACTCGGTTCAATGCACCATTTAGTAGTCGTCCAGAAGTGTCGGGACGATATAGTACCTGCCTTAGCGGTTGATCGATTAGAACTCTGATGGAATGAGATTGGAAATATGTCGCAGTTTCCGTGACGTGATTAGTAAACAGTAAGCTAGCTTCTCAAGTTTAGGATATCTGGCTTCTGCCCCCGTTAACCTCTTGCTTACAAAGTATACTGGTCGTTGCACGTGGTTGTCTTCTCTTACCAAAGCGGCGCTTAGAGCATGAGATGACACAGCAAGGTATAGGTATAGCTCTTCGCCTTCGTTTGGAGTTGAGAGTACTGGTGGTCTCTGAAGGTATTCGATTAGGTTAAGGAAGGCTGTTAGGCATTCGTCAGTCCATTCGAACTCTCCTTTGTCTTTTTAGAGCCTCGAAGAAGCGGACGCACTTGTCAGTCGCTTTAGAGATGAATCTTCTTAGGGCGGCCACCTTCCCATATAGGCTTTGCATTTCTCTTCGAGTGGAAGGCATCCTGATATCTTTCAGGGCTCGGACTTGTTCGGGGTTTGCTTCAATTCCTTTGGCATGGATGATGAATCCCAATAACTTTCCCAACGATACTCCGAAGGAGCACTTTAGAGGATTCAGCTTCATTCCATATTGGCGAAGAACCTGAAACATCTCGCCCAGGTGGTGTTAACGCTAAAATTTGAACGCTAACACCCCGGTGTATGAAGTGAGATCGTGAAAGCACCACCCGATAGCTCGGGAACAGATTATAAGCAGATAATGGTGAAAAAACAGTAAACAACAGCAATTTTATAGTGGTTCGGCTTAAGAGAGAGCCTACATCCACTTTGAATATCTTTATTGACGATTTGATTACAAGTCAATGCAGTTACACTTTGATTACAACACACTTTGAGTTTCAAGTGACTTAGAACAAGTAGCCTAAACTTCAATGTCGATCCAAATCTTTGAACACATGTTAGACATGTTTGATTTCTTCGTGAAGTTCCTTGAAGGTGTTGAAGTAGTTCAGAATGCAGCAGAGTAGCGGCGCTTGAAATGAATCAGCCAAAAAAGTCCCCTGAATGTTGGGGGTGGCCATGTGTTTATAGGCAAATCTGGATAGAAGTTTTTCGCCCAAGTCCTGAGTCGTGACCGACTCAGGCTAAGCCGTGGCCGAGTCAAGTTGAGTCGTGGCCGGCTTATCTGATTAAGCATTTGGTCTTCTCACTAGCCCATTCTCTTGCTGGATTCTAAGCCAAGTCCTGAGTCGTTGGCGAGTCAATTCTCACTGGCCATGCATTGTAGCAACGGAATACGACTCAGTGGCTTTAAGTCGCGGACAAGTCATCCTGGGTTATGAGTCGTCAAGTCATTTCTTAGTTCGTCAATCCTCTTGAGTCGTTTCTTATGATGAGTCGTGGACCTGTTGAGTCGCTGAGGCAATACCATTGATGAGTCGGTAGTGCATTGAGTCGGTCTGTCATGTGAGTCGTTAACTAGTTAAGCCACTCTGCTCCTTCAAGTCGTTGAGACGATAGTCTTGATGAGTCGGTAACTTATTGAGCCGTCCTGCCTTGTGAACCTTTAACCTCTTGAGTCGTAACCCTTTAAGTCGCTTTGAGCTTTAGGTCATTAACTTATTGAGTCGGTGACTCGATGAGTCGTGAGGCTTCCTGAGTCGTAGATCCTTCCTGAGCCGTTAAACACCTTAAGTCATGGCTCATCCCAGGCCTTAACTCGTTGACTCCTTTAACTCGTAGGCTGGAACGGGGTTAACATTTGCCCCTCGAAGCACACGCTTAAGTCGTAAGTCGTGTGCTTCGACTTATCATAACTCGGGCGTGCCGATTCGAGTTCCAGCTCTTCCAGATATAAAACGTTTGACTCGTTCCTCCTATATCCCACTTCTTATCAGCGATCCTCTAAACTGCATCCGCCATTAACGCATCTCCAAGTTCTCACAGGCGATTCCAACTCGACTCTCCTCTGATCATCTTTGACACCACATTATGTAAGCAATATTGCTTCCCTTCCGATTGTCGATCATCATTAACCTATGCGCTCCGTCCTTACCTCCAATTTACTCCCTTGAGTCTTGCAAGTTTGGTCATTCTAGCCATCAATGGATGTAGGGTTGTCTGATCTGACGATTTGCGTCTTGAGGTGATTTAGTGGCGTGATAAGGCCAGGGTTGTTGATTGAGAGTTTTATTGGGTTAATGGGTTAAAAGTTTCAAGATTAACGGGTTAGGAGTGAAATGGTTTATGGGTTAAAAGATAGAAGGTAAACGTGTTAGGAGTTAGGTGATTAGTTGGTCAGATAGAGTCGAATACTGCCTTAGGTATGACTCGGCCATTTTTGTATGATCCAGCAACCTTTGCGATTTAACCATGATCTGACCCAACATGCTCCACGACCTAAGCCATGAGTCGTGGCCGAGATAAGACTTGGAGATTTTCTTATTACTTTGAACCAGAGCTTCTCCCTTTTTCTACGACTTACGACTTAGGCCACTGCCGACTCAAAATTTTTGAGCCGTTGACGAGTTAGGACTTGCGTGAATTCTGCTCGAACTTTGAACCATTGCATAAACTTTGAACTGTCTGATTTTATTGCATTCATTTACAGGTTATTTTGTCTTGCAGGCTAACAATCTGTTCAATACAACATTCACAGAAAATTGGGACGAATATACTGTCATTGACCGCCCATATCAAATGACAGATTAGTTAATAACAGATAATTAACTTAAACAAATCGTGTGAACGAAGTGCTATCGATTTCAAGTAGAATATTAAAGCAACACTGAAATAGTCAATTGAAACTGACCAGCCTGCACTAATATTATGCTTGAACTTTAAATTAACAAGTTCTGAAATTACCATAGTCGATCAATCGTCGACCTAGTTTAATTCCAGTTATATTTACTTGTTATTTTCATTAGTTCTGCACAACACTTCACACTTTTAGGAAACGTGCACCTTCGCATTTGAACATCCAGTTGCTTGTGTAGAATGACATCTCAACAAGAAGAACCGATGGGCCAGGCTGAAGATGTCTTCCCGGTAGCCAACCTGTTGGATAACCCTCCGGAGAGAACTTCCACAACTCTGAATCAGTGGCTGTTTAACCAATTGCTCACCCAGTTTGGCATTGCCGAAGCTGATGCCTTATTGCCGGGGCCAAATGATACTACATATAGGCCCCCTTCTGGCTTTATTGCTGTCAATCGCCAAATGTGCTTGAGCGGTGCCATACCACCTTTTAATGACTTCAGCAGTTCCTGCTTCGATTATCTATCTCTCCATTCCAATTGCACCCCAATGGCCATGCCATTCTGATGGGGTTATGTGTGCTATTTAGTAGAGTTCTGGACCGATTACCGAGCTTTGATGAAATCTGTTACTTCTGCTCATTCACAAAAATTAAAGATCATCCCTCTATCGTAGTTATAAGGAGTGCTCGAAACCGCAAACTCATCATCGATCTTCCTGAAAGCGTTCATGGATTTCTATATCAGTATTTCTTTGTTCGCTGCCCTCTAGGGTTTTATGCCATCTGGAGAGTAGGAAGTAAGATTTTCCTGTTTTTATTTCTCCATTCTTGGGCTTTTCGAAATCTGAGTTGCTAAATGCTAACTTTGCTTCTTTTTTCCTGTTTTAGCACTTCCTCCTCCCTCTAGAGATCCATGCTATAAGCAAATTTTTGAGAGATTGAACGCCGTGGCGGCCGAAGAGAGGAGTATAAAGTTTTTGTTAAATGATGGATTTTTACATCAATATGGGCTTCTTCATTCCTCTCGCTTCACTCAGCTTCGTGAAGTCCCAACTGAAATTCCCGATTCTCCGACGGAAACTCCTGATGCCCCGGTCTCTACTAAAGAGCACATGCAGGGAGGAACCTCTATAGAAAATCCACTAGTGAAGTGTTCAATTCCGAAGGATGTTGCGGGGACGTCTGACAAGTCTGTACTTGCCCCAGTTATCGAAGAGGAAGAACCTCCACGATCTTCCGGAAGATCTGCTAACGAAGGAGTTGAGAAAGCAAGTCCTAAAAAACATGATGGTGATGATGTTTTCGAGGGGTTGAGCGATTTAATTGTGACTTCTCAAGAACTTTTCAAAGATGATGTTTCCAAAACTATCTCTTCTGTAATCGAGGCGACATCTTCTCTACAACAAACGTCAACTCCTCCTACTCAAGTTATCACTACCTCTACTCCATAGAGTGGTCTGTAACTTGATGCGTGTAGTTTACACGTTATACAACACTTAGGATTTTTCAGCACTTCTACGCATTCATCTTCTTATACTTTAAAGATTTCTAAAGCTTATTATTTTTATTCCAGATTCTCCAATGGGGCGTAGCAGCTCATACTATGATGATTTCAAGCGCTACGGGAGGCGTAGCCAATATGATTATAGGCGTTTCCTCCCTTCTTACAGAGAATCTAATGAAGAGAGGGCCATCAGGAAAGCAGACGAGAGACGAGCATATGAAGAACGTCACCGAAGAGAACAAGAAAGACATGACCCTCCCCACAGAGATGATGATATTCAAAAAAGAAAGACTCACGATGAAAGAGGTAAAGGTCACATGGACGATTCTTCTAGCAAGCGGGCTAAACTTACAGAAGAAACAATGCCGACAGCTTCTGAAAATGTTCCTGCTCAATCTCCTGCCCCCGTTCGTTCCGACATTCAAACAATCATCAACCGGCCCGCATACCAAGTTGGGCAAGGTCCTCCCACTCTTCAAAGTCGATTCCCTCAGTGGTGCCTGAGAGGGGTTCGATTTGATCTTGACTTGGTTCCTCTCGACAAATCGGCTATGCTGCGAAATCTTGATACTGTCAGGACCGATATTGAAAGAATGCCGAACTGGCAAAAACTAGTCGACGAGCTTCAGAGGGTTAACCGAGCCAACCTCGAGGCCATGCTCACAATGGAGAACGATAAGGCTGAGTGGCAGAAGACTCTCGAACAGCATGACGCCGAAATGAGAAGTATTGCTTCCTATAATGAAAAGCTGGAAGCGGAAGTAGAAAAGCTTAAGGAAGAATTAGCTACTTCATCTACTTTCTATTCTCAAAAGGAGAGCATGCTTCAGCAACAAGTACGAGATGCGCATGCCAGTCAAAGGGCAGTCGAAGATAAGCTTACACACAAGGAGAAGGTCATAGAAGAATATCGCGCTGAAACTTTACAGCTGCGAGAACAGACCGGCTCTCAAAGATTGGAGATAGAGATGTTAAAAGCTCGACTTGCTATGGCCGAAAAGGAGCGTGACGAGGCTGTTGCTGGTAAACTTGTGGCCGAAGAGGCCCATCAAGCAACCAAAGCTGACATTGGCTCCACATTATTTGATTTTTATCTGCACAGCATTTTGGGGCGTGGCAGCCTTGCCTTTCTAGCCCTAAGTATGAAATTACACTAGCTGAAGTTTGGGAGGCAGCACTCGATATGCTCGGTGGTAAAGGTGCTGGCTACGCTGAGTCAGCTCTTGAAGAGCATTATCTTGATGATGATGCCCGCGCCGCTCTTGCCAAGGGAAAAGAGCAACTCGCCAGAGTGCGGGCCGGAATGGCGGAAGGGGAACGTTCTGAAAAAGAAATACCACCTACCACTTCTGAACGCCCTTTAGTTTCTTCTGAAGTTGACATCACAGGTTCCAGTGCTCATTCGCTGCCTCCTACAAGAACCGGGGTAATTACCCCTACTGATGATGAGGCTTTGGAGGATATCGGGGCTCAAAATTATGAGATTGAACTAACGACGCAAACATCTTCAGGTAATTTTGACATTGGTCCGATTCAGGTGGATCGCCTGCTTTCTCCTCAAAAGTTTGATGAGCTTCTCGATTACTTCTTGAATCTCGACGAACCCATATCTCCCTTCTTTTGGGGAGATACTAATATTTTTAATTTCTCTTCTTCTGCAGTTGAAACACCAATTGCTGTGCAGACTTCACCTCCTCCGGTTATCCCTCCTCCGTCTTTTCAGGTGACTCCTCCTTCTGCTTCACAGCACGGGCCACAAGAGGAGCAAATTGAGGCTCTTCATGGCTTGGATGACCCTATCGCTTCGCAAGAGCAGAAAGAAGAGGGACTTGAAGGAGGCGAGATCTCTCCGGAGCGGACTCCTTCTGATGACGTAGTTTTGTCCGCTCTTGTTACTCCAGGGAGTGAGTCTTCTTCGAAGAGAAGAAAGAAGCACGGAACATCGAAGAGGAGGGGGAAGAAAATCATTGCTACTGAAGAAGAACCGGAAGTTGCACCGGTTGCACCTCCCTCTCCTTCTTCCCTTATGCATGTAGATAGACCTGAAAAGCTAATCATTCGGCCGGGAAAAGGGTCCAAAGGTGGTAAGAAGAAGTGAAGAGTCGGGCTTCGGGCTTTTTGATTCCTTTTTTGTGTAATGGTCGGATGTTGTGCAGGCACCGGCCCCTGCTTTTTTATTTTGAAACCTGTATCTGCAATTGAATAAAATGATCCTTTATTTGTACAGACTCTTGTTTGAATTTGAGAATGCATTTATTATTCATTTATGCACAAGTTTATTTATATGATATTGCGGTGAACTTGTGGTATGTTGTTTGAGCGTACTTTACCGATGTAGCTATACCATTTTGTATGTAACTATACCATGTTGCCCCCATACCATAAGCTTGCTGCAATATTTTATACTTTGAGGGGACTTGCACTCTTATTTTCTGAAGAATAATTACTTCATTCTTGAAGAAATTTTTCGTAGAGTACAACTTCCTTCATATAAGTTTTTACGCTTTGTCCTTCGAAGAAATCACCTTTTTTTTTCTTTTGCTTATGTACGCATTTTGCCGAGTGAATTCTTCTATGTGGTAAAGCTGGCCTCTGAAGGGTACTTTAAATTTCTTCCTTTTTTTTTTGAGGAAGGTTATTTTCTAGAATAGGTAAATCACTCTTCCTTTGAAAGTTAAAGTATGCCCTTGATGAGGATATTTTTTGTTTTTTTTTTAAATAGAAATTTGTACTTCTGAGGAGGGATTTTCCACGTTTCAACACTTGGAAGTTTTATTTCAATCTTGGTGAAACCTGTACCTCCAAAGAGTTGTGCCTTTGAAGAAAGCCTTTTCACGTTTCAACACTTGGAAGTTTTATTTCAATCTCGGCGAAACGTGGGCTTCCGAAGAGGTCTTTCTTTTTTATTGTGTCCCCGAGAGGGGGTTGTACCTCTGAGGAGGGATTTTTCACGTTTCAACACTTGGAAGTTTTATTTCAATCTTGGTGAAACGTGTACCTCCAAAGAGTTGTGCCTTCGAAGAAAGCCTTTTCACGTTTCAACACTTGGAAGTTTTATTTCAATCTCGGTGAAACGTGGGCTTCCGAAGAGGTCTTTCTTTTGTTTTGCATTTCAACTTTGGTGAAGTGAAATTCCGAAGAGCGGCTGTTACACTTCAACTCCTGGTGAAATGTGCCTCCGAAGAGGTCTTTATTTTGTTTGCATTTCAACTCTGGTGAAGTGAAATTCCGAAGAGCGGTCGTAACACTTCAACTCCTGGTGAAATGCGCCTCAGAGAGGGTTTTCATCGCCTGGAAGTTACTCTCTCATGGTTGGAGGGTCATGACTCCTCCAATCTTTTTTGTTGAGTAGAGAACTTTCTTTTTTGTGGCGTATGACCCATTAGAGATCTTTATCTTCCGAAGAGTTGTGCCTCCGAAGAGGACTTGTGCTGCCGACGGTGGCTTTGGTTGTTCCCTTGTCCACTTGCTTATGCCTTTTTAGCGATCCTTTTTTTTTACAAGTAACTTGTTTAATCCAAGGAAGTGTACTTCATTGTCAGGCAAGTTCGTGAGAACGAGCATAAGCTTCTTAATTGGATGTTTGTTTGTTCAAACGATCTCAATTTATTAGCAAAGGCCCGTTTCTGTCGAAATCATAGGCCGTTCAATTGAAGTACTTCCTATCTAGGATTTGAATTCGGAGCTTTTGTGACTTGAAATTTGGCGAGAATCACTTGGTCTTATTATGTGCAAGTTTCACTTCCATTGTCTGCAAAAATTTAAATCGACATTTCAGCAATACATTCTATGTACTTTTTATATCGAAAATAAAGCAAACGTGTAATAATAATAAGGAACACAAGATTTATAGTGGTTCGGCCAGGAAATTGGGCCTACATCCACTTTATTTTTTTTCATTATTTACTTGCATCAGTTTTACAATTGCCTTCAATTACAAGAATCATACATTCATAATTCTTTTTACAATATTTCAACAAAATTTTCAAGTAAAGTATGGACGCAAATGATTGTTGTTCCATGCCCTTGGAATTTGATCTCCTTCAACAGTAGTGAGTTTGAATGTGCCGTCAAGAAGCTTCTGACCTATGACATATGGTCCTTCCCAATTTGGCCCAAACACACCTGTCGCTGTCATAATTCTCTTCAGGACTAGGTCTCCAATCTCAAAGCTGCGTTGGCGAACTTTGGAATTGAAATGTCTAGCTATCCTCTGCTGATCAGCTGCAATTCTGAGATTAGCCTCATCTCTTTTTTCATCAAGGAGATCTAGCACTTAAAGCTGTAGCTTTTCGTTTTCTGCTTGATTGAAATGGATTCTTCTATGTGAAGGGACCTCTATTTCTACCGGAATCATTGCCTCTTACCCGTATGCTAATGAAAACGGGGTGTGCCCAGTCGCAGTTTTGTGAGTGGTTCTGTATGCCCATAGTGCCAGTGGTAGCTTATCGACCCAACCACCTTTTGCTCTTTCAAGTTGCTTTTTGATGGTTGACTTAATAATTTTATTCACGGCTTCCACTTACCCGTTTGCCTGCGGATGAGCCACTGTTGAGAAGCTTTTTCGGATTTTGAATCGCTTGCAAAAATCTTGGAATTCTTCACTTTCAAACTGAGTACCATTGTCTGTAATTATTTTTTGAGGCACACCGTATCTGCAAATGATGTTTTTAGTCACAAAACTTATCATCTTCTTTGAGGTGATAGTAGCCAGTGGTTCAGCTTCTGCCCACTTAGTAAAATAATCTACAGCAACAATGGCATATTTAATTCCAGATTTGGTAGTTGGTAACGGTCCTACAAGGTCTATCCCCCATATTGCAAACGGCCATGGACTGACCATATGTGTGAGTTCAGTGGAAGGTGCTCTAGGAATTTTGGCGAATCTTTGGCATCTGTCACATTTTCGGGAATACTCTGCTGCATCTCGATTAATTTCTTGCCAAAAATATCCGTATCGGAGAATTTTCTTTGCTAATGTTTGGCCACCTGAATGATCACCAGATTCTCCTCCGTGTACCTCCGCTAGGATTGCTTTGGACTCTTCCCTGGATACACATCGAAGTAATGGCATTGAGAATCCCCGTCTGTATAATCGACCATCCTGGATTATATATCGAGAGGCTTTTCTCATTAGCTTTTGCCGTTCTTTTGAGTTCCCTGGTAAGGATCCATTGAGCAGATATTCTGTTATCGGAGTCATCCATGATTCTTGCTCTTGAGACATGCTCATGATCCAATCAGTGTCCATCTCATCAATGCTAGGAGTCGATAGGACCTCCACTGGAGTTAACCCCAGATATTGAGCTTCGCCTGTGCTAGAATACTTTGCGAGAGAATCTGCTTTCATGTTTTCTTCTCGAGGAATGTGACTTATCATGTAATGATCGAAATCACCTAGGAGTTCCCAAGCCTTTGACAAGTAGGCGGGCAGATTCCCCCCTTTTGCTTGGAATTCCTTTTTGACTTGGCATACAATAAGCTGAGAATCACTGAATATCTGTAACGCTCGGATGTTTAATTCTTTAGCAATCCTTAAGCCAGTGATAAGGGCTTCGTATTCTGCTTCATTGTTTGTTGAAGGAAATTCCAATCTTAGCGCATAGCATAATGATCGGCCTTCAGGGGTCTCAAGTACAACTCCGGCTCCAGAACAGTAGTCGTTTCTCGCACCATCAACATATAACTTCCATTGGATTGGGGAATCGTTGACCGTTTCCACCTCACTGTTACCCTGATCTGTGAATTCTGCGATGAAATCTGCTAAAGCTTGTCCGTTGATTGCTTTTCGGGGATGATAAGTGATGTCATACTGACTGAGTTCAATATTCCACTTTAGAAGGCGACCCGAAGTCTCGGGGGCGAAACAGGACTTGCTTTAAAGGTTGATCAGTGAGGACTCTGATAGGATGAGCTTGAAAATATTGCCTCAACTTCCTAGATGCAATTAGTAGGCAATAGGCGATTTTTTCCAACTTAGAGTAATTCATCTCTGCCCCAGTGAGTCTTTTGCTGATATAGTAAACTGGATGTTGAATCCTCTTGTCTTCTCGTATCAGCGCTGCACTTAAAGCATGAGATGATACTGCCAAGTATATAAGAAGATCCTCGCCATCGCCAGGCCTAGAAAGTATTGGAGGCGTTTCCATATGGCGGATCAATTCATCAAAGGCTTTTTGGCATTCGGGACTCCAATCGAAGTTTTTCTTTCCTTTCTTTAGGGCGTCAAAGAATGGGATGCATTTATTTGTGGCTTTGGAAATGAACCGACTCAAGGCGACGACCTTTTCATTGAGACTTTGCAATTCCTTCTTTGTTCTAGGAGCTTTGACTTCCTTTAATGCAGTAATTTGAGCTGGACTAGCCTCAATGCCCCTAGCGCTCACGATGAAACCTAAAAACTTGCCGGATTCCACTCCAAATGAACATTTCAAAGGATTGAGCTTCATTCCGTATTTTCGGAGGACTGCGAACATGTCCGCTAAGTGTTCTATGTGATCCACTGCCTTCTTAGACTTTACTAACATGTCATCGACGTAGACTTCCATAGTCTTGCCTAATTGCGGTTTGAACATAGCATTAACAAGTCTTTGGTATGTTGCCCCTGCATTCTTTAGCCCGAAGGGCATAACTCTGTAGCAGTAAAGACCAATGTCGGTGATAAAGCTCGTGTCCTCCTGATCTGGCTCATGCATCATGATCTGGTTATATCCGGAGTAAGCATCCATAAAAGATAACAATTCGTGTCCCGCTGTTCCGTCTACCAGTTGATCGATTCTGGGTAATGGGAAGCAGTCTTTGGGGCAGGCCTTGTTTAGATCTGAAAAATCGATGCATACTCTCCATTTTCCGTTGGCTTTCTTAACCAGCACTGGATTTGAAACCCAATTCGGATAGGTTGATTCTTTGATAAAATTATTCTCCATGAGCCGATCAACTTCTTCTTTTAATGCTGCCGACCTTTCTGGGCCTTGAGTTCTCCTTTTCTACTTCACAGGTGTAAATTTTGGTTCAATATTTAGAGCGTGTACTGCAACTTCCGGGGATATTCCGCACATATCAACATTAGTCCAAGCAAAAACATCCAAATTTGCCTTTAAAAAAGATATTAAGATATTCTGAATTGACGCATTAAGTTGCAAACCCACATTCAACACCTTGTTTGGGTCCTTTGGGTCAACAGGTATTGGTATTGTCGTTTCCACTGGTACCACTCTATTTTCCCGTGCACTGACTTTTCTAGGATCCATCTCTTTCCTTGCTCCGCTGTGCTCGCCAGTGCAGGGTCCGCCCTGTAATTGCTACAAGGCTGGTTCTTTAATGCGGACTGGGGCTGCCGCATTCTTTCCCATTTCTCTTTTTCTGGTTTCTCGTAGCTCTGTTAGATAACATTCTCGCCCAGCATTTTGATCCCCTTTTATGAATCCTACTCCATTGTCTGTAGGCAATTTAATAGTGAGGCACCACGGGGCTAGAACAGCTTTGAACGCTGCCAGAGTTGGACGACTAAGGAAAACATTGTAAGCAGAAAATTCGTCGACAATCACAAAAGTTTGCTTGTGGACCATTTTTCTCTCTCCTTCTCCAAGTTCCACAAACAAATCAATGGTTCCTACCGGCTGCTTTGGCTCCCCACTGAAGCCGGCAATTTTCTGCAATGAGGCTTGCACATCAGCCATAGGGTTCTTCATTTGGTCGAATGTTTTCTTGAAGAGGATATTGCAGGATGCGCCACAATCAATGAGAACTCTTCTAACAATAGCTGGCCTGATACCAGCCGAGATGACTAAGGGATCCAATGTAGGAGCTTCAATACCTGCAGAATCCCTAGCTTTGAACACAATATCATCATCGAAAGTTCTTTGTTGCTTCAAGGGCGTAGCACCTTCCAAAACGAACACATCTTCCTCGGTCGGTACATACTTTAAAGCTTGGGTATACCTTTCCATCTCACCCCAGCTTCTGCCCACTGGGTGAGGTCCTCCTGTAATGACATTGATAATGGGCCTTCTAGATTCATGCCCTGCAGCCTTCTCACTCGTCCTAGGCTGATGAGTAGGAGCCTGTTGCCCCTGACTAGATGAAGAAGGATTGTTGCTATTCTTTTTCACAAATTGCTGCAGTTTGTTTTCCCTTAGCAACTCTTCAATCAGATTTTTCAACTGGCGCCATTCGTCGGTCTCGTGACCGGGTTGATTATGGAAGCGGCAGAACTTCCCACTCAGTATAGCCTTTTTCCCGGTCCTTAGAGGAGGAGGTTTAGGAAAGTCAATAGAATCTTTAGTGGCAAGGTAGATACGCTCCGGCATATCTGATAAAAGAGTATATTCTGATGGCTTGAAGGATCGGGGCTTCTTCAGATTACTCTGTTTCTTCCCATTGTTATTTTCCCTTTTTGCCCTACAGATTCATTCTTGCGTGGAGCAACAGTGTTATCTTCAGCTTTTTCCAGCACTGCCTTTACCGGTACGGGACGGCTTTCCAAGCGCATGAATTCATCTGCTTTTTTATAGAATTTTTCAAGGGAATTTGGTTCCTTCATGTTTAGCCATTTCCCAAATTCGCTCGACTTGTCGATGGCCCTCATTAGATAGGTCAAGATCATCCGTGGTTCTGCATTGTCTACCTCGGCCAGCGCTATATTAAAGCGATTCAAGAAAGATCTGATAGTTTCACCCGGATTCTGTTCTAAACTTGACAATGACATAATATCTTTGGCTTTTGAAGCGTATAGTCTGAACTGCTCCTTGAACTTCCGGGTTAAGTCAGAAAACTGATCGATAGATCGGACTGGCAGCTTGGTGAACCAAAGCAGAGCTACGCCTTCCAGGTATACGGGAAAATATCGGCACTTTATTTCATCAGAAGCCCTGGCACCTGTCATGTGCCAATCATACTTATACAAGAATTCGTTCGGATCACTTGTTCCTTTGTAAGCTAGAATGGTTGGAGGGACAAACTTCCTTGGGAATTCAGCCTTCAAGATTTTCTCAGTAAATGGAGTTTTACTTGGGGCAAAACCCCATTCTTTTTCGTCTTCAACCCTCTGCATACTCTCTTTCATGATTTGTCGGACCATTCCAGAAAGATACTCCTCATCATGTCGAGTTCTAGATCCACCAACCTCAGGAAGTGTTTGTTCAAAGGAGCTAGCAGCCCTTTCAGGAGTATTCCTTTCTTCAGCCTCATGAATGTTGCAAGAAGAATTCCTTTCATTACCTGCCGATTGACGGTTTGCCCCAAGCAAATCGTTCAACCTATTCAGAATTAGGGCATTCTGGGCATTCTGAGCCTCGAATTGTGCATTTTGGGCATTGATCTGTTGGTTCAGCCCTAAGATCGCAGCATCCAGCTCTGCCTTTGTAACCCCGACAGCTGGAATGGCTTGATTTGATATAGGGGAAGCCGAGGTTCCCTCTTGAATATTCCCAGATCTGACAAATCTACTTTTCCTTCCAGGAGCCATAATCTCGGATAGACTTCTGGTTTTCAAGGAAATTCTCTCTACAAACCTCTGTGAAGCAATGATGATAGTTCACCCGAGTTCAGTTCTCGATGAAAGCACCAAAAATGTTAACGCTAAAATTTGAACGCTAACACCCCGGTGTATGAAGTGAGATCGTGAAAGCACCACCCGATAGCTCGGGAACAGATATATAAGCAGATAATAGTGAAAAAATAGTAAACAACAGCAATTTTATAGTGGTTCGGCTTAAGAGAGAGCCTACGTCCACTTTGAATATCTTTATTGACGATTTGATTACAAGTCAATGCAGTTACACTTTGATTACAACACACTTTGAGTTTCAAGTGACTTAGAACAAGTAGCCTAAACTTCAATGTCGATCCAAATCTTTGAACACATGTTAGACATGTTTGATTTCTTCGTGAAGTTCCTTGAAGGTGTTGAAGTAGTTCAGAATGTAGCAGAGTAACGGCGCTTGAAATGAATCAGCCAAAAAAGTCCCCTGAATGTTGGGGGTGGCCATGTATTTACAGGCAAATCTGGATAGAAGTTTTTTGCCCAAGTCCTGAGTCGTGACCGACTCAGGCTAAGCCGTGGCCAAGTCAAGTTGAGTCGTGGCCGGCTTATCTGATTAAGCATTTGGTCTTCTCACTAGCTCATTCTCTTGCTGGATTCTAAGCCAAGTCCTGAGTCGTTGGCGAGTCAATTCTCACTGGGGCATGCATTGTAGCAACGGAATACTACTCAGTGGCTTTAAGTCGCGGACGAGTCATCCTGAGTTATGAGTCGTCAAGTCACTTCTTAGGTCGTCAATCCTCTTGAGTTGTTTCTTATGATGAGTCGTGGACCTGTTGAGTCGCTGAGGTAATACCTTTGATGAGTCGGTAGTGCATTGAGTCCGTCTGTCATGTGAGCCGTCAACTAGTTAAGCCACTCTGCTCCTTCAAGTCGTTGAGACGATAGTCTTGATGAGTCGGTAACTTATTGAGCCGTCCTACCTTATGAACCATTAACCTCTTGAGTTGTAACCCTTTAAGTCGCTTTGAGCTTTAGGTCATTAACTTATTGAGTCGGTGACTCGATGAGTCGTGAGGCTTCCTGAGTCGTAGATCCTTCCTGAGCCGTTAAACACCTTAAGTCGTGGCTCATCCCAGGCCTTAACTCGTTGACTCCTTTAACTCGTAGGCTGGAACGGGGTTAACAGGTGGCTTACGTGATCGCCGGCTTTCCTTGACTTTATTAGCATGTTTTCCACATAAACTTCCACAGTTCGTCCTATTAGTTCCGCGAACATCTTGTTGACGACGCGCTGATAAGTAGCTCCGGCATTTTTAAGTCCAAAAGGCATTATTCTGTAGCAGTACAATCCCCAGTCAGTGATGAAACTAGTGCGGTCTTGATCGGGAGCGTGCATAGGAATTTGGTTATATTCTAAGTATGCGTCCATAAAAGATAAGAGTTCATGCCCGGCTGTGCTGTCCACATGCTGATCGATTCAGGGGAGTGGGAAGCAGTCCTTCGGGCAAGCGTCATTTAAGTTAGAGAAGTCAATGCATGTTCGCCACTTCCCATTAGCTTTCTTTACTAGTACCGGGTTAGCGATCCACTCTGGGTAGATGGCTTCTCGTATGAAGTTATTGGCAAATAGGTTCTTTACTTCTTCATCGAGGGCTGTTGATCGTTCTGCCCCCATACTTCTCTTTTTATGCTTTACTGGCACCTTGGTAGGATCGATGTTTAGTACGTGGCATGCCACGTCTGGAGAGATTCCAGTCATGTCAGCATGCGTCCATGCAAATACACCCAAGTTGTGGCGGAGAAAATCAATGTGTTGATCCCTTAATTCTGCTCTTAGCTGAGATCCGATTTTCAAAAGTCTACTTGAGTCGTGTTTGTCTATAGATTCAAACTCCATAGCCTCTGCAAGCTCGACGGTAGCCTCCTCCTCTTTGTCTCTGGGGTCTAATTCATTGAAAAGATCACTGGTATATCGAAGAGGAGGGGCTTTCTTTAATTGCTATACTTCCAAGTTTTTCATGCAGAGAGTAGTCTCTGTATTGTTCCCTCTATCCTTCGTGCGATTATTGTGAAGTTCAGTTACATAGCAATTACGAGCGGTGTTTTGATCTCCCTCTACTTCCCCTATTCCATTGTCTATTGGAAATTTCATCTTCAGGCACCATGGGGCCAAGACAATTTGGAAGTCAGACAAGGCTGGTCTTCATAAAAAGGCATTGTAGGCCGAGTGGTTATCTATTAGCACACATGTTTGTTTCCGTACAATGGAGCGGGGGTGACTTCCGATTTCAACAAAAAGGTCCAATTGCCCGAGGGGCATCTTCACGTCTCTAGTGAAACCGTTTAGTGGTTTGTTGCAGGGAGACACATCCTTCATTGACAGCTTCATTCTGTCGAAATCATGCTTGAATAGGATATTTACTGAGCTTTTAGTGTCTACTAGAATTCAAAAAACTTTGGCTGGGCTGAACCGGGCAGAGATGACCATAGGATCCATGTAAAAGTACTGCCTTCTTTATAGGTCACGCCTATTGAATGTAATGTCATCGTTCTCTTTTCGCTTCGGGTGGCGTTCTTCCATAACATAATTAACGTAGCCTTCATTGTTTCTAAGTGACTTTCCATATCTTTCCATCTCTTCCAAGCTTCTATCGGCGATTGTGGTCCTCCCAATACGGTATGGACTACTATCTTCTCTTAACTGGAGCCGCTGGTGTTGTGATTTCCTGCGCCCACTTCTCGGGGTTTGCCTTGGGTTCTCATTGGCTGGAGCTGGAGCCCTGTTCTGATCTTTTACATAGCGATCCAGTCTCTTCCTTCTGATGTGTTCTTCAATTAAGTCCTCGAGATGGTGGAATTCATTGGTATCATGCCTATGAGATTCATGGAAGCGACAGAGCTTTCCAGACTTAATTGCATTATCTGATTCCTTCTTGTACGGGGGCGTCTGTATTTAACTTCGTCTTGGGTGGCCAGGAAGATGTTTTCGATTGTTTCATTCAAAGAAGTGTGAGTGTCAAATCTTTGTCTTAGCCGATATAGACGTTTTCTCCCTTCTTGCCACCAGCATTGTCTCTAGAGTCATTTCTTCGAACGTCCTTCGTTACAGCAGGTGTGCTGCCATTTGCTGTCGTAGTTTGTTGCCCTGTCTGTCTTTCGGTGGCAGCGTCTTCAAGTCTCATATATCTTCCGGCTTCATGGAAGAAATCGGGTAAGGTAGCTGGTTTTTCTTCGTTAATCTTCTAGCAAACTTAGTATCCGGATGCACACCACTACAGAGGGCCATTAAGATAAGTTTCTCATCGGCATCTTGGACTGCGGCCGCTGCAGCATTGAATCGGGTTAGATATTGCTGCACTGTCTCTCCGGGCTTCTGTTTGATATTAGATAGGGAATAAGCATCTTTGGGTTGTTCCACATGAATGCGGAAATGGTTGATGAATTTTTCTTTCAACATTTCCCATGAGCTGACGGATCCTTGGGGTAGATGGCAGAACCAGGAGGTAGCTAGATCTGCCAAGAATAGTGGGAAACATTTGCACAGTACTCCTTCTGTGGCTCCACTCATGAGCATATGCTGTGTATATCTCTGCAAGTGTACAACGGGGTCATAGATTCCCTTGTAAGGTTCCATTGTTGGCATTTTCCATTCTCTGGGGGTGACGGAAATTTCGATATTGCGGGTGAATGGGCTGGTTACCCTAGCGCCTATCCCTCGATCTCCTTGATCCCGTTGGACGCACTCTCTGAACAATCGCGCCATCCTTTCATCAAAATTTGGAGCAGATAGAAATGAGTTTGGTTCTTCTCTGCGAGATTGATTCCGTCCAGATGACCTGTAGGGATGGTATCGTCTATCACTCCTAATATTTTCCAATGGCTGTCTCTGGTCTTCTGGGAGCATGCTAGGGTCAGCTACAATTGGCCCTTGCCTTGATCTTCCTCTGCTGGATTCTGTTCCGGGCACTTCCTTGGGTCCAACATCGGGCTGAACTCTAGCTCGGCCCTGTTCATTGGTGTTTCCATGGCTAGGTAGCATGACAGGCTCCGGTACATCCGACCCTCGCCTGGTACCTCCCCTGTTGGTCTTGGTTCCAAGTGTTTCCTCCGGTCGGAATTCGAGCTGAGTCCAGGCTCGGCTCTTACCATTGATGTTTATGTTGTTAGCTTCTTCGAAGAAGAAAGATCTTTGTCGCCTCCCTGATCCTCCAGACTGGGACTCATCCCATGATTCAGTTTTCGGTTGGATTCTTCAGCATCCTTTATGTTTGCGCCAAAATTGGTCACAAACACCCAATATCACGAAAGCACCCGTTTGCTTATTCAACTTGATAATAATCAACACAGAACTCAACAACAATCAATATAGAATTCAGCTCTAGGTAATAAATCACAGTAATTCACAAACAACAATCACAAACACAGGATTTATAGTGGTTCGGCGTTCGTGCCTACGTCCACTTTGAAGGATTTCTCTTTATTGCTTTGCTCGATTCAATCGATTACAACGGATTACAATTGATAATAGCTTTGAAATCTGAATACAACAGTGATTCTGGTGAATAGATTCGAATCAGGCAGAGTCTCAGAGTTCAATGGCCGGAGTTCTCGGAAGATCCCCCTTCTCAAGGCTACAAGGTGCTATTTATAGGCGTTGGAGGCCCAGATCTTGCTGAAACTTCAGGAGACCTCTTCTGGCACGTGAGTAGGCCCACGCGACCGACCCCACCAAGTTTCGTCTCGATCTGACATCGATTCGAATTCATTTCGAAACCATCAAGAAATGGTCCAATCGAGCTGAAACTTGGCAGGAACAATCTTTACCTTGTATGGAAGCTACTGTGAAAATTTGGTTGCATTTGGATGTGTGGTTGAGGAGATATGATCGGTTCGAAATGGTGTTTCTCGGTTGGCTGTGGAGTTCGAACCCATCACTTCGAAACCATGACTTTGAATCCATGGACACACGTGATTCTACAGTGATGTGGCGCGTGCTCCTCGAATCGATCCTGTTTTGTCTCCGAGTTGACCGCTTCGCACCCATGGATTTCGCCTCGTTCGTATCGTGGGGCGACACGTCATCCAAGTTAGCTGACTTGGTAGGTACGAACAAGTGAATGTCCCTGGGTTCGAACGCGACCGTTTCGAACCAAGGTGTTCTCGTGGGTTCGAACTCGATCGATTCGAACAAGATCGATTAGAAGCGACTTGGATTCGAAGCTGGTGGGCTTGAATGGGTTCGAAGATGATGGTTTCGAATGTGATGGAGTCGAAGTTAATGGTTGTGAGGCAGGCACTGGTTGATGGATTCGAACAAGATGGGTTCGAAGGAAGGATGCCGGATGGGTTCGAACTGGATGGTTTCGAGGTCGGGGTATTGGATGGGTTCGAAGGTGACGGTTTCGAACCAGACAATGACTACCTCTCTCAAATTGAATCCATCATATATTGAGCGTACGGACTCGGATTGACCTGAAATTTGAAATGACGACTCCTTTGATCTTTCTTGTCATGTCCTATCAATTTTGGCCCGTTTCGAACTCGGACAAGATTAATCGATATCCATAGTAAAGTGAAGTATAACCAATCTCTGAGACGAACTGTCTTTTGTTTTCGATCAATCTTTTGGTATCACGGCTTTGCCAAAAAGCGGGATAACACCTTAAGCGTGACATGAGTTGGGCCACCAAGGCTTCTTGTTGGGATGTGAAGCGGTTAGTCACTTCAGCCATAACCCTGTCTAGATCTGCCATAGTAATTGCTTCCTGTTGTTCCGTGGCAGGGGCTGTCGGATTTGCCTGATTTCCATTTCGTACTGCTGTTGGAACGGGACAGTTCTCTTTATCTATGATCACTGGATCTGGAACGCTGCTTGTTGCGATGTTCTTTCCTTTTCTAACATCTTTCTTCTGCCTGGGAGGCATGTCTTCCAAGCAATGAGCGATGCTGTCGGGAAGAAGGTTAAGTGGGAGAAGCTGAAGCTTCTAGCTCGAGTTCTTAGTGAAAGCACCAAAAATGTTTGCACAAAAAATGGGCAAACACCTCCAAGTCGTATGACTTAGTCGATTTTATGTTGTTCTTAGTGATTTGGGTGATTTATGCAAATATGTAAAAAGTAGGGACTAAACTGTAAAAGACACACAGATTTATAGTGGTTCGGCTAGAATGTACCTACGACCACTTCTCTTTTACTGTTCGGATTACAAGTACAAAGCTTTGATTACAAGTGTACGAAAGTTGTTTGAAAGTTCTGTCCGTGCTTGAGCTCTCAAACTTGTCCGCCATTGTTGTACGCCTTCCCCTCTATTTATAGAGTGAGGCTGGGGGTAGGGGTCTTAGATGTATATAGCCGCTGTTGGGCCTAGGCTGATGTGATCTGGCCTGGCATTGTTGGTTCGGTAATACCTTCTTCACTTTGGATCGGTAGTGGTAGTATGCTTCTGGTTCGGTAGGGTCTTCTTCGTGTTGGTTCGGTAGCGTCTCGGTCCGGTGATGAGAGGAAGGTGGATTGGTTCAGCGGTGAGTGGGGCGTGGTTGGTTCGGTGGTGAGAGGAAGGTGGATTGGTTCGGTGGTGAGTGGAGCGGGGTTGGTCCGGTGGTGAGAGGAATGTGGATTGGTCCGGTGGTGAGAGGAATGCGGATTGGTCCGGTGGTGAGAGGAATGCGGATTGGTCCGGTGGTGAGAGGAAGGTGGATTGGTTCGGTGGTGAGAGGAAGGTGGATTGGTTCGGTGGTGAGTGGAACGTCGATTGGTTCGGTGGTGAGTGGAGCGTGGTTGGTTCCTCCTTGGTTCGGTAGTGGGGGTGTTCGGTCCTGCCTTGGTTTGGTGACGAGAATACACCCAACATTATCAGGTCATTCTGGAATTCAGGAGTTGCTGTGGAGATCAGGAGCAAGCTGGATGGCATGGTGTATCAACTAGTATATAGTATTTCTTTTCCGCTGTTTGTTGTTGTAAACTCTGATAATGTAATTTGATGTAATGTAATAACTGATATAGTTCTTTGTTTTTAAAGATATTCATTTATCTATTATATGTTGTGCCGCTGCGATTCTGAGATTCTATTTTCTTTTTTTTCTCTCTTCTTCTACCTCTTCTTTTTTAACTGTAACAATTAGGTTTTCCGGCCTTCTATTGCTCGGCAGTTGTTAAAGTGGACGTATTAATGTCAATTTTTGGAAGTCGAAAATCCCTGAACGTTACGGTTGGTATCAGAGCATTTGGTTAAGAGACAACCTTGGCTCTGTTGGGAATTACTCATTAGAGATAGAGTCAGTAGTACTCTAGAATGAGTGTGAGTGTAATAATAGATATGAGCACGTATTTGTTAGTGAATAAAAAAAATGTTTTATATTGTGTTTGCTTATCCGTTGAGCTGTTTATGAATTTTGGTCGGTATGTGGGACGTCATATTATCGATAGGGATTTCTAAACTCTTAAACGAGGCAAGTCGACATATGTTAACTCCGCTTTGATAATGACCTAGCGACTTAAAAGGTTACGACCTAACATCTTAAAAGGTTATCGACTTAACGACTTAAAAGGTTATGACCTAACGACTTAAAAGGTAAGCGACCTAACGATCTAAAAGGTGTCGACCTAACGACTTAAAAGGTTCCCACCCAATGACTTAAAAGGTTAGCGACCTAACGACTTAAAGGTTTACTGACCTAGGGATCTAAGAAGAATAACGACCTAGCAACTCAAGACAGAAAACACTCAAAGCAACCACACTTAAGTCGCGTCCGACTTACGACCTATGTTAGGTCGTAAGCGACCTAGGCGAACGAAGGCAAATCCAATACAGCGTCACTTAAGCCGTGGCCTGTTAACTCGTCCGCGACTTGGGACTTGTGATATGAATCCAGAAGAACATGATTATCCCCGTTAAGTCGTGAGCCGTGCATGAGAGATGGAGCGCGACCTACGACCTATCTTAGGTCGGCTACGATCCATGACCTTTTTTACCTCGGTTACTACTTACGACCTGGCATGGCAATTCCTCTATAAATGCAGCGCTATCTCCAACTTGGAGTGGACTTTTCCGATCATTTTCTTCAAAGCATCAAGACTCTGCCATCTTCAAGCCGAGCCTTACTCCAGCATCCGAAACTCACAAGAAGCTTCAGTCAACTTCAAACAGGGATTCAACACATTCAACCATGAATACGGAGAACTTTTTCAACGATAAACTCTGTGTCTCTTAATGCTTTTTCAACGAATTACTGCTTTTTCTGATTCCCATGTTAACGGGTGGTGCTTTCATTCAATCTCTATTTGCATCGGGGTGTTAGCGTCTGATTTTTTACGATAACATTTTTGGTGCTTTCACTGAGAAACCCAACTCAGGATACGGTCATCATAGCTTCACAGAAATTTGTAGAAAGGATCTCTCTAAAAATCAGGAGTTTATCAGAAATAATGGCCCCCAGAAGAAAACGCAAGTCTGTTAGATCTGACAATGTTCGCGAGACTACTGCCACTTCTCCACCTTTAAGTCAAACAACTCCAACCGTCGGTGTTACACGGGCGGAGCTAGATGTCGTGGTATCTGGGCTACATTGACAAATGGAATCTCATAATAACCTAATGCTGGAAAGGTTGAATGCTTTACTTGAGGCAAACCGCCAGCCGGCAACTAAGGAGGGAAACCTTGCCGATCAAGTGCAGAATGTGGAAGGAAGGAATATCCCTCAAAGGCCAACTGATCCAGTGGAAAGGAAACCTCCCCAAGCCGGAGGATCGGGAATGCAACCAACCCTCCGTGAACGGTTGTCAAGATAAAATTCGGAGAGAATGGCCGATGTTTGTCCTGCTGAGCCTCAAAATGATGAAGAGTATTTCTCAGGCATGGTTCGTCAGATTATGAAGGAAAGTATGCAGAGAAATAAAGATGAGAAAGAATGGGGTTTCGAGCAAAACTCCATTCACTGAAAAGATCCCGAAGGCAGAATTCCCAAGGAAGTTTGTCCCTCCAACTATTCCAGCTTACAAGGGAACGAGCGATCCTAATGAGTTTCTGTATAAGTATGATTGGAACATAACGGGTGCCAGAGCCTATGATGAAATCAAATACCGGTATTTTCTGGTATACCTGGAAGGAGTGGCTTTACTTTGGTTCACAGAGCTGCCGGTCCGATCGATAGACCAATTTTCTGATTTGACTAGGAAATTCAAGGAACAGTTTCGATTGTATGCGCCAAAGGAAAAAGATATAATGTCGTTACCCAGCTTGGAGCAGAATCCTGGAGAATCCATTAGAGCTTTCTTGAATCGCTTCAATATAGCTCTGGCTGAAGTGGACAACGCAGAGCCGAGAATGATTTTGACGTACCTGATGAAGGCTATTGATAAGACAAGTGTGTTCGGAAGGTGGTTGAAAATGAAAGAACCAAATTCACTTGACATGTTTTATAACAAAGCCGATGAATTCATGCGCCTGGAAAGCCTCCAAGCACCGGCTAAGGTGGCATCGACAGGGGCTGAAAATAGTAATGTTGTTCCGAATAAGAAAGAATCTGGCAATCAGAAGAGAGGGAATGATGGTCAGAAGTGGTGAGGAGATGCAAAGAAAGGTCGTCCCTTCAACTTCACCCCTCTAACTGATACCTCAGAGAACATCTACTTTGCGAACAAAGAAACGGTCGAATTCCCCGCACCAGCTAAGCAAAGAGTTAATAGGAAAGCTGAGAAGAATGGAAGGTTTTGCCGGTTCCATAACCAACACGGGCATGATACTAATGAGTGTCGTCACTTGAAGGAGGTAATTGGGGAACTATTGAAGGAAAACAAGATCCAGCACCATATGAAAAGGAACAAGAATGTCCCAACTTCGTCAACTCAAGGACAACAGGTTCCTGTTCATCGTCCTAGCTCAAGTGAAAAGGAGACAGCTCATGAATTAGAGAGGCCTGTTATAAATATGGTTACAGGGGGCCCTCACCCAGCTGGCAGGAGTTGGGGTGAGATGGAAAGATACGCTCGTGCTTTGAAGTATGCACCGGCAGATGAAAGTGTTTTTGTGTTAAAAGATGTTGCACCCCTGAAGCAGCAGAAAACTTTTAATGATGACATTATATTCAGTGCTAGGAATTCGATGGGTGTTGAAGCTCCTACCATTGATCCTTTGGTCATCTCCGCTGGCATTGGGCCAGCTACTATGAAAAGAGTTCTGGTTTACTGTGGAGCTTCGTGCAACATTCTCTTCAAGAAGACTTTTGATCAGATGAAGATTCCAATGGAAGACATTCAAGCTTCGTCACTAAAGATTGCTGGTTTTACTGGGGAGCCGAAACATCCAATTGGGACTATCGATTTGTTCGTAGAGCTTGGAGACGAGCGAAGAAAAGTGGCTCGAAAACAGACCTTTGTTATTGTTGAAGAATTTTCTGCCTACAATGCCTTCCTAGGCCGACCAACTCTGGCAGCATTTAAAGCTATTCTTGCCCCATGGTGTCTGACTATAAAATTCCCCACAGATAATGGAGTCGGTGTGGTGAAAGGAGATCAGAATGCTGGACGAGAATGTTATCTTACAGAGTTGCATGAAACGAGGAAGTGAGAAATGGGAAAAGATGCGGCGGCCCTGGTCCGCATCAAAGAATCAACCTTGTAGCAATTACAGGGTGGACCCTACACAGGCGAACATAGCGGTGCACGAAGAGAGATGGATCCCAAAAAATCCAGTGCAGGGGAGAATAGAGTGGTACCAGTTGAAGTGACAATGCCGGTACCTTTTGACCCGAAAGACCCCAACAAAGTGTTGAATGTGGATTCGCAGCTTAATGCAACGGTTCAAAATGTTTTGATATCATTTTTGAGAGCAAATCTGGATGTATTCGCTTGGACTCGTGCCGATATGTGTGGAATAGCTCCAGAAATTGCAGTACATACCTTTAATATTGAACCAAAGTTTACACCGGTAAAGCAAAAAAGAAGAACTCAAGGTCCTAAAAGGTCGACAGCATTGAAAGAAGAGGTTGATCGGCTCATGGAGAATGGATTTATCAGGGAATCCACTTATCCGAATTGGGTTTCAAATCCAGTACTAGTTAAAAAAGCTAATGGAAAATGGAGAGTGTGCATTGACTTTTTAGATGTAAACAAAGCATGCCCCAAAGACTGCTTCCCGTTACCCAGGATTGACCAGTTGGTAGACGGAACGGCAGGGCATGAATAGCTATCTTTTATGGATGCCTACTCCGGATATATCTAGATCATGATGCATGAGCCAGATCAGGAGGACACGAGCTTTATCACCGATGTTGGCCTCTACTGCTACAGAGTCATACCTTTCGGACTTAAGAATGCGGGGGCAACTTACTAAAGACTTGTTAATGCCATGTTTAAACCACAGATTGGCAAGACTATGGAAGTTTATGTCGATGATATGCTGGTAAAGTCAAAGAAAGCAGTGGACCACATGGATCACTTGGCAGAGATGTTCTCAATCCTCTGAAAGTACGGTATGAAGCTGAATCCTTTGAAGTGTTCATTTGGGGTAGAATCTGGAAAGTTTCTGGTTTCATTGTAAGTGCAAGGGGCATTGAAGCTAATCTTGCTCAGATAACTGCCTTAAGAGAAGTCAAAGCTCCTAGAACGAAGAAGGAATTGCAAATTCTCAATGGAAAAGTTGCTGCCTTGAGTCGGTTCATTTCCAAAGCTACTGATAAATGCATTCCATTCTTTGATGCTCTAAAGAAAGGAAGAAAAACTTTGACTGGACTCCTGAGTTCCAGAAAGCTTTCGATGAGCTGATTCGTCATATGGAAACGCCTCCTATACTTTCTAAGCCTGACAATGGTGAAGATCTTTTTGTATATTTGGCAATCTCGTCTCATGCCCTCAGTGCAGCTTTGGTACGGGAGGATGCTAAAATTCAGCGCCCGGTCTAGTACATTAGCAAGAGACTCACTGGGGCAGAATTGAACTATTCAAAGTTGGAAAAGCTCGATTATTGTCTACTGGTTGCATCAAGAAAATTGAGGCCATATTTCCAAGCTCATCCCATCAAGGTCCTCACCGATAAGCCCTTGAAGAAAGTCCTGTTTCGTCCTGAGACCTCGGGTCGTTTTTTGAAGTGGAATATTGAGCTCAGTCAATATGACATCGTGTATCATCCCCGGAAAGCAATCAATGTGCAAGCTTTAGCAGACTTCATCGCAGAACGTACAGACAAAGATGATAGCGAGGAGGTGGTAACCAATAATTCCCCAATTCTATGGAAATTGTATGTCGATGGCGCAAGAAACAATTACTGTTCCGGGGCTGGGGTTGTGCTTGAAACCCTGAAGGATGGTCACTGTGTTATGCATTAAGATTAGAATTTCCTTCGACTAATAATGAGGCAGAATATGAAGCTCTCGTTGTTGGCTTGAAGATTGCTAAAGAACTGAACATCAAGGCATTGCAAATCTTCAGTGATTCGCAGCTTATTGTGTGTCAAGTCAGGATAGAGTTTCAAACCAAAGGAGGAAATCTGCCCGCTTACTTGTCAAGAGCCTGGGAGCTTCTCGAAGACCTGGACCATTATACAATAAACCATATACCTCGGGAAGAAAACATGAAGGCAGATTTCCTCGCAAAGTATGCAAGCACTGGTGAAGCTCAATTATTGGGATTAGTTCCTGTGGAAGTCCTGTCAACTCCAAGCATTGATGAAATGGATATTGACTGGATCACGACTGTATCACAAGAGCGAGAATCATGGATCACTACGATATTGGAATAGCTGCGCGACGGCTCTCTACCAAAAAACCCAAGAGAACGGCAGAGGTTGTTAAGAAAAGCATCCAGATTCGTAATTCAAGATGGCCGATTGTATATGCGGGGATTCTCAATGCCATCACTCTGATTTGTGACCAAGGAAGAAGCTGAAACAATTCTAACTGAGGTATACGGAGGAGAGTTTGGAGACCATTCAGGAGGTCAAACTTTAGCAAAGAAAATTCTCCGTTATGGATAATTTTTGGCCGGATATTAATCGTGATGCCGCGAGTTACGCCCGAAAATGTGACCGATGCCAGAGATTTTCAAAAATCCCAAGAGCACCTTCCACTGAGATAACACAGATGGTCAGTCCGTTGCCATTTTCTATTTGGGGAATGGATCTCATCGGGCCTCTGCCAACTGCAAAATCTGGAATCAGATATGCTATTGTTGCGGTAGATTATTTTACTAAATGGGCTGAATCTGAACCCTTAGCTACTATTACCTATAAGAAAATGATAAACTTTGTAACTAAGAATATCCTTTGCAGGTATGGAGTGCCTCAAAAGATAATCACAGACAATGGAACCCAATTTGAAAGTAAAGAGTTCCAAGATTTTTGCAAAAAATTCAAGATCCAGAAAAGTTTCTCAGCAATGGCTCATCCGCAGGCAAACGGGCAAGTGGAAGCAGTAAACAAAATTATCAAATCAACCATAAAAAAACAGCTAGAAAAAGAAAACGGTGGTTGGTTCGATAAACTTCCGCTAGCACTATGGGCATATAGAACTACACATAAAACTGCTACGGGGCACACTCCATTTTCATTGGCATATGGGTCAAAGGCAATTATTCCGGTAGAAATAGAGGTCCCTTCACATAGAAGAATTCATTTCAATAAAGCCGAAAATGAAAAGCTACAACTTGAAGCCCTTGACTTCCTTGATGAAAAAAGGGAAGAAGCTGAGCTCAGAACTGCGGCTCATCAGCAAAGAATAGCTAGGCCCTTCAATTCCAAAGTTCGCCGACGCAGCTTTGAAGTTGGGGATCTAATCTTAAAAAGAATTATGACACCTACAGGCGTGCTTGGACCAAACTGGGAAGGGCCGTATGTTATAGGCCAAAAACTTCTTGATGGCACATTCAAACTTGTAACTGTCGAAGGAGACCCAATTCCAAGAGCTTGGAACAGCAATCATCTGCGCTCATATTTTACTTAAAGGCTATAATGAAATATTGTAAAAGAATGATGAATGTATGATTCTTGTATTGAAAGCCATTGTAAAGCCATTGCAAGTGAATAATAAGAATTATAAATTGGATGTAGGCCCAGTTCTTGGCCGAACCACTATAAATCTTGTGTTCTTTACTATTATAGACTGCTTTGCTTTATATCGATATATAAAATACATCAATTGTATTACTAAAATATCGATTTAATAATGCAGGCCATAAAAACGAAGCTTACCCATCACAAGACCAAGCAATCCTACGAAAGAAGTGCTTCGAACAAAAGTTAGCGATTCGGCTGGGAGTGGACCATTGCTAACTAACTGTGAATGTTTGTAAAAACGAGCATCCAGTTAAATAGCCTCTGTCTTCCACCACCAACTCGCTTAACCATGAAGTATATTTCTTTGGATAAGGGAAATTGTTGGCAAATAAAAGGGAAGTGTATGTGGAAAAGATAACGGGGATCGCCGAAATGAATAGATGGCAAAGAGACATAGGCGAGCAAGCATCAAACAGCAAAAGACCTCTTCGTAGTCACAAGCCCTCTTCGGAGGCACAACTCTTCAGAGGATAAAGGCCTCAAACGAGGCATGCCAGATGACTTTCTCAACAAAAAAGATTGGTATGGAATGACCAGGAGCACCATCCCGACTGGAAGGCAAGGCGCTTGTTCACTAGCTGAGACATTTTGCGCAGACAAGCATCCAAGTAACTTGCGTCCGCCCCGTGAATCCATATGATGATCGGAGGCACCTTCCCAAGTGGAAGGCACGGCGCTTGTTCACTAGTTGAGACAATCTGCGCAAATAAGCATCCAAGTAACTTGCGTCCGCCCTATGAATCCGGCCAACCATGAGGAAGAAACTTCCAGGTAGACTCGGAGGCACGCATTCCACCGAGATTTGAAATAAAACTTCACAAGTGATGTAATGTGAAAATCCTCTTCGGAGGCCCATTTTACCATAGTTGAAATGCTAAAATACCTCGAGCGGGCCTCGCCAGAAAAAGAGAGTTCTTTCTCGACATAAAGTTGCGGACTGACCGGTGGCACAGAACACTTGTGTCCGCCCCGTGAATCCATCCAACTAAGAGAAAGAAGCTCCAAACTTCCAAGCAAAAGCTCTAATCAAAGGCATACATTTCACCGTGATCTGAAATAAAACTTCACACGAGTCGAAATGCGAAAAGCCCTCTTCCGAGGCCCGCTTCCCAGCAAAAAGGGAAAAGATAAAAGCCTCTCCCAAGAGGCAGAAACAAAAAGACCTCTTCCCAGAGGCACAACCAAACAAAAAGACCTCTTCCCAGAGGCACAATCAAAAACTCTCTTCAGAGGCTCAAGCAGGTTGAAGCCCCTTTTTCGGAAGGCCCACTGCACTATGAAGTGAAATTCACTTGCCAAAGCAAAAGTGACTTTTTTCAAAAAGTGAAGCGTAAAAACATTGCAACAAAAAAAAAGGAGAAGACTCCTCCAATATGAAGTGCATTCTACTAAGCTAGAAAAATATTTTCTTGGAACGGAAATATTATCCTATAAAGTACAAATGCAAACTTCCTTCAAATGGATGAGTTGTTCTCTAAAAGAAGAGTACAAGTCTTCTTGAAACAGAAGAGTTGCTCTCCGAAACTTTGCCAATGTGAAAAAGATTGCACCAAATCTATGGTATGGGGGCAATACAGTATAGTTATCACAAAAATGAAGACAATGCTCAATAAACATACCATAGGTTTACTGCAACCTCACATAAAGAGGATAAAGAAACTTGCATAAAGACAGAAAGTAAAAGCTTTCTCAAATACAGACAGAAATTTGTATAAGTAAAAGAACCATTTTATTCCATACTATGAGAATTTTTACATATGCAGGTTTCAAAGTAAAAGAAAGCGGGGACCGGTACCCGCACAATCTCCAGTCAACACAAGCTTATGTACATTCAAAAATGCAAAAAGTAAAGCAAAGAAGGGAAAGCGGGACTCATCACTTCTTTCTCCCACCACCTTTAGAGCCTTCACCTGGCTAAATAGGCAATTTTTTCAGGCCGGCTTGGGAGAGTTGGGGGAGAAGGAGAGAGAGCTGGTGCTGGATCAACTTCCATTTCCTTTTCGGTAACAGAAATGTTTCTCCCTTTCTTCTTTGAAGTTGTGCGCTTCCTCCTCCTCTTTGAAGAAGACTCACTCCCCGGAGTGACAAGAGCAAACAATTTTATGTCATTAGAAAGGGTTCGCCCCGGAGATACTTCGCCTCCTTCAAGTACTTCGGCCTTCTGCTTCTGCGAAGCGGTTGGATCGTCCATGTCTTGAAGGGCTCCTATTAATTCTTCCTACGATCCCGGCTGGGAAGTAGGAGTGATTTGGAAGGATGGAGGAGGAACAGCTGGAGGAAGAGAAGTTTTTATGACACTAGGCTTTTTCGCTACAGAAGAAAAGCAAAAAATATTAGTATCTCCCGCGAAGAGAGAGATAACGGCTCATCGAGTCTTAAGTAATAAGCAAGAAATTCATCAAGCTCGGCCGAAGAAAATGAGTAATCCGCTTGACCTGGTTCGACGTTACTATTACTTGGAGAAGTGGGCTTCCTAACGTCAACTTCATAAGCTTGTGCTTCAGTGCTTTCTTCGCCTTCTTCTCCACCCTGTGCACTTGTAATCTCAGTTATGACTTTAGCAGGGGACGGAGAATGGGAACCGGAGCATGTCATATCAACGTCGGTTGAAATTGGAGGAGGGACAGGGGCAATTAATGGTGCTTCTTTCTCTGGATACTCCTCTCTCATCGTCCCAGCAAGCTCTCTAGCAAGCTGCTCTTTTCCTCTGGCAAGGGCTGCATGAGCTCCATCATCTAGATAATGTGGCTCGAGTTCTTCTTCAGCATACCCAGCATCTTTAAGCATATCAAGCGCAGCTTCCCATACTTCAGCCAAAGTGATTTCATATTTGGGGCCCAAAAATGCGAGACTGCCACGCCCTAGGACACTTTGCAAGTAGAAGTCAAATAATGTCGAACCGACATCGGCTTTCGTGGCTTGATGAGCTTCTTCAGCTGCAATTTTACCGGCAATAGCCTCATCGCGCTCTTTCCCAACTATAGCAAGCCGAGTTTTTATTGTCTCAATTTCGAGGTTCTGAGAGCTGGACTGTTGTCGCAACTGTGCAACTTCAACGTGATAATCTTCCACAACCTTTTCCTACCACTTGAGTTTATCTTCGGCCTCTCGTTGGCTAGCATGAGCATCCTGCACTTGTTGTTGAAGCACACTTTCCCTTTGAGAGTAGGAAGTGAGGAAGTAGCAAGCTCCTCTTTAAGTTTTCCAACTTCCGCTTCAAGATTTTCATTATAAGCGGCGATGCTCCTCATCTCTGCATCATGTTGATCGAGAGTCGTTTTCCATTCGAATTTATCGTTCTCCATGGTCAACATAGCCTCAAGGTTCGCGCGATTCACTCTCTGGAGTTCGTCAACAAGTTTCTGCCAACTCGACATTCTCTTAGTATCAAGTTTGACAGCATTAAGGTTCCGCGACATGGCTGCTTTGTCGATTGGAACCAAATCAAGATCAAAGCGAACTCCCTTCAAGCACCAGTTTGGAAATCGGCTTTGAAAAGTAGCTAGGCATGGTCCAACCTGATATGAGGGCCTGCCAATGATCGTTTGAATGTCGGTACGAGCGAGAGAGGGAGATTGAGAAGGCACCGAAGCAATGGGTTCTTTAAGAATGTCAGATGATGACTTTTCACCATGCTTGGTCCGTTTGCTCGAATCTTCGGCAGCGTGGCTCTTTCCTTTGTCATCATGGGATTTTCGTTTGAGGGAATCACCCTCTCTATGGGAAGAGTCATGACGTTCATCCCCTCTCCCATACCGTTCTTCGTATGTTCTTCTCTCCTGAGCTTTTCGAGCAACCCTCTCTTCATCAGTTTCCCTATGAGGGGGAAGATAGCACCTGTAATCATATTGACTGCGCCTTCCAGACTGCTTAAAGTGATCATAATACGAGCCACTTCGCCCCATTGGAGAACCTTAAATTAAAAAAAAGCATAACTTGAGAATCTTCTAATTGCAAGGAGTTAAGTGCATGTAAGTGCTGAAAAATCCTAAGTGTGCGCAACGTGCAGACTACGCACGTTGAACTACGAACCACTCCTCGGTTGTGAAGGAATGATGGGTGTAGTAGCTAACATCAACTCTTGAGTCAACGAGATCTATTGCAAAACAGAAGTTGCTTCAACCACTGAAGAGGAAACCCTAGTGGCAACAGGATCATCTTTAAAGAGTTCCTTTGAGGTGATAAACAGGTCGCTCAACCCCTCAAAAGTGTCGTCCCCGCTCTGCTTGGAAGGACTTGTTTTCCTGGCTCCTCCGTCACCAAACTTCCCTGAATGTTGGGGAGATTCTTGAGGCTCTTCTTCTTCAATGACCGGGGCAAGTGCAAATTTGCCAGTTGACCCCGCGACATCAGTGGAAGTAGATCACTTCACCAGAGAAGCCTCAGGAGCAGGATCTTTCAGTGTAGGCTTGTGACGACCCGCCCTTCTACGCCCAGAAAGACGTTTCGTCTTGAAGAAAGAAAGGGATGAGAAAATAGAAACGATAGAGAAGAAATAAAAACAACATCAGAATCTCCCAGCGGAACGAATAAATTATAATAATCACATAATTATTTACATCATATACAACATCAATCAGAGTTATACAAATGATACATCACATACTAGACAATTATAAACACCCTTCTAGTTAATACAACTCAATACAATACAATTCAAACAATTCAGATATACCAACACAGCGGAACTATATATATATCTACAACACTGAAGCCACCTGCCCTATTGCTCCTCCAGAATTCGTCAAAGCTAACCCGAATCCCTTGGCTACCCGTAAATAATTTGGGTACCCGAGAGTTTATGAAAAACAAAAATAAACTCCGGTTCAGACATGGGTCTGGTATGAGTAACAGGTTAATGTTGCTTAACTTTGAAAGTCTTTTAAAAACAAAAGGTATCATGTAAGACTCTCCACACATAAACATGGAAAAGTTTTTACCTTGCGCTAACCAAAACATTTGATAGGAAATTCAGTGATATTACAATACGTCTAGGGTTTTCAAGTAAATAAAAAATAGCCGAAATTGTTACATGATTAAATTCCAGCTACTAGCCACAAAAGTGTGTAATACAATCAAAACCGTGGGCGCTTGTTGGATTATGGATTCCATACAATGGCAGGGCTACTGGGGTACCGCCCATCACGGTACGTGGCCTAGATCAACGTACCGAGGATCACTCCCGACCCCCTGCATCACAAGACCGGAACCGTTCCTTACTGAACAGTCCCGAACAAGATAAACTCGGCAGTTGTTGCAATCAACCGCCCACACAGCCGAAAATAAAGGGACATCTAGACAGGGGAATATCCTTGTCCTGCTTGGGCATGACCCACCTAACCTTGCTGCACCTCCCCTGTTTTAGCCATTCCCGGTTGATGAGGCTTGAGGTTACGATTACCTTTAAAGAACATAATTCTTAGAATGCACATCGCCCGCCTGACGATGTGTTGAAAGCATTCAATCCATACAAGTTCGTTCCGGGTTCGAACAAAACCGAAGGCATTATCTCATTACACTCATTTTGGAATCACCCTCAGAGTTAACGACGATAACCCTTGCATTTTGAATCTTCATCTTCGCTTCAGATTCACGACCTATCGTTAATTTGGAATCGATGTGGTTTTCAGATATTCCTAATGGGGAAACCCGATCACGGTCTCATCGAAATCCAAAACGTGTCTTTTCAGGCCAAATTGTCTACTTAGTCTTAACAGTTAAATTCAATATAATCAATATACACACAGATAGATAATTCATAATATCACAATAGATAATCACATCATCATCATAAACAAATAATCAAATTATCATCCAAACAGTTAATTAAATATTATCATACTTAAACTATGCATCCATAACGCATAGATATTATTTATGTCAGATCACAATCATCAAATGAAATATTATTCATTCATAATCAATGATTCATAATCATACCATTTGTAATTAATTTAAAATGAATTAAATTAACTACTTCTATCACTAATTAATTTAAAACAAATTAAATTAATTACTTCATCTATAAATCCAGCTTATACAACCATTAATTAATTATAAATCAAATTAATTATTCATCCTCTAAATATTCACCTTGATTAATCACCTTTGATTAATCATTTTCTAATTACAATAAGTAATTAGTCTTTGATTAATTTTACAAATTAATTATTCTAAATTATTTAACATTTAATTACTTCATTTATAATTGAATACATTCATTCTTAATTAATTACATAAATTAATCTCCACATTATTAAGTATTTCTTAATTAACAAATTCTTAATTTACATCATTAAATGATCTCTAATTTAGATTTAAGTTAAATTACTTTGATTAAATTAGTTACATTAAGTAATTAATCTTTAATTAAACACAATTATTAATCACCCTTGATTAATATCATTCCAGTAATTAACTACCCTTAATTACTCATATAATTAAATTAATTACCCCATAATTAATTATCTCCACTAATTAATCCTAATATTAATTATAAAAGTAATTATCCAAATTACTTATTAACACGTCATTTTTTCATTAATTACATTCAGTAATTAACATTAATTGCTTCCTTAAGTAGTTATACTCCATTGTATACACTAAGTAATTTGCACTTATGAATTGATTAAATGATTTTCTTAAATTAATTAAACTAAATGAATTAACTTAAATTAATCATTTAATCAAAATTAGTTACAAAAAGTAATTAATCCTTTAAATTACTTTTATTAAGTAAGAATTATTTAAATTAATTAATCTAAATAATTATTAAATTTAACCACATTAATTAGTTACTTAAAAATTCTTAGTTAACCATTAACTAATGACATTTCCTTAATTACTTCTTTAAGAAATTACCTTAGATTTAAACCTTATCAATTATTTCTAATTCTAAATAAATCATCCTTTAATTATCTTATTAATTAAATTATTTTATTCCCTTAATTGTCTCTAAGGTAGTTCATTTCTATTAATAATTTCATTTATATTAAAGTGTAAATTTAAATTCAAATTCCATTTGAATTTAAAAATCCCAAAGATTAACCAATTTTAATCACCAATTTTAATCATTACCGAAACTAAATTCAATTTTAAATAATGTGAAGTACATTCATTATCTATATATGAAACTTATGTAAGAAAAGTTCAAACCATATTACTTAGTCCTTTTTCTTAAAAAAATCAAGCTTTTAAAATACATTAATCATTTAATTCTAACTTGTTTTAAAACATTCAGATTTTAAAACTGATTTACATTGCAGATTTGAATTCAAAGAAGAACCTGAATCCAAAATTTTACTTTGATTTAAAAACTTTGGTTCTAACTTGCTTTTTTTTTTAAAATAACTTGATTTTGATTTAAATTCAAATTCATTTGAAATCTTGGATTCAAAGTTCATTTGAATTTATACTGTAAGTTCTTGAATTTAAACCTCAGTTTAAATTCTGTTTCCAAACTTTAAATAAATTTAAAATATGAACCTGACAAAACAAAACCCCTCCTCCAAAAGAAAACAGTGACATTATTTTATCAAAACCTGTAACTAACCATACACAAACCCATCTCTTCATTGCTTCGGGCTAAAACTCGATTACTTCGAGTAAATTCTGAAATAACTCGATCAAATCTCGAGTGTCCCTTGCTCCAATCCCAAGCTACCAATTCCTCAGGTTCCAGAACAACTCAACAACATCCTCCCATGGACACCGTGCACATGCACGGAGGCGGCGCCGGATTCCGGCGATCAAAACCACCCCCTTCAAGTTTCAAATTGCTCCAACGTTGACCCCAAATCAACGAACAACCCTAAAGCACTGTCATTCAAAAATTGAGTAAAGCTTGATAATATCGAACCCATCACCAACCCATAAATACGCCTCGGCATGGCAACTCTGACCCCCAGCATCACCGCCCCTTAGCCCACATGCTCATCTACGACCTAGGCACCATTCCACTAATCCGGCCACACTCGATGCTACGGGGAAGTCGTGGCGAACAAAAACGTGTGCAACAGTGAAATTAGGTTTAGAAAATAAATCTCGTGACCGCTGCCTCCACCTGATTCTGATCATCCACCGCCCAATTTTCCTGGCTTCTCCAGTTACTCGTCCCTCACCACAGAGAACCCCTAGCGCTCCGGTCCCCTTGATCACCCACAAATTGACAATAACCCACTTTCATTCAAACCCAAACTACACCTTTAATACTTAACTGAAAATATTAGTTTTAGTTTTAAAAATCATAAGTTTGGATGATGTTTCAGATTGCACGCCCGAATCATAGAATCATGATGTTGGGGTTTTCACTTATTTATAGTTTGGTGTGTTAATTTGATTACCAGAAACAAACCATATTTCTTTTACTAAAATAAAATTTTTAAAACTAAAATTGGTGATTAAATACACAAGTTTTACTTAAAACTTAAGTTTACATAGAGACTACATCAAGAGATATAGAATTTAAAATCAAATGAGAACCTGAAAACATGAACAGAGAGTACCCAGAACTAAAACAGAACATCTATATCATATATTCCTATATAAGCACAGAGAAAAGCACCAATATATACTTGCATTCAAACATGATGTTTCTAGAGAATCTATGCAACCAACTTACTACTTATGTTATTTAAATCTTGAAGTTACTCACCATAGGTTTTTGAAAGAAAAGCTTGAACTTAAATCTTAAATACAGAGGTGTATCACAAGCTATCAACATACATACACAGTAACACATATACCCAGGAATCCATTAAGTTATATACCCATCAGTAGTTAAGCAACATATAAACTTAAGTATTTTAAAATTTAGGTTACTCACTTTGCATTTGGAAAGAGACAGAGCTTCTCCCCCCCCTTTTTTTTCCTGAAACAATTTAACTTTAAAAACTGGGAATGTTTTACTTGATTTTCCTTTGATTCTTCTTTCTTTCTTGTTTGATGCTTCAGTTGTAATATTACCTTAGTTTGCATAGATGGAAGTGTTTGTTATTAATTCTTGGCTTCGGGTTTAATATGTTATGAACGAACTAAAAACAGTATGCATATATAAAGAAGTTTACAGGGGTAGGTATTTACTGGGTTTAGGCAAATTTGCACGTACAAATATTTCATTTTGTTTGTATCAGGCAAGGCTTTTTCAAAAGGAGGCTGAAAGATTTTTATACAAATTCGAAATGACTTTTTTGTATGCTAGAGATGAAAGCTTTAAATGTTAATGTACTTTTATGTTTCAGCTTACTTATTTTTATGCTTAGATATTTTTGTTTATACTTTGCTTTGTATTAGCTTGCTCTACAAACTACCTTATATGTTAATTTTGTTTACTCTTTAGCTTGCATATTGTTAACTCCTATTTCTGAAGCAACCTAAGACTTACGCGAGTTAACGACCTAAGGGCGCTAAAGACCTAACTACAGCAGCGACCTAAGATCACGAAGCACTCCGCGACCTAAGGTATTTAGCGACCTAGTGCTTAGGTTCTTCAGCGACCTATGAAGTGCACCGACCTAGCGACCTATAGGAAGTTCCAACCTAACACACTCAGCGACCTAATGACCTAAAGTCTCAAGCGACCTAGCCACCTAAAGGCCAGAGCGACCTAAAGGATGGAGCGACCTAACGAGTTAACAGGCTACGACCTAACAGGCGAACGACCTAGCTATGGAAAGGTTCTAGCGACCTAACTGCCTGCCGACCTAAGTGGAAAAGTAACCTAACGACTTCAAGCATATGCGACCTAAGCAATGCCACATCCTACCGACCTAAGAGCGAAGTGGTCTCAGCAACCTTAATCTCAGTTGACTCACGACCTATGATAGGTCGCAAGCGACCTGTTAATTTGCTCAGAAGAGATCCAAATGCAATCAAGATAAGTCGGATCCCATCTCTTAGGTCGCTGCCGACCTAATAATTTATTCACGGCAAGTTCCAATATAGCTGATACAGGTGATCCCTTATGTCGTCGCCGACCGACGACTTACGACCTAACTTAGGTCGTATGCAACCTAGCACTTGGTGATAGGATTCTGCTCAGAGTATTCCCTATAAATACAGCCCTAACTCCAACTAGCAAAGGACTTTTGGCCGATCACCTCAAGCGCCGATAGTCTGCTGAATTCTCGACTCATTCAACACTTCAAGTACTCCAAATACCAAGGACTCTACTACGATCTCCAAGAGAAAATCTACATCATTCAACATGAATTCGAAAGATTATTCTCCATCAAAGTTTGATCTACTAGTCTAGAGTGTGTTGTAATTGAAGATTGTTGTAAAGTTGTAACCAAATTCAGTAATAAAGAGAGTTAAAGTGGATGTAGGCTTATCCTAAGCCGAACCACTATAAATACTGTTGTCTTTTCTGCTTTTTTCTGTGATTTCTCTACTTGTCTGTAGTTCCCGTGTACACGGGTGGTGCTTTCACTCAACTTCGATTTACACCGGGGTGTTAGCGTCTGATTTTTACGTTAACATTTTTGGTGCTTTCACTGAGAACCCAACTTAGGAAACTTCCACTATTGCTTCTCAAAGGATTATTGAAAGAATTTCTTTTAAAACCAGAAGTTTATTGGAAATAATGGCTCTTGGAAGAAAACGAAGTTCTGTAAGATCCGACAATGTTCAAGACAATACTGCTACCTCTCCTCCTTCGAGTCAAGCAACTCCAACTGTTGGAGTTACACGAGCAGAATTGGACGCCGTAGTTTTGGGATTGAGTCAGCAATTGAATGCTCAGAATGCGCAATTGGAGGCCCAGAATGCCCTGATCTTGAGTAAACTGAATGATCTATTTGGGGCAAACCGTCAACCGGGTAATAATGATGGGAACCCTAATGCGGGAGTTCAGGATGTTGAAGGAAACATTTCTCAAAGAGCCGCAGACCCTGCAGAAAGGACTCCTCTTCAAGCTGGAGGATCAGGGCTACAGCCGACTCTCCGTGAACGGTTGTCAAGGCAGAATTCAGAAAGAGTGGCTGATGTGTGCCCTCCAGAGCCTCTAAATGACGAAGAGTATTTTTCGGGTATGGTTCGTCAAATCATGAAAGAAAGTATGCGAAGAGATAAAGACGAGAAAGAGTGGGGTTTTGCTCCAAGCAAAATTCCATTTACTGAAAAGATCTTGAAGGCGGAGTTCCCAAGGAAATTTGTTCCTCCTACTATTCTGGCTTACAAGGGGACGAGTGATCCTAACGAGTTTTTGTATAAGTACGACTGGCATATGATTGGTGCCAGGGCATCTGATGAAATTAAATGCCGATACTTCCCGGTTTATCTAGAAGGCGTAGCTCTATTATGGTTTACGAAGCTGCCGGTAAGGTCCGTCGATCAATTCTCCGATTTGACCAGGAAGTTCAAGGAGCAATTTCGATTGTATGGTTCTAAAGCAAAGGATATAATGTCGCTATCAAGTCTAGAGCAAAATCCGGGAGAATCCATCAGATCATTTTTGAATCGCTTTAAGATAGCATTGGCTGAGGTGGATAATGCTGACCCACGCATGGTCTTGACATACTTGATGAGGGCAATTGATAAGTCAAGCGAATTTGGAAAATGGTTGAAAATGAAAGAACCAAACTCACTTGACAAATTCTACAAGAAAGCAGATGAATTCATGCGCTTGGAGAGCCTCCAAACACCGGCTAAGGTAGTATCAGCGGAAGCCGGGAACAATGGCACTGCTTCGAATAAAAAAGAACCTAACACTCAGAAAAGGGGAAATGACGGTGGGAAGAAACAGGGAGACTCTAAGAGAGGCCGTTCTTTCAATCTCACACCCTTGACCGATACCCCTGAAAACATCTTCTTCGCGACCAAAGATGATATCAATTATCCGGCACCACCTAAAATGAGAGTTGCGATCAAGATGGACAAAAGTGGAAAGTTCTGTCGGTTCCACAACCCGCTCGGCCACAACACCAACGAGTGTCGTTAGTTGAAAGAGGTAATTGAACAACTGTTGAAGGAAAAAAACTCCAGCAATATGTGAAAAGGAACAGAAATGCCCCAGCTTCCTCAACTCAAGGACAACAAGTTCCCGCTCACCGTCCTGCCTCAAGTGAGAAGGCCGTAGAGCAAGAATCGAAAAGACCTGTTATCAATATAATAACTGGAGGACCTCACCCAGCAGGAAGAAGCTGGGGAGAGATGGAAAGGTATGCCCGGGCCTTGAGGCATGTACCAGCTGAAGAGAATGTTTTTGTCTTAGAAAATGATGCGGCTTTAAAGCAACAAAAGATTTCCATAGATGATATCGTGTTCAGTGCCAGAGATTCTTTGGGTATTGAGGCCCCGAGCATAGATCCTTTGGTCATATCCGCTGGTATTGGGCCGGCAACTGTGAGAAGAGTTCTAGTTGATTGTGGAGCTTCATGCAACATCCTTTTCAAGAAGACCTTCGATCAAATGAAAATCCCGATGGCTGACGTTCAAGCTTCATCACTTAAGATCGTTGGGTTCGCTGGAGAACCCAAACAGCCGATTGGGGCCATAGATTTGTTCGTAGAACTCGGAAAGGGACTGAGGAAGGTGGCTCGAAAGCAAACCTTTATAATTGTTGAAGAATTATCTGCCTACAATGCCTTTTTAGGATGACCAACTCTTGCTGCATTCAAAGCTGTTCTTGCCCCATGGTGCTTGACTCTAAAATTCCCCACAGATAACGGAGTTGGTGTGACTAAGGGAGACCAAGATGCGGGACGAGAATGTTATTTTGTAGAATTGCGAGAATCCTGGAAGAGAGAGATGGGAAAAGGTGCGGCGATTCCAGTCCACATCAAAGAACCAACCTTGTAGCAATTACAGGGTGGACCCCGCACTGGTGAATGTAGTGGGGTACGAAGAGAGATGGATCCAAGGAAAGCCAGTGCAGGGGAGAATAGGGTGGTACCAGTAGAGGTAACAGTACCGGTGCCCGTAAACCCAAAGGACCCAAACAAAGTGCTTAATGTGGGTTCAAAACTCAATCCGACAGTTCAGAATGTTCTGATTTCATTTTTGAAGGCTAATTTGGATGTATTCGCTTGGACCCATGATGACATGTGCGGAATATCCCCAGAGATTGCAGTACATACTCTGAACATTGATCCAAAGTTTACACCTGCGAAACAAAAGAGAAGGACTCAGGGTCCTGAGAGAATGGCAGCATTAAAAGAAGAAGTGGATCGGCTCATGGAGAACGGGTTCATTAGAGAAGCTACTTATCCAAATTGGGTCTCAAATCCAGTACTGGTTAAGAAAGCTATCGAAAAGTGGAGAGTGTGCACTGATTTTTCAAATCTGAACAAAGCCTGCCCCAAAGACTATTTCCTGCTTCCCAGGATCGATCAGTTGGTGGATGGGACGGCAAGGCATGAATTGTTATCTTTTATGGATGCATACTCCAGATATAACCAGATTATGATGCATGAGCCGAATCAAGAGGATACAAGCTTCATCACAGATGTTGGACTCTACTGCTACAAGATCATGCCTTTTGGACTCAAGAATGCAGGGGCAACTTACCAGAGGCTTGTTAACACCATGTTTAAACCACAAATTGGCAAGACAATGGAAGTTTATGTTGATGATATGCTAGTAAAGTCTAAGAAAGCAGTGGACCACGTGGATCACTTGGCAGAGATGTTTGCAGTACTCCAAAAGTATAGAATGAAGCTTAATCCCCTGAAATGTTCGTTTGGAGCGGAGTCCGGAAAGTTTTTGGGTTTCATTGTGAGCGCTAGGGGCATTGAAGCCAATCCAGCTCAAATCACTGCCCTGAGAGAGGTCAAGGCTCCTAGAACGAAGAAGGAATTGCAAAGTCTCAATGGAAAGGTTGCTGCTCTGAGTCGGTTCATTTCCAAAGCCACTGACAAATGCATTCCATTCTTTGATGCTCTGAAGAAAGGAAAGAAAAACTTTGAGTGGACTCCTAAATGTCAGAAAGCATTTGATGAGTTGATTCGTCATATGGAAGTGCCTCCTATACTTTCAAAGCCTGATAGTGGTGAAATCTCTTCATATATTTGGCAATTTTGTCTCACGCTCTCAGTGCAGTGTTGGTACGAAAACACACAAGGATTCAACGTCCAGTCTATTATATCAGCAAAAGATTCACTGGAGCAGAGATGAACTATTCAAGGTTGGAGAAGCTCGCCATTGTTTGTTGATTGCATCGAGAAAATTGAGGCCGTATTTCCAAGCTCATCCCATCAAACACTGATCAGCCTCTAAAGCAAGTCCTATTCCGTCCTGAGACTTCGGGCCGTCTTTTGAAATGGAATATCGAACTCAGCCAGTATGACGTCACTTATTATCCCCGTAAAGCAATCAATGGACAAGCTTTAGCAGATTTCATCGCAGAATGTACGGATAAAGGTGATAGTGAGGAGGAAGTCATTGATAGCATCCTAATCCAATGGAAATTATATGTCGATGGCGTAAGGAATGATTACTGTTCCGGGGCAGGGATTGTCCTTGAAACCCCAGAAGGGCGATCACTATGTTATGCACTGAGACTAGAATTCCCTTCAACAAATAATGAAGCTGAATACGAAGCTCTCATCGCTGGTTTAAAGATCGCTAAAGAACTAAACATCAAGGCATTACATATCTACAGTGATTCTCAACTTATTGTTTGTCAAGTCAAGAAGGAATTTCATGCTAAAGGAGGGAATCTACCAGCCTATTTATCAAAAGCCTGGGAGCTCCTTCAAAATTTTGATCGTTATTCAATAAACCATATCCCCCGAGAAGAAAATATGAAGGAAGATTCTCTTGCAAAGTATTCAAGTACTGGTGAAGCTCAACTATTGGGGTTAGTTCAAGTCGAAGTCTTGTCAGCTCCAAGCACAGACGAAATGGATGTTGATTGAATTATGAATGTATCCCAAGAGCAAGAATCATGGATGACTACGATACTTGAATATCTACTCAATGGTTCTCTGCCAGAAAATTCAAAAGAACGACAAAAGCTGATGAGGAAAGCCTCCAGATATATAGTTCAAGATGATCGCTTGTACAGACGAGGATTTTCAATGCCACTACTTAGATGTGTAACAAAGGAAGAAGCTAAGACAATTCTAACTGAAGTACACGGAGGGGAATGTGGGGATCATATAGGTGGTCAAACTTTAGCAAAGAAAATCCTCCGTTATGGATATTTTTGGCCTGAGATTAATCGGGATGCTGCTGACTATTCCCGAAAGTGTGATAAATGCCAGAGATTCGCTAAAATTCCTAGGGCACCTTCCACTGAGCTAACACAAACGCTCAGTCCATGGCTGTTTGCCATCTGGGGAATAGATCTCATTGGGCCTAAGCCGACTGCCAAATCAAGGATTAAATATGTTATCGTTGTTGTTGATTAATTTACTAAATGGGCCAAGGCCGAACCATTGGCTACTATTACCTCTAAGAAAATGATAAGTTTTGTGACTAAAAATATCATTTGCAGGTATGGTGTGCCTCAGAAGATAATCACAGACAATGGTACTCAGTTTGAAAGTGAGGAGTTCCAAGATTTTTGCAAATGATTCAAGATCCGAAAAGGGTTCTCAAAAGTGGCTCATCCGTAGGCAAACGGGCAAGTGGAAGCAGTAAACAAAATCATCAAATCAACCATCAAAAAGCAGCTGGAAAAAGCAAAAGGTGGTTGGGTCGATAAGTTACCGCTTGCACTATAGGCATACATGACCACTCACAAAACTGCGACTGGACATACTCGATTTTCATTGGCATACGGATCAGAAGCAATGATTCCAGTGGAAACTGAAGTCCCCTCACACAGAAGGATCCATTTTGATCAAAGTGAGAATGAAAAATTGCAACTGGAAGCACTTGACCTTCTTGATGAAAGAAGAGAAGAGGCAAGGCTTAGAATTGCAGCTCACCTGCAAAGAATAGCCAGGCACTTCAATTCCAAAGTTCGTCAGCGCAACTTTGAAGTTGGAGACTTAGTCCTGAAGAGAATTATGACAGCCATAGGTGTGTTTGGGCCGAACTAGGAAGGACCATATGTTATTGGCGCAAAGCTTCTTGATGGCACATTCAAACTCACGACTGTCGAAGGAGAACCAATCCCAAGAGCTTGGAACTGCAATCATTTGCGTCACTATTTTACTTGAAAGCTTTGCTGAAATATTGTAAAAGAATTGCAAATATATGATTCTTGTATTAAAAGCAATTGTAAAGCAAGTGAATAATGAGAAGCTATAAAGTGGATGTAGGCCCAGTTTTTGTCCGAACCACTATAAATCTTGTGTTCTCTACTATTATAAACTGCTTTGTTTTATTTCAACATATAAAATACATTAATTGTGTCATTAAAATGTCGATTTAATAATGCAGGTCATAAAAGCAAAGCTTACCCATCGCAAGACCAAGCAATCCCCGACATCACTCAGCAAACAAACACTAAGCCATTCAAAATTTCCATACTCAAATCCTACAACAGAAGTGCTTCGAACAAAAGTTAGCAATGTGGATGGAAGTGGACCATTTCTAACTAACTGCAAATGTTTGAACAAACAAACAACCAGTTAAATAGCCTGTGTCTACCACCACCAACTCGCTTAACTATGAAGTATATTTCTTCGGATAAGGGAAATTATTGGCAACAAAGAAGTGAAAACACTTGCAAAAGACAACGGGGATCGCCAACATGAATCGATGGCAAAGAGACATGGGAGAGTAAGCATCAATCAGCAAAAGACCTTTTCAGAGGCACAAGCCCTCTTCGGAGGCACAACTCTTCGGAGGATAAAGACCTCGAGCGGGCCTAGCCAGAAAAAGAGAGATCTTTCTCGATACAAAGTTGCGGAATGATCGGTCGATACACTCCCGTGAATCTGTCCAACCAAGAGAAAGAAACTCCAAACTTCTAGGCAAAAGCCCTACTCTGAGGCACACATTTCACTGAGATTGAAATAAAACTTCCAGGTGTTGAAATGTGAAAAGCCCTCTCCGGAGGCTCATTTCACCACAGTTGAAATGCTAATAGACCTCGAGCGGGCCAACCAGAAAAAGAGAGATCTTTCTCGATACAAAGTTGCGGAATGATCGGTCTATACACTCCCGTGAATCCGTCCAACCGAGAGGAAGAAACTCCAAACTTCCAGGCAGTAACCCTACTCAGAGGCACACATTTCATCATCGGTCGATACACTCCCGTGAAATGAAATGTGAAAAGCCCTCTTCGGAGGCCCGCTTCCCAGCGAACAGGGAAAAATAAAAGCCTCTCCCAAGGGGCAGAAACAAAAAAGACCTCTTCCCAGAGGCACAACAAAACAAAAAGACCTCTTTCTAGAGGCAGAAACAAAAAAGACCTCTTTCCAGAGGCAGAAATGAAAAGACCTCCTCCCGGAGGCACAATCAAACAGAAAGATCTCTTCGGAGGCACACGTTTCACCAAGATTGAAATAAAACTTCCTGGTGTTGAAACATGAAAAAGCCCTCCTCGGAAGCACAACTCTTCGGAGGCACATGTTTCACGGAGATTGAAATAAAACTTCCAAGTGTTTAAACGCGAAAAAGTCCTCCTCAGAGGTGCAACTTTTCAAAGAAGCAAAAATCAAAAAGCCCTTTACTGTGGCGTAAAAAAAAAAGAGAAGCCCTCTTCAAAGGCACACTTTAACTCTCAAAGGAAGAATGATTCACCTATTCTGGAAAATACTCTTCCTTCAATAGAAGTTAAAGTACCCTTCAGAGGCCCGCTTTACCACATAGAAGAATTCACTTGGTAAAATGTGTATATGCACAAAAGAAAAGGTGATATCTTCGAAGGACGAAGCGCAAAAACTTATATGGACGGAGTTGTACTCTATTTTTAACGAAATAATATTCCTCCAAGTATGGAATAATTATTCTCCAGAAAATAGAAGTACAAGTCCCCTCAACATATAAAATATTACAACAAGCTTATGGTATAGGGGAAACATGGTATATCTACATACAACATGGTATAACTATATTGGTAAAATCACGCTCGAACAACGTACCACACGCTCGTTGCAATATCATGTAAAGAAACTTGTATAACAATGAATAATAAATGCATTCTCAGATACAGACAGAAGTTTGTACAAAGAAAAAGAATCATTTTATTCAACACTGTTAAAATTTTATACAGGTATGTAACAACCCGCAAATCCGTACCCCTTGAGTCAACACTATTCTACAACAATCAACTCAAGTTGCACAGAAATACGAACCATTTGGGTTTAAGAAGAAGAGGTAGAAGAAGAGAAAACAAAATCAACATCAGAATCTAACCATCGCAGCGGAGTAAAATGTAATAGATAATAAATACTCTTTACTCAAAATCAAATATATCTGTTTACATACATTACATCATCAGAGTACATCAGTCACAGCTCACATCGATGTCATATAATGGATACACAACAACTCAACACAGCGGAAATATATGTATATATAAGTACGAGAATACGTATCGTTATCCAGCTCGTCTCCTGAGCTCCACAACATCATATCCTGTATTCTATAATACTCGGTCTGACCCGAGCATTACAGTTAAATAACACCCGAGTCAGTCTGGATTACCAGCGTGAGAAAATCACACCCAATTGATTATTAAAGTTTCAAAAATCCTTTGAAAACAAAAGCATTTCGTAAGACCACACCACAAATAAACATGTCGGGTTTTTACCTTACGATAGCTAAAACAATTTTTATAGAAATCCTGTGATATTATAATAGGGTATATATACAAATGCTTATAAAATAGCCGAAATTGTTACATTCATTAAATTCCCGCTACTAGCCACCAAAGTGGGTAATAAAAACAAAACTCGTACAAGGCTCGTAGGGAGAACGGATTTCCAACAATGACTAGGCACTGGGGTACCACCTATCACAGTACGGGGCCTAGATCACCGTACCGAGGATTACTCCCTTCATCCCCTGCAACACAAGGCCGGAACCATTCCTTACTGAACAGTCCCGAACAAGATAAACCCCGTGGTTGGCTCGACCAACCACCCACTAAGCCGAAATATATAAAAAGGGACATCTAGAGAGGGGAAATATCTTGTCCTGCTTGGGCATGACCCACCTAACCTTGCTGCATATCCCCTGATTTTCAGTCATTCCCATTTGATGAGGCTTGAGGCTAAGCGTTACCTTTTAGAACGTTTCACTTAGAATGCCCATCGTCCACCTGACGACGTTTCGCAAGCATTCATCCATACAAGTCCGTCCCGGGTTCGAACGGAACCGAAGGCACTATTCCTACTACATCCGTTTTGGAAATATCCTCCGGATTAGTAGCGACTAGCCCTTGCACTTCACTGCTCCATCTTCGACTCCGAACACGTTTTTCGCGCGAAACGTACAAACCGGATCGAAGTGGTTTTCGAGAAATAAATGTCGATCCCGTTCTCTTCGAAACGATCAACGCAGTTGGCCAATATTGATAGTCGGTTATTTAACTATCAATTAACATTCACAAACATCCATCAAACAATAAATAATTTTCCAAATTATATATTTATCTCAAAATATCTTCGCAAGATATATTTTCAACTTTCAAACCCCTTTTTGAAAGCAGTTTCAGATTTATCTTCCTCTTTCAGAATAAACTTTCCCAAATATTTTCTATCTCCACTGAAATCACCAAGTACAAAACTAGAATTTAAAATAATTAAAAATACTTTACTTTGAAATATATTTTAAAACATTTAAATTAAAGCTATTTTAATAATTTGTTAAAAATACATACTATATAAATATTTGAAATAAAGTTACTTAGTAAATATAAAACAAGATTTCTTCTTTTAAAAACAAAATACTAAGTTACTTCTTAATAATTACTACTAAAATAGATTAAAAGAAAATCTTACTTGAGACTTTAAATATTAGAAATAATAAATTTTACAAAACTTACTTTCCTTAAAAACAATTTTAAAACATTTAATTTATATTTAAAAATTTACTTTTAAAAACATGTACTTGGCTATCCAGAGAAAATTCCAACTTCACTCACTTAAATCAATTTTTCCCAAATTGATTTCCAATTTATTTTATTGAAATAAATTTCTTTACTTCCTTAATTCATTTTAAAATTCATTAATTAAGACTTATTATTAATGTTTTTATTCCCCTTTTTTTTAAACTTTTTAAGCGAAATATCCAAATTTCAGTTTTTCCCAACTTCTTCTGTATTCCTTTTAATAATTAAATCTTAAATTTTAAATAAGTGTTTTATTCTTTTAATTAATATCACTGAAGATTAAAATTCATTAACTCTTTGTTTGTTCAAATTTCCATTCTATACTCAAGATTTATTTATTAGAATTTTAAAGTCACTTTATTTCTTTCCAATTCATTTAAAAATTTAATTCAAATTTCTATAATCATTCTACTTACAATTTCACTTCTTTTATTATTTTACAAAAATCCAATTTATATATTTTTGGTAATTCATCATACCCAAATATATTCAATCGAACCATAGCATTCAATATTCCAATAAAGATCATCATAGAATATAAAATAAATCACAATAGAGGGTATTAAATAATTTAAATAAATATTGAGGGGTCCAATTGGATCCCTCCAACTTGTTTTCCCTGCATCCACAGATGTTAGCACAACATAATATACCAATTCCAGAATATATCATACCATAGCACATCAATCAATCAATTTCAACCATTCAACAATTATTTAAATTTAATCATTTAAATTTAAATTTAAATAAACTGAGTGAGATTAACTCACCTTTGCTTTTTATTTGCAATCCACCTCAATATTGCCTTGGTTCTCTCGATGTTTAACCTTATACAAAACAATTTACGACTTATTAATATTGGAAATATAAAGCGAACCCTTAATCACCATTCAATTTAATTCTGAACTAATTTTCTTTTGTTAAATCTTTTAGTAGCAAAAATGGTTTAAACAGGTCGATTTACACAATTTAATTCCTATAATATGTTATTGTCAAATAAATCAGTGAAATTATATTTATTTTACTTATGAACTATACATTAGAGAAATACCCTATATAGATATTAAATTTAAATAAAACAAATTTTATTTTCCTAACCAAGATACATGTATTACATTAAAAAGAAACAGATCTATTATTATATTATTATTTTTTTATTTATCTGCGTACATACAAATCCAGAAAACTGATCGATACCTTACTGCTTGATGAAATCGCGAGGCCCAAACTTCACGCACGCATCTCTAGCGCACCTATCTCCACCGAATCGAACACCCCACGCGAGCCCTAAGTTTAGCGCGACGTCGCCACAAATCGATATGACAGGCCCTCCCACCCTATCGACGACGAAGCTTTCCATCATGTCATGAGTACGACACGCGAGTTTATTCTCTTCCGGTGGAGAGCATTTGAGGTTCGATTGAAAGTCGAAGAGAGAGAGAGAGAGGAGCGATTCAAATTAGCTGAGGCATTTCTTCGGCCATTAAAGAGGACAAACTCGAGATTTGTTTTGAGATCTCGATTCTTTTTCTTCAAACGAACGATTTGAGGAAGAGGGAAGTCAAGATCCCCCATTTTTTTCAATTCCGCCATTACTTTGATTACGAACGAATTCAATTTGAATTTGCGTTTTGCCATTTTGTTTTTCGGTCGATGTAAAAAAAAGGAAAAGAGGGATGCTCGAACAAACATGATGAGAAATCGGGGTTTCGTTGCTGGAGAGGAAGACACGGTTTTGATTTAAGGAAAGGAAGAATGTCTCGCTCGAACACGAAAGCAACATTTTATTCGGCCATTATCTTGGATTCGAAACGAAAAAGGAAAAAGAGGCTTCGTTTTGTTTCCTGAACGAAGAAAAATATCTTCCCCTTTTTAATTATTGAACGAAGAAGCGTATTGGAGAAGGAACAGCAAAGCTCAAATGTTAGGAAATCTGGACCAGTCAACAATATAGTATAAATTATATTTGAATTCCCGATATAAATTTCACACGTTTACATATCGTACGCTCACAACAACTCCGATCACTACGAAATTTGAAACCCGATAATAACTCAATATTACGGATCCAGCGGAACTGATTTCGTCGAATTCCGAGACTGTGCCTCGGAAGGCTATTTTTAAATTAAATTTAAACGATATTAATTTCAACTCTTAACAAACCACTATTAATTTTAATTTTACAACTTCTATTATCCTCAGTACTATTAATATAAATTGTTTTCAAGCCTTCAAATTATTTTTAATAGCCTTAAAACTCCAGATTCAACATTTGAACCAACTTCAACTTATTTAATTCAATAATTTAATTATCAAATAATTGGTGATATTCGTAATTCAAGTTAAAATTACTTTATTGATATTTAAAATAAATTAAATATTCCGAATTTAAGTGCTCGAAAATTACGGGTCATCACATTCCTCCCCCCTTAAATGAATTTCGTCCCCGAAATTACTAATTAGGAAAAATGGTCCAATACCCGTTTATCTTTCCTCAAAACCAATAATTCAATATCTTACCAACGATCTTTTATATAAAAGACCCATTATCTTTCTTACTAACTACCCAACTTTTCTTAATTTCCAAATAACTTTACTTATTCAACTATTCAAATTTAATTTCAATCCACATTTTGAATTATCAAAATTTTCTCAAAATTTTCTAACTCCCTAAATTTCCAAAAATTTTTGCCAGCGTCTCCTTTGCCCGGCTAGCTCGGTACTACTACAAAATGGCTCTACGGCCTCCCAAATCCAAAAGAAAACAAAAGGCCAAGTGGCTCAATCAAAATCCAAATCCCAATCAATTTTCATACCAAATTTAAATACATACCTTTTGTCGGGCAATTCCAATTTATCTTCTGAAATCAAAATCAATTCTCTTTTCACTTTATATTACCGGCATATCCGACTAAGCAGTAATATCCAATCACAACATTTCAAAACATTTTATTGACTTCCTTACCAATATCAATATCTATTTATCCAAATATTAACTTGGAATATATTTATATTATCAATTTCCAATACAGAATTCACTATTCCTTTTTTAAGTTTAGTATAAGTATTTAATATGCTTTTATATTCATTATCACCTTACCACTTCAGTTTATATCATTTCTATTCAAATTAATTCTTTCATTTATATGAATTCAATTTATCTCTAACTTGAAACATTTGAATTTTATTTTTCATTTATTACTAATTCATGTCATTACTTTAGTTAGTTTCATTTACTAATTAATTTCAATTTCTAGTTTGAAATCGTTTTGCTGTTAACTAAATTTTCCAAAAATCTTCAAAAATTTTCTAACTCCCAAAATTTCTGAATTTTTTTGGCAGAGTCTCCTTTGTACGGAGGAGCTTTTGCAATTTGACAAAAGAGATAAATATATATACATCGACCCACACGGTCGGAAAAACCAAAAGCAGTTCATATTTCCTATTTTTATTGCGTAGGCGTACCTTATTTAGCATTTTAAGCAAGTGGCTTATTATTTTTAGGAAATAGCCCAACCCAAATCCAGCCATATGGCTTCCAGGTACCTGTACTTACTCAATTTAAACATGTAAGTGTCGAATATATGCAGTTTGACTATATTTCACTTAGTTGCAATGGTTAAAACATAAGAATTCTAAAGAAATGCACATCCAACATTTTCCGTAAGCAACTGATCAAATTCTCATACTAATTCCACTGTTCCAATTAATTTATAACCATTTTCATTCAATTTGAATGGTTTAGAACTCAATTGCTTACTTTTAATTTATTCTCAAGTAGACTGAACTCACATTTAATTCAATTGCTTTCAAAATCAATTTATTTTACTTCTATCAACTCATAGAATTTTAATTACTTCCATTTACATCCGATGATAATTTATTCTATGCAATTTGACAAGATTTATGTGAATAAATAAGTATTTATGTTTATAACCAATTTAAATTGACTCCAACTCAATTTATACTTAATTCTATTCCATTTCGGATTTATTCACAATCCATATATTCTAAGTTTCATTACATTTCAATTTTATTAACCAAAATTGGTTCATTCAAAACTATTAACAAATTAGGTATATCTTCATTACCAATTAAATTTTCCTTCTTATTTTAATCCATCCTCACTCATTTATTTAGCTCAACACATTCCATTTAAATTTCATTTACCATCCATTTATTTACATTTCATTCTATGTTAGTTTATTCCAATCTAATTTATTTCGCTCAAAAACAAATCCAAGCTATTTCATTCAATAACCATTTTTCAACTTATTTAAACCACATTTCACTTGATACTTATTTATTCCATCCATTTATTTATTCAATAAAATTAGTTTATCCACATTCACTTAAACCATTCTAATAAACTTGAACATTCTATTTTCCTTATTGTCTCAAGTTATTTCAATTCCTTAAAAAAAAAATTTTTTTATGGTTTACAATTATTTCTTCTGGAATTTCATTCCATTAATATTATATATAACTCATCGAATTTAATTTCGATTAAAAATTTATTTTCACTTGATTTAAAACCAATCCAATATTATTAAACTTCGTTTAAGTTGAATTCAATTCAACTCTTCTTCATTCATTTAGCTTAAGTCCATTAACCTCAATTTATTCAAATTTTACACCTAAACTCATTTTCATTTTACAAGTAAATTTTCTCTTTTCAATTTAACTTGATTTTATTTCAGTTAAATCTCATTTTAAAATTTACAATTTCATTTGATTTGTTATTATCAAATTTACCTTTCAGATTCAGTTCATCCAATTTATTACATGGCCATTTCCAACTTATTTCCACTGATTTGTATTTTATTTGCAATTCATACCATTACTATTTTAAATCCAGTTCTATTTTTTTTTCAATACATTCCCAATTATTTTTAATTTGTTAACCCTTCAAGTTAAATTTTAATTAATAACTCAAGTTCTGATTTCACCATTCACATTTTAATTTACCATCCAATTTATTAACTTACATTGCAATTTGGTTCACAAATCAATTAATTAATTGCAAGGCCACTTTCAATTATATTTTCTTCATCGACAACTTAAGTCGAATTTAATTATAACTTGAGTTTTATTTTTAAACCTCATCATAAACTCAGAATTCAATTTCATTAACTAATTTATTAACAAATTTGTTCTTCCTTTATTTATAATCCAATACTTGAATTTTAACTACAAATATCACTCCATTAAATTTTCTTAGTTCAATTTAGTTTATAATTCAAGTTTGAATTTTCTTTTCATTTTCCAATTCATCAAAATATTAAATTTGGGTTTTGTATTCCATTTTAAATTTTATAAGTCACCACTTATTGTTTTATACAATTCCATTCATCATAAGCTTGAATATATTCACCTTTTATTTTTAACTCAAGCCTTCTATTTATTTATTTCAACCCAATCCTTATCCAACTTATTTTACATTTATTCAGGTAAGAATCTAATTTCATTCTATAATTCAATTGAATTCTTATTCCAATTCAATTTTATTTTAACTCATATTTATTTAACCCAATTCGATTTCAACTAAATTCGAATACAACGGAATACTATTTTCAGCTTATTCAACTTATTTTAATCCAGTTATATTTTATTTTCCAATCCAAGTTAATTTCAATTTTTTTTAACTTTCTCTTTTAAAAAATTAAATGCCAACATTCAAAGCTTATATTCCCTTCCTGATTTAAAAATCATCTCAATTTATAAGCTTACAACCCATCTTATCAGGATTTTTTTAAACTCCCGACTTTGGTTTCAAATGATTTTGAAATCTCCAACATCTCAAATCACATTTCTCAAAAGTCAAACCAATCCTGGTTTTTATTTCCCAACAAATTTCGTTTGAAATTTCAAAAATAAACAGGTTTTCCTGAACAAATCAATTTGGCAGCAATTCATCACTTCGAAATTCAAAAATGAATACTGATGATGCGACCGTCATCATCCAAATTATTTTCCAGTAATCCAAGTGATTTCAATGCTATTTCACTTTCAAAATCCATTTAAAACGAATTTCCTTTTCAGAAATATCTCTAAAACAAGAGTGCTATTATTCATTTTCAAAACACTTCCAAAATCTCCGGGATTTAAATTTTCAAATCCTGCTTAAATTAAATTCTAACTATATTTCATTTGTACACTTTATGCTTTTGCTAATTCTCATTTTACTGTATTTAAATTTATAATTTACATTTATAATTCACATTTATAAATTTCATTCTATAATGAATTTATTCCTTTAAATTTTAATTATATTTCAATTTCTAGTTAAATTTTCACTTAACAATGATAATATTTTAATATTATCATTCCTAACATCCAAGCAACCATATATTAGCTACATAGTTTTCGAAAACTATTCTTTATATCAAGATATGTTTTTGGGTAAAATTATTTCATTTACCCATATTTAAAACAATACCGTGTCGATTGCTCTATTCAAGTGTTTAGAAACCCCTTCAATACAGTTGCGCAGACTGTGTCGACGAAGGTTCATATGCCACTCAATAGACCAATCAACACATTATTAAAATAATTTATATTCACTAACAAATACGCGCTCATATCTATTAATGCGCTCAAACTCATCTTATAGTACTATAGACTCTATTTTAAATGAGTGATGCCCACCAGAGCCAAGGTTACCACCAACCTAAGCTCTGATACCAAGTGTAACGACCCGCAAATCCATACCCCTTGAGTCAACACTATTCTACAACAATCAACTCAAGTTGCACAGAAATACGAACCATTTGGGTTTAAGAAGAAGAGGTAGAAGAAGAGAAAACAAAATCAACATCAGAATCTAACCATCGCAGCGGAGTAAAATATAATAGATAATAAATACTCTTTACTCAAAATCAAATATATCTGTTTACATACATTACATCATCAGAGTACATCAGCCACAGCTCACATCGATGTCATATAATGGATACACAACAACTCAACACAAGGGAAATATATGTATATATAAGTACGAGAATACGTATCGTCATCCAGCTCGTCTCCTGAGCTCCACAGCATCATATCCTGTATTCTATAATACTCGGTCAGACCCGAGCATTACAGTTAAATAACACCCGAGTCAGTCTGGATTACCAGCGTGAGAAAATCACACCCAATTGATTATTAAAGTTTCAAAAATCCTTTGAAAACAAAATCATCTCGTAAGACCACGCAACAAATAAACATGTCGGGTTTTTACCTTACGATAGCTAAAACAATTTTTATAGAAATCCTCTGATATTATAATAGGGTCGATATACAAATACTTATAAAATAGCCGAAATTGTTACATTCATTAAATTCCAGCTACTAGCCACCAAAGTGGGTAATACAAACAAAACTCGTACAAGCCTCGTAGGGAGAATGGATTTCCAACAATGACTAGGCACTGGGGTACCACCTATCACAGTATGGGGCCTAGATCACCGTATCGAGGATTACTCCCTTCATCCCCTGCAACACGAGGCCGGAACCATTCCTTACTGAACAGTCCCGAACAAGATAAACCCCATGGTTGGCGCGACCAACCCCCTACTAAGCCGAAATATATAAAAAGGGACATCTAGACAGGGGAAATATCTTGTCCTGCTTGGACATGACCCACCTAACCTTGCTGCATATCCCCTGATTTGCAGTCATTCCCATTTGATGAGGCTTGAGGCAAAGCGTTACCTTTTAGAACGTTTCACTTAGAATGCATTTCGTCCACCTGACGACGTTTCGCAAGCATTCATCCATACAAGTCTGTCCCGGGTTCGAACGGAACCGAAGGCACTATTCCTACTACATCCGTTTTGGAAATATCCTCAGCATTAGTAGCGACTAGCCCTTGCACTTCACTGCTCCATCTTCGACTGTTAACGTGAAAATCTGACGCTAACACCTCGGTGTGTGTAGAAACGATGTGAAAGCACCACCCGTGAATACGGGAATCAAGAAATAACAGTAAGTAACAGAAAATGCAATAAATGAGCACAGAGTTTATAGTGGTTCGGCTTATGATCGAGCCTACTTCCACTTCAATCCTTTTTATTGCTGATTGGATTACATCTTATTACAATCTCCTTCAATTACAATCCAATTCAATTCAAAAAAGAAACAAGTAGCTAGGGAAAACTTCGATGTGTCAGGGTTCTTCGAATTCATAATTGAATGTGTTGAATTCCTGTGTGAAGTTGATCTATGAGTCTTGCGTGTGCTTGAAGTAATGGAGTGTAGATTGCTTTGAAGATAGTGGAGTTTCAATGTCTTGAAAAAATATCATCCCAAAAGTCCCTTGAAAGTTGGAGATAGTCGTGTATTTATAGGGATTCTTGGTGTCAAGTTGTAAGCAGCGGCCGAGATGAGTTGGATCGTGAGTCGGCTCTGGGTTAGGCTAGGTCGTAGGTCACCCTTTCCCACCTATGCACGACCTACGGTTTAAATGGGAGGCACATATTCCCCTGGCTTCAAATCTCAAGTCCTAGGTCGTTGCTGAGTTAACGTGCTATGTGTTAAGTTTTAACACCTCCTTCTCCTTTATCCCCTAGGTCATCGCCGAGTTGCTGAGGTTCCGACTCAAGTGTGAACCGATTTACTTTCGACATTTAGGTCGGCCACTAATTTGGGTAGATAAGTCGGTACACATGCTGAGTCGGAACCGTCTTTTGAGCATTAAGTCGACACGCTTCTTAAGAGGTTAGGTCGGCATGCTTTTAGCAGTTGGGTTGGCAAACAATTCGAGTGGTTAGGTCGGCATCGCTCTTATGCCCTACTCAGTTTGGTCAGTTTTCATGATAAGTTACTAGGTCGGAGAGTCATCACCGAGGTGGGGTTAACATTTTCCCCTCGAAGTATGTGCCTAAGGATTAGGTCGTGTGCTTCGATTCCCCTTAACCCGTCCCTTCTTAGGTTGGTAGGTCGTGTGCGACCTAACAGTTTTACCTCGTACACCGCCCCAAGTGTTCCACTGTGGAGTATAAGTTGGCATTCCTTCTTCTTCTTCGTCACTTGTTTTCCTGCTTGATTCCGCCATTGAAGTATCCTTAAATTCTTAAAGGCGATTCTATTCCAACCATTCACCGATACTCTCTACCGTTGATCGCGTAGGTAACCTCATTCTTCTTCCGATTGTAGGTCACTGTCGATTCGTAAACCTTGTTGCTCGAACTCGAATCGTTCCTTTGCACGACGTCCCATCACAAGATCCATCATACTTATAATCGGCAAGGCGTAGGTTGCTCGAGGGGATCATTGATACAACGAAGGCAGTTTATTACCTCAAGCTAGATGATCTCTGATGGCATGACACCGAATTTGTGACAATTTTGAATCGCATTATTGGGTGATTGGTCGGCATGAATGAAGGTGGCTGTTGATGGAATGGTTATTGGGTTAACGGGTTGAATGCCGTGGGATGTTGGTTCGGGAGCGAGTTAGTGAATTTGGGTGGCTTAGCCTTTGGCCGACCTGGCTCTTAAGTGACCTTAAGTCGTGGCTGAGATAATGCTTGAAGGAAACTTGCCGATCTAAACTTTAAGGCCTGAATCGTGACCGAGTTAATACTTGGAGAAGTTCCTACCTTTTGAATCGGAGCTTGCCTTCTTATTTCTCCCTTGCGACCTAGAGGACTGTGTTGCCGAATTAAACTGCTTAGACTCTGGCCCGCTACCGACCTAGCCTTATCTCGCGAAAGACTTTTAAATCGTAGCCGACTTAATACTTAAGCTTTGGGCGTGTTGACATTTAGGAGCATAGACCCACTTTGAGTATTTGACTTGAACTGCCGAACTAAGTTGCCTAAATTTTGAACTTCCCCAACTTTAAATTTGCTTGAATCTCATTGTATTATTTCACAGACCGCATTAACTTATAAGCTGCCCACCTGCTGAAAATAACAAACAAAGAAAACCAAGGCGAAAATACTGCCATTGACTGCCCACATCAAATGAAAGATTAGTCGAGACAAGATAAGCAACTTAATTACATTGCATGAAATGCTTGTGAATCAATCAACTAAAGTTAAATACTAATGCAAAGTATTGACAATTTGAACTGATTTGTCTACATCAACATTATACTTGCATATTTAGGCTTAAAACAATAGTCCCTGGATTTCATAACTAACAAATGCTTGCCAGTTTTCATTCTAGTTATATTCGTTTATTGCTTTGTTAATTTTATACAACACCTCACATATTTTAGGAAACGTGCACCTTGATGTTTGAATATCCAGTTGTTTATGTAGAATGACTTCCCATCAAGAAGAAATGGCAGCTCAAGAGGAAGAAACTTTTCCGACAGCTCTTCCTATAGAGAACCCTCCAGAGAGAACCTCAACTATTCTAACTCCGAGAGCATTTACTCAGCTGCGTACTCAATTTGGTTTTACTGAAAGTGATGTCCTACTCCCTGGGCCAAGTGATACTGCCGACAATCCTCCCCATGGTTTTATTGCAATCAATCGTCAAATGTGCTTAAGCGGGGCGATCCCTCCTTTTAATGACTTTCTTCGAATTCTTCTCCTTCGGTTGTCAATCTCTCCGTCCCAACTTCATCCTAATGGCTATGCCATCTTGAACGGGTTGTGTGTTTTGTTTAGAAGAACTCTTGATCGCTTGCCAAGTTTTGAAGAAATTCGTTGCTTATGCTTGTTTGCAAAGAGTAAAGATCATCCTTCCCTTATAATTGTGAGGAGTGCTAGAAACCACAAACTTATTTCTGATCTTACCGAAAGTGTTCATGGATTTTTGAACCAATTTTTCTTTGCTCGCCGCCCCCTAGGGTTTTATGCCGTCTGGAGAGTAGGAAGTAAGATTACCTGTTTCCATTTTCTCCTTTTTCAAGATTTCTCGAGATCCGAATTACCAATTGCTAATTTCATTCTTTGCTCTTTTCAGCACTTCCTCACCCCTCTAGAGACACGGTCCATAAGCAGACTTTTGACAGATTGAGTGTCGTGGCCGTAGAAGAGAGAAGCGTCAAGTTTTTATTGAGGGATGAATTTTTGCATCAATACGGGCTTCTACATGCTTCTCGCTCTACGCATCCTCACGAAGCCCCGGATTCTCCAGCTAAAACTTTAGATGCCCCACCTCCTGCTGAAGAGCCTGTGCAAGGAGAAACTACCATTGAGGCCTCGCTAGTGAAAAGTTCGACTGCGAAAGACGCTGTGGGCCCCTCCGATAAGCCTGCACTTGCTCCAATCATTGAAGAAGAGGAACCTCTTCTTCAAATTGGGGAGAACGTTGAGAAAGGAGTTGATGGAGGGAGTCTTGTTAGGCATGATGGTGATGACAACTTTGGGAGTTTAAGCGACATAATGACCACTTCTCAAGAACTCTTTAAAGATGACTCCGCCAATGTTAAGGTTATATCTCCGGCGGTTGAAGCGACATCCACCATTAAACAGACTCCTTTATCCCAAGAACTGTCACCGGCGGTGAAATCAATTACTCTCCCTCAACCGAGGAGTGGTTCGTTAGTTCAGCGCGCGTAGTTTACACATCACACACGACTAGGATTCTTTGACATCTTATATGCTTAGCTCTTCATACTTTGCAAAAAAATTTAAAGTTGTGTTTTTTCCAATTTCGGGTTCTTCAATGAAGCGAGGTGGCTCGTATTATGATGACTTCCAGCGATATGGGAGACGCGGCCAGTCTGACTATAAACGCTATCTTCTTGTTCACGGAGAGACTGACGAAGAGAGGGCCGCTCGGAAGGCTCGGGAGAGACGTGCCCATGAAGAACGTTATGGAAGACCGGATGACCGATACGATTCTTCCCACAAAGAGGGTGACTCCCACAAACGCAAATCTCACGATGACAGAGGGAAGAGTCACATAACTGATGACCCATGTAAACGGGCTAAAGTCAGTGAGCAACCAATGCCTGCAACTTCTGAAAAGATTACTGCTCCTACTTCTTCTCAGTCTCCTGCCCCTTCCCGTACTGATATCTAGGCAATTATCAACATGCCTTCTTACCAAGTTGGACCAGGTCCAGCCACTCTCCAAAGTCGATTTCCAAATTGGTGCTTAAAAGGAGTTCGCTTTGACCTTGACCTGGTTCCCATATATAAAAATTCCATGTTGCGGAACCTTGATGCCGTTAGAATTGACATTGAGAGGATGTCGAATTGGCAAAAACTTGTTGATGAGCTCTAAAGGGTGAATCGGGCCAATCTCGAAGCTATGCTGACCATGGAGAATGAGAAAACCGAATCGCAAAAGACCCTTAAGCGGCATGATGCAGAAATAAGGAGCATTGCTGATTATAATGAAAAACTTGAAGCGGAAGTTGGGAAACTCAAAGAGGAGCTTGCTACTTCCTCCATTTCTTATTCTCAAAGGGAGAGTGTGCTCCAGCAGCAGGTGCGGGATGCTCATGCTGCGAAAAGGGATGCCGAGGCCAAGGCTGATAGGCTGGAGCAAATTGTAGAGGGCTACCGTACTGATATTACTAAGTTACGAGGGCAAACTAACATTTAGGTTAGGGAAATTGAAAAATTGAAAGCTCAACTATCTAAAGTCGAAAGAGAGCGAGATGAGGCTATTGCTGGTAGAATTGCAGCTGAACAGGCTCATGAAGCTACCAAAGCTGACATCGGCTCGACATTATTTGAATTCTATTTGCAAAGTGTGTTAGGGCGTGGCAATCTTGCATTTCTGGGTTCCAAATATGAGGTTACCCTAGCTGAAGTATGGGAAGCCGCGCTTGATATGTTTAAAGGCTCCGGGTACACTGAAGAGGAGCTAGAGGCGCACTATTTAGACTTCGAAGCCCGCACAGCTCTTGCTAGAGGCAAGGAGCAACTTACTAGATCGTGAGTTGAAATGATGGGGTAAGAGCATCAAGAAAAAGAAACAAATTTGACTGCCCCTGTCCCTCCTTCAACTTTAGTCGATGTTGACATTGCTGGTTCTAGCTCTCATACACCGACTCCTACTAAAGCTGATACCGAAGCCATAATTACACAAGCCGTAGATGAGCCACAAGAGAGTGCTGAAGCTCTAGACTACGAAGTTGAAGTGATACCACCAACTTCTCCAGGTAACCCTAATAATGCTCAGGGGGACAACTTGCTAGTTTCTTACGGATTTGATGAGCTTCTTGATTATTTCTTGAATCTCGATGAGCCGTTGTCTCCTTTTTTGCGGGAAATACTGACACTTTTAACTTTTCCTTTGTAGAGAAAGCGCCGATCGTCACTCAAACTTCTCCACCTCCAGTTACTGTTCCTCTACCTCCCCCAATCACTCTTATTCCTCATCTGGGATCACAGGAAGAAATAATAGGTGCCCTTCGGGGCTTGGATGACCCAGCTGCTTCGCAAGAGCAAAAGGGCGAAGGACTTAAGGGGGGTGAGATATCTCCGGAGCGGACTCCTTCTGATGACATAACTTTGTCTAAACTTTTTACTCCAGGAAGTGAATCTTCTTCAAAGAGGAAAAAGAAGCGCGGAATATCAAAGAAGTGGAGGAAGAGCATCATTGCTACTAAAGAGGAACCGGAAGTTGAACCAGTTATACCTCCCTCTCCTTCTTCCCTCATGCCTAAAGATCGACTCAAAAAGCTAACCATGCGGCCGGGTGAAGGGTCCAAAGGTGGCCAGAAGAAATGAAGATTCCAGTTTTTAGCTTCTTGTTTTTTGCACGTACTGGTCGGGGATTGTGCGGGTACCGGCCCCCGCTTTCTTTATCTCGAAACTTGTATCTGTAAGAAATTGTAATAGAATTGAATAAAATGATCCTTTATTTGTACAAACTTCTTGTTTGTATTTGAGAATGCATTTATTATTCACTTTTGTACAAGTTTCTTTGCACGATATTACAGTGAGCTTGTGGTATACTGTTCGAGCGTAATTTTACCGATGTAGTTATACCATGTTGCCCCTATACCATAAGCTCGTTGCAATATTTTATATTTTGAGGGGACTTGTACTTTTATTTTTTAGAGAATAATTATTCCATGCTTGGAGGGATATTATTTCGTTAAAAAACAGAGTACAACTCCCTCCAAATAAGTTTTTACGCTTCATCCTTCGAAGATATCACTTTTTCTTTTGTGCATATACACATTTTACCAAGTGAATTCTTCTATGTGGTAAAGCGGGTATCTGAAGGGTACTTTAACTTCTTTTTGAGGAAGAGAATTTTCCAGCGTAGGTGGATCGTTCTTCCTTTGACAGTTAAAGTGCGCCTTTGAAGATGGCTTCTCTTTTTTTTTTATGCCACAGTAAAGGGCTTTTTGATTTTTGCTTCTTTGAAAATTTGCACCTCTGAGGAGGGCTTTTTCACATTTCAACACTTGGAATTTTTATTTCAATCTCGGTGAAATGCGTGCCTCTGAGTAGGGTTACTTCCTGGAAGTTTGGAGTTTCTTTCTCTCGGTTGGACGATTTCACGGGACCGATCAGTCCGCAACCTTGTATCGAGAAAGATCTCTCTTTTTCTTGTTTGGCCCGCCCGAGGTCTTTGATTTGGACTCTAAAGAGTAGCTTTGGACTCTGAAGAGTAGCGTTGGGTCTCCGAAGAGAAGCATTTGGACTCTGAAGAGTACTTTGGACTCTAAAGAGTAGCGTTGGGTCTCCGAAGAGAAGCATTTGGAATCTGAAGAGTACTTTGGACTCTAAAGAGTAGAGTTGGGTCTCCGAAGAGAAGCATTTGGACTCTAAAGAGTAGCTTGGACTTTAAAGAGTAGCGTTGGGTCTCCAAAGAGAAGCATTTGGACTCTGAAGAGTACTTTGGACTCTAAAGAGTAGCGTTGGGTCTCCGAAGAGAAGCATTTGGACTCTAAAGAGTAGCTTTGGACTCTGAAGAGTAGCGTTGGACTCCAAAGAGTAGCCAGCTACTCCGTCAGATGTTCGTTTACAAAAACGATCGTGGTCGGTTAGCAAAGGCTCAGAATCTTCTTATTAGGTAGGTGCCCTCTTTGGTGGAGTCCTCAATCGTTTGCAAATTGCACTTCTTTCGAAATACTTGAATTCGGAGCATTTGTGACTTGTCATTTGTTTACTCCGTGATTTGTAGGGATCACTTTGCTTTGTGATGTGTTGGATGAGCAAGCTTTATTTTGGTAGCCTGCAATACTAAATCGATATTTTTAGTAATATTTGCATATCGAAATGATACAGGCATTTTAACGGCATTAAAGAATACAAGATTTATTATTGCTCATTACTGATTCACACCAAATTTACAGTGGTTAATAGCACAAGAATTACACATCCATGATCATTTTACAAAGTTAGGCAACGCTATTAAGTAAAATATGGGTGTAAATGAATGCTATTTCCTGATTTTGTGATTCATATGTTAGTCAATGATCAGCTTCTCGGATTCCTGCTCTGTAGTTCTATTGCCTGAGCTGGACCGATAAGCAGGACATGGTTGCCCCTGAGCGGACGAGGTTGGGTCAATTCTGTATTTCTTCACATATTGTTGAAGTTTATTCTGTTTCAGCAATTCTTCAATCACATTCCTTAACTGGCGACATTGATCAGTATCGTGACCGGGTTGATTGTGAAATCAACAGAATTTCCCATTTTGTACTACACCTCTCCCCATCTCAGGTGGTGTAGGGTACTTGACAACATCCTTTGTTGCCAAGAAGATCTTTTCCGGTGTATCAGTTAAGGGGGTGAAATCTGAAGGGAGAAAACGTCGAGGTTTTTTCTTATTCCCCTGCCTTTTTCCTTCATCACTATCCCTTTTCTGGTTTCCAGATCCTTTCTTGTTAGAGATGACCTCGTCATTCTTGATTTCGGCCACCACTACTTTTACTGGCACTGAGAGGTTTTCTAGGCGTATGAATTCGTCGGCCTTTTTAAAAAACTTCTCGAGTGAGTTTGGTTCCTTCATTTTGAGCCACATCCCGAATTCGCTTGACTTGTCGATGGCCCGCATTAAGTATGTTAGGATCATTCGGGGCTCCGCGTTGTGTACCTCGGCTAAGGCTATATTAAAACGGTTCACAAAAGACTTGATGGGTTCTCAAGGTGCTTGTTCTAGACTGGACAGTGACATTATATCTTTTGCCTTTGACGCATACAATCTGAATTTTTCTTTAAACTTCCGGATTAAATCGGAGAATTGATCTATAGATCGAACTGGTAGCTTGGTGAACCAAAGCAAAGCCACCCCTTCTAAATATACTGGAAAATATCGGCATTTTAATCTCATTTGATGCTCGTGCCCCAGTCATATGCCAATCGTATCTGTATAGAAATTGGTTAGGGTCACTTGTCCCTCGATAGGCCGGGATGGTAGGAGGTACAAATTTCCTGGGAAATTCCGCCTTTAAAATCCTTTCAGTGAATGGAGTTTTGCTCGGAGCGAATCCCCAATCGTTTTCATCCTCATGCCTCCGCATACTTTCTTTCATGATTGAGCGAACCATCCCTGATAGATACTCCTCGTCGTTTTGAGACTTAGCCTGTAAGAAGTTAGTTGCCTTTCCGGAAGTTTGAAAAGTTGGCTGTGGCCTTGACCCTTCAGCTTGAGAAGGTGGCCTTACAGCGGTGTTGTCTGGTCTTTGAGGAATATCTTTCTCTTAGGGGCCATGGGCGTCTTCAGCATAGTTTTCTTCATTATCCTGACGTTGGTGATTTGACTCAAGCAGGGCGTTTAACCTATCCATAATCAAGGCATTCTGGGCATTCTGAGCCTCTAATTGTGTATTCTGAGCATTTAACTGTTGATTTAATCCCGAATCCACAGCGTCCAATTCCGCTCGCGTAACTCCTACAGTTGGAGTTTTCTGACTCAAAGGAGGAGAAGTGGCGGTGTTCTCTTGAACATCATCAGATCTGGCAGATCTACGTTTCCTTCCGGGAGCCATAATTTCTATTAGACTTCTGGTCTTAACGGAGATTCTTTCCTCAAAGTTTGGCGAAGCAATGATGTAAATACCCTGAGATCGATGTTCTCAGTGAAAGCACCAAAAATGTTAACGTGAAAATCTGACGCTAACACCTCGGTGTGCGTAGAAACGATGTGAAAGCACCACCCGTGAATACGGGAATCAAGAAATAACAGTAAGTAACAGAAAATGCAATAAATGAGCACAGAGTTTATAGTGGTTCGGCTTATGATCGAGCCTACGTCCACTTCAATCCTTTTTATTGCTGATCGGATTACAACTTATTACAATCTCCTTCAATTACAATCCAATTCAATTCAAAAAAGAAACAAGTAGCTAGGGAAAACTTCGATGTGACAGGGTTCTTCGAATTCATGATTGAATGTGTTGAATTCCTGTGTGAAGTTGATCTAAGCGTCTTGCGTGTGCTTGAAGTGATGGAGTGTAGATTGCTTTGAAGATAGTGGAGTTTCAATGTCTTGAAAAAATATCATCCCAAAAGTACCTTGAAAGTTGGAGATAGTCGTGTATTTATAGGGATTCTTGGTGTCAAGTTGTAAGCAGCGTCCGAGAGGAGTTGGATCGTGAGTCGGCTCCGGATTAGGCTAGATCGTAGGTCGCCCTTTCCCACCTATGCACGACCAATGGTTTAAATGGGAGGCGCATGTTCCCCTGGCTTCAAATCTCAAGTCCTAGGTCGTTGCCGAGTTAACGTGCTATGTGTTAAGTTTTAACACCTCCTTCTCCTTTATCCCCTAGGTCATCGCCGAGTTGCTGAGGTTCCGACTCAAGTGTGAACCGATTTACTTTCGACATTTAGGTCGGCCACTAATTTGGGTAGATAGGTCGGTACACATGCTGAGTCGGAACCGTCTTCTGAGCATCAAGTCGACACTCTTCTTAAGAGGTTAGGTCGGCATGCTTTTAGTAGGTGGGTCGGCAAACAATTCGAGTGGTTAGGTCGGCATCCCTCTTATGCCCTACTCAGTTAGGTCAGTTTTCATGATAAGTTACTAGGTCGGAGAGTCATCACCGAGGTGGGGTTAACATCGACTCCGAACACGTTTTTCGCACGAAACGTACAAACCGGATCGAAGTGGTTTTCGAGAAATAAATCTCGATCCCGGTCTCTTCGCAATGATCAACGCAGTTGGCCAATATTGATAGTCGGTTATTTAACTATCAATTAACATTCACAAACATCCATCAAACAATAAATAATTTTCCAAAATATTTATTTATCTCAAAATATCTTCGCAAGATATATTCTCACCTTTCAAACCCCTTTTTGAAAGCAGTTTCAGATTTATCTTCCTTTTTCAGAATAAACTTTCCCAAATATTTTCTGTCTCCATTGAAATCACCAAGTACAAAACTAGAATTTAAAATAATTTAAAACACTTTACTTTGAAATATATTTTAAAACATTTAAATTAAAGCTATTTTAACAATTTGTTAAAAATACATACTATATAAATATTTGAAATAAAGTTACTTAGTAAATATAAAACAAGACTTCTTCTTTTAAAAACAAAATACTAAGTTACTTCTTAATAATTACTACTAAAATAGATTAAAAGAAAATCTTACTTGAGACTTTAAATATTAGAAATAATAAATTTTACAAAACTTACTTTCCTTAAAAACAATTTTAAAACATTTAATTTATATTTAAAAATTTACTTTTAAAAACATGTACTTGGCTATTCAGAGAAAATTCCAACTGCACTCATTTAAATCAATTTTTCCCAAATTGATTTCCAATTTATTTTATTGAAATGAATTTCTTTACTTCCTTAATTCATTTTAAAATTCATTAATTAAGACTTATTATTAATGTTATTATTTCCCGTTTGTTTTAAACTTTTTAAGTGAAATATCCGATTTTCGTTTTTTCCCAACTTCTTCTGTATTCCTTTTAATAATTTAAATCTGAAATTTTAAATAAATTTTTATTCTTTAATTAATATCACTGAAGATTAAAATTCATTAACTCTTTGTTTCTTCAAATTTCCATTCTATATTCAAGATTTATTTATTAGAATTTTAAAGTCACTTTATTTCTTTCCAATTCATTTAAAAATTTAATTCAAATTTCTATAATCATTCTACTTACAATTTCACTTCTTTTATTATTTTACAAAAATCCAATTTATATATTTTTGGTAATTCAACGTACCCAAATATATTCAATCGAACCATGGCACTCAATATTCCAATGAAGATCATCATAGAATATCAAATAAATCACAATAGAGGGTATTAAATCATTTAAATAAATATTGAGGGGTCCAGTTGGATCCCTCCAACCTGTTTTCCCTGCATCCACAGATGTTAGCACAACATAATATACCAATTCCAGAATATATTATACCATAGCACATCAATCAATCAATTTCAACCATTCAACAATTATTTAAATTTAATCATTTAAATTTAAATTTAAATAAACTGAGTGAAATTAACTCACCTTTGCTTTTTATTTGCAATCCACCTCAATATTGCCTTGGTTCTCTCGATGTTTAACCTTATACAAACCAATTTACGACTTATTAATATTGGAAATATAAAGAGAACCCTTAATCACCATTCAATTTAATTCTGAACTAATTTTCTTTTATTAAATCTTTTAGTAGAAAAAATGGTTTAAATAGGTCGATTTACACAATTTAATTCCTATAATATGTTATTGTCAAATAAATCAATGAAATTATATTTATTTTACTTATGAACTATGCATTAGAGAAATACCCTATATAGATGTTAAATTTAAATAAAACAAATTTTATTTTCCTAACCAAGATACATGTATTACATTAAAAAGAAACAGATCTATTATTATATATATATTTTTTATTTATCTACGTACATTCAAATCCATAAAACTGATCGATACCTTACTGCTTGATGAAATCGCGAGGCCCAAACTCCACTCACGCATCTCTAGCGCACCTATCTCCACCGAATCGAACACCCCACGTGAGCCCTAAGTTTAGCGCGACGTCGCCACAAATCGATATGACAGGCCCTCCCACACTGTCGGCGACGAAGCTTCCCCTCATGGCATGAGTACAATACGTGAGTTTATTCTCTTTCGGTGGAGAGCAATTGAGGTTCGATTGAAAGTTGAAGAGAGAGAGAGAGGAGCGATTCGAATTGGCTGAGGCATTTCTTCGGCCATTAAGGAGGACAAACTCGAGATTTGTTTTGAGATCTCGATTCTTTTTCTTCAAACGAACGATTTGAGGAAGAGGGAAGTCAAGATCCCCCATTTTGTTCAATTCCGCCATTACTTTGATTACGAACGAATTCAATTTGAATTTGTGTTTTGCCATTTTGTTTTTCGGTTGATTTAAAAAAAAGTAAAAGAGGGATGCTCGAACAAACATGAGGAGAATTCGGGGTTTTGCTGCTGGAGAGGAAGACACGGTTTTGATTTAAGGAAAGGAAGAATGTCTTGCTCGAACACGAGAGCAACATTTTATTCGGCCATTATCTTGGATTCGAAACGAAAAAGGAAAGAGAGGCTTCGTTTTGTATCCTGAACGAAGAAAAATATCTTCCCCTTTTTAATTATTGAACGAAGGAGCGTATTGGAGAAGAAACAGCAAAGCTCAAATGTTAAGAAATCTGGACCAGTCAACAACATAGTATAAATTATATTTGAATTCCCGATATAAATTTCACACGTTTACATATCGTACGCTCACAACAACTCCGATCACTACAAAATTTGAAACCCGGTAATAACTCAATATTACGGATCCAATGGAACTGATTTCGTCGAATTCCGAGACTGTGCCTCGGAAGTCTATTTTTAAATTCAATTTAAACGATATAAATTTCAACATTTAACAAACCACTGTTAATTTTAATTTTACAACTTCTATTATCCTCAGTACTATTAATATAAATTGTTTTCAAGCCTTCAAATTATTTTTAATAGGCTTAAAACTCCAGATTCAACATTTGAACCAACTTCAACTTATTTAATTCAATAATTTAATTATCAAATAATTGGTGATATTCGTAATTCAAGTTAAAATTACTTTATTGATATTTAAAAAAAATTAAATATTCCGAATTTAAGTGCTCGAAAATTCATGGTCGTCACGAGGTACAGGTTTCAAAGTAAAAAGAAAAAGAAAAGCGGAGGCCGGTACCTACACAATCTCCGGCCAGTGCATGCAAAAAGCAAAAAAGCGATATAAAGAGCACAGGACCAAAGCCATCATTTCTTCTTCCTTCTGCCTTTTGAGCCTGCGCCTGGCCGAATGGTTAACTTCTTAGGCCGGCTTGTAAGAGTAGAAGAGGAAGGAGAAAGGTATAGAATAGGTTCTTCCCCCGCTTGTGTCTCGCTAGCAGAAGCCTCCTTCTTTTTCTTAGAGACTCCACGCTTCCCTCTCTTCCTGGAAGAAGACCCACTTCCTAGAGAGAAAAGTGTAGTTAATGGTTCATCATTGGAACCAGTTGCTTCTGGAGTCTTCTCACTCCCTTCAGTTTCTTCTCCCCTATGTTCTTGTGAAGCAATGGTATCGTCCAAGTCTTGGAGAGCTTCTATTTGCTCCTCTTGTGATCCTGGTTGCGAGGCAGAAGGAGGAGTGACCTGAAGAGATGGAGGAGGAATAATTGGAGGAGGGGAAGTTTGAACAATGCTCGTCGTTTTCTCTTCAAAAGGAAAAAAGTTCAAGTTAGTAAAAAAAAGGAGATAAAGGCTCGCTGAGGTTCAGGAAATAGTCAAGAAGCTCATCAAGCTCGTAAGAAACAGATGAGCAGTCTACTTGGGCAAGATTAACAGTAGAGTTACCTGGAAAAGTCGGTTTCCTGACATCAACCTCATAAGCCTGTGCCTCGGCACTCTCGTCGCCTTCATCTCCACCCTGTATGCTTGTGATCTCGGTGGTAACTTTAGTAGGAGATGGAGAATGAGAACTAGAACCGATAATGTCGATTTCAGCCGAAGGAGAAGGCCAAACTGGAGCAGTTGAGATAGTTTTTCCCGAATGTTCCCTTACCGCCATTTCGGCCCTTAATTTTGCAAGCTGTTCTCTTCCCCTGGCGAGAGCGTCGCGAGCATCTTTATCAAAGTAATGCTCCTCAAGAGCTGATTCGGCATAGCCAGTGCCTTTACCGCCAAGCATGTCAAGTGCAGCCTCCCAAACTTCAGCCAGTGTAACTTCATATTTGGGGCCTAGGAAGGCGAGACTACCATGCCCCAAGATGCTGTGGAGGCAAAAGTCAAACAGTGTCGAGCTGATGTTGCTCTTCGTTGCCTCGTGAGATTCTTCAGCTGCAATTGTACCAGCAACGGCCTCATTGCGCTCTCTTTCAGTCTTGGAGAGTTGAAGCTTTAGCATTTGAATCTCCGCCTCTTGGGAGCTGGTTTTCTTCCAAAGCTCTGCAATATCAGCAATATAGCCCTCACTGATTCTTTTTTGCACTTCGAGCCTGTCTTCGGCGTCTCTTTGGCCGGCATGAGCATCTCTCACTTGTTTTAGAAGCACTTCTTCTTTTTGAGTGTAGGAAGTAAAGGAAGTAGCAAGCTCTTTTTTAAATTCCTCAACTTTTGCTTCAAGCTCTTCATTGTAAGTAGTGTTGCTCCTCATTTCGGTATCGTGCTGCTCGAGAACCTTCTGCCATTCGGCCTTATCATTCTCCATAGTAAGCATGGCCTCTATATTCGCACGATTGACCCTTTGAAGCTCGTCTACAAGCTTTTGCCAGTTCGACATCCTTTCAATATCAAGCTTGACGGCATCGAGATTCCGCAGCATAGCAGGCTTGTCGATGGGAACCAAGTCAAGATCGAACCGCACTCCCTTCAGGCACCACTGTGGAAACCGGCCTTTGCAAAGTGGCTGGGCCCGGTCCAACTTGGAATTTAGGCCTGCTAATTATTGTTTTAATGTCTGTCTTCCCGAGAGAGGGAGAGCCAGAAGGAATGTCAAGTGAGACGGGGGCAGTGACCTTTTCTGGAGCTGTAGAAGTATGCTTCTCACCGTGTAGAGCACGCTTACTTGGGTCCTCAACCATATGACTTTTTTCCCGGCCATCATGGGATTTTCTCTTGTGGGAATCATCACCTTTATGGGAAGAATCATGGTGCTCCTCCCTTTCTTTTCTCGCATAACGCTCTTCTTGATCCCTTCTCTCCTGAGCCTTTCGAGCGGCTCTCTCTTCATCGGTTTCTCTGTAAGCGAGAAGGTAGCGCCTATAATCATATTGACTACGCCTCCCGTAGCGCTGAAAGTCGTCATAGTAGGAGCTGCTACGTCCCATCGGAGAATCTGGAATAAAAAAAGAGACATGTCTTAAAAAATTTCAGAGAAAAGAAGTGTAACTTTAGAAACTTCAAAGTACAGAGAGTTAGGAGTATAAAAGTGCCGAAAGATTCTAAGTGTGTGTGATGTGCAAGCTACGCGCTTCAAACTACGAACCGCTCTTTGATTGCGGAGTAATCGTAGGAGTAGTAGTTAACGTCAACTCTTGAGTCGACGGAGTCTGTTGCAGAGTAGAAGTCGCCTCAACTACTGAAGAAGAAACCCTGGTGGTGACGGGGTCGTCTTTAAAGAGCTCCTGTGAAGTGACAAACAAGTCGCTCAACCCTTCGAAAGTGTCATCTCCACTCTGTTTGACAGGGCTTGTTTTCCCAGCTTCTTCGTCACCAGACTTCTTCGAATGTGGAGGAGATTCCTGAAGCTCTTTTTCTTTAGTGACCGGGGAAAGTTTGCCAGATGACCCCGCGACATCCACAGAAGTGGAGCACTTCACTAGAGAAGCCTCGGAGGCAGGTTCTTTCGGTACGGGTGCATCGGTAGAAACTGGGGCATCCAGTGCTTGGGTTAGGGAGTCTGGGACTTCATGAGGGTGTGTAGAGCGAGAGGTATGCAAAAGTCCGTATTGATGCAAAAATTCGTCTTTCAACAGAAATTGAATGCTTCTCTCCTCTACTAGCACGGCCATAAGCCTCTCAAAAGTTGGTTTATGACTAGAATCCCTAGAAGGAGGAGGAAGCGCTGAAAAGTAAGAGGCGAAGTTAACATTTGACAACTCAGGCTATGAAAAGCTCAGAGAAAAACATCAGGAACAAAGATAAATGCTCTTAATTCCTATTCTCCAAGTAGCATAGAATCCCGAAGGACAACGAACGAAGAAAAATTGACTTAGAAAACCGTGAGCACTTTCGGGAAGGCCGATTATTAGTTTACGGTTCCTAGCGCTTCTCACAAGAATGATGGAGGGATGGTCTTTATTTTTGGCAAACGTGCACAAATAGAAAACTTCATCAAAACTCGGAAGGCGATCCAGCGTCCTTCCGAATAGCACACATAACCCATCAGAACAGCATAGCCATTGGGGTGCAGCTGGAAGAGGGAGATAGCTAGTCGGAGAAGAAGCCGTTGAAGAAAGTCGTTAAAAGGAGGGATAGCTCCACTCGTGCACATTTGACGGTTTACTGCTACAAAACCAGAAGGTGGTATATCGGCAGTATCGCTTCTCCCAGGAAGAATGGCATCTGCTTCAGCAATGCCAAACAGAGCGCACAGTTGGCGGAAAACTTTGTATGTTATTGTGGTTGAAACTCTCTCTGGAGGATTAACCAATGGAGTAGCAATTGGGAAAGTCTCTTCAGCCGATTCTGTATCTCCTTGTTGAGAAGTCATTCTATACAAGGAACAAGGCATTCAAATAAGAAGGTGCACGTTTCCCAAAAAGTGTGAAGTGTTGTGCAAAACTAACAAAAACAGAAAGCAAACATAACTGAAATTAAGCTAGTTGACAATTCGTCGATTATGAGATTTCAGGACTTGTTAATATAAAATTCAAGTGTAGTTTTAATGCAAACGAATCGTCTTTAACTGGATATTTTAGTTTTTCTTTAATACTTCGCTTGAATTCTTTAGTTCGCAGCATTTCGTTCACACAGTTCATTTAAGTTGATTATTCTTTGTCGACTAATCTATCATTTGATGTGGGCGGTCAATGACAGTATATTCGTCCCATTTTTCTGCAAATGTTGTATTTAACAGGTTGACATCTTTAAAAGTTAAAATAATCTGCAAAGAAGTACAACAAAATTCAAGTTCAAACAATTCAGCCAAGTCTTCTCAGAATTTGACAAAGTCTTAGGTCGTCCAGCGACGGAGCATAGGCCAGAGCTTCTTTAGGTCGCACTATGTAAGTTAAAATGTTCAAGGCAATTCATTAGTCCTAACTCGGCCGCGACCTACAGCGTATGCCACAAAAAAGATTAGGTCGCTCATTTGTTAAGTCATCCTGCTTGGAATTCATGTGCAAATTTGTTAAGTCCTAGGTCGTTTAAATCCCAGCGCGACCTAAAAGTTAAGTCGCAGATTCGAAGGATACTTAGGTCGCGAGAATTTGTTAGGTCTGCCAGGTTTCTTAGGTCGTGGAGGTTTTTAAGTCGCTCAAATCTGCTAAATCGCTAGCTTCCTCCTCACGCAATCCATCTCGTTAAACTGCAACCCGATAACCCATTACCAACTGCACATAGAAATTCATCGTCCTCCTCATGAAATTCACCATCCCTTCATACCACCTGATCACTTCAAAAACAATGCAAAACATCCTCGATCCATCATAGATTCAACGCATCTCTGTGCCTTCCTAAATCAGTCAAATGACAATCAACAGTCGACTGTAATAGTCACTCAAAACGAAGCACGACACGAGGAATTGAACTACGATCGAAAAATGGGGATTCATAATTCAATGGTGATTATGGTGGGATGGAGATCAGATTCACTTACGAGATATAATGGTAAAGATGAATCGGTGAATAAACGAGTTGAATTTGCTTTTGGAAGCTTGAAAATTCGTCAATGGCAGTGGGAGATTGGAGTAGTAGAGTGAGGAGGAGTTCACGACTTAGCAAATTTATATGGGACAAAAAGGGGAAGATGAATAGGCACGCGACTTAGTACAAGTCTTAGGTCACCCACGACCTAACTCGGACAGATCGAAGCACACGACCTATGGCATAGGCTTGTACTTCGAAGGGCAAGTGTTAACTCCTATTTCTGAAGCGACCTAAGACTTACGCGAGTTAACGACCTAAGGGCGCTAACGACCTAACTACAACAGCGACCTAAGATCACGAAGCACTCCGCGACCTAAGGTATTTAGCGACCTAGTGCTTAGGTTCTTCAGCGACCTAGGAAGTGCACCGACCTAGCGACCTATAGGAAGTTCCAACCTAACACACTCAGCGACCTAACAACGTAAAGTCTCAAGCGACCTAGCCACCTAAAAGCCAGAGCGAACTAAAGGATGGAGCGACCTAACGAGTTAACAGGCTACGACCTAACAGGCGAACGACCTAGCTATGGAAAGGTTCTAGCGACCTAACTGCCTGCCGACCTAAGTGGAAAAGCGACCTAACGACTTCAAGCATATGCGACCTAAGCAATGCCACAGCCTACCGACCTAAGAGCAAAGTGGTCTCAGCAACCTAAATCTCAGTTGACTCACGACCTATGATAGGTCACACGCGACCTATTAATTTTCTCAGAAGAGATCCAAATGCAATCAAGATAAGTCAGATCCCATCTCTTAGGTCGCTGCCGACCTACTAACTTATTCAAGGCAAGTTCCAATATACTGATACAGGTGATCCCTTATGACATCTCCGACCTATGACCTACGACCTACCTTAGGTCGTATGCGACCTAGAACTTGGTGATAAGATTCTGCTCAGAGTATTCCCTATAAATACAGCCCTAACTCCAACTAGCAAATGACTTTTGGCCGATCACCTCAAGCGCCCATACTCTGCTGAATTCTCGACTCATTCAACACTTCAAGTACTCCAAATACCAAGGACTCTACTATGATCTCCAAGAGAAAATCTACATCATTCAACATGAATTCGGAAGATTATTCTCCATCAAAGTTTGATCTACTAGTCTAGAGTGTGTTGTAATTGAAGATTGTTGTAAAGTTGTAACCAAATTCAGTAATAAAAAGAGTTAAAGTAGATGTAGGCTTATCCTAAGCCGAACCACTATAAATACTGTTGTCTTTTCTGCCTTTTTCTGTGACTTCTCTACTTGTCTGTAGTCCCTTGTACACGGGTGGTTCTTTCACTCAACTTCAATTTACACCGGGGTGTTAGCGTCTGATTTTTACATTAACACATATCTATTTTACAGTCATGATTACTTGCCTGCATATTTTTTTTTGCACTTTACTTTGTTTCTCCACTTTGTATTTCTTTAATTATACTTCGCTCTGCATTCTTTTTTCCTAATGTGCATACTATGTTTAGATATTATTTGTTTTTTTTCTTAATTATTTCTTTGCTTTGCATTTCTTTTTACAGGTTTTACTTCTATACTTACGTGATTTGTTCTTGCATTCAAAACTTCCACAAGTTACTTACACATGTTTTCACTTGCCTGGAAGTGCCTTACATCCTATATACGTAGCTGTTTTATTTTGCTTTGTTTAAATATTTTATAAAATTTATTTTATCTTAAACATTCTTGGAAGTAATTATTTTATATCCCAAATCATAGCTTCATAAGTGTATGTATTTAGACTTATGTTTAATATGTATAAGATTTATTTTATTTTTAAATATTCTTGAAAGATTTATTTTTAAATCTTTCAAATTATAGCTTCCTCCAAAATACGCATACATGTATTTAAAAAAAAGTTCAAATAACCATTCTATTTGTATTGAAATCCATTTGTAAAAATATTACATTATTTAGATTATTTTAAAATAACTAGTTACTAAATTAAAATAATGAAATTATCACTACCTAAATATATTAATAATTTGTTTAACCACATTTAAAATCAAAACAACCTTTGTTAATTTTAAATTTAAGTTAAATCATTTAAACAGATTTTAATCTTATCTTGAGTATTTTTAAACCATATTTTATCAGGTTATGCTAAAAAGAAAATAAACAATCTTTTTATTTAAATTTAAACCTAGACTAGAATTTATTTTTAAACAATTAAATTTATCTTGAGTATTTTTTAAAATCATATTATTATTTATTCAATATTAAATTTCCAAATTATCAAAAATAATAGAATCAAAAACCATAACTTTATTTATTAATTTAAAACAAAACTTATCTATTTATAATATATACCAATACACATATATACATTATAAATAAAAACAATTTAAATTAGCTTCTAAAAGATAAATTATCAATTAAATATTTATTTAAAAAAGATTATTAAATCAATTCAAATATTATTAACAAATATTATCAAATCAATTTAATTTTAATTGTAGATTATTAAATTGATATTGCCCTAAATTTCTGGGATATCACATTCCTCTCCCTTTTGAAGAATTTCGTCCCCAAAATTTAAAACAAAGGTAATTTAATAATCTACTTAAATATTGAATTTTAAAAACACAAGCATATAGTAATCATATGCTAACAACTGTAACAACCAATACATCCAAACAAACAAATCTAAATATCCATACAAAATTCCGGGTAGAATTTTCTCGAGTTTCCCCAAGTATAAATACCGGGTTACTCACTCTATAGAATCCAAACAATCAATACTACTAAGCTAAAGAACTTCCACTCATCTAGATCTACAAAACAAGATAGGATATCAGACTATAGACAAGTCTGAATCAACATCCAAAACTCCCTGAATTGCTGGTTCTACAATCAGAAATAAATCTTACACGTACTCCCTCAGAGATACGTGAAACACAACGAATTCCAGTTATCCAACTGACAATTCAATCCTGAAGACCAAACACTTATCAAATCCCCAATTTCAAAAATCCAAATTCCTCCGTCTCTTATCCACAAAACTCTTCTGACGATCCTGGGCTGCCTACATCTTCCCTGATCAGCTCAACTCTTGTTGATGTCCTTAGAAACAAACTGAACCAAAGGCAGTCCAACAAAATAATATTTCCAAGATCGACCAAAACTCAGAACACAAACTTTATTCCAAATCAGAAACAGAACTCACTTTTCTCATCCGGAAGAGATAAAACATGTGCACTCCATACTGGCCTCAGATTCTGAAAAATTTCCTTTAGAACTCTCTAATCCAAATATTGCAACAACCAATTGCTTCCAAACTAAACACCTGCCATCATGCTTCCACTGCGCAACTCTGATTAAACAGATGAAAATGATGATGTCGAACATAGACTGGACAACACATTCCAAAAATAAAGCTCACATATCCAAACAGAAAACTCCGCAGTTTCTCCAAAACCTGAGCTACTTCCACAATTCAAAAACCATCCTATTACTAAGCTGATCCATCGGTACCACTTCTGAAAATCCAGTTGATACCAAAATCAACCTCTAGATGTTAGCAAATCTTTGACTCCTTGAAGACATCCAGAAAATGTCTCGGAAACACAAGAGAACATTCAAATTATCGCAAGTCACTTTTGCGATCAATCCAGCCTAATTTCGAAGATACTACTCTTTCTTTACCAAACAGAACAACTTACACTTATGTGACCAATCCATCGAAGAAATGGATCTACTCTGCTGCTTTTGAAGTTTCCTCAAGAAAAACTGCTAAGCCAGAAGACCTCCTAATCCAAAGCTCTTCGAGAAACTCGGACTCCAACCAAATAGAAACTCCAAGCTAAACACAGCCACACACCGAAACAGACACTCTTCCTTAACTTGTCCCATAGAAACATCTTCGGAGACATCCATAGTCACTGTGTCTCATCACACAGCTACTGCACCTTGACGTATCAAGATATCATGACTTTCTTCTTCCCAACCGACAGATCCAAACTCTAGCTCAATCAAATTACACTTCAAAAATGAACTCCGAGCCTTAACAGGATTCCTTCAGAGATCAATGAAATCCTTACACCACCCAAAGCTTACTCGAGACGGTATTAGGTCTACAGTTTCGACAATTACACTTCCAACCTCAATCATTCAAACTCCAAACATTGGTAGTTGTGTTACACAAACCACTACCCGATCTACCTTTATAGCTCATTGGAAAACCTGAACAGGTAACCCAACAATAGGTGGAAATATATATAAATATATATATATATATATATATATATATCAAAATTACAAATACGCTCTCTCGGGGAAGAAAACACTAAAGAGCCTAGGTATTCACTCAACCTAGCACTCTGATACCAACTGTAACGACCCGCCCTTCTACGCCCAGAAAGACGTTTCGTCTTGAAGAAAGAAAGGGATGAGAAAATAGAAACGATAGAGAAGAAAGAACAACAACATCAGAATCTCCCAGCGGAACGAATAAATTATAATAATCACATAAGTATTTACATCTTATACAACATCAATCAGAGTTATACAAATGATACATCATATACTAGACAGTTATAAACATCCGTCTAGTTAATACAACTCAATACAATACAACTGAAACAATACAGAGATACCAACACAGCGGAACTATATATATATCTACAACGCTGAAGCCACCTGCTCCATTGCTCCTCCAGAATTCGTCAGAGCTAACGTGAATCCCTTGGCTACCCGTAAAAAATTTGGGTACCCGAGAGTTTATGAAAAACAAAAATAAACTCCGGGTCAGACATGGGTCTAGTATGAGTAACAGGTTAAAGTTGCTTAACTTTGAAAGTCTTTTGAAAACAAAAGGTATCACGTAAGTCTCCCCACACATAAAAATGGAAAAGTTTTTACCTTACGCTAACCAAAACATTTGATAGGAAATTCAGTGATATTAAAATAGGTCTAGGGTTTTCAAGTAAATAGAAAATAGCCCAAATTGTTACATGATTAAATTCCAGCTACTAGCCACAAAAGTGGGTAATACAATCAAAACCATGGGCACTTATTGGATTGTGGATTCCATACAATGGCAGGGCTACTGGGGTACCGCCCATCATAGTACGTGGCCTAGATCAACATACCGAGGATCCCTCCCGACCCCCTGCAACACAAGGCTGGAACCATTCCTTACTGAATAGTCCCGAACAAGATAAACCCCAGCAGTTGTTGCAATCAACCGTCCACACAGCCGAAAATAAAGGGACGTCTAGACAGGGGAATATCCTTGTCCTGCTTGGGCATGACCCACCTAACCTTGCTGCACCTCCCCTGTTTTAGCCATTCCCGGTTGATGAGGCTTGAGGTTACGATTACCTTTAAAGAACATAATTCTTAGAATGCTCATCGCCCGCCTGACGATGTGTTGAAAGAATTCAATCCATACAAGTTCGTTCCAGGTTCGAACGAAACCGAAGGCATTATCCCGTTACACTCATTTTGGAATCACCCTCAGAGTTAACGACGATAACCCTTGCATTCTGAATCTTCATCTTCGCTTCAGATTCACGACCTATCGTTAATTTGGAATCGATGTGGTTTTTGGATATTCCTAATGTGGAAACCCGATCCCGGTCTCATCGAAATCCAAATGTGTCTTTTAAGGACAAGTTGTCTATTTAATCTTAACAGTTAAATTCAATATAATCAATGTACACACAGATAGATAATTCATAATATCACAATAGATAATCACATCATCATCATAAACCGACAATCAAATTATCATCCAAACAGATAATTAAATATTATCATACTTAAACCAAGCATCCATAACACATTGATATTATTTATGTCAGATCACATTCATCAAATGAAATATCATTCATTCATAAACAATGATTTATAATCATACCATTTGTAATTAATTTAAAATGAATTAAATTAACTACTTCTAACACTAATTAATTTAAAACAAATTAAATTAATTGCTTCATCTATAAATCCTGCTTATACAACCATTAATTAATTATAAATCAAATTAATTATTCATCCTCTAAATATTCACATTGATTAATCACCTTTGATTAATCATTTTCTAATTACAATAAGTAATTAGTCTTTGATTAATTTTACAAATTAATTATTCTAAATTATTTAACATTTAATTACTTCATTTATAATTGAATACATTTATTCTTAATTAATTACATAAATTAATCTCCACATTATTAAGTATTTCTTAATTAACCAATTCTTAATTTACATCATTAAATGATCTCTAATTTAGATTTAAATTAAATTACTTTGATTAAATTAGTTACATTAAGTAATTAACCTTTAATTAAACACAATTATTAATCACCCTTGATTAATATCATTCCAGTAATTAACTATCCTTAATTACTCATATAATTAAATTAATTATCCCATAATTAATTATCTCCACTAATTAATCCCAAGATTAATTATAAAAGTAATTATCCAAATTACTTATTAACACATCATTTTTTCATTAACTACATTCAGTAATTGACATTAATTAATTCCTTAAGTAATTATGCTCCATTGTATACACTAAGTAATTTGCACTTATGAATTGATCAAATGATTTTCTTAAATTAATTAAACTAATGAATTAACTTAAATTAATCATTTAATCAAAATTAATTACAAAAAGTAATTAATCCTTTAAATTACTTTTATTAAGTAAGAATTATCTAAATTAATTAATCTAATTAATTATTAAATTTAACCACATTAATTAGTTACTTAAAAATTCTTAGTTAATCATTAACTAATGAAATTTCCTTAATTACTTCTTTAAGAAATTACCTTAGATTTAAACATTATCAATTATTTCTAATTCTAAATAAATCATCCTTTAATTATCTTATTAATTAAATTATTTTATTCCCTTAATTATCTCTAAGATAATTCATTTCTATTAATAATTTCATTTATACTAAAGTGTAAATTTAAATTCAAATTCCATTTGAATTTAAAAATCCCAAAGATTAACCAATTTTAATCATTACCGAAACTAAATTCAATTTTAAATAATGTGAAGTACACTCATTATCTATATATGAAACTTATGTAAGAAAGGTTAAAACCAGATTACCTAATTCTTTTTTAAAAGAGAAATTAAGCTTTTCAAATACATTAATCTTTTAATTCAAACTTGTTTTAAAACATTCAGATTTTAAAACTGATTTACAATTGCAGATTTGAATTCAAAGAAGAACCTGAATCCAAAATTTTACTTTGATTTAAAAACTTTGGTTCTAACTTGCTTTTTTTTTTAAAAAAAACTTGATTTTGATTTAAAATCAAATTCATTTGAAATCTTGGATTCAAAGTTCATTTGAATTTATACTGTAAGTTCTTGAATTTAAACCTCGGTTTAAATTCTGTTTCCAAACTTTAAATAAATTTAAAATCTGAAGCCTGAGAAAACAAAACCCCTCCCTCAAAAGAAAACAGTGACAGCATTTTATCAAAACCTGTAACTAACCATACACGAACCCATCTCTTCATTGCTTCGAGCTAAAACTCAATTACTTCGAGTAAATTCTGAAATAACTCGAGAAAATCTCGAGTGTCCCTTGCTCCAATCCCAAGCTACCAATTCCTCAGTTTCCAGAACAACTCAACAGCATCCTCCCATGGACAACGTGCACATGTACGGAGGCGGCGCCGGATTCTGCCGATCGCGACCACCCCTTTCAAGTTGCAAATCGCTCCAACGTTGACCACAAATCAACGAACAACCCTAAAGCACCGTCGTTCAAAAATTGTGTAAAGCTCGATAATATCGAACCCATCACCCACCCATAAATACGCCTTGGCATGGCAACTCCAACCCCCAACATCACCACCCCTTAGCCCACATGCTCATCTACGACCTAGGCACCATTACCCTAAATCCGGCCACACTCGATGCTACGGCGAAGTCGTTGCGACCAAAAACGTGTGCAACAGTGAAATTAAGTTTAGAAACTAAATCTCGTGACCGCTGCCTCCACTTGATTCTGATCATCTACCACAGAGAATCCCGAGCACTCCGGTCCCCTTGATCACCCACAAATCGACAATAACCGACTTTCATTCAAACCCAAACTACACCTTTAATACTTAACTGAAAATTTTAGTTTTAGTTTTAAAAATCATAAGTTTGGATGATGTTTCAGATTTCACGCCTGAATCATAGAATCATGATGTTGGGATTTTCACTTATTTATAGTTTGGTCTGTTAATTTGATTACCAGAAACAAACCATATTTCTTTTACTAAAATAAAATTTTTAAAACTAAAATTGGTGATTAAATACACAAGTTTTACTTAAAACTTAAGTTTACATAGAGACAACATCAAGAGATATAGAATTTAAAATCAAATGAGAACCTGAAAACATGAACAGAGAGTACCCAGAACTAAAACAGAACATTCATATCATATATTCCTATATAAGCACAGAGAAAAGCACCAATATATACTTGTATTCAAACATAATGTTTCTAGAGAATCTATGCAACCAAATTACTACTTATGTTATTTAAATCTTGAAGTTACTCACCATAGGTTTTCGAAAGCAAAGCTTGAACTTAAATCTTAAATACAGAGGTGTATCACAGGCTATCAACATACATGCACAGTAACACATATACCCAGGAATGCATTAAGTTTTATACCCATCAGTAGTTAAGCAACATATAAACTTAAGTATTTAAAATTTAGGTTACTCACTTTGCTTTTGGAAAGAGACAGAGCTTTCCCCCCCTTTTTTTTTCCTGAAACAATATAACTTTAAAAACTAGGAATGTTTTACTTGATTTTCCTTTGATTCTTCTTGCTTTCTTGTTTGATGCTTCAGTTGTAATATTACCTTAGTTTGTATAGATGGAAGTGTTTGTTATTACTTCTTTGCTTTAGGTTTAATATGTTATTAACGAACTAAAAACAGTATGCATATATAAGGAAGTTTACAGGGGTAGGTATTTACTGGGTTTAGGCAAATTTGCAGGTACAAATATTTCATTTTGTTTGTATCAGGCAAGACTTTATCAAAAGGAGGCTGAAAGATTTTTATACAAATTCGAAATGACTTGTTTGTATGCTAGAGATGAAAGCTTTAAATGTTAATGTACTTTTATGTTTCAGCTTACTTATTTTTATGCTTAGATATTTTTGTTTATACTTTGATTTGTATTAGCTTGCTCTACAAACTACCTTATATGTTAATTTTGTTTAATCTTTAGCTTGCATATCTATTTTACAGTCATGATTACTTGCGTGCATATTTTTTTTTTGTACTTTACTTTGTTTCTTCACTTTGTATTTCTTTAATTATACTTTGCTCTACATTCTTTTTTCCTAACCTGCATCTATGTTTAGATATTATTTGTTTTTTTTTCTTACTTATTTCTTTGCTTTGCATTTCTTTTTACAGGTTTTACTTCTATACTTACCTGATTTGTTCTTGCATTCAAAACTTCCACAAGTTACATACACATGTTTTCACTTGCCTGGAAATGCCTTACATCCTATATACATAGCTGTTTTATTTTTCTTTGTTTAAATATTTTATAAAATTTATTTTATCTTAAACATTCTTGAAAGAATTTATTTTATATCCCAAATCATAGCTTCATATGTGTATGTATTTAGAATTATGTTTAATATGTATAAGATTTATTTTATTTTTTAATATTCTTGAAAGACTTATTTTTAAATCTTTCAAATTATAGCTTCCTCCAAAATACACATACATGTATTTAATTTTTTTTTTTTCAAATAACCATTCTATTTGTATTGAAATCCATTTGTAAAAATATTACATTATTTAGATTGTTTTAAAATAACTAGTTACTAAATTAAAATAATGAAATTATCACTACCTAAATATATTACTAATTTTATTAACCACATTTAAAATCAAAACAACCTTTGTTAATTTTAAATTTAAGTTAAAATCATTTAAACAAGTTTTAATCTTATCTTGGGTATTTTTAAACCATATTTTATCAAATTATGCTAAAAAGAAAATAAACAATCTTTTTATTTAAATTTAAACCTAGACTAGAATTTATTTTTAAACAATTAAATTTATCTTGAGTTTTTTTTAAAATCATATTATTATTTATTCAATATTAAATTTCCAAATTATCAAAAATAATAGAATCAAAAACCATAACTTTATTTATTAATTTAAAACAAAACTTATCTATTTATAATATATAACAATATACATATATACATTATAAATAAAAACAATTTAAATTAGCTTCTAAAAGATAAATTATCAGTTAAATATTTATTTAAACAAAGATTATTAAATCAATTCAAATATTATTAACAAATATTATCAAATCAATTTAATTTTAATTGTAGATTATTAAATTGATATTGCCCCAAATTTCCGGGATATCACAAGGCTCCTCAACAGAAACTGGGGCATCCAGTGGCTCGGACGGAGAATCAGGAACTTCGTAAGGCTGAGTAGAGTGGGAAGGGTGTAAGAGTCCGAAATGATGAAGGAACTCGTCTCTTAGCAAAAACTTGATACTTCTCTCCTCAGCCGCCACAGCGTTAAGCCTCTTAAAAGTCTGCTAGTGGGTTGGATCTCTACAAAGAGGAGGAAGGACTGCAAAAGTAGAAAGCAAGGTTAACATTTAGCAATTTGGATCTCGCAAAGCTCAGAAGAGGATAGAATGGGGATAAGTAAGCCTACCACCTACTCTCCAGATAGCGTAGAATCCCTGGAGGCAACGGACAAAGAAGAACTGGTTTAGGAAACAATGAGTGATATCGGAGAGATCGGTCATAAGCTTGTGTTTCCTGGCGCTCCTCACATATATAATGGAAGGATGGTCTTTGTTTCTCGCAAATGTGCATAAATAGAAGATTTCTTCAAAGCTTGGGAGGCGATCAAGCGTCCTTCTGAAGGGAACGCATAATCCCATCAAAATGGCATAGCCGTTGGGGTGCAATTGGAAAGGAGAAATAGCCAATTAGCGAAGGATTTGTTGGAGAAAACTGTTGAAAGGAGGAATGGCTCCACAAAGGCACATTTGGCCGTTAACGGCAACAAACCCAAAGGGAGGACTGTTAGCAAAATCATTTGGCCCAGGGAGAATAGCATCTGCTTCTACAATCCCAAATTGGGCGCGTAACTGGTTAAACACCCAGTAAGTCAGGGTAGTTGGAGTTCTTTCTGGTGGGTTGACCAGGGGACCAGCCATCGGGAGGGCCTCTCCAGTTGGTACTGCTCCTTCTTCTTGATGAGAAGCCATTCTACATAAGAAGCCGGATATTCAAATATGAAGGTGCACGTTTCCTAAATGTGTGAAGTGTTGTACAAAACTAGTAGAGTGACAAGCAAACATGACTGAAATTAAGTTAATAAACATGAAAAATTTCAGGACTTATTCGAATACAAGTGCAGTATTGATGCAAAAAATCAGCTCTAGTTGATTAATATCGCTTTACTACTTCACTTGAATTCGTTGATTCGCAACATTTCATACGATTTCTTTAAGTTGATTATATTTTATCGCTATTCTGTCATTTGATGTGGGCAATCAGTGGCAGTATATTCGCCCTAGTTTTCTGCAAATGTTATATTTAACAGGTCATTAGCATCGAATTTGGTATAATCTGTTAAGAAAGCATAGCAAAGTCATGCAAGTTGTCTCGACAATTCAAAGTTCAAGCAATTCAGAGTTTAGGCAATTCAGTCCGGCATTTCAAGTTAAGCACTCAAGTTGAGATTATGCTTCTAATTGTGAATTCGAGTTGAGCGTCCAAGTACTAAATCATCCACGACCTAAAAGATTTCTTACGAGTTAAGTTAAGTCGTTGGTTCTTTAAATCATTGGTCCTTTAAATCGTGAGGCATAGTAAGGAGGGAAGGCTTCAGTTCAAAGTGACGTGAATTTCTTTAAGTCCTAGCTCGGCCACGACTCATGGCTTATGTCGCATCTTGTTAAGTCGGTCAATAGTTGTGTCGCAAAGATTTATAGGTCGCCCAAAATTGATGGGTCGTGTCCAAGCTAATGTCTCACTTCACTCAACCGGTAAACCTCCAATCTAATTGGTAACTCGTCATCCTTTTAACCCGTTAACCCGTTAGCCTCTCCATCAACAGAAGCCCTCGTTTTCTCATGCTATCGAATCATCCAAAAAACTAATTCGAAATCACCACAAATATAATGCCCTGCCATTCTAACGCAAATCAAAAATCAGTTAGCCTGAAGCATTGCAACCCATCGCCATCGTCTCATCAACCGTTCAAAGCCAAATCGAGCTAACTCAGGTTCATCAACTATCGATGTAACGAGATTCGCGATGAAACATTGCGTAAGGAGGTGGGTTAAGATTGAAAAAATGGGATTCGTGAATCAATGATGATAAAGGATCGAGAAAGAAGAAGTTCACTTACGCGATGTAATAACAAGGATAATCGGTGATTGATCAGATTGAGATCGTCTTTGGGAGCTCGGGAAAATGTTAATGGTAGAATCAAATGAGGAAGTAGGTAATGAGAAGCAAAAAGAGGATGGATGACTTATAAATTACAGTGGAGAAACCTGAAGCGGCACATGCGACCTAACCTTTAGGTCGCACACGACCTAGCGACCTAGAGGGGGACAGGTTAAAGGATATCGAAGCACACGACCTAACCATTAGGCGTGTACTTCGAGGGGCAAATGTTAACTCCGCTTTGATAATGACCTAGCAACTTAAAAGGTTGCAACCTAATGACTTAAAAGGTTACGACCTAACGACTTAAAAGGTTAGCAACCTAACGACTTAAAAGGTTCCGACCTAACGACTTAAAAGGTTAGCGACCTAACGACTTAAAGGGTTATCGACCTAGGGATCTAAGAAGAATAACGACCTAGCAACTCAAGACAGGAAAAACTCAAAGCAGCCACACTTAAGTCGCGACCGACTTACGACCGATGTTAGGTCGTAAGCGACACTAGGCAAACGAAGGCAAATCAAATATAGCGTCACTTAAGCCGCGGCCTGTTAACTCGTCCGCGACTAGGGACTTGTGATATGAATCCAGAAGAACATGCTTATCCCAGTTACGCCGTGAGCCGTGCATGAGAGATGGAGCGCGACCTACGACCTATCTTAGGTCGGCTACGACCCACGACCTATTTTAGGTCGGTTACTACTTACGACCTGGCATGGAAATTCCTCTATAAATTCTGCGCTATCTCCAACTTGGAGGGGACTTTTCCAATCATTTTCTTCAAAGCATCGAGACTCTGCCATCTTCAAGCCGGGCCTTACTCCAGCATTCGAAACTCACAAGAAGCTTCAGTCAACTTCAAACAGGGACTCAACATATTCAACCATGAATTCGGAGAACTCTCTTGCACCGAAGTTTTTCTAGCTACTTGTCTTTTGAAGTGAATAGTAATTGAAGGAAATTGTAAAGGATTGTAATCATATAAGCAATAAAAAAGGATTGAAGTGGACGTAGGATTGATTATAACCACTATAAACTCTGTGTCTCTTACTGTTTTTTCAGTGAATTACAGCTTTTTCTGATTCCCGTGTTAACGGGTGGTGCTTTCATTCAATCTCTATTTGCATCTGGGTGTTAGCGTCTGACTTTTTACATTAACAACATAGTATCATTTTAAATTGGGTAAATGAAATAATTTTACCTCGATTATATTTTACATATAAGGGAATGATTTTTCAGAATTATTAAAGTGTATATACATTGATTGTTTCATTATTGAAAATGTAAGAATATATATAAGTTAATTAAAAGAATAATTGTATAAGCAAATGAATTATTAAGTATGGAATTATAATTAATGTGATTTATAATTGTGAAATAATCTTATATATAAGAAGTGAAACTATATTAATATATTTATAAATATGAGTTGGATATAAAAATGAATTGAACTATGAATTGAAGATGTTGAATCACGCTTATTTTGGAAATTATTTTCCAAAATTAAAAGTTAAATAGTGAAATTCTATAAGAAAAATACTTATCAATATGATTTAAGAATAAATGGAAATTTTTTGAAAGAATATTAAGCACTAAATTCACTACTGTCACTAAGAAATAATAAGGGTGATGACTGCAGCATCATCAGTATCATTTTCAAGTTTATGTGTGATGGATTTGCTACCATAGTAAATTAAAAAAATGGAAGTTTTTTTGTGATAAATACATTTTAAATTAAAAATCCAAGCTTTAATTGATGAATATAAGTGAAACTAGTTTTGAACTTATAATATGAGGTAATAAATTTGACTTTTGTAAATGATAAACAGAATTGGAATCTTAATTGGATTTATAACTGGAAATTTAAGTTAAGTTAAACAAATGATGTTTGAAATGGAATATAACTTAAGTAATGTTGAATGAAGTTGATTTTGGCATCGAAGTAAAATAACAACGTGAATTAAATGGATGTGAACTTGGGTTATATAAATGAAATTCAACCTTATTTGTTAAATGAATTAGCAATTGAATTAATAAATAAATTGAACGTAAATCAATTGAATGTAAATGAATTGATATGAAATAATAGATGTAAGCGTTAACTCATTAAAGCTAATTAAAAGCGATGAACAAATTGAATGAATGTAAGCAAAGTAAAGAAATTTGGTTGTGTTGGTTTTGATTTGGTTGTTATATGATTGTTAGTTGATTGTACATAATTCATTAAGTGTTAATAAAATTGAATTGATAAAATTGAAAGCTATGAAATTTAATTTGAGTGTGGAAGTGAACTAACTTGAATATGAATTAGTGAATGTAAACTAATTGAAAATGAATAAATGAATGTTAGTAAAGACCAATGTTAATGAATCAATTGTGATTAAAAAAACAACAATTCATTGAATATTAATGAGAATTGAATGTATATTGATTTAATGGTTAGATTTGTTGCCTTTTGTGGCATTTGCTATATTGGCACATATTGTTGTTGCTTCTGGTATATGTTGTATATTGATATTACTTGCATATATACATGTTCTAATTTTTTTATTGAGTGTTTAGTAGTTGCGGATTGTGCTTGCTTCGCATTTTGAGCTCGCTTTCACGCTATATTAGTCGTATATGCTCGCTAGTAATATATAAGGTACATATCTCGGATTACATATCGTACTTTTACACTTTTTTCCCCGCAGGATGCCTCATTACTCGATGAGATGTATATTTGTGATACATGTATTGCCATATTTTTTTTGGATCGAACCGCGCGATGGAGATTATGTCGATTTTTTTTGAAAGTTTAAGGCGTTAGAATATTGGAAAATTTTGAAAAGATAACTAAGTATGATTTTAAAACTTAGTAAAGTCATTGCAAGAAGTTAACTATTGGATTTTGGAAAAGTTAAACACTTAAGTGAATTTGAAATCTAATTTGACCTGTTTTGAAAAGTTAATGGATTTCAAGACTTTTTCTTACTTGGTAATTTCGTGGATGAAATTCTTTAAGGGTTGAAGTTTGTAGCGACCCAGAATTTTTGTCATTTGAAATTCGTATATTTAAATGATTTTAAAATACTAACAAGTAAAATATGTAAGTTGAATAACTCATATTTCGAATATCTAGATTTAATTGGGTAATTGAATCGATAATTTAATATTTGGAATTACAGAAATAAATGGAAGTTGGGTTTAATTTGATTAAAAATGATTTAAAAAGTTGTATTAAATCATATTGCAGTTAGAACGATGTTACAGAACTTTTAAAATTGAATTTAAAGTTAAATTGTGAAAATTGAAAATTTTAATATTTAATTGACGAGTAAAAATAGTCATTTTTCAAATAGTCTTGGATTTTGACGAAACCTGTTTCCTCGGATCCCTAATGTTAAATTATTGTATGGTTTCAAATTTCATGTCAATCAGACTTACGGTTTGTCTAAGCCAAGCTAAAACACGTAGAAATCGATTTGAGTGAATTTTGAATTTAAATAGTCGATTTGAAATCGTATCGTCCAAATTTGATCAAATTGGCTCCCGATATATATTCCATTTCATTCGAAATGGGGGTCAAACATTATAAACGCCAGGCAGCACGCATCGTTTGGAGTTCGGAAAAATTCTGGATGAATAGTGTCGCGGTAATTTTCTATATAAGGACCTCAACCTTCATTATTTACACTAAACCCTAACCTCCAAGCCCTAGCCACCACCATTAGATTAATGGCCGATATTTTTCGAATTTATTCTTTTAATCTCTTTCAATCCGTAAACAATTAGCCAGAACACTCAACTACAATCTAGAAGAGCATTGCGAGATCTTCGAATCCATATGGAGATGATAGATTATAGAGAAACAAATTGACGACGAACTGCATTCAAACGCTCGCCATTCATTTTCATTTTTCAAGGAGCGTAGATGACCGAGTGGCATGAGATTCACGGTGTTGGCAGAGTGGAGCAAGGTGCTTCAAACGGCTATGCCTGATCGTCGTCAAAATCATCGAGGAAGTTGCGAAAATTTGATAAAAGGAGGCGACCGATGGGATGAAGTCGTGTATTATCCTGGAATGGAAGAAAAGGGTTGTGCGGCCGCGATTACGGGGGATGGAACGAACGACCCAGATGTAAATTAGGTTAAGAAATAAAAAGAAAATAGTAATTAATATATTTAAAATTCGTGCAATCTTTGTAACACGATATCTCTTTCATACGAGGTCGAAAATTGACGAAACGAATAGCGTTGGGTTCGTATTGACGAACACTACGCATTGGAGCTAGATTTGAGTTGATTGGAGCTAGTGAAAATCTTGGGTAAAATTAAACACTCGTTTGATTTTATTCGAAATAAAACACTGCAATTGTGTTTGAAGCAAGGTAAGAACTTCTCACTCAATCGAATTGTTTCGATTCAAATTTTATGTAGCTAGATTTAAAATTGCCTGATTGTGTGATTGGATTATAATTATTATCTATTGTATTGAAAATAGACCCTATGCGCCGTATATTAAGTGGATGTTATTTATTAGAAACATATACCGTGATATTCCATCTTGAAGTGGAATTGGCATTATATATGTACTTGGAGTTGATTTTCCCACATTATATAGAGGATGAGAACCTATTGCGCCGCATAATAGCGGATATTATTATATAAACCCATGTACCGTGATATTCCATCTTGAAACAGGATTGGTATTGTACTAACATCTGTGGATGCAGGGAAACAGGTTGGAGGGATCCAACTGGATTCCTCTACAGTATTGATTTATTTACAGATATTTGCGATATATTCTATTATCATAATGATATATGATGTTCGGATGTCGTGGTTGATGTTTGTTGTTGTGCAGCATTGAGCCTATTTTTAGATTTTTAAAAATGTTAAAGTAATGATTTCGAATTTAAAAGGATTTTCAAGTGATTTTTGAAAGCATGCATTTTATTGAATTTTGGAATTGATTCATTTTAAATAAATAAATGTTATAATTTTTATGTTGTAAAAATTATGATTTTTGTGAAATATAACTAAAATGTGATTTTCAAAATAAGTAGTTAGTTAGTTTGTAAAATGGTTTAAATTGGGATTTTTGAATTATTTTAAACAGCTTATATAAAAGATTTATAAAATTGATATTTATAAATTAAAATATTGGAATTATAAAACGAGTTTTTATAAGTGTTAAAATGAAGTTTAAATGGATTTCATAGTGAATGAAATTTATGAATTTATAAATTGTGAAGTTATAAAATGAATAGATTTTGTAAAATAAAAGATTTATAAGTAATTAACTTATAAATTGGATTTTGGCATTTGAATGAGATATAAATAGAATTTGTTAATTAAGGGATTTTATAAGTTGAAGTTTTTATAAAATATATATGTATATATAAATGTGAATTTATAAACGTTGTTTTATAAATCCGAAATCGACTTATTTTGATAAGTTAATTATTATGGCTTATTAAAGGAGATATATCCACGATTTCGGACAGTGGATAATCCTTTAAAATTAAAAGTGTGGGAAGTGTTGAATTTGGTTAACAATTTATATTCACGATTTTGGACAGTGAATAATATATCAAAGTAATGTTTTAGGAAGTGATCTTTTAAATAGAAATAAAATGATTTGAAGTTGTTTTGAAATTGTGTTAAGGATCGAAACCATAGATTTCAACATTCATTGTTGAGATAGACGTTTTCGAGAAATAAAAAGGAATGGTGGACTATAACACTATTGTTATAGTAAATGATTTCGAAAGGAAATGTTCTATATAGTATTGGGATTTATATATCTATCTAAATGTCAAATCTCGATACTATTGATTTTGGGTTGTCGCAACGATGTTTTACGCAGCATTCATTTTGACTCAAATGAATGTGTTTAAGAGAATGTCTTCCTTAAAGAATAAAATATACACTTAATTGTGATTTAAGTACATTGAATATTTTCCAGATGTTAAAAATAATTAGATTTGTGAAATACTTATTATTAAATAAGTATGGCAATGTTTTCCAATATGACGTGAAATGTTTTCAGATTATAGCTTTTAAAGATAAAATGAAAGTGAATATTTGAAATTGGTTTTCAAATGGATGAGGTGTGAAAATATATCTTGTGAAGATATTTTGAAAATAAATAATTGTGAAAATTATTTCAATCTGGAAATCGCAGTGAATGTTGATTGATAGTTAAATAACCGACTATCAATATTTGCCTTTGAATGGCGTTTGAATTTCGATGCGACGGTCGGATTCCAAGTGGATACCCGAAAACCACATCGAATCTTTGTGAATGTGATGGATCCATTATCTAAAAGATCAAAATGAAAATTGTTGTGATTTGTTGAAATCTGAATTTGCACTTATTTTTAAAAATAAGCGCTCGTTATTCGGTTTAGCCGGGAGAGGATATTTGGGTCATGAATCCTATTCTGAATAGTGATTCATCGTAATGGATAGCATTTGAAGACCGGTGTTGAAGACCCGATATTTGCGAGAATAATAGGATGACCTATCGACTGTCTCTGCACCGATAGCTACGGTATGGATATTTCCTTTGTGATCTGAAGTTCGATCGGGATTGTGAATACCCGGATTTCAAGGGCTTTTTTCGAAGTGCCTTCGGTTCTGTTCGAACCCAGAACAAACTTCTATGGATTGTATGTTTGACATTACATTTTGAGATATAAAGCAGATTTCTTTCAAATACATTTCTGTTGGTGGCAGAGAATTTATTCTCTTAGCTTAACACCCTTCTCTGAGACGTACGAGCTAAGAGGTTATGTAGTTGATGGTTATCAGTGATATACTTCCAATTTGGTAATGTGGCATGCTGAGTGTTGCTGCTCATTTGTTGATCAAAGCATGGATTTTGTGAAAAGCGTAGCTTTGTGGACGAGACTTCGTCAAACCTCACAACCCGGTTATGGTCGAAACATGAATTGTAGCAGCAAGGTTATTTGAGGATAGCGCCCTCTGAGGGTATGTCATTTCCTTCTGCATTATGAGTGGTATCATGGTATGGAGCCTAGATAATTACTTTGTGGTTGCTGCAAACTTATTATTTTGTGTTTTTTGGTTGAGAGGATCCTTGTATAAAGGTTGTTTACAACCCAGGGATGGCATACTCGTGTCAGTTGTTACCCAGCTAGGGGTAACCTGGCCTTGTCTAGCAGAGATCTGGTTAGGATCCGGAGACATCCTTCTAGAAGCGTTACATTTTACTTGGGAAGTTCCTCTGCCCGACCATTTGTTGGAAATCCAATCAAAACAATACGAGCCCTGTACAGTTTTAGTTGTATGACCTGCCATGGAATGTGGCGGTAACCTGCTATTGAGAATGGTAGCTATAGAAGGCATATGATAATGGTCGTATATTGGCCAAGATTTATATCACGCTTTCGAAATGTTTTCCTACAGTTTGCACTTATAGTAATAATATCAAAGAAATTTGCGTATCAAGCATTTTTGACTATCATAAGGAGAAATCTCCACCGATTCTGCGTTTGCATTGTGTGTGTGCGCGTGAGGCCTTATGGTAGTTACATTTTCTAAAAGCATTGCGGATCTATATTAAAATATTTCTTTGTTTGTTTTAAAGATATTACTGTTTTAAGTTCTTATACCAGTCCCATGACTGACCTGGAGTTTATTGTCCCCTTCCTAAACTCTAGGTGTCCACCAATTTCCACATGGGCAGTTTATAATCAGGTTATCAGGTCATTCTGGAATTCAGGAGTTGCTGTGGAGATCAGGAGCAAGCTGGATGGCATGGCGTATCAACTAGTATATAGTATTTCTTTTCCGTTGTTTGTTGTTGTAAACTCTGATAATGTAATGTAATATGATGTAATGTAATAACTGATATAGTTCATTGTTTTTAAAGATATTCATTTATCTATTATATGTTGTTCCACTGCGATTGTGAGATTCTGTTTTCTTTTTCTTTCTTTCTTCTTCTACCTCTTCTTCTTTAACCCTGACAATTAGGTTTTCCGGCCTTCGATTGCTCGGCAGTTGATACAGTGGATGTATTAATGTCAATTTTCGGAAGTCGAAAATCCCTGAACGTTACAATTTAATTAAAATTTATTTATTTATTTTTGTGAATTCAATTTTTTTTGTTCTTATCTTTATTTATAAATATTTTCCAAGTCCATAAAATTTCCCGAAGTTTATTCCATTTATTTTCAAATTTTCTAGACTAGTTTTCATTTTCTGTACTATTTTCTTATTTTAATCGTATATAATTAATATTTATTTATTTATATTTTATTTATTTGTTATATTTTCATATTTTAACTGAATTTATAAGTATTTTCAGTTATTTAAAATTATAAAAATAAATTAGAGAAATGTGAATGGTCTTGTGACTTTTTATTTCTTAACGCCTTTTGTATTCTCACTTATTCACTTTCAAACAACACCTACTAAATTTTTGGCCATAACAATTCCCCTTTAGGCGACTTCACTTTGTAATTTAATCGTAAACATTTCTCTTTCTCATTTCTGAAAAAAAAATTCGGCCTCTCTTAATTTGAATTTTTTTTGGTAATCTTCGTTTTCTTTTCATTTTATACTAGTTTTATATTGATTATGCACTTGTTTTTCTTCTTTTTAGGTTTGGCCTTGCCACTCCTTCAGCCTTGCTGCCTCCACCACCACTAGAACCCATCACCACCACCTCCTCCTCAATAACCATCTCTTGTCGAGACACCCTTGGTGGTAGATCCATCACCAAATACTCCAAACTCTTCTTGAATTACCTAGCCGAGTGCCATATATACATCCACCACCTTCATCACCCCATTTGCCGCCGACTACTCCACCACCACCACCGCCAGCCAACCTGAAACCTTTAACCACGTCTTCTTCTTGACCTAACATAGAAGGCCATGCCCATATGGCCTTGGCCGTGACCTGTTTAGGCCTTGAAACCATGTATGTTGCCTTAGATTGTGTTGTTTCATATCACCAAACTTTGCACCATCTTCTATCCATGTAGGCCGACACCTTATGAACCCAAAACTAGATCAAAAACCATGCCTTGGCCATGTGTTCCACCCTATGGTCGAGTCTATGGAATGTTGGAAACAAGTGCAAAGCATTTCAGCTTTGTTTTATGCAGTTAATTCTAGCATAGTTTAATCGTATTTTGAGTTGAAAGCTTATATTTGTTATATTGTTTTGTTTGAATTGTGTTAACTCCGTCTCCGCCATGGCTCAGTGACTTAGAAGTTACCGACCCAAGAGGATGTCGACCTAATGCTTTAACATGGATACCGACCTAATGCTTTAACAGAACGCCGACCTAAGACTTAAAGGATACCGACCCAACTATCTAAAGCAGGACGCCGACCTAAGACTTAAAGGATACCGAACCAACTGTCTAAAGAAGGATGCCGACCTAAGATAGCTACCGACCTAAGGAAGCTACCGACCTTAGATAGCTACCGACCTAAGCAACCTACCGATCTAACGTGGTTGCTGGCCTAAGATAGAAGCCGATCTAACTATCCAGGGAGTTTGCCGCCCTGACTTCTCAAGACAGGGACAAGATCATACTTGAGTCGCAACCAACCTATGGTCTATGTTAAGCCGTTCACGACCCAGGCAAAGGAAGACAAGTTCAATGCATCTACTTCGCACAGTGGCCTCTTAACTCGTACACGATTCAGGACTTACCAGTTAAGACATGACTTGCGACTTGCTAGTTAACTCGTTCACGACTCACGATCTAGCTTGAGTCGTCCACGACCTAAAGCTACTAAATATAAGCCCGATGCCGTATTACTTATACAAGGTTATGTTGACTCGGGGGCGACTTGGGAATTGTACAAGAGAACCTTTGTGAAACCATGAGGTTTGGCCAGATAAGTCAGCCACGACCTACCATAGGTCGGTCACGACTTACGACCCGAGGGGGAAATTTCCCTATAAATACCAACCTACCTCAAGCATGGAGGGACTTTTTTGGCCGATCTCTTTAAGCGCCGATACTCTACTGAATTCTCGATTCACTCGACACTTCAAATACGGAAGGCGTCTCAACAAACTTCAAGAGGAAATCTAATGCAATCAACATTGATTCAAAGAATTCTTCTACATCGAAGTTCTAGTTGTTTGTCTCATCCATATTGTAATTGGAGATTGTTGTAAAGTTGTAATTGATTCAGTAATAAAGTGGACTAAAGTGGACGTAGGCTTACTTGAAGCCGAACTACTATAAAAACTATTGTCTTTTTTGCTTTCTCTGTGACTTTTCTACTTGTTTGTAGTTCCCGTGTTCACGGGTGGTGCTTTCACTCAATCTCTATACACATCGGGGTGTTAGCGTTCGATTTTAAGCTTTAACATTTTTGGTGCTTTCACTGAGAACCCAACTCAGGATATTTCCGCCATTGCTCCGCAAAGGACTGTTGAAAGGATTTCTTTGAAAACCAGAAGTTTATTGGAAATAATGGCTCCTGGGAGAAAACGAAGTTCTGTAAGATCCGACAATGTTCAAGAGAATACTGCTACCTCTCCTCCTTCAAGTCAAGCAGCTCCGACTGTTGGAGATACGCGAGCAGAATTGGACGTCGTAGTTTTGGGGTTGAATCAACAATTGAATGCTCAGAATGCGCAGTTGGAAGCTCAGAATGCTCAGAATTCCCTGATCTTAAGTAAGTTGAATGATCTGCTAGGAGCAAATCGTCAACCAGTTAATAATGATGGGAACCCTACTGTGGGAGTTCAGGATGTTGAAGGGAACATTTCTCAAAGAGCCGCAGTCCCTGTAGAAAGGACTCCTCCTCAAGCTGGAGGATCAGGGCCGCAGCCGACCCTCCGTGAACGATTGTCAAGACAGAATTTAGAGAGAGTGGCTGATGTGTGCCCTCCAAAGCCTCTAAATGACGAAGAGTATTTTTCGGGCATGTGACACAGCGGATTAATCAAACAAAACTTCAATCGGTGAAATGTAACAATCGGTGAGTTGAAGATACCAAAATGCCCAAGTTCGTTGATCCAAAGATACCGAACTCTAGCTATCTCAAACACGTTGATAGCGCACTATACCGTGTTTAAAGATCTACGATTCTTCGCACGTTGATCTAGCGCACTAGATTCCGTGAATCGGCTTCTACGATCGTTGAATCGAGCGCACTCGATTAACCGAAAGAGGAGATAGGAGATTACACTCAACTACCAATTGGTATGAAAGCACAAAGCTAACAAAAAGCAATTTTTTTCAAAAATCAACAACCACAAAAATTACAACACACACTCTATTTATAGCTTTTACAACGCAACGCAACAAATCATCACCTGACTCTTAGGTCGGCCACGACTTACGACCTAACTTAGGTCGGCAGCGACCTAACATCAGCGACTCAACACATTTTAACAACACCTAGGTCGGCAGCGACCTATCAGCACAACATACTCTCCTGTATACAACACAGCACTCAACGACCTAAACAACTCACGCGACTCAACACGACCGACTCACCATAGGTCGTACGCGACCTAACACTTCCCATTCATGACCGAGTTAAGCAATACAACACACAACATATGTACACGACTTAACTCGTTACCGACTTAACATATAACGACTCAACGATTCACGACTTAACACCCAACACAACCCATAGGTCGGTAACGACCTAAAATACAACACTACCCAATCCCCTACGACCTAAAATAGAAGGCAGTTCAGCTTGCTTAGATCGGAACTCGGCGAAGTTATCTCGTTCAACATCACTAGCTCGTAACTCGGCATATTTATCTCGTTCAATATCACTAGGTCGTTCAATATCATTAGGTCGTTCAATATCACTAGGTCGGAGCTTGTTAGGTCGGAATGCTTCTTCCTGTGTTTTCTTAGGTCGGAGACGACCCAAAACTCCGTTGTTAGGTCATGACCATGCTTTCTTAAGTCGAAGACAACTCAATCTCAATTCGTTAGGTCGCGCTGTATCATTGTTAGCTCTTGAGCGACCTATCTCTTCCTTTTTAGGTCGTAAGCGACCTAATACTTGCATTTCTTCTGTTTGCACTGCATCATCCTCCCCGGGTTGATAGAAATTCGACCTCGAATTCTCAACATCTTCTTCCACAACAATTTCATTCCCACGATACGGAATTAAATGTTTAATATTGAAAACATCAGAAGTGTATACATCCTCCGGCAGCTTCAACTTATAAGCATTCTCATTGATTTTCTTTAAAATTTCAATCGGACCAATTTTCCGTGCTTTCAACTTATTATACGTTCCAACCGGAAAACGGTCTTTAGTCAGTACTGCATAAACCAAATCACCTTCATTAAATTCAACACTTCGTCTCTTCAAATCAGCAGCTTGCTTATACTTCTCATTCGACTTTTCCAATCGTTCCCGAACGATCTTATGACACTCCGTCAATCCTTCAATAAAATCAACAGCTCGTTTAACCGTCCCCTTTGCTTGTGGTACCACCGCTAAATCTAACGGTCCCCTGGGTAAAATTGAATAAACAATCTGAAATGGACTGAATCCTGTGCTACGATTCACTGCATGATTATGAGCAAATTCTGCCTGGCATAGCTTCATGTCCCAACTTCTCAAATTATCCTGTACAAGACAACGCAACAAATTTCCCAATGACCTGTTAACAACTTCCGTCTGTCCATCAGTTTGCGGATGATAAGCACTGCTAAATTTCAGTTTCGTTCCCACCACCTTCCACAAACTCAACCAAAAGTGACTCAGAAAACGAGTATCTCGATCAGAAACAATAGATTCTGGTAAACCATGAAGTCGATAAATCTCCTTGAAAAATAATTGAGAAACACGAACAGCATCCGCCGTCTTTTTGCAAGCAACAAAATGTGCCATCTTTGAAAATCTGTCCACCACAACAAATATCGAATCATTTCCCTTTTGAGTTCTAGGCAAACCCAAAACGAAATCCATGCTAATATCAACCCATGGCTTAGACGGTACAGGCAATGGCATATACAACCCTGCATTCGTCGCTGTTCCCTTTGACACCTGGCAAATATGGCATCTCTCCACGAATCTTTCAACCTCTTTTCTCATCGACGGCCAAAAGTAAGACTGTGAAATCAATTTCAAAGTACGATCACGGCCCACATGCCCTTCCTCGTCCAACTCCTTAATAATTTTCAATCTCAAACTACAATCTGGAATGCATAATTGATTTCCTTTGAACAAGAATCCATCAACCAATATAAATTCATCGGTACTCCCATCCTTCACTTTCTCAACATATTTCACAAAGTAAGGATCTTCTTCAATCATCTCTGGCAGTAATTCAAACCCCGTCACTTCAACTTTCATTGTCGTTAATAAATGACTCCTCCTACTCAAAGCATCAGCTACCCGATTTGTCACCCCTGATTTGTGCTTAACGACAAAAGTAAACTGCTGTAAATAAGCAATCCATGATGCATGTCTCGCTGAGATTTTATCCTGCCCCTGTAAATGCTTCAAAGCTTCGTGATCAGTGTACAGAACAAATTCCTTCTGAAATAGATAGTGTCTCCAATGCTTAACAGCTTGTACGATACAATAGAATTCAACGTCATATGTACAGTATCTCATCTTTGCCCCTGACAACTTTTCACTGAAATAAGCAACTGGCTTCCCATTCTGACTCAGAACTCCTCCAATACCAACCTTCGAAGCATCAGTATGCAATTCAAACAATAATAGAAAATTCGGTAAAAGAAGAATTGGTGCAGACGTCAACAATTCCTTGATCTTCTCAAAAGCAACTCCCGCTTCTTCTGACCATACAAATTGTTTCACTTTCATGCAATCAGTCACTGGAGCCATCACGCTACTGAAGTGTGGTATGAATCTTCGGTAGAATGATGCTCACCCATGAAAACTTCTCACTTCTGTAATTGTCTTTGGCTGTGGCCAATTCCTGACTGCTTCAACTTTACTCCGGTCAACTTGAATACCTTCTCCTGAAACAACATACCCAAGAAATAAAACAGTATGCGTCATAAACACACATTTCTTTGTAGCAGCATAAAATTGTTCTTCACGAAGAATAATCAACACTTCCCACAAATGTAGAACATGCTCCTCCATACTCCTGCTGTAAATCAGAATATCATCGAAATAAACCACGACGAACTTCCCAATGAATGGTCTAAAGATTTGATTCATCACCCGCATGAATGTACTAGGTGCATTTGACAAACCAAATGGCATAACCAACCATTCGTATAACCCCTCTCTCGTCTTGAAAGCTGTCTTCCATTCGTCTCCAGGTCTAATCCGAATTTGATGATAACCACTTTTCAAGTCAATCTTCAAAAATATAGTTGCCCCACTCAACTGATCCAGCAAGTCATCCAACCTTGGCATAGGAAATCTATAACGAACAGTAATCTTGTTCAAAGCTCTACTATCTGTACACATTCTCCATGTTCCATCCTTCTTCGGCACCAACAATGCTGGCACGGCACAAGGACTCAAGCTTTCCTGAACACGTCCCTGTTCCAACAACTCTTCCACCTGCCTTCGTAATTCCTCATGTTCCTTCGGACTCATTCGATAATGTGGTCGATGTGGTAACACTGCTCCCGGAACAAGATCAATTTGATGTTGAATGTCTCTAAGTGGCGGTAACTCCTTAGGCAACTCCTCTGGAAAGACATCTTCAAATTCTTTCAAAATTGGCTTTGCTTCTTCTGGAATCTCAACTTCTTCACTGCATTCTCTCCCAATCAACAAAAATACTTCAGGTTCCTCTTCAACTTCTTTCACAAACTCCTTCACAGTCAACAGAGTTTTCAATTCCTCAATCTCTTCCAGCTTGCTCTCCTTCTGCTGTTGCTTCTTAGGAACTAAAGTGATTTTAGTACCCTCGAACATGAAACTGTAACTATTGGCACGACCGTCATGTTGAACTGCTCTATCGAACTGCCATGGTCTACCCAACAATAAATGACAAACGTCCATGTCCACTACATCACACCAAATTTCATCTTTGTATTTCTTCCCAATAGAAAAATTAACACAAGCCCTTCGACACACCTTCACTTCACCACCCTTCCTTAACCATGCTAGCTTGTACGGTTTAGGATGCTTCTCAGTCTTCAAGTTCAATTTCCTCACAGCCTCTGTAGAAATAATATTATCACAACTTCCCGCATCAATAACAAACTTGCAGACTTTCCCCAGAATAGTGCATGTCGACTGAAAAATATTGCTTCTCAACCAACTACAATCCTCCTCTTGCTTTGGTGTCAAACAACTTCTCCTCAACATAAGATTACAACCTTCATCTCCCGACACTTCTTCTTCCTCCTCAACATAAGGTGTATTTGAACATTCGGCCTCCTCACCATCATCCTCCTCAACTTCTGCAACCAGTGCTCTCTTCTTCGGCTTCGGACATTCATTACTTTTGTGACCCAACTCCTGACAATTATAACATTTGAAAACACTGCTAGCCTTTGCCTTCTCAACCTCCTTCACCACTAGCTTACTGATAGGTTTAGAAACATTAGAATTCCCACTGGCACCCTTCACTGGATTATTGGAATTAGTAAACACACCACCTCCACGCCTTCCTTGTTTCTCCCAAGCCAACGCTTTCTGATGTGCCTCTGCAACTGATCTAGGATCGAACATATTAACCATATCCTGGATCTGCACTCTCAATCCGCCAATGAATCTAGCAGTTAGCTGTTCTTCTGTCTCCATAATATCATTCCTGGCAATGAGTTGGTAAAATTCATCAGCATAATCACTAACAGACTTTGTCCCTTGCCTCAGATTCTGCAACCTTTGGTACATAAGTGATTGGTAGTTGTAAGGTAAGAAAGTAGATCTCATCAACTTCTTCATCTTATCCCACGATTCTATCTTTGACTTTCCCATCCGTTCACGAGTAAGTTTAGTTTGCTGCCACCACGCCAAAGCTCTCCCCCTCAACCTAGTAGCAACCAACTTCACCCTTCTATGCTCAGGAACCTCCTTGAAATCAAAGATCTCTTCAACATTTGAAACCCAATCTAAGAACTCTTCAGCAACCATCCCGCCTTTAAACTCCGGAATCTCCATTTTCATACCCGATTCCCATCGACGATCATCTTCAACATACCGATAAGAATTTCGAACTTGGTCTCGATCTCGATAATGAATACTAGCTCTATCACCCTCTTCAACAAAATCAAAAGTACGCCTACATCGATTTCGACCATTATCATCCCTTCGTTCATGCATGCTTCTTTGACTATGTGTCTCTTCATCTCTATATGCTTCATTGTCAAATTCACGTTGACTTCTTCTTTCTTCATGTGCATAGTCATGATGATCTCTTCGTGATGAAATTGATGTTTCTCTTCTATTTCTACAAGAATGTGGTGATACCCTCCTCGCTTCCCTAACCGATGGCGAAACTTGGTTTCCTCCATGGTTCGAGTTTGGTGATCTCCTCCTTTGATTCAAATCATTCATCAATTTCTCCAATTTTCCAATGCCTTCATCAAACTTTTCATTAATACGTTGTTCCATAAGCTCGGCTTCTTCTCTACGATACAAAGCTTCAACGTTTTGATGACGATTATCTCTCCTTGGTGGCATGATTGAAAAACTTTCACAAACACTTCAACAATTCGAACACAAAACTTCAAAGTTGCAACAAGTTACGGTTCAACACTTAACTCGGCAAGGCTTTAGCTCGGCAATGGTTCAACACGGCTCAACCTTGACTCGGCTATGACTTGCCTCGGTCCAACTTGTCTCGGTTACAAATTCAAGCACTTCAAACCTTGGCGCGCAAAAACCCAAGATAGATCCAAACAATTTCCAACTCCTTGATCCAAAATGAAATGAATCAAACACTCTAATGTTGTTACAAATTCAACAAGAGCACAATGAACTCCTTCAAACTTCAAAAACTTCAAAAACTTCAAAAACTTGGCTCCAAGAATCAACTTTGCTATGATTGGCAAAGTATGGCTCTGATACCAAAAAACTGACACAGCGGATTAATCAAACAAAACTTCAATCGGTGAAATGTAACAATCGGTGAGTTGAAGATACCAAAATGCCCAAGTTGGTTGATCCAAAGATACCGAACTCTAGCTATCTCAAACACGTTGATAGCGCACTATACCGTGTTTAAAGATCTACGATTCTTCGCACGTTGATCTAGCGCACTAGATTCCGTGAATCGGCTTCTACGATCGTTGAATCGAGCGCACTCGATTAACCGAAAGAGGAGATAGGAGATTACACTCAACTACCAATTGGTATGAAAGCACAAAGCTAACAAAAAGGAATTTTTTTCAAAAATCAACAACCACAAAAATTACAACACACACTCTATTTATAGCTTTTACAACGCAACGCAACAAATCATCACCTGACTCTTAGGTCGGCCACGACTTACGACCTAACTTAGGTCGGCAGCGACCTAACATCAGCGACTCAACACATTTTAACAACACCTAGGTCGGCAGCGACCTATCAGCACAACATACTCTCCTGTATACAACACAGCGCTCAACGACCTAAACAACTCACGCGACTCAACACGACCGACTCACCATAGGTCGTACGCGACCTAACACTTCCCATTCATGACCGAGTTAAGCAATACAACACACAACATATGTACACGACTTAACTCGTTACCGACTTAACATATAACGACTCAACGATTCACGACTTAACACCCAACACAACCCATAGGTCGGTAACGACCTAAAATACAACACTACCCAATCCCCTACGACCTAAAATAGAAGGCAGTTCAGCTTGCTTAGATCGAAACTCGGCGAAGTTATCTCGTTCAACATCACTAGCTCGTAACTCGGCATATTTATCTCGTTCAATATCACTAGGTCGTTCAATATCATTAGGTCGTTCAATATCACTAGGTCGGAGCTTGTTAGGTCGGAATGCTTCTTCCTGTGTTTTCTTAGGTCGGAGACGACCCAAAACTCCGTTGTTAGGTCGTGACCATGCTTTCTTAAGTCGGAGACAACTCAATCTCAATTTGTTAGGTCGCGCTGTATCATTGTTAGGTCTTGAGCGACCTATCTCTTCCTTTTTAGGTCGTGAGCGACCTAATACTTGCATTTCTTCTGTTTGCACTGCATCAGTATGGTTCGTCAAATCATAAAGGAAAATATGAGAAAAGATGAAGATGAGAAAGAGTGGGGTTTGGCTCCAAGCAAAACTCCATTCACTGAAAAGATCTTGAAGGCAGAGTTCCCAAGGAAATTCGTTCCCCCTACTATTCCGGCCTACAAGGGGACGATTGATCCTAACGAGTTTCTGTACAAGTACGACTAGCATATGACAGATGCCAGAGCATCTGATGAAATCAAATGTCGATATTTCCCGGTGTATTTGGAAGGTGTGGCTCTACTGTGGTTCACAAAGCTGCCAGTTAGGTCCATTGATCAATTCTCCGATTTGACCAGGAAATTCAAGGAGCAATTTCGATTGTATGCTTCTAAAGCAAAGGATATAATGTCGCTGTCAAGTCTAGAGCAAAATCCGGGAGAATCTATCAGATCATTTTTGAATCGTTTTAACATAGCATTGGCCGAGGTAGATAATGCTGATCCACGCATTGTCCTAACATACTTGATGAGGGCGATTGACAAATCGAGTGAATTTGGAAAATGGTTGAAAATGAAAGAACCAAACTCGCTTGACAAATTCTACAAGAAAGCGGATGAATTCATGCGCTTGGAGAGCCTCCAAACACCAGCTAAGGTGGTATCAGCAGAAGCTGGGAACAATGGTGCTCCTTCGAACAAGAATGAACCTAACACTCAGAAAAGGGGAAATGATGGTGGAAAGAAACAGGGAGATGCTAAGAAAGTCCGTCCTTTCAATTTCACACCCTTGACCGATACCCCTGAGAACATCTTCTTTGTGACCAAGGATGATGTCAATTATCCGACACCACCTAAAATGAGAATTGGGATTAAGATGGAAAAAAGTGGAAGGTTCTGCCGGTTCCACAACCAGCCCGGCCATGACACCAACGAATGCCGTCAGTTGAAAGAAGTAATTGAACAACTCTTGAAGGAAAACAAACTCCAGCAGTATGTGAAAAGAAATAGAAATGCCCCAGCCTCGTCGACTCAAGGACAACAAGTTCCCGCTCACCACCCTGGCTCTAGTGAGAAGGCTGTAGAACATGAATCGGAAAGACCTGTCATCAATATAATTACTGGAGGACCTCACCCAGCAGGAAAATCTGGGGCGAGATGGAAAGGTATGCCCGGGCCTTGAGGCATGTACCAGTTGAAGAGGATGTTTTTGTTTTAGAGAACGATGCGCCTTTGAAGCAACAAAAGACTTCCACAGAAGATATTATATTCAGTGCCAGGGATTCTTTGGGTTTCGAAGCTCCGACCATAGATCCTTTGGTCATATCCGCTGGTATTGGGCCGACAACTGTGAGAAGGGTTCTAGTTGATTGTGGAGCTTCATGCAACATCCTCTTCAAGAAGACCTTTGATCAAATGAAAATTCCAATGGCTGACGTTCATGCTTCATCACTTAAGAATGATAGGTTTGCTGGAGAACCCAAACACCCGATTGGGACCATAGATTTGTTGTAGAATTTGGAAAAGGACTAAAGAAGGTGGCTCGAAAGAAAACCTTTATAATTGTTGAAGAATTCTCTGCCTACAATGCCTTTTTAGGCCGACCAACTCTTGCTGCATTTAAAGCTGTTCTTGCCCCGTGGTGCCTGACCATAAAATTCTCCACGGATAATGGAGTTGGCGTGATTAAAGGAGACCAAGATGTGGGACGAGAATGTTATCTTACAGAGCTGCGTGAATCAAGGAAAAGAGAGATGGGAAAAGGTGCGGTGGCTCCAGTCCGCACCAATGAACCAACCTTGTAGCAATTACAGAGTGGACCCTGCACTGGCGAATGTAGTGCTGCACGAAGAGAGATGGATCCAAGGAAAGCCAGTGCAGGGGAGAATAGGGTAGTACTGGTAGAGGTAACAGTGCCGGTATCCGTTGATCCACAGGACCCGAACAAAGTGCTGAATGTGGGTTCACAACTCAACACAATGGTCCAGAATGTTCTGATTTCGTTTTTGAAGGCAAATTTGGATGTATTCGCTTGGACTCATGCTGACATGTGTGGAATATCCCCAGAGTTTGCAGTACACACTCTGAACATTGACCCAAAGTTTACACCTGTGAAACAGAAAAGAATAACCCAGGGTCCTGAGAGGACAGCAGCATTAAAAGAAGAAGTGGATCGGCTCATGGAGAATGGTTTCATCAGAGAATCTACTTATCCAAATTGGGAATCAAATCCAGTGCTGGTGAAAAAAGCTAAGGGAAAGTGGAGAGTATGCATTGACTTTTCAGATCTGAACAAGGCATGCCCCAAAGACTGTTTCCCGCTGCCCCGGATCGATCAGTTGGTGGATGGGATGGCAGGGCATGAATTGTTATCTTTTATGGATGCATACTCCGGATATAACCAGATTATGATGCATGAGCCAGATCAAGAGGATACAAGCTTCATCACAGATGTTGGACTCTACTGCTACAAGGTCATGCCTTTCGGGCTCAAGAATGCAGGGGCAACTTACCAAAGGCTTGTTAATGCCATGTTTAAACCACAGATTGGCAAGACAATGAAAGTTTATGTTGATGATATGATAGTGAAGTCTAGGAAAGCAGTGGACCACATGGATCACTTGGCAGAGATGTTCGCAGTACTCCGAAAGTGCAGAATGAAGCTTAATCCCTTGAAATGTTCATTTGGAGTGGAGTCCAGAAAGTTTTTGGGTTTCATTATTAGCGCTAGGGGCATTGAAGCTAATCCAGCTCAGATCACTGCCCTGAGAGAGGTCAAGGCTCTTATAACGAAAAGGAATTGCAAAGTCTCAATGGAAAGGTTGCTGCCTTCAGTCGGTTCATTTCGAAAGCCATGGACAAATGCATTCCGTTCTTTGACGCTCTGAAGAAAGGAAGAAAAAACTTTGAGTGGACTCCTGAACGTCAGAAAGCATTTGATGAGTTGGTTCGTCATATGGAAGTGCCTCCGATACATTCAAAGCCTAACAGTGGTGAAGATCTCTTCATATATTTGGCAATTTCGTCTCATGCTCTCAGTGCAGTGTTGGTACGGGAAGACGCAAGGATTCAACGCCCAGTCTATTATATCAGTAAAAGATTCACTGGGGCAGAGATGACTATTAAAGGTTGGAAAAGCTCGCCTATTGTTTGTTGATCGCATCAAGAAAATTGAGGCCGTAATTCCAAGCTCATCCCATCAAAGTCCTCACTGATCAACCTCTAAAGCAAGTCCTATTCCGTCCTGAGACTTCGGGCCGTCTTTTGAAATGGAATATTGAACTCAGTCATTATGACATCACTTACCATCCCTGTAAAGCAATCAGTGGACAAGCTTTAGCAGATTTCATCGCAGAATGTACGGATAAAGGTGATAGTGAGGAAGAAGCCACTGATTACATCCCAATCCAATGGAAATTGTATGTCGATGGCGCAAGGAATGATTACTATTCCGGAGCAGGGGTTGTCCTTGAAACCCCAGAAGGGCGATCGCCATGTTATGCACTGAGACTAGAATTTCCTTCGACAAATAATGAAGAAGAATATGAAGCCCTCATTGCTGGTTTAAGGATCGCTAAAGAACTAAACATCAAAGCATTGCAGATCTTCAGTGATTCTCAGCTTATTGTCTGCCAAGTTAAGAAGGAATTTCAAGCTAAAGGAGGGAATCTACCCGCCTATTTATCAAAAGCCTGGGAGCTTCTTCAAAATTTTGACCGTTATTCAATAAAAAATATACCCCGCGAAGAGAACATGAAGGCAGATTCTCTTGCAAAGTATTCAAGTACTGGTGAAGTTCAACTATTGGGATTAGTTCCCGTCGAAGTCCCGTCATCTCCGAGCACAGATGAAATGGATGTTGATTGGATTATGAATGTATCCCAAGAGCAAGAATCATGGATGACTCCGATACTTGAATATTTACTCAATGGTTCTTTACCGGAAAGTTTAAAAGAACGACAGAAGCTGATGACGAAGGCCTCCAGATATATAGTTCAAGATGGTCGTTTGTACAAACGAGGATTTTCAATGTCATCACTCCGATGCGTGACAAAGGAAGAAGGTAAGACAATTCTGACTGAAGTACACGGAGGGGAATGTAGGGATCATACAGGTGATCAAACTTTAGCAAAGAAAATCCTCCGTTATGGACACTTTTGGCCAGAAATTAATCAGGATGCTGCTGACTATTCCCGAAAGCGTGATAAATGCCAGAGATTCGCCAAAATTCCTAGAGCACCTTCCACTGAGCTAACGCAAATGGTCAGTCCATGGCCGTTTGCCATCTGGGGAATAGATCTCATTGGGCCTCTGCCGACTGCCAAATCGGGAATTAAATATGCTATCGTTGCTGTTGATTACTTCACTAAATGGGCTGAAGCCGAACCATGGGCTACTATTACCTCTAAGAAAATGATAAGTTTTGTGACTAAAAATATCATTTGCAGGTATGGTGTGCCTCAGAAGATAATCACAGACAATGGTACTCAGTTTGAAAGTGAGGAGTTCCAAGATTTCTGCAAACGATTCAAGATCCGAAAAAGCTTCTCAGCAGCGGCTCATCCGCAAGCAAATGGGCAAGTGGAAGCAATAAACAAAATCATTAAATCAACCATCAAAAAGCAGCTGGAAAGAGCAAAAGGTGGTTGGGTCGATAAGTTACCGCTTGCACTATAGGCGTACAGAACAACCCACAAAACTGCGACTGGGCATACTCCATTTTCATTGGCATACGGATCAGAAACGATGATTCCAGTAGAAACTGAAGTCCCCTCTCACAGAAGGATCCATTTTGATCAAGTTGAGAATGAAAAATTGCAATTGGAAGCACTTGACCTCCTTGGTGAAAGAAGAGAAGAGGCTAGGCTTAGAATTGCAGCTCACCCGCAAAGAATAGCCAGGCACTTCAATTCCAAAGTTCGTCAGCTCAGCTTTGAAGTTAGGGACTTAGTCTTGAAGAGAATTATGACAGCCATAGGTGTGTTTGGGCCAAACTAGGAAGGGCCATATGTTATAGGCACGAAACTTCTTGATGGCACATTCAAACTCGCAACCGTCGAAGGAGAACCAATCCCAAGAGCTTGGAACAGCAATCATTTGCGTCCATATTTTACTTAAAAGCTTTTCTGAAATGTTGTAAAAGGATTACGAATATATGATTCTTGTATTGAAAGAAATTGTAAAGCAAGTGAATAATGAAAAGTTATAAAGTGGATGTAGGCCCAGCTTTTGGCCGAACCACTATAAATATTGTGTTCTCTACTATTACAAACTGCTTTGTTTTATTTCGACATATAAAATACATTAATTGTGTTACTAAAATGTCGATTTAATAATGCAGGCCAGAAAAAACAAAGCTTACCCATCGCAAGGCCAAGCGATCTCCGACATCACCTAGCAAGCAAACGCTAAACCATTCAAAATTTCCATACTCAAATCCTACAAAAGAAGTGCTTCGAACAAAAGTTAGCAATGTGGATGTAAGTGGATCTTTTCTAACTAACTGCAAATGTTTGTACAAACAAACATCCAGTTAAATAGCCTGTGTCTACCACCACCAACTCGCTTAACTATGAAGTATATTTCTTTGGATAAGGAAAATTATTGGCAACTAAAAGGGGATGACACTTGCAAAAGATAACGGGAATCGCCGACATGAATAGATGTCAAAGAGAGATGGGCGAGCAAGCATCAAACAGCAAAAGACCTCTTCGGAGGCACAAGCCCTCTTCAGAGGCACAACTCTTCGTAGGATAAAGACCTCGAGCGGGCTAAACCAAAAAAAGGGAGATCTTTCTCGATACAAAGTTGCGGACTGATCAGTTGATACACTCCCGTGAATCCGTCCAACCGAGAGAAAGAAACTCCAAACTTCCTGGCAAAAGCCCTACTCAGAGGCACACGTTTCACCGAGATTGAAATACAACTTCCAAGTGTTGAAACGTGAAATGCCCTCCTCGGAGGCCCATTTCACCACAGTTGAAATGCTAAAAGACCTCGAGCGGGCCAAACCAGAAAAAGAGAGATCTTTCTCGATACAAAGTTGCGGACTGATCGGTTGATACACTCCCGTGAATCCATCCAACCGAGAGAAAGAAACTCCAAACTTCCAGGCAAAAACCCTACTCAGAGGCACACATTTCACCATGATCGGTGATACTCCCGTGAGTCGAAATGTGAAAAGCCCTCTTCGGAGGCCCGCTTCCCAGCGAACAGGGAAAAATAAAAGCCTCTCCCAAGGGGCAGAAACAAAAGACCCCTTCCTAGGGGCACAATCAAACAAAAGACCCCTTTCCAGGGGCACAATCAAACAAAAAGACCCCGTCCCAGGGGCACAATCAAACAAAAAACCTCTTCCCAGAGGTGCAATCAAACAGAAAGACCTGTTCGGAGGCACACGTTTCATCGAGATTGAAATAAAACTTCCAAGTGTTGAAACGTGGAAAGCCCTCCTCGGAGGCACAACTCTTCGGAGGCACATGTTTCACCGAGATTGAAATAAAACTTTCAAATGTTGAAATGTGAAAATGCCCTCCTTAGAGATACAAATTTTCAAAGAAGCATTTCGTCAGAAATGCAAAACAAAGATCAAAAAGCCCTCCACCGAGGCGTAAAAAAAAAAGAAAAAGAGAAGCCCTCTTCAAAGGCACACTTTAGCTTTCAAAGGAAGACTGGTTCTTCTATTCTTGAAAATACTCTTCCTCAAAAAGAAGTTAAAGTGCCCTTCAGAGGCCCGCTTTACCACATAGGGGAATTCACTTGGTAAAATGTGTGTATGCACAAAAGAAAAAAAGTGATATCTTCGAAGGATGAAGCGTAGAAACTCATATGGAGTAAGCTGTACTCTATTTTGAGCAGAATAGTATTCCTCCAGGTATGGAATGGTTATTCTCAAGAAAATAAGAGTACAAATCCCCTCAAAGTGTAAAATATTGCAATGAGCTTGTGGTATAGGGGCAAAATGGTATAACCACATTGGTAAAATTACGCTCGAACAACATACCACAAGCTCACTGCAATATCATATAAAGAAACTTGTACAAAAATGAATAGTAAATGCATTCTCAAATACAGACGGAAGTTTGTACAAACAAAAAGAATCATTTTATTCAATACTGTCAAAATTTTGTACAGGTACAGGTTTCAAAATAAAAAGAAGAAAGTAAAGCGGAGGCCGGTACCCGCACAATCTCCGGTCAGTACATGCAAAAAGCAAAAAGCGATATAAAAAGCACAGAACCAAAGCCATAATTTCTTTTTCCTTCCACCTTTTGATCCTGGGCCCGGCTGGATGGTCAACTTCTTAGGCCGACTTGTAAGAGTAGGGGACGAAGGTGAAAGGGGCACAATTCGACTTTCTTCTGTTTTTTCCTCGCCGACTGAAGATTCCTTCTTCTTCTTAGAGACTCCCTGCTTCCCTCTCTTCTTGGAAGAAGACCCACTCCCTGCAGAGGAAAGTTTAATTAACGGTTCATCATCGGAACAAGTTGGTTCTGGAGTCTTCTCACTCCCCTCGGTTTCTTCTCCATTCGGGTCTTGAGAAGCAATAGGATCATCTAAGCTATGAAGAGCTTCTATTTGCTCCTCTTGCGACCCGAGTTGAGAGGCGGATGGAGGAGTGACCTGGAGAAGCGGAGGAGGAATAATTGGAGGAAGGGGAGTCTGAACGATGCTCGACACTTTCTCTATAGAAGAAAAGAAGTTAAAGTCAGTAAAGAGTGGAGATAAAGGCTCATTGAGGTTCAGGAAATAGTCAAGAAGCTCATCGAACTCATAAGAAGCAAATGAGCAGTCTACTTGGGCAAGATTAACAGTAGAGTTACCTGGAGAAGTCGGCTTCCTGATATCAACCTCATAAGCCTGTGCTTCGGCGCTCTCTTCGCCTTCATCTCCACCATGTGTGCTTGTGATATCAGTTGTAACTTTAACCAGTGATAGAGAATGAGAACTGGAACCGACAATGTCGATTTCGGCCGAAGGTGAAGGCTGAACTGGATCAGTTGAAGTAGTTTTTCCTAAACGTTCTCCTTCTGCCATTTCAGTTCTTAATTTTGTAAGTTGTTCTTTTCCCTTGGCGAGAGCGGTGCGAGCTTCGTCATCCAAGTAATGCTCCTCAAGAGCTGATTCGATGTAGCCAGCACCTGTAGCACCAAGCATATCAAGTGCGGCCTCCCACACCTCAGCCAGAGTAATTGCATATTTGGGACCTAGAAAGGGGGGGCTACCACGCCCCAAGACGCTATGTAGGTAGAAGTTAAATAATGTCGAGTTGATGCTGGTCTTCGTTGCCTCATGAGATTCTTCAGCTGCAATTTTACCGGCAACGGCCTCATCACGCTCTCTTTCAGCTTTGGGGAGTTGAAGCTTAAGCATTTCGATCTCTGCCTCTTGAGAGTCGGTTTTCTTCCGAAGCTCTGCAATATCAGCAATATAGCCCTCATTGATTCTTTTTTGCACTTCGAGCCCGTCTTCGGCGTCTCTTTGGCCGGCATGAGCATCTCTCACTTGTTTCTGAAGCACTTCTTCTTTTTGTGTGTAGGAAGTAGAAGAAGTGGCGAGTTCTTCTTTAAGTTTCTCGACCTTCGCCTCAAGCTCTTCATTATAAGCAGTGATGCTCCTCATCTCGGTATCATGCTGCTCAAGAACCTTCTTCCATTCAGCCTTGTCATTTTCCATAGTAAGCATGGCCTCAAGATTCGCACGGTTTACCCTTTGAAGCTCGTCGACAAGCTTTTGCCAGCTCGACATTCTTTCGATATCAAGCCTGACGGCATTGAGATTTCGCAGCATGGCAGGCTTGTCAATTGGAACTAAGTCGAGGTCGAAGTGAACCCCCTTCAAGCACCATTGAGGAAACCGGCCTTGTAGAGTGGCTGGGCCTGGTCCAATTTGAAATTTAGGCCTGTTAACTATTGTTTGAATGTCTGTCTTCCCGAGAGTAGGGGAGCCAGAAGGGAGGTCGAGTGAAACGGGGGCAGTGGCCTTTTCAGGAGTGGTAGATGCATGCTTCTCACCGTGCCGGGCACGCTTGCTTGGGTCCTCAACCGTATGGCTTTTTTCCCGATCATCATGCGACTTTCTTTTGTGCGAGTCGTCGCCTCTCTGGGAAGAATCATGGTGCTCCTCCCTTTCTTTTCTCTCATAACGCTCTTCTTGAGCCCTCCTCTCCTGAGCCTTTCGAGCTGCTCTCTCTTCGTCGGTTTCTCTGTGAACGGGAAGGTAGCGCCTATTATCATATTGACTACGCCTCCCGTAGTGCTGAAAGTCATCATAGTAAGAGCCGCTGTGTCCCATCGGAGAATTTGAAATTAAAAAAAAGACAAGTCTTAAAAGTCTTCAGAGAAAAGAAGCGTAACTGTAGAATCTTCAATGCACAAAGAATTAGGTGCATGAAAGTGCCGAAAGATTCTAAGTGTGTGTGATGTGCAAACTACGTGCATCAAACTACGAACCACTCTTCGATTGCGGAGTAATCGTGGGGGTAGTAGTTAACGTCAAATCTTGAGTTGACGGAGCTTGTTGCAAAGAAGAAGTCGCTTCCACCACTGAAGAAGAAACCCTAGTAGTGACAGGGTCATCTTTAAAGAGCTCCTGTGAGGTGACGAAGAGGTCGCTCAACCCTTCGAAAGTGTCGTCCCCGCTATGCTTGACATGGCTTGTTTCTCGACTTCTTCACCAGACTTCTGTGAATGTCGGGGAGATCCCCGAGGCTCTTCTTCCTCAATGACTGGGGCAAGTGCGAATTTTCCAGACGACCCCGCAACATCGACAGTAGTAGAGCACTTCACCATAGAAGCTTCGAAGGCAGTTTCTTTTGGTATGCGTTCGTCGGTGGAAACTGGGGGCATCTAATGCTTTAGGCGGGGAGTCTGGAACCTCATGGGGGTGTGTAGAGCGAGAAGCGTGCAAAAGTCCATACTGATGCAAAAATTCATCCCTCAACAAAAAATTTATACTTCTCTCTTCTGCGGCCACGACGCTCAATCTTTCAAAAATTTGCTTATGGCTTGGATCTCTAGAGGGGAGAGGAAGTGCTGAAAAGAGCAAAGAATGAAATTAGCAATTGGTAGTTCAGATCTCGAAAAAGTTTGAAAATGGAGAAAATAGATACAGGTGATCTTACTTCCTACTCTCCAGATGGCATAAAACCCTGGGGGCAGCGAGCAAAGAAAAACTGGTTCAAAAATCCATGAACACTTCGGTAAGATCAGAAATAAGCTTGCGGTTTCTAGCACTTCTCACAATAATAAGGGAAGAATGGTCTTTACTCTTTGCAAACGAGCATAAGTAGCGAATTTATTCAAAACATGGAAAGCGATCAAAAGTTCTCCTAAACAAAACACACAACCCCATCAAGATGGCGTAGCCATTAGGATGAAGTTGGAACGAAGAGATTGTCAACCGGAGGAAAAGGGTTCGAAGGAAGTCGTCAAATGGGGGAATCGCCCCGCTTAGGCACATTTGACGATTGACTGCGACAAAACCAGGCGGAGGACTGTCAGCAGAATTATTTGGCCCGTGAAGTTGGGCCTCATTTTCAGCAAAACCGAATTGAGTACGTAGCTGAATAGGCGCTCTCGGAGTTAGGATAGTCGAAGTTCTCTCTGGAGGATTCTCTATGGGAACAGCTGTCTGAAAGATCTCTCCCGCTTGAGCTACCACTTCTTCTTCTTGGTGGGAAGTCATTCTACACAAACAACTGGATATTCAAACATGAAGGTGCACGTTTCCTAAAATGTGTGAAGTGTTCTGTAAAATCAATAAAGCAATAAGCGAATATAACTGGAATAAAAACTAGCAAGCATTTGTCAGTTATAAAGTCCAGTGTTTGATGTTTTAAATATGAAAGTGAAATGTAGATGCAAACAAATCAGTTCAAGACAGTGATGCTTTGCATTGATATTTCACTTTAGTTGATTGGTTCACAGCATTTCATAAAATGTGTTTAAGTTGATTACTCTATGTCGACTTATCTGTCATTTGATGTGGGCAGTCAATGGCAGTATATTCGCCTTGGTTTTCTGTGATTGTTGTTTTCAGCAGGTTGTTAGCCTATAAGTTAATGTGGTCTGTGAAATAAGGCAACAAAGTTAAAATAATCAAGGATTTGAGCAATTCAGTCCGGCAGATTAAGTTAAATATTCAGGTTGGAACTGTGCTTTTAAATGAGAATTCAAGTAGGGCATCCGAGTGTTAACTCGGCTTCGACCCAAGGAATCTTTCGCGAGTTAAGATTAAGTTTCTGATTCTTTAAATCGGTGGTTCTTTAAGTCGTAAGGAGTAGTAAGGAGAAAGGCTCCGGTCCAAAAAAGTGGTGCAGGATTCTCCAAGTGCTAGCTCGGCCACGGTCTAAGGGTTAGGTCGGCAAATTTCCCCAAGTGCTAGTTCGGCCACGATCTAAGGATTAGATCGTATCAAATTAGGTCGGCCAAAAGATAGGTCGAGTCAAGAATCCAAAGGGTTGAGTCGCTCGTACAGCCTAAGTACTAAGTCGTCATAAAATCAGTACGACCTAAAAGCTAAGTCGTCTGCAGGCGAGGTTGCGAGAAATTCCTAATTCGGTAGATCCAGAAACTAACTAAGCCGTGAGAATTTCAAGTCATCCCCTCGACCAGTATCTCACTCCACCCAACCCGTTAACCCGATAGCCACTCCCTCAACCAAAAAACCCTCATTTCATTTATGCTATTTCATGCTATCGGATCATCCATTAAACCAGTTTAAAACCCCCCACGAATTCAACACCCCACAATTCAAATGTAAGTCAAGATTGATTAGCCCGGAGCAGTAACCCATCGGCATCATTTCATCAACCGTTTGAATCCGAATTGAGCCACCTCAGGAACACCAACTATCGGTATGATAAGATTCGTGATGAAGCACTACGCGAGGAGGTGGGTGAATTTTGAATGGGATTCATGAATCAATGACAGTAGGGGATCGAGAAGGAAGCAGGTTTACTTACGTAATGATTATTGGTGATTGATGGAACAAAATCGCCTTCGAGAGCTCAGGGAAATGTTAATGGCAGAATTCAATGAAGAGGAAGGAGAAGATGTGTCACTTATACCTTGCAGCGGTGAGAACTGAAGCGGCGCGTGACCTAACTTTTAAGTCGTACACGACCTACCGACTTAGAGAGTGGATGGGTTAGAGGATATCGAAGCACACGACCTAACCATTAGGCGTATACTTCGAGGGGCAAATGTTAACTCCACCACGACCATGGCTCAGCGACTTAAAAGTTACCGACCCAAGAGGATGCCGACCTAATGCTTTAACATGGATACCGACCTAATGCTTTAACAGAACGCCGACCTAAGACTTAAATGATACCGACCCAACTGTCTAAAGCAGGACGCCGACCTAAGACTTAAAGATACCGACCCAACTGTCTAAAGAAGGATGTAGACCTAAGATAGCTACCGACCTAAGGAAGCTACCGACCTAAGATAACTACCGACCTAAGAAAGCTACCGACCTATTGTGGGTGCTGGCCTAAGATAGAAGCCGATCTAATTATACACGGAGTTTGCTGCCCTAACTGCTCAAGACAGGGACAAGATCATACTTGAGTCGCAACCGACCTACGGTCTATGTTAAGTCGTTCACGACCCAAGCAAAGGAAGACAAGTTCAATGCAGCTACTTGGCACAGTGGCCTCTTAACTCGTACACGATTCAGGACTTACCAGTTAAGCCATGACTTGCGACTTACCAGTTAACTCGTTCACGACTAACGACCTAGCTTGAGTCGTCCACGACCTAAAGCTACTTAATATAAGCCCGATGTCGTATTACTTGTACAAGGTTATGTTGACTCGGGGGCAACTTGGGACTTGTACAAGAGAACCTTTGTGAAACCATGGGGTTTGGCCAGATAAGTCAGCCACGACCTACCATAGGTCGGTCACGACTTACGACCCGAGGGGGAAATTTCCCTATAAATACCAACCTACCTCAAGCATGGAGGGGACTTTTTTGGCCAATCTCTTTAAGCGCCGATACTCTACTGAATTCTAGATTCACTCGACACTTCAAATACGGAAGGCATCTCAACAAACTTCAAGAGGAAATCTAACGCAATCAACAAGGATTCAAAGAATTCTTCTACATCGAAGTTCTAGTTGTTTGTCTCATCCGTATTGTAATTGGAGATTGTTGTAAAGTTGTAATTGATTCAGTAATAAAGAGGATTAAAGTGGACGTAGGCTTACTTGAAGACGAACCACTATAAAAACTGTTGTCTTTTCTGCTTTCTCTATGACTTTTCTACTTGTTTATAGTTCCCGTGTTTACGGGTGGTGCTTTCACTCAATCTCTATACACACCGGGGTGTTAGCGTTCGATTTTAAATGTTAACAAATTGTATTCAAGGAAATTAATCTTTGGCTCTCCTACTCGAATCTTTGTCGTGCTATCGTGCTTGTGTGTATCTCAATTGTACATTCGTTTGTTGTCATCTCCAGCTATACCAGTGAGTTATTCCCACAAGACAGTTTATACCTATATAACTAGTAAATCGACCACTTTTGAATCTGTAAAATGCATCACCATATTATATCTGCTACGCTTTGGTTATATGATGTTCACCTATGTTTAGACACCGGTTATATCATATGTTACTATTATATTATGCAGTTCTATTATTTATATCAGTTTATCACACTACAGGTTCCCTTTAGATTAGATTCACTATGGGTTGAAATGATACATACCCGAACCAACTTTAGAATAGGGGAAATTTATTATGGGCTGAAATGACAGGCCTGAGCGATTTTCAAATTATTTCATTTACTTGGGACTACGGGTTTGAATTGATAAAATCCGGGTTTTCTTTGTAAATTACAGGTTGAAATGATGTATTATCCGTATCACTTTACCTAGGCTAAAATGAAATATTGACCCGTGATTAAAATATATTTTTTATAAAATCTTAATATATTTTAGAAATGTAAATTTTATAATATTTGATTTAAACTTAATTAAAAATGATTTTTGTAAAGTATTTTGATTTTTCTGAGAATTTATAAGTGAAATAAATTAATGATAAAGTGGAAATTTGAAATATAGGTTATTTTGAATGTTTTGATTTAATTATAAATGGAATTTAAACTAAATATGAAAATATGATAAATTTATGATATTTTGAATTATATGAATTTAAAATGATTTAATAATATATTATTGGATTTTGAATAAGTCAAAATGTGAAATAAATGAATATTGAGTTGAATTTCGAAATATAACATAAATTGGATTTTATGAATTTTGTTTAAAAGTGAATTTTTGAAGTAAGTAAATAAAATGAAAATAAGTTATATTTGAAAATTTAAATTTAAGTGTTAAGTTAAAAATTTAATTTTATGAATTGAAATTGAATGTTGGAATTTGATAAGTGAATTATTATTAAATATTGATTTTGCATGGAAATTTAACTTTATAAAATCATGAATTTAAGGAAAATTAAATGATGGTTATAAAAGTGAAAAATATATGATTTTACAAGTTTGAAATGGTTTAATAAAATTTAATGGTTTGTGAAAGTATAGTGAATATTTGGAATTTAATTAACAGCATTTTCAAATGCTATTATTTTCTATAGTAAAGGATATTACAGCATTTGTAAATGTTGTAGTTAATATAAATAAACTAAAGGGCTAAATTGAATTAAAGGCTATTATCGTACTTCGTAAGTGCTATAATTGTTGAATTTATCTAAGGTTTTATTTGAATTAGTGTAACCCTATTACAGTATTTCGAATGCTCTCATTTGTTAACATGAATTGTATTAAAGGTAACTTTCCGTAGCATTTTTCTAAATGCTGTAAAAGTTGAATTTTCATTGTTTTAATAAATTTAAGTGAATAAATGAATTTTGAAAGAATAAAATTTTGCAAATTTAATAATTTAATTATTAAATATAATAACTTCATTTTTATGATTAAAATGAAGTAATTTGTTTTGAAATATAAACTATTTGAAATGTGTGTTGAAATGGTATTTTAAATAAATGAATGAAGTTTGGAAGATATGATATTTTGAAATGGATTTTTGAATGATATTGAATTTTTGAAATGATATTTGATTTCGAAGTATAAAATACCATTTTGAAATTTTAACCACGGGATGTATTTAATTTATAGTTTAACCGATTCTTAAAAGATGGGCAATCCCAAGCATCCTTTAAGTTATTGTGCATTTCTACTACAGTTCACTTGAGTTGGGTTACATTATATAAGTATATATGTCCTGACTCGAGTGTTTTGTGCCTTACTTTACTTTCGGGTCAGCCTGAGTATTTACAGTTTGCTTTGGATTTCTTTTCTGGAGTTAGGAATCGCTGGAGATTCTCTTGTCTAGTTATATGTGCCCTTTCGATTTCAGTTGTTCTACTTCAGCTCGGGTATTTATAAACTGACATGTATTTGAGATTTCTATTGTATATGTTTTCAGACTGATATTATGTATTATGTTTTGAGAGTTTGTTATAGTAGCTTCATGAACTACTATAGTTTTTTAATTTTCGCTGCGAATTATTCTGATACTTCTGTGTCTGTGATTCTGTTATTGTATTTCATTTGCTCCAAATTTATTTACAATGCGATATTTTGAGCAATTCAAGTCCAACATGTGTGGATGCGAATGGCTGAAAATATCGGGTTGTCACAGTTGGTATCAGAGCTTTGGTTTTACGCAAACCATAGCCTACGAAGCAAAAACTCATTAGAGATAGGGTAGAAATACCCTAGAATGAGTGAAACCAATCTCAGAATCCTTTATTTGTGAGAGAACGTATTTTCGATGTATAAAATGATTTCAAAATGATTTTTAATGTATTTTCATAGATTATTTTGATATAAAAATCTTCATATTTTGAAACCAAGATTTTCTAAGCTTCATTCCTTCCGTATCCACCTTGTCGGAAATCTCTTAGTTAGGATTCTTATCGATTAGGATTCCTTCAACTTTGGAACACTCCCACTTGTTCTGAAATACAGTCATGTCTTCTACATTTTATCCACTTTTATTTTGGAACATTCCACAACTCCACTTTGGAATGACCTCTCTCAAGATCGGTGATTCTTCCAATCTTTGAATTATTTGTAAAGGGGTGAAACTTCTTTGCAATTGGCACTGATTCACCGGAGATTTCTATATCCCCGGTTTACAATACTATCTATCTCCTGCTCTACCTAGATTATATCTCTGACGATCGAATGTCGATTTGCCTTAGATTTCCGAATTGATTATACTCCTGAAGTCACGGTTGACCGGTTAAGGTCGCCGTCGAATTATATAGGCTTATCTATCTTCTACTAGGTAATTAAATTATCATATATTCGTTCGAGTTTATCTTCGAACCAGAATTCTATTTGACTAGGGTTCGTGTAAATTTGAATCTCTATTTGTTTCGAAATCCATCCTTGAATCATTCTTTGGAAATTTGTGTTTGGTTATATTTTAAATTTGTGCATACATGGAAATTATTATTTTGAAAAGGATGGCCATATTCTATATATAAAAGTGAAATGTTTTCGATATGGATTATATATTTTTCTTTCTTTGAAAATTTGAAGTTTTGAAAGGATTATGTACTTTTTTAAAATGAAAATTTGAAAAGATTTGAAATTTTGAAAAATTTATAAGAATTTGATTTATATACAAATGATGTATAACTCAAGGGTTTTGAATTTGAATTTCGAGGAATCGTACTACGGTGTTTTGAAATCGATTTTAAAATTTTGGAAAATATATAATAATAGTATGATTTAAATATATTTTTCCGAATAGAAATATTCCAAATGTATTCGAATGAATGCCGATGATTTCGAAGAGATTTCGAAGAAGTTTTAAGAGAATAAAAGTTTAGAACCCACTTATGTCGCTGGAAAATAATTTCGATGATGAATGCATGCATCATCGACATTGATTTTCGATTCTAAGTGGGGGGAGATGCCACTCTAATAGCTTTGCTATGCGAGTGATTTTGTGAAACCAAATTTAGATTTTAGATTTCGAAGTACGATTTGATGTTTATTAACGCTTAAAATCGAACGCTAACACCCCGGTGTATATAGAGATTGAGTGAAAGCACCACCCGTGAACACGGGAACTAAAATCAAGTAGAAAAGTCACAGAAAAAGCAGAAAAGACAACAGTTTTTATAGTGGTTCGGCTTCAGGTAAGCCTACGTCCACTCTAATCCTCTTTATTACTGAATCAATTACAACTTTACAACAATCTTCAATTACAATACTGATGAGACAAACAACTAGAACTACGATGTGGAAGAATTCTTTGAATCCATGTTGATTGCGTTAGATTTCCTCTTGAAGTTTGTTGAGATGCCTTTCGTATTTGAAGTGTCGAGTGAGTCGAGAATTCAGCAGAGTATCGGCGCTTAAAGAGATCGGCCCAAAAGTCCTTTGAAAGTTGGAGATGGCAACATATTTATAGAGAATTCTGGGCAGGAAACATTACCAAGTCCTAATTCGTAACCGACCCAAGTTGGGTCGTGGACGACTTAAACTAGGTCGTGGGTCGTTTGCGACTTAACTGCTGGGTCGAGACTTCCTCCGGCATAAGTATTGCGGCAGCGGACTATAACTTAGTGGCTTTAGGTCATGGACGACTTAAGCTAAGTCGTGAGTCACAGTTTAACTGTTAAGTCTTAACCCGTCGACGAGCTAGGAGGCCACCGTGTTAAATAAGTAACAGCACTTCATTTGCTTAAGTCATTCACGACACACTCTAGGTCGTAAGTCGCGGACAGCCTTAAGTCGTTAACTTATTTCCTTCTTGAGTCGTGCCATCTCCTGAATCGTTAGGTCATACTGTCCTTGAGTCGTAGATCGTGAACCATCCCTTCTCTTTTAAACCGTTAAGTCGTCCAACACCTTGACCCGTTGAGTCGCGCCTCCCTTAACTCATTAAATTGCGCCATTTCTTAGGTCGCTAAGTTGATAACTCGATGAGTCGCTTATCCATTGAGTCGTTGGATCGGAAGCCTCTTAGGTTGGCTACCCTCCAAGGTCGCTGAGTCGGTAACCCCTCAAGCCCGTTGAGTCGGTAGCTATGTTGAATCGGTAGCCTCTAAGATGTTAGGTCGTGGCACCTCAATGAGTCGCATATCAATTAGGTCGTTGCTCTTGTTAAGTCGTGAGACTTTTTGAGTCACTGATCATAGGAGTTAACATTTGCCCCTCGAAGTACACGCTTAAATCGTGAGTCGTGTGCTTCGATCTAGCTCCTGAGTCGTGAACGACTAAAAGAGGCTTGTTAACTCGTTCGTCCTTCCATCTTCTCCCCTGCCTCCTACATAAGTTGTTAAGTCACCTCTTCCTTCTCACTTTACTGCTTTATCATTCCTCTCCGCCATTAGCGACCTCTCAACTTTCTGAAGGCGAGCCCAAGCTAGTTAATCAGCAATCCATCCTTTCCATTACATTGCGTAAGTGATCTCAAATTCTAACCCAACTGCGACTATTGCTAAGACACGAATTTTCACTTCATGTTCCCAAATCACCTCCGCATGTCCTACCTAGCTTTCGTGATCGGTTCCAATCACCGTTGGCTACGTTGCCGTTGTGATTCTCAAGAGTGTAGCATCGCGCTTGATGTATGGCGGCTTCATGATGGTTCGGATTGGTGTTTGATGAGCTGATGGGGTGAATGGATAATAGGCTTAGCTGAGGGGATGATGGATTGATGTTATTTAGGCGATAACGGGTATTGGGTTGGAGAGGAGTCAACTGGTTGAGGGGACGACTTGAAATTCTCACGGCTTAGTTAGTTTTTGAATCTACCGACTTAGGAATTTCCTGCAATCTCAGTTGTACACGACTTAGCTTTTAGGTCGTATTGATTTCCTGACGACTTAGGACTTAGGTTGCACGAGCGACTCAACCCTTTGGATTCGTAACATGACTTATCTTTTAGACCGTGAACGACTTTGAACTTGTATGTGAACTACTGCCGTTTCTTGCATACCACTTACGACTTGAACAACCTGGGAACTTCAAACTTTTGATATAACTTGATTGTATCCCCAATTTGAATTGCCAGGATAGACTGCTTGAACTTTGTTGCATGTTAAACTTTGCTGCATTATCTCACAGATTACTTTTGACTTGCAAGCTAACAATCTATTCAATATATTATTTACAGAAAATTGGGACGAATATACTTCCACTGACTGCCCATATCAAATGGCAGATTAGTTAACAACAGATAATCATCTTAAATAGATCGTGTGAACGAAGTGCTTTTAAATCATCAAATTCAAGTAAAGTATTAATGCAACATTGACAAAGTCAACTGAAACTGCCCAGTTTGCACTAATACTATACCCGAACTTTAAATTAACAAGTCCTTAAATTTGGTAATCGATCAATTGTCGACTAGTTTGATTTCAGTTATATTTTCTTGTTATTTTTATTAGTTCTGCACAACACTTCACACTTTTTAGGAAACGTGCACCTTCATATTTGAATATCCATTTGCTTGTGTAGAATGACTTCTCAGCAAGAAGATATAACGGCCCAGGCTGGAGAGGCCACTCTTATTCCAGCTCCATTAGTCAATCCTCCAGAAAGAGCCCCTACCACTTTATCGTACAAAGTTTTTCGTCAGTTGTGTGGTCAGTTTGGCATTGCTGAAGCAGATGCCATTCTTCTTGAGAAAAGTGACACTACTGATGTGCGCCTCCTGGATTTGTAGCGGTTAACCGGAAAATGTGCCTGAGCGGGGCCATTCCCCATTTCAAAAACTTTCTCCAGAATCTTCTTCGTCGACTAGCTATCTCCCCATTCCAGCTACACCCCTATGGCTATGCCATTCTGATGGGGCTGTGCGCGCTATTTAGGAGAACATTTGACCGACTTCCAAGCTTTGACGAGATTTTCTTCTTATGCTCCTTTACTAGGACTAAGGATCATCCTTCTATCACCGTCGTGAGAAGCGCCCGAAATCATAAATTGATCGTTGGCCTTCCTGATACTGCCCATGGGTTCTTAACTCAATTCTTCTTTGTCCGCTGCCCCCCAGGGTTTTATGCTGTGTGGAGGGAAGGAAGTAAGATCATCTACCTTTACCTCTTCTATACTATGAGTATTGCAAAGTCCGAATTGCCAAGTGTTAACTTCATTTTTTTCATTTCAGCGCTCCCCCCTCCTTCTAGAGATCCCAACCACAAACCAACTCTGGAGAGGCTCGTGGCTGTGCCGGTTGAAGAGCGGGATATGAAATTTTTGTTGAACGACGAATTCCTTCACCAGTTCGGACATCTTCACCTTCTCGCTCCACACACCCCCATGAGGTTCCAGACTCCCCGCCTAAAGCATTAGATGCCCCAGTTTCCACTAACGTACCCATACCAAAAGAACCTTCCTACGAGGCTTCTCTGGTGAAGTGCTCCACTACTGTCAATGTTGCAGGGCCATCTCGCAAATCGGCACTTGCCCCGGTTATTGAAGAGGAAGAATCTGTTCGTTGCTCTGAAGAGGCGGCTAGTCTGGAAGCCGAAAAAGATACTCCCGTCGAACTTGGCGGTGATGATACTTTCGAGGGGCTAAGTGACCTGATGATAACTTCACAAGAACTCTTTCAAGATGATGTCCCTAAAGCTTCTTCTCCTGTTGTCGAGGCGGCATCAACTTTTCAACAAATTTTGACACCTACCACTCAAGTCACTACCACCGCTGTGTCGAAGAGCGGTTTGTAGCCTGATGCGTGTAGTTTGCACACCACACACACATAGGACTTTTTGGCACTTTCATGCACCTAATTCTTTGTACTTTGAAGATTCTAAAGTCACGCTTCTTTTCTCCAAAGACTCTTAAGACTTGTCTTTTTTTTCTTTTTTTTTAAATTTCAGATTCTCAGATGGGACACAGCGGCTCTTACTATGACGACTTTCTGCGCTACGGGAGGCGTAGTCAATATGACTATAGGCTCTACCTTCCCGTTCACAGAGAACCGACGAAGAGAGAGCCCCTCGAAAGGCTCAGGAGAGGAGGGCTCAAGAAGAGCGTTATGAGAGAAAAGAAAGGGAGGAGCACCATGATTCTTCCCAGAGAGGTGACGACTCTCACAAAAGAAAGTCACATGATGATCGGGGAAAAAGCCATATAGTTGAGGACCCAAGAAAGCGTGCCCGACATGGTGAGAAGCATGCATCTTCAACTCCTGAAAAGGCCGCTGCCCCCATCTCACTTGACATCCCCTCCGACTCTCCTGCTCTCGGGGAGACAGACATTCAGACAATAGTCAACAGGCCTAAATTCCAAATTGGACCAGGCCTGGCCACTCTGCAAAGCCGGTTCCCTCACTGGTGCCTGAAGGGAGTGCGGTCTGATCTTGACTTGGTCCCTATTGACAAACAAGTAATGATGCAAAATCTTGATGCTGTTAGGCTTGATATCGAGCGGATGTCAGGGTGGCAAAAGCTTGTTGATGAGCTTCAGAGGGTCAAACGCGTGAATATAGAGGCTATGCTAACCATGGAAAATGATAAGGCGGAGTGCCAGAAAATTTTAAGCCAGCACGATACCGAAATGAGGAACATCGCCGATTACAACGAGAATCTTAAAGTGGAAGTTGAAAAACTTAAGCAAGAGCTTGCTACATCTTCTACCTCATATACCCAAAAAGAAGAAGTACTTCAAAAGCAAGTTCGCGATGCTCACGCTGCTCAGGGACATGCCGAGGCACATCTTAAGGCCGAGCAGAAGACAGCGGGAAGGTATCGTGCTGACGTTGTAGAGTTAAGGGAGAAGGTCAACTCCTAGGATTTGGAGATTATGAGGCTAAAGGCCCAATTATTAAAGACTGAGAAGGAACACGATGAAGATATCACTGGAAGGCAGACTGCCGAACAGTCGCATGAGGCGATTAAATCCAATATCAGCTCCACTTTACTTGACTTCTACGTACATAGCGTTATGGGACGCGGGAGCCTTTCATTCTTAGGACCGAAGTATGAGATTACCCTGGCCGAGGTTTTGGAGTCAGTTCTTGGCATGCTTGGAGGCGCAGGCGCCGGCTATGCTGAAGCATCTCTTGTAGAACACTTTCTAGATGATGACGCCAGAGCTGCCGTAGCCCAGGGAAAAGAGCAGCTCGCCAAAGCACGAGCTGAGGAAGGGGAGCAACACTTTGTAAAAGAAGTACCATTAACTGCCCCCGTCCTTCCTTCGGTTTCGGCCGATGTTGACATCATAGGCTCTGGTTCTCACTCTCCATCCCTTGTTAATGTTACAACTGAGATCACAAGCACGCAAGGTGGAGATGAAGGCGAAGAGAGCGCCGAAGCACAGACTTATGAGGTTGACATTAGGAAGCCGACTTCTCCAGGTATCTCCACCGTTAATCTTGCCCAAGTGGACTGTCTGTTTGCTCCTCAAGAGTTTGACGAACTTTTTGATTATTTCTTAAATCTCAATGAGCCTCTATCTCCTTTCTTCATGGGAGATACTAATATTTTTGGCTTTTCTTCTACTGTAGCAAAAATGCCAAGTGCCACACAGACTTCTCCTCCTCCAGCTGTCCCTCCTCCATTTCCTCAAATCACTCCTATTTCCCAGCCGGGATCACAAGAAGAATTGATAGGAGCCCTTCAAGGGTTGGATGATCCCATCGCTTCGTAGGAGCAGAAGAACAAAGGACCTGGAGAAGGCGACAACTCTCCGGAGCATACTATTTCGGATGACGTAAAACTGTCTGCTCTTGTTACCCCAGGAAGTGAGTCTTCTTCAAGGAGGAGGAGGAAGCGTGCCACTTCCAAGAAAAGGAAAAACATTCTTTTTTCTAAAGAGGAATCAAAGGTTGATTCGGCAGTGACCCTCTCTCCTACTTCCCCAACTCTCCCAAGCCGTCCTGAAAAACAACCTATTAGGTCAGGTGAAGGCTCTAAAGGTGGTGGAAAGAAGAAGTAAGGGGCCCTGCTTCGATTTATTTTGACTTTTTGTTTTTTGCATGTACTGGCCGGAGATTGTGCGGGTACCGACTTCCGCTTTTCTTTTTCTTTTTATTTTGAAACCTGTACCTGTACAAAATTTTGACAGTATTGAATAAAATGATTCTTTTTGTTTGTACGAACTTCTATCTGTATTTGAGAATGCATTTACTCTTCATTTTTGTACAAGTTTCTTTATATGATATTGCAGTGAGCTTGTGGTATGTTGTTCGAGCGTAATTTTTACCAATGTAATTATACCATGTTGCCCCTATACCATAAGCTCGTTGCAATATTTTATACTTTGAGGTGACTTGTACTCTTAGTTTCTGGAGATTAATTATTCCATACTTGGAGGAATATTATTCTGCTCAAAATAGAGTACAGCTCGCTCCATATGAGTTCCTACACTTCAACCTTCGAAGATATCACTTTTCCTCTTGTGCATACACACATTTTTACAAAGTGAATTCTCCTATGTGGTAAAGTGGGCCTCTGAAGGGCACTTTAACTTCTTTTTAAGGAAGAGTATTTTCAAGAATAGATGAACCAGTCTTCCTTTGAATGCTAAAGCGTGCCTTTGAAGAGGGCTTCTTTTCATTTTTCTTTTTATATTGCGCCTCGGTAGAGGGCTTTTGATCTTTGTTTTGCATTTCTAATGAAATGCTTCTTTGAAAAGTTGTACCTTTGAGGAGGGCTTTCTCACGTTTCAACACTTCGAGGTTTTATTTCATTCTCGGTGAAACGTGTGCCTCCGAAGAGTTGTGCCTCCGAAGAGGTATTTCTGTTTGATTGTGCCCCCGGGGAGGGGTCTTTTTGTTCGATTGTGCCTCTGGGAAGAGGTCTTTTTGTTTCAGCCCCTTGGGAGAGGCTTTTATTTTTCCCGGCTCGTTGGGAAGCGGGCCTCCGAAGAGGGCTTTTCACATTTCGACTCACGGGAGTGTATCACCGATCACGCAGAAATGTGTGCCTCTGAGTAGGGCTTTTGCCTGGAAGTTTGGAGTTTCTTTCTCTCAGTTGGGCGGATTCACGGGAGTGTATCACCGATCAGTCCGCAACTTTATGTCGAGAAAGAACTCTCTTTTTCTGGTCAGGCCCGCTCGAGGTCTTTTAGCATTTCAACTGTGGTGAAATGGGCCTCCGAAGAGGGCTTTTCACATTTCAACACTTGGAAGTTTTAATTCAATCTCGGTGAAACGTGTGCCTCTGAGTAGGGCTTTTGCCTGGAAGTTTGGAGTTTCTTTCTCTCAGTTTGACGGATTCATGGGAGTGTATCACCGATCAGTCCGCAAGTTTATGTCGAGAAATAACTCTTTTTCTGGTCACGCCCGCTTGAGGTCTTTTATCTTCCGAAGAGTTGTGCCTCTGAAGAGGACTTGTGCCTCCGAAGAGGTCTTTTGCTGTTTGATTCTTGCTCAACCATGTCTCTTTGCCATCTACTCATGTCGGCGATCCCCGTTATCTTTTGCAAGTATCATCCCTTTTTAGTTGCCAATAATTTTCCTTATCCAAAGAAATATACTTCATAGTTAAGCGAGTTGGTGGTGGTAGACACACGCTATTTAACTGGATGCTCATTTGTACAAACATTCGCAGTTAGTTAGAAATGATCCACTTCCATCCACAACGCTAACTTTTGTTCGAAGCACTTCTTTTGTAGGATTTGAGTATGTAAATTTTGAATGGTTTAGCGTTTGCTTGCTGGGTGTTGTCGGAGATCGCTTGGTCTTGCGATGGGTAAGCTTTGTTTTTATGGCCTGCATTATTAAATCGACATTTTAGTAACACAATTAACGCATCTTATATGTCGAAATAAAACAAAGCAGTTTATAGTAGTAGATAACACAAGATTTATAGTGTTTCGGCCAAAAGCTGGGGCTACATCCACTTTATGCTTTTCATTATTCGCTTGCTTTACAATTGCTTTCAATACAAGAATCATATATTCGTAATTCTTTTATAACATTTCAGCAAAGCTTTTAAGTAAAATATGGACGCAAATGATTGTTGTTCCAAGCTCTTGGGATTGGTTCTCCTTCGACAGTTGTGAGTTTGAATGTGCCATCAAGAAGTTTCGTGCCTATGACATACGGCCCCTCCCAGTTTGGCCCAAACACACCTGTGGCTGTCATAATTCTCTTCAGGACTTGGTCCCCAACTTCAAAGCTGCGCTGAAGAACTTTGGAATTAAAGTGCCTGGCTATTCTTTGCTGATGAGCTGCAATTCTAAGCCTAGCCTCTTCTCTTCTTTCATCAAGGAGGTCAAGTGCTTCCAATTGCAATTTTTTTTTCTCATCTTGATCAAAATGGATCCTTCTGTGTGAGGGGACTTCAGTTTCCACTGGAATCATCGCTTCTGACCCATATGCCAATGAAAATGGAGTATGCCCAGTCGCTGTTTTGTGGGTGGTTCTGTATGCCCATAGTGCAAGCGGTAACTTATCGACCCAACCATCTTTTGCTTTTTCCAGCTGCTTTTTGATGGTTGATTTGATGATTTTGTTTACTGCCTCCACTTGCCCGTTTGCCTGCGGATGAGCCACTGCTAAGAAGCTTTTTCGGATCTTGAATCGTTTGCAGAATTCTTGAAACTCCTCACTTTCAAACTGGGTACCATGGTCTGTGATTATCTTCTGAGGCACACCATACCTACAAATGATAGTTTTAGTCACAAAACTTATCATTTTCTTAGCGGTAATAGTGGCCAATGGTTCGGCTTCAGCCCATTTAGTGAAGTAATCAACAGCAACGATAGCATATTTAATCCCCGATTTGGCAGTTGGCAAAGGCCCAATGAGATCTATTCCCCAGACGGCAAACGGCCATAGACTGACCATTTGTGTTAGCTCAGTGGAAGGTGCTCTAGGGATTTTGGCGAATCTCTGGCATTTATCACACTTTCGGGAATAGTCAGCAGCATCCTGATTAATTTTTGGCCAAAAGTATCCATAACGGAGGATTTTCTTTGCTAAAGTTTGACCACCTGTATGATCCCCACATTCCCCTCCGTGTACTTCATTCAGAATTGTCTAAGCTTCTTCCTTTGTCACGCATCGGAGTAATGGCATTGAAAATCCTCGTCTGTATAGATGACCATCTTGAACTATATATCTGGATGCTTTCCTCATCAGCTTCTGTCGTTCTTTTGAACTTTCTGGCAAAGAACCATTGAGCAAATATTCAAATATCTGAGCCATCCATGATTCTTGCTCTTGGGATACATTCATAATCCAATCAACATCCATTTCATCTGTGCTTGGAGCTGACAAGACTTCGACGGGAACTAATCACAATAGTTGAGCTTCACCAGTACTCGAATACTTTGCGAGAGAATCCGCCTTCATGTTCCCTTCTCGGGGTATTTGGTTTATTGAATAACGGTCAAAATTTTGAAGAAGCTCCCAGGCTTTTGATAAATAGGCGGGTAAATTCCCTCCTTTAGCTTGAAATTCCTTCTTCACTTGGCAGACAATAAGCTGAGAATCACTGAAGATCTGCAATGCTTTGATGTTTAGTTCTTCAGCGATTCGTAAACCAGCGATGAGAGCTTCATATTCTGCTTCATTATTTGTCGAAGGGAATTCTAGTCTCAGTGCATAACATAGCAATCGCCCATCTGGGGTTTCAAGGACAACTCCTGCTCCGGAACAGTAATCATTCCTTACGCCATCAACATACAATTTCCATTGGATTGGGATGTTATCAGTGGCTTCTTCCTCACTACCACCTTTATCCGTACATTCTGGGATGAAATCTGCTAAAGCTTATCCATTGATTGCTTTCCGGGGATGGTAAGTGATGTCATATTGGCTGAGTTCAATATTCAATTTCAAAAGACGGCCCGAAGTCTCAGGACGGAATAGGACTTGCTTTAGAGATTGATCAGTGAGGACTTTGATGGGATGAGCTTGGAAATACGGCCTCAATTTTCTTGATGCGATCAACAAACAATAGGCGAGCTTTTCCAACCTTGAATAGTTCAACCCTGCCCCAGTGAATCTTTTGCTGATATAATAGACTGGGCGTTGAATCCTTGTGTCTTCTCGTACCAATACTGCGCTGAGAGCATGAGATGAAATTGCCAAATATACGAAGAGATCTTCACCATCGTCAGGCTTTGAAAGTATCGGAGGCACTTCCATATGGCGAACCAACTCATCGAATGCCTTCTGACATTCAGGAGTCCACTCAAAGTTTTTCTTCCTTTCTTCAGAGCATCAAAGAATGGAATGCATTTGTCAGTGGCTTTTGAAATGAACCGATTCAAGGAAGCAACCTTTCCAGTGAGAATTTGCAATTCCTTCTTCGTTCTAGGAGCCTTGACCTCTCTCAGGGCAGTGATCTGAGCTGGATTAGCTTCAATGCCCCTAGCGCTCACAATGAAACCGAAAGACTTTTCGGACTCCAAATGAACATTTCAAGGGATTAAGCTTCATTCTGTACTTTCGGAGTACTACGAACATCTCTACCAAGTGATCCATGTGGTCCACTGCTTTCTTCGACTTCACTACCATATCATCAACTTAAACTTCCATTGTCTTGCCAATCTGTGGTTTAAACATGGCATTAACAAGCCTTTGGTAAGTTGCCCCTGCATTTTAGAGTCCGAAAGGCATGACCTTGTAGCAGTAGAGTCCAACATCTGTGATGAAGCTTGTATCCTCTTGAACTGGCTCATGCATCATAATCTGGTTATATCCGGAGTATGCATCCATAAAAGATAACAATTCATGCCCTGTCGTCCCATCCACCAACTGATCAATCCTGGGCAGCGGGAAACAGTCTTTGGGGCAGGCTTTGTTCAGATCTGAAAAGTCAATGCATACTCTCCATTTTCCGTTAGCTTTTTTAACCAGCACTTGATTTGATACCCAATTTGGATAAGTAGATTCTCTGATGAAACCGTTTTCCATGAGCCGATCCACTTCTTCTTTTAATGATGTTGTCCGCTTAGGACCCTGGGTTCTTCTTTTCTGTTTCACAGGTGTAAACTTTGGATCAATGTTCAGAGTGTGTACTGCAATCTCTGGGGATATTCCACACATGTCAGCATGAGTCCAAGCGAATACATCCAAATTTGCCTTCAAAAAAGAAATCAAAACATTCTGAACCGTTGTGTTGAGTTGTGAACCCACATTCAACACTTTGTTCGGGTCCTTTGGGTCAACGGATACCGGTACTATTACCTCTACCGGTACTACCCTATTCTCCCCTGCACTGGCTTTCCTTGGATCCATCTCTCTTCGTGCGGCACTACATTCACCAGTGCACGGTCCACCCTGTAATTGCTACAAGGTTGGTTCTTTGGTGCGGACTAGAGCCGCCACACCTTTTCCCATCTCTCTTTTCCTTGATTCATGCAGCTTTGTAAGATAACATTCTCGCCCCGCATCTTGGTCTCCCTTAATCACGCCAACTCCATTATCCGTGGGGAATTTTATAGTCAGACACCACGAGGCAAGAACAGCTTTGAATGCAGCAAGAGTTGGTCGGCCTAAAAAGGCATTGTAGGCAGAGAATTCTTCAACAATTATAAAGGTTTTCTTTCGATCCACCTTCCTCAGTCCTTTTCCGAGTTCTACAAACAAATCTATGGTCCCAATCGGCTGTTTGGGTTCTCCAGCAAACCCAGCAATCTTAAGTGATGAAGCTTGAACGTCAGCCATTGGAATTTTCATTTCATCAAAGGTCTTCTTGAAGAGAATGTTGCATGAAGCTCCACAATCAACTAGAACTCTTCTCACAGTAGCCGGCCCAATACCAGCGGATATGACCAAAGGATCTATGGTAGGAGCCTCGATACCCAAAGAATCTCTGGCACTGAATACAATATCATCTGTGCAAGTCTTTTGTTGCTTTAAAGGCGCATCATTTTCTAAAACAAAAACATTCTCTTCAGCTGGTACATGCCTCAAGGCCCGGGCCTACCTTTCCATCTCACCCCAGCTTTTGCCTACTGGGTGAGGCCCTCCTGTTATTATATTGATGACAGGTCTTTTCGATTCATGCTCTACGGCCTTCTCACTTAAACCAGGACGGTGAGTGGGAACTTGTTGTCCTTGCGTCGACGAAGCTGGGGCATTTCTATTCCTTTTCACTTACTGTTGGAGCTTGTTTTCTTTCAAAAGTTGTTCAATTACTTCTTTCAACTGACGGCACTCGTTGGTGTCGTTGCCGGGCTGGTTGTGGAACCGGCAGAACCTTCCACTCTTCTTCATCTTATTTCCCACTCTTATTTTAGGCGGTGTCGGATAATTGACATCATCCTTGGTTGCAAAGAAGATGTTCTCAAGGGTATCGGTCAAGGGCGTGGAATTGAAAGGACGGCCTTTCTTAGCATCTCCCTGTTTCTTTCCACCATCGTTTCCCCTTTTCTGAGTGTTAGGTTCTTTCTTGTTCGAAGCAGCACCATTGTTCCCGGCTTCTACCGATACCACCTTAGCCGGTGTTTGCAGGCTCTCCAAGCGCATGAATTCATCCGCTTTCTTGTAGAATTTATCGAGCGAGTTTGGTTCTTTCATTTTCAACCACTTTCCAAATTCGCTTGATTTGTCAATCGCCCTCATCAAGTATGTTAGGACCATGCGTGGCTCAGCATTATCTACCTCGGCTAATGCTATGTTAAAACGATTCAAAAATGATCTGATGGATTCTCCTGGATTTTGGTCTAGACTTGACAGCGACATTATATCCTTTGCTTTTGAAGCATACAATCGAAATTGCTCCTTGAATTTCCGGGTGAAACCGGAGAATTGATCAACGGACCTGATTGGCAGCTTTGTAAATCACAATAGAGCCACACCTTCCAGACATACCGGGAAATATCGCATTTGATTTCATCAGACGCCCTGGCACCCGTCATATGCCAGTCGTACTTATACAAAAACTCGTTAGGATCACTTGTCCCCTTGTAAGCTGGAATAGTAGGGGGAACGAATTTCCTAGGGAACTCTGCCTTCAAGACCTTTTCTGTAAATGGAGTTTTGCTTGGAGCAAAACCCCACTCTTTCTCATCTTCATCTCTTCGCATATTTTCCTTCATGATTTGACAAACCATGCCCGAAAAATACTCTTCATCATTTAGGGGCTATGGAGGGCAAACATCAGCCACTCTCTCTGAATTCTGTCTTGACAATCGTTCACGGAGGGTTGGCTGCGGCCCTGATCCTCCAGCTTGAGGAGGAGTCCTTTCCACAGGGTCTGTGGCTCTTTGGAAAATGTTCCCTTCAACATCTTGAACTCCCACAGTAGGGTTTGCATCATTATTAACCGGTTGACGGTTTGCCCCAAGTAGATCATTCAACTTACTTAAGATCAGGGCATTCTGGGCTTCCAACTGTGCATTTTGAGCATTAAATTGTTGATTCAACCCCAAAACTACGGCGTCCAATTCTGCTCGCGTAACTCCAACAGTTCGAGCTGCTTGACTTGAAGGAGGAGAGGTAGCAGTATTCTCTTGAACATTGTCGGATCTTATAGAACTTCATTTTCTCCCAGGAGCCATTATTTCCAATAAACCTCTGGTTTTAAAAGAAATCTTTTCAACAAACCTTTGCGGAGCAATGGTGGAAGTATCCTGAGTTGGGTTCTCAGTGAAAGCGCCAAAAATGTTAACGCTTAAAATCGAACGCTAACACCCCGGTGTATATAGAGATTGAGTGAAAGCACCACCCGTGAACACGGGAACTAAAAACAAGTAGAAAAGTCACAGAGAAAGCAGAAAAGACAACAGTTTTTATAGTGGTTCGGCTTCAGGTAAGCCTAAGTCCACTTTAATCCTCTTTATTACTGAATCAATTACAACTTTACAACAGTCTTCAATTACAATACTGATGAGACAAACAACGAGAACTCCGATGTAGAAGAATTCTTTGAATCCATGTTGATTGCGTTATATTTCCTCTTGAAGTTTGTTGAGATGCCTTTCGTATTTGAAGTGTCGAGTGATTCGAGAATTCGGCAGAGTATCGGCGCTTAAAGAGATCGGCCCAAAAGTCCTTTGAAAGTTGGAGATGGCAACGTATTTATAGAGAATTCTGGGCAGGAAACAATACCAAGTCCTAACTCGTAACCGACCTAAGTTGGGTCATGGACGACTTAAACTAGGTCGTGGGTCGTTTGCGACTTAACTGCTGGGTCGAGACTTCCTCCGGCATAAGTATGCGGCAGCGGACTATAACTTAGCGGCTTTAGGTCGTGGACGACTTAAGCTAAGTCGTGAGTCACGGTTTAACTGATAAGTCTTAACTCGTTGACGAGCTAGGAGGCCACCGTGTTAAATAAGTAGCAGCACTTCATTTTCTTAAGTCGTTCACGACACACTCTAGGTCGTAAGTCGCGGACAGCTTTAAGTTTTTAACTTATTTCCTTCTTGAGTCGTGCCATCTCTTGAATCGTTAGGTCATATTGTCCTTGAGCCATAGAGACCTTAGGTCGTGAACCATCCCTTCTCTTTTAAACCGTTAAGTCGTCCAACCCCTTGACCTGCTGAGTCACGCCTCCCTTAACTCGTTAAATTGCGCCATTTCTTAGGTCGCTAAGTTGATAACTCGATGAGTCGCTTATCCATTGAGTTGTTGGATCGGAAGCCTCTTAGGTTGGCTACCCTCCAAGGTCGTTGAGTCGGTAACCCCTCAAGGCCATTGAGTCGGTAGCTATGTTGAGTCGGTAGCCTCTCAGATGTTAGGTCGTTGCACCTGAATGAGTCGCATATCAATTAGGTCGTTGCTCTTGTTAAGTCGTGAGCCTTTTGAGTCACTGATCATAGGAGTTAACAATGTTCTAAAGATATGTATGTATGTTATATATATATATATATATATATATATATATATATATATATATTAAATGATTTAAAATAAGCCTTTGTTCAGTCCTCGAGATTCAGAGTTTTTTGGTATAACCTTATCTATTGGAATTGATTTACTGATTTGTTGGTGATTTCCAACTCTTGGATTTGCAAATATGATTTCTTCGACTATTTAGAAGGTTCGAGCACTTCTAAATCAAGGTTAACTTTTCAAAGCAAAGAAATTTTGATAGGCATAAGGTATTTGATAAAGAATATAAGTTTAGTTTTGTATGATTAATGTATAAAGTAATATGATTTATATAAGTTTGAAACTGTTTGTTGTGTGAAATAAATAAGACTATGCTGAATTATACTGGTATGAAATATAGATTTGAAATGTTTTGAATAAAGTATATGGGTAGAATAAAAATCTTTCCAATGGTAAATTGGATTTTTCATACAGAAGTAAATAGTTTGAAGGTTTTAACAGAGATGGTTTTAAACTTTGTAACCATTTTGATATTTTGATGATTGAAATGGTTTGGAAATGAATTTGTTTGACATAAATTTTGTTGATTTGGAAATTTGAATTATTTTCTAAATCTATTGTTTTAAGAAACTTGGAAACTGAATGTATGTAATTAGGAAGAAATGATTTGGCGAAATCATTTATGATTTTGAAACTGAATTGATATTGAAAGGGAATTGAAATTGAGAACCTTGTTTTACTATATACTGTGATTTGGGAGTTATCGAACTTATATAAAATGGATTTGTATAGGTATAAAATTGACTTTCATGAAGTTGATTTGAAAAATGTTGATTGGGAAAGGTACTCGATTTGTAAAGTGAAAGCTTATATAATCGAAGTCTATATAAGTATGATTTGAATACTATTGATTTTGGAAAGTATTTGATTTGAAAATGGAATCTTATATATAATGGACTTTATATAAGTATGATATTTGAAAGCGATTTTGAAAGGTACTGTATGATGCATATTTTTGAAGTAAAGATATGGAAAGTGCCTTCTGCTTGACGTCCGCTTTGTGGCCACTCTATGGATTCATTCTATCGATATTGTTCTCTCTCTGATTTGGGTTTTTCGGATATGATACTCGAGTGTCCATCAAATTCCACGGCGATCTCCGTGGTCTTACGAGCGCGACTGCATAGCGCAATTCACAGAGGCTGCGAGAGCATACTGGTACGAATGTTTCTTGGGGCATGCAGGCGTAACCATTGCGTATCTGTGATCTACTGGGTCGCTTGGTTGCGTAATATGCAGGGGATGCGAGAGCCTAAGGGTACGGATGTTTCCTGGGGGATCCAGTTGTAATCATTGTGTATCTGCAGTAAAACCAGTCTTCATGGCGTATCCGTTGGGCTACGGTAGTCAGCCTACGGGCACGGATGTTTCTTGGGGGATCCAGGCGTAACCATTGTGTATCTGCGATCCATGATCGACATGTTTCGGTTTTGTTGATTGTCTGGACTGTACTTTCCATATCTGTTGTTTTAAAAAAGTTTTCCAGTGTTTTCACAGGGTGTTGAAATAAGTCTACCCAGTACCTGGAGAATTCTAGATTTGCACCTGATCAACGCAGAGTCCACACAAACGAAAGTAAACTTATTAAGACATCGAGTTATAAAAGTATTTTGATAAAGTATATTATATAAAGGATATTTTAATCATTTATTTTACTTGTCTAAATAATTAAAAAATGTTTTAAATATTGTTAATTTGAACTATCAAATTTGAATCAAATGACTATTTATCATATTATAAAATGTTGTAAATATAAAATTTTAAATTGAAATTTATATGGTTTTAAAATAATGGTCCATCCCTGTGTTCCAACCTATTTTTCTTTCTAGCTATTCCTACCTTCTTCTTCTTTGAGGGTCCTTTCCGGATTGTGGAAGGAATTGGTTCTTTGGCTTATCGTTTAGATTCGCCCAAGAAACTCTTCGGTGTGCATGATGTATTCCATGTCTCGCACCTTCGCCGTCATCTTCATGATACATCTCTTATTGTCTAGCCTTTTGCTCTTAATAGTTTGGATATTGAGCATAATCTGACTGTCGAGAGGAAGCCACTTGGTATTGTCGATAGAGATATGAAGCAGCTCAGAAGGCAATCTGTTAATCTGGTCAAAGTACAGTGGAGTACTGACGATAGAGATTGTACTTTTGAAACAGAGGAGAGTATTTGTGCTTCGAATCCGGTATTATTCGTTTCAGGTATTATTTTGTGTTTCTACCTTGTTTCTCTTTATTTTTCCTTCCCGTTCTTTTTGAGGACGAAAAGATTGGAGTGGGGGAGAGTGTAACAACCCTAGATTTTTGAATATAATTTAAATTTGACTTTATTTCATTTGAAATTATTTGAATTTTTTTTTATTTGTAAGATTTTATTTCTAAATATTTTTAAAGTGATAATAGAATTTTTCCAAAATTTATTGCATTTATTTCCTATTTTTAAAGGCTGGTTTCTATTTTTCTGCTTTTTTCTTCATTTAAATTGTATTTAATTAAAATACATTTATTTATTTTTGTGAAGGAATTTATATTTTATGTTCTTATGTGTATTTATAAATATTTTCCAAGTCCATAAAATTTTCCCAAAGTTTATTCCATTTATTTTCAAATTTTCTAGACTAGTTTTAATTTTCTGTGCTATTTTCTTATTTTAATCATATATAATTAATATTTATTTATTTATATTTTGTTTACCTGTTATATTTTCGTATTTTAACTGAATTTATAAGTATTTTTAGTTATTTAAAATTATAAAAATAAATTAGAGAAATGTTAATGGTTTTGTCACTTTTTATTTCTTAATGCCTTTTGTATTCTCACCTATTCACTTTCAAACAACACCTATTCAATTTTTACCATATCACTTCCCCTTCAGCCGACTTCACTTCCTTATTTTCATGTAAACATTTCTCCTTCTCATTTCTAAAAAAATAACGGGCCTCTCTTCTTTGAAATTTTTTTTGGTAATCTTCTTTTTCTTTTCATTTTATGCTAGTTTTATATTGATTTTGCACTTGTTTTTCTTCTTTTTAAGCTCGGCCTTGCCACTCCTTTAGCCTTGCCGCCTCCACCACCACTGGAACCCATCTGCACCACCTCCTCCTCATTGACCATCCCTTACCGAGCCACCCTAGGTTGTAGATCCATCACTAAATACTCCAAACTCCTCTTGAATGACCTAACCAAGCACCATATATACATCCACCAGCTTCATCACCCCCTTTGCCGCCACCTACTCCACCATCACCACCTACAGCCGACCTAAAACCCTCTGCCACATCATCTTCTTGACACCGTGAGAGATGGTCGTGACCTATTTAGGCCTTGAACCATGTATGCTGCCTCAAATTGTGTTGTTTCATGTCACCGAATTTTGCACCATCTTCTATCCATGTAGGCCGACCCCTTATGAACCCAAAACTAGATCAAAACCATGTCTTAGCCATGTATTGCACCCTATGGCCGAGCCTATGGAATGTTGGAAGAAGGTGCAAAGCATTTCAACTTTGTTTTGTGCAGTTAATTCTAGCATAGTTTAATTGTATTTTGAGTTGAAAGCTTATATATGTTATATTGTTTTGTTTGAATTGTATTCAAGGAAATTAATCTTTGGATCTCCCACTCGAACCTTTGTCATACTATCGTACTTGCGTGGATCTCAGTTGTGCATTCGTCTGTAGTCATCTCCAGCTATACTAGTGAGTTATTCTCACCAGACAGTTTATACCTACATAACTAGTAAATCGACCACTTTTGAATCTGTAAAATGCATCACCATATTAAATCTGCTGTGCTATGATTATAATGTTCACCCTTGTTTAAACACCTGTAATATAATATGTTACTATTATATTATGTTGTTCTGTTATTTATATCAGCTTATCACACTACAAGTTCCCTTTAGATTAGAATCACTATGGGTTGAAATGACACATACCCGAACAGACTTTAGAATAGGAGAAAATCGTTATGGATGAAATGATAGGCCTAAGATCTTTTCAAATTATTTCATTTACTTGGGACCGCGGGTTTGAAATGATAAAACCCGAGTTTTTTTTTTATAAATTACGGGTTGAAATGATTTATTACCCGTATATCTTTACATATGCTAAAATGAAGTAGATACCCGTGATTAAAATATATTTTTTCTAAAATATTAAAATATTTTATAAATGTAAATATTATAATATTTGATTTAAACTTAATTAAAAATGAATTTTGTAAAGTATTTTAATTTTTCTGAGAATTTATAAGTGAAATAAATTATTGATTAAGTGGAAATTTGAAATATAGGTTATTTTGGAAATTTTGATTTAATTATAAATGGAATTTAAACTAATATGAAAATAATGTCAATTTATGATATTTTTAATTAAATGGATTTAAAATGATTTTATAATATATTAATGGATTTTGAATATGTCAAAATGTGAAATAAATGAATATTGAGTTGAATTTTGAAATATAAATTAAATTGGAATTTATGAATTTTTGTTTAAAAGTAAATTTTTGAAGTAAGTAAATCAATTGAAAATAAGTTGTATTTGAAAATTTATACTTAAGTGTTAAGTTAAAAATTTAATTTTATGAATTGAAATTGAATGTCGGAATTTAATAAGTGAATTATTATTAAATATTGATTTTGCATGGAAATTTAACTTTATAAAATCATGAATTTAAGGAAAATTAAATGATGGTTATAAAAGTGAAAAATATATGATTTTATAAGTTTGAAATGGTTTAAATAAAATTTAATGGTTTGAATAAAATTTAATGGTTTGTGAAAGTATAGTGAATATTTGGAATTTAATTAACAGCATTTTTAAACGCTATTATTTTCTAAGGTAAAGGATATTATAGCATTTGTTAATGCTGTAGTTATATTAATGAACTAAAGGGCTAAATTGAATTAAAGGCTATTATAGTACTTTGTAAGTGCCATAATTGTTGAATTTAACTATGGTTTTATTTGAATTAGTGTAACCCTATTACAGCATTTTGAATGCTGTCTTTTGTTAAATTGAATTTTTTTAAAAGTAACTTTCTGTAGCATTTTTCTAAATTTTGCAAAAGTTGAATTTTCATTGTTTTAATAAATTTACGTAAATAAATGAATTTTGAAAGATTAAAATTTTGGAAATTTAATAACTTAATTATTAAATATAATAACTTCATTTTTATGATTTAAAATGAAGTAATTTGTTTTGAAATATAAACTATTTGAAATGTGTGTTGAAATGGTATTTTAAATAAATGAATGTGGTTTGGAAGATATGATATTTTGATATTTTGAAATGGATTTTTGAACGATATTGGATTTTTGAAATGATATTTGATTTCGATGTATAAAATACCATTTTAAAATTTTAACCATGGGAATTTGTATAAGTAAAAGAACCATTTTATTCCATACTATGAGAATTTTATACATATGCAGGTTTCAAAGTAAAAGAAAGCAGGGACAGGTACCCGCACAATCTCCACTCAACACAAACTTGTATACATGCAAAAAAGCAAAAAGTACAGCAAAGAAGGGAAAGCGAGACTCATCACTTCTTTCTCCCACCGCCTTTAGAGCCTTCACCTGACTTAATAGGCAATTTTTCAGGCTGGCTTGGGAGAGTTGGGGGAGAAGGAGAGAGAGATAGTGCTGGATTAACTTGGTTTCCTTTTCAGTAACAAAAATGCTTCTACTTTCTTCTTTGAAGTTGTACGCTTCCTCCTCCTCTTTGAAGAAGACTCGCTCCCCGGAGTGACAAGAGCAGACAATTTTATGTCATCAGAAAGGGTTCGCTCCCGAGATACTTTGCCCCTTCAAGTCCTTCGGCCTTCTGCTCCTGCGAAGCGGCTGGATCGTCCAAGTCTTGAAGGGCTCCCATTAATTCTTCCTGCGATCCCGGCTGGGAAGTAGGAGTGATTTGAAAGGATGGAGGAGGAAAAGTTGGAGGAGGAGAAGTTTCTATGACACTGGGCATTTTCGCTACAGAAGAAAAGCAAAAAATATTAGTATCTCCCACGAAGAGAGGAGATAACGGCTCATCGAGTCTTAAGTAATAAGCAACAAGTTCATCAAGCTCGGCCGAAGCAAATGAGTAATCCGCTTGACCTGCTTCGACGTTAATATTAACTGGAGAAGTGGGCTTCCTATTGTCAACTTCATAAGCTTGTGCTTCGGTGCTCTCTTCGCCTTCATCTTCATCCTGTACACTTGTAATCTCAGTTATAACTTTAGCAGGGGACGGAGAATGGGAACCGGTGCCTGTGATATCAACGTCGGCCGAAATTGAAGGAGGGACAGGGACAATTGATGGTGGTTCTTTCTCTCTATGCTCCTCTCTCATCGTCCCAGCACGCTCTCTAGCGAGTTGCTCTTTTCCTCTGGCAAGGGCTGCACGAGCTCCGTCATCCAGATAATGTCCCTCGAGTTCTTCTTCGGCATACCCAGCATCTTTAAGCATATCAAGCACGGCTTCCCATACTTCAGCCAAAGTGATTTCATATTTGGGCCCCAAAAATGCGAGACTGCCACGCCCTAGGACACTTTGCAAGTAGAAGTCAAATAATGTCGAACTGACATCGGCTTTGGTGGCTTGATGAGCTTCTTCAGCTGCAATTTTGCCGGTAACAGCCTCATCGCGCTCTTTCTTAACCATAGCAAGTTAAGTTTTTAATGTCTCAATTTCGAGGTTCTGAGAGCTGGTTTGTTGTCGCAACTGTGCAACTTCAACGCGATAATCTTCTACAACATTTTCCTGCCACTTGAGTTTATCATCGGCCTCTTGTTGCCTAGCATGAGCATCCCGCACTTGTTGCTGAAGCATACTTTCCCTTTGAGAGTAGGAAGTGGAGGAAGTAGCAAGCTCCTCTTTAAGTTTTCCAACTTCCGCTTCAAGCTTTTCGTTATAAGCGGCGATACTCCTCATCTCTGCGTCACGTTGATCAAGAGTCTTTTGCCATTCGGATTTATCGTTCTCCATGGTCAACATAGCCTCAAGGTTTGCGCAGTTCACTCTCTGGAGTTCGTCGACAAGTTTCTGCCAATTCGACATTATCTCAATATCAAGCTTGACAGCATCAAAATTTCGCAACATGGCTGGTTTGTCGATTGGAACCAGATCAAGATCAAAGCGAACTCCCTTCAAGCACCAGTTTGGAAATCGCTTTGAAGAGTAGCTGGGCCTGGTCCGACCTGATATGAGGCCTGCCAATGATCGTCTGAATGTCGGTACGAGCAAGAGCGGGAGATTGAGGAGGCACCAAAGCAATGGGCTCTTTAGGAATGTCAGATGATGACTTTTCCCCGTGCTTGGTCCGTTTGCTCGAACCTTCGACGGCATGGCTCTTCCCTTTGTCATCATGGGATTTTCGTTTAAGGGAATCATCCTCTCTGTGGGAAGAGTCACGACGTTCATCCCCTCTCCCGTACCGTTCTTCATATGTTCTTCTCTCCTGAGCTTTTCGAGCAGCCCTCTCCTCATCAGTTTCCCTATGAGGGGGAAGATAGCGCCTGTAATCATATTGACCGTGCCTTCCATATTTCTTAAAGTCATCATAATACGAGCCACTTCGCCACATTGAAGAACCTGAAATTGAAAAAGAAGCATAACTTGAGAATCATCAAATTGGAAGGAGTTAAGTGCATATTAGTGCCAATAAATCCTAAGTGTGTGTTGTGTGTGCAAACTATACGCGCCGAACTACGAACCGCTCCTCATTTGGGGGGTGATGATAGATTTTACCGCCAATGTCGATTCTTGAGCTGGAGGAGTCTGTTGAAGAGCAGATGTCGCTTCAAACACTGGATATACAATTTTAGCAGCGGAAAGATCATCTTTAAAGAGTTCTTGAGACGTAACTATAAGGTTGCTCAACCCTTCGAAAGTGTCATTACCACTGTGTTCAACAGGGCTCTTCACCTCAACTCCTTCATCAGTAGTCTTCCCGGTTTGTTGAAGATCTTCTTCTTCTTCGAAAACCGAGGCAAGAGCAAGTTTACAGGATGGCCCCGCAATGTCAGTTGGAGTAGAACATTTTACCAACGAAGCCTCGGTTGTAAGTTCCTTCGGTACGGGTTCGTCAGTAGAAACTGGGGCATCTAATGCCTTTCCTGGGGAATCAGGGACTTCGTTAGGTTGTGTAGAGCGGGAAGAATGTAGAAGTCCAAACTGACGTAGAAACTCATCCTTCAACGGAAATTTTATACTCCTCTCCTCAGCAGCCACGGCATTCAGTGTTTCAAAAATTTGCTTGCAACCTGGATCTCTAGAGGGAGGAGGAAGTGCTGAAAAAGGAAAGAGTAAAATTAGCAACTCAGATCTCGAAAAGCTCAGGAATGGAAAAAATAGAAGCAGGTAATCTTACTTCCTACTCTCCAGATAGCATAAAACCCTGGGGGGCAGCGAACAAAGAAAAATTGATTCAAGAAGCCATGTGCGCTTTCGGAAAGATCGGTAATGAGTTTGCGATTCCTAGCACTTCTTACAACAGTAATGAAGGGATGATCTTTATTCTTAGCAAATGAGCATAAGTAGCAAATTTCTTCGAAACTCGGCAGACGATCAAGTGTTCTCCTAAATAAAACGCATAACCCCATCAGGATAACATAGCCATTAAGATGTAGTTGAAACGGAGAGATGGTCAACCAAAGGAGAAGCATTCGAAGAAAACCGTTGAAGGGAGGAACTGCTCCACTTAGGCACATTTGGCGATTGACTGTGACAAGACCATGAGGCGGATTATCGGCAATATCATTCGGCCCGGGAAGTAACAAATCACTCTCAGCAAGGCCAAATTGAATGCGTAGCTGGTTAAATGCTCTCTGGGTTAAGGTAGTCGGAGTTCTTTCTGGAGGATTCACTACGGGAACAACTATCTGAAGTATCTCTCCAGCTTGAGCTACCACTTCTTCTTGATGTGAAGCCACTCTACATAAACAACTGGATATTCAAACATGAAGGTGCACGTTTCCTAAATATGTGAAGTGCTGTGTAAAGCTAGCAAAGCAACAAGCAAATATAATTGAAATTAAACGTGTGTCAATTGCAATATTTCAAGACTTGTCGCTTTAAGTCCAAATACAAGTGCAACATTAACGCAAACAAATCGACTTTAGTTGGTTAACATTGTTTTAATACTTCACTTGAGTTTGTTGATTAACATCATTTCATACAATTTCTTTAAGTTAATTATCCTTTATCGACTAATCTGTCATTTGATGTGGGCAATCAGTGGCAGTATATTCGCCCTAGTTTTCTGCAAATGTTGTATTTAACAGGTTATTAGCATCAAATTTGGTATAATCTGTTAAGAAAGCATAGCAGAGTCATGCAACTTATTTCGGCAGTTCATAGTTCGAGTTGGAAGTAAGTCCTATCAAAATTTTTAGGTTCCCAACTTGTTCAAGTCCTAGGCCGTATGGTTTGAGTTAAAAGTACAAGGCATGGCAATGCGCATCAAAGTCCTAAGTCGTTCACAATCTAAAGGTTAAATCGCAAAGCTTCAAGTGAAGGCAGTGAACATTCGCTCAAGTCCAAGGTCGCTCGCGGCCTAACAAGTAGGATGAGATGGGTATAAGTCGCAAGAAGCAATTCGGCCGTGGAAAATTGTCCAAGTGCTAAGTCGCTTGTGCGACCTAAAGGCTAAGTCGCTTGCACGACCTAAAGCTTAAATCGTCCATGACCCAAAAGGTTTCTTGCGAGTTAAGTTGAGTTGCTGGTCCTTTAAATCGTGAGGCATGGTAAGAATAAAAGGCTTCAATTCCAAGTAACGTGAATTTCTCTAAGTCCTATCTCGGCCACGACTCAAGGCTTATGTCGCATCTAGTTAATTCGGTCAAAAGTTTGAGTCGTAGAAGTTGTCAGGTCGGCCAAATCAATTAGGTCGCGGGGACTTTTAGGTCGCCTAGATCCTTTAAGTCGTTTCTGGAATGATGCAGCGACCCAAGGCTATTTCCCGTTGGAACCGATAGGCCCTACTACTCACCAATTACACTTTGCCACGTGTTTATCAACCATTGTGTCGTATGAAGCATTCTGTCTAAACCTAAAACCCATTAACCCAATTAGCCACGAATCCTATCCTTTACTCAAACCTCTAAAAGCATCATCTTCCCCTTCGAATCTTCAAGAACCATTACCAAACTTCTCGGATTCAAAGCTCTTACTAGCTTCAAAGCTAATCGCTAGCAATTCGACAGGAATCAAGGGGCCAGTTCGAATATCGAATTGCAACATAACAACAAAATCGTGTGGAAACAGTTATGGTGGAATTGGCGATGAGTGCAGTAAGTAAATGCTCGAGTTTAACTAAAAATTGGTTGACGGACTTAATGGTTGAAAGAGGAGAAAGTCTCAAGCTAAATTTTTAACCTCGGAGGATCGTTAATGGCGGTATAAGAGAGCTGGAACAGATGAAATGAGGAAGTGGCGAGCTAAGCAATTTACATCGGGTGGAAGAAATGCATAATGGCACACGACCTAGCAAGACCAATAAGTCGGCAACGACCAAAAAGCTGGATCGGAGCACACGACCTAAGGAATAGGCATGTACTCCGAGGTGCAAATGTTAACTCCGCTCTATCAACTACTCAGTGACTTAAAAAGTGGAGCCAACCTAACGACTTAAGATGTCAGACGACCTAACTGTTTAATGACCTAATTACACAAAGAAGTAAGCGACCTACGAGATAAGGACCTGACGACCTAACATAGGTAGCGGGCTAAGCGACCTAACTTCTGAAGTGGAGCAGCGACTTAAAGGAGTAGATAGGCCAGTGACCTAACCTCACAAGCGCCTCAGCGACTTAACGACTTAACTATTCTACGACCTAAGAGGGTCAGCGACCTAACGAGCTAATGAATCAACAGCGAGTTAACAACCTATGGAAGGATGCGACTTAGCGACCTAATACTCAAGCGATCTAGCATCTTCTACAAGTTAAAACCAGGATCCCATAACCACTTAGCGACCTATGGACGGAGCAATTCCTTTAGGCCGTATTCGGCAGGTCGCATCTCTCCCCTGCCATCCTTTAGGTCGCCCACGGCCTAAGTTATAGCCGACCTATCCCTAAGTCGCCCCTCGACCTACGATCTTCTTTAGGTCGCTCACAACCTAATGCTTGGTAATAAAGTTATACCGCTTTCCCTTAAGTCGCGAGGACTTTCCCTAGGTCGTCCACGACCTAGTACTTATGATAAAACTATGCCACCCTCCCCTAGGTCGTTACGACCTACCAGTAAGTGCAGAAGGCCATGTGCGAACCAGATAGGTCGTAGCTCGTTTCCCCTTAACTCGCGAACGACTTACAACCTTCCTTAGGTCGCTCACGACCAAAGGCCCATCCAAAATTCTCTATAAATACACCCTAAGTTCCAACATGGGAGGGACTTTTCCGATCATTTTTCTTCAAAGTGTCGAGACTCTGTCACCTTCAAGTCGAGCCTTACTCCAACATTTGAAACTCGTAAGATGCTTCAATCTACTTCAAATAGGGATTCAACACATTCAACCACGAATTCGGAGAATTCTCTTGCATCGAAGTTTTTCTAGCTACTTGTCTTTTGAACTGAATTGCAATTGAAGGAAATTGTAAAGGATTGTAATGATATTAGCAATAAAGAAGGATTGAAGTGGACGTAGGTTTGATCATAAGCCGAACCACTATAAACTTTGTGTCTCTTGCTGCTTTTTCAATGAAGTACTGCTTTTTCTGCTTCCAGTGTTAACGGGTGGTGCTTTCATTCAATCTCTATTTGTATCGGGGTGTTAGCGTCTAACTTTTTGCGTTAACATAACTTAAGATTTATTTATTAGAATTTTAAAGGGCACTTTATTTCTTTTCCAATTGATTCTTAAATTTATTCAAATTTATATAATTATTTTACTTACAAATTCTCTTTGTTTTATTTCCAAAATCCAATTCTATATACATCTCGATAACTTAGTGCACCGGAATATATTCAGGTAAACCATAACATCCAATATTTCAATTATCAATAATATTCATCACAAAATATAAAATAATCACATCAGAGGGTATTAAATAATTAAAGTAAATGCTGAGGGATCCAATTGGATCCCTCCAACCTGTTTTCCCCGCATCCACAGATGTTAGCACAACATAAATATCAATCCCCAAAATATACCATTCTGCAGCACATCAATCAATTCAACCATTCAAACAATTATTTAAATTTAATCGTTTAAATTTTAAATTTAACTGAGTGAGATTAACTCACCTTTGCTAATATTTGCAGTCCGCTTCAATGTTGCCTTAGCTTTCTCGATTTTTTTGACCTTGAATACACAATTGATAGTTTAGTAATTTATTAACATTTGAAGTAATCGGTTAATTAATTTCGTTTAACAAATTTAATTTAATCCAACAAATTTTATTTAACATAGTTTCCCCTTTATAAACTATTTTTCTATTCCTATCCATACATTTATATTCAATTTTAAACTGAACATACCTTACTGTAAAATTATAGACACGGATCTATATATTTATATTTTTGTAAAAATAACGACCTAATTTTAAAACCTTTACTTTTTCTATCCTCTATAATACATACATATATGTTTTAAAAACAACAAAACTGCAGCTATCCCTAACTTAATACATTTTTTAAATAAATTTAATTTCTTTCATATATATAACATGCCTATACTTATCTCATCAGAATTGGAAATTGAAAAATAGAAATACCGAGAAATTGCTTTATACCTCACTGCCCAGATTGAAACAAACATCACAACCCCAACTCGACCATCCTGCCGTGAATCGAGACCATCGATTGATCGCCTCGAGTTGCCGCCGCTAGCCTCGAATTTCCTCGCCGCGACTGACTTCACGCGAATCGATGCAGTTCGCCTGCAACGCCACACTGCCGGCACTGAAGTCGATCTCCTCGCAGTCGCCGTTCCTCCTTACCATCGCGATTAAGTTCCTCTCGACATCGAGTCGACTTGGATTGAATAAGAAGACATCCGGAATTTTTTTTTTTGTTTTTTTTGTTTTTGATTGAGCTGAAGTAAGGAAGGAAGGGTAATTTTGATTTGAACGATAAAATTTATGTGAGGATCGATTCCAGGCTTCGGCCATTACTTTGATTTTGATTGTTTCATTGAACGGAACAAGATTTTCTTCTGGAGATTTGATTTGGAAAGAAAGAGGTGACAATACGCGATTTAATAAATGAAATTATCGGCTTGCTTCAGAAGACAGAGGTGAATAGGTCGGCAAAAGAAACGTAGGGCGGCTATGATCTGATTTGAGACAAAGTATATTATATTTAAATTAAAACGATAAATTATTGTCTAAGCATTTTTGTCTCGTACGATCACACGATGACTCCGAACGCTACGAAATTTGAAATCCGATAATAATACAATATTACGGATCTAATGGAACTGGTTTCGTCAGATTCCGAGACTGCGCCTCGGAAGGCTATTTTTAAAATCAATTTAAACTATAAAATTTCAAAACTTAACAAACCATTTTTAAATTTGATTTCATCACTTCTATTCTCTTCGGTATTATCAATATAAATGTTATAACCCTTCAAATTATATTTTTAACAGGCTTAAAACTCCAAATTCAATAATTTACCCAATTTCCAATAATTAAATTCAAAAATTAATTGTCCAATAAATGTTTATATTTGAAGTTCAAGTTCAAAATTAACTTTCAAATATTTCAAATAATTTAAATATTTTGATTTTAAATGCTTAAAAATTCCGGGTCGTCATAGCATTTCTACTACTGTTCACTTGAGTAGGTTTACATTATATATGTATATATGTCCTGACTCGAGTGTTTTGTATTTTACTTTACGCTCGGGTCAGCTTGAGTATTTACAGCTTAGCTTTGGATTTCTTTTCTCGAGCTAGGAATCGCTGGAGATTCTGTTTGTTTGGTTATCTGTTCCCTTTCGGTTTCAGTTGTTCTACTTCAACTCCTTTATTTGTAAACTGCTATGTATTTGAGATTTCTATTGTATATGTTTTCAGACTGATATTATGTATTATGTTTTGAGAGTTTGTTATAGTAGCTTCATGAACCACTATGGTATTTTAATTTCCACTGTGAGTTATTCTGATATTTCTGTGTACTTCATTTGCTCCAAATTTATTTACAATGTGGTATTTTGAGCAATTCAAGTCCGACATGTGTGGATGCGAATGGTTGAAAATATCGGGTTGTCATAGGTTGTCTTTTTAATTAATATTTGAAATGGAGGTTTTAAAATATATTTCAATTATTTTTGAGTTTATGAGGTAAAATGGAAACTTGGATTACAAAACCATTGTTGTAGTAAATGTTTTTCTAAGTATTGAGAAACAAGTCATGTATTATAATGTTTTTCTTATGGTAAATTATTTTGTATGGTAGAAAATAATTCATGGATTATAAATTTTTTTATGATAAATAATTTTGGAAAGTAGAAAAGAAATAATGTATTATAACACCTTTGTTATAAAAAATGATTTCGTTAAGTTTTTAAGAAAACTTGTTACTTGACTTGATAAGTGTTGCTATTTTAAAAACTTTGGAGGAGTTTTGTTTGAAAGGTAATAATAAATTGATTTAAAAAATGATATTTAATAAATAAAGAAGTCTTTAAAAATATAGTTTTAAAGGTAAAGCAAAGTGTAACTGGTTTTGGGTTTATTGTAAACATGTTTTAATGACATTTGCTTTTAACCCTTCTTTTTAATACACTTGGAAATATAACTAGCTCTTTAAAAGAATATTTAATGTAATTTATAATTATCGGTGATGTGAAAATCAAGCACAAGTGTGAGTCAAATTTTTTTAAAAGTTTAAAGGTTTGGTTTTGTTTATTGATAGGATTTATTCTTAACCTTGGTACAAAACATCGAGAATTTGGATTTGTTATTATATGTTAGATTTAAAACCAAAGTGTCCAAGCAAGGCTAGATGCAATCAGTGCCCTAACTTACTTGGCTTCATATTTAAGCAAGGGACATTATGAGTTGGAAATCAATATTGGAGGATGAAGATAAGAAATTTAATTTCCACAAGTGACATCACTTATATAGAAAGAATTTAGGCACATACTTAACAATACCCATCAAGGTATCCAAACTCATCTCTATCTCAAAAGCTAAGAATATACGTTGAGGCAACGTTTGAGAGGCAACATTGCCCCAACTTGTTCGGCTTCGTTGTTAATAGAGGGATAGTACAAGTTTGACATCGGCGATGGTGATATAGATATGAGATGTAATTTCTATATACGATCATTTTGTTATTCCCAATAGTTGGTATATTGACTATTTATTCTGCTTCGTTCTTTGTGTTTTGTCGATTTAAGATGATTTATTTCTCATTTGAGTGCTTATATCTTTTGTTGAAAATGACTAAAATCAAGGAGCAAGTGAACGTCAAGTTATGTAACGATTGGGATTTTCGACTCATTAAAAGTTGGCATCAATACGTCCACTGTATCAAATGCCGCGTAATCGAATGCCTAAAAACCAAATTGTTAGGGTTAAAAAGAAGAGGCAGAAGAAAAAGATAGAAGAAGTAAGGAAACAGAACAAAAGAAATATAAGAATCTCACATATCGCAGCGGAACAATATAAAATAGATAAATGAATGATCTTTAAATCAAAGAACTATATCAGTTATTACATTACATTATCATAAGAGTGTACAACAACAATATACAACACAATACAATAATGGACAACTATACAAACTTGTCCTTAAAAGCGAATTCTACAGCGGAAAAGATAATAGCATATACAAGTAATACTTCTCGCCATCCAGCTCGCCTCCTGAGCTCCATAGCACTCCTAAATCCAGAATTACCTGATAACCTTACTCTAGGCTGCCCGTGTAGAAAATTGTGGGCACCTAGAGTTTAAGAAGAGAACAATAAACTCAAGGTCAGTCATAGGACAGGTTTGAGTACTCAAAACAGTTATTTATCTTTTAAAACAACAACAATAAGGGAAGTGAAAATTATCCGCAATGCTTTTGGAAAATGAAACCACCATAAGGCCTCCCCGCACACACACAATGCAAACGCAGAATTGGAGGAGATTTCTCCTTATGATAGTCAAAAATTCTTACTACGCAAAACATATCATTTTTGATATTATTATTAGTGCATAGTGATGAAAGCATTTCGAAAATAGAATAAAAGCTTAGCCAACATATGACCATTATCGTATGCCTACTATAGCTACCATGTTCAATAGCAGGTTACCGCCACATTTCATGGCAGGTTATACAACTAAAACCGTCCAAGGCTCGTATTTTTTCTTTGGATTTCCAACAAATAGTCAGGCTAAGGAACTTCCTACTGCCACATGGGATCGCCTCTAGCGGGACGTCTCGAGATCCTAACCGGATCTCTGCCAACACAAGGCCGGGTTACCTCTATATCTAGGTAACTACTACTCAAGTATGCCACTTCCCGGTCATTTGGTACCTTTATCCGAGGCCCTCTATCACCAAGCAACAACCACACAGAAAATGAGATTGGAGCAACCATATAGGTTAAGCATCAGGGCTCCATACCTGACACCACCCTTTTCCAGAAGGAAACGACATACCCTAAAGGGAGCGACCCTCATAACCTTGCCGCATATTCCTGTTTTGACCATTTCCGGGGTGTGAGGTCTGACGAAGTCTCATCCACAAAGCTACGCTTTTTCACAAAGCCACGCTTTGATCAACAAATGATCAATAAATAATAATCACACAGCAACACTCAGCATGCCACATTAACAAATTGGGAGTATATCGTTGATAACCTTCAACTACATAACCTCTGAGCTCATACGTCTCAGAGAAGGGTGTTAAGCTAAGAGAATAATTCTCCGCCACCAATAGAGATGTATTTGAAAGAAATCTGCTTTATACCTCAAAATGTAATGTCAGATACGTAACCATACAAGTCTGATTCGGGTACGAACAGAACCGAAGGCACTTCAAAAGAAGCCCCTGCAATCCGGGTATTTACAATCCCGATCGAATTTCCCATCACAAAGGAAATCTGCATACCGCAGCTAACGTTATAGAGACAATCGATAGGTCATCCTATCGTTTTCACAAATACCTGGTCTTCACCACCGGTCTTCAATGCTATCCATTACGTCGTATCACTATTCGGAATGGGTAATCCGAATAACGACCACAATAATTTAAAATAAGTGTAGCATTCAATTCCGATTCACAACAAATAGTCATTTAAGGGTCAATATTGATAGTCGGTTATTTAACTATCACTCAATATTCACAACATAACCCGATTCCAAATAGTCTTTCCAAATTATTTATTTCAAAAATATCTTTACAAGATATAATTTCCTCACTTCAACTATTTGAAAACAAATTTCAAATCACTTTTCACCTTTACAACTTTCATTTCAAAATGGTTCATTTAAACCAATTAAATAAATCCTTACCGATTTATTAAATTTAAGTTCCAAATTCGTAAATTTATTTCTACACCTCAAAAAAAAATCAATGTTTATTTTTAAAACAAATTTCCCATATAAATTTCAATTTTGAGTTTACATTTCCAAATATTCACTTTTTATATGATTTTTCAAATCGATTTCAATTATTCACCTTCAATTTATCTTTAAAAGATATAATCTTAAAACATTCACTTCCTATTGGAAAACATTTCCACACTTATTCAAAAATAAGTAATTCGCAAATCCATTTAATTTCAACATTTGGAAAATATTCAATACACTTAAATCCCAACTAAGTATATATTTTATTTTTTAAGGAAAACTTCTCTTAAACACATTTATTTGAGTCAAAACGAATGTTGCGTAAAACATCGTTACGACAACCCAAACTCGCAAGTATAGGGATTCAAGATTAAGATAGATATATAAATCCCAATACTAAATAAAACACTTCCTTTCGAAAATCATTTACTATAACAATGGTGTTATAGTCCACCATTTCCTTCTATTTCTCGAAACGTCTATTTCAACAATGAATGTTTAAATCTATGGTTTCGAAACTTAACCCATTTTAAAACATCTTTAAATCGTTTTAAATTCTTTTTAAAATATCACTTTCCCTAAGAAATTCTTTACTATACTATTCACTGTTTAAAATCGTGGATTTGTTTCCTTTAATAAGCTGTAATAGCTAAACTTATCAAAATAAGTAGATTTCGGATTTATAAAACAACGTTTATAAATTCCATTTATACTATATAACAACTTCAACTTATAAAATCACTTTATTAACAAATTCTTTCCATATCCCATTTACACGCCAAAATCCAATTTATAAGTTAATTTCTTATAAATATTTTATTCTAAAAAAAATCTATGCATTTTATAACTTCACAATTTATAAAACTATAGATTTCATCCACTTACGAAATCCATTTATACTTCGTTTTAATACTTCTAAAAACTTGTTTTATAATTCTAACATTTTTATTTATAAATATCAATTTTATAAATCTTTTATATAAATCATTTATAATAAATCAAAAATCCTAATTCAAACCATTTTATAAATTAATCAACTACTTATTTCAAAAATCACATTTCAGTTATATTTCACAAAAATCATAATTTTTAATAACATAAAAATTTCTACATTTATTTATTTAAAACGAATCAATTCCAAAATTAAATTTTATTATGAATTCTTAACTTAAATTTTTAAAATCAAATTCTTTTATTTTCGCCATCTAAAGATACCAAAAACATATTCGGCTAAAATTTAGCCCTTAATGATTTCAATCACAAAGATAATCACGCAGATTATAAATAATTCAACACACAACATTAAAACAAATTCAAATCATTTGAGGAATCAAATTGGATCCCTTCAACCTGTTTCCCTACATCCAAAGATGTTAGGACAGTACCAATTCCGCTTCGAGACGGAATATCGTGGTATATGGGATTTATAAAATATTATCCGCTAATGAGCGGTGCAATAGGGTCCCATCCGCTATATAATGCGCGAAATCAACTCCAAGTACATATATAACACCAATTCCATACAAGTTGGAATTATCGCGGTATATGTTTTTATTAAATAAAATCCGCTTAATATACGGCATAGTGTCTATTTCAATACAATAGATAATAACCATCATCCAATCACACAATCAAGCAATTTTAAATCTAACTATTTAAAATTTAAATCGAAACAATTCGATTGAGTGAGAAGTTCTCACCTTCAGTTTCTGATAACAGTTGTAGCGTTTTATTTCGAATAAAATTAAACGTGCGTTTAATTTTACCCAAAATTTTCACTAGCTCCAATCGACTCCAAACCAGCTCCATTGCGTAGTGTTCGACAAAACGAAGCCAATACAACTAGTTTCCTGATTTTCCGACCTCGTATGAAAGAGATATTGATTTTTAAATTTCATACGAATTATAATATATTTAAATTACAATTTCTTTTATAATTTTAACCCTAACCCATTCTGGCTGTTGGATCCCCTTGCACGCATCAAGACCGAGGAATGCACCTTTTCCTTCATCAGTTAAAACACGCACCCTTGAACCCAATAGCCGCCGCCTATCCCAAATTCACGCAACGAACACGAGCGTTCACATGTCGATCAACCACCACCAGAGCGTTCGCCCACTCGAGCTACAATCACCACAGCGATCTCGGCGATACCGGCTACCCCAGATGCCTAGAAATCGTGCACAACTAATCACGAACGCAGGCCAAAAACTGCGCCTAATGTCGATGATTCGTCGACCCACCGCATGGATCTAAAGCACTCGACGAGTGCTACAACTTTGTAGTTGAACACTTCTGGTAAATGTTTACCGATTGAGAGAGATTAAAGGAAGAAGTTTGAAATTTTTTGGCCATTTAAGTTAATTGTGGCGGCTGGAGGTTTGCAATTAGGGTTAGGTTTTCTGAGTGTAATTTAGAAATATGGAGGCCCTTTTGTAGAAAATTCGCCAAAACACTATTCATCCAAAATTTTCCGAACTCCAAATCTCGCGCGGTGACCTGTGTTTCTAGGGTTTACCCCGCGTTCCGGACACAATGGAATATGTTTCGAAAGCTAATTAGATCATCTGTGCGAGT